>OZ014415.1:155200-1567952 GCA_963965975.1 Xestospongia bergquistia
ACAACACTTTCGTCAGAATCTCTTGTTCAAACTCTATCAAGTAAAAGAGACAATTACAATAAATATCAGAGCTTATTATTGAAAACAGATACACATGAATCATTTGTTCCTGATAGATACCAAGACGTTCATGAGTATTATGTTCAACTAGTCAATAATTTAACTGAATTATTTGATGCAAGATAAGGCCTTGTATCGCATTTTAAAATGTTTATTATTGACTATATACAGCTAGGACAAAACAACTAGTAGAACAAAATTTTCTAATGATTGGATGGAAACAGGTTACAATTCAGTAATATTTTTATCAGCTATCTGACTCATTTTATCACAGTGACATGTAACAAATGCAATTACAGCAACAGTAAGACACAGACTAGTAGTGTGTGCTTGTATTGAAAACACATGTTAGTAATGATATTAAGAGTGATACTCAATATTATGTTGAACAGGGTAAGAGTCTTTAGGTAATGTTTTTTATTTCTTAATCCTCTATAAAATTAAAATATGATAAAAATTATTATAATTAGTAGTGTTTGTTCTAGTTTGCTTAAGTAGGACTAGTTTTATTCTTAGCCATTAAAAGTATAACTTTAGTTTTGATTATTTTAAGTTCGTCGATGCCAAGTAATCATATTCATAGTTGCCGTTAATGATATTCATAAGCGACATGGTCCACGCCCCACAAGAGCATGAAGACAAAATCTTACGTACATATAAAAAGAAACTTGAACAGTCCTGAGTGCCAGTGTGTTGTGGGCCAGCGTTCTGCAATACATCAGACCTCTGAGATGGTTACCAGCATACTCTACGGAGTATCCGAAAGGCCGACTAGGATAGGGCTGGTAGTCTCCCTTTAAACGAGATGAGGCTGGTGTATTTGTAGTTCCCGGTTCCTGAATGCGACATTCCCTAAGAGCTGGAATCCCGTACGGCTGGTTTTAAGTTAGGGCGACGCTCCAGCCAGGATTACCTCGCGAAGACGAGGGTTACCAAGCCAGGTGGCGGTCCCAGCTAGCAATAGCAGGGAATCCTGGAGCCTAAGTGGAAGCCTGAGTGGGTGAGCGAGTAGGAATCGTTTGGGCAACACACAAGGGTTTTTTTTGTTTGTTTTTTAATTTTATAAATCACACTAGTTTTTTTTAATAAATTTAGATTTATTTTGTGCATTAAGTTCTGTGTAGACAGTCAGACAAATAGTGTTGGTAGTCTTGTACTATTCCAAAAATAAAGGTAATACTTGATAACTACATTTGACAATTCTGCTAGCTAGCAGGGAATCCTGGTGACCTTTATTTATAATTCTATTTAATTATAAATAAATGTAATTATTTATCTATTTATAAATCTATTTAATTATAAATCTATTTTAAAAGTATTAAGGATTACTCAGTAAGAAAGTTAGGAGGTAACTCAGTAGGATCATATGAGCAACACAACTATACCTTTTTTAAAAAAAACACTGTCTTTGTTCTGTTGAGATGTTTCCTATAATTACCACATAATAATTATTATTTCATTAACTAATATAACCTCTATATCAGATATTCCTTTAGCTTCATCCAGTAATTTCTTCACTACATATTCGATTTCTTTCAGCAACAAATTCTAATCGCTTGACTTCTCTCTCTCAAAGAACGACTCCATAATAGACAACTATAAAGAGAGAGAACAACATCTGATTTAAACACAATATTGCTGGAGGGATGACTTAGACTCCACAGCCAGGATTACCTCATCTTTGGACGAGGGTTACCAAGCCACATAGGCAATCCTAGCTACCAATAGCAGGGAATCCTGCATACCAAGTAGGATTGCCTGCTGGTGAGTCATTAGGATCATTTAGGTAACACAATCACTTTAATTTTTTATCAAGTTAGATATATAAGTCTTTTACAAGCAGAGTGATTATTTTGCTCAAAAGTGTTGTTATAATCTCTAAAAAAATTAATTTGTAACACTGAGTGTGACACTAAATATTATAGTTGTCTGCTTGTGTCAAAATATTTGTTTTATTGTGTTAATTTCATATTACTAATGTAAAGTATCATTGTCTCTTTTTATGTTACAACAAATAAAAATCCTTACCTAAACACTATCAATCCACAACGTGTAACTTCTGCTTACATGTGAGAATGCAATAAAACTTAAAGAAAATTTGGATAACCTTATTTATTAGCTATATGCAAGTAGGAAGCCGCGCCCATTCAGTTTAGATAGGTGTGGCTATGTTTATTGGTGTGGCATCATGGGTGAGTTCTCCTTTACTTCTTATACTCGTGACTATAATTCTCTTTTACAGCTTTAATCGACTTTAGTGACGAATCTGAGTTATCTCGACTGTCTCTTAATTCAGTGAGTAGCAAGTTTGAAGATAATTTTTGGGTCAGTACAACATAAAGCTATCAGCTAAATACCACTTTATTATAGGGGCAAGAGTGTCGTGGATTTGAAGTGTTGTTAAATAACCTAAAGTCAGGTTCTTCAGCATCACATCATATTGGAGATTACATTAAAGAACGGTAATTATATTGTATTAGTAATTCACTAAAGTACTCCCTCTTGTTTTAGTGTCTCTATTGAAAAAACATATGTTAAAAATTTGCAGAAATTATCAAAAACATTAGGACAAGCTACTGATGCTACTTTAGGGTATGACATCATTATGACATCATGCAATTATTATGTATCCTTTTTATATCATTTAAATACTGTATCTTCATGTGTATGCTTCCATTTTGTTAGGAGTTTGTATCCTCTCTGGTTAGTAGTATTAAAGACAATTGATACTGTATGTATAAACAGAGACAAACATGTCATATCACTGGTAGAACTTGGAAAGGAGGTAGCTGAATATACTAGTAAACACGATGATCATCTTAAAGGAAATGTAAGGAATATGGATAGATAGAAATATAGAAATGGATGAATAGATAGTAAAATGGATGAATAAATGAAACAATGAATATACTGATAGATGAATATCAATTTATTTATTAGTTGAAAGGAGACATAGAATCAGCTCAGAAGAGTTTATCAGCTTATCGTCATAGTATTGATGTTGTCATGAAAACACAAAAAACTTATAAGAACTCTTGTAATGACGTGGCTGAGCTCCAACTTGATGCTCAGAAAATGATAGCTGATCCTAACAGAGCTAAAGATATCGAAAAAATGGAAGGAAAAATTAAGAAAGCTCGCAGACAAATGGAGAACACAAGTATGTTTAACAGAGTGATATTTATAATAGTGGGTGTGGTCTTTTATAGAATCTGAGCATCAGAAAGCTATTGAAACATATCATACTCAATGGAAGGATTTTGAGCAAAAAATGACAGTTGCTTGTAAAGTAATATATTGTTTACTATCCAACTATAAAATTATTATTATATTTTATAGAAATTTCAATCATTAGAAGAAGAGCATTTGTCACAGTTAAGATTATTTACATTACGTTTAGTTGACAGTCATGAAACTGGAGAGATGGAATTATATCGCGAATATAAAAAACTAAAAGAAAGAATGGAAACGTTTCCAGTTGAGAAATTAATTTCTATGTTCGCTCAATTAAAGACAACTGGTAAAAGAAAACCAGGTAAATAAATGGATAGATAGATGTAGGTGTGGATAAATGGATGGAAGAATGGACAGATGATGGAAGGACATTTATATGAAGATGTAATTAGTAACATTTTTTATTTAGAATTGATGCAGTTTTCTCCTATTGAAATTGATGCTATACAACTTAGTCGTAGTGGAAGTTTAGCATCTTTTAATGATGTGTCTCAAGACAAGCAAAGTAATATAATATAGACTTTAATTTGTGGGTTATAGAGGTGTGGCTTCATCTCCATAGCAACAGCACCAACTAAAAAGGAGAAAAAGAAAAAGAAATCCAAGAAAGATAGCGGAACTAATGATGCTCCAGAGACCACACCCCCTAAAGATGAGGTCAGATATTGTTATTAATAACAAAATTAATTATTTCTATAATTAGAATGTTGATGAGGAGGGGTATACCATTAGACCTGAAAATGCTGATAAAATTGCTAAATTTTCAGATGATGACTCCCATCATAGTGACTCAGAGTCTGAGAGTGATTTTGAAGATGGTAAGTTTGTCAAATGATAGTTATGTCACCTAGCTCCACCCATTATTAGAGGCTGAGAAGAGGATACAGGGGTTAAAAATAAAGGAACAAGCCATCACCGCAGCTGCTAGTGTGGACGAGTTAAGTGAAGTTGTTAAAAAAATCAAACTAGAAGCTCCACCCACTACTGGAATGAAACGAGCTGGTAGTACTCATTCACTTGACAGTGAGTATACATATATATATCCATTGAAAGTATTTATGTATCCATTATTAATAAGTAACCATATATCCATTATGAATAGTTATATGTCCATTTTAGCTCAGTCAACATCCAATATACCACAGTTAACAAAAACCTCACCAGCAGGCAGTCAATCCCTATACAATCAACCAATTGACGTTTCCTCTGCAACTACTGTTGACCATCAACCTCCTACATTAGCACCAAATCAATCCCTACCTTCTTTTCCAACAACTGGGACACCGTGGGAAGCTTCGTTCAATGCCTCCCTCCCACCACCTGTATCATCATCGTCATCTTGGGCTACTTTCATTACGCCAGAGAAAACACTAGACACTCAGTCCGTTCTCTCACCAATTTTAACCCCTAGTGATAAATCTAGTGAAGACGAAGGCATCAAAATTAACCTTAGCGATACTTCTTCACTTGACAATGGTGTAAGACAGTCTTCACCTCAAATAGGCTCAAGAACATCATCTCCTCTTCCTAACTCTCTTCTCCCTCCACCTCCCGGGTCTACTCGCAGACGAGGGTTTGAAGGTGGAGGTCACAAATCTGAGCCTTCCTCTCCTAACCTGCCAATACGGGGTATATCACCAGTACAAAGTCAAAAGGAACAAGTCATGACTAACCCAACTCAGAGACGAAGTCTAAACCAACGTCCAATAAGTGCTACACCATTAACATCTCCGTCACCATTAGCAACCACTACTCATCAGTCTGCAGTGCAGAACACCAGCAGTTCAAGTTTAAATACCAGTCTGACAAGTGGACCAGTTAAACAAACCAGTGGATCAATATTACCAATAGCTATAGCATTTCAAGAAACTTGTAATGCTATTTTTAAAGGCAGTGATCTCTCAAAGTAAGTAAATAAATGATGACATTTTAATGAGAGCATCTAACCAGTTTATTAAAGGAGCATACTAAACCAATTAATCCAACAATAATAAAATAATAAAACTAGTATTTTAAACCCGTTCCAACTCCTTTTATAGAACTATAGTGAAAGTCACTGGACAAATGGATTTTTCTTTTCCATCAAATGCTCTTTCATTGTTATCTTCTCATGAACCACTTCAGTTTTCCCTCACTGATCTGCAAAACGTCACAAAAATATTGCACAACCAGAATCTGTTAATACAGTAAGAAATTATTTTCATAATACACTTGTAAATAGAAGCATTCGGTAATTAGAGTATTTATGGTATTTGTATAGGGAGAAAGAAGGTGTCTACATATTTCAAATGGACAAACTGAGCACTCATTTACAACAAATTGCTAGCAAAAGTCCACTACCATTTCATAATGTACAAGCTCTAAAATATGAGGTAAATTTAACCCTTTTAAAACTGTATTTAGCCCTTTATAACAACTAGGTCATTCATACTAAAAGTATAATGCTCCCACTACAATTGACATCATTTTGGAAGTGTGAACCAACAAATACCACATTTCGTTTGGACTATACGTACACACCTAATGTGTTTCCAGTAGCTACCAAACCTAACATGACTAACATCACTGTAAGCTTAACAGTTGGGGGCGGAGTCACTAAAGTGGACTCAGAACCCTCTGGGACGTGGTCAGCAGATAAAAATATGATAGTGTGGAAATTACCCGATATATCAGCATCAAATGATGGTAAGCCAATTGTTACTATTAATAGACTAAATCATAATATATTTTATATTTAGTAACAGTTTTTAATAATCTGATACTATTTTTAGGACTATCTTAACATTATCAATTACTATACATTAGATACGTCTACCCTTAAATCCAAGTTTCAAGTATCGTCTGGTCCAACCACACCTTCCCCAGCTCTTATCCAATTTGTATGTGATGGTAGTACATTGTCTGGTATTAACTTCTCACTTGAAAGCACTGCATACAAAATATCTCTTAGAAAAGACAAATGTTCTGCTGGTAAATATACTATGTTAATATTTAGTATTTAATGATTGTATTTTGTAGGCAAATATATGGCTGAACCCGCTAAGTGATATGGTCATTGTATCTTAAATGTTTCACTCTGTGATTATTTTTAATTCAATGTGATTGAAAAGCTGTTATTTAGTTCCAATATTATTGATATATAAAAACATTATTATTATTATTATTATTATAGAAATGTGATTTATGGTAAACTTTGTGATGTTTCTGCTGCATATAATGTTCCATGAAAACCTCGACATATGAGAGAGAATTCTTTAACTTTCTCTTTGATGACTTCCCTTTGTCCTCTTCCTCTTAGTAATGATTGTCTAAACAATTGTTTCTCTAATGGAGTAGCTTGACTAGTTGGAAACCCTTCTTTAGACAACAGTTCCTATAATATATAATATTATGTTTATCAGTGTACTAATAATAGAATATTTTAAAGTATTGTTTGTGACTGTTACTATATTTAGAACACTAATTCCTATTCATAATACTTTATATGTAACTGCTATTAAATTTAGCATTCATTAACTCCATATATGGTAATAGACTCACTTGAAGCCAATTAGATAATTCAGTAATACACTGAAATAAAAGAGCATGAAAAATGTTAACTAGAAAATCTAATCGAGAACGATCCACACCTCCAGCCACACCCTTTAACAGAAACTCAACAAGCTCGACTCCTCTCATTAAAATTAATTTTCTAACAATTTCAGACGAAGGAATGAGATTAATTATTGTTACCATAAGACTTGATGCTGCAGACATGCTGGGTTGTTCTGGTAACTGTAATGATTTTAAACCTAGACACATTAACATGATAAATATAATGTATGGGAAATATGACTGACTCAAATTGAAACAACTGTCTAGCATTCCATCCATATTGAAGAGCAATACTGGGCAATAATCTAACATCTATAACAAGACCAGTCACATGACAATCACATGATCAATAACACAAATGGACCTGTTTCAGTAGATCTAACATTGCTTGTACAGTATCTGGATCCATTGTCTCTAAGCCATGTTGACAGAGTTGAAAACATTGTGTTAAAAGTTGTTGTAAAAATGTTAACATTAATTCTTGACATCGTTCATCTCGACCAAATTGCTTCACCAACTAAAATAGGAGGTGATATCATGTGATAGTCACATGACTTACTTACTTCAGCAGCTGTATCAAGTAATTTAGAATAGTGGGCAGCTGAGAAGCATTGTAGTATTAATTGTATTGTGTTAGGTAAAAGTGGTAGATACTGACATCCTGTGGTACGTAACGATCGTGTGAGACAAGATGAAATGATCTATAATATAAAGTAGAAGGAATCAATACTAGAGAATAGAGAATATAATGCTTACACTGACAACTTCAACATCACCCATCCATTTAGAAAGGAGAGATTGTAAAGAGGGCCAGAGACGAACAAGAACAGCAATCACCTGAGAGAGAGAGAGAGAGAGAGAGAGAGAGAGAGAGAGAGAGAGAGAGAGAGAGAGAGAGAGAGAGAGAGAGAGAGAGAGAGAGAGAGAGAGAGAGAGAGAGAGAGAGAGAGAGAGAGAGAGAGAGAGAGAGAGAGAGAGAGAGAGAGAGAGAGAGAGAGAGAGAGAGAGAGAGAGAGAGAGAGAGAGAGAGAGAGAGAGAGAGAGAGAGAGAGAGTGAGAGAGAGAGAGTTCCCAACATAGCAGCTATCTTTAACTCTCACTGGATGTTGCTCTCCTTCTTGCAGAGTAGGATATATATGTATACAAAATGAATTGAGAATAGTTAACTCTTTCTTCACCAAATTATAACTATTGATAGAAGGCTAAAAAAACTTTAAATTTTAAATATAACAAAATGACAAATTACTTGCTGTTCAGCTAACGTCTGTAAACTCTCAATTCTTGAGACAAGAAGTAATTCCAATGGTTGAAATAAAGAGGAAAGAGGAAGAGTTGACAAAACGCTACCAACAGCAGCAATCATTACTGCACACTGCTCAAAAGATACCTTGGGATTAGATAGTGCTCTCTATAATGCCCATATAAGGTATATACAGTATTAATACATATTATATATACCTGACAAGATAAAACTATATTAGATGCTATAGGTCCTAATAGAACATTACATTCTCCACATATATCACGAAATGCTAATGCAGCACTCGCAGATAATAGTGGTTGTGATAAGTTGTCTAATATCATTGGTAACACAGCTGTTAATATATCAGGACGACCTTTAAACCACTCAGCTAAACAACCTAATATTGAAAGTGAAACCACAAATGATCTGACATTGATAATAATGATAGTGACCTAGTAATCTTAAAGCCGATTTTGCTAATGTGTTATGAGGAGGCATTCGAGGATATAATGTTAGTACTTCTTGGAAGAGGAGCGCTGTCTGATCATTTATATTGCTGGCTGTCCCTTGTAACAAGAACAAAATGGCCTCCACTGACTATAGTATAGATTAAAGTGGGTGTGGTTAATAGGTGTGAGTAACCTGCCATGATGGATTTGTTGGTTGAGAGAAGAGCTTTGTTAGAGTGAAAGTTAAATGTTTATTATATTCTAATTGTAGGATACATTGTATTGATACCTATATAATAACAATGAAGAGGATATAGTACATTTATAATATTACCCCTAAATCACAGAGTTCATCTCGATATTTCAAGAATTCATCTCTTTCATCTAGTAATAAACAGCTCATTAACATTGATTACAAGGGTTTATCTCTTACCATCATCCCAAATATTAGTCCAATCATCGTCAGATGGGAACTGTGCTTTAATTGGAAATATCTACATGCAACACGTGATGTGATATGATTGAGAATAATTTTTTTACTTCAATTAATGAAGTCAATATCCCTTCATAAAACTCAACTAAAAAACAACACTTCTCTTCACACTGTAGCCTATCCTGGTGGGTGTGGTTAGAGGGTGTGGTTTAGTTAGAACTACATTAAACATACTAAAAATCTTTCCCAAAAATTGAAAGTAATTTCAGAACATTTTTCATCTACTGGAAAGTGACCAGTCAAAGTTGTAAACCCCTACATAATACATCACATGATGTCACATAATACATCACATGGTGTCACATGATACATCACATGGTGTCACATGATACATCATACGATACTTACTAATAGTAACTGTAGAGATTCCACAGATTCTTCACTATTACCAGCAGATTCTTCTGATATTTCAAGTAACAGTTCCATATTAGAATTTAATGTCTCTGTTAGTAAAGCACACAAATTGGAACATATATCCTAATTCAATAATAATATAGTAATGGACTCCAGACGACAAAATATACCATATCTCTGTCATTATCATGTAATTGAAGCTGTACAAAGTCTCCAATATTAATAAGTTGTAAGAGAATATCTCTCAATGCTATAGGATATCTATAATGTTACAAATTATTATATAAGAATGATATTATGTACATACTTATAACTATCGTCTTCTATCACAATGTTAGTGAGTACTTCAACCACAAGTGATAAATAGTCCGTGTTGCGTATTAAATGAAATAATAGATTTATTAATGAATTAATTTCAGGTAGGGGCGGTATAAATCTACCCCAACTTGTTAGACATTGGAGACCCTATTGATTAGAAAAAAACAAGAAAATTATAAATATTCCATCCTTTTCCTGGTTGCTATGGTTACACAAATGTAAGTAATTGAACTTACAGCTAGTTTAATATTAGTATCATAATTAGATGATAATAATTGTTCAATAAAAGAGAAAACTGAGCTTTGTCCTTTTTTAATTTCTTCTCTAATAACAGCTCTCTTTCCAGCAAATATATTGTTATTTGTTTCATCAAACTATAAAAATAAAACAATTTTAAATTGTTGAATATTATTCGTTAGACTAACTTCCTCTGGAATAACTTTTAACAGTTCAAGTAAAGCAAACATACTTGAAGCATTCTATGAATTTAATACAATAGTCATAACTGTTATATAATTGATATTATTTGTTACAAATAGCCACCCACAATTCCTTAATACGACATATGAATTTTATTATAAAGATATTATTTTTATTATTAATATTATTCATTACCAGGAAAATAAACACACTCACAGATGATGACGATTGTAGTGTTTGTAATATACTGACAATAGAATTGGACCAAATATTAGGGATTGTATGGAACATGTACATCACCATGGCAACGCATAATTGAGTCAAAACAAGTTTGGATTTCCCAGAGAATTTCAAAATAGTTGTAAAAAGTTCATATCTTAATGGCTCATATTGGTCTTCTGATAGCTCCGCCCTACACTAATTAATAATATTAGTATTAAAATCATATCTAATTACCATGACTTGGCCAGTTTATTTTTTAACATGATAGCGCCAAAATTTTGAACTTCAACTCTCTATAAATTCAATAATAATTAAGGGGCATAACCCATGCCTTTTATGTTTAATTAATTAAATAATTGATAAGGAATGTACCTCATGTTCTAATAGTTGCCATGACAACCTCCACGCCTCGTGTGATTGCTGTATCATTACCAACCATTTCTCGGCTGTTCTAATGTCTGATTGAATAGGATCAGAGTATAATTGAAATACAGCCTGTAAGAGAGAAGGGATTGATTACAATAGTTATAATAAAGGATGTATATATGTGTTAATTACATATTATAATTAATTATTAATAAGGGGCAAATCCAGAATGACGTCATGTGTATATTGAGTCATACTAGTAGACTTTACTGGTTTCAATATCCTCATTTTGATATACCAGTACTCGCAAAGCAACTTACTCTCTCTACTTGAGATAGAAGAGAACTATCCGCCGCCATCATCACTCGTGAACGTGTGGGTTGTCGGCGTTAAATTCTACACATGACGTCCGTCACACCACGTCATAGTGTTCGCAGTGGTAAGGTTTCGCCAAGACCTCTTTCTATGGGAGTTGCTGAAGTGAAAGCTCGTCGAGGATGCTTGGATTCTGAAGACTCACACAGCATGGTTAGTTATAATATTATATAATAAAGTATTAATGAGCTAATGAAGACTTTGCGCTGCGAAAGTAGTATTAATTACGCGCTTCAGTTATTTGTAATAATTATTGTAAAATATCTTGTCACATAATTTGGGTGGAGCTAGGCTACTTGCTGTAACTTGAAGAAGGCTGCTCGATATCACTGAGAAAACTATAGAACGAGAACAGTTAAAGAAAAAAAGTCACCAATAAATTCTAAATTGTTTTCTTTTCACAACAAAATAGACATAATTAAGTGACGTAGAAGGGCGTTGTTGACTACGTTTCGTTATTCGTTATTCGTTATTACAGTACTGATGGCCAAGATTGGCTTCGGGGATACGCCAAGTAGCCCCGCCATTGTTGTTGGTACTGAAGAGGAACAGCAGGTCAATTCCCGTTATCACAGTAAAGCTCGAGCCTCGCTCAGTTTACCGAGATACTTTGAAAGTGGTCGACCAATGTCAGCGGCTGAAATGGACGAGGAGGTGAGACGAAAATCAGTATCTTTCCAAGATCAGAAACAGTACCATTCATGGGACGAGGATGAACTTGTCAGTAACTATAATATAATATGCTAATAATAATAATGAGCTCGCCATTTTGTTATAATAGTTTTTTAGTTGTCATTATTTTAACTAAACACTGTTTCTTTCAGCATACGCAGCCTGTGTCGTACTACAACGATTCATCATCAAGTGATATGTCATCTTTAGTAAGGGAGTTTGTTACATAGGAATTAGTGGTATAATAATGTCCTTAATGACAGGGTCGTTATAATTTATTTATAAATTGTCTCTCTCTATAGCCGACTAGAATTAAAAAACGCCCAGCTGGTCTTTTATTAGATGAGGAAGATTGGCATCCTCGACGAGGTTCTAGTGGTATGTTAGGTACAAAAAATATGAAGAACAGATCAAGATCAGTTATTATTCGACTACAAGTACCGAGACATTCTCCTACTGTTCATCGTAAACTTTTAAGTGGAGAAAGGTACCATTATTACATTATAAAACATATCGATTGTCATGTAAATCTATACAAAATTACCTTATATGGATATAAAGTGGATTTTTTATGATGACATCATTTGGCATCATCAATTTTTGGTTGTTGACATAACTACATGTTACCAACAATGTATGTCAAATTGTAGTAATATTATTATTAATTTAATTTCATAGTTCATATTGACATACTTATTTTTAATGTCACAATAGCTCTGGGGAAACTGATATTGGACAAAGTGATGGAAGAACTCGTGCTTTGACATATTCTGGATCTCCATCACCCAAACTGTCACGTCGTAGAATTCCAAAGACTGTCGATGCTCCAACTGATGTAGTATCAAATTTGAATGAAGATGAAAGTGATGATGAAGTTTGTGATCTTAGCCCGACTATGTCACGCTCTTCTCAAATTTTTTCTTCTCGTCGGAATTCTTTCCTTTATCAATCAGACACAGATGATGCTCCATCAACAGCATTGACGAGATCAACAAGTCTGACGAGGTATTTAATAAAAGCTAATAAAATAAATACTAGTTACTTTCTGTTTTAGTTATCTTGGTGATGAAACTTATGTTACTCCATTTGCTCAAGTAAACATTCTTCTCATATATGTTTAACTTTAAACATTTTAATAATTAGATTCTTGCTATATTACATCGTGTGAGAAGTCAATTTATTACTCTCACAAATCCTCCTATTCCTGAGGAGAGACGTAAGAGTGGACTCTGGGAACCGTCAGCCCACACTGACCTAAATGATGATGAATATAAAGCTGTGAGTCTTTTAATAATATATTATTGTTTCTAGCTAGTCTCTCTTTTTAGCTTTCTTTGTCAACATTGGATGACTTAGATTGGTGTCTTCATAAACTCGAAACAGTTAACTCTGCAAAGAGTATGGGGACAATGGCTCAAGATAAATTTAAAAGGTTATTATCTCGTGAGTTGTCTCATCTTAGCGAACGGAGTCAGTCGGGACACTTTGTGGCCGAGTGGGTTAACAGAATGACAGGTAGTAGTGAAGGTAATGTTAACAATACAATCAGTAAAAATATTATATTTTATTTAACTCTTTATTTTATAGATCGTGGGGAAGAGATTGATAAAGCTTTGGAGAGTCTCAGTATAGTCAACACTTCATTGGGACTTGATTCAAGGGGGCGTTCTACATCAGTGACTGATTCCTCAATGTCAAGGTATTCCTTCTATCTTGTACACTAATTAATTAATTAAACACCCACACACACAGGTTTGGTATAACTGCTCCCTCTTTAAATGATGATCAATTACAAGAGGTCAGTATAATATTGGTAAATTGCCCCTGTCATTAATATCATGTATTTAGTTTATTGACACAAATATGGAAAGGTGGGAATTTGACGCTTTTCAACTCAACTATCTCACTGTCGGACAACCACTAGTAGCTATCGCTTATACAGTATTTTCAGTAAGTTGTATCATGTGACAGTCATATGATCAAATCACAATGTTGTAGTATCGAGGTTTGTTTGTAGAGTTTAAGATTTCCAAGTCGGCATTTGTTAACTTTATGTCTGCAGTTGAGGTAATCCAATCTCCTCCAATTAACAGCTATCATTGTCTTTTATACGATACAGAATAACTATTTAAAACAGAACCCATATCACAATGCTATTCATGCTGCTGACGTATTACATGCAGCTAATTATTTACTTAACGCATCTGCTTTAGAGGTAATTATTGTACTAATAATTCTATTTTATATATTGCTTTCTTTTCTTAGGGTATTTTCTCACCTTTAGAAGTACTAGCTCTTTTGATTGCTGCAGCAGTTCACGATGTAGATCATCCTGGTCGTAATAATCAGTTTCTGATCAATTCAAATCATGATTTAGCTATAATGTATAACGATGAATCTGTGTTAGAGAATCATCATCTTGCTGTGGCATTTAAACTTCTGCAAGATCCAACTTGTAATTTTTTAGATAACCTTGATAGAGCACAGATGAAGGCATTACGAAAAATTATCATTGATACTGTTCTTGCTACTGATATGAAAAAACATTTTCAACATCTTGGTGAATTAAAGACAATGGTTGAAACAAAGAAAGTTACTAATGACGGTATACTTCAAGTTGATAAATATACAGAGAGATCAGAGGTAGATGAGGACCTCTTTCTTTTACCTCTCTCTCTCTCTCTCTCTCTCTCTCTCTCTCTCTCTCTCTCTCTCTCTCTCTCTCTCTCTCTCTCTCTCTCTCTCTCTCTCTCTCTCTCTCTCTCTCTCTCTCTCTCTCTCTCACTCTCACTCACTCTCTCACTCTCTCACTCTCTCTCTCTCACTCTCACTCTCACTCTCTCTCTCTCTCTCTCCAGATTCTCCAATGTCTGCTTCATTGTTCTGATCTTAGTAACTGTACTAAACCTCCTTCAATAGCAAGTACTTGGGCTTACCGTATAATGGAGGAGAGTTTTAATCAAGGAGATGAAGAAAAGAAACTTGGTCTTGATATTAGTCCACTAGGAGATCGTGAAAATGTCTGTGTTGAGAAATGTCAGGTGTGTGTCCATTATTGATGCTATTTGTCTATTTGTAGTATTATACATCCATTCAGTTTACTATAGCATCATTATGTATCCATTTGAAGGACTATGTGTTTTATTATGCATCCATTACAAGTAGTATGTATCCATAAAATGCATTATTTATCCATTATTTACAATCTATAGATGTCATTTATTGATTTCATCATCTTTCCACTATGGGAAACGTGGGCAGAGCTTGTATATCCTGACGCTCAACATATACTAGAGCATTTAGCACAAACTCGAGACTATTGGTATAGACAGTCCCATAGCTCCCCGCCCCTCATTACAAATGAAGACAATGACACACCCACTAACAACCCTATCAATATAGATGTTGAAAAAACATTGACTCCATCATCTGTTGACTCACAATCAGGAGCTGTAATGTCACCTCCTGCTCAAGTTAGAAGGTATTAATTGGTGATAATTTAATTAGTAATTTAATATAATTGTTTCTAGATTGTCCTTTAAAGCAACAAGAAATAACGCAATAGCAGACGATGACAGATAACTGATCTAACTCCTCTATATTTGTGTTAAATGAACTGTTAAATGATTAAAGGTGTTTTTTAAATTCTTTTCAAAACATTTTCTTTTTCCGTTTCATTTCTCATCATTTTATGTAGTAACTAAATATTTTTATTTATTGTTTTCACATTTATGCTGTAGTTATCATTATGAAACCATAAACATTTAATGATTTTGTTGTTTTTTTGTCAACATTGATTGTAATGCTCTCTGACGTAGTTGTGTCTCTAACACATTACTGATAGTAGACAGGTTTTCAATGCATGTTTGACCAGCTACTGCGTCATCAGAACTTTCAGTAAAAACAGAATTGTCCAGTTGTCTCAATTGTTTCTCTAATAACCTCTTCCGTAATTCCATTTCTAATATTTTTTGTTGATCAATAAGGTCATCATCTGCCCATAAACTGTGGTCAGGACTTGCTGTAAGCTCGATATGATCTTCCATATTGTCGCCAACTATAATTAATGGATTATTATTAGCAATTATTTCATGTGGGTTATCACGTGATCTATCTTCTAAGTCATGTGATCTATTGGTCAATTTGTCCAGTGATCTATCATGTGATTTGGCAAGTGATCTGTCTATTAAATCATGTGACTTGTTTGGTAATACATCTGCTAAGTCATGTGACTTATCTGGTAATCTATCTGCTATATAATGTGAACTGTCAGATGGTCTGTCCGTTAAATCATGTGACGGACCCATGGGAGAGCTTGGAGAAGTTTCATCATTGCTGACATCACTAATATGATAGACAAGTTCAGTCTTCTGATACAGATTGTTATCAGATACTCGATCACTCTCACCACCTTCGCTAGGAGGTACCTCCTCACCTTCACACTCTCCACTCTCACTAGTAGAGTAGGTATCTCCATTTATAATGTGTTCTAATTCTTCAGTAGACAGACTTTTTAATTCTTTCAAACATAACTCTTTTATTTGTTGTATCTTTAATCCCTACAATAGTAACAATAGAAAATTAACTAAGTATTAATTCTACAAAATTTTTGATAGATTTTTTCATGCCACATTCACAATATTCCAAGTATTTTTAAAGTATTGTGACAGTCGTCAAATTTTAACTACTAAGTTATATCACAAGTAATTCCTCAAACATTCCCATTATAATATCAGTTCTTACCTTTAAAATATCAGGTAACATGCCCAACACATCTGTATCACTTAATATTGTAAATACTTGATCTAATAATGTAACAGGTTCTTCTTTATAATGAGTCAGACTTTGAGGGACAGCTAAATCACCTGATTGAACTAATTTTGCAAGCTGTGATAACTTCTTTAACCTTCCACTTTCAGTATCCTGGTCTCGACGTTCCCTTTTCCTACTATATGTATGGAATACTTCACAAGATCACGTGACATAATTTTACCTAGTGTCCTCTTTTTTATGTCTCTTTCTCTTGTGTCTCTCTCTCCTCTTTTCACTAACATCATGGACATCCATGATCTAATTTAAAAAGGCGTGAGACCTATAAACGTGAGCGGAAATATACGGAGACTTTCTAAAATTTATACAGGAAAGTGAATGGGAGAAACGTAGACAAGAATATTCGGAAATATTCTGAAATTTGTACAGAAAGAACCCGAGAATCATTCCGTATACTTCAGTGCAAACAATTATAACAAAATTCTATTATTTTAGGATGAAGATATGAGATGATGGAGATGATAATAGTCTAAGAATGTTCTGGTCACATTACGACCTAGCTCTAAATCTATGTAGTATTTATTAAGGATACTTCAACATTAATTGTAATGTAGTATGATAGCACTAATCATGTTACTATATATAGTAACACACATTGAGTGTTACTATATTTAGTACATAAACTAATCCAACCCATAAATCATAATGCTCATGAATATTAATTTTATGTTGCTAGGATACAATCGTCCTCCGAGTACAGGACATGTAGACCTGATTCTTTGTGTGTATAACAGAAAAAAGAAACTTCTAAAGTATAGCAGTTAGCCTGTGAAGTTAGACATCCTCCTAGACATCTATACTAATATAATATTATATTTATAACGATAGGTGCATACCTTCTACCTGTGCCTGCCTTAACTGCATCTCGATTGAAAGAGGTTTTATCCTGTGATTAGATATATGAATTAAGTATTAACTAATGTGTACTTACCCAGGAGAAGTCGTGTGCTCTTTGACAGAGTAATTTTGGAAATATAGAATGTTTTTCAAAACGATCTTCCTCATCATAAATGTTTCCATACATAAATCCTAATGGACAGATGGTTAAGATAAATGAACTCATATAATGATGAATGGACATACTAACTTACCATTAGTTAATGTAGAGTGGGCGTGAATATCAATATAAAAATCTAACTTTTTTTCCTAAAAACATTAAAAATAAAACATTAAAAAATACAACAGATCTTACTGAATTTTTATCATATTCCATCACTATTTCTTTAACAGCATGTACTGTGGGATGTGCCCAGGGGGTGGGGTCAACCCAGTGACGATTAAGGTCAAATCCCATCAACGAACACCTATAATTACCTATATATACACCATCAGGATTTAACATTGGTACTAAAAAAATAAAAAAAATAAAAGTTAAAAAAATCAGATAACTTACTTATTTTAAAGATAAGATGATCTCTCAAAGTACTAGCTTCTGGTATGTCACTTATTAAATAGTCAATGATCCCTATTAATTAAATACTATAATTATAGGGGCAAAACTCATTATACCTTGACAAACATAAGATGAAGGAGACTCTCCAGGATGTACACGAGCTGTTATAAAAATGACTTTAGCTTGCACACCAGGTTCTGTATTCTCTATTATTATAATACGTTATTGTATTATATAACGTTAATAAAATTATCATTACTTGGTGATGTGATGGTAATGATGTCTAATTGTCGTTGTTGCTATGGAAACACATTGAATGATGTCATTATGATGTCAAGGTCTTACTAGGGTGTAACAGAGTATTTCTCTTTTATAATAATCTTTAGCTAAATTATCAAGGCCTTTTAAATAGCTCTGTAAATGTGAGTATGTGTAAGGATAGCAATAGGCAAACTGTAGTGAGATAAAAGAGAGACCCCTGTTAATTATAACAATAATGAAACTCAGTTAGACTTTAATATTGAAGGTTTAATGGATTTGAGGATGACCCTGATATAATTAATAATAATACTTACTTGATATGTGTCGTCTTCATTATCGAAAGCAAAGGCGAATGACATGACATAATTCTTTTGATGTTCTGGTGATCGATAATAGAACACATTACGAGCTGGTATACGATGCCTGAAATTAATCAATTAATGAAGGGGCATAGTCAATAAGTACTAACCATGTTGGACGTGATGTTGACAGTACTAGTGGACTCATTCCCTCACGATATAGACTTCTTGTTTTGCTAAAATTAACCACATGAAAAATGACTCTCTAAATTGAGAATGAATCTTGGATTAGTACATAAAATACAATAGATAACCTGCTCTAATTTTGTGTTTTTCACTGTAAAATTGAACCATACTCTATATCTGTTGAAATCAAGGGGATACTCCTGCAATAATAATTATTAATTATACGTACCTTGAATTACATGTATCTGGACGTACAAATAAATCATATTCAAAGTTATTTATGTAATCCACTCTACCTAAATTACCTATAAATATGCTGTTAATAAAACACTCTTAAGACAGTAGTGACTGACCAGACTCAAAGCATGCATCAAACACAAGGAGACCTCTTACAGGCGGTCCCTTATAGCCTTCTGGTATAGGCATATAACTCGAAACGTTGCCTAGAAATTCTTCTTTATCATAACTCGTTTCAGTAGCTGATATTTGCCTTATTGTGTCTTTTGGAGACCCTGATCTATCGTCTTCTAAACTGGTAGCCATTTTGTTTTCAAGTTACTATGGCAACGCTCTGCTCATGCGCAATAGATTATTCAGCGCATGTAAAAAATGGTGGACGTGAGGGAGGTAGTGTTTGTTATTATCAATTATAACTCGAATATTCTTAATATTTTTAGAATGGTGGCTCGCCAGAAACTATTAGAAAGAGAAAAAGACGTGGATTTGAAACACTAATGGATGATAGTGAGCTCAGTAATGTAGTTATGTATTTATTATGTTAATTATGTGTGGGTGTGTTCACACTTATTATAAATTGTTGTCTCTACGTTCCCCCATTTTGTCACTATTAAGGATTAACTGGATGACTTCTTGTCGTGCTCCAACATCCTTGTGGTACTACATTGTATTTAAATGCAAATATTAAATTAATTAAGTAATTACTAGGGACTCTAATATGATTAGACGATATTATAGCAATATTCATATGAGATGATAGTTAAATATTTCTTGCTATTTTGTAGTGCCTGAGGAAGAACAGACTGGAGAACTTATAATGCCTGCAGCATTGCCCAAATTGAACAATGAACAAGCCCGTGATTTGAGAATGGCAAAAAAATATTGTCATGATATCACTACAAAAATTGTAAGTGTTAACTATCTATTCATTCATCCATTCATTCATCTATCCGTCCATTCATTCATATATTCATCCATCCATTCATTTATCTATCCATCCATTCATTCATCTATCCATCCATCTGTCCATTCATTTTCCCATTCATCTACGTTTCTATAGCAACAAGCTAAGCAATCCGAGTACCAAGCTCAGCAAATGTCCACATTGCAAGAAGCAGCAAACCAGCAACGTGCTCTCTTATTAATGAGTAGGTCAGTTCATTGCCCCTGTAATAAACAGAATATTACATAATATATCATTTAGGATATATATTGGTAGCATTAACTTTGAGCTAGGAGAGGAAGCAATCAGAACAGCTTTTCAACCATTTGGTACAATTAAAACTATTAACATGTCATGGGATAGTGCTACTATGAAGCATAAAGGCTATGCTTTTATAGAGTATGAAACTGCTGAGGCAGCACAATTAGCATTAGAACAAATGACAGGTGTAATTATTGGTGGGCGTAACATCAAAGTCGGTCGTCCAAACAACGTACCACAAGCTGCACCAATTATAGCTCAGATCCAAGAGAGTGCTGCCAAGTTACCTCGTATTTATATTTCCTCAATTCATCCTGATTTAACAGCTAAAGATGTTAAGAGGTATTGTCCCTGTTATTTCATGCCTTTAATTAATATTATTATTATTGTAGTGTATTTGAAGCTTTTGGGAAAATTAAAAAGATTGAGTTAGCCCCTGACTCAATTCCTGGTAAACATCGTGGGTGGGGTTTTATTGACTATGAAAATCACAAGAGTGCAGCTGATGCTATAGCCTCAATGAACCTGTTTGATTTAGGGGGACAGTTCTTACGAGTTGGAAGGGTATCTCCCCCTTTTGATTGCTTTATAGTTATCATATTTTCATCTAGGCCCTGACTCCACCTCTTCCTTTGTTTCCACCTAATGCTGGTCCTGTGCTACCAAGTTTGCTGACCTCAGCAGCACTTGGATATTCCTCTCCTGTTGCTATCGGAAAAACACACAATTCTGATCCAAACCTCTGTATTGTTTCATGTAAGTAATGGAAGACAATAATATTAGAATAATTCTTTCTCTCTCTCTCTCTCTCTCTCTCTCTCTCTCTCTAGCTCCTGAAAATGGCAGCAAGAAAGAAGCTGTTGTGGCCCCAGTAGCTCAAACTGTTAGTAAAAAACCTAAGTCAGAAGGCCAGCCTTCTTTAGCTGAAATCCAAGCTAAATTAAAAGCTGCTAATGATGAAAAAGGACCAGCTATATCTGAAGTAACAACATTACAGCAAGAAGAAGAGGTCTCTATATCTGGTAGCAATGCTCGACTTATGATAATGCAGAAACTATCGAGAAAAAGTGAAGTATGTTTTAATGTAAATATAATATATTATTATTATTATTATGTTTTTATAGTCTAAAATAGTTGTGTTACGTAATATGGTTACTGTTGACGATATTGATGATGATTTAGAGGATGAAGTGACGTCAGAATGTAGTCGCTATGGTAACGTCAAGCGTGTACTGATCTATCAAGAAAAACAAGGTATTGAAGAAGATGCAGAAGTTGTTGTAAAAATTTTTGTTATATTTAATACTCCTGCTGGTAAGGCTGTAAAATAAGATTAAAATTATGACAACTTTGTTATTTTAGAGGCTGAAAAAACAATAAAGGCATTGAATGGTCGCTGGTTTGGTGGGCGTGTCATATCTGCTGAGTCTTACGATCAAGCAAAATTTGATTCCAATGACCTTTCACATTAAAATTATTTCTCTTTTTTGATCACTGTCTTAAATAAACATTTCTACCTTAATATACGGTAATAGGATATTAATAAAACCAATTACTTCCGTTAATTGTTGGGATGTCTTCGTATACTACAAGGATTATAATGCAACATCTTCATCTTGAAGAATCAGATTGCGCTCCTCGAATTGTCTGTGGTCGTTTAATGGGATTCTTCACGAAGGGAACCATCTTCTCCTCGGTATTTAACCTCCTAACGACTTGTATTGGGGCTGGGACGTTAGCTTTACCGTATGCCTTCAGTCAAGGTGGTTTAATCTTTGCCAGCATTGTCTTTTTAATGATTATGATTATGGCAATAATTGTGGGGTTATACTTGTTTGAGAGTAAACGGTTTGCTCAGGATATCTGTCCAATGGCTGAAGTGAAAGGTTACGAAGATTTAGCCGAAATTGCATTTGGTGTTGTAGGAAGGGTAAGTGGATCTCTGTCCCTTAATTTGTAATGATTAATTACTTTTATTAGATATCAGTGCTGTTAATATTAATAATATTTTTGTTTCTGACATTAATTGCTTATATGATATACACAAGAGATCAAGTAAGAACCCATTGACCATATATCCATTTCACCAACCATTCATCCATTTTAACAACTACTGATCCATTAATCAATTCTTTAGTTAGATTTTGTCATTCAATTCATCCTCACGAAGACAGGCCATGTTCCTGACTGCTCTATATTCAGAAACTGTTGTATTATAATGGCTCTAGCCTTCATTCCATTATTTCCAGTGACTTTATTTAGATCTCTGTCAGTTCTACAGTTTACCAGTACAGTAAGGTACACGTGTATCCATGACGACATAATTTTAACTCTTTCTTTAGTATTTTTTGCGTCGGATTTTTAAGTGTGATAATTGCTATTAAATCAGCTTCATATCATAACAGTAATGATTTCAGTGTTAACTATTTAGTTGGCTCTGATCAAAATCATATTGGATTATTTCCAAGTACTTTTCACGGAGCAATTACTTGTGTTTCTTACTGCAGTCTGACATTTCTATGCCATTTTCAATTGTTCTCTCTAGAGAAAGAACTACATCGTCCAAAGAAGTGGAAATTAAATTTTATAGTTGTTACATCAATGATAACAGCATATTGTCTTTATAATATTGTAGCTATTGCCGGCTATATCCAAGTGAGTGTGTTATTGTGTTTGTGTGTTTGATCTCTCTCTCTCTTTCACACACACACACACACAGTTTGGTGGTATTACTAATGAAGACATCATGACCAACTTCCCAAATAATGATCCTCTTATAACAGTAGCCAGAATAGCTCTGTTCTTTACTCTATTGTTTAGTTATCCTGTTTTATTTCATCCAGCACGTTCTGCCATTAATTCATTTATTGCTTATGCTATTGATTCATATAAAGAAATGAGAGACAGACATTCTTTACAATCTGCTGGTGTCTCTGATAATGATTTGTTACTTACCTCAAGTACACCTCATCTTCAATCAAAAAGAGATCGAATAATGTCTACAAGATCAGAAGTGGTCAGTCAATAAATCTTGTATACAAAGCTAGTTTTTTTGTTGCTATAGAAACCAAGTTTATTGGTCTGGATTTGTGAGACTTGGGCATTGTTTGCTGTGACATTTCTACCAGCAGCTTTTATTCCTAATGTAAGTTCTCTTCATATAATATTTATCATATACTACATTATTGTAGGTTGGATATGTTTGGAACTTTGTTGGGTCCATAGGAGGGACCTTAATTCTCTATATTTTCCCATCATTGTTCTATCTTCGTTTACGATATTTTGTGAAGTTGAAATGTGCATCTGAACTGAGTACTAACTTGTGTGCTCAGTATTGGCAGTGTTCGTTGTGGAAAGATATTGTTGCCGTGGTGATATTGATCATTGGTGTGATCATTTTAGTTGCCGGAAATTACGAAGCCGTGAAAAGTATTATCATTGGTTCACATGATTCTTTGACATTATGTAATCCTTTATATTGTAAATATGGAAACAGCACATTCACATAACATCATCCATCATCATCATCTGTTTTGCAGTCATTTTTTTTTCATTCAGTACTTATTTATTGTATTATAAATATAGTAGCGTCTGCTGTTACCACGTCAAAGCTCGCCGGTACCGCGCGGCTGTGTAATGACGGAAGCCGTCACGCCCTATGATCACTTGTCACTTCACACCATATTATTTTGAGAGGGAAAGTTTTTAAGTCTCTTGTAAGCTTTATAACTTACTATTTAGAATGGCTACCAGGACATCGCGTAAGAGACGTCACGACACGGATGGTTCGACCTTGTCAGAGCAGTCTAGTGAAGAAAGTATGTTCGTTCTTATACAGTAAATAAATGATCGTTTAATTTTACAGAATCAAAGAAAAGAAGAAATACCGAACACGAAAGTGATATTCCTAGCCCAGTTGTCGCCATGGAAACTGATAAACCTATTAAGCCAAAAGCAAAACCGAAAATTAACCCATTAAAGCCTAAGTCTAAATGTAACCCTCTATAATTAATATATAATTAATTTATTATATCAATTATCTATAGCTTGGATACCTCATATTGCTGGTACATTGATTTACAACTGTGCAAAACAGGCTCTTGCTAACTCTATTGATCCTCGTGAACATTTAGACAACATTGACTGGTCAGTGTGGGCCCCAGATGCATTACTAGGATCGGACCTTCATAAAATATGGTTTTATATCAGTCAACAAGTAATAATGATTTTATATTATTATAAATATATTGTGTTTCATATAGTATTCGAGTGAACACTCCTTATCTGAGATCGTGGAAGAACTAGAGCCATTAGGTGAAGTCTCATCTGAAACATTGGATAAAGAACGTATTCGCATAAAAGTAATAATGATATTGTGGGAAATGGGTAGATTCTCTTATTTTCCCTCTCTCTCTCTCTCTCTCTCTCTCTCTCTCTCTTTCTCTCTCTCTCTCTCTCTCACACACACAGTATCATGATCAAATTCCAAAGCAACCAATGACAGCTTATTTCATATTTCATCAAAGCAAAAGAGAAAAGCTTAAACGAAAACATCCAGATCTGAGTGAGACTGAAGTAGCAACAAAGTTAGGACAACGTTGGAGATCAATGAGTACTGAAGCAAAAGACAAGTACATACAACATCACAATGAACTAAAAGAGGAATACAAAAGACAACTAGAAACATTTTACCAAGAACATCCTGAAGCTAAACCAGTTAAATCTTTGTAAATAAAATTCTAATTATTGCTCTTTGTTATATTATTTGGTATAGGAAAACAAGAAAGAAGAGAAAACCAGCACCTAAAAAACCAGTCCCTACACTAGAAGCATCTGAAATACCAAAAGTCTTAGAAGTAATACATTATATATATCTAGTATATAGTAATAATGAAGTAATACATTATATATATCTAGTATATAGTAATAATGAAGTAATACATTATATATATCTAGTATATAGTAATAATGAAGTAATACATTATATATATCTAGTATATAGTAATAATGGAGTAATACATTATATATATCTAGTATATAGTAATAATGAAGTAATACATTATATATCTAGTATATAGTAATAATGAAGTAATACATTATATATATCTAGTATATAGTAATAATGAAGTAATACATTATATATATCTAGTATATAGTAATAATGAAGTAATACATTATATATATCTAGTATATAGTAATAATGAAGTAATACATTATATATATCTAGTATATAGTAATAATGAAGTAATACATTATATATATCTAGTATATAGTAATAATGAAGTAATACATTATATATATCTAGTATATAGTAATAATAGAGTAATACATTATATATATCTAGTATATAGTAATAATGAAGTAATACATTATATATCTAGTATATAGTAATAATGAAGTAATACATTATATATATCTAGTATATAGTAATAATGAAGTAATACATTATATATATCTAGTATATAGTAATAATGAAGTAATACATTATATATATCTAGTATATAGTAATAATGAAGTAATACATTATATATATCTAGTATATAGTAATAATGGAGTAATACATTATATATATCTAGTATATAGTAATAATGAAGTAATACATTATATATATCTAGTATATAGTAATAATGGAGTATTCCTTGTGTCTGATATAGTTAAAGAAATCGGCTCCAAAGAAGCCAGTATCTGCGTATATAATATTTTGTACTACAAATCGTGAGAAGATTCGTGCCAAATATCCTGAACTTTCTCCTACTGATACTACTATCAAACTAGGACAGAAATGGAAGACAATGAGCGAGTCTTCTAGAGTTAGTAATTATCTGTGTGGGTGGCAATCTTATTATTACCTTATTTGGTATAATAGGCTAAATATAAAAGGAAGTATGATGAATCACTTGAAAATTATAAGCAAGAAATGGAAGAATTTTATATTAATAATCCAGGATCTCGTGAACTCTTGAGGTAAAAAAAAATTTTGTTTTATAAAATAATTATTTAATTTTTTTAGCAAAAAGTTGGACAAAAGGTAAGTAGATAACAATTGTCTGATCTCATTCTTATATAATTCAATTCTTATTCCATTCTATCCTCATACACTCCATTCTCATGTACCATTCTCCTTCCACTCCATTTTCATATACTCATTCTTATTCCACCCTATTCTCATACACCCATTCTTATTCCACCCTATTCTCATACACCCATTCTTATACCATCCTATTCGCATACACCCTTTCTTGTACCATCCTATTCTCATACACCCATTCTTATACCATCCTATTCTCATACACCCATTCTTGTATCATCCTATTCTCATACACCCATTCTTATACCATCCTATTCTCATACACCCATTCTTGTATCATTCTATTCTCATACTACCTCATTTAGTTTAGCATCAAAAAAGCAGAAACAGACAAAAACAACAAAAATAGTTAACGAAGAAAGTGAAAAACAACAAACTAATGAAGAGGAAATTGAAAAACCTGAAGAAGATAATGACAGTGGAGGAAATGAGGAAGAAGACAACGAAGAAGATGAAGAACAAGATAGCAAGGAACAGCAAAGTAATGATAGCAGTTCAGATGGTGACAGTTCTTCCGATAGTTCCGACTAATCTAGATAAACTCTACTATATTTATACACTATATATTGTTTACTTTTCCCTCCAAAAGATAATCATTTAATGTTTAATAATTAATTATACAGTGGATTACAATAATGAACAATTAAAAAAAAGTAAAATTAGACAAAAAATTACTTCTATAATTTCTAAAGAGAAAATTCACTAGCTCCATACACAAATTCTGATGCCACACCCACACTCTCTTTAAGGTTAATTACAGCATGTCCCCACATATCAGGTAGTACTATCATGTCACCAGGATGTTGGACACATTCCCATGTTTTAGGCCCATTCCTGTACTTGTCTTTCCACCATTGCCAAACATGTTGTTTAGAGTAGAAAGCGTCTTTTGGCGGAAACAAAAACCATCTTTTCTTTCCATATATCAGAACATTCCAAGCTGAGCGATGAAAATGAGCTGGAGCACCTGAGAGAGCTCCACCCACATAAAATTGAGTTTTGACACTTGAAATTTCTGTTAAGGTCGGGTCTAAAATAGCTGGAATTTTAAAGTGTTCTAATAATGGGGAATTTACTGGAACACTTTCAAAAATGTAAGTTGGGGGAGGTAAGTCAAAGACATCATGAATTTGAGACTGATCTTCTTGTAACTTTGTCATTTTGTTTAGAAAAGCAGTCAGTGTTGTTTGCGTGTAGTTATAACCAAATGCTTCAGCATATGGTACCAAGACCTCATTGAATACTAGATGACCATATTCCTTATCAAGTTTCTTTCTTTGCCATGTTTGAAAAAGCTTTTTTAAGGCCCTATTATTAGTTGCATTACGTATTAAGACTGGTCTCTGTATAGTAAGATAATCTACTAAAAGCTCTTCAGTTCTAGCATCATACCCTATAACATCAATATCACATTGTTCACTTGTTAAATCTGTAGGTAGTGTGATGCTGCTTGGTAACCAGCCACCAGTTTTAAATCCTTCATTTAATGGCGCTAAATATTGAGGTTTTATCGGACAACCTGATGGAGGTTGTGTCCTTAAACCTGTTGTAATTGTGTTCAATGACCACCGATGAAGGCATGCTAAAACCAATGCTGTTCGATTGAAAGAATCTTTGACTTCAGGTTTGAGACCAGCTTGTATTAATGGTAATATAATTTGACCACTTCCTTTAATTGAAGCCACGTGTAATGATGTTAGACCAATAGCAGTTCGAGATTGAGGATCACCCTTAGCTTGTAATATCTGATGTAAAACAGTAGGACTATCCAAAGAAATTATTTGGAGTAATGGAGTCCAACCAAAAATATTTTCGGCATGAACACTGGCACCATATTCAATCAATTTTGGTATAATTTGTTGTGATATTAAACACTTTGTCAATACTTGTTTGATATCACTTAAAAACACCGACTCAGCATACTGGACAGATACATCATCACTAAGATCACAATGATATACTAATTCATCCCAAACTGGTTTTCCAGACATGAGGAGATTACGAACTATACTAAGTATATGAGCATCAATCCCTGATGTGAATAACCTTAGAGCATGAGCAATTACAATCTCTCTAGCTCTGTCTTGTTGCCCATAACCAAATGACACATACTCACGTTCAGTATTGTATTGTAAGTAACCAATCCCATTTGCTAAATCTCCTAATCCAAATGAGAAAAAAGCATATTTTTGTACTAAATCTCCAGCATTTTCCAGTCCTTTTAAACCAATGACAACTTTGTATAAGTATCCAGCTTTGATAAGAGATGTCTCATGAAGATATGAATTAAGTAAAAGCTCAAGAGTATTTACGATATCCGTTCCAGCCTCGTATAAAAACTCCCATTCGTCCTCTCTCTGTATTGATAGGGTAGCCAACATATGCTCCCAGCTAGGAGCACCAAGAACAACTTCCAAATACTTTTCTAAACATTTAACACTCTGTTTATGTAAACCTAGTTTAGCAAGCAACACACCAGCATCATATAAATACTTTTTATTAGTTGGATCTAAAGTCAGTGCTTCATTGATAAATGGAAGAGCTTCATCAACACGTTGTACCAGAAGTAAAGCTGCTGCAATATTCCATCGTGCAGCACTATTGTTAGGTTCCTTAAGAGCACATGTAGCTAGCATATCTAATGCTAGCTCAATATGATTACTGGTATGTTCAGAACTGGAATTAATAAGCTTTCTGGCTTCGTCCATGAGTTCATTGCAACCAGAGCTGTTTGCAATAAGCCTTTTTCCTTCTTCGTCTAAATCTGTCCCACTTTGTGGAAATTTCTTCTCTTTTACTGTTTCTTTTGCTCTTTTTTCAGCTGCCCTCTCACTATCAGCATATTTAGGGCCTGAGTAATCTTCTGGTAAAAGTAGATAGACACACACTCCTGTTAATATAACAATAAATGACAAAAATAACCATTTTGGCGTTTTTGAAGTATTTAGTGAAGTCTTTTGTTTTGAGACTGGCTTTGTACTAGTCTTTTGGGGTCGTGCCTTTCTCCTCTGCATTTTCCAAAAGGGTGGTGTCTCTAATCCAGCTATGAATAATTAATTACTCTAATCTTACTATGAATATAATTACCAAATGACATTGTATGAAGGACAATGAAGTTCTTTTTGCTATTTTGTTATTTACTAGTAGTAACCGTTTTTGCAGAAGAAATGAACTTCTATTCTCTTTCAGCACTAGATATTAATGGAAAAGAAATACGTTTTAACCAATATGTTGGAAAGGTATGAAGATAAAGGAGAGATACATGTATAATACATGTTATATTTCAGATTATTCTAGTGGTCAATGTAGCTAGTGAATGTGGTTATACTGATAGTAATTATAAAGAATTGATCAAACTACAGAACTATTATGGCAATGATAAAGTATTAGTGTTTGGGTTTCCATGCAACCAATATGGCCGTCAAGAACCAGGTCATAATCATGAAATAGACATGTTTGCTCGAGAGCATTACAATATTAACTTTCCTCTTTATTCTAAAGTTAATATTACAGGTAATGGTCAATCTGAGATCTATCACTACCTCATTAAAAATACTGGTAGTACTCCAACGTGGAATTTTTGTAAATATTTAGTTAATCAACGAGGAGAAGTTGTTCAATACTTCACTCAAATGGACTCTTTTGAAAATATTTATAAATCTATTGATTTTCTTTTGCATGATCAACATAAAGAACTTTAAATTAATAAAAAGTTGATAATAGTTAATCAGCTCTTTATGTGCAAACTTAACAATACATAATTTCAAATTGTTCAAAATTACATAAATTAGTTTAATAATTAAATGACTTCGTTAGGATGTAATTGAGAGGACGTCCTCATAGGAGGAGGTAATGGAGTAGATGTTTGAGGATAATTTACTGATTTATCAGATTCTGTGTCAACTGAAACTTCCTCTATCTTCTGAACAGAATCTTTCTCTGATAAATATTGCAGACATTCCATCCATGCCTCAAAACTTTCCTTACTATAAGCTAAAAGATCTAATATTCCAACTTTAGTAATGACCCAAAATACATATATATGAAGATCATCAGGGGAGTAATCCGGTCGTTGTTGAACTAATTGACTAGGACCAGTGTGTACACTAACTATTCTAGATTCTGTCTTATTGTGTCTGTTACTACTTCGAGACCAACAAAGTGTTTTATTCTTTGAGTTCATCCAAAAATAATAATGTAATGGAGGACCTATATAATATAAAGTCATTAATATAATTATCATAATTATTATAACTTACTGTTGCTATCATCAGTAAAGTAACCGAGATAACTGCCTTTCTTTACAAACCTCTCAGTTTCATTTGTAAATGCATGCTGACTCAATGTATCAAACATTATTGGTGACGTACTCTCTGATATAAAACTATCAATATCATCAGGTCCTGTTTCATCTGTAATAAATGAAATACGACTCTTTGTCCTATAAAGAATTATGATCTTGACAGTTTATAAAACAGTTTTACCTTTGTAGTTTTGAGAAGTCACCAATGGATACATCATGACATGTAAATAATGCCACTACATACTCGTTTTGTTTTATCAGTCCGTAATCAAGAGGGGTTTTACTCTCTGCATCTTTCTGTGTAGCATCAGCACCGTGATTTAGTAAGAGATAACACACATCAACGTGATCATTAGCAGCAGCATAATGTAACGGAGTACGACCCTAAAATAAAAAGAGATAACCCCTAGTAATTAAAGTCAAATTAGACTTACCATTTTGTCTGTATCATGGACGCTATCTCCTCTTAAACTAATAATATATTGTATTCCTTTAATAAAACCTTCAGCAGCTGCACAATGTAATACTGTACGACCCTGTAATAACAATAAAGATTGTTTCATACAAACTCATCAGTACTAACAATACGATCTTTAAAATATGTCTGATCAGATTTCAGTAACAACTGTATGCAGCTCAGATCACATTGACTTGCAGCCCTATGGATGGATGAATGGATGAATGGACAGACAAACAGACATAATTACAAACCAGTGCATTGCCGTTTTTCCATCAATATCTTTTTCTTCACAATCAGCTTCATGATCAATCAAATATTTAGACACAGTGACATTTTTATTATAGCATGCCCACATTAGAGGTGTCATATCACAGTTATCAACTACATTAATATCACTACATAGACTGTGCTGTTATAAAATATAATAAAATGATCTAATAATGACATCATATACCTTTAAAAGTATTGTTATCGGTTTAATAGAGGGTGGTTTAGTACTCCAATGAAGTGGTAGACGATCAGAAATATCTCGGATATCAGGATTAGCCCCATTTAATAATAATAATTCCATAAAAGATACCGCCCCCACATATGATGAGTAATGAAGAGCAGTTGATCCATCAATTGCCTATTATATTAGTTATGTAGTGTATTATATAAGTAAGTGTGGTACCTGGTGATCAATATTAGCTCCTTTTCTTATTAATAAGTCAGCACATGCTAACTGAACTTGTCCAGTTGGTAATATACTAATATTATAATTATTATTATATTATATAATGTATTTTAGATCTTACCAATACATTAATGGTGTACGATATTCTGCATCTAATGAATTGACATCATGACCTTGTGTAATAAGAGTCTGTACTTGACGCACATTGCCTTCCCTGCAATAAGAATACTGATTATAGGTACACTGGTACATTGGTTATAGGTACACTGGTGCATTGGTTATAGGTACACTGGTATATTAGCTATGGTACATTGGTTATAGGTACACTGGTACATTGGTTATAGGTACACTGGTATATTAGCTATGGTATATTTGGTTATAGGTACACTGGTATATTAGCTATGGTATATTGGTTATAGGTACACTGGTACATTGGTTATAGGTACACAGGTATGTTAGCTATGGTATATTGGTCATAGGTACACTAGTATATTAGCTATATATTACCTAGCAGCTTTATGGAGAGCAGAATATTCTAATTGTAGTCTAAACTCATTTTCCATCAGAGAATAAACTGGTTGAGTTGTTGTAGAGACAATGTGATCATTAAATGTTTGTAAATCTTTTTCTGTTGTTAATGATAACTTTGTCTGTATTTCTCTTCCAGTATAAATACTTGAAGGAGACCTTCTTTTAGAAACATGATGTAGAGAAGTAGATAAAACTAGAAAAATAAAATAAATTATATGTTTAGGATTAATTCTTTTATGTGTCCATTGTTAATTCTATGTATCCATTACCTTCTGTTTCTGTGGGTTGTGTTGTACCATATAAAGGACATGCAGGAGGTAAAATAGTCTGGTTGCTAGGACGATGGATAGAGTAAGTGGGTGTGGCTCTTTCTCTTTTACGTTGGAACACATAATCTAGAACATGTTAATAAAACAAAAGAAATAATGTCTGACTTACCTCTGCTAAAATTAAGACTAAGAGTTGATTTAACTCGTAATAATGGCATAGGTTGATCTTCATAATCATTGTCTTCCTCAAACTCTGCTTCTGTCTCAAACTTTGTTTTCTCCCTTGTAACTTCAGCCATTGTTGTATCTTCAATGTCTTTCATAGTCTCTGGATCTTTCTCTATTTTTATATCATCCTCAATCTCGGTTAGAGGTACACTAAATTCTTTCTTTTTGTCTTTATTCTTTGTATCTCTCTTCATTTTTGAATCTTTCTTGATCTTTGCTGTGGTCTCCTTCTTAGGTCTTGTATCTCCTTCTGTAATGCCTTGGAGGTCTGTTAACTCTATTGGAGGAAGACGTATTCTACCATGACCTTTGACTGGTTGGTCCTTTACTTCTGTGATCTCAATGTCTGAGGTTTTCTTGGATTCAAAGTTAAGCAATCCTTTCTTTTTTGAAGTAACATTGATTGGTTCATCATTAACTACATCTGATAGGATGATGTCAGATTTTTTATTTGATAGTGGCAAGTTAAAAGCCTGTGACTCATGCTTGGAATTTACAGTCTGAGACTTATACTTAGGAGATCCTGTAGTCTGAGGCACAGTACTTTTAGAAGAAGGTATGACATCATTTGTAGTGACTTCACTAACAACAATATCAGAACTCTCTTTATTAGTGAGAGTATGAGAGATAGTTTGTAATGGTGGTATCCAGTCATTGGTATCTTCCAATATGAGATCATTATCCTGAGTGGGAGGAGATGTTGTTGAGGGAACATCACTAGGAATAGGTGCAATTTTATTACGTGGGTGTTTCTTTTTTCTTTTTTCTTTTGTTTCTCTTGTTACTAACAGAGTTGATGATAATGTCTCATCAGTTGAGGGCAATACATGTACTGTGGTTGTTGATGGAGTAGAAGACTGGCAACGTAAACTGGTAAAACTAGTTTGACTGGTAGAATGCACTGGTTTATCAGGGTCTGGTTTAGCAGATGGCGGTAATGCAATGTTCTCGATCCCAATTTTGGATTTTTTGTGATGTAAGTAGGAACTACGATGAGACGAGGGTGCAGGTGCTACCGTGACAACAGTCCCACTACTAGAAGACTGCAAACGTTTTAAAAAGTGCTGATACTCTAGTAACTCTGCTTCAGATATTTCTGTAGTGCCTTCATTACTAGAATCTAATGTATTATCTTGATGTTCTTGTATTTTAAATGAAATAGCTGTGTTGTTGTCTTGTTGTTGTAGAGACTTACTAATAGATGTAGTACTTCTCTCGGTAGTGCATTCTTCATTGCTAGCAGAAGCATTGTCATCTGATGATGGTGAGATAAAAATGTCAGTGACAGAAGTTGAGTGGATTTTCTTCTCACTAACTACATCTTCTTTGTCTTGCACTACTGGAACAACTACTGCACTGCGAGAAAATAACCTCCTTTTTCTTATAATTGGTTCAGTACTACTTACAGATATATCATTGTTTACTAAGGTATGTTCGTTGCTAAGAGGTGTTTCGTTCCATGCTGATTTTGGAAATAGAGGAACTACTTGACCACAGGGAGGACTTTTGACTTCAGCCCCACCCACTTTTTCAGGACCACTCTCTCTCTCTTCAAAATAGTTTTCTTCAATTTGTTCCTCTTCAATGTCATCTTCAATTATCCATTGACTGGTTTCTTTTAATGGAGAACCAACAAATAAATCATGAGACTCAGCTAATGGAGACACACTTCTACTTCTCCTCTTCAACTGGTCACGATGTGTCTTTAAAACTTGCTTAGCATTAGATAAAGTATCTTGAATATCCATTAATGTTGTCTGATCATTACCAACATCCTTAGACAGATTGGAATGCACAAACACACCTAATCTAGTTGCCATTTCTTCACACTATTACATTAAGATTTGCAATATTCATATTATAATGTTGTCATGGTAACAAACAATAATATTACTGAGAATATATTCATTATGGCCACTAACAATAAAAACTTTTATATTTTGTGCTAACAAGACACAATTACACTATTAGTCATCTTCTTAGAATTTTTTAAGCTCTGTATCTTGACTATCTTTATTGTTTGGATTAGTAACTCCACTAAGTTGTCTCTTAGGACGACCATCAGGATAACTAGAATGAAAGAAAAATAAGTAAAACATTTTTGTTCATCTTTCCATCCATCCATCTATTAATACATCCATCCATTTATTTATTTTATACATCCATCAAACATATTCATCTATCCATTTTATATAACTCACTCATTTCCTTCATTAGTTCTAGTATTACAATAGACACCAATAATAAATGCAGTAATACATAATACAATTATAATAACAACTATTGGCACAACAATACCAACAGTTATAGGTATAATATTATCTGTAATAGAAATGAATTATAGTGTGATAAAAATTTAACATAACTACCTTGTACTGGCTGTATAGCTAAAGAGAAAAGAGTTATAAAATTATATATTAATATAGATATTGAACTTACTTGGAACTGTTGTATGTGGGCAGAGAGAGAGAGAGAGAGAGAGAGAGAGAGAGAGAGAGAAAGAAAGAGAGAGAGAGAGAGAGAGAGAGAGAGAGAGAGAGAGAGAGAGAGAGAGAGAGAGAGAGAGAGAGAGAGAGAGAGAGAGAGAGAGAGAGAGAGAGAGAGAGAGAGAGAGAGAGAGAGAGAGAGAGAGAGAGAGAGAGAGAGAGAGAGAGAGAGAGAGAGAGAGAGAGAGAGAGAGAGAGAGTAACAATGTAGCTAATAAAAACCCTCACCTGTGGGAACTAGAAAAAAGAGGAAACCATTTAATTCAAACAAGATATAATATTGTACTCACTATTTGTGGTTACTCCAGTTACATTAACCCATATACTATAGGGACTAAAATCATAGAGACGAGGCTCTCTTTTTACCTGTACAGCTGAGCGAACACGAACCTACACAATGTATCACAAGACAAATCACATGACAGTCATGTGATATCAGACCTCATAACTTTGAGCTTCTTTAACATTGAAGATGCTAGCAAAACTAAAATCTGGATCAATAAAAAGTCGAGTAATAATTGAACTGCCTCGATCTCTGAATTCCACTTCATAAAAGGCTAGTTCTCCAGGAGGGGAGGTAACCACGTCATCCCAATCAGCCAACAATGCAGTATTTCTATCATTTCTTACCAGAGTTAGTCTTTGGGGAGAATTACTTGGAGCTAAATGGATGCATACCAATATATTTTATATAGTCACATAAAATGGATACATAGTCACATGAAATGGATTGACATACCACTGCCATATGTTCTTGATAGTGTCACTGATAATGGTTCAGCTCCTAGACCAGCATTATTCTCAGCTCTCAATGCAAGATAATAAGATGTATTAACAAGTAATCCAGTTAGAATATAAGTACCCATTCCATCATTATCAGTAGTTAGTCCACTTTTAGAGAGATCAGTATTAGTATAGTTAATATCAATAGATGTGGAATAATATAGAGTATATTGTAATAACAATGGATTGTTAACATAAGACCGTCTTGGAGGTAACCACTGAACAAAGAGAGACGTATTAGAATCAGGTAATGCTATAATGTTGGTCATAGGACCAGGTACAAGGTTATCTATGGAGGGAGGGAGGGAGGGAGGGAGAGAGAGGGGGGGGAGAGAGAGAGGGAGGGAGAGAAAAAGGGAGAGAGAGAGGGAGGAAGAGAAGGGAGGGAGAGAGAGGAGGGGAGAGAGAGAGGGAGGAAGAGAAGGGAGGGAGGGAGGGAGAGAGGGGGGAGGAAGAGGGGGGGGGAGGAAGAGAAGGGAAAGAGAGAGAGAGAGAGAGAGAGAAACCACATAACAGTGTTACATAACTTACATTCCATTACTTACTATTCAAATCACCATATAACTGTACAGTGGCTGTAGCTGTTCTTCCATCAATATTACTCACCATACATTGATAAACTCCAGCAGTTACAAATGGAGTTAAATTCAATGTACTGTTACTAACATCAGAAACTGTAGATATCATATTTGATGATATTAAAGTACCATCTAATGACCACTGTACAGTTGATGTTGAGGCAGTATCAGTAAATGTACAGGTCAGCATAACTTGTTCACCAAATTGAATAGTCTGTGATGAACCATCTGATACTGTAGTAGTGTTTACTTGAATAGTAGAGACAGTTGGATCTGATAATGGATGAATGGATAGATAAATGGATGTATAAGTAGACATAATGGAACAGACGAATGGATAATGGATGAATAAATAATAAAATGGATACTCATGTAAGACAAATGGATCACTGGGTACATACTGGTAATGGTATAGGTACAAACATAGTCCAGAGTTGTCGTACAGATAGTATTAACAAACATCCCATCATGTCGTAGCCCCAGACAGATCCCATCAGTTCCACTAACACCATTACTAGCTATATTACTAGTAACAATATCAGGAGCTGAACTACCATCAACTACAGACTGCAAAGTAGAACCACTATATCGATAACCAACCCAAAACACCACCCCTTGTTCACCAAGAGCTCGGACATAGCCTTTCAGTACAAATAGTTCCCCACTAGAGCTAACAGTGATTAGATCACCATTATTAGTAGTTTGACAGATTGTTCTAGCTTGAGAGAACTGTTGTCGAGTAGCGTTTTGTACTGTAAGACACGAACCAGTGTTGTAGGTGTGGTACCCACTAGGACAAAGCTGGGCTTGTGTAACTTCTGAGGAAGAGAAGTAGAGTAAAAAACAACACATGAAAGGTTTCTTACTTACCTCGAGTGAGTACTAGCGAAAAATAAAGTACTAAAATAACTTTGTAAGCTCCCATTGATGAAAGTACAGATATCGCTTCCGAATTTAATTGAATACCAGTCTTAGACTTCTGAGCATGCGCAATAATTTACCCGCCGAATTGGCGCGTTATATAAAAAGAGAGAACATTTAAAATTTGCACTAATTCCAAGAAGAATTCTAGAGCTTGGAGGTATGTTGAACAATTACAGTATCTCTTTATTATTCTTTCTTTTTCTTTGTCCTCTTACAGAGACTGAACAGGACATAGCATCAGCTGTAGAGCCTGGACACACACATTGCTGAAGAAGATGTATAGTTAGTTATCTATCAAGACTAACAAGATCTACTGCTACTAAAAACGTTCCATCTCAATCCTAAGACTACTTCAAGTAGCTACTACTACAATGTGAGTTATTGTATCCTCCTCACAATTAATGTATCTTGTACCTACCACCTAGAATGGACTGTATCAATTTAGACATTAATATACTTTAATATTACAGGGGCTAAGTCTCCATTACATTCCATTCTAGGTAGGTTATGCTATAAATATATATTATACGATTAGATATATTATATGATATAGATTACATGTATATTATTATAACAAAGGTAAGTCATCATAACATGTGGTATATAATATGATATAGTCAGACATTTGAGGGTCTGGTAACACAAGACTTAACAGTGATATTCTTGTAGCACTTTTAATGTAAACATAATCACCATTTGAAAATTAAGGGGCAATGCATAAATAAGTTTGAATAAAATCTTCAAAAAATAAAACTACTAGTTCACATTGTATAACGTAAGTTGTGACTTATAAGATTATACGTTAGTTAATGAAGTTATTAATTTGATAGCAGGTCATCACAACTATCATAATATACTGTGTCTGTGCTAATATAACGATCTATTCTGATATCTTCAACACTAACATCACTGGCAAGGTCAGTATCATTATAACCGATAGGAGGTGGAGTTATCGGTTTAGGACGAACATTGAGCATTTCTTGACGTCGATGATCCTCTTCTATTTTTGACGGAGAGTAATTTCCCAAAGAACTAGTAATAATTATTGAAAATTAGTAAAATTAACAGATCATATAGTAATTACCCTTTTTTAATCCACCAGCATCGGTGGACGACCACACCCACTATAATAATAGTTGTCCCAATCATTACAATACACAGTACCACACTTAGAACAACAGTCGACATTGGTACAGGGTCTAAAACAAGAAAATAAAACCAGTTTGTCTAGTTTTCTTAACTGGTTACTTGATGGAATGATAGGTGCAATTGATGGTTGAAATGTAATAGTTGTCGATGACATCATAACAGTACTAGTAGAGAATGTTGTACTTAATACAGGTCTGTCAGTAACACTGGGTACTACAGATACTAAAGGGGACAATAGTTTAATTTTATTTATTTTATTTTTTTTTACCTGATTTATTTAAAGTTTCTATAAACTGAACATTGTCTGGACTTGTTGTGTAAATAGAGTAGGCAACAATGTTTATTTTATAACGGGTACCAGATATTAGACTATTGAGAGTAAAGTTAGTATCAGAGAGACGTCCAGTGGAAAGTGGATTATTAGTTGATTCTGCAATGTTATAAAATATCTCGTATTGTAAGAATGAAGGATATATTAAGTTGCTAATATCAGGGACATCCCATTTGAGAGATATTGTAGTGGAGGAGATTGATATGATAGTATATGAGACAGGTCTAAGTTCTCCATCTATTAATATAATAAAATCATGTTTAATATTATAATTACTTACCTGTAGCTGTGAGAGTCAATCTTTTAGAGACTGTATTATGAACATTGCTTGCTAGACATTGATAGGTTCCAATATTATCGCTATGGAAACCATCAATGATCACATGACTCATTCCACTAACAGGCATAGTTGTACTGTTCATAGCTTGTCCATTAAAAAACCAATAAATATAAGGAGTTGGTTGACCAGTAAAGGTACACAAGATAGCAATATTGGTACCAAGTGGAATAATGGTCACAGTAATGTTAACAGACAAGCTTTCAATGTTAGATTTAGCTGAAGATACAAGAGATATTATTTATATAACCTTTTTTATATAATCCCCATTAACTTACTGTTAATAGTGATGGTAGCTATATCAGAGTAGACTGACGTAACATTATTGTTAGGAGGGACTGCCTGTTGTATTCTACATTGAAATTGTTCATAATCTTTTTGTAGAGTTGGAAATGCAATAGATGGAAATACTTTAAAACTAGGATAATAAATGTAAGTGTGACTCCTGCTTGTTGTGGTCTTTGGTAGTTCTTCAATGAAGAAAAACAAGATATTTGTTGAACTAAATAGATTAACAGTCTCAGGTTGAGTTAGGGTAGCCGTACATTCAATGATGGAATCATCATTAAATAAAACTGTCTGATTGCGAGGACTTTGAATAAGCTTAATACCAGGTTCTACAAAGAATAAACAAAGTATACTCAACTTAATAACTTACCTGAGCTGATAGCACCACCCACTACTGTTAGGATAGCATTAGTACTTATTTCTCCAACAATATTGGAAGCAATGCACACATAGGTTCCTGAGTCATTAACAACTGCTTCTCTGATATATAGAGTATTTAAAGGACTGACAAATGATCTGCTATCTTCTAGTTCTTTGAGTTGATTATCTATAGAATAATACCACGTGATATTAGGAGTAGGTAGACCAGTAGCTTGGCACTGAAATGCTGCTAGTTGTCCTTTAGAGATGGTCAAATTTACAGGAGAAATAATGAATTCAGTTAACACTAAATGGAGAGAGAAATTCATGGAACATTAGAGCTATTTGCTTACCTGCTTGTACCAGTTCTGTCATATATACAACTGCTCCATTAAGAGGATTACTAGCTATTAATTGATAGGTACCACTGTGTATAATAGGATCAAATGCCACGATATGAAGATTATTGTCAGGTGTTAAGATAACCAATGGAATTGTCATTGTCATTATTATATATGTATCATTTAACATCCACTTATAAGTAGTATTTGATAGAGCATTATCTCTAATACTATCAGATATATTGAGTTGAACTGACTGATTTGATGTGATATAGCGACGAGAGAGGCTTATACCCTCATCTGGTAATGATACTAAATATTACAATAATATATTCTATCACAATATAATATAATGATCTGCTTACTTTCATATGAATATGTGACGGCAAAAGGTAATTTATGAGAACACGCTATCTCTGTAATGTTATCATGAACTAAAGCAGGACAACCAACATCGCTGCTGTTGCTATGGTTACCAATCCATACAACACTGACATTTCTTTTGGCAGCATACATCTGTAGTATATTGTGATCAGCGATAGTTGATAATACAGTCAACTCTGCTGATATAGATATTGTATAATTGACTGCCTCAGAATAATTTAATAGAGGGTTAGTGATAACAGATAGACAGAGCAATCTATTGGAAAACGGTATGCTATCTACAGGACAATTGCCGCTTCCTAAAATATAATATATTAATAATTATTTTACTTAATATCAAAGATTATAACTTACCTAGCTGAATGATTATTGCTAAAATAAATATAATTGTATTTCGTGACATTTTCAAATGACTGCTATTCACACCACACTACGTGGGAAATTATTTTTCGCAGCGAAAGTCGATAATTTTGCGCATGCTCGCAAATAATTCTATTACCGGTAATTAACAAGATGGCTGTCAGGCAGAGAGGCAGTCAGAGGAAAAGTGTAGAAACACGCTTGCAAAATGGAGAAGAGAAGAAATTACACAAAGAGCTCCAAAACACTCGATCAGATGCCATCGTAATGGCGCTCTTGCTTTATCTACTAGTGATTATATTATTATCATTAAAATCATATTACTACCTACCAGAGCCCAGCCTCACTGTGGATGGGAACAGTTTTAGTACCATCAATGCACGCAGGCATTTAAGAGCTATTACCAATATTGGAATACGTCCTGCAGGCAGTGAAAAGAACGATATTCACACAAGAGATGTCATATTAGATGCTATCAAGGAGATTCAGTCAATAGCAGCCCCTCAAATTGACATTGAGGTCAATGTTCAACATGTCTCTGGTCATTTCCATTTAGACTTTCTTGGTGGGATGACTCATCTTTATGATAATCTGACAAATGTAATTGTCAGATTTAGCAGGAAGCATCAACCTCAACATTATGCACTTTTAGTGAATTGTCACTTTGATTCTTCTATTGGTTCACCATCTGCAAGTGACGATGCCTCGAGTTGTGCTATCTTGTTAGAAGTACTGCGGTCATTATCAGTAGCTCCAAACCCATCCCTTCTTAAATATGCTGTAATTTTCTTATTTAATGGAGCAGAGGAAATGATATTACCAGCTAGTCATGGATTTATTACTAAACATCCTTGGTCAAAACAAATTAAGGCTTTTCTTAATCTAGAGGCAGCAGGAGCTGGAGGAAAGGAAATAGTATTTCAAACAGGTCCTGATCATCCGTGGTTAGCTAGGGCTTATGCTAAAGTTGTTCCTCATCCTTGTGCTTCGGTAGTGGCACAGGAAATTTTTCAAGCAGGTGTTATACCATCTGATACAGACTTTAGAATATTTCGTGATTTTGGTGGAATACCTGGTATAGATATGGCCTACTTTGTCAATGGCTATGTGTATCATAATGAGTTAGTTTATATAATATGCTCTTTACTATACTAACTCTTGTATACTTACTAGATATGATACTGCTGATAGGATACCAGATGGTAGCATACAACGTGGTGGCGATAATATACTCGCTTTAATAAAAGAGATAGCTAATTCTGATCAGTTGGTTGATCCTGGTGATGATAAGCATGGTAAAATCGTCTACTTTGATGTTCTAGGATTGTTCAGTATAGCATACCCAGAGAGAATGGGTCTCATATTAAATTATGGGACTATAATTCTTACAGTCATAGGTTTTCTTATTGGAGCACGAAGACTAGAAAAAGAAGGTGATATAAAAAATATTTTTTTATATCTCCTGTCTGTTTCCTTGTTTAGTATGTGGTAGTCATATGATGATTCTCAAGTCTATTTTTATAATACTATTATCACAAATAGTTGGTATTGTGTTAGCTACATCTACTGGTATTATAACTACAATAATGAAACAGACGCTCTCTTTCTATGCACATCCTTTAATTGTACTACCTCTATTCTATATACCAGCTGTATTAGGAATGGCACTTGTACATTATTGGTGGAGAAACAAGGTATATCACAGAACAATCTAATGTTATTTCAATGTCTCATATATTTAGCATCCATCATTTAATGGAGAACAGATGGAACAGATTATAATGCACGCTAATCAATTCGTTTGGTGGGGGGTCTTACTCATTACAACATATCTCCGTCTCTCATCAGCATTTGTCCCATTTTTATCAATATTTTTTCCGCTAATATTCCGAACATTTTTATGGGACATCCTCCTAAAGCCTCTTATATCAAAGTCTAAGTTTCCTATCATGTACAAAAATGGTTTCATAATCTCTTATACATTATCAATGCTGCCAGTAATGTTATCACTAATATTGGTCTTCTCTATAATGGATATATTTATTCCATTAATGGGAAGAAGTGGATCTATTGCCTCACCTGATGTTGTCATAGCGATTATCTCAGCAAGTTTAACATGTCAAGCTCTTCATTATATAGTCAGTTAATTAATTTTAAAATTAATTTTAATGATAGGGTCTTGTTAATAGGTACCCACATTGGTTCATTTGTGTACTAAACAATTTGCTAAAATCACTGGATTATTCCTCACAGCTGTCTGGTTATTAACATTACTATCTGTAATAGCTGGACTAGTGTTCCCCTTTTCTGGCAAAGAACCAATTCGACCAAAGAGATTTTTTTTACAGCACAGTCATGTTCGTTACCATGACAACTCTCAAGAGTCATTCTCGGGTATATATATACATACATTAGACTATAGAGAACTGGACCCATTAATTCATGTGGTACCTACTTTGAAAGAGGCTCAAGAAGTAGAATGTAAAGGATTATATTGTGGCCTCCCTTCTTACTTACCTGTTGCCCATATGATGAAGTGAGAAATTCATTTTATAATAATGTTGATTAATTATGATGTAGGCAGAATTGGATATTGCCTGCCCCGCCTCCTTTGGGTCAATCAGCCATTCTTAAATTGGATAATGTTCAAACTACACCTCATAATACAAAGAATTATACATTTATAGCAAAATGTAAGTGTTTCATTAAAATATAATATTGACTTCAATTTATTGAACTAGTTCCTGTCAATGTTCGCCTTCATCTTCAACCTTTATCAAATTTAAGACTGAAGTCGTGGTCATTAGAGAGTTTTATACCAACTAAAACACCATATGGCAATGAGGGTCAAGGATGTTATTATATCTTATATACACGTGGTATTGGTAATGGAACAACTCAGTTCTGGATAGAATTAGAAGTAAGAGGATACACAATCCATACTATTTTATGATAAACCATTTGTCAGGGTGATGGTGGTAGTCCTGCTTTGGAAATAGCGGCGATAGCTGTTTATATTAACCCTCCTCTCTCTGTGACCCCTTCATTAGAGAAATTAATGGGTGATTTACCTGACTGGGTCACTACTATTGCTTGGACATCAGTCATGGATGTATGGAAGTTTTAACTTTAAAAAATTAGGACATCTAGTTTTGAATCCTTTGAATTTATAATATTATTCAGTTTGAAGAATTATACATAAAACAGATAGGAATTTAATTTTGAATCCCTTGATATTTAATAACTTGGTTTAGCATGAAAAATTGAATATGACATTTTAAGATCCTCAATCTTCTATTGGCACTTCATCTTCACTTTCAACATCACCTGAGGTACTGTCACTCCACCACTTAATAACAGCTGATGATGTCACTTCCCACCAACTACTGACTGAACTACGAACTCTAGTCTTAGTAGCTTCAATTATATCACCTATAATAATTAATATCAGTAATGGCAGGGACTTACTCATCAATACAAGTCTTACCAGTTTTTTGTACCAGTTGTTCAGCTTGTTTAGAGTCTACTAGTCCATAATCACTAGCTCGTACAATGAGTTGTCTCTTAATATCACCAAGAGAGAGATCACCCTCACAGATATGACGAGGAGGTATATTAACCATACCCACATGAGATGTTTCCGCCCACATTTTATATAGTGATGTTTGTAAGAACTCTGTCATAAAGTCTGAGTTGTAGTCATCAAATGCTACGGAATCTCCACTCAGTGAAGATGCTAAAAGTGATAACAAATATGATTTGAACTGTTTTTGTATCCATTCTGTACTTCCAATCCAACTTATAGGTTGAATAATAGATGATTCTTCTGTTAATGAGGGAGTTATGGGTTCTTTTACCTGTTCACAGAATCTTAAATCAGCTGAGGAGAGGTTGAGTAGAGGTGATAGATGTTCATTGTATATTTCCAAATATCCACTGTCTATGTTCAGTAATACATCTGAATATGTAGGTGCTTGTTTACGATATAATGGATTGACCACACCCACCAATAAACTTTTGTGTTTTTCCTCAATTAATAGTTTCATTTGTTGCAGTGAAAGATATGGTTTAAAACTGCCAGGTTGAGAAAAAATATTAAGAGGAAAACCCTGATCATCAGCATCTTTAATAGCTGGATCTATTAAGCTATCATAATAGAAGGGATACAATGAGCCAATAGCTACTACGGTTGAACTAACATGACTAGCATTCTCTCCATATACTAATACTTTCTTCTCTAATAATAATGTTTTAAAAACTTGTAACAAACGATGTTGATAAGATACTACATACTCTCTTAACTGGTTGCTATGGCAACAGACACTGAGGGCATGTTCACGAGTTAGTGTAGAGTTAAGATCCTCATAAGTTTGACTTAAAAGAGAAGTGTCATTGAAGTCTTTAGAATTGAAGTAGGCATGTATAGATAATTTTAATTTAGCAGTTATAAAATCAAAAAGGGGCCACTTACAGAGTACACAGATTGCTTTTTGAACAGTGCTACGTTTTATCTCATTATTACCTGTTGATGAGGGGTCTAACTCATCAGCTCTTATCTGACGATAACAGCTCACACCGTATATACTATCGTCTGATGTAATTGATGGAAGGGAGAACATCACGTGACCTTCAGTGTAGTTATGGCAACCATCTGGTAATACAATATGGGGGAGAGGTTTCCATTGTGGTGGTAAGGATAGTGGATCGGTAGATGAAGAAAAAAGGAATCTATTTAATGGAGGGAGAGCAAATTCTATTGTTGACCCTTTCTGATGATGAAATCCAATAACCAACACTTGAAGAATAGGGGTATCTGAGTATGCAAGCGTTGCTGTCCCACTAACACTCGCCTCGGTACCGGTGGCCATATTGCATATTAACATATACGGAGATAAACGGAAACGCTCTAAAAATTATCTAATGGAACTAAAACGCCACTCCTTATACTTTAATTGAGGGTGATGTCGACACGTGGGATCTTTCATCCCCAAGATGGCTTCTAAGGGCTCTCCTATAAACTACATAGGGGTAGATGTTGGCACGGGGAGTGTACGTGCTGGGTTGTTTTCATCAGAGGGGAAGTTACTAGCTTACAATACTTGTGATATAAAATTATGGACCAATGAGGGATTTCATGAAGGGTCTTTTGAACAATCCACATCAAATATTTGGGCTGCACTTTGTACTACAATACAGGTGATATGAAATAGAATGCTAGGAAATGTAACTGGATGTGTCCTAGTTTCCCTATAATGCTATTGGCTATTTTAGTATCATTAAGCCAGCAGGCTATATACAATGGCCTAGTCATATATATATATATATAGAGAGAGAGAATATTATAGTACATCAGTAAAGGGGGTTTATTATAAAGTCCCTTCTTTGTTGAATTACAAACCAGTGACTTAAATCAAACATTCTTTTGTATTCATGTACATGCACATAATCTTGTGTATATTTTTATTACAGACTATTATTAAAGGGGTTGACCCTAATTCTATTAAAGGAATTGGGTTTGATGCAACATGTTCATTGGTTGTGGTGGATACCCATGGTAACCCAGTAACCGTTAGCCCCTCCCATGATCCAGAACGCAATATCATTCTTTGGCAAGACCATCGAGCAATACAAGAAGCTAATGAAATTAATGAGTTGGGACATCCTCTTTTAAAATATGTTGGTGGAATGGTATCGCCAGAAATGGAGCCACCAAAATTATTGTGGTTAAAAAGACACTTGAGTGAAGTCTGTTGGAGTAAAGCTGGACATTTCTTTGATTTGGCGGACTATCTTGTATATCGTGCCACAAATACTCCCACAAGGTGCAATGATATCACAGTCTAGCTGTCTATTATTGTATTGTTCTATTTAGATCTTTGTGTACTCTGGTTTGTAAGTGGGGATATATTGGCCACACACCAGATGATGTTAACTTACAACAAGGCTGGAATGATTCGTTTTGGAAACAGATTGGATTAGAAGAATTTGTAAATGATAAATACAATAAAATAGGTACTTAACAACAATGATATGATGTCATTATGATGTCATTAGGTACTATTGTACAAGCACCTGGACTACCTGTTGGCACAGGTCTCAGTCCTAGAGCAGCACGGGAGTTTGGATTAGAAGTTGGCACTCCTGTAGCTACTGCTTTAATAGATGCTCATGCAGGAGGTCTAGGTAGATATAGTGTTTATTTCCCACTAATTCATTGTGCTTTAAATTTAGGCATGGTTGGTACTGATCCATCTAAAGTCCTTCCATCATTAGGACAAGTTCCTCTCTCATCTCGTTTAGCATTAATTGCAGGGACATCCTCATGTCATATGGCAGTAAGTGAAAGTTTAAAGTAGAAGACAGATATACTAGTCACATGTTGTCGAGGTGATAGCGCAGTGTGTATAATGGTAGTTATGGTTCAAAGTTTTGTGTCAATTGGATGTAAGACTATCAATTACATGTACATATGTGTGTATATATTGATGATGTCATATGATGTTTTTATTACATGTAAATATGTATTATGATGTCATATGATGGCTAGTCTATTGTGTTTATTGAATTAGTTATACTGGTTTATACTATATAGTAGTAACATAGTTATGAGGTCACATTCCCAGGAGTTATGTCTAGTTGCTTGTCTATCTATACCACTAATGTCTAAATGTCTAAATGATACATTGTTGTCTGGTTTACTATGAATACAAGTCTAGTTTCCACTGTCTGATTTAGCAATTCTATTCAGCTAAATATTATAATTTAATAATATTGCTATGTTTCACAAATAATACCAATATAATCGTCTAATGTTATTGAAATGTTTAATAGCACAAACTTCATACATTTCCAAACCAATGTTAAATATAAGTCCTACATCTAGATAAGTAATGTTGCCAAATTGACTGGATATGTTTAGATTACCTCATTCAAAGTTAACATTATCACATCCCCCTTGAAAAGTCAGCAGGTTCCAGTATAAACAATTATGTTCTGCTATCTCTCTGTTTATAAATATCACTGTTCTCCAAAGAATTAAAGATATTTTCATATTGAAAGCAATTACATCCCTCAGTAAACATTTGAAGAATAATGTAACTGTTTATTGTGGAAGTTGTTTATTATGGAAATTGTTTGTAACGGAGGGACTCTCAGACATATACATGTCTCCATTATTGTGTAGTCCCTAGAATTTATCAGAGTCAACGTAGTCAATTCAATGTTTATTTTACAAGTTTATGTTTGCAATTTCCATTTGCAATGTTTGATATGATAATGTTAATTGTTCAAGGTTCCCCCTTGAGATGATGTAATATAATATCATGTGATAGTCATGTGATATTATGAGGAATATTTTGTTTTTAGACATCTAATACTCCGATTTTTGTACCTGGTGTATGGGGCCCTTACTATTCAGCTATGATCCCTGGTACCTATCTTAACGAAGGTGGTCAGAGTTCATCTGGATCACTGGTTGGTGGAATGGATGGTTATTTACCGGAAGGATGGATACACATTGTTATAATAATTTCTTTAAATGACATTCCAATCCAACAAATGTCTGTTGCCCACGGCAACTTCAGTGTTATATTAACTAACAACTGTATGGCAATGATTTTATATACCAATTATCCTTACTATTACATAACCTGTTTGTTACTCATCAAGTAGTATCTATTTCAAATAGTAATTGCCTTTACACATTCTTTCTTTGATGTCTAGTTGGACTCAATTATTAAATGTAATAGTGACCTCTTCTTAGAAGTCAAGGAGAGAGGGAGACTGAGGTATGGTGTGTGATGTGTTCTTAAGAATTGTTGACAGCAACATTATATGTACTATTGTCATAATAAAGGAAGTCCATTGAACAAAGATTGAAGAGTTAGTTATAATGACATCGTGTTAGACAATATGTCTCCCATGTGGTGATTTGTAAGTGACATTTTTGAACTACCACAAGGAAACATATATGTAATTATAATCCACATGAACGTGTATGTCGATACCACTATACTTTATCAAGAGTTAAGCCACTAAAGGTACTTCCTTACCTGTCACTCCTACGGAGTATGAGCATATTGCCAAATTTGGTCATGCTGTTGTAAGACCTTGTGTTTCTGTGACTTTACAAATGTCAGGTGAAGGTCAGTAGTAGGAATTATTCCATAAAAGGAAGTTTGTTGTAAAGAGTCCTTTTTGAAACTAGTTTGGAGTTTGTCCTTTATCTGATATTGTATATATTGTCTTTATATAATGATAGTGTGTACTTCAAAACATCCCTTGTACTTTCACTACCTGATAAAACTGGCATACATATAATATATAGTTCTTTAAAATAACATTACATGATTTTATTATATGTAGGAAATAGTGCTATAAATCTATTTTACATGGCTCCAGTGTAGACTAATATAATTTAGAATTTATTATAATCCTTTTAATGGTTTAAAGGTAACATATTTGTATGAAGAAGTGATTTTTAAAAAATAGTTTCGACCTATAATTGTATCATAGAATGTCAATGAATACACAATTATATAAAATACTACTAACATCCGTACGACCACACACAACTGGAGTAGCCCTGACATACCTGTGGTCAACTCAAATATGTTCTGTTTACAGTATATTATAATGTATCATACATGTACTACAATGTAAGGTACATGTATTATAATGTAATGTACATGTATTATAATGTATTGTACATGTATTGTACATGATGTTTGTGGTTACTTTGATAAGGATGGATATTTGTATGACTCATTAATCAGTAAATGTAATGAGACATTTAATACTAAATGTATATAGAGGAGTACATTACTTCTTAAAGTAATTAATGTATTATAAGGATTTTATATTATAATACTCTCTACTTTAGAGGAATCGATGTTTATAAAGAATTAGAGATTATTCTGACATCTTTAACAAAAGAACGCTTTCTCTCTCATTTGTCCTTACTAACAACAGACTTTCATATCTTACCTGATTTCCATGGTAACCGATCACCTTTAGCTGATCCCACATTGAAAGGAATGGTAAATATAGAATTATTATAATACCAGTATTAATTTATTAATTAGTAGTTTTTTTATTGAATGGTTTGCCTTCTTTGGTTAATTTTTGTCACAAGATTATCATGACTGCAACTAATGACAATATTCATACCTTATTGTTATTGGAGGTCTTTGTCCCATGACAATTAATTGACTATGAATATCATTAACACAAATGTGATGAAATCACTTCCTGTTCCATGTAGAGTGTTCTATTTTGAGAAGCACTATAAATAGCACTAACACTCTATTTCAAACTGTGATATTACCAATTTTGGTAATATAAACTTCTTAGCATTGAGCTAGTTCATTTGAATATTGTTTATTTAATTGTAGTGATGTAAAAATGATGTAATGGATACCATTAAACACATCAAAATAGTAAAACATTGCCTCAATAGACATAATAGGCAACTTGAGTAGTATGTATGTAAATGTATTGAGTAATCTTAAGTCTAAGTCATCTTTGGAATAATTGATAAGTGTCATTGATATATTGTGTTCTTTCTTACCTCAGATATTTGGCTTGTCCTTAACTCAATCTGTTCATGAATTAGCTGTTATGTATTTGGCAGCTATTCAAGCTTTAGCGGTATGAAATGGAATGATAAATGGATGATTGAATTGATAAATGGATGTATGAATTGATAAATGGATACATGATGTGGTAAAATGTGTGGTCTTTAGTTAAACTTTAACCTTACAATATAATAGTATTATTCTCTGTACTTTCAACCTTAAGTATGACATCAGATACAAGGTTGATTTCTGACTAGACTATAGTTATAAACTCTTAGTTAATGTCTTAGAACACAATGTAAAAAACACTTGTGTTCATTCAACATAAACTATTACAGCTGTCATATCCTCCAGTATATATAACTCATATTTGTGGTTGCTCTAGCATGTTAAACTACATAGATGTTACTCCTACTACATGTGCTTACATGATCTATTATGGCTTTTTGATTGATCCTATCTACTACATTGATTTCACTACATAATATATATCTTAATAATTATTTCATACAATGTTTTTTTATATGTGTAAACTTTTGACATCCATGATATATCTGGTCATGTTTTAGGTATGTAAACAATAGACAATGTCCTAAAGGAGATAGTTATTAAGATCATAGTTACTCTAGTTACTTAAAGTGTATGCTCAATGACTTAGTTATGACCATATATGCTCATTTTGTAGTGAAGGCATGAGATTGAAATTTGAAACTAGAGACTTCCTAGATTATTCTAATTGTTGTTCAATGTATTCTGAAGCTATTGTTATCACATTGTTCATCCTTTCTTTAGTATAATACCAGACACATCATTGAAACTATGATAAAACATGGTCACAACTTTAAGTCCATGTTTATATGTGGAGGATTAAGTCATAACCATCTCTTTGTACAGACTCATGCTGATATCACTGGTACATCCTTTAAAGGACACACAGTACTATTAATTATTAAGTTTTACACCTTAAATGCTTAACAATGCTTAACACAATGGCTATTATATTTTGTGTTATACATTAAACTATATCTCAGCTAGCTATATAGTATTAGTACTGAATTCATCAGAAAGCTAAGTTTATTAAGGTGCTTCCTACACAATTCTGGGTAGCTGTACTAACTAATTAGTTGGTCTTTGACCTACTAAGTATGTTGAGGTTACTCTTTACAAACACTTCAAAGATAAAGTAAATGATATTTTATGTGGTAGGTATGCCTGTTATATTAACACAAGAGAAAGAAGCGGTCTTACTAGGAGCTGCTATTTTAGCAGCCACTGCAGCTGGAGAGGAGGTCAGTATTACACTCTTTGTAGTCATACTCATATTAGTGCCTTTATATTAAACACAATAGCAATATAATTATGGTATAACATTTAAGTAGTGCACATCTACAGTTTAGGGTCCAGGAAATGAAAGTTTATAGATAGGATTTCCTATCTGTATACGATAGTGATAAGATACACAATCAATACTTTGTGTTGGTTTATATTTAAAGATAATAGATGTAATAGACTTTCTTTGCTCTTAACATATTTAACGTCACTGAAAGTATTCAGTTCCGCCAGTTGCATTCTTAAAGTTTCATTGTATGTATAAGTGATTCTGTGTTTGCAAACAGTTTCTGAACTGATTTTATTAGCGTCATTAGTTTGTTAATTACTGTACCCATGACATCATCCAAATTGTCACAGTCTCATACCCAGTCTCAGGTATTGGAGTTTGAGAATGTATTTAATGTTATTGGTATTATAGTGACTTTTGTTGTCTTTGTAAAGATTGAGTCAGTTATGATGAAAATGACTCACATTACAAGTTCAAGTATTGTTCAACCCACAGACAATCCAACATTAATAGAGTAAGTTTTATTTCTTATTTTAGCTAATCAATATTAAAAATGCTTTAGATTTCATAACAAGAAGTATCGTGTATTTCAAGCTCTTTATAAAGATCAATATAAATATCGTAAAATTATGTCTGATAATCTAACTGATATTAAATTTTAATGAACTCAATATTAACATTGTTATTATTAATATGAGTTAACTAAATTATAATTTATGTTTCCGTGGTAACTTCATAGATGGTCTGCCATTTGCGTGAGTGGGTAATTGGAACTAATACGTGTCTATATTCATGGATTGCGGATTGCGTATAAATGAGTCATGATGTCAGTAAACGTGTTGTCTGTCCTCCGTCTAGTGGAGTATAAAAAGAGCTCTTTCTAGTCCTTTCTCAATAATCCGGAAAGTCAGTGTTAGTGATCTCACTTCTGTGGTCAAACACTTTATAACTCAAAGGAAGCCTATAGCTTGTAATAGTAACAATGATGGCATTACAAGAACATAGTCTCTACGATGAGCCTCCCCGCCGACATTACGAGAAAGCCGATAACAACAGCATGTATCTGGACTTGAAGACGAATAAAACTCATCTTCTCCACACTCCAGACGTCTCTGTGTTCGCTCTCTCAACTCCAGAAGTCCATAACTTACTTTCTACTGCTGGTAACACGACCTCAGTGACCAGTGTTATTCCGTCTCCAGGTGGATTACTAAGAAACCACCATCCAGTCACTATGGAACAAGAATATTATGCAAAAGGATTCCTAGATCGTCTGGAAGCTCTTCAAGCTGGAGAAATTCACAACAAAAATTTATCAGATCAATCATTATCACTAGGTGTTCATTATACCACGTCAAACTATGCCTCTGGTCCCAATCCCTCATTGGAGGCAGTTGCTCCGACATACGTCACAGCTACACTTGATCATATCCCCAACTTTGCAACAGCCACTCAAACTAATTCTGAAACAACAGCATCTTACCCAGTATCATCTAGACATGATGCTTATTACACTGAATCTTACACTATGCCATTCAGACATGAAGCTGCTATGATGTCCGGCTATCCAATGCTAACTACTGGTGGCGTTGCAATGACGCAACCAATGTACAGCATAATGGACGCTCATGTCAGCTCTGATGCTCTTAAGGAGATGACGATTGTTCCTGATATGCAGACACAGGAGCACATGAAAGTTGAGCGCAAGAAAGCACGAAATCGAATTGCTGCATCTAAATGTCGAAATAAACGTTTACAAAGAGAAGCAGATTTAGAAAGCAAAGTGAAAGTATTGAAAGATCATAATAAAGAATTAAATGACGAAGTCAACGGTCTTAGAGAACAAATCATGAATCTCAAAAAAACTCTCCTTCAACACATGAGAACAGGTTGTCAAGTTGATGTTCCTAGTGACATTAGTCTTTCTCCTGAACATCAGACATCATCAAGACACTAGATTTTAATACAACAGCTAGTATCAGGTCCTGTCTTCACTCTATCACTCTCTCTTTATCATAGGGACCGTAATAATATCGCCTTCGAACATTTTCTCAAATATTTTGTTAAATACATGTACAATACTATACTTATTTAACATGTCAATTAAAATATAATGTAATGTTTTACAGTATGTTCCATTTTAAAATGAACAATATAGTTATGGAAAATTCAGAACTTGTGGTTATCCTGTGTTTGTGGCAAATTGACATTTTTTGAAACCTTATCTACATCCTTGGAGTTGAAAGGACATGACATATATCCTGTCCACAAGATATGAATATCGTCTTGTGGTTTACTAATGAGTGCTTTTGTAGCGAATCAGCACTTCCTAATTGTCTAGTAGTTGTCATGACAACACAATCTAGGATGACAGTAACAACACTTCAAAAAAGTCCCTTTGTAATGTGTCAGCAGCTTAGTGTATACTGGTAAGGTCAAATTATTAAATTTTAAAGAATTATTATTGTTATTGCTTAAAATAATTTTACACAAAGACAATACACTCATTAATATAATAAATAAAAAGTTATAAATCAAAATAAAAAATGGCAGCCATTAGTTTTGGGATACACTCTATATAAAGTGGCAATTGTTGTCAGTAAAAATGTATTTCAGAGAATTATACAACACTCAGTACGATGGTGGTGGTGATGATGGGGATGGTGATGAGGGTGATGATGTATGAGAGGTGGAGGATGACCAATGTGAATGTCATGGTGACCATGGTGGTGACCATGATGGTGACCATGGTGATGACCATGATGGTGACCATGGTGATGACCATGGTGGTGACCATGGTGATGACCTCCTAAGAGATGGTGGCTCTCCATCTATTAAAAGAAGATTGATCATTACATTAAAAAGACATGTTTGGTCTAATTCCTCACTTTAATTCAGTTTAGAACAACAACAATGTATTATAATAATATATTATATGTTTCGTCTTTGTAACAGCAAATGAACAACTAGTGGGTGGGGCTCGCGATCATATGACAACGACGTCATTGATAGTTAATATTATACGTACGCTCCAAAACGTCACATTTTTGCTGATCGAGAGAATGTGGCGACAGCAGCGCCGAGTGCTTCGTGGAGCTCACCTCTTGTTACTGGAGGGGAGGCTATGCAATGCCTGGCACTGTTCAAGGCCTTAAAGACAGACTTTTATGCGCAATCGATGATACAGGAAACGTAAGACAATTATATCAACATTTTAAAAACTATAAACGTGGCATATGGAGTAAAAAATAAATTTTATAGTTTAGATCAATTTAAAATGTCCGCCATCTTGTCTCTTTCAATTTATAGGTACTGGATATGGGTTTGTTAGCACAAGTAATATCTGAATTGGAAGTAATACCAGTAACAGCTGAAGAACTCACTGTAAAGAAGTTCAAAAATCTTTAAATCAAGTTTTTAAAACTTGTTTTTCTCCATGCACAGGTAACACGTCTAGGTCGTTTTATCAACAATGCTCGACGTAAAACGTCAGATAAAGACTTGGCACGACGTATGAAAAATCTTCTTAAAGAATGGCAATTACTTGTCCAAAAATCTGTAGAGAAAAATGGTATTGTTTCTAATATTGACAGTGATAATTCTACTAGTCATATATCGACTCCGCCTCCTTCAGTTCCAATAACGACTGCTGCTACAATATCTAGTGGAGAGAAAAAACCTAATAACCCATTGTCAAATCGTAAGTTATTACTTAGTAAATTCTCTGCTATCAAGCAGACATCAACGCCACAGGCCACACCCACTACTCTCTCTTTGACTTCATCTTCTGCATCAACTTATTCATCACTTATTGCCCCTCCTAATAATGTTACCAAATTAAGTTTGTCCTCTTTGACCACTCCCACTCCTATTAGTAACGGGACTAAATCAATTGAATCTCTAACAGTTCGTTTTCCTCTCGAACGGTTGCCACGGGAACAAGATGTATCCAGTCTTGTAGTGAGCATATCTCTTGCTTTAATTAGCTTTCCAAGTAGGCGGAGCTTAATTGAACCACCATTTCAACCAGAAGTTAATGTAATGAGTCCTTTAATTGTTCAAATTAAACGATCATTATTAAATACACCTCAAAACATTTCTCCAGTACATTTTCCTCTCCCTTCCAAGCCTATTTCTTCTTCACTCTTGCCTAATACTGTTAATGAAACTGTCAACTACACACGTACACCCCCTGGTGCTCCTAGTGGACGATTAAAATCTGACAATATTCCTGAGTTTTGTACTGCAGGTATTGATGGATGTCTTAGTGTGGATGGTTTGTGGTATCATTGGACTGATGTTATACCTCACAACGAGCCAGTTGTGACAATATTACCATACGTCTATATTGATGGACTGGAGTTATCAGATTTATAGTAGTGGCCTCGTGTGACATTAACGATGTCAAGTTGAAATGGGTTTCAAGAATCTTTAATATTTATTGTCTTTTCAATCTGTCCCACAATGCTTTAATCATTATTGTGTTAATAAGTTATACATTGTATTAAAGTAAAAAAAAACATTTAACTAAAACATTATGATGAAAGAATAATTTTAATATCAATACAAGTGCTTGGCTTATGAATCATTGAACAATTTCTTTACTTCATTAAATACCTTCATTAAATATAATTGAGATTTAATACAACATTAATAAGAAACGTTACCTGTTCTGGACCCGGTATGGATGAAATAGTCCTTACAAGACCCTTGGCTTTGTAATAGTCAATAATTCCTACTGTATTTGTCAAATATGTCTGATATCTAGAGACAAAGTGAGGGAACCTCTATTAATAATGCATAGTGATATATATGTGTGTACACCTTTTCCTAAATGATTCTATATTATCGTCAGTTCTCCCACTGGATGCTCCTCGCTTCAAAGCTCGCTCCATACATGTCTAATTACTACTTAATTAACATTTTAATGAAGGGTTGTGTACCTCCTCGGGGCAATCAAAAAAGAGAACAAATTTAACAATTGACTTGTCACCCATCTCTCTCTCCCAGCCTTCAAGATTATCTTTATTCCGTGGAAAACCATCAATTAAAAACTTGTCTTTCCCACTATTCTCCATTGCCTATTACATCATCACAATTGATACATGAATTACATATTAAAATATTAAGTAAACATTGTGTTACCTTTCTCAACAGAGCAATAGTGATCTCGACAGGCACTATTTTCCCCTCCTTTATATAGGATTCTATTAGCTGCCCATCAGGGGACCCACTAGCTCTAGCCTCCCTCAACAAGTCACCAGCAGACAAATGAACGTAACCAAATTCCTACAGAAGAAACAGAACAACTTACACACACATTATGATAGTAGCATATATACCTTGACAATATTGGCACATTGTGTCCCCTTTCCAGCTCCAGGTCCTCCTAGAACAAAGATAACTATAGGTTTAAAAGTAGCCATTATGTATTTCCTTGCTGACGACCTTGTGATGACTTGAAGAAGCTGATATGTCAGCATTTGGTGATGGGTGTGGCCCACTTCGTCATAATTAGTAACTACTGTATATGTACTGCACTGCTATCTAAGCTTCCGTCAAGGATAATAACTAACCACGCCTACTATACTATGCTGACAGTTCTTGGAAGAAAATGGGAGCTTGTTGTATGAAGAGTTCAGATGTTTCTTTTACACATTCAAAGCGACGACGACCTTTGTTAGCTCCTCTGAGATTAACACCAGATGGATTACCTCCTGAAGGTGTTGATGATTCCATTCCGTCAATACCAAATGAAAAACTCCGAGAATTAGTGTCTATTCAACTCTACGACGATCCAAGTCCGCCTCAATGTCCGTATTGTGAACGTCCAGAGTCAGACAAAGCCGACATGATGATTTGTAATAGCGAAATATTTCCATATGCAACATTCGAAGCGTTAATGGAACGTGGGTGGTGGCGTACTGGTAACGTTATTTTTATGCCTCAAATTGAGGTCATATGTTGTCCGTCATTTGCTATACGTATGCCTGTAGCTGAATATCAGTTTACTAAAAATCATCGTGCTCTTTTGAATAAATGGAAAAATTTCTTACTCAACGGTGACCCTCGTTGGGAAAATCGATCCGCAAGTAATGACTCACCTGCTCCAAGAACTTCTAATGATACGTCTAATAATGATATATTAAATGTTGAGGCTCTGCCAACGTCAGATCAAGCCACAATACTCCCTGAAATTTCTAAACCTAAAAAATCAGTTCGTTCTGGTTTGGGACCTGACCCCTCTAAACCTCTCTGTAAAAAAGCAAAGCAACGTAGGGCAGAACGAGCCTTAGTTAAACACTCACAACGAAAAGATTCAACTGATAAGCAAACTACATCTTTGAAGTCAAAAAAGACTTTACTTGAAGTTTTACGAGAACATGATTTAGAACTAGAAACGTCCACGCCCAAACACAAATTAGAAATTAAATTAATAGCTCGAGATGACCCAGAAATGAAGTCATCTCTCAAAGAATTCTTTGATCTATACAATCGTTTTCAAGATACTGTCCACCCAGGTAAATCTAAATTTAATACTGCTGCCGACCTTCACTGGGCCTTTATTAACTCCCCTCTCCAACCCTCACAAGGTGACCGTCCTCTAGGTACTTACCACATGAGATACTACATTGATGGAGAATTGACAATGTTGAGTGTCATTGACATTCTTCCACGCTATTTAGTATCAATATATTTTATATATAATCCTCAAATCCGGTTCTTACAACCTGGTATATATACCTGTTTAAGAGAAATTGCATTGATACAAGAATTACAACAGAAGCATCCCGAGTTGATCTACTACAATTTAGGATTTTTCAATAATTTTAGTCCAAAAATTAGTTACAAAAAACAGTTTAAACCCACTGAAATACTATGCCCTGTTACCAACACCTATGTCCCACTTGAACGAGTCGTTCCATTGCTTAAAGAGACTCGATTTTGTCGATTTGCTGATGAGGATGTTCCTGATCGTCTCAAAGAATCTGATTTTGATGTCGATCATCTTGTTGTCTTGGATGTCACAGCAATGAAAGGAAGATATTATAAAGATCTTCCTCAAGTTTTGAGACCTAGTTATAAAACTGTTCTGCAACATTACATGAGAGGAGCAGGTGATGATGTGATGAGTAAGATGCTTATATCAAGATAGACTTGTGCAATTATGAGTAATAATTACAGGAGTTTTTTAATAATTCAGTCTTATTCAATTAATGGTTTAAATTATTACCTTATTTTAACACTAATTTGTTTATTTTTGTGTTGAATCATAATAACATTTTACAGCAACGAAAATGATTTTAAAATAACAATATTATATTAATAACCACACCCACTTGTTCTCTTTAAAGATGGCTAAAGTGCAGGTCCTAAACGTTAACGTTCTTGATAACCCGACCTTGTTTAGTAATTCCTTTCAGTTTGAGGTGACCTTTGAATGTACAGAAAACTTAGAAACAGGTAGACTGTCCTATAGAGTACAATAAATGTCATCATGATGATCTCTATAGATCTTGAATGGAAAATCATTTATGTTGGATCTGCTTCAAGTGAATCATATGATCAAGTGTTGGATAATGTACTTGTTGGACCTATTCCTGTGGGACGGCATAAATTTTTATTTCAAGTAAGATTTATGTTCCTAAACCACCTCAATTTTGAAAGAGAAAATAAATGTTCTTTGCAGTAAATTTATTTCTCAATGCAAGTAACAAACAGTTTGTTAGTTTCTAGTTTTACTTTAGGCAAACAGTCCAGACTGTAGTAAAATACCAGCTCATGAAGTGGTGGGTGTAACCGTAGTACTCTTAACATGTTCATACAAGTCTCAAGAATTTGTGAGAATAGGATACTATGTCAATAATGAATATACTGATCCAGAACTCATTGATAACCCACCAGGACAACCTCAATTTGACAAGGTGGGTATAGCATTTTCTAATTAAATGTACAATAAAATTTTTTCTTTCATTTCGGAATAGTTACAAAGAAACATATTAGCAAGCAGTCCCAGAGTAACACGATTTAAAATCACTTGGGATTAACTCTGCTCATAATCTCTCCTCTAATTCTGATATATAACACTCTTATTATATTGCTCCATTATGTCATAATTATGTCATTGCTATCTTAAAAGATCCTTATATTGGGTGTGGTCCCATTCTTCTTCAAGATAATCATCTTCGGAGAAATATTTTGGTTGTTGAGCTTGTCTTTTCTCTTTCTCACGAGCCTAAACAATGTATAATAACAATTATTAAATACAACAATGGAACATTAACTTCTCTTTGTTCTGGAGTAAGTGTGTTAGGATCTAATGGTAAAGTGATTATCTCATAAGGATAATGGTGATATATCTGGTAGGTGGAGCCATCTTGATTGACAATCAGACAAGGATACAGACGAGGGTACAACCTCTTTGTGTTAGGGATTGGAAGGGGTTTACCATCAGGACCTATACCTAGTCTATAAGATATCAATGACATCATAATAATATTTTAGAAATTACTTTTCTAATCGCTTTGTTCTAGCTGTTGTTGACCGATGGACTACTTGGATTATGATTGGTGTCTGTCATGTGATAATCATGTGACATCTATGGTACAATCATGTGACTTACTTTTTCAAGCAATGTTTTTTGATATCTGTAAACAAGGTAGTCATAATTTATGGAATGCATTGAATACCTGAAAAAATGTGCAACTCTTGTCAAAGAGGCCATCTTGATTTGACCGCGCCCACACTGTTAAGCGTATCCTGTTGTAAAAATGGCTGACAGACATAGTTTATTTTTATCATTTTCTCTTTTTTTTGCTCTTTATGGAGGGATCCTAGCTACCAACGACTGTAGTGCAGATACTCCAGAGCGTACGTACAAACTCTCTTAACTTAATAATATTATATTTATATGATGTAGCTGGTAAATTCGTGATATGTGCTCATCAGATTAAGACAGTTGTTGTTGGAGACAATACTTCACTTTATTTATATACTGAGTAAAGGATTACTTAAAAACAATAACAATCTATTGACTCAATTTTTAGATTTGGTCACAATACAAATGTATCAAGTATTAGTTTGAATGTAAGCATCAAACATGGGGGTGTGGTTGAACCTTTTCAGGATATAGTGAGTTACTAAATGCCTGTTCATTTACTGTTGCCATTTGTCCATTTGTTGCTGCTGTCTGTCTATTGTTGAAAAATGTATCCATTTTAAAACCATCTGTCCATTTTTAGATCACACTAGATGTACCTGGCAATGCCACGTTAATTTTACATGCAATAGGAGCAGGACGAACTGAGGTCTCCTTTAATTATTCTAATAATGAGGATTATATTAACAAGTCTATTGAAAAGTGTGGTTATTAATATAGTAACCATTATTATTATCTTCATACCAGACTAGATCATTTAGTGAGAGAAGCATCTGTTGTGCACTGGAAACCATTAAATATCATTATTGCAATTATAGGATGGCTATATTTTGCTGCTTGGAGTATTTCATTTTATCCTCAGGTGACTGTCATGTGACTTGTAATATTATAATTTTACTTTCTAGATTTTTCTTAATTTTTATCGAAGGAGTGTTGTTGGTCTTAATTTTGATTTTTTGGCTTATAATATTACTGGGTTTTTAGCGTATAGTGCATTTAATATTGGTCTTTATTGGATACCTGTCATTGAGGTTAGCACCTATTATTACTTCTATTATTAGATTATGATATCATTATGATGTCATACCTGTCTATTATAGAATGAATATTTTGATCGTAATCCTGGAGGTGTGAACCCAGTTCAATTGAACGATGTCATTTTTGCTGTTCATGCAGCAGCTGCTACCCTCTTCACTATATTTCAATGTATCATATTTGAGGTAATACATGTATCTATCCATAATCCTTCTTCTTTGCACATTAATACGTCCATTTACTTGATATTCATCCATTTAGCGAAATAAACAGAGGATTTCTATAGTAGGCGGAATTATTTTAACCATTTTGTGGTCTTTTATGATAATCTCATTATTTGTGTCAGTGGGACACAAATTAGAATGGCTAGACTTTCTTTACTTTGTTTCCTATGTCAAACTTGCTGTAACATTGATCAAATATGTACCACAGGTACATGTAATGTTAATAACTAGTAATAAACTGTCATTATTTGTGTAGGCATACATGAACTTTCGGCGTAAAAGTACTGTTGGGTGGAGCATAGGCAATGTGTTATTGGATTTTACTGGTGGAACATTGAGTATATTACAAATGTTTCTTATTTCTTATAACTATGGTAACTATCTGTCTATTTTATTGATCTATCTATCCATTAATATCTTCTATGTGTCTATTCTCATGATTCTGTTTATCCATTCAGATGATTGGAAGTCTATTTTTGGAGATCCTACTAAATTTGGTCTAGGTGCCTTTTCCATATGTTTTGATCTCCTTTTTATGACACAGCATTATATTCTTTATCGTCATCCACCAGCTTCAAAAGAAGGATACACTAAAATTGATTTCAAACGGAATTCCATGGACCCAGAGACTAGACCATTATTAGGAGATGAGTCAGATGATTTTACTCCATCTTTCTTTACAAAAGTCAAGGTTCAAGTTGGATTACTCCTAGTTAAGTTAAAGTTGAGATCCTCAGTAGCTGATGTTGCACAATATTCTCCTTAACTTTTTATGCTAAATAAATATATTAATTATTATTAATGAGGAATTACACTTTCGCTGGAAATATAGTCCTTTGATAAACAATAAAATAATTCTTAAATTCACTAGTAAGATCATCACAATTTGTCACAGTGTCTCCATTCAGTTAATTTCAGTAGTAGTGTCATGATACTTATTATATTGAAGATCACAAAACATCCATAAACGTTAGATGACATTTAGAGTGTGTTCTTTTTGAACCATTATAAGTGATAGCATATCATGTGATCCATCTAATTATAACTATGTGTGGCTTAAAAGAATTCAACTTACTGTTTACAAGATTGTTTCTTTCTAAAATGTAATTTTTATTATTGTTTTAGTTTGCTTAAACGGGACTAGTTCTATTTTTGATCCTTAAAATACAGATTTAATTTTAGTTAGCCTTTTTAGCGCACAGAGTCATAGTTGTCGTTAATGATATTCATAAGCGACATGGTCCGCGCCCCACAAGAGCATGAAGACAAAATCAGCAGTACATATAAAAAGAAACTTGAGCAGTCATGAGTGCCAGTGTGTTGTGGGCCAGCGTTCTGCAATGCATCAGACCTCTGAGATGGTTACCAGCATACTCTACGGAGTATCCGAAAGGCCGACTAGGATAGGGCTGGTAGTCTCCCTTTAAACGAGATGAGGCTGGTGTATTTGTGGTTCCCGGTTCCTGAATGCGACATTCCCTAAGAGCTGGAATCCCGTACGGCTGGTTTTAAGTTAGGGCGACGCTCCAGCCAGGATTACCTCGCGAAGACGAGGGTTACCAAGCCAGGTGGCGGTCCCAGCTAGCAATAGCAGGGAATCCTGGAGCCTAAGTGGAAGCCTGAGTGGGTGAGCGAGTAGGAATCGTTTGGGCAACACACAAGGGTTTTTTTGTTTTTGTTTTTTAATTTTATAAATCTTACTTTTAAAATTGCTGGGAAGGATTGTCAGTAAAACTGGTCAGTCTGATATTGAGAATAAGACACGATTTTAAAAATACAATGGAAGCTCGATGTGCTCTAAGTCTTGGTTCTACTGACAATGACTTCCATTATCTCCAAACCCAGTACAGCTCGTTTGAAGTAAGGATTAATGCTCAAGCTAGAATTCACTTGCTAGACTTACCATGCCTAATGGCAGTGCTAGCTAGCAGGGAATCCTGGTGAGTCAGTATGATTGTATAGGCAACAAAACAGGTTTTTTTTTTTTTTTTTTTTTTAAAACACAATTCTATTTAATTATAAATATATGTATTAATTTTATTTTAAGAGTATTAAGGAATACTTAGTAAAAAGTTTAGGAAGTGAGTCAGTAGGATCATATGAGCAACACAACTACACTTCTTTTTAAAAGGTAATAAAATGTTCAGCTAACAAGTCTAGGACCAATAAATATTTACAAAATGTCATATCCGGAATATATATCAACAATTCTAAATATTTTCTTTGCAATAACTTTTAAGTAATAATTATAATCTTTAAACTATTTAACTGTCTTCTTGTTGCTGTTGCTGTTTGATTCCTAGTTCTATTAAAAGTGTATCCTCTAACTTAAGATAATCATCATATTCCTACCAAAATAATAAAAATAGACTCATGCTAATATTTTCAGACCCAAACTCACTAATTTAGCTTTCTCTTCCCAACCATTATCTTTGTTCTGTTGAGATGTTTCCTATAATTACCACATAATAATTATTATTTCATTAACTAATATAACCTCTATATCAGACATTCCTTTAGCTTCATCCAGTAATTTCTTCTCTTCACTACGTATACGATTTCTTTCAGCAACAAATTCTAATCGCTTGACTTCTCTCTCAAAGAATGACTCCATAATAGACAACTATGGAGAGAGAGAAAGAAAAAGAGAGTAACCCCTAAATTAAACACAATATCTCTACCTCATTGCTGGAGGAATGACTTAGACTCCATGGCACTTCTAATATATGTAATGTACCACCACTATCACCTACTGCTAACATTGATTGACGACCTACAACAAGTAAGAGACAATAAATAGAGTTAGTACAGCTTACTAGAGAGACACCATGGGATAATAAAAGTTATCGAGAGAGAGGAAATATTTTGGGCCAATGATGGTACATGAGATCTGGAGAATGTATAAATACATTTAATAATAAATGTATTTATTCATTACCTATCCATGAGATCCCAGACGTCAATATTCCCATTTTGTTTGCATATAAAGAATACCCCTACAATAATGATGTTATAATTACATTAAATGATTCTAATTAAAGGACCTGGTCGAGTAAGTGACCATGCCCCTCCTGTCAACATCACAGTAGAGTTTCCAGATTTGAGAAGAGCATCACTCTATAGATCACATAAAATACATGTGACAGTCACATGACACCACTTACTGTTATCCCTTCTTTCCAGATACTGAAACTCCACCCACCAACAGTGAGTATGATATCACTAAAGAAAGGTGACCTGTCAACAGCTGATATGCTACCAGAATGAGCAAAGAAGAAATGGCTAGGAAGCGGTGCTATATAAAAAGATAGTCACATCACATCACATGACAAGTGTACTTACGAGCTGGTTTGCCACTTTCTGGATCTTTTCCTGGTAGCCAATTAAGGTAGACAAACTCACCTTCCTATGATATGCATGTTACCATGGTAACACTGTTACTGTAGCAACAAACCTCTGATCCTGTACACAATAATGTTGATGCATCTTCAGCTAATGTTCCATCACTGTGTTGTATCTCATAAGGCTTGAGTGTTATGTCAGGGGCAACACTCCCGTCTCCTGTTCCAAGTTCATCAACTGTTTCTTTGATAGGTTTTGTTTTTTGTAACATTTTTTCTTTAATACTGAAACAAGTCAGAGAGTACTGACCAGGATGAGACGAACGAGACAAGGGTACCTTTGGAGAATAAACTATAATTCTTTACTTGTCATAGTTACCTTATAAAATGGTTTCCATGTTAAATGGAGATAACTATAAGGATCATTGTTCATTTGACTTTTATTAAGTTGAGTATGTTTCTTTTGAGGTGGTGGTCGAAGGTCCCAGAACATTATTGATCTAATTATTATTACAATAACAGGGGCATAGTGTACTATTGTATATACTTACCCATCTAATGAGCTAGATAGAAGCTGACAAGTAAAGTTTTTTTTGTTATAAATGAAATTAAATGTTTTCAAACAAATCTGTAAACAATATAACTATTCATCCATTTGACTCTCATTTATCCATCCATCAATACGTCCATCTATCAATATATTCATCCATTACCTCTAAATGTTCCGGTACCCACATTATATCAGTCACAGTTCTAGTATGACCTCCATCAATAGACGATAACACAGAGTAGCTCACAATAGGGGCGTGGTCTAACTTTGGATCAGTATCAAATATAGCCTATAATTATAGGACAAGGTAGAAGTACATATGTTAATGTACTAATGTATATGTATTGTAACATGTACTATTTACCATTGTGGCTGGTATAGCCTTTTGATCTTGTGTATTAATACTTTTATTAATCTGTAATCTCTCTTGATGTTCTGTAATGTCCCATATCACAATCTAATCATGTGACATCACATGTTGATCACATGACATATTATTAACATACTTGTCCACTGATACACCCACCAGCAATAAGATTAGGATTAGATGGATTGAATTTGAAACATAGAATATCTTCAGGTGCTTCTAAAAATAACTACAAAATTTAAAGAAAATATTGCCAACAGTCAGGAAGTAATTAATCGAGTGAGTAGAGGTAATTACTTGTGGGTGGATAGGATCGGTAAAACTCCATATAAGTATTAATGAATTGGAATGCATCAATTTAAATGACAATTCAATTCGTTCATTATGAGAATATGGCTGACCACAGGACACAGCAACAATACCTTATAAGGAAGAAGAGTTAGTTACAGAGTATGACAAGTATTACCTTTAATTGTTGGATGCCAATCAATACAAGTCACTATTTTATCTTTACTGAATTTGAGGTCAGTAAATGATTGATACTCCTATAATTATGATAGATAATGAGTATATTATATCTACCCTCTTTACTTTGAGGTTTGTATCTGATTTATTAGCAACTATTCCATCATTATTAGCTAATTGAAGATAATCATCAGGAAAAATATTCATGATTTCATTTTGTTGAAGACAAAGTTCAACTCTAAAAAATAATTGAGTAATTTTCTCCTTTTCTCTCTCTCTCTCTCTCCTACATACCTTGGAGTAACCTTATTCATAAATTCAATTATATCTTCACTTTGCCAAATGGAATCTGCTTCTTCTTCAGAGAAAACTCTTGGCTCATACTGAGTAGAAGCATTGACAGGATGACACCTACAAGTTAGAACTTTTAACATCATCAGTTTCACTAACTATTCCATACCATTCAGTCTGTGTCACTATATCTATTGTGTCAGGAATAGCCTACATACAAACCATTGAACATAAATGTATTATTACTGAGAATGTGTATCAATGATGATATAGTTTAGTATTTTTACTTGTACTCCTGTTTCTAGCTCCATTCTTTTAATTTCTATCACATCTTCTGACAAAGGTATTGAAGTTATATCTACATAATTGTCTCGATTTGTTGAAGAGTTGTAATCTGAAAAGTTATATTGTCTGCCAAAAAAACGCCTTTTTTTAGCTACAGTGAATTGTAACTAAGAGAACAATTCATTAGTCATAAATTAAAGGGACTTACTAGTGGTCGAGTTAATGTAAGCATGCTTTCAAGGATTTCTTTATCACTACCAAGAGATACCCATTCTTTGGGTAAAGGTGTCGTAGGAATAGGCTCATGGTCTTCCTCTTCCAGACTTTCTTCTTCCTCTGCAATATCTTTGGGTGGCTATGATACATTATATAATATAATGACAAATTCTATGAATTATTTACATTTAAAATGAGTTCCTTTGCTTCTTCTGTAACACAGAGATAAAAGTTTTGTTCGTACTTAAACTCATAATCGTAGACAAGTAACAACTCATCACTGGGATAGTTCTATATGAGTTTGGAACATATTAAAACACATGATAATCTTACTGTAATAGTTTGTTTGAGCGGTTGAAAATCACTGACTGCTGCTCTGGTCTGGATATCTTCCAGGAGTTGATCTTTCTTCAAGAATTTATAAGGATCTTGATCAGTAACATCACTATCAGCTATAACATTGAAAATCTGTTGAGTAGCTGTAGAAAGAAATACTGGAATAATCCCTTCAGGGATTGCTGGTTTATCTTCAGATGGATCTTTCTCTGATGCTTCTGGCATGATCCTGCTAGAGGCACATTTGTAGCTCCGTTGACATAGTAACAGGGCGTGGCTCAACGTACAAAGAGGCGTGTCCGAGAACTTTTTATTATAAAATCAATCAAAATTTATCACACAAAATTTGGAATGGATCCAAACAATTTAGAGTTTAGCTTTCGGAGGTTTTGGCATAATACTTTGTAATTTCATAGCCATACTAGTGTTACCAGATATTTTGAGCTTACCAGCAAAGAAGGCCTACAATAATAATAATAATAATAATACGACACATATTATAACAAATTTATTAAATAACCTTTTGTCCATTCAGTTTTCCTGTAGCCATGTCCATAAAATCATCATCTTTCATTGAAATATTACAATCTCCTTTAAGACCTAAAAGAGAGAGAGAGAGAGAGAGAGTAATATCAGATGATATATCTTTACTTACCACTACCCTTCTTTATAGACCCATTTCCAGATTTCAAGTCAACTAACCACTCCTGTACAGTACCATCACTTCCAGTGATTTTAAAAGCATAACTACCTTTAATCTTTGGTACAATAGTAGCACCATTCTATAAATATATTAAGATTAATAGTTTAATAATGTCTTGTTTACTTTTGCAATTTCTTTCTCAATCTCATCAAATATGAGGGCACTTTTCAATATAGGACCTCCAGTAGACTTTGTAGTAGATGTTTTGGTACCAGTAGACGTAGAAGGTTTTGGCATAATACTTTGTAATTTCATAGCCATACTAGTGTTACCAGATATTTTGAGCTTACCAGCAAAGAAGGCCTACAATAATAATAATAATAATAATAATAATAATAATAATAATACGACACATGTTATAACAAATTTATTAAATAACCTTTTGTCCATTCAGTTTTCCTGTAGCCATGTCCATAAAATCATCATCTTTCATTGAAATATTACAATCTCCTTTAAGACCTAAAAGAGAGAGAGAGAGAGAGAGAGAGAGAGAGAGAGTAATATCAGATAATATATCTTTACTTACCACTACCCTTCTTTACAGACCCATTTCCAGATTTCAAGTCAACTAACCACTCCTGTACAGTACCATCACTTCCAGTGATTTTAAAAGCATAACTACCTTTAATCTTTGGTACAATAGCAGCACCATTCTATAAATATATTAATATAACAACAGTAGTAAATACTATTATAATACTTGTTCAATTTCCTTTTCAATTTCTTCAAATATTACAGCACTCTTCAATGTTGTGGTACTAGTTGGATTAAGACTTATATCATGGCGCCTAATGTATTAATGAGATCATGTTTCACTTATTTTTAACCCTTTACCTCCTAGCTGCCATAGCATGCTCTGGAAATCCTAATCGATATAATGATATGACAACAGCTCCGCCCAAACCTAAGTTATGTTGCAATGCTAACTTAGCTCCCGGAACCTGACGCTTATCAGCTTGTCCACGTAATTGCCAACATAATTCTGAGCATTGAGCAAGTCCTGTTGCTCCAAGAGGATGTCCCTTTGAAATTAACCCTCCACTTGGATTAATTACATATTTTCCTCCGTAAGTGTTATCACCACGATCTATCATTTCACCGGCTTTACCTGTTATCAAAACCAGGTTTTTGTTAATCATATTCATGAGCCATTGTACCTGGTGGGCAAAGGCCAAGAGCTTCATATGTAATCATTTCATTGGATGAAAAACAATCGTGAAGTTCAACCACGTGAATATCATCAGGACGATAACCAGTTTTACGATATATTTCCTCGGCAGCTGCCTTTGTCATATCATAACCAACCTAGAAATTGATGCATACTCTGAGTGTAATGGATACATGACCACACCCACTAATTTCATGGGACTATTCTCGCCAAATGTACTAGGAAAATCAGTTCTCATTGCCATGGCGATAATTTCAACAGCTTGGGATTGTAGGTTATGTTTACGGACAAAATCTTCACTGCAAAGAACAGCAGCTCCACTACCATCAGATGTAGGACTGAATGAGAGTGAGAAAGTGAGAGAGAGAGAGAGAGAGAGAGAGAGAAATAGATTAGTTAAAACACAACACCATACCAACATTGGAGTTTTGTTAATGGTTCATGTACCATACGAGAACTTTGTATTTCTTTCAAAGTGTACTCATCTCTAAACTGAGAATATCTGAAAGAAAAAAAATTGTACATCATCAAATTTTACTACTACTCTCACGGATTATTAACTGAATGACGATGATTTTTCTCAGCAATCTTAGCAAAATGTTCCGGTCTAGTACCTTAAAAAGAGCTGAAGTCATTATTACATCAATATCATAATTATTACCATACTCATTATTACATCAATATCATAACTATTACCATACTCATTATTATATCAATATCATAACTATTACCATACTCATTATTATATCAATATCATAACTATTACCATACTCATTATTACATCAATATCATAATTATTACCATATTTCTTCATATGCTCTACACCAGCAGCAGCAAACATTTGAGCTGTAATAGGAGAGGATGCCAGTCCATTAGTATTAGCTAATGCTTCAACATGTTTATCCATAGGAGTTATACGATCTGTATACTAATGAAACAAACATAAATCAAAATAAAAACATTAACATGTTTACTTTTGTTCCAAGAGAACCACGCTCCATTTTCTCAAACCCTAGAGCAAGTACACATTCAGAGGAGCCACCTTCTATCAGTTGTTTAGCTAAAAACAGGGCTGATGACCCAGTAGCACAAGCGTTATTGACCTGATGTATTGTGTAAGATTAGATAATATTACATAACAGATAAGGTCATTGTGCTTGACTTACATTGTATATAGGTATTCCAGTCATCCCCAGCTGGTAGAGAGCTCTCTGTCCACAAGTACTGTCACCTGAAAAACCAATAATATTATATAAGACTGTTTGGCTCTGAATGAGCTAGCCAGCTGTAAACGATTGTATGGAGTCAGGTTTATCGACTGACCATAACAATATCCTACAACAGCTTGGTCCACTTCTGTGTATGATATGCCTGCATCTTTTAAAGCTTTAGAACCTAAAAATGAAGGGAATGGACTATTGTAATTAACACATGATCTTGCATACCGGCTTCTTTTGCCATGTCAGGATAATCGAATTCTTCTCGACGACCTGGTTTTTCAAACTAAAAAAATATAAATAATAATTTATAATATTACAATTATACCTTAGTCATTCCTACACCAACTACATAAACCTTCCTTGGAGTGGCCATTATGTTGAGTTCACCTTTGCAGAGACGATGAAATTGTTAAACAGTTGACCACACCCACAATTTGTGACGTATAATAATTAGTGTATCGTTGATTATCTGATGGTACGAATGTGATAAAAAATAAACTATTTTCTGGAGAGAGTATAAATACCAGTACGTCAACATATTTTAGTCAGTCTACACTCTACAGAAAAATAAATAAAGAAAGAAAGAAAGAAAGATATGGATCTCCATCGTCCTCCAGTTGGCGGCGTCTTTTTCGGCGAGTCTGGCGAGCGCCCTATGATGCCTCTGTGTAGTTACTCCACAAGATCAAACGAGCCTCCTACAACTCTTCATTGGTTTCGTATCGACTCTCTACGTTTAAACGACAACCCTGCTTTCCATCATGCTGCCTCTACTGGTCAGCGACTAAAAGTTATCGCGATATTGGATCCATGGTTCAACAGTAACAACAAAAGTGGACCAGGTGTGAACGTATGGAGGTTTCTTCTCGAGTGTCTCCACGACCTTGATAACCGCCTTCAAAAAAAGCCTTACCAAACACGATTAAACGTGTTCCTAGGCCAGCCTACATTAATTCTACCAACACTCTTCAAGAAATGGAACGTTACCAGACTCACTTTTCAAGCCTCTCAGACTAGCATGGAGTCAGTAAAGCATGATGAAATAATCAAAGCAGCTGCCAATGACTATAATGTCTCCGTCGATACATTCTGTTCCCATACTCTTTATGACCCAGAAGACATCCTAAAAGCTAACAACGGCAAATTCCCACAAACCTACAAAGATCTTCGACGCCTGCTTCCAATGGTTGGGCGTCCTAAAGAACCCTGTCCGGAACCAGATCCACTCACTGTATTTCTTCACCAATCTTCAACTCAAGTGGATGCTTCTGATGCACAGATTCCTTCATTGCAAGATCTTGGATTCAGACCAGAAGATTCTCTCTACTCTAATTCCTGGGTGGGTGGAGAAACTGAAGCACTAAGTCGCTTGTCAAACTTTTGCAATCGACGTGCATCCCAACCTGATGAACCAGTAAGCTGGCTTGTTAGCAAGGATTCTCTCAGTCCTTACATTCGTTTTGGATGTCTCTCAGTACGTCAGGTCTTCAGTCAGCTGCGACAGTATGCCTCAACTTCTAGTAAGGGTCAAATGTTGTTTGCTGAACTCACCAAGAATTTGCTAATGAGAGAATTTGCCTACATGGTTGGCATCTCTGTCCCTAAATTTGATGTTATGCAAGATAATCCCTTATGTATTCAACTACCTTGGGATGAAAACAAAGAGTCTGAAGCTTTTCTTGCTGCTTGGAGAGAAGGTAGGACTGGTTATCCCTGGATTGATGCTATCATGCGTCAATGTGTACAAGAAGGTTGGGCTCACTTTACAGCTCGACAGAGTATTGCTGTTTTCCTGACACGAGGCTACCTCTGGGTTAATTGGGAGAGAGGTAAGGAATTCTTCCAGGAATTTATGCTTGACTTTGAGTTACCCGTCTCCACAGTATGTTGGATGCAGAGTTCTTGTTCCGGATTTTTCTGTGATCTCATTGAAAGTTATGATCCTTGTTACATTGGAAAACAAATGGATTTGGATGGCCACTTCATCAAATTATATATTCCAGAACTTAAAGATTTTCCCTCTGATTACATCCACACTCCCTGGTTAGCTCCTACTCATGTACAGCAACAAGCCAAGTGTATTATTGGTAAAGATTATCCTAAACCCATTGTCGATGTCTGTGAGCAGGGAGAACTTTGTTGCCAGCGTATCCGTTCTGTTCTTACAGCTCTTCAAGATTTGTATGGAGAGAGTCCATAAACTACAACTCCTATTCATGACTGTAGTCATACCAACATACAAACTAACACTATAATCATATTACATGTTAATCTAATATTATATGTATTATTTTCTTCAGTCATAACAAGAAGTCATATTAAAAAAAATGTGTAAATGTGTAAATACAGCACTTCAAATGTTTTAAATACTTAACAAGTTCTTGAAATATAATAGTTACTACAAGCAATTAAAATCAATATGGTACTTGATTACAAAAATGAAATCAATTTTACACAACAAACAATATTTATACTTTAGATGACTCCATAGGATTATTGTCCAAAGGAAGCGATATAGTTTTATGAGTAGGCAATGTAGGGGTGGAGTCAACTTTATCTGATGGATTTTCCGATTGATGAGAAGGAGGTGTGGTTTGAGGTTTTGACAACTGCTTCTTTGAAAACCGAGTGACAATGCCTACACCCACACAATCACCGAAAACATTAACAGTAGTTCTAAAACGATCACTATAAAATGAGAGAAATGTTAGAATCATCTCCATATTAGCCACACCCACTCACAGGAACCAATCAACTGCTAATATCAAAGCCACTTCTTCAGCAGGCAAACCAATAGCTGTTAAAACAATTATAAGTGTAACCAAACCAGCTTGAGGGACACCAGCAGCTCCAATACTAGCTAACGTAGCTGTGATACTACAAATCATGTGACTATCATGTGATCATAATGTGAAATAACTCACGCTATAATGATAATTCTATCAAAACCTACAGAAGCAGAATTAGCTTGTGCAATAAATACTGCTGCTACTGCTTCATATAGAGCAGTACCATCCATGTTAACAGTAGCACCTACAGGCAACATGAATCTTGTCACACGTTGATCGAAACCAAGATTATCTTCAAGACATTGTATAGTCACTGGCAATGTAGCAGAACTATAAAACAAGAGAAATCGCCATGGTAACACTAAGGTTATTATAAATTGCTTTGATTTGGTTTATCTAAAGGTTTCTATGGTAACACTGACCTTGAAGAGGTCCCGAATGCTACCAGCAAAGCCTGTAAAACACCTTTAACTAATTTTAGAGGGTTACTCCAAGTTAGTATAGTGTACAAAATGGGTAATATAATACATCCATGAATGAATAGACCTAATAAGACACAAACCACGTAAAGACCTAGTTCTTGTATTACATCAGAAAAACTATTTACTTCCAGAAGTTTACCAATAATGATAGAAGCAATACCAATAGGAGAATACCTAATGGATGAATGGATAGATAGATGGACAAATGAGTTAATAATGGATGAATGGATAGATGGATTAACGGATAGATGGACTAATTGATAGATGGACTAATGGACAGATGGACTAGTTGATAGATGGACTAATGGACAGATGGACTAATTGATAGATGGACTAATGGACAGATGGACTAATTGATAAATGGACTAATGGACAGATGGACTAATTGATAGATGGACTAATGGACAGATGGACTAATTGATAAATGGACTAATGGACAGATGGACTAATTGATAAATGGACTAATGGACAGATGGACTAATTGATAGATGGACTAATTGATAGATGGACTAATGGACAGATGGACTAATTGATAGATGGATTAATGGATAGATGGACTAATGGACAGATGGACTAATTGATAGATGGATTAATGGACAGACAGATCCTTACCACATCACAATAGTAACTAGTTTCATAATAGCATCATTTAATACGCCAATAACTTTAATAAACTTTTGAGCTTCCTCTCCCAAGGAAGAGAGAACAACAGCAAATGCAATAGTGAATACAATGACTCCAAGAATATTCATACCATCACGACTTCCTAATGACTTATCTACCTCAACTGGACACATTTGTATCAACTCCACATCAACTTCTTCCATCATGTATCTTGATAACTCAGAACATGACATGTTAGAAGTGTTATTGAAGATATTTTTTACTCCAATGGTTGAGTTCATGTTCTCTAGATAGTCAACACAAACTCCCCAATTTATTATTGTAGTATATTGTGTCTGTGTCTATAATAATAATAGTAATATTATAATAACTAGTTATAAGAGGAAATTACTCACTTGAACAAATGTAGCAGTAAATAGATTATCTGGTATAAGATTTCTAGTGAAATAAAATAAAAATAGATACAGTCTATATAAGGAACATTTGGAAACTTAGACAGTGGGTACAGGGGTCAACTAGGAATTGGATATACTAATATCATTACATATTTTTACCTTAATAAATCTAAAATGGAGTCAACTATTTCTAAAGGATCTGTGCTGACATTACTGGCGTTAGTACATTTAGTGACACCACCGTGACCTTTGCCAGGTTGAATGGATACCACCAATATGATACCAAGTGTAACAGCTATAAAAGTAGTTGTCATGTAATATAATATAGTACGTAACCCTAATGCCCCTGACATCTTTATGTTTAATGAGCCAAGACCAGCAATTAAACTGAAGACAATAAGAGGTAATATCAACATTTTTAAAGCTCTTAAAAATAGCTCTCCAGGAAATGCTACTAGCTGTTGTACCAACTTTGATGGGTGAGCCTCTGCAATTGCTATCCCTAATATAATACCTATTACGACTGACACAATAGTTAAAATAAGGAGTTTATTATTCTTGGTGTGTTTCCAGATTTTCCCGCCATATTTCTTTATTTTTCTCTGCTTAATTTCCCTCTCATCGATTAGTAATGCTTCTTCCTCGTTTTCTGGCATTACTACTTGTTCCACTGTTGATATCACCTCACTTTGTTGTGCCATGCAATATTACCTGTGCAGCATATGGGCGGAGCTAGAAAGAATTAATTAACGAGTGTGGTTACGTAACACCACGCCCATTCTAATTGACTCTAATTAATTTTTTTGACTCTAATTCTTCCATTGAGAAGGTAGTATAGAAACGGACAAAGGAGTTCACTGACTATGGAGGGCGAAGGACGCAGTTCATCTTCATTGAACGCAGTTAATATCCCACCTGGTCAATCTCCTGCAGAAGAGTCAACTAATGAAGGTGTTTAAAAAACATGTATCCATTTGTAATGTCATTTGTCCATTATGCTATATTATGTGTCCATTATACTATCGTATATATCCATTATATGTACATTTGTATTGAATTAATTAATGATAATTATCATGTAATTACCAGGTAGTTCCTCTTTAGGTGTTGTAGCAACAGAGATTGAATCTCTTTACGAAGTTACTCTTAGTAAACCTGATAATATTGAAAAACGTTTTCCTATCGACAGACGTAAACTAGAACACCTAATTATTGGTAAGGACTGTAAAATTAAAATATTTCTTTTATTATTATACATTAACTATAATTAAGGAATACGTAGTATGTTACCATAGTAACAGTCTGTATTGCATACTACTATGTTGTCATAGTAACAGTGTCATCTTTTTAGCTGGCAAAGACAATCAGACAGCTGAAGAATATTTTCAGCATGTTATGAAATCAACTAATACAGTTATATTGTGGCCATCAAAATTGAAGATTGGCGCTAAGTCTAAGAAAGGTTAAGTTAATATTAATTAAGATAATAAATGATAGGGGCATTGTATTGATAGACCCGCAAGTAAAAGTTGCCGGACCTCCAGAGGCTGTAAATGAAGCACGCGAAATGATTCTGTCTGAATTAGATACAAAAACTAATAGAGTGACTTTAAAAGTTAATGTTGCAAATGTAGAACATTCTCATGTCATTGGACGAGAAGGAACAAACATCAAAAAAGGTTTTATTCAAACTCTACTTTTAATGATATCACACACACCCACAGTTCATCAAGACACTCAATGTCATATACATTTTCCTGATTCTAATCGATATGGTCATGGAGACAAGAGTGATCAGGTGTCCATAACAGGTTTTATACCAGCTGTTGAAGTGGCTAGAACTCGAGTGAGAGTAAGTATCTTTTGGTAACCATATATATATGAAATCATCGTTCAATGATATTTGGACATAATGACATCATAATGACATCATCGTGTATTTGTATATATAGGAACTGCAGCCAATAGTTGTAGCATTCTCTTTGCCACTACCAGGTCACATGACCTTGGATCCAAACTCACCTGATATTGTTCAAATCAGTGAAACGTATAATATTACCATCAATATTAAACCAGTATGATATAATGCATCCATTTCTCCAAATATACATCTTTTTATTAAACTATGTATCCATTTCTCCAACTATGCATCCATTTCTCTAACTATGTATCCATTTCTCCAACTATGTATCCATTTCTCTAACTATGTATCCATTTTGTTGTTGTACAGCATCCTCAAACATTATCAATGATAGTGACTATTCGTGGAACAATGAGATTTGTGGACGGACTCAAGCTAGCGATAGCAAAACTCATCGAATATTTTACAGGTACTATAATTAGTGAGATTGGTCTTTTATTAGTGGGTGTGGCTTGTTTTAAAGGTGACTACCAAACTCCTCAGGTGACATTGTATGTTGAGATTGCCCCTGGTAATCAACGAACTGTGATGGGCGTGGAAGGAGGCAATCTTCAGGATATTATGCATGACACTTGTACTACGTAAGTTAAATAATACTTTCATTTGTTGTCATGGCAACTACATACTCAGAATTCAGTTCCCAGATCCACATTCTCGTTATCGTACAAGTCAAGTAAGTATTATAGGGTCTTTTGATGGTGCACTTGAAGCAAGGTATCGTTTAATGGTAATATATACTTCCTTATATGGTATGGTAATTAGTATTGTTAATGTAGGGTTGTTTACCGGTAGCATTATTGTTTGATGTCAGTGATGAAGGAGAACAAATCACCTCATGTTAGTCATCCATTTTATTTTACATGTGTCTATTCATCTTAATTTGTTTCTTTTGTTTGATTATTGTTATGTATTGTGTATTATAGCTTTTATTGGTGACTTAATGCAGACTCTTGATGTCTATATTAGCGTGAAAGCTAAAACTAAACAATTTGCTCAAGTAATTTTTTCAATGACATAAGTAGTTGTTATGCGCTCGCTCGCTCTCTCTCTCTCTTTCTCTCTCTCTCTCTCTCTCCCCCTCTCTTCCTCCCCCCCTACAGTCTGTCATTATCAAAAGTATTGAACAAAATATGGAGTGTATGTATGAAGCTCGACGAAAACTTCTTGAAGTTGCTAGCACACCACATTCCTCTGACCACATCCCTCATATTATGGTGCCATGTAACCCAGCAGTTATTACTGCAAGTAATAAGACTGATGGTGGGTGTGTTTTTATAAAGTTATTATTTATATAATCATAGGAGACAATACTGAAGATATACCTTCCAATAAAATAATCATTGAGTCACACACCTCACCAGTTCCATCACTGGAAATCACTGATACTAGCAAACCTAGTATATCACAGACTCAATCTCAGACTCCAGAACAGGAGCCTGAGCCTGAGTCTGAGTCTAAATTAGGAAGTAGTAAAGGTGGTACTCAAGCACGTCTCACTGTCAAAGCATTTATAGATTATGATAAGAAGAGAGAAGAGGCACATATTGGTTTGTATGGATGGATGCACTATATCTGTCCATTTATCTTGTTTATGTATACATTAGCTATGAAGAGTAAAGTAGAACCAGATGTCACTCGTTATCCAACAGATAAGTGGGCGGGAGATTATTTTTCATATTCAATGCCTCCAGTACCAAGGGAAAATCCCTCAGTGAGTATTATTTATATATAAACCCTATTATTAACAATAATTTAATTAGTTGTCAACAACAGCTACTCCTAAAGGCCTAGAATCATTGTCTAAAGTAAGTCTCCTATTAATTTAGTACTAATTATATATTTTATATTAATTAATTAATTTTAATTTAGAGTGGCTTCAAAGCATTAATGAAACAAGGTATGTATCTATTATGTGTCCATTATATTTTATGTGTCCATTATTTTAGCTTCAATGGAACGAAAGCAAACCATTTCACAAGAACAAAATGTATATCAAGATATCAAAGGTATGTAATAAAAGTGGGTGTGGTTATTGTTTACAGCCACACCCATTAGATTTATCCAGTCTTCTCGTGTTACTTGGACTGGAAAAGTACGAAAGCAATTTTGCTGAAGAAGAAGTGAGTTGGTCAGACAGGTTGGGTGGGGTTGACCCTGTAATCATTAGGTAGATTTTGATACCTTCCTAACAATGAATGAAGAGGATTTGAAGGAAGTGGGTGTGGCTACCCTTGGGGCTAGACGCAAGTTGCAAATTGCTATTTCAGGTACTCATTAGTAACATTGTTAGTAGTGGCTTCTAGGACTATTTCCTTATATGGAAATGTCCTAATCTAGCCTGTACTAAATTTAGTAGTCAATTCTATTAATAGAAATACGTAAATTGAGAGATTACCAGAAGCCTCAATCTCGACAGTTAACACACAAGTCCACTGTTCCTTATTTCAGTGGATCCATGAATAAGAGTTCCCGACAATCAGGAGCAGGTGGAGCTAATGTTCGTCTTGCTCCTGGCTACATGAACATGAGTCGCAGTGTACGCTTTTAACTGACTAACATCAAAATCAACCCCTATAATCAACCCTTATAATCAACCCCTATAATCAACCCTTATAATCAACCTTTACAATCAACCCATATAATCAACCCCTATAATCAACCTTTATTTTTTGATTAAACAAATTTGAATTACAATTTTTCAAACAGTTCTGAATTACATTTAACATTTTCATCATTTTACTATTAAATAAAATGTTTTAAAAATCATTTTTTGATAACAATACAGTTACTTTGAGATTCTGTCTCTAAGATATTCTAACAAAGCAGTTGTACCTTTTGTTAATATTGCTGGACGAGGAGTTCTAAATCGGTTACCTCCTAATTCCAAATGCCTAACAGGAGAAGCATATGTTAATAACTAATACATTAGGGGGTGGGGTCACTGAATACACAACAATAAGATTTCTAAACAATTATTAATGCGTTAATTAATGTTATTGTACTGACCTCAACCATTCCATGTTACCCAACTCAGGGGGTACTTGTCCAATATCATTGTTACTCAAATCAAGACAACTCAGCTGTTTTAATTTGAGTAAACCCCTGACATCAATTGTAGTAATTTGATTATCATTAGCAAAGATATTCTCTAAATTAATACACTCATATATAACCAAGGGAAGAAGAGTAAAGCGATTTAAAGACAAATAGATATCACGTAGTTTTAGACATGAAGATAATGTCATTGGTAGATCAGACAATTGGTTACTCCTAAAGACATCATAACAAATAATTATTTTACTGATATTGTTTACCTCACATCTAATACTACTAGTTCTGAAAAACGATCCACAAGATCGGGGAGGACCCTTAATTTATTATAACTTACATTAAATGTCTTTGTAGTTATTTGATCAAAGACTCTAATTATTAGAGATAAATCGTACAAGTTATCATATTTTGTATAACTCACTCTTCAGATAAAACTGTCAAATTTTGTTTAGTTAACACAATTTCTTGACTATTAGCTGGAGACTCATCCCTACAATAGTCACATGATCATCACATGACATTTCTTAACTATCATGTGACTTACCTTAATTCTCGATAAGGTGAAGAACTGATTTTTGATGTACGACTTGGAGAAGAAAGAGGCTGAATCATTTGTTCAGGTTCCAACTCAATTCTTGAGCGAAGATATTTAAGAAGTTCACTTGTCCCTTTTCTAATGATTTCTCTACGTAAGGTTCTCAGAGGATTTCCATCGATAAGTAGAGATTGTAGGGTTTCCATATGACCCATTACAAAAGGGAGACTATAAAATGGATCAATGAAGATAAGAATGGATGCATAACACAACTAAATGGATTAATGAAAATTAGAATGGATGCATAATTTAATAAATGGATTAATGAAAATTAGAATGGATATATAAACCTTGGTAAATCATTATTGGAGAGATCCAAACGTTCCAAAGCACTCAATTTTATAATAGAGTCTGGTAACCTATAGCAACCAATAATATAATAATTAACTCTTTATACACTAACATAGCTATTTTGTTCTCTCTCAATTCCAATATAGTCAGTGATGTCAAGTGGACCAATCTTTCCTCAGGTAGAGCAGTTATCCTGTTATTAGCTAGTAATAATGACTAGTTATTAATAATAATAATAGTAGTTTATTAATGAGTCATTTATTACTTTTAATGTGGTCCCAGGTTGTATGAGTGGTAGATCAGTCAATTGATTTTGTCTCAAATCAATCTCATTGATTCGATCAAAGTGATCCACTAAATATCAATAATTAATATCTCTCTGTGTTAAGTCATGATCTTACATGGAGGGAGTGAAGTTAACTTGTTTCGAGCTAATGATAATCTGGTCAGTCCTGTTAAACCAGTTTAAAATACAAGTAATCCTTGTCATTAAACATATACCTCTCATATTGCCAAAGGTAGGTGGGATTTCTCTCAAGTTATTGCCCGAGACATCAAGTATTCTCACGTGAACTAAAGTGGTCACTGACTGTGGTAACTGAGTCAACTGGTTCTCCGATAAATCCTAAAAGGTCACATGACTATCATATGATTAAAACATTATATCCATTTAATGCTCTTAAAGTATATATTGTTATAAATGGATGCAAGTATCTAGACTTACCAGATCTTCTAAACTGGTCAGTCCTGTTATACTGGTTGGTATAGTCACAAGGTTGTTATTGTTAAGACGTAATGTTTGAAGTGAAGATAGACATCCAAGTTCATCAGGCAAGCAACAGATCTGATTATGACTTAAATGAAATAAAATGATAGGGGCAACAATATAAGTATTGTTATGTTACCTTAGTAACAAAGACGTGAGGTTGGTCAATGTACCAATAGCTATGGGAAGTCCTCCGATCTTATTATATTGCAACTATGATGTGTGTCAACAGAAAAGGAAAGAATGTCAATTTATGTGGGGACAAGATTTGTGTCAGCTCATGAATATTATTAAAATTATATACTAGAGTAATATTATCAGGTTGCACGAACAAAAATTACTCCATACAATTAATCGTAAGATTTGAGCTTACATCTAAATACTGCAGAGCAGGTAAACTCTGAATATCATCAGAGATTTCATTGATTTCATTTGACGATAAGTTAAGTCGTGTTAACTCAATCTGATCCCACCAACGCTCATCATTTTCAAAAGTACATCCTCTGTCTTCTTTAGATGGGGGATCATTGACATGCCACACCCTCTGAGGAACAACTTCTAAGCCCCTATTAGTTAAAATAAATTAAATTGAGTTTAATCATTATTAATAATTAAGTATTAATTCCAGTTTTACCTGTTAGACAAGTTTAGTTGGCCTGTTTTGCGAGCTTGGTCGAGGAGAGACTGAGGTACTGTACCTGACTGCTGGCTAGGCGAGGACTGGAAGAAATTTGGATTACGTTTAAGTCGACTTCCAGCAGGAGCCTTCTTCTGACCACTCATCTTAGTTATTAATTAAAGAGAGGCGTGGCTAATGATGAAGTAAATCATGACAGGTATTTTTTCTGGACATTGCTCATAAATAAAATAAAACGTCTTTAAATTAACATATAATATTTTCTGTGATAGATGCTCAAAATCGTCGCTCCATTCTTCAAGGTCTTCAACAAACTCGTTCTCGACTCCAACGTCTCCATGAAGACAGGTAACGAGTTGACCCCTTCATTAATTATTGTTATCACTTCATTATCATGATAGATCACCCTCTCCATTGAAAACTAATAATACAAATGTAGCACAAACCACACCCCCACCTCCCATTGCACAACGACCCACAACTGCACCTCAACAAGATCCATCACTTATAGCAAAACAACAAAAACTTGCCTTACAGGTTTGTCAAACCCGTATAGATAATGTACATATTGGAACAGAGTTTGCACTATGTTTAGAAAATTTAGTATATTCTTCAAACAATAGAAAATGTGGACTTCTCAAAATTACTTAGTAAATGTGCTCAGTTACTATTGTCATTGTCACTTAAATTTTCAGACTCTAATATCTCATTCCTAAACTTTCAATAATTGAGACTTATTCTCTTTTTAACACAGCAAGCTCAGTCTCAATCTCACGGCTACTACATCTCACAACCTTCATCACACGGGAACCTCCTTTTACCAGTTCTCCCACGGTTTGATAGCAATGGAGACTTAACTCCACAGTCATGACATGTAACACTTAAAGCTAAAAATTATATACCAGAATAAATAAATAAGTAATATTATTATAAGGTACAACACACAATAGTAGCTATTACTAGAGAAAGAAAGAGAGAGAGAGAATTTCGATGGTGTAAGAGCTGGTAATGGTTTCATGATACAATAAATTGCTATACTATGATACAAAGGGGGTGTGGTCACTATTGGTGAGTACATTGTCCACTGACACGAGATGTTCGTCTTTTTTTACGAGGTTTAGTTGGACGAGGATTAATACCAAGTTCATCAACACTTTTTGAAGTGGGAAAAAGAACTAGAAAAAAAAAGTTCTGTAATATAATATATTATAAAGTATACTAAAATATACTAAGCAATATACTGAGATATCCTAGTTAGATATACAGAAGTATACAGAAATCAACCTACCATTTTCTTGTGATGATACTCTTGACCTTCGACCTGATATTGTCTCCATAGATCGTTCGTGAGATACTGATGCTAAACTTTGAGAGGCCGAGGGTAAACTCCTGCTATCATTAGTATCAAATAAAACTTCATCATCCTGACTATCCCAGCGTGTTGGGTTAACATTTCCTTGCCCCTCATAATTATAAAAAACTTCCAAATATGGTAATACAGTTGTTCCTCTATAAGGATCCATGCTATCTTGATAAGGCGGGAAACGTACTATCTCTTCCTTTAACGGTTTGGAATGTTTTGAGATAAACCATCTATTACAATTAGAGACAATAATGTAGTATTATATAACCACATGTATAAATTTATAATAACAATTCTATTCATGTCTCAAATTATTGTAAACTATTACCAAAAAAGGTTAAAATTTATTAGCTTACGTATGTTTTTTGATGTCTTGTACACTTAATCTCTTTTCAGGTTCCTTTGTTAACATACCTGTTATGATAAATAAACTTATATACTAATTATAAAATAGTACCTTTAATTAAATCTTGTAATACTGGGGGCAGTTCAGGTGGAAGGGTGTATATGCAATTTGATATAACAGAAAATAATTTATAAACATTTTCGCCTTCAAATGGAAATTTCCCTGTTGTAAAATGATACCTACAGAGAATATAGGATCATGTGATATGTCATGTGACTTACAGTGTTACTCCTGCAGCCCAAACATCAGCTTTAAATCCTGACCAACTATCTTGACCAGATGCTATTTCAGGCGGTTGAAAAGCAGGACTTCCCTGACAATTTGTACATTGATCAGATTGACTGAATTGATCGAGTTCTTCAGCAACTCCAAAATCAGATATTTTTACAATCTATAAAGTAATTCAAAATATAAAAGTATGTCAATAATATCACTTAAACTAACATCATCTGTTGTCAGCAATAAATTACCAGGTTTAATATCTTTATGAACTACACCTTTACTGTGAAGATATTCAAGTCCATCCATTAACTGAATAAAATATCTACAGAAAAAATAGACCACACCCATTATTAAGGTACAAACCACACCCACTTACTTGTGTGATTGCCATATAGGGAATTTATTACGAGGAGTTTTATCGAGCATCTCCTGTAGTCCTCCTACACAATACTCTAGTACAATGTATAGCTTTTGTTTATCAGTGTCCTCAAAGACATCCACTAGTTCAATTACATTGCGATGATGTAGTTTTCTTAAAATTTTAATTTCCCTATTGATAACAAGAAATAGAGAGTAATTATTTATATAGTGACAAATCAAGCTGGCAGTAGTAACTCCCAGCTTATCTAACAATCACTCTCTCTCTCTCACCTTCGTACATTCTCCTCTCCATTAGGTATTCTCGATAACCTTCTTTGTTTCATTATTTTTACAGCTCTTCGACATAAAGTAACACAGTCTAGCATTTCACGTACTTTAGAATACGCCCCCACACCTAATAAATCACCTTTTAAATACTGACCACCTACAATTTTGGCTTGTCTCTGAGGTTCCTCATAAACGACATCATCAGAATTATAACGAGGAAAATCTGGGAAGTCATCAGGAGCTTGATCAGGTTCTTCTGGTATAGGATATTGCATTGATACAGGAGGTTGTCCACAAAAGAACACTGCTTCATTGTTCTCATTGCTAAACTGCATCCAAGGTTGTGGTTGAGGGGTCGAATATGTAAAGCCCCTAGTGAAATGAGATGTTAATAATCTATTGATTAAAATACATTTACATGCTTTAAATATATCAGGATTGTCAATGTAATGTTAATGTATTAGTACTCACTGTGTTGAGGGAGGTGGTGAGACCTCCATGTTTAGCTGATGCCTAGCTCCACCTCCTGGAATACCCATCACAAAAGGTTCAACCATGGCCATACTTTGGGACTAAGTCCACACCTTATTGAAAGATAGCTTCAGAAAAGGAGAGAGAGACACACATTTACAAAACATCTACTTGTATCTCTTACTTTAGCCAATAAAAGTGAACGTTTCTCGACTATCTTACAATCTTGTATTTTGAAAACGATACAATAGTTGGCAGCTGAAGACAAGACACCCCCAAGTTGGCCCCAGCTACTATACTAGTGGTGCATCCTGGTTACTGACCACACCCTTTTAATTAAAGCGGAGGGTGTGACTACCACGTGACAGTGTACGGGGTGTGCTTGTTTCTACAGGTACAGAAATTTTTTATAAATTTTATTTATTATAAATTAAAGAATATATTTATATATTTTAGAAGGTCTATACATATTTTATTTCTATTTATTAGAACGAGTCATACTTACTTCTTGTACCCAAAATGGATCTATGGGCTGAGGAAGATGTCGACAAAACATCATTTGTTAACGAAAATTTTGATGATCTTCAAAGTGAAGGCAGTAAAGATAGTTTAAAGAAATCATACGACGAAAATCCATTCTACAAAGAACCAGTATATGACGAGCCTCAAGTAATTACTAAAATAACAGGGGCTTACTCTAAAAATAATAAACCAGAACACAAATATGATGAACTTCAATTAGACCAGTTGGAACCAAAAGATGACAAACCAAATCCACAAGATGGCGCCTCTTACCTTAATACGTCTCCAACTTTCCCAGATGAAGACATCCCTACACTTGAAGTAGAAGAGGAAGATAGTTATAATCCATTTTCTACTGATATTAAACCCTCTCCAGCTCTTCCTCACAGTTCAACTACAATTGCCCCTTCGTTAGCTACTGCTAATGTGACACAACCCAAAAGTGATAGTCCAGGGAGTGGAAAGAGTAGTGACGAAGGTACTCACCGTCCTTTACCAATAGAGACAGGCCATGCCTATGATGTTATACGTGACAATACTCTGCGATCTGAGACTGAGGATAACCTCTATGATTTACAGGTTAATTAAATGGTTATATTAATATTTATTGACTATTGTTCCAAAAGGTCAATATTGTAGATCGTGTGAAACATGTTGTGTCAAAGACTGATTCCTATATCTCATACAAGATTGAAACAACTGTGAGTTAATGGATGACTAGATTAAATAATAGATGTATAATAAATGAATAATAGATGCATAGTTCAAATGAATGGATGTATACTTTAATCAATGGATATATGTTACATGAATGGGTGTTCAATAGATGCATAACAGGTTGATCAGTGGAGATACAATGGATGCATAAAAATACAAATGGATACATGATAGAAAACCTTATTTTCTAGTCACTTCGTCCAAGACATCTCTTTGAGGATTCACAATACAGTGTATGGAGAAGATATCGAGACTTTGAATGGCTTCATCATCAAATTGAGAAAAATCATTCAACATTAATTGTTCCAGTAAGCCACACCCCTTCATTAATATTGTACCTCAATTACTTTTTAGCCTCTTCCCGGAAAACAAATCACACGTTATTTTGATCACATGAGTGAGACGTTTCTTGAAGAACGTCAGCGATGTTTGGACCAGTTTCTATGGCGACTAGTAATTCATCCATTTTTCTCATACGATCACAACTTAAAAATGTTCCTCACAGCAGATAATGAGGTGGGTGGAGCTAATGCAATAATTATTAATTTCTGTACAGACATTCAGTAATTATGTCACTGAGTCAGCTAGTGGTAGTCGGTTGCTAGGGATGATGTCATCATCTGTAAAACAGGCAACCACTTCTATCCGGCTTAAAAATCCAGATCCTGATTTTGCAGAAAATTGTAAGTATTTTAGCGATATTAGTGAGAAACTTGGTACATTGGAACGAGTGGATACACGGTTACAATCAGATAGAAAAGGCAAGTCGTTTTTACATAGAAGCCACGCCCGTTTTATTTGAGACCACACCTCCTTTAGATTTGTCTACATCATGTGAAGAGTTATCATCAGTTGCATATTCTTGGGCTAATTCAGAGTCACTGTTATGTGAAGGAATAAGAAAACTGGGCGGAGCTTATGAAGCCAATTCATCTGCTCTAAATACTTTAGTAAGGGACATTGTCACAAGAACCACTCATTCTCTCTCTCTCTCTCTCTCTCTCTCTCTTACACCCACACATAATTATAGAATGAAGGGAACTCCTATTCATTTCAATTAGCACTTCGTATGTATCAATATTATGCTACCAGTGCTGTAGTAAGTGATAAGTCATTTATTTACCAATTTGTCCATTTAGTCTGCTATTAAAAGAAGAGATGCTCTTCAATTAGAATATGAAACAGCAACAGATGAGAGAGATAGAAAAAAAAAACTCCACGAGGAAGTAAGTCAGACATCTTAATTTTTTTCTTTAACCATTTCCACCTTAGGCTGTACAAGCTGGTAAAACTGACAAGGTTATGAAAATATCCTCTGAATTAGAAAAGGTAATCTTTTAACTAAAGAATCTTGGAAACTGTTCTTAATATAGAGGTGTCCTCAATATAGAGGTTGTATAATACACTAAAGTATTAGTATGGGACTAGAACAAGTGTCCTTAATATAGAGGTTGTATAATGCACTAAAGTATTACTAAGGAGACTAGAACAAGTGTCCTCAATATAGAGGTTGTATAATACACTAAAGTATTAGTATGGGACTAGAACAAGTGTCCCCAATATAGAGGTTGTATAATACACTAAAGTATTAGTATGGGACTAGAACAAGTGTCCTTAATATAGAGGTTGTATAATACACTAAAGTATTAGTATGGAACTAGAACAAGTGTCTGTATAATACGCTAAAGTATTAGTATGAGACTAGAACAAGTGTCCTCAATATAGAGGTTGTATAATACGCTAAAGTATTAGTATGAGACTAGAACAAGTGTCCTCAATATAGAGGTTGTATAATACGCTAAAGTATTAGTATGGAACTAGAACAAGTGTCCTCAATATAGAGGTTGTATAATGCACTAAAGTATTAGTATGGGACTAGAACAAGTGTCCTCAATATAGAGGTTGTGTCCTTTCCCTCTAGATTGGTGTAACAGCTGAACATACACAAGATAGTGTGACTCAAGCCAATGAACAGTTGAGAGTAGACATTGAAAAGTGGAAAGATACTAAAGACAAAGAATTAGCTGAGATATTTGTTAATTGGTCTGACAACCAAATACAATATCATGAACGAGTAAGTCCTGGTTTATCCCCATAATAATTAAATCATTAATTACAATTTGTAGATGTACCATGAATGGGAAGATGTGTTGTTGTTGCTACGGCAACTAGGTCATGATATAAGTGACTCCACCCTTTTGATGACCCAACCCTCTCGTACTGAACCAATTAGTGATGACGAGATATAATTAAATTTTTATTAATTTTTTTCATAGAATAATAATATGTGTGTGTGTGTGTCTATTGAATTATGCTGAAGCTAACATTTTTTTAATTTCTGCAATAGCCTTTCCAGGGTTAAGCCCCTAAATAATTAAATTATAATTAAGGGGTGTGGTTTAATCACTTACTTTAGGGCAAGTCTTGGTACAACTTAATATAGTGTGACATCGAAATACTGAGAATGGATCGGATATTTTAGCTAATCTCTCGGCTTGAAACTGATCCTGTTATGATTAATTATAATTTTAATAATCAGGGGCTACCTCTACTATTTACCCTGCTATCAATCATCCATCTATAAGCTTGCATGAGTACAGCAGGTCCTAAATATTTATCAGGATTCCACCAATAAGAAGGACAAGCTGTCGAACAGCAGGCACATAAAATACACTCGTATAGACCATCCTAGTTAAAATGATTGATGATTAATGGATCAATTCTTGTACTTTGATGTAGCACAATGGATTGATAGATTGAGGAATGGATCCATATATGTAATTATGGAACAATATATCAGACCATAATGGATTGATAAATTACAAATGGATTGATATTTGCTGTAATAGATGTACTCTTACTAGCTTTTCTCTGTCCTTGACTGACTGGAGGTGTTGTTGTTTTCCCATCTCCTCTGTTTCATCTTTTCTCTTCAAATATGGTTCAATAGACCGATATTGCTCATAAAAGTGGGTCATATCCTGTGTAATAATTACAGGAGCTTACTCAATAATAGAGGCTTATTTAACATAATGTAGCTTACTCAATAATTCAGGCTTATTTAACATAATGTAGGGGCTTAGTCAATAATACAGGCTTATTTAACATAATGTAGGGGCTTACTCAATAATACAGGCTTATTTAACATAATGTAGGGCTTATTCAATAATACAGGCTTATTTAACATAATGTAGGGGCTTACTCAATAATACAGGCTTATTTAACATAATGTAGGGGCTTACTCACCGGTACTAGATCTTTAACAACATACATGTGAGGTAATGGGTATATTTTGAGTGGTTTACTGATGTCAGGATCTATACGACTACAAAGTGGGTGTGGTCATATAAATATACATAGAAGGATCTTACCTAATACATGCTAATGTATTACCTCCTTTAATGTTCATTGCACAAGATCCACAAATACCTATAATGGACAAATAGAATTGATAATATATATATTTTAGAATAATGATGGATATATATAAAGATAAATGGATAGATGAGAGAAAAGATGTACCCTCACGGCAGGAACGTCTAAAAGTTAACGTAGGATCTATTTCATTTTTTATTTTAATCAAAGCATCTAACACCATTGGACCACAAGTATTTAAATCCACTTGATATTCCTGCATACGAGGCTTATCACCTGGTTTGTCTGGGTTCTGTAATGAAACATTAATTAATTCAAATAGGAGGGTCTATCCCATTAACATACCCATCTATAAACAAGAAACCTCTTTAGTCGTGGTTTCTCAACAGGCTCAGATGCAGCAGCTGTTTGAGCACCTCGGCTTGAGAGAAATAGACCCTATTATTCTAATTAGTGCCCATTATCTTTCTCTAAAAGAACTTACAGTAGCCATTCTTGATGTTGGTAACAGCAATCTAAAATTTAAACGGAGAGCCATCTTCTTTAGAGCTATGAAATGATGAGTGATGAAACACTTACACCTTTTTATGTAATAACTTAGAAATTTACTCGGGTAACCGGTACTAAATTATTACATAGCTGCTTCTAGGAGGTGTGGCTACAAAGGTATCAAATGATGTACATACCAGAGGAAATTGCATACTTGCAATCATCCAAAGAGAGAAAGTTGTGTTAATAAATTTTCTTATATTGTTCGAGATAGTTAGAGGAACTGTATGACTATACTGTGGTACCTCTGATTGAAGAATGAAGAATATTTCTAGAGTTTTACTGAAGAAAAAGAGTAAACAAAATGACAGAAGAAAAAATTCTTCAGTTAGTTCTGTTCCTGACAATATCACTTCTCCAGCTTCTGGTCAACTAACAGCATCACTATCTGCTACTTCGGTTAGTAGTATGTGTGTGTGTGTCTGTGTCTGTGTCTGTGTGTGTGTGAGTTGTGTGTGTGTGTGTGTGAGAGAGTTGTGTGTGTCTGTGTCTGTGTGAGTTGTGTGTGTCTGTGTGTGTGTGTGTGTGAGAGTTGTGTGTGAGTTTTGTGTGTGTGTGTGTGTGCATTCATTTAACCACTTATTCATCTATTCTTCCTTTCATTCATTTGTATATCCATTGACACATTTATTCAACCATTCATTCATCTATTTAGGGATGGAAGCCTCAAGAATCTCCAACACATCATATTGTACATGTACAAACACCACCTCGACGTGAAAATGGACCTTTATATATAAACCAAACACAAGAAGCATGGACGGCCAAAGTTAGCACTAATATATGTCCATTATTGTACTAATATACATCCATTATTGTACTAGTATATGTCCATTATTCTACTAATATACATCCATTATTGTACTAGTATATGTCCATTATACTACCAACTATATATCCATTATTGTACTAGTATATGTCCATTATACTACCAACTATATATCCATTATTGTACTAGTATATATCCATTATACTACCAACTATATATCCATTCCACTATTATATACCATCAAATTTACTAATGTTATCCAATAATAATTATTGTTATGATATTAATTTATTAACTCCATTTCTTTCACAGCAGACAAATGTCCCTTGTAATTCTTTAAATTCACCCTCAACAGTTGGACTTATACCCAAGGTATATAGAATTAACACCTTGTCATGATATCACTATATCTGTCTCTATTACAATCTGTTAATGATATAACAATATATTATATATCTATTTTATATATTGTATTTGGTATGTCATTGATTGTGGTTATATGTTGTAACATTGTTATGAATTAAGTGACCTGATTGTTGTTAAGCTCTGAGAATTTGTGATGACATCAAATGTATCTCAGTTATTGAGAATTGAATTATATTTGTTAATAGATTGAGTGAAGTGTTAATAACTCTCTCTCTCTCTCTCTCTCTCTCTCTCTCTCTCTCTCTCTCTCTCTCTCTCTCTCTCTCTCTCTCTTTCTCTCTCTCTCTCTTTCTCTTCTCTCTCTCTCTCTCTCTCTCTCTCTCTTTCTCTCTCTCTCTCTCTCTCTCTCTCTCTCTCTCTCTCTCTCTTTCTAGGTCAATATAGGACTTAGTGATGACGTTCCTCGATATCGAGAAGATGTTATAAGTATCACAAAAGATGTTCAAAGATTTTTAGCAACAATAACAGAACTAAGACAAGCAATGGAAGAAATGGATGTTCAAAAACCAGGTAGAGAAAAATTTAAAACATATGACAAGAAATAGTTAATATTCAAACACCTTTCTAATCTACTAGTTAATGAGAAACATATATACTTCATTTGACTTGTTAATGAGTCACTGATATAGTCATGAACAACTTTTAAGTTATGTGTAACAATAGAAAATTAACATATACATTTAATACATACATTAAATGTATTATATATATATATATATACTAAATATAATATAAGTATTATATATTAATTAACGCATTCTTGTGTAATTATTGAGCTAGCATGAACAAAACGTTAGTTGGCAAAATATACGAGAACAGACGTAATATGTTTAGCAATTATATGTTATTGATTGAGTAATACATGTTTGTGGTTTTTAGGAGTTGGTGGACAGGAAATGTTAGAATGTTTGATAACATGTATATTTGGCATCTTGTAAACATGTAAACAATTAAAATAGTCATAGGTTGTCATTAATAAGTATTTATATATAGATATCTTAAATTATTGTAGTATATATTGATGTTTACTAGTCTAAGGATTACTAATGGTAGCTATCCTAGGTCACTGTGGTAAGTATTGATGTTTACTAGTCTAGAGCTTACTAATGGTAGCTATCCTAGGTCATTGTGGTAAGTACTGATGTTTACTAGTCTAGAGCTTACTAATGGTAGCTATCCTAGGTCATTGTGGTAAGTACTGATGTTTACTAGTCTAGAGCTTACTAATGGTAGCTATCCTAGGTCACTGTGGTAAGTACTGATGTTTACTATATAAATCTCTATTTTTTGCTTCATTTCATTAAAGCTATTCTCAGACGGATCTATCAAGTAGGCATGCCTGACAAATTACATAGTTGTACCTGTTGCTATGACAACAAACATGAACTCTTGATTGGAACTTAGTTGTGGTCAGAGATCAGTTACTCCCTAACAATTAGAGTTCTAATCATAACTGTCACACAATATAGTACACATTCCTAACATATCATGTATATATATACATATACATGATATGTGTGTGACACAGCAAATGATAACTTTATGCTTCATTTGTTAATTGAACAATTTAAATAATTCTAGTAATAGTAGACTCTATTGATTTTTAAATCCATTAATATAATTATTATTATTTTATTGATACATTTCTTATTTTAAAATTTTTGTTAGTGAAACCATTACTACATGTTCTCGTATTTCAGAGTTCACAGTTCATATCCTTGACAACGACCAAGAGGATTCAAACCTTGTAGACATAGATGATGAAAACAAAGAATTGATGACGGACACTGAGACAGAAGAATATTATCGTAGCCAGGACAAAGTTATTGAAAAACTTAGAGAACTTGTGCAAGTTGTAGAAATATGTCTGGAGTCTAATCCTGGTATGCAATCTACTGTTTTAACAAGAACAAGCAAGCATCTCTTGGCCACTTATGAGAGTGAGTAAAGTAGATGTGGTCTATTAATTATTAGTATTATCTCATTTTAGACTGCACTCATGATATGGGTAAAGTATCGGAATGTATTCCTTGTAATAATGCTATTGATAGTCTTGTGGATACATTCACACAAAAGTAAGTCTAGTATGTGACCTGGTTTCCTTGTATTAATTGTGAGGGGAAATATATTTTCCTCCTCTGTGTCTCCTTGTTAGCTGTGAATATATTTAAGAATGAATGGATGGATGAATGGACAGACAGGCAGATGGATCTATTATTGATAAATAATTTATAATTTGTCCTTTTAAAAATTTAGCGTATCAGACTACATGATAGGGGAGACGTCTGATCCTGCAGGTGGCATAACAACATTAGGGTCAATGGGTGGAGCCAAAGCAAAGCCTCAATCTCTTGGAATACCACAACTTAAAGGACCTGCATCATCTAAAGTGGGTGGAATCAACCACACCCACTATTAATTATATCCATTTCTCTCTAGTCACATGACAATCTAGCACGGTTCAGTAGTAGCGTTGATTTGACTCAAGCTAATGAACCAAGTAATTATATGTCATTATTAAATTAACCGTGAATGATCATGCCCCCATCACTACTTAATATAATTATATATTTTCTATTGTAGTTGTTGATATTATTGATCAAGACTTGTTAAATGTGGAAAATAATGTTGAAATAGTGTCTGGAGTAAGATTATAATATTATGTAATATGTATTTAAACTCTACCTCTCTCTCTCTCTCTCTCTCTCTCTCTCTCTCTCTCTCAGTATATCAAATTCCGTCAAAAATATGCTAGAGAGCTTGTTGGTTATTTAAGCAAAAGAGCACAGTTAGGTAAAAAATTACTTTTTATTCAATAAATTTATTGTAATATTTTGACTATTAGAACAACGTCATTATGCTCAACTTGCTAAAATTGTTCGTCAAACACAAACTGCTTTGACAGAATTACACCAACAAGAAGTATGTCGATATAAATATCTTGTCTTCTTTATCTCTCAATAGGAATGTCTTCCTCTAATTGATGTCTTAAGGAAATCCTTAGATGACGATTCTCACTATGCTATGAACTCTAATACTACCTTTAATTTACAAGTTGGACACAAAATACTTGAAGTAATTTTATATATATTAAGAAAGATAATGAATTCTCTCTGTCTCTCTGTCTCTCTCTCTGTCTCTCTCTCTCTGTCTCTCTCTGTCTCTCTCTCTGTCTCTCTCTCTCTCTCTTTCTCTTTCTCTTTCTCTCTGTCTCTCTCTCTGTCTCTCTCTGTCTCTCTCTCTCTCTGTCTCTCTCTCTCTCTCTTTTTCTCTTTCTCTCTCTCTCTCTCTCTCTCTCTCTCTCTCTCTGCAGCCTCTAGAACACAAAATTCTAGAGAGTGAAAAAATGAGAAAAGATCTTATGCAGAATTGGCAGAGAGAACGAAAGAAATTGGTATTATTAGATATAAATCATTTTATAATATATTGTTATATAATTTATTTATAGGCTGAAGCTAAAGCACTTATGAAAAATACAAAAGCAAAATATCATTTTTATGGCTCAGAAATTTCTAGAGTCAGTCCCTGTAATTAAAACAATTAATTATATCAACATTAATTGATTATTAGGTAAAAAATCTATTAGCAGCTGAACCATTTGGAAAACAAGCCGACAGAAAGAAAAAAGAAATTTCGGAATTAGAAGGAAAAGTAAGGAGTAATAAATTAAGAGTATGTCCCTACTAATTTAATGAGAACAACCCTAATATAATAGTCCTATATAATTATCAAAACACCAGTATACGCACTGTCATAGCAACACCAATATAATCCTAGTCATTTCACTATTCCATATATGGTAACAAATATGTCAGTTATGATGACTATCATATAACTCAATTGATGGAGGAGGTTATGTTGATAAGGTATCTGTTGATATTAAAAAGGAAGCTAATTGAAAGTACCACCATTCTTTCCCTAAACAAGACGGCTTGCATACTTTTTTCCAGTAATGTTAATTGTAGTAGTTATATGATAGACTCTATTAGTTAATACTATAATGTTAACATAAAAGGCTGTTTGCTAACTAGTGTGTACAAACAAACAGTAATTTAATGTCTTCAGTCGTTTATACTTGTAATGTTTGCTTATGTTTTCTCTTAAGTACTGTTGATAACTTTGATGCTAGTTCCTCTATTACTCCACCCCTTTTTCCTGTAGTTTCAAGAGGCGGAGCAAGCTTTCAAAGACGCTGTAGCTCATTGTAATGATTGTCAATATCAAGTTCATGCGACTGCTCAGAAATCAATACTTTGTGCTTTTAGAAGAATTATCATAGGATTTGATACTGCTCTAAAAGCTGTAAGTGGTATAGGAATGAGAATGAAGTGGTATGGGGATGGAATGTGATGGTATGGGTATAAGATAGTATGGGACTGGACATGTTCTCCCATTTAGGGTCTTGAAAATTATTTTCAACTGCAGTATAACTTCTTTAAGAGTTTACCTGAACCTGTAAGTACATGACATCACATGACATCACACATTCTAATGTGACATCACATGACATCACATATGATATCATTATATACAGCTGGTCATAAACCTTGAAGAAGCACAAGACTATGAAATTGGCTCAGAATTTTTGTCATTTATCCAACGCCAAAAACATGTGTGTGATGAACTAGAAGATTATCACTTTGAAGAATTTGATCCAGAAGCTGAGTATGTTTCTAATTATTCAATTGTCAAGAAAATTTTTCTTTTCTTAGAAATCTTTGGGACAATGCTGAAGAAGGAGGTCCTGAATCCTCATCATCTGCCATTCTGTTCTCTACATCTGCTGATAACAAAAGTCCCCATGATAGGACGCTCTCTCCAACGTGGGATATAAAGGGTGGAATCCAGGCTGCTTTCCTTCGTAATGAAACCCCTTCTCCTAAACCCAGTCAGAAAATTCGTCCAAAGAGTATAGCAATACTTGATATTAATCCTGTAACTGATTCTCCTAAAACTAACCTTCAAAGAAGAAGTGAGTAGGAGAGAGAGAGAGAGAGAGAGAGAGAGAGAGGATGAAAACCGAGACATGTACAGAGGATTAGAGTTCATTTTTAGAAGTTTCTAATAATTGTCTAAACCACAATATCTCATAGTATGCTATACTTTTATGATTTATCCAGCTAAATTTACATATCAGTATCTCCTATGATAAACAATAGTAATTTTTGAATGTATCAATATACTCTCTCTCTCTCTCCTCTCTCTCTCTCTCTCTCTCTCTCTCTCTCTCTCTCTCTCTCTCTCTCTCTCTCTCTCTCTCTCTCTCTCTCTCTCTCTCTCTCTCTCTCTCTCTCTCTCTCTCTCTCTCTCTGTGACGTTTCCTCCAATAGACAGTGAAAAGAAAGATATTGGAACTACAGCTGCTATTACTATATCACAACATAGTTCAACTGACAGAAGCAATACTACAGAAGACACAGTTTATTCACGTATGGCTAAAACACATGGTTTCAGGAAGTTACGTACACCATCAAGATGTAAAGGATGTGACACATATGTTTATTTCCATGGATTTGAATGTGAAACAGTTAGTTATAAATAGTTATTATTATTATAGACTTATAAAAATTATATCTATTTTAGTGTGGACTTGCCTGCCACAGAAAGTGCTTAGCTACTCTTGCTATTCGCTGTGGAACAAAAGTACTTATAAATATTAATTTAAATGTTTCAGATTTTTTGTTTAGAAATTACCTCGAAAAATGAACACCTTTGGTGTAGATTTCCATGAACATTTAAAAGCTACCAAACGTCATATTCCTATCATTGTCACTAAATGTATCAATGAAATTGACGAGAGAGGTATATAACAATTCTTGAAATCCTGATGTATCCATTTGATAATATATCCATCCATTGTTAAGATATGTATCCATTGTTACTGTACCATTGATCCATTTCTACAGGTCTTGATACTCAAGGATTGTATCGTATATCTAGTGCAAAAAGTAAAATGGAAAAGTTATGTCAATTATTTGAAGTTGGATCTGAACGAGTTGACCTCTCTGACCTTCCACCTCATCTCATTAGCTCATGTCTTAAGTTATACTTCAGACAAGTAAGAGAACAACACAAACAAACAAACAAACAAAGAAACAAACAGACATGTGAACATAATGTTGTTTTTTCTTATAGCTTCCAGAACCATTGTTAACATTCGGACTTTATCAAGAGTTCTTAACATTTGCCAGAGTAAATAAAATCTATATATATAATTAATTAATTATAACTACTCTAATTTAGGAAGCGTCATTAGTTCTCCCTTGTAAATTGGACAAGTTAAACAAAGAACAATATGATAAAGCTTACACTCTTTTAAAAAGATTGAAGGAATTAATACATCGTTTACCAGAATCTAATCAATTAACATTGGCTAGATTGATGTATCATTTACATCGGTATGTTGTCTTTATTTTAATTTATGTAATTTTTATCTTCTAATAGTGTTAGTAGTCCTGAACATGTACGGGTTAATTGTATGCCACCTAGTAATATTGGCATTGTTTTTGGACCTAATCTACTACGACAACAGTATGTATAATATTAATACATCATTATACATAACATAATAACATTATATTACTGTATATGACATTATAACATGTACTTGTAATATATATATATATATATATATATATATATTTATATATAAATCAAATTTATATTTACATGGAATAATTTAAACCAAGAATTTATAATATTTTAATTTACATATTCAATTTACACCCTCTTTATTTATAGGGAAATGTTACCATCATTAGCGCTACTAGCTAACATGAGTTATCAAGCTAAAGCTGTCGAAATTATGACTGCACACGCATTAGATGTGAGTGATAATTCTTGTTACTATGACAACTCCTTCATTATATAATTACTAGATATTTCATATACCTGAAGAAGATATTAAACAATTTGAATTGGAGTGTTCTGAGGAAGATGACATGGAAGCTATTAACGAAAGACTTGTTGATGAATTAGAGGAGTATCAAGAAACTTCAAGTATGTTTGTTATCTTATTTATCTAAGCCCCTCCCTCTTTCTCTGTTTATTAGTTGATATTGATGATGACGAAGAAAGCAAATCAAATGTTGTCTATAATAGAACTCCAATGAGTACACCTCCTGAAAGGTAAGAAATTATTTTTTTCATCTAATTAGAAAATATTTATGTTTGTGTGTTGCTTGCAGACGGAAAATGAATGTTGAAGAGCTTCACGATATGTTAGAAGAATTTGGAAGTGGACAATCTAATTTTTTAACTCCACCACATCCAAAAGGTGTATCACAGCCGGTAAGTTAAGTATTATCTTATGATATGATATGATATGATATGATATGATATGATGTGATATGATATGTGTGATCATTTTCCATCCAGATGCCATTCTTTGCATCACCCTTATTGCATGATTCACGGAACTGGCAAGATCATAGTCGTAGCGAGTTTTTACCAGGAAGTACTGAAGGATTTGCTGAGTCTGTTTTTAACAGCATTGATAGAAGGTTGTTACATCCTTATCATGCTGTATCAGTGCCAGCCATGGAGAAAATACTTACTCCAGTAATGGAGAAAGAAGATTATGCCACAGATGAAGAATTCGATGAGCCTATTATGTATTCTGCTTGTAATACACTTGATTATCATCACACAAGACGTCGAGCCCAATCTTTGACAAAGTCCAGTAGTACTGGATTTAATGAAGATGATGATAAAGGTGATTCAGATGCTGTATTTCATAGTCGGACACCTTCTAATGTTAGTGATGCTTCACGCAGGGCATATTTAGGATCACGCAGTGAAGACAACCTTCTCCAGATTGACAATCTGGATTCCCCAGTCGTGAAAGAACCCCAACGACTTTCATTTGAGTCCAATATTTTAAAATATGTTCAAGAGGAGAATGACGAGAGATGCTCCACAGAGAGCTTGGATAGTCAGGAATATAAACCATTCCAATCACCTGACGTGCAAGCACTTCTTTTGCCATCCAGTACAGAATCCTCTCCTGGGCTTTTCCCAAGGAGTGTGGAGGGCAAACCTGTCCAATCACTTCCTCGAAACTTTCATCGTCCTCCTGTACCTTCACTTCCCTTGAGGCAAATGTCCGAGGGATATATCAAACCTATAAAGTCTCCTCGTTTTTCTGTTGGGTCTCCTCCACTTGCCTCACCCATCAGTCTTATAAGTGCCGATAAAAGTGGTAGTAGTCGAGGATCCTTTTCTGAACATTTTTTATACGATTCAGCTGAACTTGATGAACACAAAGTAGGAAAAAAAGAGATGATGCTTAAAAAGACGAGGGGAGATAGAAATGTAGAGTATGAAGGACGTGGTGATAAGTCATCTCAACTTGTAATACGACATCAACGTGGGCGGGAGAAAACTGCTGACAGTGGCATTGAAGATCCTCCTAATTTTAACTCTGTTGCTTCTGTGGAAGAGGAGGACATACCTCTCCCTGATAATTCTCCAATGATAGGTGTGCCCAAATTTCCACCTACACACAGGTTTTCAACTAGTAGAGATTCAGGTTTATCAGACTCGCCAGACCCGTTTGTTGAGATTGCCTCACCAAGTCATACCTTGAGTTCAAAAGTACTTGTCGATAAACTGTCCCAAATTGTTACAGATCAAACTAAACATCCATCACCACTTATTAAGGAACAAAAAACCACAACAAAAAAAGAAGCCACACCTACTAACAACAGAGCACCTTTTAGTAAGTCTCAATCAACAGCTGTATCTCCCAAAACTCGAGTCACGCATCACATTATGAAAGTTATGAAAGCGTCTAGTCTTGACTTTGATCCATCATCGCCCTTCCAATTCTCTGAGAATGACTCAACTCTCCCCGAGCAACGGCTTCGTATGGTCAGTCCTGATCGGCTTATCTCTCCCACAGACTACTCTACTGATATCTGGAACATGAAACGTTCCAAAAGTCTTGCTGAGGGTACAGCGTTTGCTCACAACTCAGAAGAGACAGAAGAAGAGCATACTAGGATGGGAGAACTCATTATATCAGAGGCAAAGATTGGACAGCAAAAAATATCATCTCAAGGATTCAAGAAAGGAATGGATCGTGATTTGAGTAAATCATTAGAAATATTAAGATAGTTAAATTATGAACATGTGTGTGTGTGTGTGTGTCTCATGTTCAGTAATCAGTGATAAATTAAATGAGATTTTTATATAATGGTTTATACATGATATCTTCAATCACTAACAATAACACTGACCTATTATTATTATTAATTGACAATTTTATTATTTCATTGCTTGTTTGGAAATAATTGAAATGTATTATGTCATAAATTTTATATTAAAATTAAAATTAATGAAAAGTTGAATTATGTTACCATAGAAACAACAACATGATTGGCATAAGTGTCATTATCTTAAGTCACAACAGTAGAAATATAATCACACAAAGCTTCAGTTGGTATTAAAACATGAAAAAGTCCTTCCTCACCTGGAGGAGAATTTGTAAGTCCAAGGACAAAAGAATTTAATTGAACAAGAGGTAAGTTCATAGAATAAATCATATCATATAAACGTAATAACTTCAGAGCATATTGTTTATCAATATAACCTGAAAAAAAAGAAAGAAAGACTAAAAACAAAATAACATAAGAGTCAACCCAACATCTAGACTCAAACCTATGTTGTTGTACTTAGGTTTGAGTCTAGGTTGTACCTAGTATGTATCTCACTCTCAGACTACACTTTATTATTAAAAGTTTTATTTTTCTCTAAGTAAAAAATACAATATTTCTCATTTTTGTATTTCTCAATACAAAAATGAGAAATATTGTACAAAAATTTTTCAGCAGTTAAGAATCATGGCATCAAACAAAAGTAGTGGAAGAAAAGACTTTCTATTTATATTATAAAGAGATATTTTACTCCAATCACCTGTAATATTGGAACATCTTCTAAGTGCACTGATCAAGCTAATTCTTCCTTCATATCTACGAGAATTAGTTAAATGTAAACTACTAATTTGTTTTACGTGATTGCTCTGTTGATGTCGGAAATCAGTCATATTTTCTGTGACTGGTCTTTTCTGCAATACTGCAGGTATAGTAGCTGGTAGTTGTGTCTTATAGAAGTATGGAGGACATGTTTGTGATAGTCTTGTAGTATCAGGGTCAACAATAGAATATGTAGAAGTTGGTTCTCGGTATTCAAGTGATTTTGGAAGCTGTGGTCTGATTGCCAAGCTCTGCATGGAGTGACATATGTTAGCAGTGCAGGACTCAGCTGTTTTAGTATGGCCTTCTTCTCTGTTATCTTTCTCTTCAGATTTATGAATCTTTGAGACTCTGCAAAATATAAAATATAAACCTATTACTCTCAATTCTTACTTATTAAGCTGTGGCTGCACAGCTTGCAGCACACCAGCATTCAACATAGACTGGTCATTATGTTCTTCATAATTTCTTGGTAGAATAGTCTCCTCTTGAACTTCACTTGAATCTTTCACGTTTATTAGACTCTCTGGGACATGTATTACTCGGCTATACATTATTTTAGGGCGTAAAATGGGTTGTAAGTCTGTTCCAAAAGGTGCAATGGACGCCATTTTGGGTGGAGCTAATATCCAATTATTCAAGGCGTGGTGTAGCCACACCCAAAATGGCTGACACGAAGAAGGCCCATCATAAGCAACAAAAAGTATGCGCTAGTCGTCCTTCATATCGCGAAGGAAGATGGGAACGAGCTGTTAAGGTATATAGAAGCTATAGACCTTCTTGAATGGATTGAAACAAGCTCAAAGTAATTGTACTGGACATGTTACCAGATTATACTCCGTCTGTCTGCATACATTTTTATCTTTGCTGCATAATTGTACCTTTTATCTGCTATGGGTTCTATCTAAGCTGGAAGTTTAGATTTTATTGGATTTACTAATAATAGTCAATGTAAAAAAATTCCATGACAGATGGTACCAGTGGCTTGACAATCAACACAGAGACCATCCACCATGTTTGATATTATTAATCCGTATATTTTCTAGGTTTATACAGTGAACCAGGAGAGTCGATATGTATTAGTATTTAATGTACCAGCTCTTGGAGTGATTAAAGATCTCCTTGAGCTGTTTGCCTTATATGGAGAAATAGAAGAGTGAGTTCCAAGTTCTGGCCAGAGCACCGCTGAGACAAACTGCACACACTAACAAGTTAATTTATTTAATTTCTATTTATAGGTACAGACTGTTAGATGACTATCCTTGTGAACCATTCACTGATGTATATTATATTAAATATAAGGAGATTGATGCTGCTAGATTAGCTAAGAAAAAATTAGATAACTGGTCATTTTTTGGTCATCAACTTCATGTTTGTTATGGTCCTGAGTACGAGAGTGTCCAGGATACTAGAGAGAAACTGAATCAGAGGAAAGCAATTATACAAGAGAAAACAAAAGGTTTGATTGTTACATTCTAATAACAATACAAATCAACAATGAAGTTATATTACAATACAACAATACAAATCAATAATGAAGTTAAATGATAGTTATATATAGACCAGTCACTTTGTAGTATTAATTATAACTAATATCATTTTAACAGATGATCATGTAAAGAACACCAACCTTGACCAGTCTAAACAAACTTCCTCAATGTCCACCTCAACAAAGATAAGAGAACTTACTACATCAACCACATTGTCATCACCTCCACTTCCTCTTCATATTTCTTCCTCAGGAATATCTCCTTCATATCCACCTCCTTCTTCACATAACTCACCTTCACAAACATCATTTTTGCCACCTCCACCTCCTCCCTATCCTCCTCCTTCACATATTTCATCATCACCAACTAAACATCTACCACCTCCACCTCCTCCCTATCCTCCTCCTTCACATATTCCATCATCACCAACTAAACATCTACCACCTCCACCTCCTCCCTATCCTCCTCCTTCACATTTTCCTTCAGATCTCTCATCATCTACTAAATTCCCTTTGTTACCTCTTCCTCTATCCTTCCAATCTGCCTCTTCTTCTTATCCCTCAACAATTGATACCACTCTCCCATCATTCAAAAGCTCTACTAGAGCAGAAAGCAAGAGATATAACACAAATACCAATGTTGATACTAGTGAAGGAGCTCTTGGTTTCTCTCATGAAGAGCGAGTAAGACTATTTCTGGAACAAAATAGGACACAAGAGAACTATGGAAGTGGAGTTAAAAGATTAAAGACATCAGTAGAAGATTCCTCTCATGTCATCTCAACAAAGATCACAAATACTAATGAAAAGACCAATCCTATTATCAATAAAAGACCTCTGAGATCTACTTGTGAAAACTCTGATATAAAAATTGCAAAAACTGAGCCATCAGATGCTACAAACCAGTCAGGACTATTTCACGAGCCCCTTCCATTGGTAGGTATAGTAAGTGGGTATATGTCATCACTTGATTTTGTATTTAGACTGGTCACAAGTCAATAGATTCTACTATTACTTCTGTTAGAAATAAAATGGCAACAGTAAGTAAGAATATTAATTTCATATAATTAAATGAAGTATGAATTACATCTGTGATTAGCCACCTGCCTGTACATCTGTTCTTGTACTGTAGGTCTTCTCTTCCTTTACACCTGCTTCTGTTAATACTAAACCAAAACAAAAGAAAAGAAAAAGAATATAAAAAAGGTATTTCCCTCAATACTCTCTCTTCCCCTTTATATTCAATTGTTCATTCACTTTCATATTCAATAATGCTTTATCTAAACTAACTTATAAAAATTTTTATTTGTGGTTACTAAAACAACTTTCTATATGTCATTATATATACATATCAGTGGATTATGATATCGTAACCAATATACCCTAGTGACCACATGTACCATATGTTAAATAATGTTAATAATAAACAATACAGTATTAATGGTGGATTATAATAATAGTTATGATTTATAAATGAACTTAAATAAATTTATATAAGTAAATAATATCATAAATTTAAAACAAGACAGACAATGAGAACTTGTGACACAAAACAAAATATATAATAAACTAAATAAAATAAGGATATCAATGAATTTCAGCAATAATATGTTGTGGTGATTGTACGGGTGCCGGAGGAGGTGACTGTGGAGGATATAGTTGTTCCATACTACCAGTAGCACTTGGCGATACTGTACCAGTAGCACCTGTGACACTGCCACGACTATGACTCCGTCTGTGACTGTAGTGTGTTTGTGGGTAGAATGAACGTTGATAAACTGTATCAACTCTTTGAATACATGTTGGACAAGTTATGGCACGCATTAACCAGTCATCGATACATCTTATATGATAAAAATGCATACAAGGTAAAAGACGAATAGTCTCTCCAGGAAGAAAGTCGTTCATGCATATTGGACATCTGGTAAAGATAAGACAATTCAATTCATGAAGTGTATGAGAAATAATTTAATATTATAAGTTGTTAAAAATATATCATTTTTTTTCATTTTATTGATACATTTGATGCTGTCCATTCCATTAGCGAAGGGAATTATTTCTATGTTATTGACTGGAATAATTGAATTGTCATCATAAACAAAGCGAGCATACTATAACAGATGACAATATACATGTTAATTGTTTATATGCTAAGAATTATAATTATGTACAACAACGTCATTTGGGAAAAACACTTGTTATTTAAGTGTCTGTTTGATTACATAGCATAGGACTCTAATTGATAACTGTTTACTTACTCTCTCTTCTCTGATTTGTCACTCCTCTTCTCTGCATTTTTCTTGTTCTCATATCGACCAACTGGTAAACTCTGTATAAGTGCTAGTCTACTAACAATGTGTAATCTTTGTTCTTCTGTTAACATACAAAATAATGGATTGACCTATTTATAGTACAAAGAGAGAGAGAGCTTTGATAGTAATGGTATCAGATATCGAGAAATGTTAATATTTACAAACACAATTACAATCAAAGGAGTTTAAAATATTGTATACTTGAAGTAACAGTTTATTCTACAACATAATGACCATTTAATGTAATAATGACATATCATTTGATATTGCATATTGGACTACACAAAGCACTAGTGACTCATCATTGCATCAGTCAATACTAAAATTAGTAATATTCATTATATGGAGATTGTTTACATGTTAAGAATGTTTATTAGCATCAGCAGACTTTACTAATGCCAATGAATGTCATATACAACTTCCTAATATAGTAATCTTTATACAATCTAATATGTGGAATGATGTCCATAAAGAGCTATACTTTAACTAACTCTATGTATTGTTAATACTACCAATAGACAATATTAATAGACTACCTTACATAAAGGGGAAATTAGATCATAAAACAATTGGCTTGTTTTCCTTTCCTTTGTGCTTACATTATATGACTCAAATATATATATATATTATTACATAGAAATATTGGACTTATATTAGTGTATATGAATGATATTATGTATATAACAATTTGAACTCATTCAACTTATATACTGAATATCATAAACTCTGTACTGTAATATGACAGTCAGTGTCAAAGAATAAAGTGTACTTAAACTGTGATATCATATTCCCATTGGTTATACAAGGACATAGGACACTGACATTCTGAGATGATAGTGTTATACAATTTGATCACAAGGTTCACTTACAGTATAGACAGTGACAGATGGTAGCTAATAGGATTAACACATCATGTGTTGCATACACATTATTTGACACCTAACCATTGCTACCATTACTGATATTAGTAACTATTTCTATCACCTTGACATTTATTAAATTATACAAAGACAAGCTTAATGACTGGCTGAATAGACACTGAAACACATGTATTAACTAATGATGCATTTATATTGTTACAATACCTAAATGTAATGGTACATACTTAAATCTCTAAGAATAATATATCATTTAAGACTCCATTTTGCACTAAATTATATCTCATAATATACTGAAGTGAAGCCTTTCCACAACAACAGTTCATATTACTGTACTGATAGGATTGTAAAATTTTGATACTTACTTGATAAGGTGGAGGAGGACCTCGAGGTGTTTCTGACTGTTGTTGTTGTTGTTGTTGTTGTTGTTGTTGTTGTTGTTGCTGCTGTTGTTCTTCTCCTCTTCCTCTCCCTAACAGAGCATCTTCAGCTTCATCAGTAGAGCTTACTGCAAAACAACTGCATTTACTGCCCATATTGTACGTGGTATAGGAGATCACTATAATCCACTATTACTAATAAAATACTATATATAGATATATATTGTTACTAAATACAAATAAAACTTTAAGTCCTAAGCTACTATGCTGAGCGTTTACTGCAGTTGCTTTTTGTTTATTAACGAAAAATAACCACTTTATAACTAGCAGCCACGCCCCCGCCCAACCTCGTGGATCCTGAAGAAAAGGATACCGCCAAAATGTCTAGTAGTCAAAATATTAAGGAAGTTAAAGATGCTATTGAGAGTGCTGGGAAACTTGTAGATAAGTATCTCACTGCTGATCAAACTTTCTATGACCTCAGTGGATTGTTAAGAGTTACTTCCGATAGTAAGTAAGCGATATCACCTTGACCCATGACTCATTGTGTATCACGTGATTTAGGAGTAACTAATGGGAGTGGTCAATCTGATGTAGACTATCCGGCACTTACATCCTCGTTACCATCCCTTGGTGGCATGCCTTTTTTAGGGGAAGTAAACCACACCCCTTTACCACCTGAACTTCTTCAAGAATTTGAGAGTATCCCTTCCAATTACACACTAATTAATGAAATGTATTCTCTTTGTTATAATTTTAACTGAAAGTCTAGATATGCAGTGTAACTCTGCAATGGGGTTAATGCCAGTAATTAATAGGGCGTGGCTTACTATTGATAGCACAATCTACATGTGGAATTATGAAGATGGGTATGTTATTAATAACTTTTAATTAACTAGTGATCCTCCTCCAGGAAGGATTTGGCATATTTTGATGGTCTAAAAGAAGTGATATTGGCTGTTGGACTAATCATACCTAGAGTGGGTATCTTCCAGGAACATATTCGATATTTGTTATGTCTGACCACACCCACTGAAATTGTCGTACTGGGGGTTAGTTTTGCAGGTAAATCTATTGTGTCTCTATTGAATCTATAGTGTGTCCATTAAATATATAGTCAATCCATTAAATCTATAGTGTGTCTATTAAATATATAGTCAATCCATTAAATCTATAGTGTGTCTATTAAATATATAGTCAATCCATTAAATCTATAGTGTGTCTATTAAATATATAGTCAATCCATTAAATCTATAGTGTGTCTATTAAATATATAGTCAATCCATTAAATCTATAGTGTGTCTATTAAATATATAGTCAATCCATTAAATCTATAGTGTGTCTATTAAATATATAGTCAATCCATTAAATCTATAATGTGTCCATTAAATATATAGTCAATCCATTAAATCTATAATGTGTCCATTAAATATATAGTCAATCCATTAAATCTATAATGTGTCCATTAAATATATAGTCAATCCATTAAATCTGTAGTGTGCCCCATTAATTATATAGTCAATCCATTAAATCTGTAGTGTGTCCATTAAATATATAGTCAATCCATTAAATCTATAATGTGTCCATTAAATATATAGTCAATCCATTAAATCTATAGTGTATCCATTAAATATATAGTCAATCTATTAAATTTATATTATATTCAGATATCTTTCTTTCCTCTAGCATCCAGTACAGATCCATATTGTGAACTCCACTTACTTCCTGAACCATTATTTTGTCTGCCATCTGATAATATCAGTATGATATCTATTACAGGGACATGTGCTGGTAGAATATTTCTTACTGGAAGAGATGGCTGTCTCTATGAACTACTCTATCAAGTAAATACAGGTTAACTTTAGATATTGTCTACCTCTCTCTGTCTATAGGCTGAAGATGGGTGGTTTACAAGACGCTGTCGTAAAGTTAATCATTCTATTTCCTATCTCTCATATATATTGCCATCATTTCTATCTTTTTCAGAGGAAGGTTTGTATTATAAGATATAACTATTAACTATTACTAATTAACTATTACTGACTAATAGATCCATTAGTACAAATTGTTGAAGATGGTTCTCGTAATATACTTTATACCAGAAGTGAAAAAGGAACAATACAAGTATTGAGTTGCTTCTATTATTAGTAGCAATGACATCATAGTTATTTATAGTAACATTTCTTTATTAGGTGTATGATTTAGGTGTTGATGGTATGAGCTTATCTCGAGTGTCATATATTACTATTGATAACATTGTCCATAAAGCTTGTGCAGCACTAAGGTTTGTACTGGTTATTAATAGTTAATAATTTGTTACTATAAATAGAACTGCTGACAAAACACTTTTCAATACATTGGTACATATAGCATTGATTCCACCAATTGAATCTGCAACATTACATCTTGTAGCTATTACAAAGGTATGAGTAAAACCCTTCAATTAAAATAAATTAATGAGGTTACTTTTTTAGGCTGGTGTACGACTCTACTTCACAACAACTCCTCAAGGGATGTCCCAACGTCCTTCTCTCCTCTCCCTTGTTCATGCCCGCTTTCCTCCAGGGTATTGTCCCTCTAATGCTGCCATGAGACCTGGTAACACTGTCCATCAAGCCTTTTACAGACGTGGGTACCTCTTATTGGCCAGTTCCCAGACTGAGGATCGGGATTCAGTCTGGTTAGTTGATCCAGACCTGTTCCCATTCCAGTCAAATTTAATGGAAACTTTTGTCACTTATCCTTTAAATGGTATGAGTATTGAACTTATTAGTGAACTTTGATCTCTGTACATTTGACCTTTTAGGTCGTACTTGGGCAATGGCTGAATCTATTGAAGTAGGAGAACTAGAAGCTGTTGATTCTCTCTCCCCTCTGCCTCCTGCTATTGTAACTCAACATGGCTGTCCTCCAAGACGATTTATCCTTCTTACTACCAATGTAATATATTCATTCATCCATTCGATTATTTATCTGTCCATTATTTTGATTTTCATTCATCCATTCAATATCTATCTGTCCATTCAGCTATTAATTCTATTCATTATTATATAGGGAAGTTACATCCTGACTAAGCCACGCCCAGTTGATCAATTAAAGTCATTACTAGAACAATACAAAACTGGTCAATGTGAACCCATAGAAGAGTTCTTTCGTCTCCATGGCAACGTTCAAGCATGTTCCATGTGTCTAATATTGGCGACAGGACCACATAGAGAGGTATAATAATTAATTAATGTTGCTAGGGGTGTGGTTTCTGTTGCTAGGTAGCGCATTGGGCATCTCAAGCTTATTTTTATTATGGTGGTGAACCTCATTTTATTTTCCCAACAACACTTGGTCCAGCTAATCAACAGCTAACATCACCTCAAATTTCACCATCACCAGCCACGCCCTTTTCACAGGTCTCCGCCCCCTTTTCTCCTTTGGGTGGAGCTCTAGGTCGACCAGTAATAGGTCCAGAGGTACAATTGTCTGGTAAACATGAAGGACTGAGCTTGTATCTCTCACGTTTACTCCGCCCACTATGGAATGTTCTGATATCTATTGAAGAGAGAGAAAGTACCCAACCATTTAAAGTCAGTAAACAAAAAAATAGTGGTTAGTAATAATATATATTATTGTAAATTAAAAGAAATTAACTAATTGTACAAAAAATAAAGGTATAAAAAAATGGAAAAATTAGGGGGCACCCGGGATTGAACCGGGGACCTCTCGATCTGCAGTCGAATGCTCTACCACTGAGCTATACCCCCATATCCTGGATGTTGGGAACTGTAAATTAGTTTTAATTTTTGCCTTGATTTGTCACTGTTTTCACATATTAATATTTTAAAAATTGTTAATACTATTGTTTGTTGTTTATTTGTTTTTATTTGTTAGTATTTTAGTCGCTATACAGCCACTGAATTAGCTGTGTTGGGAGAACAGCTTTTAGAACTAAGAGCTTTTCTCGACAGAAATATTCAATTCTTTACATCAACTGACCTCAATCAAAGGTAAATTTTATAATGATATTCATAGCTTGTTGCTATGGCAATTTTTTATTGTAATAGCCAAACATCTCCATCTAATGTCCATCAACGTATGTTGCGTTTTATAAGACCAGATAATATGCAGACTAATAGTCCAATACAAGTACAACAATCATTGCTTAATAAATATAGAAGTAAGTAGATGGATAGATAGTTGGATGAATGGATGAATAGTAATGTAGATTGATGGATGAATGGATGAATAGTAATGTAGATTGATGGATGAATGGATGAATAGTAATGTAGATGGTTGGATGAATGGATGAATAGTAATGTAGATGGTTGGATGAATGGATGAATAGTAATGTAGATGGTTGGATGAATGGATAAATAGTAATGTAGATGGTTGGATGAATGGATGAATAGTAATGTAGATGGTTGGATGAATGGATGAATAGTAATGTAGATGGATGGATGAACGGATAGATTGACAAACAGATAAGAAGATAACTAATCATAATTCCATTGTTATTTTAGATGATGCTTACATGATTGAGAGAAATTCATTGCAGAATCTTCATCATCTTATTGTTCGGTGTTGTGAGAGTCTGTCGCTATGGAAACTGTTGTGTGAATATCAATTTGATGTTGTAGCTAATAAACTTGATGAGGTGGGTGTGGTCAATAAATTTGTATTATATTATATTAAATATTTTAGACAAAGAAAATGTTATTAAAACAAAGTTCATTTAAAGTATTATCTACTGGAGGAAAAGAAGTAAATTAATTAATTAATTAATTTATTTATTTATTGTATTTTTAACCCTTAAAGTTGTCATCAGCATTAATTAATAGTTTATTAGCTTGTCATGCTGGGGACTCATCCATCACTGACTCACTTGTCTCTCGTCTCCGCCAACTAGCACCCTCACTTTTCTCACAGGTAGAGCCACCAATAGCTATGAATATCATTATAAAACTACGAGCTATGAATAATTTTTATTATAGGAAGATGCAGTTGCATCTAAAGCACAGGAACTAGTTACCATAGCAACCACATTGGAGAATCCCATAGAACAACAGACTATGCTTAGAGACTCATTAAAAGTGAGTGCTAAAACAAGTTTTTAAAACCTGTTTTTATACTGGTTTGTCTAGTTGTACAGTCAAGTGACTCAACAGATAAACTTAGTTGGTGTGTGTGAACAATATCGGAGTCTACGATATTACGAGGGTATTGTGGAGTTAGCACTGTGCACAGCTAGTCAACGAGACCCTCAAAACTTGGCACTTCACTTCTACAAATCTGGACAACCTTTAGGAGACACCAGTGGACAGCAAGCCTTATCTGAGAGGTAACTCTGAATACTGCTAGTAAATGTTATAGTGAGTTTATTAGACAAGAGGCATATTCTGTCATTACTGGAACCCTTGGTCAACTTTTACAGCAAGCCCAGACCCCTTCATCGCCAGCTGTTCCAATTAAACCTGGTCCACCTCCCAGTAATGCTTCAGAGCAAAGGGTAGACCCTGCTAGAGACGTGAGTAAAGATATCTATCTGTTCATCTCTGTCATCTCCATATCTAGTTTGAAACAATGCTAAGATTATCATTAAGATCAGATGATGAAGTCTTTCACGTCACATTATACTCGTGGTTATTATCAGACACTGTCAAAATGGCTGACAGATTAATTGAGGTATGTGATTTTGAGTTTCAGTTTAAAAGAGTACCGGTCTCTGTCTATTTCAGATCCAATCTCCATACATTGAAGACTTCCTCAAGTATACAGTATCATTACAACAAGATAACACAGCCATCTTAGATCTTTTGTGGCGATTCTATGAGAGAAATAAAAATTATTTAGCTGCGGCTAAAATATTAGATCAGTTAGCTCAGAGGGAGAGGTAAGTCATTAACTAGTAATGTGATGTAGTAGTGATATATCTTGTAGTCCTGAGTTGATGTTAGATCAAAGATTAGAATATATATCACGTGCTGTGATGTGTGCTAAGAGTAGCGGAGCTGTAACTAGTGTGAGTGGAGAGGGAGAGTTTCTTCACGAACTTGAGGAGAAAATGGAGGTAGAATAGATTGCAATGTTATTGCTAAATATATATATATATCTCTCTCCCTCCCTCCCTCCCTCCCTCCCTCCTAGGTTGCTAGAATCCAGTTAAGTATTCTGGAGTCCATTAATAACTTGCCTTCTTCCCGTCATACTAAATCTGCTATTACAATGTTAAATGCTGAATTAATGGATGTCAGTAAAGTGAGTCTATTTAAAATACATGTTACTATATTTAGACTAAATTTCTATGATGTCATTCTTAGTTATATGGAGATTTTGCTGAGCCATTTGATTTACCAGAGAGCAAGTTATCAATAGTACATTGTGCTGGTCATTTTGATCCTATCTTAATTGAGTCACTATGGAGAGATATTGTTGAACAAGGTAGCCCCGCCCACCTTATTAATACTGCTGTGATATATTTATTGTAGAGCTGCAGTTAACATTACAACATGATCGTGATACTAGAATGGAAAATTTGAGAAATAAATTATTAACTTTAGGACAAATTTATTCTCGCAGTGAACGTTATTTTCCACTTAGTAAGTTACTAGTTTATACATCCATCAATCTATCTATTGATCTATTTATCCCTCCAACCCCTCTAATTAATTTATAGATTATTTAATTAAGCTGCTGGAACAGCATTGTTGTCAGTTAGGATGGCGGGCTGGGTTTGTCCCAGAGACCTTCCATCAACTTGGTGTCTCTTATCCAATGTTATTTACTATCTATAATAGTCTCTTCAATGAAAGGGTAATCACTCCTAATAATAGTACATTAGTATCACTACTGTATGTATATGTCACTACTGTACTGGTATGTATATGTCACTACTGTATTGGTATGTATATGTCACTGATGTACTGGTATGTATATGTCACTACTGTACTGGTATGTATATGTCACTACTGTACTGGTATGTATGTGTCACTGATATCTATATGTCACTGCTGTATTGGTATGTATATGTCACTACTGTATTGGTATGTATATGTCACTGCTGTACTGGTATGTGTATGTCACTACTGTATTGGTATGTATATGTCACTGATGTACTGGTATGTATATGTCACTACTGTATTGGTATGTATATGTCACTGATGTACTGGTATCTATATGTCACTACTGTAGTGATCTTTATATTTAGGACTCATTTTGGCAGTCAGCTGGTCATCCCTTACATATTCTCTCAGTTTTACTTGCTCTCCTGACAACATATTCTCAGAATACTTCTCTTGTCTCTTTGTATGAAAGGTATATAATATATTATATAACTAACTTGTCTATTCTATAAATAGACCCTCATTTACTGCTACTATATCTGCTGCTATTGATCGTTATCTAGTAGAGTTACAAACATTAGATCAGACCACACCTGATCTTGTTCCCATTACAACTGGACTAAGGAATTTAAAACGTGATATACAGAGGGTCTAGTAAACATTGACCAGAACCCTTAACTGTAATAATTATTATGACCAATATTTTGTATTGAAAATGAAATAAAACAAAACAAGTAATTTACTAACATAAAGTATACTATTGTAATGTTAAAAATATAACAGTTATTTATAGTAACAAATTTGTGATGATGTCATAAATTATTGTTAAACTTGTTCCATTATAGTTTTAAGACCAGTAGACACCTATTGTAATAAAGTATTATATTATAATATATTATATACTAATTACCTCTGATATTGACCTCTATTAAAATTCTATAATCTATTATATTTATATTTATAATTATTTAGTTCAGAATTATTTATCTAATAGACTTCATTTATTACTAATATATCTGTTAATATTAATTGTTATCTAGTAATGTTATGGCACTAGATAAGACTACACATGATCTTTTAAGATATTTGAAAACAAAATATACAGAGAATCCTTAACAGTAATAATATGTGATATGAACTGTTTATATAACAAATGGACTGGTTGTCATAGCGATACATTTGTGTGATATTTTCACTAAATAAAACAAACCATTTTAATGATCAGTAAGTTAGTTTATCTAATAACTTTTAATATGTAATGTTTATTTAACAGATTAATAATGTTATTATTATATAATATTAATATATAGTATTATATGTAGTATTAATATGTAGTATTAATATATAATATTAATATTATTAGTAATAGTAACAATTAGCAAATTACAGTTTATATAACAAAGACATTATTAAGTACTGGTGTTCAATATTTTATCATAGCCAAATATATATGGTCTTGATTGAGAAAGCTAATTAATCTGTTCAATGAATTTATTTTTATGTGACTTATATAATATAACTTTATTTATTGTTACTATATCTGCTGCTATTGATTGTTATCAGTAGAGTTACAAACACTGGATAAGACCACACCTTATATTTTATGGTATTTGTGAACAAAATATACAGAGGGTCTAGTAAATGTTAACTAGAACCCTTAGCAATAATAATATATGACATGATGTCTAATAGTGAGTATATTGTTTATATAATACATAGACATGTTAAATACTGATATATAATACTTCATCATTAGTGGTTCTTTAGTTTAGCATAAATGTGACCTTCTTGAGTTAGTTCTTGATCAGTTATCTCATACAATGGTTCACTATAAACATAATATTATAATTTAAAATATATCTCCTTGTCCAGTATATTAGTAACTCACTGATCACTTGTTACTCTATAAGTTGAACTGGTTGTCATAGCGATATCTTCATGTGATGTTTTCATACTACATAAAACAAATCATTATAATAATCAATAAAGTTACTTTATCTAATAACATATATACCTTAATAACTGTATCTTATTATATTGTCTTATTACAACCATTATTATAATAATAATAATAATAATAACTACTTGAATTAATAATATTGATGAACCAGTTATTATTATAATAGTAGAAGACAGAACATCAGTACTAGTGGGTATAGTAGTAGACCCTATAGATGAATGACATCATTATTACATAATACAATGACAATATAACATAATTAATAATAATATTATTAGTACTAGTAGATATAATATAATCATTGTTAATAATATAAGTAATAATAGTTAGTGTTGTTAATGAAAATATACAAGTTGATTGTATTAATGATAACATAACCTGTTGATGTTGTAATAATAGATGTTGATGTTGATGATGATATAACTGTTGATGTTGGAGTTAAAGTGATTCCTATAATATATAATATAACACAATGTAATGTCACTATATCTTACTGGTAGATATTTGAGTATCACTCCATTCTCCTGGTCCTACACTGGTATATGCTCTCACTTCTCCTGTCTGTTGTATTACCTCACTACTTGCTGGTCCAGTTCCAGCATCATTATATGCTCTTACTGTCACAGTGTAGTTAGTGTAAGGTGTGAGTGTTGTGAGGGTGTATTGTCTGTTGTCTCCTCCAGTGATGTTAACAGTGTCACTGAATGTTGTGTTAGTGTAGTAGAGCAAGTAACCAGTGATGGGTCCATTCTGTCCAGAGCAAGGTACCTCATCCCATGATATAGTCATGGACCTTGCCTCAACTGATGATATAATGATATTACTGACAGATGAAGTGGGTGCTGTAGATAATGTAAGAACAATATAATAATTGTGAATATGATAATATAACATAGTTTACCAGATGAGAGTGTAGTGGTATTATCAGTACCCAGGACTATAGTGTCATTACCATATATTCCATTAAGACCAACAATACAGTAAGTACCAGGATCAATATCAGTAAATGTATATGGTGATGAGATTGAGGAATTTGTTTTGATAGGATCATACATCTTTTCACATAGTCTACGACATTGATGATAGCCCTCATATGTTTGAGGAACAAATGAAGCTTGTGTCCATATCATAGTAATAGTAGTATTAGTAGTAGTAAGTGTCAGAATAACTGAGGGTTTAACTGTAGAATAGAGTAGTCACAATAAACAATAGATTATTCACTCACATAACGTCATAGTGGTTGCATTACTATGATCACTAGGTAGTACTGTACCACCCTCACTGCCATATGATACTACAAAGAAGTTATATGTACTGTATGAAGTCAGTCCTGATGTTATATTCAACATTGTGTTATTGGTAGTTCCTGCACTCATAACAGAACTACTACCATTACTGAGTTGATAGAACACCTCATAACCAGCTACTCCTGACACAGATGACCAGGAAAGGTGTACATGAGCAAGACCTGTGTTCAGTCTTGTAGCAGTCAGACCAATAGGAGTACCAGCAACTATAACAGAGAGAGAATATATATACTATCCTACTTAGTTATTTACTAACTTGTTATAGGTTGTGATGTACTACTAATACCTCTGGCATTGGAGACAGTACACTGGTAAGTACCAGCTTGTCTCATCCTCACTGTCACTGTCACCTGTGTAACAGATTTTGGTCCATTCACTACCACACGAGACAGATCACGACTAGCAATAGTGAATGGATTACTTCCATCAGTACAAGTGACATTAGTGGGAGGTCCATCAGAGACATTGAAGGTGAAAGTGAAGACTGGAGGGTTAGTATCTCTTGTCGAGATGAGAGAGAACTTCATGGAGGAGTCTGCATCAGGACCATCTATATAATAGTGAGATATATCATCACTTTATTACTACATGAACTCAGTCACTGACCATTGATATTAAAAACATGATTTGTGTATGCTCCTACCACTAGTGTTTGGTTCATTCCATTCTCATCAAGAATGATACAGGTGAACAGACCTTCATAACCTGATATAGATGCTTTTTTAGCTAGTGCAATCTGACCTATGGACCTCTTAGACATTATTGGACTTGGTGTATAAAAAAACGCTACTTGAGTACCATTAGGATAATACCAAAGTCCAATATTAGAACCATTATTAGCACTCTGACACCACAAGGCATCATTAACACCAAAAAACTGTCCAGCATATATCATTGAGAAGTCTGGTATTATCCCTATATTCCGATAAGCTAGATACAGTTGTACACCTGTTATTATGAAGTATATATTAATGATCACTCTAACAACAACTACTTACCATTACTAGGTCTGTTGGTAGGTACTTGTCCATCTCCTAGTTGTACTAGTAGTAACATATAATACAATATCTTTACTAACTCCATCATTGTCTTTGACAGAGTTAGTACTGATGTAATGAACTATTAATAATAATAATAATATTTTTATTATTATTGTATCAACACTAACAAAGTTAGATAATCAATGTTGTTTTCATACTACATAAAACAATCTATTTTAATGATCAATAAAGTTAGTTTATCTAATGACATATCTACCTCACTGATATATACTTCAGTATAGTAATATATTTTTGTATTAAAGGAAAACTGTATTATATTATAAAATCAATAAATTGTTATAGTATATAATGATCCTTCAACTATTCTAAACTAGCTATATCATATCTAATATATCAGTATATCATAGACTGTTTATATGCTATTGTAATAAAGTATATTATAATATCATAATATATTATATACTAATTACTTCTGAAAATGAAATTAAAATTCTATAGTCTATTATTTATAATTATAATTATTTAGTTTAGAATTATTTCTCTAATAGACTTCATTTATTACTACTATATCTGCTAATATTAATTGTTATCTAGTAAAGTTATAAAAACTAGATAAGACTACACCTGATCTTTAAGATATTTAAAAATAATAATATACAAGGGTCTAGTAAATATTCACTAGAACCCTTAACAATAATAATATGTGACATGAACTGTTTATATAACAAATAGACTGGTTGTCATAGTGATATCACATGTGATGTTTTTACTAAATAAAACAAACCATTTAATGATCAGTAAGTTAGTTTATCTAATAACTTTCAATATGTAATGTTTATTTAACAGATTAATAATGTTATTATATAATATTAATATATAGTATTATATGTAGTATTAATATGTAGTATTAATATGTAGTATTAATATGTAGTATTAATATGTAGTATTAATATGTAGTATTAATATGTAGTATTAATATGTAGTATTAATATTATTAGTAATAGTAACAATTAGCAAAATTACAGTTTATATAACAAAGACATTATTAAGTACTGGTGTTCCATATTTTATCATAGCCAAATATATATGGTCTTGATTGAGAAAGTTAATTAATCTGTTCAATGAATTTATTTCTATGTGACTTATATAATATGACTTTATTATTGCTACTATATCTGCTGCTATTGATTGTTATCAGTAAAGTTACAAACACTGGATAAGACCACACCTTATATTTGAAAACAAAATATACAGAGGGTCTAGTAAATATTCACTAGAACCCTTAACAGTAATAGCAAATGAAAAGCTGACTATATTATATCATTCTACTGTGGACAGTACAATTATGATATATTATCTACATATACACAATATTTAATATTGAGTATATGACATAAACTGTTTATATAACACATGGACATGTTAAATACTGATATATAATACTTCATTATTAATGGTTCTTCAGTTTAGCATAAATGTGACCTTCTTGAGTTAGTTCTTGATCAGTTATCTCATACAATGGTTCACTATAAACATAATATTATATTTTAAAATATATCTCCTTGTGCAGTATTAGTAACTCACTGATCATTAGTTACTCTATAAGTTGAACTGGTTGTCATAGTGATATCTTCATGTGATGTTTTCATACTATATAAAACAAATCATTATAATAATCAATAAAGTTACTTTATCTAATAACATATATACCTCAATAACTGTATCCTATTATATTGTCTTATTACAACCATTATAATAATAATAATAATAATAATAACTACTTGAATTAATAATATTGATGAACCAGTTATTATTATAATAGTAGAAGACAGAACATCAGTACTAGTGGGTATAGTAGTAGACCCTATAGAAGAATGACATCATCATTACATAATACAATGACAATATAACATAATTAATAATAATATTATTAGTACTAGTAGATATAATATAATCATTGTTAATAATATAAGTAATAATAGTTAGTGTTGTTAATGAAAATATACAAGTTAATTGTATTAATAATAACATAACCTGTTGATGTTGTAATAATAGATGTTGTTGTTGTTAATATTGTTGATAATGATATAACTGTTGATGTTGGAGTTAAAATCATTCCTATATCATATTTTTAATATAACAGAGATATGTAATGTCATTGCATCTTACTGGTAGATATTTGAGTATCATTCCATTCTCCTGGTCCTACACTGGTATATGCTCTCACTCCAATGATATAGTTAGTGTTAGGTAGTAGTCCTCCTATACTGTATTGTGTGTTGGTTGTATTAGTCATATTGTATGGACCATTACTGTTAGACTCTCTATAACATATCTCATACATGATAATGACACCATTGGGTACTGTGGGTATATTCCATGTAATGTTGATCACTTGTATTTCTATACCACTTTGTATTAGACCAGATACCACACCAGGTTCTACAATATATCAATAATACATTATATATCAGTAGTAACTGACTTACCAGCTTCTCCTGTCTGTTGTATTACCTCACTACTTGCTGGTCCAGTCCCAGCATCATTATATGCTATTACTGTCACAGTGTAGTTAGTGTAAGGTGTGAGTGTTGTGAGGTTGTACTGTCTGTTGTCTCCTCCAGTGATGTTAACAGTATCACTGAATGTTGTGTTAGTGTAGTAGAGCAAGTAACCAGTGATGGGTCCATTCTGTCCAGAGCAAGGTACCTCATCCCATGATACAGTCATGGACGTTGCCTCAACTGATGATATAGTGATATTACTGACAGATGAATTGGGTGCTGTAGATAATATGAGAACAATATAATAATTGTGAATATGATAATATAACATAGTTTACCAGATGAGAGTGTAGTGATATTTTCAACACCCAGGACTATAGTGTCATTACCATATATGCCATTAAGACTTACAATACATTTACTACCAGGATCAATACCAGTAAATGTATATGGTGATGAGATTGATAAATTAGTATGTATAATAAGACCTAAAGTCTGTTCACATAGTCTACGACATTGATGAAAACTGTCATAAGGATTTGCAAATGAAGGTGGTATCAACATTATTGCAATAGTGGTATTAGTGGCAGTGAGTCTCAGAGTAACTAAGGCTTTAGATGTAAAATAGATAGGTAGAGAGGTCACAATATTAAACAATAGATTTACTTACAGAATGTCACAGTGACATTATTACTATGATCACTAGGTAGTACTGTACTACCCTCACTGCCATATGATACTACAAAGAAGTTATATGTACTGTATGAAGTCAGTCCTGATGTTATATTCAACATTGTGTTAGTGGTAACTCCTCCACTCATAACAGAACTACTACCATTACTGAGTTGATAGAACACCTCATAACCAGCTACTCCTGACACAGATGACCAGGAGAGTTGTACATGAGTCAGACCTGTGTTCAGTCTTGTAGCAGCCAGACCAGTAGGAATACCAGCAACTGTAACAGAGGGATAATATGTATACCATCCTACTCAGTGATTTACTCACCTGTTATAGACTGTGATGTACTACTACTACTTGTAGCACTTGGACCAGTTTCTCCTGGTACAGGACCATTAGTTACTCTGGCATTGGAGACAGTACAGTGGTAAGTACCAGCTTGTCTCATCCTCACTGTCACTGTCACCTGTGTAACAAATCCTGGTCCATTCACCACCACACGAGACAGGTCCCCACTAGCAATGGTGAATGGGTTACTTCCATCTGTACAAGTGACATTAGTGGGAGGTCCATCAGAAACATTGAAGGTGAGAGTGAAGACTGGAGGATTAGCATCTCTTGTGGAGATAAGAGAGAACTTCATGAAGGAGTCTGCATCAGGACCATCTATATAATAGTGAGATATATCATCACTTTATGACTACATGAACTCAATCACTGACCATTGCTACTATAAACATGATTTCTATATATTCCTACCACTAGTGTTTGGTTCATTCCATTCTCATCAGGAATGATACAGGTGAACAGACCTTCATAACTTGATAGTCCAGTTTTTCTATTTAGTGCAATCTGACCTGTGAACTTCTTAAAAAACAATGGACTTGGGGCATTAGTATGATTGTTTCCATTAAACAAAGGTACTTGATTACCATTAGGATAATACCAAAGTCCAATATCAGAACCACTATTAGCACTCTGACACCACAAGGCGTTTAAAAATTCATTGAACTGTCCAGCATATATCATTGAGAAGTCTGGTATTATCCTATTCTGATAGGGTAGATACAGTTGTACACCTGTTATTATGAAGTATATATTAATGATCACTCTAACAACAACTACTTACCATTACTAGGTCTGTTGGTAGGTTCTTGTCCATCTCCTAGTTGTACTAGTAGTAACATATAATACAATATCTTTACTAACTCTATCATCATCTTTGACAGGATTACTACTGATGTAATGAACTATTAATAATAATACTATTATTATTATTATTATTATATCAACACTAAGACAGTTAGATAATCAATGTTGTTTTGTTACTACATAAAAGAAACCATTTTATTGATCAATAAAATTAGTTTATCTAATGACATATCTACCTCCCTCATATATACTATGGTATAGTAGTATATTGTCATATTTCAAGATAAGTAATTTATCAGTAAAATCAAAAAATTATTAAGGTATATAATGATCCTTTCAACTATTCCAAACTAACTATATCATATCTAATATATCAGTATATCATAGACTGTGTATATGGTCTTGTTGAGGAGGATCAATGACGTCATAAGTTGGTTCATCTTGACCAGTTATAAAGGTTCTTCAATTTTATTATAAAATATAATTCCATGTAGACATCAATTCATTATTAATATAAACTATTAACAATCATGATAGTCCAGTAATATATTATTATACAATATAAATTACATTGTTTTATAATATTCAAATAACATGGAGTTAGATGAATGAGTCTCTGTTTTAGCATATGTTGGACTGTTTGTCAATATGAATGGACTCTTTGTTGCTATAGAAACAGAGTCCACATTATTATTACTGAGTGTTAGTTTACTTTGTAATATAATATCTCTTGACTACTTCACATAGAGATATCTTAAATATCACAATGTGTTTTATTATTGTTATAATTATAGGGTGGGAGTGGTTGGGTTTTATAACAATTCAAACTAATCACTTTATTATCTAATGTAGTTTCTTTTCTTTAATGTATCTCAATGTGTGTGTGTTGAAGCTATTGAAAACCTAGATATTAAAATTATGGTATATATAATAAATGAATGTTTCTATTAGGAGAATATTATAGGAAAAAGGGAAAGTGATCTCACTAATCTCCAACTCATTCAATTTACAAAGAGACAACATCTGTCAAATAATATCAAATATCACTTTGTTTGTTTGTTACTTGATTATTTCTTTTGTGATGTCTATAAAATTAAATAATAATAAAAATTAATTATAATTAATAGTATTGTTGTAGCTGGCTTAAATGGGACTAGTTTTATTATTGGTCCTTTATTATAGTTTTAGTCTTTTAAGTTCATTGATATTGGTAATTATATTCATAACTATTGTTAATGAGTTTATAAGGCATACAATCATGACCCACAAGAGCCAGATGACAAAATATTATTATATAGTATAAATTTATCAAATAATAATTTTTAAAACTAGTTTAACCAGTTTGACTGTTTCTTTTAAAATGTAATTGAATGTTAAACTACCTGGGTCCATGCAATTTTAGGAGCAATTACTTTTTATAAAATGTCCTATGTCTATATAACCTACAAAGGAACATCATATATACTTTAATATGATATTAATAGACATTTAGTCTCAGGTCCATGACCAGACTAGAAGTATAGAATTATACTTCAGCTGTTTAGCTTAAGAGACAAGCTATGTCCTACAAAGCAACATTTAAATTGTCCTTGTGACTATATTTTTGTTTTCAAATATCAGGTTTTTGTAACTCTATTAGATAACAATTAGTCAATTTTTGTATGTTTGTAAAATGGAGGTACCAGGTACATACAACTGTATAATATGAAGACATTGACCTGACATTGATATAAATGATTGTAATGATTTTGTGTTTATTATAATATATAGTTGTTGTCATCTCTCTATTACTATAGCTACATATCACTGATACTATTACTATAACTGACAAGACCAAGTATTATAAGGTTAAATACTCCCTTTGAATAATATTAAAGACAGACAGATCTTATCCAGGATCTATTATAATGGAATGGATTGGAGAGTAATTTCAAGACTCTAGTGTTTTCTTATTGACTAAACTGTTGTTTGTTTAGTCTGTATTTTCTTCATATTATACAGTTGTATGTACCTGGTACCTCCATTTTACAAACATACAAAAATTGACTAATTGTTATCTAATAGAGTTACAAAAACCTGATATTTGAAAACAAAAATATACAAGGGTCTAGTAAATATTTACTAGAACCCTTAACAATAATGTATACACAATATCTAATATTGAGTATATAACATGAACTATTTATATAACACATGGACATGTTAAGTACTAGTATACAATATTTCTTCATTGGTTCAATTTTCAATTCTCATAAATATAGCCATATTGAGAAGTGAGTTCAGTTGGTTCTTGATTAGTTTCCTCATACAATGTTTCTTCAAATTTACTATAAACATGATATTATAATTTAAAATATGTCTCCTAGTAACTCACTTAGCACTTGTTACTCTATAAGCTGAACTGGTTGCCATAGCGATATCTTCATGTGATGTTTTCATACTATATAAAACAAATCATTATAATAATCAATAAAGTTACTTTATCTAATAACATATATACCTTAATAACTGTATCTTATTATATAGTCTTATTACAATCAGTACTAGTATTATAATAATAATACCAGTAATAACTAATAGTACTAGTAATATTGATGATACAATAATTAGTATATTAGTAGAAGACAGGTACTCAGTACTAGTGGTTGCCATAGTGATAATAGGAGTACACCCTATAGAAGAATGACATCATTATTACATAATACAATGACAATATAACATAATCAATAATATAGTACTAGTACATACATTATAATCATTATATCTATATGTATTATATAATATGATGATTAGTTGGTGTCATGCCATTTCGTCTAATCCCATTTTGTCTAACAAATGGACTTTTGTCCCATTTAGTCTAATAGTGTCTAATAGTGTAAAAGGTCTAAGATAAGTGGATTAAGGCCAGTAAAGGAGATGTAATTCTAATTACAAAGAACTAATAGTGTAAAGGCTTTGATATCTTGAAAGGTAGAGTATTTCAAGAGGAGCCATTTCATACATACAACATATTGAATCAATGGAGTTTGTTACAACAACAAGAGGAGCTAGATCACTTATACACCAGGGTTATAGGTACATACTCAATCGAGGAACCCCAGTTTTAGGAGTGGACTACAAGAACACAAGCTTTGACAGAAGTCAGTTTAATGCAACTGGCTGCAAGAGGGCTTTCAAGAAGAAGAAGAAAGTACAGAAACCATGAGAACAGACTGAAAACTATTAAGGAAAAGCATGAAGCAGGAGATTATATATTACAAAGAACTTCTTAGGGCATATAGCCATTGGGTATCTTTGAATTACTGTGATTGAAATCAATTTAGTTTTTAGACGAAATGGGACAATTGTACATTATGGTAGACGAAATGGGATTAGACAAAACGGGATTAGACGAAATGGCTATAAACCGATTAGTTATAGTCATATATAAATATTATATGTTATGTTATAGAGATATTTGTGACCAGATTTACAATTAATGTGCACTTCTATCAAAACATTAAAACACTTGAATGTAAGCAATTCTGTTTAAAAGGAAATTTTCATTCTTGTTTTAAACAATAGATATAATATAGTAAACATGCAGTGAAAAATGTGTTTGTGTACACAGGAACAAAAGTTTTTAAGATGTTTTAACAAAAGTGCTCCCTTTTTGCAAATCAGGTCACATTTGATCAATTTTAAAATCACTAGTAAATGTCAATAAATTGTTGAAATAGACTATTTACTTACATAATGTCACAGTGACATTGTTACTATGATCACTAAGTAGTATAGTACTACCCTCACTGCCATATGATACTACAAAGAAGTTACATGTACTGTATAAAGTCAGTCCTGATGTTATATTCAACATTGTGTTAGTGGTAATTCCTGCACTCATAACAGAACTGCTACCATTACTGAGTTGATAGAACACCTCATAACCAGCTACTCCTGACACAGATGACCAGGAGAGTTGTACATGAGTCAGACCTGTCTTCAGTCTTGTAGCATTCAGACCAGTAGGAGTACCAGCAACTGTAACAGAGAGAGAATATGTATACCATCCTACTCAGTGATTTACTAACCTGTTATAGGCTGTGATGTACTACTACTACTTGTAGCATTTGGACCAGTTTGATTAGTAATAGGACCATTAGTTACTCTAGCATCGGAGACAGTACACTGGTAAGTACCAGCCTGTCCCATCCTCACTGTCACTGTCACCTGTGTAACAGATCCTGTTCCATTCACTAACGCACGAGACAGGTCACAGGATTAGCATCTCTTGTGGAGATGAAAGAGAACTTCATGGAGGAGTCTGCATCAGGACCATCTATATAATAGTGAGATATATCATCACTTTATTACTACATGAACTCAGTCACTGACCATTGCTATTGTAAGCATAATTTCTGTATGCTCCTACCACTAGTGTTTGGTTCACTCCATTCTCATCATGAATAATACAGATGTACAGACCTTCATAACCTCCTATTCCAAGGTTTCTAGCTAGTGCAATCAGACCTGTGGACCTCTTAGAGAATATTGGTCTTGGTGAATTCTGAGCATCAAATGCTCCAGTAAAAAAAGGTACTTGAGTACCATTAGGATAATACCACAGTCCAATATTAGAACTATTATTAGCACTCTGACACCATAAGGCATCAATAAGACTATCATTATTCTTATCAACATCAAAAAACTATCCAGCATATATCATTGAGAAGTCTGGTATTATCCTATTCTCATAGGGTAGATACAGTTGTACACCTGTTATTATGAAGTATATATTAATGATCACTCTAACAACAACTACTTACCATTACTAGGTCTGTTGGTAGGTACTTGTCCATCTCCTAGTTGTACTAGTAGTAACATATAGTACAATATCTTTACTAACTCTTTAAATATTTTTACAATTACATTATAATAACTCAAACTGTTTAATAATAACAGTATAGTATCATAAATGTTAGTATGTTACTATGGTGATATCATATCAAGACTCTAGTGTTTTATTATTAACTAAACTGTTGTTTGTCTATTCCATATTTTCCTCATATTTATTACAATTTCATTTAATTATAGATTTACTGGAACCTCCATTTTATTTGTAATTCTAAATATCACCTGATATTTTAAAATATTTGAAAACAAAACATACAGAGAGTCTAGTAAATATTCACTAGAACCTTTAACACTGACATATGCACAATGTCTAATATTGAGTATATGACATAAACTATTTACATAACACATGGACTTGTTAAGTACTAGTATACAATATTTCTTCATTGGTTCAATGCTCAATTCTCTAATAAGTATAGACTTGTTGAGAAGTGAGTTCAGTTGGTTCTTGATCAGTTATCTCATACAATGTTTCTTCAAATTTACTATAAACATGATATTATAATTTAAAATATGTCTCCTAGTAACTCACTTAGCTCTTCTTTTTACAACACTATAAGCTGGACTGGTTGTCATAGCGATATCTTCATATGATGTTTTCATACTATATAAAACAAATCATTATAATAATCAATAAAGTTACTTTATCTAATAACATATATACCTTAATAACTGTATCTTATTATATTGTCTTATTACAATCAGTACTAGTATTATAATAATAATACCAGTAATAACTAATAGTACTAGTAATATTGATGATACAATAATTAGTATATTAGTAGAAGACAGATACTCAGTACTAGTGGTTGTCATAGTGATAATAGGAGTAAACCCTATGGAAGAATGACATCATTATTACATAATACAATATAACAAAACCAATAATACAGTACTATTACATATAATATAATCATTATATCTATATGTATTATATAATATGATCATTAGTTAGTGTTGTATATAAATATATAATCAATATAATAATATATTATATTACATGTAACAATACATGTACTATTGTTATATATACAATGATATCAATAGAATATATACTGATATATAGTTTAATAATATCATTATATTATTTTATTATATAGTTTACTTGTGTTTATTATTAATAATATAGTAATAATAGTTAGTGTTGTTAATGAAAATATACAAGTTGATTGTATTAATGATAACATAACCTGTTGATGTTGTAATAATAGATGTTGTTGATGTTAATATTGTTGATAATAAAGTAACTGTTGATGTTGGAGTACAAATGATTCCTATAATATATAATATAACACAATGTAATGTCACTGTATCTTACTGGTAGATATTTGAGTATCATTCCATTCTCCTGGTCCTACACTGGTATATGCTCTCACTTCTTTTGTCTGTTGTATTACCTCACTACTTGCTGGTCCAGTCCCAGCATCATTATATGCTCTTACTGTCACAGTGTAGTTAGTGTAAGGTGTGAGTGTTGTGAGAGTGTATTGTCTGTTGTCTCCTCCAGTGATGTTAACAGTATCATAGAATGTTGTGTTAGTATAGTAGAGCAAGTAACCAGTGATGGGTCCATTCTGTCCAGAGCAAGGTACCTCATCCCATGATACAATCATGGATCTTGCCTGAACTGATGATATAATGATATTACTGACAGATGAAGTGGGTGCTGTAGATAATGTGAGAGCAATATAATAATTGTGAATATGAGAATATAACATAGTTTACCAGATGAGAGTGTAGTGGTATTTTCATTACCAAGGACTATAGTGTCATTACCATATGTTCCATTAATACTAACAATACAGTAAGTACCAGGATCAATACCAGTAAATGTATATCGTGATGAGATTGATGAAACAGTGTGTATAGTAAGGTCTAAAGTCTGTTCACACTGTCTATGACATTGATGAAAACCTTTGTAAGTAGGAGGAGCAAATGAAGGTGGTAACCATGTCATAGTAATAGTAGTATTAGTGGTAGTATGTGTCAGAGTAACTGAGGGTTTAGCTATAGAATAGAGAGGTCACAATATTAAACAATAAACTATTTACTTACAGAATGTCACAGTGACGTTGTTACTATGATTACTAGGTAGTACTGTACTACCCTCACTGCCATATGATACTAAAAAGAAGTTATATGTATTGCATAAAGTCAGTCCTGATGTTATATTCAACATTGTGTTAGTGGTAGTTCCTGCACTCATAACAGAACTACTACCACTACTGAGTTGATAGAACACGTCATAACCAGCTACTCCTGACACAGATGACCAGGAGAGTTGTACATGAGTCAGACCTGTGTTCAGTCTTGTAGCAGTCAAACCAGTAGGAGTACCAGCAACTGTAACAGAGAGAGAATACATATACCATCCTATTCAGTGATTTATTAACCTGTTATAGGCTGTGATGTACTACTACTACTTGTAGCAATTGGACCATTTTGTCCAGGTATAGGACCATTAGTTACTCTGGCATTGGAGACAGTACAGTGGTAAGTACCAGCTTGTCTCATCCTCACTGTCACTGTCACCTGTGTAACAGATCCTGGTCCATTCACTACCACACGAGATAGATCACCACTAGCTATGGTGAATGGGTTACTTCCATCTGTACAAGTGACATTAGTGGGAGGTCCATCAGAGACATTGAAGGTGAGAGTGAAGACTGGAGGATTAGTATCTCTCGTGGAGATGAGAGAGAACTTCATGGAGGAGTCTGCATCAGGACCATCTATATAATAGTGAGATATATCATCACTTTATTACTATAACATGAACTTAGTCACTGACCATTGATATTGTAAGCAAAATTTGTGTATGCTCCTACCACTGGTGTTTGGACTCCATTCTCATCAGGAATGATACAGGTGTACAGACCTTCATAACCTCCTATTCCAAGGTTTCTAGTTAGTGCAATCTGACCTGTGAACCTCTTAGAGAATATTGGACGTGGTGCATTAGTTTGAACAAAGTCTCCATCAAACAAAGGTACTTGATTACCATTAGGATAATACCACAGTCCAATATTACAACCATTATTAGCACTCTGACACCACAAGGCATCATTAGTACCATCATTATTCTGATCAATATTATAAAACTGTCCAGCATATATCATTGAGAAATCTGGTATTATCTTATTCTGATAGGGTAGATACAGTTGTACACCTGTTATTATGAAGTATATATTAATGATCACTCCAACAACAACTACTTACCATTACTAGGTCTGTTGGTAGGTACTTGTCCATCTCCTAGTTGTACTAGTAGTAATATATAACATAATATCTTTACTAACTCCATCATCATCTTTGACAGAGTTAGTGATGATATAATGAACTATTAATAATAATAATAATATTTTTATTATTATTATATCAACACAAACAAAGTTAGATAATCAATGATGTTTTGTTGTTACAAACTATTTTTATGATCAATAAAATTAGTTTATCTAATGACATATCTACCTCCCTCATACATACTATGGTATTTTTGTATATTTTTGTCTTATAAGATAAAGTAATTTATCAGTTAAAATCAATAAATTATTATAGTATATAATGATCCTTTCAACTATTCCAAACTAACTATGTCATATCTAATATATCAGTATATAATAGACTGTTTATATGCTCTTGTTGAGGAGGGTCAGTGATTTCATAAGTTGATTCATCTTGACTAGTTAATGTTCTTCAGTTTTACTGTAAAATATAATTCCATGTAGACATCAATTCATTATTAATATAAATTATTAACAATCATGATAGTCCAATAATATATTATTATACAATATAACTTACAATATTCAAGTAACATAGAGATAAATGGATGAGTCTCTGTTTTAACATATTCTGGACTAGGAATGGACTCTTTGTTGCTATAGTCTATATTATTATTATTGAGTGATAGTTTACTTTGTAATATTATATCTCTTCCTCTTATGATAGTAGAGTACTAGTCCAGACAATATTGTTAATATAACTACTAATATACTAATAGAGGACCTTTACAATTCTCACATAAATCTAATAATAAATAATGTCTGATTTGTAACAGGATCAACTCTCATTGATGAAGAAGTAAAAGAGGTGACATAGTTTCTGTTATTGTTAGAGGACAAAATGATGGAGTTATTATTGATACTTGTTTAATGGAGAAAATATAGGTATGATATTCATAAGTATCACAGCCATGCCCCACAAGAGCCTGAAGCCAAAATCTGAAACACATATAAAAAAGGAAATAAAAAGAGTCTATGTTTGATATTAGTTATGTTGTTGACCAGTGTCTGCAGTGTCATGACCTCTCAGGTGGTCTCCAGCATACCAGACTAGGATATGGCTTGTACTTTTAAGTGTGAAGAGGTGTGGTATGTTTGCATTCCCGGTTCTACTGACAATGACAGACCCTATCTTGAATCCCATGGCTGGTTTGAAGAGAGGGGTGATGCTCCAGTCAGAATTACCTTGTCTTTGGATGAGAGTTACCAAACCACATAGGTAATCCTAGGTAAAAATAACAGCAAATCCTGGATACTTAGTAGAAGGCCCCTCAGATAAGTCAGTAAGGTCATGTGGGGCAGCACAACAACACTTTTTTAATGCAATAGAAGTTTTTGAGCTGGGCCATACAAAGTTTAAGCGTTTACAGCAACAATTATTGAGAAGTGATAAATGTTTAAGTATCTTGGTAGCCTGCAAAGAAACACCACACTTTATTATGAAATTAATGATGATATCTACTAACTGAATAGACTAAAGTCAAAACACTCCTTTGAACAGTACTAAAAATGGGCAGATCTTCTCCAGGCTCTTCTATAATTGAGTAGATTGGAGAGTAATATCAAGATCCTAAAGTTTTCTTATTGATCAAGTTGTTGATGCCTACTCTGTATTCCCTCATATTATTACAATTTTATGTAACTAGAGATTTCCTGGAATCTTCATTTTACAAACATATAAAACTCGACTACTTCACATGGAGATATCCTAAATATCATAATGTGATGAAGAGGACAATTCAATTTGTATTTTATACAGGACTTGTATTACTCATTGGTAAATAGAAATATAACAATAGATTGATAGATGTATAAAAGTGTCTATTGAACATATATAGTGTAAATGTATCTTATTATAGAGACATTTATTATTATTATTAATATTTTTTTCTCTTTCTAAATTTGTTAGCTCAGTATTCCAGACCTTGATAATTTTATTACATTAGTTGATGTACAAGAAGATATGTAATGATGTATATTATAATATCATAATATATAAAGTATATTATAATATCATAATATATTATGTACTTATTATCTCTGACATTGTCCTCTATAGTCTATTATTTATAATTATAATTATTTAGTTTAGAATTATTTCTCTAATAGACTTCATTTATTATTACTATATCTGTTAATATTAATTGTTATCTAGTAAAGTTACAACACTAGATAAGACTACACCTGATCTTTTAAGATATTTGAAAAAATATGTACAGAGAGTCTAGTAAATATTAACTAGAACCCTTAACACTAACATATACACAATGTCTAATATTGAGTATATGACATAAACTATTTATATAACACATGGACTTGTTAAGTACTAGTGTACAGTATTTCCTCATTGGTTCAATTCTCTCATAAGTATTCTTCAATTCTCTCATAACCATAGTCTTGTTCAGAAGTGAGTTCAGTTGGTTCTTCATCAGTTTCCACATACAATGTTTCTTCAAATTTACTATAAACATGATGTTATAATTTAAAATATGTCTCCCAGTAACTCACTGATCAGTTTCCTCATACAATGTTTCTTCAAATTTACTATAAACATGATATTATAATTTAAAATATGTCTCCTAGTAACTCACTGATCAGTTTCCTCATACAATGTTTCTTCAAATTTACTATAAACATGATATTATAATTTAAAGTATGTCTCCCAGTAACTCACTGATCAGTTTCCTCATACGATGTTTCTTCAAATTTACTATAAACATGATATTATAATTTAAAGTATGTCTCCTAATAACTCACTGATCGGTTTCCTCAGGCAATGTTTCTTCAAATTCACTATAAACATGATATTATAATTTAAAATATGTCTCCTAGTAACTCACTGATCAGTTTCCTCATACAATGTTTCTTTAAATTTACTATAAACATGATATTATAATTTAAAATATGTCTCCTAGTAACTCACTGATCAGTTTCCTCATACAATGTTTCTTTAAATTTACTATAAACATGATATTATAATTTAAAATATGTCTCCTAGTAACTCACTTAGCACTTCTTTTTACAACACTATAAGTTGGAATGGTTGCCATAGCGATATCTTCATATGATGTTTTCATACTATACAAAACAAATCATTTTAATAATCAATAAAGTTACTTTATCTAATGACTTATATACCTCAATAACTGTATCTTATTATATTGTCTTCTTACAATCAGTACTAGTATTATAATAATAATACCAGTAATAACTAATAGTACTAGTGATATTAATAAACCAGCAGTTAGTCTATTAGTGGAAGACTGACACTCTGTAGTAGTGGTTGTCATAGTGATAATAGGAGTACGTCCTATAGATGAATGACATCATTATTACATAATACAATGACAATATAATAATATAGTATTAGTACATATAATATAATCATTATATCTATATGTATTATATAATGTGAACATTAGTTAGTGTTGTATATAAATATATAATCAATATAATAATATATTATATTACATGTAACAATACATGTACTATTGTTATATATACAATGATATCAATAGAATATATACTGATATATAGTTTAATAATATCATTATATCATTTTATTATATAGTTTATTTGTGTTTATTATTAATAATATAGTAATAATAGTTAGTGTTGTTAATAAAAATATACAAGTTAATTGTATTAATGATAACATAACTTGTTGATGTTGTAATAATAGATGTTGATGTTGATGATGATATAACTGTTGATGTTGCAATAATAGATGTTGATGTTGATGATGATATAACTGTTGATGTTGTAATAATAGATGTTGATGTTGTTAATATTGTTGATGATGATATAACTGTTGATGTTGTTAGTATTGTTGATAACAAGGTTGATGATAGTATAACTGTTGATGTTAGAATACAAGTGATTCCTATAATATAACAAATAATGTATTAATGTTAATGGAGTAAGTGGTAGTTAAGTAGTCTAGTTAATTGACCATTACTAAAGCTAAGTAAAGCTGAGTAGGACGTTTTTATGATGGGAGACTTTTTAGTGACATGTGACTAATGGAGTGGACCCAACTCTACCACTCTCTATCTGTGTTGTATAATGGAATACTAAAAGACCAGCTAAATAGCTTTCTCTCTTCAATATCTTACCAGGTGGGATAGGTTGAGTTCTCTCTCCCTCATAATCAACTCCATTTATTTCATATGTTACAGAAAGTGAGAACAAATAGTCTAAGTTATCTTGTAGTCCTCCTATTATACCTTCACTGCTACCAGCAGGAAAGGTCTTGTTACCCATATCAGACTGTCTCTTATGTTTACTAGTACTAATATAATAGACAGTATAGTGCTTGACTTCTTGAGCAGTAATAGGTTGCCACATAGCAAGTACTGCAGTGTTATTGATTTTTGTTATATTAAAACCAGAAACTATAGCTATAGAGGAAAGGATATAAGTTATTGAAAAGACAGCCAAAAGACCTACGTATGTTACTTGTAGAGATTTGAGTATCATTCCATTCTCCTGGTCCTACACTGGTATAAGCTCTCACTCCAATGGTATAGTTAGTGTTAGGTAGTAATCTTCCAATACTGTATTGTGTGTTGGTTGTATCAGTTATAATGTATGGACCATTACTGTTAGACTCTCTATAACGTATCTCATACATGATAATGATACCATTGGGTACTGTGGGTATATTCCATGTAATGTTGATCACTCGTATCTCTGTACCACTTTCTATTAGACCAGATACCACACCAGGTTCTACAATATATCAATAATACATTAATTATATCAGTAGTAACTGACTTACTAGCTTCTCCTGTCTGTTGTATTACCTCACTACTTGCTGGTCCAGTCCCAGCATCATTATATGCTCTTACTGTCACAGTGTAGTTAGTGTAAGGTGTGAGTGTTGTGAGGATGTACTGTCTGTTGTCTCCTCCAGTGATGTTAACAGTGTCACTGAATGTTGTGTTAGTATAGTAGAGCAAGTAACCAGTGATGTGTCCATTCTGTCCAGAGCAAGGTACCTCATCCCATAATATAGTCATGGATCTTGCCTCAACTGATGATATAATGATATTACTGACAGATGAAGTGGGTGCTATAGATAATATGAGAACAATATAATAATTGTGAATATGATAATATAACATATTTTACCAGACAAAGAGAGTGTGGCAATATTTTCAGCACCCAGGACTATAGTGTCACTACCATATATTCCATAGAGACTAACAATACAGTAAGTACCAGGATCAATACCAGTAAATGTATATGGTGATGAGATTGATGAATTAGTGTGTATTAAAGTCTGTTCACATAGTCTTTGACATTGACGATGCCCCTCATATGTTTGAGGAGCAAATGAAGGTTGTGTCCATATCATAGTAATAGTGGTATTAGTGGTAGTAAGCATCAGAATAACTGAGGGTTTGACTATAGAATAGAGAGATTGCAATATTAAACAATAGACTATTTACTCACATAACGTCACAGTGGTTGTGTTACTATGATCACTAGGTAGTACTGTACTACTCTCACTGCCATATGATACTACAAAAAAGTTATATGTACTGTATGAAGTCAGTCCTGATGTTATATTCAACATTGTGTTAGTGGTAGTTCCTGCACTCATAACAGAACTACTGCCACTACTGAGTTGATAGAACACCTCATAACCAGCTACTCCTGACACAGATGACCAGGAGAGTTGTACATGAGTCAGACCTGTGTTCGGTCTTGTAGCAGTCAGACCAGTAGGAGTACTAGCAACTGCAATAGAAAGAGAATATGTATACCATCCTACTCAGTGATTTACTAACCTGTTATAGGCTGTGATGTACTACTACTATTTGTAGCAGTGACACTACCAATAGTACCAGCATCTACTCTGGTATTGGAGACAGCACACTGGTAAGTACCAGCTTGTCTCATCCTCACTGTCACTGTCACCTGTGTAACAGATCCTGGTCCATTCACTATCACACGAGACAGGTCACTACTAGCAATAGTGAATGGGTTACTTCCATCTGTACAAGTGACATCAGTAGGAGGTCCATCAGAGACATTGAAGGTGAGAGTGAAGACTGGAGGGTTAGTATCTCTTGTGGAGATGAGAGAGTACTTCATGGAGGAGTCTGCATCAGGACCATCTATATAATAGTGAGATATATCATCACTTTATTACTACATGAACTCAATCACTGACCATTTTGACTGTAAACATCGTTTGTATATGCTCCTACCACTAGTGTTTGATACACTCCATTCTCATCAGGAATGATACAGGTATACAGACCTTCATAACCTGTTATTCCTCGATTTTTAGCTAGTGCAATCTGACCTGTGAACCTCTTAGAGAATACTGGACTTTGATCATTAAACAAAGGTACTTGAGTACCATCAGGATAATACCACAGTCCAATATTAGAATTACTATTAGCACTCTGACACCACAAGGCATCATAAACACCAAAAAACTGTCCAGCATATATCATTGAGAAGTCTGGTATTATCCTATTCTCATAGGATAGATACAGTTGTACACCTGTTATTATGAAGTATATATTAATGATCACTCTAACAACAACTACTTACCGTTACTAGGTCTGTTGGTAGGTACTTGTCCATCTCCTAGTTTTACTAGTAGTAACATATAGTACAATATCTTTACTAACTCCATCATCTTTGACAGAGTTAGTACTGATGTAATGAACTATTAATAATAATACTAATACTATTTTTACTGTTATTATATCAACACTAAGACAGTTAGATTATTAATGGTGTTTTCGTAAAACAATCTATTTTAATGATCAATAAAGTTACTTTATCTAATGACATATCTACCTCACTGATATATACTTCAGTATAGTAATATATTTTTGCATTAAAGGAAAAACTGAATTATATTATAAAATCAATAAATTGTTATAGTATATAATGATCCTTTCAACTATTCTAAACTAACTATATCACATCTAATATATCAGTATATCATAGACTGTTTATATGTTCTTGTTATTAAAATGAGTTATAGTATCATAATATATTATAAAATTAAAATTGAAATTAAAATTCTATATTCTATTATATTTATAATTATAATTATTTTGTTATAATTATTTCTCTAATAGACTTCATTTATTCCAAATATATATCTGTTAATATTAATTGTTATCTAGTAACGTTATGACACTAGATAAGACTACACATGATCTTTAAGATATTTGAAAACAAAAATATACAGAGAATCCTTAACACTAATAATGTGTGACATGAACTGTTTATATAACAAATAGACTGGTTGTCATAGCGATATCACATATGATATTTTCACTAAATAAAACAAACCATTTAATGATCAATAAGTTGGTTTATCTAATAACTTTCAATATGCCATGTTTATTTAACAGACTAATAATGTTAAGTGAGTTACTAATATACTAGACAAGGATATACATTTTAAATTATAATATTATGTTCATAGTGAACCATTGTATGAGATACCTGATCAAGAACTAACTCAAGAAGGTCACATTTATGCTAAACTGAAGAACCACTAATAATGAAGTATTATATACCAGTATTTAACAAGTCCTTGTGTTATATAAACAGTTCATGTTATATACTCAATATTAAATATTGTGTGTATATGTAGATAACATATCGTAATTGTACTGTCCACAGTAGAATGATATAATATAGTCATCTTTTCATTTGCTATTAGTGTTGAGGGTTCTAGTGAATATTTACTAGACCCTCTGTATATTTTGTTTTCAAATATAAGGTGTGGTCTTATCCAGTGTTTGTAACTCTACTGATAACAATCAATAGCAGCAGATATAGTAACAATAAATAAAGTCATATTATATAAGTCACATAAAAATAAATTCATTGAACAGATTAATTATCTTTCTCAACCAAAACCATATATATTTGGCATTTGCTATGATAAAATATTGAATACAAGTACTTAATAAGCCTTTGTTATATAAACTGTAATTTGCTAACTGTAACTATTACTAATAATATTAATACTACATATTAATACTATATATTAATATCATATAATAAAGTGATTCCTATAATATATAAACTAATGTCTTACCAGGTGAGATAGGTTTGGTTCTTTCTCCCTCATAATTAACTCCATTTATTTCATATGTTACAGAAATTGAGAACAAATAGTCTAAGTTATCTTGTAGTCCTCCTATTACACCTTCGTTACTACTAACAGGAAAGCTCTTGTTACCCATATCAGACTGTCTCTTATGTTTACTAGTACTAATATAATAGACAGTATAGTGCTTGACTTCTGGAGTAGTAATAGGTTGCCACATAGCAAGTAGCTATAGAGGAAAGGATATAAGTTATTGAAAAGACAGACAAGAGACCTACGTATGTTACTGGTAAAGATTTGAGTATCATTCCATTCTCCTGGTCCTAAACTGGTATGTGCTCTCACTTCAATGATATACTTAATGTTAGGTAGTAGTCCTCCTATACTGTATTGTATCTTGGTTGTATTAGTCATATTGTATGGACCATTACTGTTAGACTCTTTATAACGTATTTCATACATGATAATGACACCATTGGGTACTGTGGGTATATTCCATGTAATGTTGATCACTTGTATTTCTGTATCACTTTGTATTAGATCAGATACTACACCAGGTTCTACAATATATCAATAATACATTATATATCAGTAGTAACTGACTTACCAGCTTCTTTCATCTGTTGTATTACCTCACTACTTGCTGGTCTAGTCCCAGCATCATTATATGCTGTTACTGTCACAGTGTAGTTAGTGTAAGGTGTGAGTGTTGTGAGGTTGTACTGTCTGTTGTCTCCTCCAGTGATGTTAACAGTGTCACTGAATGTTGTGTTAGTATAGTAGAGCAAGTAACCAGTGATGGGTCCATTCTGTCCAGAGCAAGGTACCTTATCCCATGATATAGTCATGGATCTTGCCTTAACTGATGATATAGTAATACTACTGACAGATGAAGTGGGTGCTGTAGATGTGAGAATAATATAATAATTGTGAATAATTATGATAATATAACATAGTTTACCAGATGAGAATGTATTGGTAACTCCAGTACCAAGGCCATATTGGTCATTACCATATGTTCCATTAAGACTAATGATACATTAAGTACCAGGATTAATACTATATGGTGATGAGATTAAGGAATTTGTTATGATAGGATCATACATCTTTTCACATAGTCTTTGACATTGACGATGGCCCTCATATGTTTGAGGAGAAAATGAAGGTTGTGTCCATATCATAGTAATAGTGGTATTAGTAGTGATAAGCATCAGAATAACTGAGGGTTTGACTATAGAATAGAGAGATTGCAATATTAAACAATAGACTATTTACTTACAGAATGTCACAGTGGTTGTGTTACTATGATCGCTAGGTAGTACTGTACTACCCTCACTGCCATATGATACTACAAAGAAGTTATATGTACTGTATGAAGTCAGTCCTGATGTTATATTCAACATTGTGTTACTGATAATTTCTGCACTCATAACAGAACTACTACCATTACTGAGTTGATAGAACACCTCATAACCAGCTACTCCTGACACAGATGACCAGGAGAATTGTACACGAGTCAGACCTGTGTTCGATCTTGTAGCAGTCAGACCATAAGGAGTACCAGCAACTGTAACAGAGAGAGAATATGTATACCATCCTACTTAGTGATTTACTAACCTGTTATAGGCTGTGATGTACTAGTACTACTACTACTTGTAGCAATTGGACCAGTTTGTCCAAGTATAGGACCATTAGTTACTCTGGCATTGGTGACAGTACACTGGTAAGTACCAGCTTGTCTCATCCTCACTGTCACTGTCACCTGTGTAACAGATCCTGGTCCATTCACTACCACACGAGACATGTCACTACTAGCAATGGTGAATGGATTGCTTCCATCTGTACAATTGACATCAGTGGGAGGTCCATCAGAGACATTAAAGGTGAGAGTGAAGACTGGAGGGTTAGCATCTCTTGTGGATACGAGAGAGAACTTCATGGAGGAGTCTACATCAGGACCATCTATATAATAGTGAGATATATCATCACTTTATTACTACATGAACTCAGTCACTGACCATTGATATTATAATTATAAATTGTGTATGCTCCTACCACTAGTGTTTGGTTCACTCCATTCTCATCAGGAATGATACAGGTGTACAGACCTTCATAACCTTTTATTCCATAATTTCTAGCTAGTGCAATCTGACCTGCAAACCTCTAAGAGAATATAGTAGATGGTCCACTTCTAAATTCTCCAGTAAACAAAGGTACTTGAGTACCATTAGGATAATACCACAGTCCAATATCAGACCCACTATTAGCACTCTGACACCACAAGCCATCGTTAGTACCATCACTATTCTGATCAATACTATAAAACTGTCCAGCATATATCATTGAGAAGTCTGGTATTGTCCTATTCTCATAGGGTAGATACAGTTGTACACCTGTTATTATGAATATTATTATTATTATTATTATATCAACACTAACAAAGTTAGGTAATCAATATGTTTTGTTACTACATAAAACAAACCATTTTAATAAACAATAAAGTTAGTTTATCTAATGATATACTACCTCCCTCATATATACTTCAGTATTGTAGTATATTTTGCATTAAAGAATTATATTATAAAATCAATAAATTGTTATAGTATATAATGATCCTTTCAACTATTCTAAACTAACTATGTCATATCTAATATATCAGTATATAATAGACTGTGTATATGCTATTGTTAATAAAATTTGTTATAATATCATAATATATTATATACTAATTATCTCTGACATTGATCTCTATTAAAATTCTATAGTCTATTATATTTAAATTATAATTAATTAGTTCATAATTATTTCTCTAATAGATTTCATTTATTGTTACTATATCTGTTAATATTAATTGTTATCTAGTAAAGTTACAACACTAGATAAGACTACACCTGATCTTTTAAGATATTTGAAAAAATATGTACAGAGAGTCTAGTAAATATTAACTAGAACCCTTTAACAATAATATAATATATACACAATGTCTATTATTGAGTATGTGACATGAACTATTTATATAACAAATGGACTTGTTAAGTACTAGTGTATAGTATTTCCTCATTGGTTCAATGTTCAATTCTCTCATAAGTATAATATTGTTGAGAAGTGAGTTTAGTTGGTTCTTGATTAGTTTTCTCATACAATGTTTCTTCAAATTTACTATAAACATGATATTATAATTTAAAATATGTCTCCTAGTAACTCACTTAGCACTTGTTACTCTATAAGCTAAACTGGTTGCCATAGTGATATCTTCATATGATGTTTTCATACTATATAAAACAAATCATTATAATAATCAATAAAGTTACTTTATCTAATAACATATATACCTTAATAACTGTATCTTATTATATTGTCTTATTACAATCAGTACTAGTATTATAATAATAATACCAGTAATAACTAATAGTACTAGTGATATTGATGATACAATAATTAGTATATTAGTACAAGACAGGTGCTCAGTACTAGTGGTTGTCATAGTGATAATAGGAGTATATAAGAATGACATCATTATTACATAATACAATATAACATAATCAATAATATAGTACTAGTATATATAATATAATCATTATATCTATATGTATTATATAATATGATCATTAGTTAGTGTTGTATATAAATATATGATCAATATAATAATATATTATATTACATGTAACAATACATGTACTATTGTTATATATACAATGATATTAATAGAATATATACTGATATATAGTTTAATAATATCATTATATTATTTTATTATATAGTTTACTTGTGTTTATTATTAATAATATAGTAATAGTTTTGTTAATAAAAATATACAAGTTAATTGTATTAATGATAACATAACCTGTTGATGTTGTAATAATAGATGTTGTTGTTGATGATGATATAACTGTTGATGTTGGAGTTAATATGACTCCTATAATATATATAACACTAGTACATATATATACAATGATATCAATAGAATATATACTGATATATAGTTTAATAATATCATTATATTATTTTATTATATAGTTTACTTATGTTTATTATTAATAATATAGTAATAATAGTTAGTGTTGTTAATGAAAATATACAAGTTAATTGTATTAATAATAACATAACCTGTTGATGTTGTAATAATAGATGTTGATGTTGTTAATATTGTTGATGATAAAGTAATAGTTGATGATGACATAACTGTTGATGTTGGAGTTAAAGTGTTTCCTATAATATATTATATAAAAATAGGAGAGTAATTTACAATATAATGTATTAAGTATTAAAGAGATAATAAGTAGTCTAGTTAATCGACTGTTACTAATGTTAAATTATATTATTGGAGTGGACCCAGTTCTATTACCTACTGTGCTGTATAATGGACTCATAAAAGACCCTTCTTCTTACTCTCTAAAAATTAATAAATAAAATAGGTAGTACTGTACTATCCTCACAGAGTCAGTACTGCTATAATAATAGTAATACTATTTTTACCATTTATTATATCAACACTAATAAAATAAAATAATCAATGATGTTTGTTACTACAGAACAATAAAGTTTATCTAATGACAATTATGACTATAAATGTGAAAAGTTATACATATAGTTTTTAATACAAACCAAAAACAACATAACAAGTTCAAACAAGGTTTGTATGTAATTTGTTAAATTCTAATGGCTTCAACTTGGAAATGGTAAATTCATTTTTAATCATTCAAAACATAAAATGTAGTTCTAATAAAGAATTGTTTACAAACACTATAACCTCATTTTTTATTGTGACAATTTTTGCACTTAAATTTATAACACTATAATAATAATGTAATAGAATGTTGAGTTGGACCTGAATGGGTAAGTAAAAGGTTTAATAGGAGCAATTAATATTTACAATATTAATATTTTTAAGTATCTAGGTAGCCTATCTAAGTATCATCATATTTTATCATGAAATTAATAATGATGCCTGGTCTCGGCTCCATACTAAAAGTATACTTAATTTGCAGCTGTTTAGTTTAAGAGACAGGTCATGTCCTATAATGCAGCACTTAAACAGTCCTGATGACTCATCTAACAATGATGTCAGTGGTTGTAACAATTTTGCGTTTGGTATATATAACTGTTGTTACCGGTCTATTGCTATAGCAACGTATCATCATTACTATAGGTGACAAAACTGAGTATTATAAGATTGAAACACTTAAATTTACTGAAAACAAACAAATATTCTCCAGGTTCTATTAAATGTAGTTGATTGGAGAGTAATATCAAGACTCTAGTGTTTTATTATTAACTAAACTGTTGTTTGTCTATTCCATATTTTCCTCATATTTATTACAAGTTCATTTAATTATAGATTTACTGGAACCTCCATTTTATTTGTAATTCTAAATATCACCTGATATTTTAAAATATTTGAAAACAAGGCATACAGAGGGTCTAGTAAATATTCACTAGAACCCTTAACACTGACATATACACAATGTTTATTATTGAGTATATGACATGAATTATTTATAGAACATATAGACATGTTAAGTACATGTACTAGTGTATAGCATTTCTTCATTGGTTTAATGTTCAATTCTCATAAGTATAATCTTGTTCAGAAGTGAGTTCAGTTGGTTCTTCATCAGTTATCTCATATAATGTTTCTTCAAATTTACTATAAACATGATAATTTAAAAAAATGTCTCCTAGTAACTCACTTAGCATTTCTTTTTATAACACTATAAGCTGGACTGGATGTCATAGCGATATCTTCATATGATGTTTTCATACTATATAAAACAAATCATTATAATAATCAATAAAGTTACTTTATCTAATAACATATATACCTCAATAACTGTATCTTATTATATTGTCTTATTACAATCAGTACTAGTATTATAATAATAATACCAGTAATAACTAATAGTACTAGTAATATTGATGATACAATAATTAGTACATTAGTAGAAGACAGGTGCTCAGTACTAGTGGTTGTCATAGTGATAATAGGAGTAAATCCTATAGAAGAATGACATCATTATTACATAATACAATATAATATAATCAATAATATAGTACTAGTATATATAATATAATTATTATATCTATATGTATTATATAATATGATCATTAGTTAGTGTTGTATATAAATATATGATCAATATAATAATATATTATATTACATGTAATAATACATGTACTATTGTTATATGTAATGAAAATATACAAGTTGATTGTATTAATAATAACATAACCTGTTGATATTGTAATAATAGATGTTGATGTTGTTAATATTGTTGATGATAAAGTAATAGTTGATGATGATATAACTGTTGATGTTGTAGTTAAAATGATTCCTATAATATATAATAATAGGACAGTAATTTACAATATAGTGTATTAAGTATTAATGAGATAAGTGGTAGTTAAGTAGTCTAGGTAATCAAAAATTACTAATGTTAAATTACATTATTGGAGTGGACCCAATTCTACCATCTACTGTGTTGTACAATGGACTCATAAAAGACCCTTCCTCTTCCTCTCCAAAAATTAAATAATATCTTACCAGGTGAGATAGGTTGGGTTCTCTCTCCCTCATAATCAACTCCATTTATTTCATATGTTACAGAAAGTGAAAACAAATAGTCTAAGTTATCTTGTAGTCCTCCTATTACACCTTCATTGCTACTAGCAGGAAAGGTCATCTTACCCATATCAGACTGTCTCTTACGTTTACTAGTACTAATATAATAGACAGTATAGTGCTTGACTTCTTGAGCAGTAATAGGTTGCCACATAGCAAGTACTGCAGTGTTATTGATTTTTATTATATTAAAACCAGAAACTGTAGCTATAGAGGAAATGATAAATGTTATCGAAAAGACAGACAAGAGACCTACGTATGTTACTGGTAGAGATTTGAATATCACTCCATTCTCCTGGTCCTACACTGGTATATGCTCTCACTCCAATAATATAGTTAGTGTTAGGTAGTAGTCCTACTATACTGTATTGTGTGTTAGTTGTATTAGTCATATTGTATGGACCATTACTGTTAGACTCTCTATAACGTATCTCATACATGATAATGACACCATTGGGTACTGTGGGTATATTCCATGTTACACTAATTAAGTCTATACCAATACCACTAAGCCGTAGATCAGATACCACACCAAGTTCTGTAATGATTATTAAGTTAGCTAACAAATATTATGATACTCTTACCAGCTTCTCCTGTCTGTTGTATTACCTCACTACTTGCTGGTCCAGTCCCACCATCATTATATGCTCTTACTGTCACAGTGTAGTTAGTGTAAGGTGTGAGTGTTGTGAGGTTGTACTGTCTGTTGTCTCCTCCAGTGATGTTAACATTGTCACTGAATGTTGTGTTAGTGTAGTAGAGCAAGTACCCAGTTATGGGTCCATTCTGTTCGTAGCAAGGTACCTCATCCCATGACACAGTCAGGGACCTTGTCTCAACTGATGATATAGTAATACTACTGACAGATGAAGTGGGTGCTGTAGATAATGTGAGAATAATATAATAATTGTGAATATGATAATATAACATAGTTTACCAGATGAGAGTGTAGTGATATTTTCAGCACCCAGGACTATAGTATCATTATCATATATTCCATAGAGACTAACAATACAGTAAGTACCAGGATCAATACCAGTAAATGTATATGGTGATGAGATTGATGAATTAGTGAATATAATAAGACCTAAAGTCTGTTCACATAGTCTACGACATTGATGAAAACCTATATATGTTTGAGGAGTTAATGAAGGTAGTATCCATGTCATAGTAATAGTGGTATTAGTAGCAGTAAGTGTCAGAGTAACTAAGGGTTTAGCTATAGAATAGAGTAGTCATAATGAACAATAAACAATAGATTATTCACTTACATAACGTCACAGTGGTTGCATTACTATGATCACTAGGTAGTACTGTACTACCCTCACTGCCATATGATACTACAAAGAAGTTATATGTACTGTATGAAGTCAGTCCTGATGCTATATTCAACATTGTGTTAGTGGTAGTTCCTGCACTCATAACAAAACTACTACCATTACTGAGTTGATAGAACACCTCATAACCAGCTACTCCTGACACAGATGACCAGGAGAGTTGTACATGAGTCAGACCTGTGTTCAGTCTTGTAGTAGTCAGTCCAGTAGGAGTACCAGCAACTATAAGAGAGAGAGAGAATACGTGTGCCGTCTTACTTAGTGATTTACCAACCTGTTATAGGCTGTGATGTACTACTACTACTTGTAGCAATTAGACTATCATATCCAGGTACAGGACCATTAGTTACTCTGGCATTGGAGACAGTACACTGGTAAGTACCAGCCTGTCTCATCCTCACTGTCACTGTCACCTGTGTAACAAATTCTGGTCCATTCACTACCACACGAGATAGGTCATCACTATCAGAGGTGAATGGGTTGCTTCCATCTGTACAAGTGACATCAGTGGGAGGTCCATCAGAGACATTGAAGGTGAGAATGAAGACTGGAGGATTAGTATCTCTTGTGGAGACAAGAGAGAACTTCATGGAGGTGTCTGCATCAGGACCATCTATATAAGAGTGAGATATATCATCACTTTATTACTACATGAACTAAGTCATTCACCATTGATACTGTAAGCAGAATTTCCATATGCTCCTACCACTAGTGTTTGGTTCACTCCATTCTCATCAGGAATAATACAGGTGTACAGACCTTCATAACCTCCTATTCCAAGGTTTCTAGCTAGTGCAATCTGACCTGTGGACCTCTTAGAGAATATTGGACTTGGTGCACCATTGTTAAAACCAAAGTTTCCATCAAACAAAGGTACTTGAGTACCATTAGGATAATACCATAGTCCAATATTAGAACCATTATTAGCACTTTGACACCACAAGGCATCATTAGTACCATCACTGTTCACATCAACATTATAAAACTGTCCAGCATATATCATTGAGAAGTCTGGTATTATCCTATTTTCATAGGGTAGATACAGTTGTACACCTGTTATTATGAAGTATATATTAATGATCACTCTAACAACAACTACTTACCATTACTAGGTCTGTTGGTAGGTACTTGTCCATCTCCTAGTTGTACTAGTAGTAACACATAACACAATAACGCCTTTAACCACATTTTATTTGTTGCTGACAAACTGTCCAAAGGCTGAGATTAATCAGATCTAATTTGCTTGTTGAGCAATTTATAATGAAAAAATGAAGTCTAAATTTAAAATGTTATCATAACTGTTTGTAGCAGTATTAAATATCTCTAATAGTACATCTACTATTTGTATTATAAATGTAGGTACCAGTCTATCTCATTCTCACAATCACTGTCAGCTGTAACAAATCCTGGTCCATTCACTATTACATGAGACAGGTCACTACTAGCAATGGTAAATGGGTTACTTCCATCTGTACAAGTGACATCAGTGGGAGGTCCATCAGAGACATTGAAGGTGAGAATGAAGACTGGAGGATTAGTATCTCTTGTGGAGATGAGAGAGAACTTCATGGAGGAGTCTGCATCAGGACCATCTATATAAGAGTGAGATATATCATCACTTTATTACTACATGAACTCAGTCACTGACCATTGATATTGTAAGCATAATTTCTGTATGCTCCTACCACTAGTGTTTGGTTCACTCTATTCTCATCAGAAATAATACAGGTGTACAAACCTTTTTAACCTGATAGTCCAAGATTTCTACCAAGTGCAATCTGACCTGTGAACCTCTTAGAGAATATTGGACTTGGTGCTGCACCATCATCAAATGCTTTTATTAGAACCAACTCTGACACCACAAGGCATCATTATACCATCACTATTCACATCAACATTATAAAACTGTCCACCATATATCATTGAGAAATCTGGTATTATCTTATTCTCATAGGGTAGATACAGTTGTACACCTGTTATTATGAAGTATATATTAATGATCACTCTTACAACAACTACTTACCATTACTAGGTCTGTTAGTAGGTAGTTTTCCATCTCCTAGTTGTACTAGTAGTAACATATAATACAATATCTTTACTAACTCTATCATCATCTTTGACAGAGTTAGTGGTGATAAAATAAACTATTATACTATAAACATAATTAGTTATGAAAAATTATTACATTTATTAATAGGTCTAATAGTTTATTTATAGTAACATAATTGTGATGACATCATAAATTATTGTTAAATTTGTCCCATTAGTTTAAGATCAGTAGATACCTATTATAATAAAGTGTATTATAATATTATAATAATATAATGTATTACCTCAAATGTACATCCAGTTGATGATCTTATATCTTCAATACTGACCCCTTCTGAAATTTCTATCAACTTCAGACCCTTCTCAATATCAACATCAAACACACACTATACATATATTGGTTACCATGACAACACATGTACATAATTTATTGTACCAGTTCTGTAATTATTCTATTCACACAATTCTTTCCTGTTAATGGTAGAGTACATTGATCTAATATTTTATGACCACCTCCCTGGAAGGAGAGAAAGAGAGAGAGAAATAAAGATCAATGATCACAGGGTCCTATACCTTAGCAGTATGTTCCATTGTGATGACTACTTTAGTATCTTTACTAGATACTAGATCCATAGCTCCGCCCATTCCTTTTACCATCTTACCCTATATTAGAAGATAATACCATTAACTATCATAATATCATATACTGGTATCATCCAGTTAGCAAGATCACCAAATTTTGAGACTTGCATAGCACCTAAAATAGTAAGATCGAGATGGCCCCTATCATATAAGAGAATTACATATAATTATATTATAATTATAACAATATTTAATAGGGGCTTACCCTCTTATCATAGCAAATGACTCATCACTAGAGAAATAGGATCCAGATGGTAGAATAGTGACAGTCTCTTTACCAGCATTAATTAAATCAGCATCTTCTTCACCCTCGTATGGAAATGGCCCCTATAATAATAGGGGCATAATCAAATAGGTGTGGCCCATGTTAACCACACCTACCAGTCCTAAGATACCATTTTCACTTTGTAACACCACATTCATTCCATCAGGAATGTAATTACTAGCCAACATTGGCATCCCAATTCCCAAGTTAGCTGGTATGGGATTCAGGATATGTAACATTAAAATATTAAAAGTATTTAACTATTATATCTCCAAGGATACCAAACATGCCATCTTTAAATTCCAATGCAACTCGTCTAATAATCTTTTCTCTGATATCAGCTCCTTTACTAGTATCTGACTCAGTATTTGACTCCGCCCTCTTACGAACAGTACGACGCTAAGAGACACAATGTAGTAATAATAATATTATAATTTATTTACTTCAATTCTTTTTTCATATTTTTCTCCTTTAACAACACGATGTACAAAAATACTTGGAATATGAATATCTTCAGGAGCAAATGAACCAATATCAACAATCTCTTCAACCTTAAAAATGTGATTTCAAAGATGAATATATTGAGAAAATAAATAACAACAAAAAATAAAAGATAAATAAACATAATTAGTTAAATAAATAGATGAACTAGTCTTAGCCAAAAATAAGATAGAAACAAATAACAGATCATATGAATGGACAGATGGAGTGGATAAATGGACAAATAGTTGACATAAATGGACTACATACAAACTTTGCAGTACTATATAGTTATTAATTACATTGTAGTACTAGTTATTAATTACATTGTAGCACTAGTTATTAATTACATTGTAGCACTAGTTATTAATTACATTGTAGCACTAGTTATTAATTACATTGTAGTACTAGTTATTAATTACATTGTAGCACTAGTTATTAATTACATTGTAGCACTAGTTATTAATTACATTGTAGTACTAGTTATTAATTACATTGTAGTACTAGTTATTAATTACATTGTAGTACTAGTTATTAATTACATTGTAGTACTAGTTATTAATTACATTGTAGTACTAGTTATTAATTACATTGTAGTACTAGTTATTAATTACATTGTAGTACTAGTTATTAATTACATTGTAGTACTAGTTATTAATTACATTGTAGTACTAGTTATTAATCACATTGCAGTACTAGTTATTAATTACATTGTAGTACTAGTTATTAATTACATTGTAGTACTAGTTATTAATTACCTCTGCTATTGTAATAGGACTGGCTTTGGCCATAGGAACATTAAAATTTCTAGTTGACATTCTAAACACTAAATTTCCAGCTCTATCTGATTTCCATGCTTTAATAAGAGAATAGTCACCAGTAATGGCCTCCTCCATTATGTAGTTATGTCCATTGAATACTCGAGACTAGAGAGAATGGATCAATAAACAGGTAGATAGATTAATGAATGGAAGGTGAAGAAATGAATGGACACACCTCTCGTGGTTTGCTTGCAATTTCTATATTTTTCTTGCTGTCATATTTTATTGGTGATCCTCCTTGATGGATTAGAGTACCATAAGCTGTCGGAGTGAAGAATGCTGGTATTCCAGCACCTCCAGCACGGATCCTCTCAGCCAATGTCCCTTGAGGGGTAAGCTCCACCTCTAATTCACCAGATAAAAACTGCCGCTCAAATTCAGCATTCTCTCCAACATAGGATGATATCATACGCTTTATTTGATGAGAATTTAATAGTAAACCAAGACCAAATGAATCAACACTGAGCAAGAGAGAGAGAGAGAGAGAGAGAGAGAGAGAGACATTATCATCATATACATTATATATTATTACATACCCAGCATTATTACTAACAATAGTCAATTCATTAGTACCAGTCTTAATTAATGCATTTATTAAATTCTCTGGAATACCACACAACCCAAAACCTATAATAAAATCAATAACATTATTACATCATAATGATGTCATCATTAATACATACCTCCTATGAGTAATTTTGATCCATTTTTAATATCTTTAACAGCATCTACAGAGCTATCATAAAACTCCACCCACTTTCCACTACTCAGGGATATACCACGACACTGCAATGGATAAAAGAGGACATTAACTAATACTACAATACTCACTTGAGATACTGATAGACTAGAAACTACTGATTTGAGAGTTTGTAAACGTGTTTGTAAGATACTACGAGATAGAGTAAACGTGAAAGCCATTGTTTACAAAGTGGTAGACACGCCCATCAATTAATTTCTGCAAAGATGGAGCAACAGCAGTCATCTTCCACCTCTCAAACCGACCATGTGTTAGGATTAAAAGGTATTTAAATGTAGTGTATATTGACTGTGATATTTCTCTCTCTAGTGATGAGGTTGACCAAACCTTATTTAATGGCTCCACCTTTTTATATGGGAGAGCCATGGGATCCTATTAGTATGTGAGCATAATGGATGCATGGACGGTTAAATGGATGCATGAATTAGCATATCTATAAACATATAGATGAAATAATGGATGTTTCATGAACTATGTAATAGGATAGTATGTTTAATGATAATATTTCCATATACTACATAATACTAGTTCTGACATTTGTTAATATCTTATACAAAGTATTAATAGTGTTTAGTACATTGTGTATTTAATATGATGTGCCCCTGATCATTAGTGTCATAATAATTGTCTGTTTGTTTCAACCACACCTACTAACACAAGTATTACAGAGGTCAACAATGAATTATTAAAATGACATGTATCCACACTAAAATCAATGGACGTGGAAGATGAAGATCAGATAAGACAAATACTATGTCAGACAAGCAATGATTTACAAGTGAAATAGATGAATAGATAAACAACATCAACATCAAATACATACTATACATATATACATACATACATACATACATATATATATATATATATATATATATATATATATATATATATATATATATATATATATATATATATATATATATATATATAATTATATTATATATATTGGTTACCATGACAACAAATGTACATAATTTATTGTACTAGTTCTGTAATTATTTTATTAAAACAATTCTTTCCTGTTAATAGCAGAGTACATTGATCACACAGGGTTTAAGGTTTAATATTAAGTATATGACATGAATTGTTTATAAAACTCATCAACTTATAAAGTACTAGTGTACAGTATTTCTTCATTGGTTTAATGTTCAATTCTCTCATAAGTATAGTCTTGTTCAGAAGTGAGTTCAGTTGGTTCTTGATCAGTTATCTCATACAATGTTTCTTCAAATTTACTATAAACATGATATTATAATTTAAAATATGTCTCCTAGTAACTCACTTAGCACTTGTTTTTACAACACTATAAGCTGGACTGGTTGTCATAGCAATATCTTCATGTGATGTCTTCATACTATATAAAACAAATCATTATAATAATCAATAAAGTTACTTTATCTAATAAAATATATACCTCAATAATTGTATCTTATTATATAGTTTTATATAATCAGTACTAGTATTATAATAATAATACCAGTAATAACTAATAGTACTAGTAATATTGATGATACAATAATTAGTCCATTAGTAGAGGACTGGTACTCAGTACTCATGGTTGTCATAGTGATAATAGGAGTACACCCTATAGAAGAATGACATCAATATTACATAATACAATGACAATATAACAATCAATAATATAATACTAGTATATATAATATAATTATTATATCATAATACATTATATAATTATATTAATATCCATAACGATACTATATGTAAATGAAATTAATCATTCAATCCCATCCTCAGATGGCAAATTGACGTGCATCCAGGACGCCCACATGCAGGCATTTCCGTGCCAAAGAACAATAGAGAGGCATTGAAAGAGATGATTGATTGAATGAGATGGTGGGAGATCCATACATTATGCTTGTTGTTTGCCAATCAGCCTGAGGGTATTGATTGCTTCATCGCTCCATCCCCCCCAGTGACTCAACTACCAGAGGGACAAAGGAGACATCAGCAGCTAAACAGTTTTCCAGATGTATATGAAACTTTCTATCCTCTCCGACAGCGATCACATAACCAGGAGTAACAGAGGCAACTTGAATGGTAAGCTGCTGAAGAGGAGAGATAACAGTGACATCAAATGCAGTAGGTTTCCCCCGCTTCCAACAAGGGAAGAAGATATCAGCTGGACGATGATACTAGAGATGGAACCTCTTTCCTAGGAGCTAAAGCAGCTGATTGGGCAGCAGAAAAAATGGTATCTCTGAGGGAGTTATGTTGATGAATGAGGTCCCCATTGCCTCTACAACCAACTTGATGGTCACCAAAGCCATCAGTCACCACCTGACAAACAGGGCAAGTCGACCCCTCCTGACACATTTGAACACCCAGCCAATACCATAAACACAATCCAAAATCACGATCTTGAATATGCAGACCAAGAGCCTTAGAAGGCACCACCTTCAGCCAATCTCCATCATGATGAACAGAAGATGACAAAGCCAAAGCCTTTGACCAAGTGTCTGGAGCTGTGTCAGTCAGGATATTAAAGGATGCCTGGTCAATAACTCTGGACAAATAGTGTTGACGGATGGAAGAGTCAATATTGTCCAAAGAGGACCACTCCGGTCTGTTAGATAATAACTCTAACGTTGAGAAGAGATAGGGAGAAGATGGAGTGACACAGTTAAGAATTCCAATTATGAGATCAGTTGATTGAACCCAAGAGCTAACAAAAGCCGCTGGGGCATGAAGAGATGCTTGATGAATACCAAAACCACCAAGTGAGATTGGTAAAGAAGCCTTCCACCAAGACCAATCAGACAAGAGAGCACCAACCAAATCAGATACAGACTAGTACATGGAGATGTCAAAAGAGGAAATCACCTCCTTGATGTAACTTGGAGGACAAGTTCGTAGAGAAAAGGAAAATTTAGGGATGGAGAGACATGAGCGCAGCTAAGCACATTCCATCATTATATCATTATATTATATAGTTTACTTGTATTTATTATTAATAATATAGTAATAATAGTTAGTATTGTTAATGAAAATATACAAGTTGATTGTATTAATGATAACATAACCTGTTGATGTCGTAATAATAGATGTTGATGTTGATGATGATATAACTGTTGATGTTGGAGTACAAATAACTCCAATAATATATAATAATGGGATAGTAATTTACAATATATAGTGTATTAATATTAATAAGATAAGTGGTAGTTAAGTGTTCTAGTTACTGGACTAGTACTAATGCTAAGTAAAACTGAGTAGGAACATTTTTATGATGGGAGAGTGATACTAATGTTAAATTATATACTGGAGTGGACCCAATTCTACCACCTACAATATTGTACAATGGACTCATAAAAGACACTTCTTACTCTCTAAAAATTAATAAATATCTTACCAGGTGAGATAAGTTGAGTTCTCTCTCCTTCATAATCAACTCCATTTATTTCATATGTTACAGAAAGTGAGAACAAATAATCTAAGTTATCTTGTAGTCCTCCTATTACACCTTCACTACTACCAGCAGGAAAGGTCTTCTTACCCATATCAGACTGTCTCTTATGTTTACTAGTACTAATATAATAGACAGTATAGTGCTTGACTTCTTGAGCAGTAATAGGTTGCCACATAGCAAGTACTGCAGTGTTACTGATTTTTATTATATTAAAACCAGAAACTATAGCTATAGAGGAAAGGATAAATGTTATTGAAAAGACAAACAAGAGACCTACGTATGTTACTGGTAGAGATATAAATATCATTCCATTCTCCTGGTCCTACAATGGTATATGCTCTCACTCCAATGATATAGTTAGTGTTAGGTAGTAGTCCTCCTATACTGTATTGTGTCTTGGTTGTATTAGTCATATTGTATGGACCATTATTGTTAGACTCTCTATAACGTATCTCATATATGATAATGACAACATTGGGTACTGTGGGTATATTCCAAGTAATGTTGATCACTTGTATCTCTGTACCACTTTCTATTAGACCAGATACCACACCAGGTTCTATAGTATATCAATAATACATTATATATCAGTAGTAACTGACTTACTAGCTTCTCTTGTCTGTTGTATTACCTCACTACTTGCTGGTCCAGTCCCAGCATCATTATATGCTCTTAATGTCACAGTGTAGTTAGTGTAAGGTGTGAGTGTTGTGAGAGTGTATTGTCTGTTGTCTCCTCCAGTGATGTTAATAGTGTCACTGAATGTTGTGTTAGTGTAGTAGAGCAAGTAACCAGTAATGGGTCCATTCTGTCCAGAAGAAGGTACTTCTTCCCATGATATAGTCATGGACCTTGCCTCAACTGATAATATAGTAATACTACTGACAGATGAAGTGGGTGCTGTAGATAATGTGAGAATAATATAATAATTGTGAGTGTATTATAGTTTACCAGATGAGATTGTATTAATAATTCCTAAACCCATACTAGCTACCATACATTCCATTTAGACCAATAATACATTATATATCAGTAATAATTCACTTACCAGCTTCTCCTGTCTGTTGTATTACCTCACTACTTGCTGGTCCAGTCCCGCCATCATTATATGCTCTTACTGTCACAGTGTAGTTAGTGTAAGGTGTGAGTGTTGTGAGAGTGTATTGTCTGTTGTCTCCTCCAGTGATGTTAACAGTGTCACTGAATGTTGTGTTAGTGTAGTAGAGCAAGTAACCAGTAATGGGTCCATTCTGTCCAGAAGAAGGTACCTCATCCCATGATATAGTCATGGACCTTGCCTCAACTGATGATATAGTAATACTACTGACAGATGAAGTGGGTGCTGTAGATGTCAGAGTAATATAATAATTGTGAGTGTATTATAGTTTACTAGATGAGATTGTATTAATAATTTCTAAACCCATACTAGCTGGTTCACTACCATATATTCCACTTAGACCAATAATACATTATATATCAGTAATATCAGTAATAATTCACTTGCCAGCTTCTCCTGTCTGTTGTATTACCTCACTACTTGCTGGTCCAGTCCCGCCATCATTATATGCTCTTACTGTCACAGTGTAGTTAGTGTAAGGTGTGAGTGTTGTGAGAGTGTATTGTCTGTTGTCTCCTCCAGTGATATTAACAGTGTCACTGAATGTTATGTTAGTGTAGTAGAGCAAGTAACCAGTGATGGGTCCATTCTGTCCAGAGCAAGGTACCTCATCCCATGATATAGTCATGGACCTTGCTTCAACTGATGATATAATGACATTACTGACAGATGAAGTGGGTGCTGTAGATAATGTGAGAATAATATAATAATTGTGAATATGATAATATAACATAGCTTACCAGATGAGAGTGTAGTGGTAATTCCTAATCCCAGGCCAGCTGGTTCACTACCATATATTCCATAAAGACCAATAATACAGTAAGTACCAGGATCAATACCAGTAAATGTATATAGTGATAAGATTGATGAATTTGCTATGATAGGATCAAACTTCATTTCACATAGTCTTCGACAATGACGATAGCAGTCATATGTTTGAGGAGGAAATGAAGGTTGTATCCATATCATAGTAATAGCGATGTTAGTGGTAGTAAATGTCAGAATGAGAAAAGGGATAGCTAAAGATAAGGATAAGAGCAATAGTAGCTTTTGTTCAAAGACAGAGCATTATATGATACTAAATAAAGTTTTATTTATTTATTTATTACTTACAAAATATCACAGTGATTGTGTTACTATGATTACTAGGTAGTACTGTACTACCCTCACTGCCATATGATGCTACAAAGAAGTTATATGAGTTAATGAAGTTATTTGTTCTGTAAGTCAGTCCTGATGTTATATTCAACATTGTGTTAGTGGTAGTTCCTGCACTCATAACAGAACTACTACCACTACTGAGTTGATAGAACACCTCATAACCAGCTACTCCTGACACAGATGACCAGGAGAGTTGTACATGAGCAAGACCTGTGTTCAGTCTTGTAGCAGTCAGACCAGTAGGAGTACCAGCAACTATAACAGAGAGAGAATATATATACCATCCTACTTAGTAATTACTAACCTGTTATAGGCTGTGATGTACTACTACTACCTCTGGCATTGGAGACAGTACACTGGTAAGTACCAGCTTGTCTCATCCTCACTGTCACTGTCACCTGTGTAACAGATCCTGGTCCATTCACAACCACACGAACCAGGTCACTACTACCAATGGTAAAGGGATTATGTCCATCTGTACAAGTGACATCAGTGGGAGGTCCATCAGAGACATTTAAGATGAGAGTGAAGACTGGAGGATTAACATCTCTTGTGGAGATGAGAGAGAACTTCATGGATGAGTCTGCATCAGGACCATCTATATAATAGTGAGATATGTCATCACTTTATGACTACATGAACTCAGTTACTGACCATTGTTATTGTAATTATGGGTTGTGTATATTCCTACCACTAGTGTTTGGTTCACTCCATTCTCATCAGGAATAATACAGGTGTACAGACCTTCATAACCTCCTATTCCAAGGTTTCTAGTTAGTGCAATCTGACCTGTGAACCTCTTAGAGAATATTGGACGTGGTGCATTAGTTTGAACAAAGTCTCCATCAAACAAAGGTACTTGATTACCATTAGGATAATACCACAGTCCAATATTACAACCATTATTAGCACTCTGACACCACAAAGCATCAATAATGTTATCATGATTATTATCAAAAGCATAGAATTGTCCAGCATATATCATTGAGAAGTCTGGTATTGTCCTATTCTCATAGGGTAGATACAATTGTACACCTGTTATTATGAAGTATATATTAATGATCACTCTAACAACAACTACTTACCATTACTAGGTCTGTTGGTAGGTACTTGTCCATCTCCTAGTTGTACTAGTAGTAACATACAAGACATTAACAACATTATGTTTGCTGCAGACAATTAATATACTCCTCAAGTAATTATAATGAAAAATAAGGTCTAAATTAAAAATGTTATCATAACTATTTGTAGTAGACCTCTAATAGTACATCTACTCTGGCATTTATGTACTAGCCTGTCTAATCCTCACTGTCACTGTCACTTGTGTAACAAATCCTGGTCCATTCACAATGACATGAGACAGATCATCACTAGCAATTGTGAATGGATTACTTTTATCTTTACAAGTGACATTAGTGGGAGATCCATTAGAGACATTGAATAAATAAAATAAATTATGTTACATTAACAATAGATTTGTGAGGGGGCTGGCCTCACATGACTATTTAAGACTATTAAAGTAGATTTATCTTCCAATTGATAAAAAGTAATACTAAGTAAAAACATTTCCATGAGCTTCAACATCATTGTTGATTTTAAGCATACAATATATATATATATATATTGTTTAGAAGTAACAATTATTGCTATTGGAATCTCTACCTATAGGTACAATACTCAACTTAACATTAAATTAGGGGGTAGGGCTAACCAATGTGTAACACTCTAGCAGAATTGTCGTATCATGTATTGTAAACAAAAATGTAAATAAGAAAGTCCACTTCTTTAACTAAAAGTAAAATGATAAGCTTTCCTTTGTTAGCAAAACCTAACAAGTAGATTTTTATACACGTGTATCCAAAGCAACAAACACAGCATATCTAATACAGCAATATGATTGGTCAACATGGTACAAGCTCAATGACCATTGATGTATAAAAATAAAGTATTTACATTAACATCAATGTATAACCTATACATGTATCTATTGTTATATGTACAATGTTCCTATATTATATATTATTATAACACAGATAGGTAATGTCACTATTCTTACTGGTAGAGATTTGAGTATCACTCCATTCTCCTGGTCCTACGCTAGTATATGCTCTCACTCCAATGATATACTTAGTGTTAGGTAGTAGTCCTCCTATACTGTATTGTGTGTTGGTTGTATTAGTCAAATTGTATGGACCATTACTGTTAGACTCTCTATAAAGTATCTCATAGATGATAATGACACCATTGGGTGCTGTGGGTATATTCCATGTAATGTTGATCACTTGTATCTCTATACCACTTTGTATTAGATCAGATACCATACCAGGTTCTACAGTATATTAATAATACATTATATATCAGTAGTAACTGACTTACTAGCTTCTCTTGTCTGTTGTATTACCTCACTACTTGCTGGTCCAGTCCCAGCATCGTTATATGCTCTTAATGTCACAGTGTAGTTAGTGTAAGGTGTGAGTGTTGTGAGGTTGTACTGTCTGTTGTTTCCTCCAGTGATGTTAACAGTGTCACTGAATGTTGTGTTAGTGTAGTAGAGCAAGTAACCAGTGATGGGTCCATTCTGTCCAGAGCAAGGTACCTCATCCCATGATATAGTCATGGATCTTGACTTAACTGATGATATAATGATTTTACTGACAGATGAAGTGGGTACTGTAGATAATGTGAGAACAATATAATAATTGTGAAAGTGAGATATTGTGAATATAGTATAGTTTACCAGATGAGAGTGTAGTGGTAATACTAGAACCCAGGCCAACAGCTGGTTCACTACCATATATTCCATAAAGACCAACAATACAGTAAGTACCAGGATCAATACCAGTAAATATATATAATGTGATGAGATTATATGAAGTCAGTCCTGATGTTATATTCAACATTGTGTTAGTGGTAGTTCCTGCACTCATAACAGAACTACTACCACTGCTGAGTTGATAGAACACCTCATAACCAGCTACTCCTGACACAGATGACCAGGAGAGTTGTACATGAGTCAGACCTGTGTTCAGTCTTGTAGCAGTCAGACCAGTAGGAGTACCAGCAACTATAACACAGAGAGAGAATATGTATACCATCCTACTTAGTGATTAACTAACTTGTTATAGGCTGTGATGTACTACTACTACCTCTGGCATTGGAGACAGTACACTGGTAAGTACCAGCCTGTCTCATCCTCACTGTCACTGTCACCTGTGTAACAGATCCTGGTCCATTCACAACCACACGAACCAGGTCACTACTACCAATGGTAAAGGGATTACTTCCATCTGTACAAGTGACATTAGTGGGAGGTCCATCAGAGACATTGAAGATGAGAGTGAAGTCTGGAGGGTTAGTATCTCTTGTGGAGATGAGAGAGAACTTCATGGAGGAGTCTGCATCAGGACCATCTATATAAGAATGAGATATATCGTCATTTTATTACTACATGAATTCAGTCACTGACCATTCATATTGTAATTATGAGTTGTGTATATTCCTACCACTAGTGTTTGGCTCACTCCATTCTCATCAGGAATGATACAAGTGTACAGACCTTCATAACCTGATATTCCAAGAATTCTAGCTAGTGCAATCTGACCTGTGGACCTTTTAGAGAATATAGGAGATGGTCCACTGTCAAATGAGTCACTATGTAAAAGTACTTGAGTACCATTAGGATAATACCACAGTCCAATATCAGAACCATTATTAGCACTCTGACACCACAAGGCATCATTAGTACCATCCTTATTCTCATCAAGAGCATAAAACTGTCCACCATATATCATTGAGAAGTCTGGTATTATCCTATTTTCATAGGGTAGATACAGTTGAACACCTGTTGTTATGAAGTATATATTAATGATCACTCTAACAACAACTACTTACCATTACTAGGTCTGTTGGTAGGTACTTTGTCCACCTCCTAGTTGTACTAGTTAGTAGTGACATATAATACAATATCTTTACTAACTCTATCATCATCTTTGACAGAGCTAGTACTGATATAATGGAATATTATATTATCAATATAATAACTTTAGTTATGAAAGTTATTACATTTATTAATAGTTATAATAGTTTATTTATAGTAACATAATTGTAATGATGTCATAAATTATTGTTATATTTGTCCCAATGGTTTAAGATCAGTAGATACCTATTATAATAAAGTGTATTATAATATTATAATAATATAATGTATTACCTCAAATGTACATCCAGTTGATGACCTTATATCTTCAATACTGACCCCTTCTGAAATTTACATCAACTTCAGACCCTTTTCAGCATCAACATCAAATACATATTCAACACATGTACATAATTTATTGTACCATTTCTGTAATTATTCTATAAACACAATTCATTCCTATTAATGGCAGAGTACATTGACCTAATATTTTATGACTACCTCCCTGGAAGAAGAAAGAGAGAGACATTATCATCACATACATTATATATTATTACATACCCAGCATTATTACTAACAATAATCAATTCATTAGTACCAGTCTTAATTAATGCATTTATTAAATTCTCTGAAATACCACACAACCCAAATCCTATAATAAAATCAATAACATTATTACATCATAATGATGTCATCATTAACAACTACCTCCTATGAGTAATTTTGATCCATCTTTAATATCTTTAACAGAGCTGTCATAAAACTCCACCCACTTTCCACTACTCAGGGATATACCATGACACTGCAATGGATAAAAGAGGACATTAACTAATACTACAATACTCACTTGAGATACTGATAGACTAGAAACTACTGATTTGAGAGTTTGTAAACGTTTTTGTAAGATACTACGAGATAGAGTAAACGTGAAAGCCATTGTTTACAAAGTGGTAGCCACGCCTATTAATTAGTTTCTGCAAAGATGGAGCAACAGCAGTCATCTTCCACCTCTCAAACCGACCATGTGTTAGGATTAAAAGGTATTTAAATATAGTGTATATTGACTGTGATATTTCTCTCTCTAGTGATGAGGTTGACCAAACCTCATTTAATGGCTCCACCTTTTTCTATGGGAGAGCCGTGGGATCCTATTGGTACGTGAACATAATGGATGCATGTTCATTTAAATGGATACATGAATTAGCATATCTATAAACAGATAGATGAAATAATGGATGATATATTGAAATATGTACATGTGTATTTTCAATATAGGAAGAGCTTTGGAGAGTGAAAGTAACAGAGATGTTAGAGTTGGACAATATGCTCCTGGTATTGGTATCAGTGAAATGTTAGAACTTCCTTCAACTAATACGTTAGTATAACCCTATCATTAGATCTCATTAGATGTCTTGTTATATTGTGTTGTTGTAGACCTGTTAAAGGAAATCTGATATATTTAGAAGAAACTTATCGAGTGTTTGTGTCGCTTAGCAACGAGGGTCAAGAAGTGTTACTGATGTTGTTTTAAAGGTAATCTATCCATCTATGTCCATCCATTCATCATAATGTCAGCCACACCTTCTGTTTGATGGTTGGTATACAGAGTTTATTCCCAATTTTATTTCTCTGCAAATCTCAGAATAATAGTGTTTAATACATTGTGTATTTAATATGATGTGCCCCTGATCATTAGTGTTATAATAATTGTCTGTATTGTTTTATTTAGTTAACTATGACTGAGGAAACTTTGACCACACCTACTAATACAAGTAGTACGGAGGTCAACAATGAATTATTAGAACAAAATATATCAACACTAAAATCAATGGGTGTGGAAGATGAAGATCAGATAAGACAAATACTACATCAGACAAGAAAGTGGAATAGATGAATAAAAATAACAACATCAAATACACACTATACATATATTGTTACCATGACGACATATGTACATAATTTATTGTACCATTTCTGTAATTATTCTATTATCACAATTCTTTCCTGTTAATAGCAGAGTACATTGATCACACAGGGTTTAGGGTTTAATATTGAGTATATGACATGAATTGTTTATATTACACATTGACATGTTAAGTACTGGTGTACAATATTTTGTCATTGGTTTAATGTTCAATTCTCTCATAAGTATAGTCTTGTTGAGAAGTGAGTTCAGTTGGTTCTTCATCAGTTATCTCATACAATGCTTCTTCAAATTTACTATAAACATGATATTATAATTTAAAATATGTCTCCTAGTAACTCACTTAGCACTTCTTTTTACAATACTATAAGCTGGACTGGTTGTCATAGCGATATCTTCATGTGATGTTTTCATACTATATAAAACAAATCATTATAATAATCAATAAAGTTACTTTATCTAATAACATATATACCTCAATAACTGTATCTTATTATATTGTCTTATTACAATCAGTACTAGTATTATAATAATAATACCAGTAATAACTAATAGTACTAGTAATATTGATGATATAATAATTAGTACATTAGTAGAAGACAGGTGCTCAGTACTAATGGTTGTCATAGTGATAATAGGAGTACACCCTATAGAAGAATGACATCATTATTACATAATACAATGACAATATAACAATCAATAATATAGTATTAGTATATATAATATAATCATTATATCTATATGTATTATATAATATGATCATTAGTTAGTGTTGTATATAAATATATAATCAATATAATAATATATTATATTACATGTAACAATACATGTACTATTGTTATATATACAATGATATCAATAGAATATATACTGATATATAGTTAATAATATCATTATATTATTTTATTATATAATTTACTTGTGTTTATTATTAATAATATAGTAATAATAGTTAGTATTGTTAATGAAAATATACTAGTTGATTGTATTAATGATAACATAACCTGTTGATGTTGTAATAATAGATGTTGTTGTTGTTAATATTGTTGATAATAAAGTAATAGTTGATGATGATATAACTGTTGATGTTGGAGTTAAAGTGATTCCTATAATATATAATAATAGGATAGTAGTCTCCAATACATAGTATTAATATAATAAATATATAGTATTAATATAATGTATTAATATTAAGTAAGTGGTAGTTAAGTAATCTAGTTACTTGACTATAACTAAAGTAAAGTAACACAACATTTTTATGATAGGAGACTACTTAAGTGATATGTGACTATTAGAGTAAACCTAACTCTAACATCTACTATATAATGGAATACTAAAAGACCAGCTAAATATCTTCCTCTCTAAAAATTAATTAATATCTTACCAGGTGAGATAGGTTGAGTTCTCTCTCCCTCATAATCAACTCCATTTATTTCATATGTTACAGAAAGTGAAAACAAATAGTCTAAGTTATCTTGTAGTCCTCCTATTACACCTTCACTACTACCAGCAGGAAAGGTCTTCTTACCCATATCAGACTGTCTCTTATGTTTACTAGTACTAATATAATAGACAGTATAGTGCTTGACTTCTTGAGCAGTAATAGGTTGCCACATAGCAAGTACTACAGTGTTATTGATTTTTATTATATTAAAACCAGAAACTGTAGCTATAGAGGAAATGATAAATGTTATTGAAAAAGACAGACAAGAGACCTACGTATGTTACTGGTAGAGATTTGAGTATCAATCCATTCTCCTGGTCCTACACTGGTATATGCTCTCACTCCAATGATATAGTTAGTATTAGGTAGTAGTCCTCCTATACTGTATTGTGTGTTGGTTGTATTGGTCATATTGTATGGACCATTACTGTTAGACACTCTATAACGTATCTCATACATGATAATGATACCATTGGGTACTGTGGGTATATTCCATGTAATGTTGATCATTTGTATTTCTGTACCACTTTGTATTAGATCAGATACCATACCAGGTTCTACAATATATCAATAATACATTATATATCAGTAGTAACTGACTTACTAGCTTCTCCTGTCTGTTGTATTACCTCAATACTTGCTGGTCCAGTCCCAGCATCATTATATGCTCTTACTGTCACAGTGTAGTTAGCATAAGTTGTGAGTGTTGTGAGGTTGTATTGTCTGTTGTCTCCTCCAGTGATGTTAACAGTGTCATTGAATGTTGTGTTAGTGTAGTAGAGCAAGTAACCAGTGATGGGTCCATTCTGTCCAGAGCATGGTACCTCATCCCATGATATAGTCATGGACCTTGCCTCAACTGATGATATAGTAATACTATTGACAGATGAAGTGGGTGCTATAGATAATGTGATAACAATATAATAATTGTGAATATGATAATATAACATAGTTTACCAGATGAGAGTGTATTAATAATTGCTAAACGCAGGCCAGTTATTTCACTACCATATATTCCATTAAGACCAATAATACAGTAAGTACCAGGATCAATACCAGTAAATGTATATGGTGATGAGATTGATGAATTTGTTATAATAGGACCATATATCTTTTCACATAGTCTACGACAATGACGATAACCCTCATATATTTGAGGAGCAAATGAAGGTTGTATCCATATCATAGTAATAGTGGTATTAGTGGTAGTAAATGTCAGAATGGGAAAAGGGATAGCTAAAGATAAAGATAAGAATTAAGCTTTTTTCAAAGAGTGAGTATTATATAGTAATAAAGAAAGTTATGTCAGCAATTTACTTACAAAATGTCACAGTGACATTATTACTATGATCACTAGGTAGTACTGTACTACTTTCACTGCCATATGATACTACAAAGAAGTTATATGTACTGTATGAAGTCAGTCCTGATGTTATATTCAACATTGTGTTAGTGGTAGTTCCTGCACTCATAACAGAACTACTACCACTACTGAGTTGATAGAACACCTCATAACCAGCTACTCCCGACACTGATGACCAGGAGAGTTGTGCATGAGCAAGACCTGTGTTCAGTCTTGTGGCATTCAGACCAGTAGGAGTACCAGCAACTATAACAGAGAGAAAATATGTATACCATCCTACTCAGTGATTTATTTAACCTGTTATAGGCTGTGATGTACTACTACTACTTGTAGCATTTGGACCAGTTTCTCCAGGTATAGGACCATTAGTTACTCTGGCATTGGAGACAGTACACTGGTAAGTACCAGCTTGTCTCATCCTCATTGTTACTGTCACCTGTGTAACAAATCCTGGTCCATTTACTATCACACGAGACAGGTCACCACTAGCAATTGTTAATGGATTACTTCCATCTGTACAAGTAACATTAGTGGGAGGTCCATCAGAGACATTAAAGGTAAGAACGAAGACTGGGGGATTAGCATCTCTTGTGGAGATGAGAGAGAACTTCATGGATGAGTCTGCATCAGGACCATCTATATAATAGTGAGATATATCATCACTTTATTACTATAACAATTCAGTCACTAACCATTGCTATTATAAACATGATCTCTGTATGCTCCTACCACTAGTATTTGATTCACTCCATTCTCATCAGGAATGATACAGGTGTACAGACCTTCATAACCTACTAGTCCTCTATTTCTAGCTAGTGCAATCTGACCTGGGAACCTTTTTGAGAATATTGGACTTTGTGTATTAAACAAAGGTACTTGAGTACCATTAGGATAATACCACAGTCCAATATCAGAACCAGTATTAGCACTCTGACACCACAAGGCATCATCTGTACCATCACCATTTCGATCACCATTATGAAACTGTCCAGTATATATCATTGAGAAGTCTGGTATTATCCTATTCTCATAGGGTAGATACAGTTGTACACCTGTTATTATGTAGTATATATTAATGATCACTCTAACAACAACTACTTACCATTACTAGGTCTGTTGGTAGGTACTTGTCCATCTCCTAGTTGTACTAGTAGTAACATATAATACAATATCTTTACTAACTCTATCATCATCTTTGACAGAGTTACTACTGATATAATGAACTATTATATTATCAATATAATAACTTTAGTTATGAAAAGTTATTACATTTATTAATAGTTATAATAGTTTGTTTATAGTAACATAATTGTGATAATGTCATAAATTATTGTTAAATTTGTTCCATTGGTTTAAGATCAGTAGATACCTATTATAATAAAGTGTATTATAATATTATAATAATATAATGTATTACCTCAAATGTACACCCAGTTGATGATCTTATATCTTCAATACTGACCTCTTCTGAAATTTCTATCAACTTCAGACCCTTCTCAGTATCAACATCACTAATTCACTATACACATATTGGTTACCATGACAACACATGTATTGTACCATTTTTGTAATCTATTAACACAATTCTTTCCTGTTAATACCAGAGTACAATGATCTAATAGTTTATGACCACCTCCCTGGAAGGAGAGAGAGAGACATTATCATCATATACATTATATATTATTACATACCCAGCATTATTACTAACAATAGTCAATTCATTAGTACCTGTCTTAATTAATGCATTTATTAAATTCTCTGGAATACAACATAACCCAAAACCTATAATAAAATCAATAACATTATTACATCATAATGATGTCATCATTAACAACTACCTCCTATGAGTAATTTTGATCCATTTTTAATATCTTTAACAGCATCTACAGAGCTATCATAAAACTCCACCCACCTTTCACTACTCAGGGATATACCACGACACTGCAATGGATAAAAGAGGACATTAACTAATACTACAATACTCACTTGAGATACTGATAGACTAGAAACTACTGATTTGAGAGTTTGTAAACGTGTTTGTAAGATACTACGAGATAGAGTAAACGTGAAAGCCAAAGTGGTAGCCACGCCTATTAATTAGTTTCTGCAAAGATGGAGCAACAGCAGTCATCTTCCACCTCTCAAACCGACCATGTGTTAGGATTAAAAGGTATTTAAATATAGTGTATATTGACTGTGATATTTCTCTCTTTAGTGATGAGGTTGACCAAACCTCATTTAATGGCTCCACCTTTTTCTATGGGAGAGCCGTGGGATCCTATCGGTACGTGAGCATAATAGATGCATGTTCAGTTAAATGGATGCATGAATTAGCATATCTATAACATATAGATGAAATAATGGATGATATATTGAAATATGTACATGTGTATTTTCAATATAGGAAGAGCTTTGGAGAGCGAAAGTAACAAAGATGTTAGAGTTGGACAATATGCTCCTGGTATTGGTATCAGTGAAATGTTGGAACTTCCTTCAACTAATACGTTAGTATAACCCTATCATTAGATCTCATTAGATGTCTTGTTATATTGTGTTGTTGTAGACCTGCTAAAGGAAATCTAATATATTTAGGAGAAACTTATTGAGTGTTTGTGTCGCTTAGCAACGAGGGTCAAAAAAATGTTACTGATGTTGTTTTAAAGGTAATCTATCTATCTATTTATCTGTCTATCCATTCATCATAATGTCAGCCACACCTTCTTTTTGATGGTTGGTATACAGAGTTTATTTCCAATTTTATTTCTCTGCAAATCTCAGAATAATAGTGTTTAATACATTGTGTATTTAATATGATGTGCCCCTGATCATTAGTGTCATAATAATTGTCTGTATTGTTTAACTATGACTGAGGAGACTTTGACCACACCTACTAATACAAGTAGTACGGAGGTCAACAATGAATTATTAGAACAAAATATATCAACACTAAAATCAATGGGTGTGGAAGATGAAGATCAGATAAGACAAATACTACATCAGACAAGAAAGTGGAATAGATGAATAAAAATAACAACATCAAATACACACTATACATATATTGTTACCATGACAACATATGTACATAATTTATTGTACCATTTCTGTAATTATTCTATTATCACAATTCTTTCCTGTTAATGGCAAAGTACATTGATCACACAGGGTTTAAGGTTTAATATTGAGTATATGACATGAATTGTTTATATTACACATTGACATGTTAAGTACTGGTGTACAATATGTCCTCATTGGTTTAATGTTCAATTCTCTCATAAGTATAGTCTTGTTGAGAAGTGAGTTCAGTTGGTTCTTCATCAGTTATCTCATACAATGCTTCTTCAAATTTACTATAAACATGATATTATAATTTAAAATATGTCTCCTAGTAACTCACTTAGCACTTCTTTTTACAATACTATAAGCTGGACTGGTTGTCATAGCGATATCTTCATGTGATGTTTTCATACTATATAAAACAAATCATTATAATAATCAATAAAGTTACTTTATCTAATAACATATATACCTCAATAACTGTATCTTATTATATTGTCTTATTACAATCAGTACTAGTATTATAATAATAATACCAGTAATAACTAATAGTACTAGTAATATTGATGATATAATAATTAGTACATTAGTAGAAGACTGGTACTCAGTACTAGTGGTTGTCATAGTGATAATAGGAGTACACCCTATAGAAGAATGACATCATTATTACATAATACAATGACAATATAACAATCAATAATATAGTACTAGTATATATAATATAATCATTATATCTATATGTATTATATAATATGATCATTAGTTAGTGTTGTATATAAATATATAATCAATATAATAATATATTATATTACATGTAACAATACATGTACTATTGTTATATATACAATGATATCAATAGAATATATACTGATATATAGTTTAATAATATCATTATATCATTTTATTATATAGTTTACTTGTGTTTATTATTAATAATATAGTAATAATAGTTAGTGTTGTTAATAAAAATATACTAGTTGATTGTATTAATGATAACATAACCTGTTGATGTTGTAATAATAGATGTTGTTGTTGTTAATATTGTTGATAATAAAGTAATAGTTGATGATGATATAACTGTTGATGTTGGAGTTAAAGTGATTCTTATAATATATAATAATAGGATAGTAGTCTCCAATACATAGTATTAATATAATAAATATATAATATTAATATAATGTATTAATATTAAGTAAGTGGTAGTTAAGTAATCTAGTTACTTGACTGTAACTAAAGTAAAGTAACACAACATTTTTATGATAGGAGACTACCTAAGTGATATGTGACTATTAGAGTAAACCTAACTCTAACATCTACTATATAATGGAATACTAAAAGACCAGCTAAATAGCTTCCTCTCTAAAAATTAATTAACATCTTACCAGGTGGAATAGGTTGAGTTCTCTCTCCCTCATAATCAACTCCATTTATTTCATATGTTACAGAAAGTGAAAACAAATAGTCTAAGTTATCTTGTAGTCCTCCTATTACACCTTCACTACTACCAGCAGGAAAGGTCTTCTTACCCATATCAGACTGTCTCTTATGTTTACTAGTACTAATATAATAGACAGTATAGTGCTTGACTTCTTGAGCAGTAATAGGTTGCCACATAGCAAGTACTGCAGTGTTATTGATTTTTATTATATTAAACCCAGAAACTAAAGCTATAGAGGAAATGATATAAGTTATTGAAAAGACAGACAAGAGACCTACGTATGTTACTGGTAGAGATTTGAGTATCAATCCATTCTCCTGGTCCTACACTGGTATATGCTCTCACTCCAATGATATAGTTAGTGTTAGGTAGTAGTCCTCCTATACTGTATTGTGTGTTGGTTGTATTGGTCATGATGTATGGACCATTACTGTTAGACTCTCTATAACGTATCTCATACATGATAATGATACCATTGGGTACTGTGGGTATATTCCATGTAATGTTGAGCACTTGTATCTCTGTACCACTTTGTATTAGACCAAATACCACACCAGGTTCTACAATATATCAATAATACATTATATATCAGTAATAACTGACTTACTAGCTTCTTCTGTCTGTTGTATTACCTCACTACTTGCTGGTCCAGTCCCAGCATCATTATATGCTCTTACTGTCACAGTGTAGTTAGTGTAAGGTGTGAGTGTTGTGAGGTTGTACTGTCTGTTGTTTCCTCCAGTGATGTTAACAGTATTACTGAATGTTGTGTTAGTGTAGTAGAGCAAGTAACCAGTGATGGGTCCATTCTGTCCAGAAGAAGGTACCTCATCCCATGATATAGTCATGGACCTTGCCTCAACTGATGATATAGTAATACTACTGACAGATGAAGTGGGTGCTGTAGATGTGAGAGTAATATAATAATTGTGAGTGTATTATAGTTTACTAGATGAGATTGTATTAATAATTCCTAAACCCATACTAGCTGGTTCACTACCATATATTCCATTTAGACCAATAATACATTATATATCAGTAATAATTCACTTACCAGCTTCTTCTGTCTGTTGTATTATCTCACTACTTTCTGGTCCAGTCCCGCCATCATTATATGCTCTTACTGTCACAGTGTAGTTAGTGTAAGGTGTGAGTGTTGTGAGGTTGTACTGTCTGTTGTTTCCTCCAGTGATGTTAACAGTATCACTGAATGTTGTGTTAGTGTAGTAGAGCAAGTAACCAGTGATGGGTCCATTCTGTCCAGAAGAAGGTACCTCATCCCATGATACAGTCATGGACCTTGCCTCAACTGATGATATAGTAATACTACTGACAGATGAGGTGGGTGCTGTAGATGTGAGAGTAATATAATAATTGTGAGTGTATTATAGTTTAACAGATGAGATTGTATTAATAATTCCTAAACCCATACTAGCTGGTTCACTACCATATATATTCCATTTAGACCAATAATACATTATATATCAGTAATAATTCACTTACCAGCTTCTTTTGTCTGTTGTATTACCTCACTACTTGCTGCTCCAGTCCCAGCATCATTATATGCTCTTACTGTCACAGTGTAGTTAGTGTAAGGTGTGAGTGTTGTGAGAGTATATTGTCTGTTGTTTCCTCCAGTGATGTTAACAGTATCACTGAATGTTGTGTTAGTGTAGTAGAGCAAGTAACCAGTGATGGGTCCATTCTGTCCAGAAGAAGGTACCTCATCCCATGATATAGTCATGGACCTTGCCTCAACTGATGATATAGTAATACTACTGACAGATGAAGTGGGTGCTGTAGATAATGTGAGAGTAATATAATAATTGTGAGTGTATTATAGTTTACCAGATGAGATTGTATTAATAATTTCTAAACCCATACTAGCTGGTTCACTACCATATATATTCCATTTAGACCAATAATACATTATATATCAGTAATAATTCACTTACCAGCTTCTTCTGTCTGTTGTATTATCTCACTACTTTCTGGTCCAGTCCCGCCATCATTATATGCTCTTACTGTCACAGTGTAGTTAGTGTAAGGTGTGAGTGTTGTGAGGTTGTACTGTCTGTTGTTTCCTCCAGTGATGTTAACAGTATCACTGAATGTTGTGTTAGTGTAGTAGAGCAAGTAACCAGTGATGGGTCCATTCTGTCCAGAAGAAGGTACTTCATCCCATGATACAGTCATGGACCTTGCCTCAACTGATGATATAGTAATACTACTGACAGATGAGGTGGGTGCTGTAGATGTGAGAGTAATATAATAATTGTGAGTGTATTATAGTTTACCAGATGAGATTGTATTAATAATTCCTAAACCCATACTAGCTGGTTCACTACCATATATATTCCATTTAGACCAATAATACATTATATATCAGTAATAATTCACTTACCAGCTTCTTTTGTCTGTTGTATTATCTCACTACTTTCTGGTCCAGTCCCGCCATCATTATATGCTCTTACTGTCACAGTGTAGTTAGTGTAAGGTGTGAGTGTTGTGAGAGTATATTGTCTGTTGTTTCCTCCAGTGATGTTAACAGTATCACTGAATGTTGTGTTAGTGTAGTAGAGCAAGTAACCAGTGATGGGTCCATTCTGTCCAGAAGAAGGTACTTCATCCCATGATACAGTCATGGACCTTGCCTCAACTGATGATATAGTAATACTACTGACAGATGAGGTGGGTGCTGTAGATGTGAGAGTAATATAATAATTGTGAGTGTATTATAGTTTACCAGATGAGATTGTATTAATAATTCCTAAACCCATACTAGCTGGTTCACTACCATATATATTCCATTTAGACCAATAATACATTATATATCAGTAATAATTCACTTACCAGCTTCTTTTGTCTGTTGTATTACCTCACTACTTGCTGGTCCAGTCCTAGCATCATTATATGCTCTTACTGTCACAGTGTAGTTAGTGTAAGGTGTGAGTGTTGTGAGAGTATATTGTCTGTTGTTTCCTCCAGTGATGTTAACAGTATCACTGAATGTTGTGTTAGTGTAGTAGAGCAAGTAACCAGTGATGGGTCCATTCTGTCCAGAAGAAGGTACCTCATCCCATGATACAGTCATGGACCTTGCCTCAACTGATGATATAGTAATACTACTGACAGATGAGGTGGGTGCTGTAGATGTGAGAGTAATATAATAATTGTGAGTGTATTATAGTTTACCAGATGAGATTGTATTAATAATTCCTAAACCCATACTAGCTGGTTCACTACCATATATATTCCATTTAGACCAATAATACATTATATATCAGTAATAATTCACTTACCAGCTTCTTTTGTCTGTTGTATTATCTCACTACTTTCTGGTCCAGTCCCGCCATCATTATATGCTCTTACTGTCACAGTGTAGTTAGTGTAAGGTGTGAGTGTTGTGAGAGTATATTGTCTGTTGTTTCCTCCAGTGATGTTAACAGTATCACTGAATGTTGTGTTAGTGTAGTAGAGCAAGTAACCAGTGATGGGTCCATTCTGTCCAGAAGAAGGTACTTCATCCCATGATACAGTCATGGACCTTGCCTCAACTGATGATATAGTAATACTACTGACAGATGAGGTGGGTGCTGTAGATGTGAGAGTAATATAATAATTGTGAGTGTATTATAGTTTACCAGATGAGATTGTATTAATAATTCCTAAACCCATACTAGCTGGTTCACTACCATATATATTCCATTTAGACCAATAATACATTATATATCAGTAATAATTCACTTACCAGCTTCTTTTGTCTGTTGTATTACCTCACTACTTGCTGGTCCAGTCCCAGCATCATTATATGCTCTTACTGTCACAGTGTAGTTAGTGTAAGGTGTGAGTGTTGTGAGAGTATATTGTCTGTTGTTTCCTCCAGTGATGTTAACAGTATCACTGAATGTTGTGTTAGTGTAGTAGAGCAAGTAACCAGTGATGGGTCCATTCTGTCCAGAAGAAGGTACCTCATCCCATGATACAGTCATGGACCTTGCCTCAACTGATGATATAGTAATACTACTGACAGATGAAGTGGGTGCTGTAGATGTGAGAGTAATATAATAATTGTGAGTGTATTATAGTTTAACAGACGAGATTGTATTAATAATTCCTAAACACATACTAGCTGGTTCACTACCATATATATTCCATTTAGACCAATAATACATTATATATCAGTAATAATTCACTTACCAGCTTCTTTTGTCTGTTGTATTACCTCACTACTTTCTGGTCCAGTCCCAGCATCATTATATGCTCTTACTGTCACAGTGTAGTTAGTGTAAGGTGTGAGTGTTGTGAGAGTATATTGTCTGTTGTTTCCTCCAGTGATGTTAACAGTATCACTGAATGTTGTGTTAGTGTAGTAGAGCAAGTAACCAGTGATGGGTCCATTCTGTCCAGAAGAAGGTACCTCATCCCATGATACAGTCATGGACCTTGCCTCAACTGATGATATAGTAATACTACTAACAGATGAAGTGGGTGCTGTAGATGTGAGAGTAATATAATAATTGTGAGTGTATTATAGTTTACCAGATGAGATTGTATTAATAATTCCTAAACCCATACTAGCTGGTTCACTACCATATATATTCCATTTAGACTAATAATACATTATATATCAGTAATAATTCACTTACCAGCTTCTTCTGTCTGTTGTATTATCTCACTACTTTCTGGTCCAGTCCCGCCATCATTATATGCTCTTACTGTCACAGTGTAGTTAGTGTAAGGTGTGAATGTTGTGAGGTTGTACTGTCTGTTGTTTCCTCCAGTGATGTTAACAGTATTACTGAATGTTGTGTTAGTGTAGTAGAGCAAGTAACCAGTGATGGGTCCATTCTGTCCAGAAGAAGGTACCTCATCCCATGATACAGTCATGGACCTTGCCTCAACTGATGATATAGTAATACTACTGACAGATGAAGTGGGTGCTGTAGATGTGAGAGTAATATAATAATTGTGAGTGTATTATAGTTTAACAGATGAGATTGTATTAATAATTCCTAAACACATACTAGCTGGTTCACTACCATATATATTCCATTTAGACCAATAATACATTATATATCAGTAATAATTCACTTACCAGCTTCTTTTGTCTGTTGTATTACCTCACTACTTGCTGGTCCAGTCCCAGCATCATTATATGCTCTTACTGTCACAGTGTAGTTAGTGTAAGGTGTGAGTGTTGTGAGAGTATATTGTCTGTTGTTTCCTCCAGTGATGTTAACAGTATCACTGAATGTTGTGTTAGTGTAGTAGAGCAAGTAACCAGTGATGGGTCCATTCTGTCCAGAAGAAGGTACCTCATCCCATGATACAGTCATGGACCTTGCCTCAACTGATGATATAGTAATACTACTAACAGATGAAGTGGGTGCTGTAGATGTGAGAGTAATATAATAATTGTGAGTGTATTATAGTTTAACAGATGAGATTGTATTAATAATTCCTAAACCCATACTAGCTGGTTCACTACCATATATATTCCATTTAGACCAATAATACATTATATATCAGTAATAATTCACTTACCAGCTTCTTTTGTCTGTTGTATTACCTCACTACTTGCTGGTCCAGTCCCAGCATCATTATATGCTCTTACTGTCACAGTGTAGTTAGTGTAAGGTGTGAGTGTTGTGAGAGTATATTGTCTGTTGTTTCCTCCAGTGATGTTAACAGTATCACTGAATGTTGTGTTAGTGTAGTAGAGCAAGTAACCAGTGATGGGTCCATTCTGTCCAGAAGAAGGTACCTCATCCCATGATATAGTCATGGACCTTGCCTCAACTGATAATATAGTAATACTACTGACAGATGAAGTGGGTGCTGTAGATAATGTGAGAGTAATATAATAATTGTGAGTGTATTATAGTTTACCAGATGAGATTGTATTAATAATTCCTAAACCCATACTAGCTGGTTCACTACCATATATATTCCATTTAGACCAATAATACATTATATATCAGTAATAATTCACTTACCAGCTTCTTCTGTCTGTTGTATTACCTCACTACTTTCTGGTCCAGTCCCGCCATCATTATATGCTCTTACTGTCACAGTGTAGTTAGTGTAAGGTGTGAGTGTTGTGAGGTTGTACTGTCTGTTGTTTCCTCCAGTGATGTTAACAGTATCACTGAATGTTGTGTTAGTGTAGTAGAGCAAGTAACCAGTGATGGGTCCATTCTGTCCAGAAGAAGGTACTTCATCCCATGATACAGTCATGGACCTTGCCTCAACTGATGATATAGTAATACTACTGACAGATGAGGTGGGTGCTGTAGATGTGAGAGTAATATAATAATTGTGAGTGTATTATAGTTTACCAGATGAGATTGTATTAATAATTCCTAAACCCATACTAGCTGGTTCACTACCATATATATTCCATTTAGACCAATAATACATTATATATCAGTAATAATTCACTTACCAGCTTCTTTTGTCTGTTGTATTATCTCACTACTTTCTGGTCCAGTCCCACCATCATTATATGCTCTTACTGTCACAGTGTAGTTAGTGTAAGGTGTGAGTGTTGTGAGAGTATATTGTCTGTTGTTTCCTCCAGTGATGTTAACAGTATCACTGAATGTTGTGTTAGTGTAGTAGAGCAAGTAACCAGTGATGGGTCCATTCTGTCCAGAAGAAGGTACTTCATCCCATGATACAGTCATGGACCTTGCCTCAACTGATGATATAGTAATACTACTGACAGATGAGGTGGGTGCTGTAGATGTGAGAGTAATATAATAATTGTGAGTGTATTATAGTTTACCAGATGAGATTGTATTAATAATTCCTAAACCCATACTAGCTGGTTCACTACCATATATATTCCATTTAGACCAATAATACATTATATATCAGTAATAATTCACTTACCAGCTTCTTTTGTCTGTTGTATTACCTCACTACTTGCTGGTCCAGTCCCAGCATCATTATATGCTCTTACTGTCACAGTGTAGTTAGTGTAAGGTGTGAGTGTTGTGAGAGTATATTGTCTGTTGTTTCCTCCAGTGATGTTAACAGTATCACTGAATGTTGTGTTAGTGTAGTAGAGCAAGTAACCAGTGATGGGTCCATTCTGTCCAGAAGAAGGTACCTCATCCCATGATACAGTCATGGACCTTGCCTCAACTGATGATATAGTAATACTACTGACAGATGAAGTGGGTGCTGTAGATGTGAGAGTAATATAATAATTGTGAGTGTATTATAGTTTAACAGACGAGATTGTATTAATAATTCCTAAATACATACTAGCTGGTTCACTACCATATATATTCCATTTAGACCAATAATACATTATATATCAGTAATAATTCACTTACCAGCTTCTTTTGTCTGTTGTATTACCTCACTACTTGCTGGTCCAGTCCCAGCATCATTATATGCTCTTACTGTCACAGTGTAGTTAGTGTAAGGTGTGAGTGTTGTGAGAGTATATTGTCTGTTGTTTCCTCCAGTGATGTTAACAGTATCACTGAATGTTGTGTTAGTGTAGTAGAGCAAGTAACCAGTGATGGGTCCATTCTGTCCAGAAGAAGGTACCTCATCCCATGATACAGTCATGGACCTTGCCTCAACTGATGATATAGTAATACTACTAACAGATGAAGTGGGTGCTGTAGATGTGAGAGTAATATAATAATTGTGAGTGTATTATAGTTTAACAGATGAGATTGTATTAATAATTCCTAAACCCATACTAGCTGGTTCACTACCATATATATTCCATTTAGACTAATAATACATTATATATCAGTAATAATTCACTTACCAGCTTCTTTTGTCTGTTGTATTACCTCACTACTTGCTGGTCCAGTCCCGCCATCATTATATGCTCTTACTGTCACAGTGTAGTTAGTGTAAGGTGTGAGTGTTGTGAGGTTGTACTGTCTGTTGTTTCCTCCAGTGATGTTAACAGTATTACTGAATGTTGTGTTAGTGTAGTAGAGCAAGTAACCAGTGATGGGTCCATTCTGTCCAGAAGAAGGTACCTCATCCCATGATACAGTCATGGACCTTGCCTCAACTGATGATATAGTAATACTACTGACAGATGAAGTGGGTGCTGTAGATGTGAGAGTAATATAATAATTGTGAGTGTATTATAGTTTAACAGATGAGATTGTATTAATAATTCCTAAACACATACTAGCTGGTTCACTACCATATATATTCCATTTAGACCAATAATACATTATATATCAGTAATAATTCACTTACCAGCTTCTTTTGTCTGTTGTATTACCTCACTACTTGCTGGTCCAGTCCCAGCATCATTATATGCTCTTACTGTCACAGTGTAGTTAGTGTAAGGTGTGAGTGTTGTGAGAGTATATTGTCTGTTGTTTCCTCCAGTGATGTTAACAGTATCACTGAATGTTGTGTTAGTGTAGTAGAGCAAGTAACCAGTGATGGGTCCATTCTGTCCAGAAGAAGGTACCTCATCCCATGATACAGTCATGGACCTTGCCTCAACTGATGATATAGTAATACTACTGACAGATGAAGTGGGTGCTGTAGATGTGAGAGTAATATAATAATTGTGAGTGTATTATAGTTTACTAGATGAGATTGTATTAATAATTCCTAAACCCATACTAGCTGGTTCACTACCATATATTCCATTTAGACCAATAATACATTATATATCAGTAATAATTCACTTACCAGTTTCTCCTGTCTGTTGTATTACCTCACTACTTGCTGGTCCAGTCCCGCCATCATTATATGCTCTTACTGTCACAGTGTAGTTAGTGTAAGGTGTGAGTGTTGTGAGGTTGTACTGTCTGTTGTTTCCTCCAGTGATGTTAACAGTATTACTGAATGTTGTGTTAGTGTAGTAGAGCAAGTAACCAGTGATGGGTCCATTCTGTCCAGAAGAAGGTACCTCATCCCATGATACAGTCATGGACCTTGCCTCAACTGATGATATAGTAATACTACTGACAGATGAAGTGGGTGCTGTAGATGTGAGAGTAATATAATAATTGTGAGTGTATTATAGTTTAACAGATGAGATTGTATTAATAATTCCTAAACACATACTAGCTGGTTCACTACCATATATATTCCATTTAGACCAATAATACATTATATATCAGTAATAATTCACTTACCAGCTTCTTTTGTCTGTTGTATTACCTCACTACTTGCTGCTCCAGTCCCAGCATCATTATATGCTCTTACTGTCACAGTGTAGTTAGTGTAAGGTGTGAGTGTTGTGAGAGTATATTGTCTGTTGTTTCCTCCAGTGATGTTAACAGTATCACTGAATGTTGTGTTAGTGTAGTAGAGCAAGTAACCAGTGATGGGTCCATTCTGTCCAGAAGAAGGTACCTCATCCCATGATACAGTCATGGACCTTGCCTCAACTGATGATATAGTAATACTACTAACAGATGAAGTGGGTGCTGTAGATGTGAGAGTAATATAATAATTGTGAGTGTATTATAGTTTACCAGATGAGATTGTATTAATAATTCCTAAACCCATACTAGCTGGTTCACTACCATATATATTCCATTTAGACTAATAATACATTATATATCAGTAATAATTCACTTACCAGCTTCTTTTGTCTGTTGTATTACCTCACTACTTGCTGGTCCAGTCCCACCATCATTATATGCTCTTACTGTCACAGTGTAGTTAGTGTAAGGTGTGAGTGTTGTGAGAGTATATTGTCTGTTGTTTCCTCCAGTGATGTTAACAGTATTACTGAATGTTGTGTTAGTGTAGTAGAGCAAGTAACCAGTGATGGGTCCATTCTGTCCAGAAGAAGGTACCTCATCCCATGATACAGTCATGGACCTTGCCTCAACTGATGATATAGTAATACTACTGACAGATGAAGTGGGTGCTGTAGATGTGAGAGTAATATAATAATTGTGAGTGTATTATAGTTTACTAGATGAGATTGTATTAATAATTCCTAAACCCATACTAGCTGGTTCACTACCATATATTCCATTTAGACCAATAATACATTATATATCAGTAATAATTCACTTACCAGTTTCTCCTGTCTGTTGTATTACCTCACTACTTGCTGGTCCAGTCCCGCCATCATTATATGCTCTTACTGTCACAGTGTAGTTAGTGTAAGGTGTGAGTGTTGTGAGGTTGTACTGTCTGTTGTTTCCTCCAGTGATGTTAACAGTGTTATTGAATGTTGTGTTAGTGTAGTAGAGCAAGTAACCAGTGATGGGTCCATTCTGTCCAGAAGAAGGTACCTCATTCCATGATACAGTCATGGACCTTGCCTCAACTGATGATATAGTAATACTACTGACAGATGAAGTGGGTGCTGTAGATAATGTGAGAATAATATAATAATTGTGAGTGTATTATAGTTTACTAGATGAGATTGTATTAATAATTCCTAAACCCATACTAGCTGGTTCACTACCATATATATTCCATTTAGACCAATAATACATTATATATCAGTAATAATTCACTTACCAGCTTCTTTTGTCTGTTGTATTACCTCACTACTTGCTGGTCCAGTCCTAGCATCATTATATGCTCTTACTGTCACAGTGTAGTTAGTGTAAGGTGTGAGTGTTGTGAGAGTATATTGTCTGTTGTTTCCTCCAGTGATGTTAACAGTATCACTGAATGTTGTGTTAGTGTAGTAGAGCAAGTAACCAGTGATGGGTCCATTCTGTCCAGAAGAAGGTACCTCATCCCATGATACAGTCATGGACCTTGCCTCAACTGATGATATAGTAATACTACTGACAGATGAAGTGGGTGCTGTAGATGTGAGAGTAATATAATAATTGTGAGTGTATTATAGTTTAACAGATGAGATTGTATTAATAATTCCTAAACCCATACTAGCTGGTTCACTACCATATATATTCCATTTAGACCAATAATACATTATATATCAGTAATAATTCACTTACCAGCTTCTTCTGTCTGTTGTATTATCTCACTACTTGCTGGTCCAGTCCCGCCATCATTATATGCTCTTACTGTCACAGTGTAGTTAGTGTAAGGTGTGAGTGTTGTGAGGTTGTACTGTCTGTTGTCTCCTCCAGTGATGTTAACAGTATTACTGAATGTTGTGTTAGTGTAGTAGAGCAAGTAACCAGTGATGGGTCCATTCTGTCCAGAAGTAGGTACCTCATCCCATGATATAGTCATGGACCTTGCCTTAACTGATGATATAGTAATACTACTGACAGATGAAGTGGGTGCTGTAGATGTGAGAGTAATATAATAATTGTGAGTGTATTATAGTTTAACAGATGAGATTGTATTAATAATTCCTAAACCCATACTAGCTGGTTCACTACCATATATATTCCATTTAGACCAATAATACATTATATATCAGTAATAATTCACTTACCAGCTTCTTCTGTCTGTTGTATTATCTCACTACTTTCTGGTCCAGTCCCAGCATCATTATATGCTCTTACTGTCACAGTGTAGTTAGTGTAAGGTGTGAGTGTTGTGAGGTTGTGCTGTCTGTTGTCTCCTCCAGTGATGTTAACAGTATCACTGAATGTTGTGTTAGTGTAGTAGAGCAAGTAACCAGTGATGGGTCCATTCTGTCCAGAGCAAGGTACCTCATCCCATAATATAGTCATGGATCTTGCCTCAACTGATGATATAATGATATTACTGACAGATGAAGTGGGTGCTGTAGATAATATGAGAACAATACAATAATTGTGAATATGAGAATACAACATAGTTTACCAGATGAGAGTGTAGTAGTATTTTCAGCACCCAGGACTATAGTGTCACTATCATATATTCCATTAAGACCAACAATACAATAAGTACCAGGATCAATACCAGTAAATGTATATGGTGATGAGATTGATGAATTAGTGTGTATAATAGGACGTAAAGTCTGTTCACATAGCCTATGACATTGACGAAAACCATTATAATAACTAGGAGGAGCAAATGAAGGTGATATCCATATCATAGTAATAGTGGTAGTAGTGGTAGTAAGGGTCAGAATAACTGAGGGTTTAACTATAGAATAGAGAGATCACAAACAATAGATATCTACTCACATAATGTCACAGTGATATTGTTACTATGATCACTAGGTAGTACTGTACTATCCTCACTGCCATATGATACTACAAAGAAGTTATATGTACTGTATGAAGTCAGTCCTGATGTTATATTCAACATTGTGTTAGTGGTAGTTCCTGCACTCATAACAGAACCACTACCACTACTGAGTTGATAGAACACCTCATAACCAGCTACTCCTGACACAGATGACCAGGAGAGTTGTACATGAGTCAGACCTGTGTTCAGTCTTGTAGCAATCAGACCAGTAGGAGTGCCAGCAACTATAACAGAGAGATAAAATATGCATACCATCCTACTAAGTAATTACTAACCTGTTATAGGCTGTGATGTACTGCTACTAACTTGAGCCCTAGATATAGCATCTACTCCAGCATTAGAGACAGTACACTGGTAGGTACCAGCTTGTCTCATCCTCACTGTTACTGTCACCTGTGTAACAGATTCTGGTCCATTCACTACCACACGAGACAGGTCACCACTAGCAATAGTAAATGGTTTACTTCCATCTGTACAAGTGACATCAGTGGGAGGTCCATCAGAGACATTGAAGGTGAAAGTGAAGACTGGAGGGTTAGTATCTCTTGTAGAGATGAGAGAGAACTTCATGGAGGAGTCTGCATCAGGACCATCTACATAAGAGTGAAGTATATCATCACTTTATTACTACATGAACTAAGTCACTGACCATAGTCAAGGTAAGTGAAAATTGTGTATATTCCTACCACTAGTGTTTGGTTCACTCCATTCTCATCAGGAATGATACAGGTGTACAGACCTTCACAACCTGATAGTCCTGACTTTCTTGCCAGTGCAATCTGACCTATGAGCCTCTTTGAAAATATTGGTTGTGGTGCTGAGTTATTAAAAAATGTTCCATTAAACAAAGGTACTTGAGTACCATTAGGATAATACCACAGTCCAATATTAGAACCATTATTAGCACTCTGACACCACAAAGCATCAATAGCCTTGCGACGATCATTGTTCTCACCCATATCATAAAATGGATTCTCATATATCATTGAGAAGTCTGGTATTATCCTCTTTTTATAGGATTGATACAGTTGTACACCTGTTATTATGAAGTATATATTAATGATCATTCTAACAACAACTTACCATTACTAGGTCTGTTGGTAGGTACTTGTCCATCTCCTAGTTGTACTAGTAGTAACATATAATACAATAACACTTTTAACAACATTATGTTTTCCTCGAGCAATAAAAAATGAGGTTTTAATTTAAAATGCTATCATAACTGTTTGTAGCAGAATTAAATACCTCTGATATTACATCTACTCTGGTATTGGAAATGTAAATACCAGCTTTTCTCATCCTCACTGTTACTGTCACCTGTGTAACAGATCCTGGTCCATTCACTACCACATGAGACAGGTCACCACTAGCAATGCTAAATGGATTACTTCCATCTCCCACTTTTGTCGATTGTACGGATCTGTACAATAAACAACAGTGGAAGGCCAATTGGAGGATTAGTATCTCTTGTGGAGACGAGAGAGAACTTCATAGAGGAGTATGCATCAAGTTATGTAATAGTGGTATTAGTTGAAGTGAGTGTAAGAATGGCCAAAGGAATAGCTAAAATATAAGGATGAATGTACAATAATATTAACTAACTTCATTAAGTACTCACTTAATGACAAAAGTGGTGCTATGATCATATTATATTATCAAAATAATAACTTTAGTTATGAAAAGTTATTACATTTATTAATAGTTAGAATAGTTTATTTATAGTAACATAATTGTGATTATGTCATAAATTATTGTTATATTTGTTCCATTGGTTTAAGATCAGTAGATACCTATTATAATAAAGTGTATTATAATATTATAATAATATAATGTATTACCTCAAATGTACACCCAGTTAATGACCTTATATCTTCAATACTGACCCCTTCTGAAATTTCTATCAACTTTAGACCCTTCTCAGCATCAACATCAAATACACACTATACATTATTGGTTACCATGACAACATATGTACATAATTTATTGTACCATTTCTGTAATTATTCTATTAACACAATTCTTTCCTGTTAATAGCAGAGTACATTGATCACACAGGGTTTAGGGTTTAATATTGAGTATATAACATGAATTGTTTATATTACACATTGACATGTTAAGTACTAGTGTACAATATTTCTTCATTGGTTCAATATTTAATTCTCTCATAAGTATAGTCTTGTTCAGAAGTGAGTTCAGTTGGTTCTTGATCAGTTATCTCATATAATGTTTCTTCAAATTTACTATAAACATGATATTATAATTTAAAATATGTCTCCTAGTAACTCACTTATCAATTGTTTTTACAACACTATAAGCTGGACTGGTTGTCATAGTGATATCTTCATGTAATGCTTTCATACTATATAAAACAAATCATTATAATAATCAATAAAGTTACTTTATCTAATAACATATATACCTTAATAACTGTATCTTATTATATTGTCTTATTACAATCAGTACTAGTATTATAATAATAATACCAGTAATAACTAATAGTACTAGTAATATTAATAAACCAGCAGTTAGTCCATTAGTGGAAGACTGACACTCAGTACAAGTGGTTGTCATAGTGATAATAGGAGTACATCCTATAGAAGAATGACAATGACAATATAGCATAATCAATAATATAGTACTAGTATATATAATATAATTGATATATATCATAATACATTATATAATTATATTAATATCCATAACGATACTATGTGTAAATGAAATTAATCATTCAATCCCATCCTCAGATGGCAAATTGATGGACATGTCCACATGCAGGCATTCCCGTGCCAAAGAACAATAGAAAGGTGTTGAAAGAGATGATTGATTGAATGAGATAGTGGGAGATCCTTATGTTGTGCTTGTTGTTTGCCAATCAGCCTGAGGGTATTGATTGGTTCATCACTCCATCCCCCCACTGACTCAACTACCAGAGGGACAAAGGAGACACACCAGCAGCTAAACAGTTTTCCAGATGTATACGGAACTTTCTATCCTCTCTGTCAGTGATTGCATAACCAGGAGTAACAGAGGCACCTTGAATGGTAAGCTGCTGAAGAGAAGAGATAACAGTGACATCAAATGCAGTCCCCATTGCCTCTACAACCAATTTGATGGTCACCAAAGCCATCAGTTACCACCTGACAAACAGGGCAAGTCGACCTCTCCTGACACATTTGAACACCCAGCCAATACTGTAAACACAATCGAAAATCATGATCTTGAATATGCAGACCAAGAGCCTTAAAAGGCACCACCTTCAGCCAATCTCCAGCGTGATGAACAGAAGATGACAAAGCCAAAGCCTTTGACCGAGTGTCTGGAACTGTGTCAGTCTATTAAAGGATGCCTGGTCAATAACTCTGGACAAATAGTGTTGACAGATGGGAGAGTCAATATTGTCCAAAGAGGACCACTCCGGTCTGTTAGCAGAAGCAGATAGTAACTCTAAAGCTGAGAAGAGATGGTGAGAAGATGGAGTGACACAGTTAAGAATTCCAATTATGAGATCAGTTGATTGAACCCAAGAACTAACAAATCCCGCTGGGACATGAAGAGATGCTTGATGAATACCAAAACCATCAAGTGAGATTGGCAAAGAAGCCTTCCACCAAGACCAGTCAGACAAGGGAGCACCAACCAAATCAGATACAGACTTGTACATGGAGATGTCAAAAGAGGAAATCACCTCCTTGATGTAACTTGGAGGACAAGTTTGTAGAGAAAAGGAAAATTTAGGGATGGAGAGACATGAGCGCAGCAAAGCACATTCCATCATTATATCATTATATTATATAGTTTACTTGTGTTTATTATTAATAATATAGTAATAATAGTTAGTGTTGTTAATGAAAATATACAAGTTGATTGTATTAATGATAACATAACCTGTTGATGTTGTAATAATAGATGTTGTTGTTGATGATGATATAACTGTTGATGTTGGAGTTAATATGACTCCTATAGTAGTAAGTAGTCTAGTTAATATATAGGATAGTAATTTACAATATATAGTGTATTAATGTTAATGAGATAAGTGGTAGTTAAGTAGTCTAGGTAATCAACTGTTACTAATGTTAAATTATATTACTGGAGTGGTCCCAATTCTACCATCTACTGTGTTGTGTAATGGAATCATAAAAGACCCTGCTTCTTACTCTCTAAAAATTAATAAATATCTTACTAGGTTGAGTTCTCTCTCCCTCATAATCAACTCCATTTATTTCATATATTACAGAAAGTGAGAACAAATAGTTTAAGTTATCTTGTAGTCCTCCTATTACACCTTCATTGCTACAAGCAGGAAAGGTCTTCTTACCCATATCAGACTGTCTCTTATGTTTACTAGTACTAATATAATAAACAGTATAGTGCTTGACTTCTGGAGCAGTAATAGGTTGCCACATAGCAAGTACTGCAGTGTTACTGATTTTTGTTATATTAAAACCAGAAACTATAGCTATAGAGGAAATGATTAAGTTATTGAAAAGACAGACAAGAGACCTACGTATGTTACTGGTAGAGATTTGAGTATCATTCCATTCTCCTGGTCCTACACTGGTATATGCTCTCACTCCAATGATATAGTTAGTGTTAGGTAGTAGTCCTCCTATACTGTATTGTGTGTTGGTTGTATTAGTCATATTGCATAGACCATTACTGTTAGACTCTCTATAACGTATTTCATACATGATAATGATACCATTGGGTACTGTGGGTATATTCCATGTAATGTTGATTACTTGTATCTCTATACCACTTTGTATTAGACCAGATACCATACCAGGTTCTACAATATATCAATAATACATTATATATTAGTAGTAACTGACTTACCAGCTTCTCTTGTCTGTTGTATTACCTCACTACTTTCTGGTCCAGTCCCAGCGTCATTATATGCTCTTACTGTCACAGTGTAGTTAGTGTAAGGTGTGAGTGTTGTGAGGTTGTACTGTCTGTTGTCTCCTCCAGTGATGTTAACAGTGTCATTGAATATTGTGTTAGTGTAGTAGAGCAAGTAACCAGTGATGGGTCCATTCTGTCCAGAAGAAGGTACCTCATCCCATGATATAGTCATGGACCTTGCCTCAACTGATGATATAGTAATACTACTGACAGATGAAGTGGGTGCTGTAGATAATGTGAGAGTAATATAATAATTGTGAGTATATTATAGTTTACCAGATGAGAGTGTATTAATAATTTCTAAACCCATACTAGCTGGTTCACTACCATATATTCCATTTAGACCAATAATACATTATATATCAGTAATAATTCACTTACCAGCTTCTTCTGTCTGTTGTATTACCTCACTACTTGCTGGTCCAGTCCCAGCATCATTATATGCTCTTAATGTCACAGTGTAGTTAGTGTAAGGTGTGAGTGTTGTGAGGTTGTACTGTCTGTTGTCTCCTCCAGTGATGTTAACAGTGTCAGTGAATGTTGTGTTAGTGTAGTAGAGCAAGTAACCAGTGATGGGTCCGTTCTGTCCAGAAGAAGGTACCTCATTCCATGATATAGTCATGGACCTTGCCTCAACTGATGATATAGTAATACTACTGACAGATGAGGTGGGTGCTGTAGATGTGAGAGTAATATAATAATTGTGAGTGTATTATAGTTTACTAGATGAGATTGTATTAATAATTCCTAAACCCATACTAGCTGGTTCACTACCATATATTCCATTTAGACCAATAATACATTATATATCAGTAATAATTCACTTACCAGCTTCTCCTGTCTGTTGTATTACCTCACTACTTGCTGGTCCAGTCCCAGCATCATTATATGCTCTTAATGTCACAGAATATTTAGTGTAAGGTGTGAGTGTTGTGAGGTTGTACTGTCTGTTGTCTCCTCCAGTGATGTTAACAGTGTCAGTGAATGTTGTGTTAGTGTAGTAGAGCAAGTAACCAGTGATGGGTCCATTCTGTCCAGAAGAAGGTACCTCATCCCATGATATAGTCATGGACCTTGCCTCAACTGATGATATAATGATATTACTGACAGATGAAGTAGGTGCTGTAGATAATGTGAGAGTAATATAATAATTGTGAGTGTATTATAGTTTACCAGACGAGATTGTATTAATAATTCCTAAACCCAGGCTAGCTGGTTCACTACCATATATTCCATTTAGACCAATAATACATTATATATCAGTAATAATTCACTTACCAGCTTCTCTTGTCTGTTGTATTACCTCACTACTTGCTGGTCCAGTCCCAGCATCATTATATGCTCTTACTGTCACAGTGTAGTTAGTGTAAGGTGTGAGTGTTGTGAGGTTGTACTGTCTGTTGTCTCCTCCAGTGATGTTAACAGTGTAATTGAATGTTGTGTTAGTGTAGTAGAGCAAGTAACCAGTGATGGGTCCATTCTGTCTAGAGCAAGGTACCTCATCCCATGATATAGTTAATGACCTTGCCTCAACTGATGATATAATGATATTACTGACAGATGAAGTGGGTGCTGTAGATAATATGAGAACAATATAATAATTGTATGATAATATAACATAGTTTACCAGATGAGAGTGTAGTGGTAATTCTTAAACCCAGGGCAGCTGGTTCACTACCATATTTTCCATTAAGACCAACAAAACAGTAAGTACCAGGATCAATACCAGTAAATGTATATGGTGATGAGATTAATGAATTTGTTATGACAGGATCATACATATTTTCACATAGTCTTCGACATTGACGATAGCCCTCATATGTTTGAGGAGCAAATGAAGGTTGTGTCCATATCATAGTAATAGTGGTATTAGTAGTAGTAAATGTCAGAATGGGAAAAGGGATAACTTAAGATAAGGATAAGAGCAATAGTAGCTTTTTTGTTCAAAGAGAGATAATAAATGAAGTTTTATCAGCAATTTACTTACAGAATTTCACAGTGACATAGTTACTATGACCACTAGGTAGTACTGTACTACCCTCACTGCCATATGATACTACAAAGAAGTTATATGTGTCAATGGAAGTCAGTCCTGATGTTATATTCAACATTGTGTTATTGGTAGTTCCTGCACTCATAACAGAACTACTACCACTACTGAATTGATAGAACACCTCATAACCAGCTACTCCTAAAACAGATGACCAGGAGAGTTGTACATGAGCCAGACCTGTGTTAAGTCTTGTAGCATTCAGACTAGTAGGAGTACCAGCAACTATAACAAAGTGAGAGTGTGTATACTATCCTACTTAGTGATTATTTACCTGTTATAGACAATGATGAACTGCTGCTAACTGCTCCTCCTTGCCTGTCTGTTACTCTGACATTGGAAACAGTACACTGGTAAGTACCAGCTTGTCTCATCCTCACTGTCACTGTCACCTGTGTAACAGATTCTGGTCCATTCACTACCACACGAGACAGGTCACCACTAGCAATAGTGAATGGGTTACTTCCATCTGTACAAGTGACATCAGTGGGTGGTCCATCAGAGACATTGAAGGTGAAAGTAAAGACTGGAGGATTAGCATCTCTTGTGGAGATGAGAGAGAATTTCATGGAGGAGTCTGCATCAGGACCATCTATATAATAGTGAGATATATCATCACTTTATTACTACATGAACTCAGTTACTGACCATTGATATTGTAAGCATAATTTGTGTATATTCCTACCACTAGTGTTTGGTTCACTCCATTCTCATCAGGAATGATACAGTTGTACAGACCTTCAATACCTGCTAATCCTTTGTTTCTAGCTAGCGCAATCTGACCTTTAAACCTCTTTGAAAATATTACAATTTGACTATTTTCAGCAAACAAAGGTACTTGAGTACCATTAGGATAATACCATAATCCAATATTAGAACCATTATTAGCACTCTGACACCACAAGGCATCATCATAACCATCATCATTCCGATCACCATTATGAAACTGTGTAGCATATATCATTGAGAAGTCTGGTATTGTCTTATTCTCATAGGGTAGATACAGCTGTACACCTGTTATTATGAAGTATATATTAATGATCACTCTAACAACAACTACTTACCATTACTAGGTCTGTTGGTAGGTACTTGTCCATCTCCTAGTTGTACTAGTAGTAACATATAATACAATATCTTTACTAACTCCATCATCATCTTTGTACTGATATAACGAACTATTAACAATAATACTATTACTATTATTATATCAACACTAATAAAATAAAATAATCAATGATGTTTTGTTATTACATAAAACAAACTATTTTAATGAACAATATATGCTCTTACTGTCACAGTGTAGTTAGTGTAAGGTGTGAGTGTTGTGAGGTTGTACTGTCTGTTATCTCCTCCAGTGATGTTAACAGTGTCAGTGAATGTTGCGTTAGTGTAGTAGAGCAAGTAACCAGTGATGGGTCCATTCTGTCCAGAGCAAGGTACCTCATCCCATGATATAGTCATGGACCTTGCCTCAACTGATAATATAATGATATTACTGACAGATGAAGTGGGTGCTGTAGATAATATGAGAACAATATAATAATTGTGAATATGATAATATAACATAGTTTACCAGATAAGGACAGTGTAGTCATTATTCCAGTACCAAGGTGATATTGGCTGCTACCATATATTCCATTAAGCCCAACAATACAGTAAGTACCAGGATCAATACCAGTAAATGTATATGGTGATGAGATTGATGAATTTAAGAATATAGTGGAAAAGGATGCTTCACATAGTCGATGACATTGAAGAAAACCTTTGAATTCTTGAGGAATAAATGAAAGTTATGTAATAGTGGTATTAGTTGAAGTGAGTGTAAGAATGGCCAAAGGAATAGTTAAAATATAATGATGAATGTATAATAATAATGTACAATAATATTAACTAACTTCATTAAGTACTCACCTAATGACAAAAGTGATGCTATGATCATATTATATTATCAAAATAATAACTTTAGTTATGAAAAGTTATTAAGAATATTAATAGTTTATAATAGTTTATTTATAGTTAATGATTTCATAAATTATTGTTAAATTTGTCCCTGTGGTTTAAGATCAGTAGATACCTATTATAATAAAGTGTATTATAATATTATAATAATATAATGTATTACCTCAAATGTACACCCAGTTGTATCTTCAACATTGACCCCTTCTGAAATTTCTATCAACTTCAGACCCTTCTCAGCATCAACATCAAATACACACTATACATTATTGGTTACCATGACAACATTTGTACATAATTTATTGTACCATTTCTGTAATTATTCTATTAACACAATTCTTTCCTGTTAATGGCAGAGTACATTGATTTAATATTTTATGACTATCTCCCTGGAAGGAGAGAGAGAAAGACATTGTCATCATATTTTATTGGTGATCCTCCTTGATGGATCAGATTACCATAAGCTATCAGAGTGAAGAATGCTGGTATTCCAGCACCTCCAGCACGGATCCTCTCAGCTAATGTCCCTTGAGGGGTAAGCTCCACTTCTAATTCACCAGATAAAAACTGCCGCTCAAATTCAGCATTCTCTCCAACATATGATGATATCATGCGTTTTATTTGATGAGAATTTAATAGTAAACCAAGACCAAATGAATCAACACTGAGCAAGTGAGAGAGAGAGAGAGAGAGAAAGACATTATTATGATATACATTATATATTATTACATACCCAGCATTATTACTAACAATAGTCAATTCATTAGTACCAGTCTTAATTAATGCATTTATTAAATTCTCTGGAATACCACACAACCCAAAACCTATAATAAAATCAATAACATTATTACATCATAATGATGTCATCATTAATACATACCTCCTATGAGTAATTTTGATCCATCTTTAACATCTTTAACAGAGCTGTCATAAAACTCCACCCACTTTCCACTACTCAGGGATATACCACGATACTGCAATGGATAAAAGAGGACATTAACTAATACTGCAATACTCACTTGAGATACTGATAGACTAGAAACTACTGATTTGAGAGTTTGTAAACGTGTTTGTAAGATACTACGAGATAGAGTAAACGTGAAAGCCATTGTTTACAAAGTGGTAGCCACCCCCATTAATTAGTTTCTGCAACTATGGAGCAACAGCAGTCAGCTTCCACCTCTCAAACCGACCTAGTCTCGTCCCCAGACCTACTAGCAAGCTAAAGTACTACTTTAGCTTGCTAGTAGGTCTGGGGACGAGACTAAAACGGACCATGTGTTAGGATTAAAAGGTATTTAAATATATTGACTGTGATATTTTTCTCTCTAGTGATGAAGTTGACCAAGCCTAATTTAATGGCTCCACCTTTTTCTATGGGAGAGCCGTGGGATCCTATCGGTACGTGAGCATAATGGATGCATGGACAGTTAAATGGATGCATGAATTAGCATATCTATAAACAGATAGATGAAATAATGATGTTTCATGAACTATGTAATAGGATAGTATCCATGGCAACCACAGCACGAAATGATATGATGATTTGTTGTGGGAATACACCAGTACTAAACCAACCAGTGTTTGGGTTGCTAAGGGGCGTGGTCCTCAGAGGTTCAAATTTTAACTAATGCTTACCCATCTAAATACTTTTGTAGCTCTTTCTTCTTATAGCAATGTTACTACTAAATGATTTAGGACGAATTGTTTAGAACAAATAAGAACACATTGGTTTAGACTGTTTTTATGTTGCGCTATTCTTATGGAAAACACTACAACAACATAAGATATAGGTGTACTTTGGGACTATAGCCATTGTTTTAAGTTATGTAGACATAATTACAGCTTGTCATCTAAAGACAAAAGATTGCTGTGTTGGTTTAACTTGTTATTATTTGCATTAGTAATCTCCTGTCATAATTATGTAAAGTGCAAAATACGTGCACATATTCAGTACAAATTAATTATAATTAATAATTATTAATTTCCTTTCAGATGGGTAAGATAAAAGTCAGACTGTACTATAGAAAGCACAGATCAATTCCGAGGTCTTTAATTGTATCTCTTCCAAAGTTAATTTCTTGTCTGTTTTGTCATCATTTCTTGTCTTACTGTGACTATGACCTAACATTATCAGCAAAATTAATTGTCAGATAAATAATAATTACTTCAAATAAATATTTATTATAAAGTAACACTTAGTTAAAGTAAAAATTCCAAAATACTACATACTTGTTTTAGAAGAAACAAGACCATTGCAAACTATAGTTTACACAAAGTTTATACTTGTCAGGTAGAGATGAGGGTACAGGAAGTGCAATCTTGGTTACGTACAGTCTATACTATATATAACTATTGCTTACTCATCTATAATTGCTTCAGGTGGATAATTCTCGTCATTAGAACTTGCTAAAATTACTGCAGTTCCCTCAGATGGACTGGGTAAGTTTGTCATAATGTCAACCACACCTTCTATTTCAGAATGTTTCTGTATACTAGTTCTGACTTGTTAATATCTTATACAAAGTATTAATAATGTTTAGTGCATTGTGTATTTAATATGATGTGCCCCTGATCATTAGTGTCATAATAATAGTCTGTATTGTTTCAACCACACCTACTAACACAAGTATTACAGAGGTCAACAATGAATTATTAAAATGACATGTATCCACACTAAAATCAATGGACGTGGAAGATGAAGATCAGATAAGACAAATACTATGTCAGACAAGCAATGATTTACAAGTGGAATAGATGAATAGATAAACAACATCAATATCAAATACATACATATATATATATATAATTATATTATATTTATTGGTTACCATGACAACAAATGTACATAATTTTTTGTACTAGTTCTGTAATTATTTTATTAAAACAATTCTTTCCTGTTAATAGCAGAGTACATTGATCACACAGGGTTTAGGGTTTAATATTGAGTATATGACATGAATTGTTTATAAAACTCATCAACTTATAAAGTACTAGTGTACAATATGTCCTCATTGGTTCAATGTTCAATTCTCTCATAAGTATAGTCTTGTTCAGAAGTGAGTTCAGTTGGTTCTTGATCAGTTATCTCATACAATGTTTCTTCAAATTTACTATAAACATGATATTATAATTTAAAATATGTCTCCTAGTAACTCACTTAGCACTTGTTTTTACAACACTATAAGCTGGACTGGTTGTCATAGCGATATCTTCATGTGATGTTTTCATACTACATAAAACAAATCATTATAATAATCAATAAAGTTACTTTATCTAATAACATATATACCTTAATAACTGTATCTTATTATATTGTCTTATTACAATCAGTACTAGTATTATAATAATAATACCAGTAATAACTAATAGTACTAGTAATATTGATGATACAATAATTAGTATATTAGTACAAGACAGGTACTCAGTACTAGTGGTTGTCATAGTGATAATAGGAGTACACCCTATAGAAGAATGACATCATTATTACATAATACAATGACAATATAACATAATCAATAATATAGTACTAGTATATATAATATAATTATTATATCATAATACATTATATAATTATATTAATATCCATAACGATACTATGTGTAAATGAAATTAATCATTCAATCCCATCCTCAGATGGCAAATTGATGGACATGTCCACATGCAGGCATTCCCGCGCCAAAGAACAATAGAGAGGTGTTGAAAGAGATGATTGATTGAATGAGATGGTGGAAGACCCATATGTTGTGCTTGTTGTTTGCCAATCACCCTGAGGGTATCGATTGCTTCATCGCTCCATCCCCCAGTGACTCAACTACCAGAGGGACAAAGGAGACACAGCAGCAGCTAAACAGTTTTCCAGATGTATACGGAACTTTCTATCCTCTCTGACAGCGATCACATAACCAGGAGTAACAGAGGCACCTTGAATGGTAAGCTGCTGAAGAGGAGAGATAACAGTGACATCAAATGCAGTAGGTTTCGCCCGCTTCCAACAAGGGAAGAAGATATCAACTGGACGATGATACTAGAGATGGAACCTCTTTCCTAGGAGCTAAAGCAGCTGATTGGGGAGCAGAAAAAATGGTATCTCTGAGGGAGTTATGTCGATGAATGTGGTCCACATTGCCTCTACAACCAACTTGATGGTCACCAAAGCCATCAGTTACCACCTGACAAACAGGACAAGTCGACCCCTCCTGACACATTTGAACACCCAGCCAATACCGTAAACACAATCGAAATCACCATCTTGAATATGCAGACCAAGAGCCTTAGAAGGCACCACCTTCAGCCAATCTCCAGCGTGATGAACAGAAGATGACAAAGCCAAAGCCTATGACCGAGTGTCTGGAGCTGTGTCAGTCAGGATATTAAAGGATGCCTGGTCAATAACTCTGGACAAATAGTGTTGACGGATGGAAGAGTCAATATTGTCCAAAGAGGACAACTCCGGTCTGTTAGCAGAAGCAGATAATAACTCTAAAGCTGAGAAGAGATGGTGAGGAGATGGAGTGACACAGTTAAGAATTCCAATTATGAGATCAGTTGATTGAACCCAAGAGCTAACAAAAGCCGCTGGGGCATGAAGAGATGGTTGATGAATACCAAAACCACCAAGTGAATTTGGCAAAGGAGCCTTCCACCAAGACCAGTCAGACAAGGGAGCACCAACCAAATCAGATACAGACTCGTACATGGAGATGTCAAAAGAGGAAATCACCTCCTTGATGTAACTTGGAGGACAAGTTTGTAGAGAAAAGGAAAATTTAGGGATGGAGAGACATGAGCGCAGCAAAGCACATTCCATCAATTCTACCATCTACTGTGTTGTATAATGGACTCATAAAAGACCCTGCTTCTTACTCTCTAAAAATTAATAAATATCTTACTAGGTTGAGTTCTCTCTCCCTCATAATCAACTCCATTTATTTCATATGTTACAGAAAGTGAGAACAAATAGTTTAAGTTATCTTGTAGTCCTCCTATTACACCTTCATTGCTACAAGCAGGAAAGGTCTTCTTACCCATATCAGACTGTCTCTTACGTTTACTAGTACTAATATAATAAACAGTATAGTGCTTGACTTCTGGAGCAGTAATAGGTTGCCACATAGCAAGTACTGCAGTGTTACTGATTTTTGTTATATTAAAACCAGAAACTGTAGCTATAGAGGAAATGATTAAGTTATTGAAAAGACAGACAAGAGACCTACGTATGTTACTGGTAGAGATTTGAGTATCATTCCATTCTCCTGGTCCTACACTGGTATATGCTCTCACTCCAATGATATAGTTAGTGTTAGGTAGTAGTCCTCCTATACTGTATTGTGTGTTGGTTGTATTAGTCATATTGCATAGACCATTACTGTTAGACTCTCTATAACGTATTTCATACATGATAATGATACCATTGGGTACTGTGGGTATATTCCATGTAATGTTGATTACTTGTATCTCTATACCACTTTGTATTAGACCAGATACCATACCAGGTTCTACAATATATCAATAATACATTGTATATTAGTAGTAACTGACTTACCAGCTTCTCTTGTCTTCTCTGTATTACCTCACTACTTGCTGGTCCAGTCCCAGCATCATTATATGCTATTACTGTCACAGTGTAGTTAGTGTAAGGTGTGAGTGTTGTGAGGATGTACTGTCTGTTGTCTCCTCCAGTGATGTTAACAGTATCATTGAATGTTGTGTTAGTGTAGTAGAGCAAGTAACCAGTGATGGGTCCGTTCTGTCCAGAAGAAGGTACCTCATCCCATGATATAGTCATGGACCTTGCCTCAACTGATGATATAGTAATACTACTGACAGATGAAGTGGGTGCTGTAGATAATGTGAGAGCAAATTAATATATAAATATGTATTATAGTTTACCAGATGAGATTGTATTGATAATTCCTAAACCCATACTAGCTGGTTCACTATCATATATTCCATTTAGACCAATAATACATTATATATCAGTAATAATTCACTTACCAGCTTCTCCTGTCTGTTGTATTACCTCACTACTTGCTGGTCCAGTCCCAGCATCATTATATGCTATTACTGTCACAGTGTAGTTAGTGTAAGGTGTGAGTGTTGTGAGGTTGTACTGTCTGTTGTTTCCTCCAGTGATGTTAACAGTGTCAGTGAATGTTGTGTTAGTGTAGTAGAGCAGGTAACCAGTGATGGGTCCATTCTGTCCAGAGCAAGGCACCTCATCCTATGATACAGTCATGGACCTTGCCTCAACTGATGATATAATGATATTGCTGACAGATGAAGTAGGTGCTGTAGATAATATGAGAACAATATAATAATTGTGAATATGATAATATAACATAGTTTACCAGATGAGAGTGTAGTGGCAATTCTAGTACCAAGGCTAGCTTGTTCACTACCATATATTCCATTAAGAACAATAATACAGTAAGTACCAGGATTAATACCAGTAAATGTATATGGTGATGAGATTGATGATTTTGTTATGACAGGATCATACATATTCTCACATAGTCTTCGACAATGACGATGGCCCTCATATGTTTGAGGAGCAAATGAAGGTTGTATCCATATCATAGTAATAGTGGTATTAGTGGTAGTAAATGTCAGAATGGGAAAAGGGATAGCTAAAGATAAGGATAAGAGCAATAGTAGCTTTTTTATATGATACTAAATAAAGTTTTATTTATTTATTTATTACTTACAAAATGTCACAGTGATTGTGTTACTATGATCACTAGGTAGTACTGTACTACCCTCACTGCCATATGATACTACAAAGAAGTTATATGTATTGTATGAAGTCAGTCCTGATGTTATATTCAACATTGTGTTAGTAATAGTTCCTGCACTCATAACAGAACTAATACCACTACTGAGTTGATAGAACACCTCATAACCAGCTACTCCTGACGCAGATGACCAGGAGAGTTGTATATGAGTCAGACCTGTGTTCAGTCTTGTGACATTCAGACCAGTAGGAGTACCAGCAACTGTAACAGAGAGAAAGATATGTATACCATCTTACCCAGTGATTACTAACCTGTTATGGGCAATGATATATTGCTGCTAACTGCTCCTCCTTGGCTGCTTGTTACTCTGGTATTGGAGATAGTACACTGGTAAGTACCAGCTTGTCTCATCCTCACCGTCACTGTCACCTGTGTAACAGATCCTGGTCCATTCACTACCACACGAGACAGGTTACCACTAGCAATGGTGAGTGGAAGTGGATTACTTCCATCTGTACAATTGACATCAGTGGGAGGTCCATCAGAGACATTAAAGGTGAGAGTGAAGACTGGAGGATTAGCATCTCTTGTGGAGATGAGAGAGAACTTCATAGAGGAGTCTGCATCAGGACCATCTATATAATAGTGAGATATATCATCACTTTATTACTACATGAACTCAATCACTGACCATTGATATTGTAATTATGAGTCATGTATATTCCTACCACTAGTGTTTGGTTCACTCCATTCTCATCAGGAATGATACATGTGTACAGACCTTCATAACCTGATATAGAGGCTTTTTTAGCCAGTGCAATCTGACCTATGGACCTCTTAGACATTATTGGACTTGGTGTATTAAACAAAGGTAGTTGAGAACCATTAGGATAATACCAAAGTCCAATATTAGAACTATTATTAGCACTCTGACACCACAAGGCATCATTAACACCAAAAAACTGTCCAGCATATATCATTGAGAAGTCTGGTATTGTCCTATTCTCATAGGGTAAATACAGTTGTACACCTGTTATTGTGATGTATAGATTAATGATCACTCTAACAACAACTACTTACCATTACTAGGTCTGTTGGTAGGTACTTGTCCATCTCCTAGTTGAACTAGTAGTAACATATAATACAATATCTTTACTAACTCTATCATCATCTTTGACAGAGTTAGTACTGATGTAATGAACTATTATATTATCAATATAATAACTTTAGTTATGAAAAGTTATTACAATTATTAATAGTTATAATAGTTTATTTATAGTAACATAATTGTAACGATGTCATAAATTATTGTTAAATTTGTTCCAATTGTTTAAGATCAGTAGATACCTATTGTAATAAAGTGTATTATAATATTATAATAATATAATATATTACCTCAAATGTACATCCAGTTGATGACCTTATATCTTCAATACTGACCCCTTCTGAAATTTCTATCAAATTCAGACCCATCTCAGTATTAACATCAAATACACACTATACACATATTGGTTACCATGACAACACATGTATTGTACCAGTTCTGTAATTATTCTATTAACACAATTCTTTCCTGTTAATGGCAGAGTACATTGATCTAATATTTTATGACCACCTCCCTAGAAGGAGAGAAAGAGACATTATCATCATATACATTATATATTATATATATACATTATCATCATATACATTATGTAATAAGATAGTATGTTTAATGATAATATTTCCATATACTACATAATACTAGTTCTGACATTTGTTAATATCTTATACAAAGTATTAATAGTGTTTAGTATATTGTGTATTTAATGTGATGTGCCCCTGATCATTAGTGTCATAATAATTGTCTGTATTGTTTCATTTAGTTAACTATGACTGAGGAGACTTTGACCACACCTACTAATACAAGTAGTACGGAGGTCAACAATGAATCATTAGAACGAAATATATCAACACTAAAATCAATGGGTGTAGAAGATGAAGATCAGATAAGACAAATACTACGTCAGACAAGAAAGTGGAATAGATGAATAAAAATAACAACATCAAATACACACTATACATATATTGTTACCATGACAACATATGTACATAATTTATTGTACCATTTCTGTAATTATTCTATTAACACAATTCTTTCCTGTTAATAGCAAAGTACATTGATCACACAGGGTTTAGGGTTTAATATTGAGTATATGACATGAATTGTTTATATTACACATTGACATGTTAAGTACTGGTGTACAATATTTCTTCATTGGTTTAATGTTCAATTCTCTCATAAGTATAGTCTTGTTGAGAAGTGAGTTCAGTTGCTTCTTCATCAGTTATCTCATACAATGTTTCTTCAAATTTACTATAAACATGATATTATAATTTAAAATATGTCTCCTAGTAACTCACTTAGCACTTCTTTTTACAATACTATAAGCTGGACTGGTTGTCATAGTGATATCTTCATGTAATGTTTTCATACTACATTAAACAAATCATTATAATAATCAATAAAGTTACTTTATCTAATAACATATATACCTTAATAACTGTATCTTATTATATAGTCTTATTACAATCAGTACTAGTATTATAATAATAATACCAGTAATAACTAATAGTACTAGTGATATTGATGATACAATAATTAGTATATTAGTTGAAGACAGGTGCTCAGTACTAATGGTTGTCATAGTGATAATAGGAGTATACCCTATAGAAGAATGACATCATTATTACATAATACAATATAACATAATCAATAATATAGTACTAGTATATATAATATAATTATTATATCTATATGTATTATATAATATGATCATTAGTTAGTTTTGTATATAAATATATGATCAATATAATAATATATTATATTACATGTAATAATACATGTACTATTGTTATATATACAATGATATCAATAAAATATATACTGATATATAGTTTAATAATATCATTATATCATTTTATTATATAGTTTACTTGTGTTTATTATTAATAACATAGTAATAATAGTTAGTGTTGTTAATGAAAATATACAAGTTAATTGTATTAATAATAACATAACCTGTTGATGTTGTAATAATAGATGTTGTTGTTGATGATGATATAACTGTTGATGTTGGAGTTAAAATGTTTCCTATAATATATAATAATAGGATAGCAGTCTCCAATACATAGTATTAATATAATAAATATATAATATTAATATAATACATTAATATTAAGTAAGTTGTAGTTAAGTAATCAAGTTACTTGACTGTAACTAAAGTAAAGTAACACAACATTTTTATGATAGGAGACTACTTAAGTGATATGTGACTATTAGAGTAAACCTAACTCTACCATCTACTATGCAATGGAATACTAAAAGACCAGCTAAATAGCTTCCTCTCTAAAAATTAATAAATATCTTACCAGGTGGGATAGGTTGAGTTCTCTCTCCCTCATAATCAACTCCATTTATTTCATTAAAGAGAGTATTATATAGTAATAAAGAAAGTTATATCAGAAATTTACTTACAAAATGTCACAGTGGTTGTGTTACTATGATCACTAGGTAGTACTGTACTACCCTCACTGCCATATGATACTACAAAGAAGTTGTATGTACTGTATGAAGTCAGTCCTGATGTTATATTCAACATTGTGTTAGTGGTAGTTCCTGCACTCATAACAGAACTACTACCACTACTGAGTTGATAGAACACCTCATAACCAGCTACTCCTGACACAGATGACCAGGAAAGGTGTACATGAGCAAGACCTGTGTTCAGTCTTGTAGCAGTCAGAGCAGTAGTAGTACCAGCAACTATAACAGAGAGAGAATATGTATACCATCCTACTTAGTGATTTATTAACCTGTTATAGGCTGTGATGTACTACTACTACTTGTAGCAGTTGGACCAGTTTGATTAGTAATAGGACCATTAGTTACTCTAGCATTTGAGACAGTACACTGGTAAGTACCAGCTTGTCTCATCCTCACTGTCACTGTCACCTGTGTAACAAATCCTGGTCCATTTACTACCACACGAGACAAGTCACTACTAGCAATGGTGAATGGATTACTTCCATCTGTACAAGTGACATTAGTGGGAGGTCCATCAGAGACATTGAAGGTGAGAGTGAAGACTGGAGGGTTAGTATCTCTTGTGGATACGAGAGAGAACTTCATGGAAGAGTCTGCATCAGGACCATCTATATAATAGTGAGATATATCATTTATTACTATATGAACTAAGTCACTGACCATTTATATTGTAATTATGAGTTGTGTATATTCCTACCACTAGTGTTTGGTTCACTCCATTCTCATCAGGAATAATACAGGTGTACAGGCCTTCATAACCTGATAGTCCAAGATTTCTAGCTAGTGCAATCTGATTTGCAAACCTCTTAGAGAATATAGGAGATGGTCCACTATCAAATGAGCCACTATGTAAAGGTACTTGATTACCATTAGGATAATACCACAGTCCAATACTAGAACCATTATTAGCACTCTGACACCACAAGGCATCAATAGTACCATCACTATTCTGATCAATATTATAAAACTGTCCAGCATATATCATTGAGAAGTCTGGTATTATCCTATTCTCATAGGGTAGATACAGTTGTACACCTGTTATTATGAAGTATATATTAATGATCACTCTAACAACAACTACTTACCATTACTAGGTCTGTTGGTAGGTACTTGTCCATCTCCTAGTTGTACTAGTAGTAACATATAATACAATATCTTCACTAACTCCATCATCATCTTTGACAGAGTTACTACTGATATAATGGACTATTATATTATCAATATAATAACTTTAGTTATGAAAAGTTATTACATTTATTAATAGTTATAATAGTTTATTTATAGTAACATAATTGTGATGACATCATAAATTATTGTTATATTTGTTCCATTAGTTTAAGATCAGTAGATACCTATTATAATAAAGTGTATTATAATATTATAATAATATAATGTATTACCTCAAATGTACACCCAGTTAATGATCTTATATCTTCAATACTGACCTCTTCTGAAATTTCTATCAACTTCAGACCCATCTCAGTATCAACATCACTAATTCACTATACATATATTGGTTACCATGACAACACATGTATTGTACCATTTGTGTAATCTATTAACACAATTCTTTCCTGTTAATAGCAGAGAAAAATGATCTAATAGTTTATGACCACCTCCCTGGAAGGAGAGAAAGAGACATTATCATCATATACATTATATATTATTACATACCCAGCATTATTACTAACAATAGTCAATTCATTAGTACCAGTCTTAATTAATGCATTTATTAAATTCTTTGGAATACAACATAGCCCAAAACCTATAATAAAATCAATAACATTATTACATCATAATGATGTCATCATTAACAACTACCTCCTATGAGTAATTTTGATCCATCTTTAATATCTTTAACAGAGCTGTCATAAAACTCCACCCACCTTTCACTACTCAGGGATATACCACAACACTGCAATGGATAAAAGAGGACATTAACTAATACTACAATACTCACTTGAGATACTGATAGACTAGAAACTACTGATTTGAGAGTTTGTAAACGTGTTTGTAAGATACTACGAGATAGAGTAAACGTGAAAGCCATTGTTTACAAAGTGGTAGCCACGCCTATTAATTAGTTTCTGCGAAGATGGAGCAACAGCAGTCATCTTCCACCTCTCAAACCGACCATGTGTTAGGATTAAAAGGTATTTAAATATAGTGTATATTGACTGTGATATTTCTCTCTCTAGTGATGAGGTTGACCAAACCTCATTTAATGGCTCCACCTTTTTCTATGGGAGAGCCGTGGGATCCTATCAGTACGTGAGCATAATGGATGCATGTTCAGTTAAATGGATGCATGAATTAGCATATCTATAAACAGATAGATGAAATAATAGATGAAATATTGAAATATGTACATGTGTATTTTCAATATAGGAAGAGCTTTGGAGAGTGAAAGTAACAAAGATGTTAGAGTTGGACAATATGCTCCTGGTATTGGTATCAGTGAAATGTTGGAACTTCCTTCAACTAATACGTTAGTATAACCCTATCATTAGATCTCATTAGATGTCTTGTTATATTGTGTTGTTGTAGACCTGTTAAAGGAAATCTGATATATTTAGGAGAAACTTATCGAGTGTTTGTGTCGCTTAGTAACGAGGGTCAAGAAGTGTTACTGATGTTGTTTTAAAGGTAATCTATCTATCTATTTATCTGTCCATTCTATTCATCATAATGTCAGCCACACCTTCTTTTTGATGGTTGGTATACAGAGTTTATTCCCAATTTTATTTCTCTGCAAATCTCAGAATAATAGTGTTTAATACATTGTGTATTTAATATGATGTGCCCCTGATCATTAGTGTCATAATAATTGTCTGTATTGTTTCATTTAGTTAACTATGACTGAGGAGACTTTGACCACACCTACTAATACAAGTAGTACGGAGGTCAACAATGAATCATTAGAACAAAATATATCAACACTAAAATCAATGGGTGTGGAAGATGAAGATCAGATAAGACAAATACTACGTCAGACAAGAAAGTGGAATAGATAAATAAAAATAACAACATCAAATACACACTATACATATATTGTTACCATGACAACATATGTACATAATTTATTGTACCATTTCTGTAATTATTCTATTAACACAATTCTTTCTTGTTAATGGCAAAGTACATTGATCACACAGGGTTTAGGGTTTAATATTGAGTATATGACATGAATTGTTTATATTACACATTGACATGTTAAGTACTGGTGTACAATATGTCCTCATTGGTTTAATGTTCAATTCTCTCATAAGTATAGTCTTGTTGAGAAGTGAGTTCAGTTGGTTCTTGATCAGTTATCTCATATAATGTTTCTTCAAATTTACTATAAACATGATATTATAATTTAAAAAATGTCTCCTAGTAACTCACTTAGCACTTGTTTTTACAACACTATAAGCTGGACTGGTTGTCATAGCGATATCTTCATGTGATATTTTCATACTATATAAAACAAATCATTGTAATAATCAATAAAGTTACTTTATCTAATAACATATATACCTCAATAACTGTATCTTATTATATTGTCTTATTACAATCAGTACTAGTATTATAATAATAATACCAGTAATAACTAATAGTACTAGTAATATTGATAAACCAGCAGTTAGTCCATTAGTGGAAGATTGACACTCTGTACTAGTGGTTGTCATAGTGATAATAGGAGTACACCCTATAGAAAAATGACATTATTATTACATAATATAATATAACATAATCAATAATATAGTACTAGTATATATAATATAATCATTATATCTATATGTATTATATAATATGATCATTAGTTAGTGTTGTATATAAATATATGATCAATATAATAATATATTATATTACATGTAATAATACATGTACTATTGTTATATATACAATGATATCAATAGAATATATACTGATATATAGTTTAATAATATCATTATATTATTTTATTATATAGTTTACTTGTGTTTATTATTAATAATATAGTAATAATAGTTAATGTTGTTAATGAAAATATACAAGTTAATTGTATTAATAATAACATAACCTGTTGATGTTGTAATAATAGATGTTGATGTTGTTAGTATTGTTGATGATAAAGTAATAGTTGGTGATAATATAACTGTTGATGTTGGAGTACAAATGACTCCTATAATATATAATAATAGGATAGTAGTCTCCAATACATAGTATTAATATAATAAATATATAATATTAATATAATGTATTAATATTAAGTAAGTGGTAGTTAAGTAATCTAGTTACTTGACTGTAACTAAAGGAAAGTAACACAACATTTTTATGATAGGAGACTACTTAAGTGATATGTGACTATTAGAGTAAACCTAACTCTACCATCTACTATGTAATGGAATACTAAAAGACCAGCTAAATAGCTTCCTCTCTAAAAATTAATAAATATCTTACCAGGTGGGATAGGTTGAGTTCTCTCTCCCTCATAATCAACTCCATTTATTTCATATGTTACAGAAAGTGAGAACAAATAGTTTAAGTTATCTTTTAGTCCTCCTATTACACCTTCACTGCTACCAGCAGGAAAGGTCTTCTTACCCATATCAGACTGTCTCTTATGTTTACTAATACTAATATAATAGACAGTATAGTGCTTGACTTCTTGAGCAGTAATAGGTTGCCACATAGCAAGTACTGCAGTGTTATTGATTTTTGTTATAATAAAACCAGAAACTGTAGCTATAGAGGAAATGATAAATGTCACTGAAAAGACAGACAAGAGACCTACGTATGTTACTGGTAGAGATTTGAATATCATTCCATTCTCCTGGTCCTACAATGGAATATGCTCTCACTCCAATGATATAGTTAGTGTTAGGTAGTAGTCCTCCTATACTGTATTGTGTGTTGGTTGTATTAGTCATGATGTATGGACCATTACTGTTAGACTCTCTATAACGTATCTCATACATGATAATAACACCATTGGGTACTGTGGGTATATTCCATGTAATGTTGATCACTTGTATCTCTATACCACTTTGTATTAGACCAGATACCATACCAGGTTCTATAATATATCAATAATACATTATATATCAGTAATAACTGACTTACCAGCTTCTCTTGTCTGTTGTATTACTTCATTACTTGCTGGTCCAGTCCCAGCATCATTATATGCTCTTAATGTCACAGTGTAGTTAGTGTAAGGTGTGAGTGTTGTGAGGTTGTACTGTCTGTTGTCTCCTCCACTGATGTTAACAGTATCACTGAATGTTGTGTTAGTGTAGTAGAGTAAGTAACCAGTGATGGGTCCATTCTGTCCAGAAGAAGGTACCTCATCCCATGATATAGTCATGGACCTTGCCTCAACTGATGATATAGTAATACTACTGACAGATGAAGTGGGTGCTGTAGATAATGTGAGAGTAATATAATAATTGTGAGTGTATTATAGTTTACCAGATGAGATTGTATTAATAATTCCTAAACCCATACTAGCTGGTTCACTACCATATATTCCATTTAGACCAATAATACATTATATATCAGTAATAATTCACTTACCAGCTTCTCCTGTCTGTTGTATTATCTCACTACTTGCTGGTCCAGTCCCAGCATCATTATATGCTCTTAATGTCACAGTGTAGTTAGTGTAAGGTGTGAGTGTTGTGAGAGTGTACTGTCTGTTGTCTCCTCCAGTGATGTTAACAGTGTCACTGAATGTTGTGTTAGTGTAGAAGAGCAAGTAACCAGTGATGGGTCCATTCTGTCCAGAAGTAGGTACCTCATCCCATGATATAGTCATGGACCTTGCCTCAACTGATGATATAGTAATACTACTGACAGATGAAGTGGGTGCTGTAGATGTGAGAGTAATGTAATAATTGTGAGTGTATTATAGTTTACTAGATGAGATTGTATTAATAGTTCCTAAACCCATACTAGCTGGTTCACTACCATATATTCCATTTAGACCAATAATACTATATATATCAGTAATAATTCACTCACCAGATTCTTCTGTCTGTTGTATTAACTCACTACTTGCTGGTCCTGTCCCAGCATCATTATATGCTCTTACTGTCACAGTGTAGTTAGTGTAAGGTGTCAGTGTTGTGAGGTTGTACTGTTTGTTGTCTCCTCCAGTGATGTTAACAGTGTCATTGAATGTCTTGTTAGTGTAGTAGAGCAAGTAACCAGTGATGGGTCCATTCTGTCCAGAGCAAGGTATCTCATCCCATGATATAGTCATGGACGTTGCCTCAACTGATGATATAATGATTTTACTGACAGATGAAGTGGGTGCTGTAGATAATGTGAGAACAATATAATAATTGTGAATATGATAATATAACATAGTTTACCAGATGAGAGTGTAGTGATAATTCCAGTACCAAGGCCAGCTGATTCACTACCATATATTCCATCAAGACCAATAATACAGTAAGTACCAGGATCAATACCAGTAAATGTATATGGTGATGAGATAAATGAATTTTTTATGCCAGGATCATACATCTTTTCACATAGTCTTCGACAATGACGATAGCCCTCATATGTTTGAGGAGCAAATGAAGGTTGTGTCCACATCATAGTAATAGTGGTATTAGTGGTAGTAAATGTCAGAATGGGAAAAGGGATAGCTAAAGATAAGGATAAGAGCAATAGTAGCTTTTTTCAAAGACAGAGCATTATATGATACTAAATAAAGTTTTATTTATTCATCTATTACTTACAAAATGTCACAGTGATTGTGTTACTATGATCACTAGGTAGTACTGTACTACCCTCACTGCCATATGATACTACAAAGAAGTTATATGAGTTAATCATGCTATTTGTTCTGTAAGTCAGTCCTGATGTTATATTCAACATTGTGTTAGTGGTAGTTCCTACACTCATAACAGAACTAATACCACTACTGAGTTGATAGAACACCTCATAACCAGCTACTCCTGACACAGATGACCAGGAGAGTTGTACATGAGCAAGACCTGAGTTCAGTCTTGTAGCATTCAGACCAGTAGGAGTACCAGCAACTATAACAGAGAGAGAGAATATGTATATCATCCTACTCAGTGATTAACTAACCTGTTATAGGCTGTGATGTACTACTACTACTTGTAGCAATTGGACCAGTTTCTCCAGGTATAGGACCATTAGTTACTCTGGCATTGGAGACAGTACACCGGTAAGTACCAGCTTGTCTCATCCTCACTGTTACTGTCACCTGTGTAACAGATCCTGGTCCATTTACTACCACACGAGACAAGTCACTACTAGCAATGGTGAATGGATTACTTCCATCTGTACAAGTGACATTAGTGGGAGGTCCATCAGAGACATTGAAGGTAAGAGTGAAGACTGGGGGATTAGCATCTCTTGTGGAGATGAGAGAGAACTTCATAGAGGAGTCTGCATCAGGACCATCTATATAAGAGTGAAATATATCATCACTTTGTTACTACATCAATTCAGTCACTAACCATTGCTATTGTAAGCATAATTTCTGTATGCTCCTACCACTTGTGTTTGGTTCATTCCATTCTCATCAGGAATGATACAGGTGTACAGACCTTCATAACCTGATAGGCTACCTTTTCTAGCTAGTGCAATCTGGCCTGCAAACCTCATAGAGAATATAGGAGACGGTCCATCTTCAAATGTTCCATCAAACAAAGGTACTTGAGTACCATTAGGATAATACCACAGTCCAATATTAGAACCATTATTAGCACTCTGACACCACAAGGCATCATTAGTACCATCATTATTCTTATCAAGAGCATAAAACTGTCCACCATATATCATTGAGAAGTCTGGTATTGTATTATTCTCATAGGGTAGATACAGTTGTACACCTGTTATTATAAAGTATATATTAATGATCACTCTAACAACAACTACTTACCATTACTAGGTCTGTTGGTTGGTACTTGTCCATCTCCTAGTTGTACTAGTAGTAACATATAACACAATATCTTTACTAACTCTATCATCATCTTTGACAGAGTTAGTACTGATATAATGAACTATTATATTATCAATATAATAACTTTAGTTATGAAAAGTTATTACATTTATTAATAGTTAGAATAGTTTATTTATAGTAACATAATTGTAATGATGTCATAAGTTATTGTTATATTTGTTCCATTAGTTTAAGATCAGTAGATACCTATTATAATAAAGTGTATTATAATATTATAATAATATAATGTATTACCTCAAATGTACATCCAGTTGATGACCTTATATCTTCAATACTGACCCCTTCTAAATTTCCATCAACTTCAGACACTTTTCAGCATCAACATCAAATACATATTCAACATATGTACATAATTTATTGTACCATTTATGTAATTATTCTATAAACGTAATTCATTCCTATTAATGGTAGAGTACATTGACCTAATATTTTATGACTACCTCCCTGGAAGGAGAAAGAGAGAGAGACATTATCATCATATACATTATATATTATGACATACCCAGCATTATTACTAACAATAGTCAAGTCATTAGTACCAGTCTTAATTAATGCATTTATTAAATTCTCTGGAATAACACACAACCCAATCCTATAATAAAATCAATAACATTATTACATCATAATGATGTCATCATTAACAACTACCTCCTATGAGTAATTTTGATCCATCTTTAATATCTTTAACAGAGCTGTCATAAAACTCCACCCACTTTCCACTACTCAGGGATATACCACGACTCTGCAATGGATTAAAGAGGACATTAACTAATACTACAATACTCACTTGAGATACTGATAGACTAGAAACTACTGATTTGAGAGTTTGTAAACGTGTTTGTAAGATACTACGAGATAGAGTAAACGTGAAAGCCAAAGTGGTAGCCACGCCTATTAATTAGTTTCTGCAAAGATGGAGCAACAGCAGTCAGCTTCCATCTCTCAAACCGACCATGTGTTAGGATTAAAAGGTAAATATAGTGTATATTGACTGTGATATTTCTCTCTCTAGTGATGAGGTTGACCAAGCCTCATTTAATGGCTCCACCTTTTTTCTATGGGAGAGCCGTGGGATCCTATCAGTATGTGAGTATAATGGATGCATGTTCAGTTAAATGGATGCATGAATTAGCATATCTATAAATAGATAGATGAAATAATGGATGATATATTGAAATATATACATGTGTATTTTCAATATAGGAAGAGCTTTGGAGAGTGAAAGTAACAAAGATGTTAGAGTTGGACAATATGCTCCTGGTATTGGTATCAGTGAAATGTTGGAACTTCCTTCAACTAATACGTTAGTATAACCCTATCATTAGATCTCATTAGATGTCTTGTTATATTGTGTTGTTGTAGACCTGCTAAAGGAAATCTGATATATTTAGGAGAAACTTATCGAGTGTTTGTGTCACTTAGCAACGAGGGTCAAGAAAATGTTACTGATGTTGTTTTAAAGGTAATCTATCTATCTATTTATCTGTCCATCCATTCATCATAATGTCAGCCACACCTTCTATTTGATGGTTGGTATAGAGTTTATTCCCAATTTTATTTCTCTACAAATCTCAGAATAATAGTGTTTAATACATTGTGTAGTTAATATGATGTGCCCCTGATCATTAGTGTCATAATAATTGTCTGTATTGTTTCATTTAGTTAACTATGACTGAGGAGACTTTGACCACACCTACTAATACAAGTAGTACGAAGGTCAACAATGAATCATTAGAACGAAATATATCAACACTAAAATCAATGGGTGTGGAAGATGAAGATCAGATAAGACAAATACTACGTCAGACAAGAAAGTGGAATAGATGAATAAAATAACAACATCAAATACACACTATACATATATTGTTACCATGACAACATATGTACATAATTTATTGTATCATTTCTGTAATTATTCTATTAACACAATTCTTTCCTGTTAATGGCAAAGTACATTGATCACACAGGGTTTAGGGTTTAATATTGAGTATATGACATGAATTGTTTATATTACACATTGACATGTTAAGTACTGGTGTACAATATTTCTTCATTGGTTTAATGTTCAATTCTCTCATAAGTATAGTCTTGTTTAGAAGTGAGTTCAGTTGGTTCTTGATCAGTTATCTCATATAATGTTTCTTCAAATTTACTATAAACATGATATTATAATTTAAAATATGTCTCCTAGTAACTCACTTAGCACTTACAACACTATAAGCTGGACTGGTTGTCATAGCGATATCTTCATGTAATGTTTTCATACTATATAAAACAAATCATTATAATAATCAATAAAGTTACTTTATCTAATAACATATATACCTTAATAACTGTATCTTATTATATTGTCTTATTACAATCAGTACTAGTATTATAATAATAATACCAGTAATAACTAATAGTACTAGTAATATTGATGATACAATAATTAGTACATTAGTAGAAGACTGGTACTCAGTACAAGTGGTTGTCATAGTGATAATAGGAGTACACCCTATAGAAGAATGACATCATTATTACATAATACAATGACAATATAATATAATCAATAATATAGTACTAGTATATATAATATAATCATTATATCTATATGTATTATATAATATGATCATTAGTTAGTGTTGTATATAAATATATGATCAATATAATAATAAATTATATTACATGTAAAAATACATGTACTATTGTTATATATACAATGATATCAATAGAATATATACTGATATATAGTTTAATAATATCATTATATCATTTTATTATATAGTTTACTTGTATTTATTATAAATAATATAGTAATAATAGTTAGTGTTGTTGATGAAAATATACAAGTTAATTGTATTAATAATAACATAACCTGTTGATGTTGTAATAATAGATGTTGTTGTTGTTAATATTGTTGATAATAAAGTAACTGTTGATGATAATATAACTGTTGATGTCGGAGTACAAATGATTCCTATAATATATAATAATAATTAATAGTAATTTACAATATATAGTGCATTAATATTAATGAGATAAGTGGTAGTTAAGTGTTCTAGTTACTGGACTAGTACTAATGCTAAGTAAAACTGCACTTTTATGATGGGAGAGTGATACATTACTAATGTTAAATTATATTACTGGAGTGGACCCAACTCTACCACCTACAATGTTGTACAATGGACTCATAAAAGACACTTCTTACTCTCTAAAAATTAATAAATATCTTACCAGGTGGGATAGGTTGAGTTCTCTCTCCCTCATAATCAACTCCATTTATTTCATATGTTACAGAAAGTGAGAACAAATAATCTAAGTTATCTTGTAGTCCTCCTATTACACCTTCACTACTAGCAGCAGGAAAGGTCTTCTTACCCATATCAGACTGTCTCTTATGTTTACTAATACTAATATAATAGACAGTATAATGCTTGACTTCTTGAGCAGTAACAGGTTGCCACATAGCAAGTACTGCAGTGTTATTGATTTTTATTATATTAAAACCAGAAACTGTAGCTATAGAGGAAATGATAAATGTTATTGAAAAGACAGAAAAGAGACCTACATATGTTACTGGTAGAGATTTGAGTATCATTCCATTCTCCTGGTCCTACACTGGTATATGCTCTCACTCCAATGATATAGTTAGTGTTAGGTAGTAGTCCTCCTATACTGTATTGTGTGTTGGTTGTATTAGTTATATTGTGTGGACCATTACTGTTAGACTCTCTATAATGTATCTCATATATGATAATGATACCATTGGGTACTGTGGGTATATTCCATGTAATGTTGATCCCTTGTATCTCTGTACCACTTTGTATTAAACCAGATACCATACCAGGTTCTACAGTATAACAATAATACATTATATATCAGTAGTAACTGACTTACTAGCTTCTTCTGTCTGTTGTATTACCTCACTACTTGCTGGTCCAGTCCCAGCATCATTATATGCTATTACTGTCACAGTGTAGTTAGTGTAAGGTGTGAGTGTTGTGAGGTTGTATTGTCTGTTGTCTCCTCCAGTGATGTTAACAGTGTCACTGAATGTTGTGTTAGTGTAGTAGAGCAAGTAACCAGTGATGGGTCCATTCTGTTCAGAGCAAGGTACCTCATCCCATGATATAGTCATGGACATTGCCTCAACTGATGATATAATGATATTACTGACAGATGAAGTGGGTGCTGTAGAAATGATGAGAACAATATATAATTGTAAAAATGAGAATGTAGTAGTGATGTTTTAGTTAACTATAACTAAAACTAAAACTCTTTTAGTTTAGCCTATTTTACTTTTAGTTAACTAACTAAAACTAACTAAAAGTTTTTTGAAACCAAGAAAACTAACTAAAACTAACTAAAATTAATGCATTAATGGTAAAAATAACTATAACTAACTATTATGGTTAGTATTGAACTAAAACAACAGATACCTGTACTCAATAAATAACTGTCACACTTGTGTAAAAGATAAACCACTAGTAAGTGATACGTTAACTGTGATAAGTTAACTGATAACTAAAAATAGCACTATTCAATACAATATCACATGTATACCTTTCACCTTGGCTGTATAATAAGCTATCGCAAAAAACAATGTAACCATGTGCAGGCCATAAATCAGTATAAGCAGTAAAAAGTGAGGAAGTTGAAACTTCTGTTATGTCTGCTATGTCAACTGAAAGACCAAAAGCAAACCCAGTTTGGGAATACTTTTGATGATGAAGCACCAAACAATAATGTTTGCAAGATTGAGACCTCAAAAAGGTTGAATGTGAGAATAAAATAAAAGGAAAAAATCCAACTAATTTAATACAGTACCTGAGCAAATATCTTGCTGATACTTATAGGAAGTTAAGAAAATAATCTTAAGGATAATAAAGCTACTTGTAATGGTAAAACAACGCCAGGCAACTAAGCCTTGCTTTGATGCTGCATAAATCTTTTTACATCAAATAATTTAGCAAATAATTGAGAAGTTAGCTACATTGATTGGTAGTGCAAATGTTACAACAATTCTAGTGGAAAACCAGGAATTTCGTGATCTACTAATGGAACAAAATTCTCCTTCCAAAGTTGGTTATGCATCAAGTGATAGAAGAAACCGATTGGCAGATACAAACTTAAAGAATAAAATACTTTTAAGAAAAACGAGCAATATCTTTAGTCTAATAATGCATTAAATTTAACTAACTTTCTCAACTATAACTAACTAAAATTATATAAAGTTAAACTAAAACAAATAGAATGTAGTATAGTTTACCAGAGGAGAGTGTGTCGATAATATTAGAACCCAGGCTAGCTGGTTGTTCATTACCATATACTCCATTAAGAGCAACAATACATTTACTACCAGGATCAATACCAGTAAATGTATATGGTGATGAGATTGATGAATTTGATATGACAGGATCATACATATTTTCACATAGTCTTTGACATTGACGAAGGCCCTCATATGTTTGAGGAGCAAATGAAGGTTTTATCCATATCATAGTAATAGTGGTATTAGTGGTAGTAAATGTCAGAATGGGAAAAAGGATAACTAAAGATAAGGATAAGAGCAATAGTAGTTTTTTTTCAAAGACAGAGCATTATATGATACTAAATAAAGTTTTATTTATTTATTTATTACTTACAAAATGTTACAGTGATATTGTTACTATGATCACTAGGTAGTACTGTACTACCTTCACTGCCATATGATACTACAAAGAAGTTATATGTACTGTTTGAAGTCAGTCCTGATGTTATATTCAACATTGTGTTAGTGGTAGTTCCTGCACTCATAACAGAACTAATACCACTACTGAATTGATAGAACACCTCATAACCAGCTACTCCTGACACAGATGACCAGGAGAGTTGTACATGAGCAAGACCTGTGTTCAGTCTTATAGCAGTCAGACCATTAGGAGTACCAGCAACTATAACAGAGAGAGAATATGTATACCATCCTACTCAGTGATTAACTAACCTGTTATAGGCTGTGATGTACTACTACTATTTGTAGCATTTGGACCATTTTGTCCAGGTACAGGACCACTAGTTACTCTGGCATTGGAGACAGTACACTTGTAGGTACCAGCCTGTCTCATCCTCACTGTTACTGTCACCTGTGTAACAGATCCTGGTCCATTCACTACCACACGAGACAGGTCACCACTAGCAATAGTGAATGGGTTACTTCCATCTGTACAAGTGACATCAGTGGGAGGTCCATCAGAGACATTGAAGGTGAGAGTGAAGACTGGAGGATTAGCATTTCTTGTGGAAATGAGAGAGAACTTCATGGATGAGTCTGCATCAGGACCATCTATATAATAGTGAGATATATCATCACTTTATTACTACATGAACTCAATCACTGACCATTGATACTGTAAGCATGATTTGTGTATATTCCTACCACTAGTGTTTGGTTCACTCCATTCTCATCAGGAATGATACAGGTGTATAGACCTTCAATACCTAATATAGAGACTCTTCTAGCTAGTGCAATCTGACCTGCAAACCTCTTAGAGAATATAGGAGATGGTCCACTTTCAAATGAGCCACTATGTAAAGGTAATTGATTACCATTAGGATAATACCACAGTCCAATATTAGAACCATTATTAGCACTCTGACACCACAATGCATCTATAAGACTATCGCTATTCTTATCAACATCAAAAAATAGTCTAGCATATATCATTGAGAAGTCTGGTATTGTCCTATTCTGATAGGGTAGATACAGTTGTAAACCTGTTATTATGAAGTATATATTAATGATCACTCTAACAACAACTACTTACCATTACTAGGTCTGTTGGTAGGTACTTGTCCATCTCCTAGTTGTACTAGTAGTAACATATAATACAATATCTTTACTAACTCCATCATCATCTTTGACAGTTAGTGCCAATGTAATGAACTATTATATTATCAATATAATAACTTTAGTTATGAAAAGTTATTAAAAATATTAATAGTGTACAATAGTTTATTTATAGTAACATAATTGTGATAATGTCATAAATTATTGTTAAATTTGTCCCATTAGTTTAAGATCAGTAGATACCTATTATAATAAAGTGTATTATAATATTATAATAATATAATGTATTACCTCAAATGTACACCCAGTTGATGATCTTATATCTTCAATACTGACCCTTTCTGAAATTTCTATCAATTTCAGACCCTTCTCAACATCAACATCATTTATTGTATCATTTCTGTAATTATTCCATTAACCTCATTCCTTTTTGTTAATGGCAGAGTACATTGACCTAATATTTTATGACTACCTCCCTAGAAAGAGAGAGAGACATTATCATCATATACATTATATATTATTACATACCCAGCATTATTACTAACAATAGTCAAGTTATTAGTACCAGTCTTAATTAATGCATTTATTAAATTCTCTGGAATACCACACAACCCAAAACCTATAATAAAATCAATAACATTATTACATCATAATGATGTCATCATTAACAACTACCTCCTATGAGTAATTTGGATCCATTTTTAATATCTTTAACAGCATCTACAGAGCTATCATAAAACTCCACCCACTTTCCACTACTCAGGGATATTCCACGACACTGCAATGGATAAAAGAGGACATTAACTAATACTACAATACTCACTTGAGATACTGATAGACTAGAAACTACTGATTTGAGAGTTTGTAAACGTGTTTGTAAGATACTACGAGATAGAGTAAACGTGAAAGCCATTGTTTACAAAGTGTAGACACCCCCATTAATTAATTTCTGCAAAGATGGAGCAACAGCAGTCATCTTCCATCTCTCAAACTGACCATGTGTTAGGATTAAAAGGTATTTAAATATAGTGTATATTGACTGTGATATTTCTCTCTCTAGTGATGAGGTTGATCAAACCTCATTTAATGGCTCCACCTTTTTCTATGGGAGAGCCGTGGGATCCTATCGGTACGTGAGCATAATGGATGCATGTTCAGTTAAATGGATGCATGAATTAGCATATCTATAAACAGATAGATGAAATAATGGATGTTTCATGAACTATGTAATAGGATAGTATGTTTAATGATAATAGTTCCATATACTACATAATACTAGTTCTGACATTTGTTAATATCTTATACAAAGTATTAATAATGTTTAGTACATTGTGTATTTAATATGATGTGCTCCTGATCATTAGTGTCATAATAATTGTCTGTTTGTTTCAACCACACCTACTAACACAAGTATTACAGAGGTCAACAATGAATTATTAAAATGACATGTATCCACACTAAAATCAATGGACGTGGAAGATGAAGATCAGATAAGATAAATACTATGTCAGACAAGTAATGATTTACAAGTGGAATAGATGAATAGATAAACAACATCAACATTAAATACATACTATACATATATAATTATATTATATATATATATATATATATATATATATATATATATATATATATATATATATATATATATATATATATATATATATATATATATATATATATATATATATATATATATATATATATATATATACACATATATAATTATATTATATTTATTGGTAACCATGACAACAAATGTACATAATTAGTTCTGTAATTATTTTATTAACACAATTCTTTCCTGTTAATAGCAGAATATTGATTTATATGACATGAATTGTTTATAAAACTCATCAACTTATAAAGTACTAGTGTACAGTATGTCCTCATTGGTTCAATATTCAATTCTCTTAAGTATAGTCTTGTTGAGAAGTGAGTTCAGTTGGTTCTTGATCAGTTATCTCATACAATGTTTCTTCAAATTTACTATAAACATGATATTATAATTTAAAATATGTCTCCTAGTAACTCACTTATCAATTGGTTTTTCAGCACTATAAGCTGGACTGGTTGTCATAGCGATATCTTCATGTGATGTTTTCATACTACATAAAACAAATCATTATCAATAAAGTTACTTTATCTAATAACATATATACCTTAATAACTGTATCTTATTATATTGTCTTATTACAATCAGTACTAGTATTATAATAATAATACCAGTAATAACTAATAGTACTAGTGATATTGATGATACAATAATTAGTATATTAGTAGAAGACTGGTACTCAGTACTAGTGGTTGTCATAGTGATAATAGGAGTACACCCTATAGAAGAATGACATCATTCTTACATAATACAATGACAATATAACATAATCAATAATATAGTACTAGTATATATAATATAATCATTATATCTATATGTATTATATAATATGATCATTAGTTAGTGTTGTATATAAATATATGATCAATATAATAATATATTATATTACATGTAACAATACATGTACTATTGTTATATATACAATGATATCAATAGAATATATACTGATATATAGTTTAATAATATCATTATATCATTATATTATATAGTTTATTGTGTTTATTATTAATAATATAGTAATAATAGGTAGTGTTGTTAATAAAAATATACAAGTTGATTGTATTAATGATAACATAACCTGTTGATGTTGTAATAATAGATGTTGTTGTTGTTAATATTGTTGATGATAAAGTAATAGTTGATGATAATATAACTGTTGATGTTGGAGTTAAAGTGTTTCCTATAATATATAATAATAGGATAGTAGTCTCCAATACATAGTATTAATATAATAAATATATAATATTAATATAATGTATTAATATTAAGTAAGTGGTAGTTAAGTTACTTGACTGTAACTAAAGTAAAGTAACACAGAATAGTAACATTTTTATGATAGGAGACTACTTAAGTGATATGTGACTATTAGAGTAAACCTAACTCTACCATCTACTATGTAATGGAATACTAAAAGACCAGCTAAATAGCTTCCTCTCTAAAAATTAATTAACATCTTACCAGGTGGGATAGGTTGAGTTCTCTCTCCCTCATAATCAACTCCATTTATTTCATATGTTACAGAAAGTGAGAACAAATAGTTTAAGTTATCTTGTAGTCCTCCTATTACACCTTCATTGCTACAAGCAGGAAAGGTCTTCTTACCCATATCAGACTGTCTCTTACGTTTACTAGTACTAATATAATAGACAGTATAGTGCTTGACTTCTTGAGCAGTAATAGGTTGCCACATAGCAAGTACTGCAGTGTTATTGATTTTTGTTATAATAAAAACAGAAACTATAGCTATAGAGGAAAGGATATAAGTTATTAAAAAGACAGACAAGAGACCTACGTATGTTACTGGTAGAGATTTGAATATCACTCCATTCTCCTGGTCCTACACTGGTATATGCTCTCACTCCAATGGTATAGTTAGTGTTAGGTAGTAGTTCTCCTATACTGTATTGTGTGTTGGTTGTATTAGTCATATTGTATGGACCATTACTGTTAGACTCTCTATAACGTATCTCATACATGATAATGATACCATTGGGTACTGTGGGTGTATTCCATGTAATGTTGATCACTTGTATATCTATACCACTTTGTATTAGATTAGATACCACACCAGGTTCTACAATATATCAATAATACATTATATATCAGTGGTAACTGACTTACTAGCTTCTTCTGTCTGTTGTATTACCTCACTACTTGCTGGTCCAGTCCCAGCATCATTATATGCTATTACTGTCACAGTGTAATTAGTATAAGGTGTGAGTGTTGTGAGGTTGTACTGTCTGTTGTCTCTTCCTGTGATGTTAACAGTGTCATTGAATGTTGTGTTAGTGTAGTAGAGCAGGTAACCAGTAATGGGTCCATTCTGTCCAGAAGAAGGTACCTTATCCCATGATATAGTCATAGATCTTGCCTCAACTGATGATATAGTAATACTACTGACAGATGAAGTGGGTGCTGTAGATGTGAGAGTAATATAATAATTGTGAGTGTATTATAGTTTACCAGATGAGATTGTGTTAATAATTTCTAAACCCAGGCTAGCTGGTTCACTACCATATATTCCATTTAGACCAATAATACTATATATATCAGTAATAATTCACTTACCAGCTTCTCCTGTCTGTTGTATTACCTCACTACTTGCTGGTCCAGTCCCAGCATCATTATATGCTATTACTGTCACAGTGTAGTTAGTGTAAGGTGTGAGTGTTGTGAGGTTGTACTGTCTGTTGTCTCTTCCTGTGATGTTAACAGTGTCACTGAATGTTGTGTTAGTGTAGTAGAGCAAGTAACCAGTGATGGGTCCATTCTGTCTAGAGCAAGGTACCTCATCCCATGATATAGTCATGGACGTTGCCTCAACTGATGATATAATGATTTTACTGACAGATGAAGTGGGTACTGTAGATAATGTAAGAACAATATAATAATTATGAAACTGAGAATATAACATAGTTTACCAGATGAGAGTGTAGTGATATTTTCTTGTACCCAGGTCAGCTGTTTCACTACCATATATTCCATAGAGACTAACAATACAATAAGTACCAGAATCAATACCAGTAAATGTATATGGTGATGAGATTGATGAATTTGTTATGATAGGATCATACATCTTTTCACATAGTCTTCGACATTGACGATAGCCCTCATATGTTTGAGGAGCAAATGAAGGTTGTGTCCATATCATAGTAATAGTTGTATTAGTGGTAGTATGTGTTAGAATGGGAAAAGGGATAGCTAAATATAAGGATAAGATCAATAGTAGCTTTTTTCAAAGAGAGAGCATTATATAGTAATAAAGAAAGTTATATCAGCAATTTACTTACAGAATGTCACAGTGGTTGTGTTACTATGATCACTAGGTAGTACTGTACTACCCTCACTGCCATATGATACTACAAAAAAGTTATATGTACTGTATGAAGTCAGTCCTGATGTTATATTCAACATTGTGTTATTGGTAGTTCCTGCACTCATAACAGAACTACTACCACTACTGAGTTGATAGAACACCTCATAACCAGCTACTCCTGACACAGATGACCAGGAGAGTTGTACATGAGCAAGACCTGTGTTCAGTCTTGTAGCAGTTAGACCATTAGGAGTACCAGCAACTATAACAGACAGAGAATATGTATACCATCCTACTCAGTGATTTATTAACCTGTTATAGGCTGTGATGTACTACTACTACTTGTAGCATTTGGACCACTATATCCAGGTATAGGACCGTTAGTTACTCTGGCATTGGAGACAGTACACTGGTAAGTACCAGCTTGTCTCATCCTCACTGTTACTGTCACCTGTGTAACAAATCCTGGTCCATTTACTATCACATGAGACAGGTCACCACTAGCAATTGTTAATGGATTACTTCCATCTGTACAAGTAACATTAGTGGGAGGTCCATCAGAGACATTAAAGGTAAGAGTGAAGACTGGGAGATTAGCATCTCTTGTGGAGATGAGAGAGAACTGCATAGAGGAGTCTGCATCAGGACCATCTATATAATAGTGAGATATAACATCACTTTATTACTATATGAACTCAGTTACTAACCATTGATACTGTAAGCATGATTTGTGTATATTCCTACCACTAGTGTTTGGTTCACTCCATTCTCATCAGGAATAATACAGGTATACAGACCTTGATAGTCTCTTATTCCTTTTTTTCTAGCTAGTGCAATCTGACCTTTAAACTTCTTTGAAAATATTACAATTTGACTATTTTCAGTAAACACAGGTACTTGAGTACCATTAGGATAATACCACAGTCCAATACTAGAACCATTATTAGCACTCTGACACCACAAGGCATCATCAGAACCATCATCATTCTGATCACCATTATGAAACTGTCCAGCATATATCATTGAGAAGTCTGGTATTATCCTATTCTCATAGGGTAGATACAGTTGTACACCTGTTATTATGAAGTATATATTAATGATCACTCTAACAACAACTACTTACCATTACTAGGTCTGTTGGTAGGTACTTGTCCATCTCCTAGTTGTACTAGTAGTAACATATAATATAATATCTTCACTAACTCCATCATCATCTTTACTGCTGATATAATGAGCTATTATATTAGCAACATAATAACTCTAGTTATGAAAAGTTATAAAAATATTAATAGATTACAATAGTTTATTTATAGTAACATAATTGTGATGACATCATAAATTATTGTTATATTTGTTCCATTAGTTTAAGATCAGTAGATACCTATTATAATAAAGTGTATTATAATATTATAATAATATAATGTATTACCTCAAATGTACACCCAGTTGATGATCTTATATCTTCAATACTGACCTCTTCTGAAATTTCTATCAACTTCAGACCCATCTCAGTATCAACATCACTAATTCACTATACATATATTGGTTACCATGACAACACATGTATTGTACCATTTCTGTAATTATTCTATTAACACAATTCTTTCCTGTTAATGGCAGAGTACAATGATCTAATATTTTATGACTACCTCCCTGGAAGAAGAGAGAGAGACATTATCATCATATACATTATATATTATTACATACCCAGCATTATTACTAACAATAGTCAAGTCATTAGTACCAGTCTTAATTAATGCATTTATTAAATTCTCTGGAATACCACACAACCCAAATCCTATAATAAAATCAATAACATTATTACATCATAATGATGTCATCATTAATACATACCTCCTATGAGTAATTTCAATCCATTTTTAATATCTTTAACAGCATCTACAGAGCTGTCATAAAACTCCACCCACCTTCCACTACTCAGGGATATACCACAACACTGCAATGGATAAAAGAGGACATTAACTAATACTACAATATTCACTTGAGATACTGATAGACTAGAAACTATTGATTTGAGAGTTTGTAAGCTACTACGACCAAGCCTCATTTAATGGCTCCACTTTTTTCTATGGGAGAGCCATGGGATCCTATTGGTACATGAGCATAATGGATGTATTGATGGTTAAATGAATGCATGAATTAGCATATCTATGAACATATAGATGAAATAATGGATGTTTCATGAACTATGTAATAGGACTAATTACTTTGAACAAATAAGAACACATTGGTTTAGACTGTTTTTATGTTAGTAAAGTCGCGCTATTTTTATGGAAAACATTAAAACAACGTAAGATATAGTTGTACTTTGGGACTATAGCCATTGTTTTAAGTTATGTAGACATAAATTACAACTTGTCATCTAAAGACAAAAGATTACTGTGTTGGTTTAACTTGTTATTATTTGCATTAGTAATCTCCTGTCATAATGTAAAGTACAAAATAGGTGAAAAAAATTCAGTACAAATTAATTTAGTTAATAATTATTAATTTCCTTTCAGATGGGTAAGAGAAAAGTCAGACTGTACTATAGAAAGCACAGATCAATTCCGAGGTCTTTAATTGTATCTCTTCCAAAGTTAATTTCTTGTCTGTTTTGTCATCATTTCTTGTCTTACTGTGACTATGACCTAACATTATCAGTAAAATTAATTGTCATATAAATAATAATTACTTCAGATAAATATTTATTATAAAGTAACACTTAGTTAAAGTAAAAATTCCAAAATACTACATACTCGTTTTAGAAGAAATAGGACCATTGTAAGCTATGGTTTACACAAAGTTTATACTTGTCAGGTAGAGATGAGGGTACAGGAAGTGCATGGACATTTCCAATCTCGGTTACATGCAGTCTATGTTATAACTAATGCTTACTCATTTATAATTGCTTCAGGTGGATAATTCTCATCATTAGAACTTGCTAATATCACTGCAGTTCCCTCAGATGGACTGGCTAAGTTTGTCATGATGTCAGCCACACCTTCTGTTTTAGAATGTTTCCATATACTAGTTATGACATTTGTTAATATCTTATATGCAATATTAATAGTGTTTAGTACATTGTGTATTTAATATGATGTGCCCCTGATCGTTAGTGTCATAATAATTGTCTGTATTGTTTCAATCACACCTACTAACACAAGTATTACAGAGGTCAACAATGAATTATTAAAATGACATGTATCCACACTAAAATCAATGGGTGTGGAAGATGAAGATCAGATAAGACAAATACTATGTCAGACAAGCAATGATTTACAAGTGGAATAGATAAATAGATAAACAACATCAACATCAAATATTTAGATCTATCTTTAATATCTTTAACAGCATCTGCAGAGCTGTCATAAAACTCCACCCACCTTCCACTACTCAGGGATATACCACAACACTGCAATGGATAAAAGAGGACATTAACTAATACTACAATATTCACTTGAGATACTGATAGACTAGAAACTATTGATTTGAGAGTTTGTAAGCTACTACGACCAAGCCTCATTTAATGGCTCCACTTTTTTCTATGGGAGAGCCATGGGATCCTATTGGTACATGAGCATAATGGATGTATTGATGGTTAAATGAATGCATGAATTAGCATATCTATGAACATATAGATGAAATAATGGATGTTTCATGAACTATGTAATAGGACTAATTACTTTGAACAAATAAGAACACATTGGTTTAGACTGTTTTTATGTTAGTAAAGTCGCGCTATTTTTATGGAAAACATTAAAACAACGTAAGATATAGTTGTACTTTGGGACTATAGCCATTGTTTTAAGTTATGTAGACATAAATTACAACTTGTCATCTAAAGACAAAAGATTACTGTGTTGGTTTAACTTGTTATTATTTGCATTAGTAATCTCCTGTCATAATGTAAAGTACAAAATAGGTGAAAAAAATTCAGTACAAATTAATTTAGTTAATAATTATTAATTTCCTTTCAGATGGGTAAGAGAAAAGTCAGACTGTACTATAGAAAGCACAGATCAATTCCGAGGTCTTTAATTGTATCTCTTCCAAAGTTAATTTCTTGTCTGTTTTGTCATCATTTCTTGTCTTACTGTGACTATGACCTAACATTATCAGTAAAATTAATTGTCATATAAATAATAATTACTTCAGATAAATATTTATTATAAAGTAACACTTAGTTAAAGTAAAAATTCCAAAATACTACATACTCGTTTTAGAAGAAATAGGACCATTGTAAGCTATGGTTTACACAAAGTTTATACTTGTCAGGTAGAGATGAGGGTACAGGAAGTGCATGGACATTTCCAATCTCGGTTACATGCAGTCTATGTTATAACTAATGCTTACTCATTTATAATTGCTTCAGGTGGATAATTCTCATCATTAGAACTTGCTAATATCACTGCAGTTCCCTCAGATGGACTGGCTAAGTTTGTCATGATGTCAGCCACACCTTCTGTTTTAGAATGTTTCCATATACTAGTTATGACATTTGTTAATATCTTATATGCAATATTAATAGTGTTTAGTACATTGTGTATTTAATATGATGTGCCCCTGATCGTTAGTGTCATAATAATTGTCTGTATTGTTTCAATCACACCTACTAACACAAGTATTACAGAGGTCAACAATGAATTATTAAAATGACATGTATCCACACTAAAATCAATGGGTGTGGAAGATGAAGATCAGATAAGACAAATACTATGTCAGACAAGCAATGATTTACAAGTGGAATAGATAAATAGATAAACAACATCAACATCAAATACATACTATACATATATATATATATAATTATATTATATTTATTGGTTACCATGACAACAAATGTACATAATTTATTGTACTAGTTCTGTAATTATTTTATTAAAACAATTCTTTCCTGTTAATACCAGAGTACATTGATCACACAGGGTTTAAGGTTTAATATTAAGTATATGACATAAATTGTTTATAAAACTCATCAACTTATAAAGTACTAGTGTACAGTATGTCCTCATTGGTTTAATGTTCAATTCTCTCATAAGTATAGTCTTGTTGAGAAGTGAGTTCAGTTGGTTCTTGATCAGTTATCTCATACAATGTTTCTTCAAATTTACTATAAACATGATATTATAATTTAAAATATGTCTCCTAGTAACTCACTTATCAATTGTTTTTACGACACTATAAGCTGGACTGGTTGTCATAGCGATATCTTCATGTGATGTTTTCATACTATATAAAACAAATCATTATAATAATCAATAAAGTTACTTTATCTAATAACATATATACCTTAATAACTGTATCTTATTATATTGTCTTATTACAATCAGTACTAGTATTATAATAATAATACCAGTAATAACTAATAGTACTAGTAATATTGATGATACAATAATTAGTGCATTAGTAGAAGCAGGAGCACATGAGCTGGTAAAAGACAGGTACTCAGTACTAGTGGTTGTCATAGTGATAATAGGAGTACACCCTATAGAAGAATGACATCATTATTACATAATACAATATAACATAATCAATAATATAGTACTATTACATATAATATAATCATTATATCTATATGTATTATATAATATGATCATTAGTTAGTGTTGTATATAAATATATGATCAATATAATAATATATTATATTACATGTAACAATACATGTACTATTGTTATATATACAATGATATCAATAGAATATATACTGATATATAGTTTAATAATATCATTGTATCATTTTATTATATAGTTTACTTGTGTTTATTATTAATAATATAGTAATAATATTTAGTGTTGTTAATGAAAATATACAAGTTAATTGTATTAATGATAACATAACCTGTTGATGTTGTAATAATAGATGTTGATGTTGATGATGATATAACTGTTGATGTTGTAATAATAGATGTTGTTGTTGTTAATATTGTTGATGATAAAGTAATAGTTGATGATAATATAACTGTTGATGTTGGAGTACAAATGACTCCTATAATATATAATAATAGGATAGTAATTTACAATATAGTGTATTAATATTAATGAGATAAGTGGTAGTTAAGTTAATCAACTGTTACTAAAATTAAATTATATTATTGGAGTGGGCCCAATTCTACCACCTACTGTGTTTTGTAATGAACAGCTTCCTCTCTAGTAATTAATTAATATCTTACCAGGTGGGATAGGTTGAGTTCTCTCTCCCTCATAATCAACTCCATTTATTTCATATGTTACAGAAAGTGAGAACAAATAGTTTAAGTTATCTTGTAGTCCTCCTATTACACCTTCACTACTACCAGCAGGAAAGGTCTTCTTACCCATATCAGACTGTCTCTTACGTTTACTAATACTAATATAATAGACAGTATAGTGCTTGACTTCTTGAGCAGTAACAGGTTGCCACATAGCAAGTACTGCAGTGTTATTGATTTTTATTATATTAAAACCAGAAACTGTAGCTATAGAGGAAAAAGATATAAGTTATTGAAAAGACAGACAAGAGACTTACATATGTTACTGGTAGAAACTTGAATATCACTCCATTCTCCTGGTCCTACACTGGTATATGCTCTCACTCCAATGGTATAGTTAGTGTTAGGTAGTAGTCCTCCTATACTGTATTGTGTGTTAGTTGTATTAGTCATATTGTATGGACCATTACTGTTAGACTCTCTATAACGTATCTCATACATGATAATGATACCATTGGGTACTGTGGGTATATTCCATGTAATGTTGATCACTTGTATTTCTGTACCACTTTGTATTAGACCAGATATCACACCAGATTCTACAAAATGTCAATAATACATTATATATCAGTATTAACTGACTTACTAGCTTCTCTTGTCTGTTGTATTACCTCACTACTTGTTGGTCCAGTTCCAGCATCATTATATGCTCTTACTGTCACAGTGTAGTTAGTGTAAGGTGTGAGTGTTGTGAGATTGTAATGTCTGTTGTCTCCTCCACTGATGTTAACAGTATCATTGAATGTTGTGTTAGTGTAGTAGAGCAAGTAACCAGTGATGGGTCCATTCTGTCCAGAAGAAGGTACCTCATCCCATGATATAGTCATGGACCTTGCCTCAACTGATGATATAGTAATACTACTGACAGATGAAGTAGGTGCTGTCGATAATGTGAGAGTAATATAATAATTGTGAGTGTATTATAGTTTATCAGTTGAGATTGTATTGTTAATTCCTAAACCCATACTAGCTGGTTCACTACCATATATTCCATTTAGACCAATAATACATTATATATCAGTAATAATTCACTTACCAGCTTCTCCTGTCTGTTGTATTACCTCACTACTTGCTGGTCCAGTTCCAGCATCATTATATGCTCTTACTGTCACAGTGTAGTTAGTGTAAGGTGTGAGTGTTGTGAGATTGTAATGTCTGTTGTCTCCTCCAGTGATGTTAACAGTGTCATTGAATGTCGTATTAGTGTAGTAGAGCAAGTTACCAGTAATGGGTCCATTCTGTCCAGAGCAAGGTACCTCATCCCATGATATAGTCATGGACCTTGCCTCAATTGATGATATAATGATATTACTGACAGATGAAGTGGGTGCTGTAGATAATGTGAGAACAATATAATAATTGTGAATATGATAATATAACATAGTTTACCAGATGAGAGTGTAGTGGTAATACTAGAACCCAGTGCAGCTGGTTCACTACCATATATTCCATTAAGACCAACAATACAGTAAGTACCAGGATCAATACCAGTAAATATATATGGTGATGAGATTGATAAATATGTTATGATAGGATCATACATCTTTTTACATAGTCTTCGACATTGACGATGGCCCTCATATGTTTGAGGAGCAAATATAGGTTGAGTCCACATCATAATAATAGTGGTATTAGTGGTAGTAAATGTCAGAATGGGAAAAGGGAGAGCTAAAGGTAAGGATAAGAGCTATAATAGCTTTTTTTCAAAGACAGAGTATTATATGATACTAATAAAGTTTTATTTATTCATTTATTACTTACAAAATGTCACAGTGATTGTGTTACTATGATTACTAGGTAGTACTGTACTACCCTCACTGCCATATGATACTATAAAGAAGTTATATGTACTGTATAAAGTCAGTCCTGATGTTATATTCAACATTGTGTTAGTGGTAGTTCCTGCACTCATAACAGAACTAATACCACTACTGAGTTGATAGAACACCTCATAACCAGCTACTCCTGACACAGATGACCAGGAGAGTTGTACATGAGTCAGACCTGTGTTCAGTCTTGTAGCATTCAGACCAGTAGGAGTACCAGTAACTTTAACAAAGAGAGAGAATATATAAACCATCCTACTCAGTGATTACTAACCTGTTATGGGCAATGATGAACTGCTGCTAACTGCTCCTCCTTGATTGTCTGTTACTCTGGCATTGGAGACAGTACACTGGTAAGTACCAGCTTGTCTCATCCTCACTGTCACTGTCACCTGTGTAACAGATCCTGGTCCATTCACTACCACACGAGACAGGTCACCACTATCAATAGTGAATGGGTTACTTCCATCTGTACAAGTAACATCAGTGGGAGGTCCATTAGAGACATTGAAGGTGAGGGTGAAGACTGGAGGATTAGCATCTCTTGTAGAGATGAGAGAGAACTTCATGGAGGAGTCTGCATCAGGACCATCTATATAATAGTGAGATATATCATCACTTTATTACTACAACAATTCAGTTACTAACCATTACTACTGTAAGCAGAATTTCCATATGCTCCTGCCACTAGTGTTTGGTTCACTCCATTCTCATCAGGAATGATACAGGTGTACAGACCTTCATAATTACCTAATATAGAGGCTTTTTTAGCCAGTGCAATCTGACCTGTGAACCTCTTAGAGAATACTGGACTTATGTCATTATATTGATCCAAGTTTTTAGTAAACAAAGGTACTTGAGTACCATTAGGATAATACCACAGTCCAATATCAGAACCACTATTTGCACTTTGACACCACAAGGCATCATTAGTACCATCATTATTCTGATCAGTACTATAAAACTGTCCAGCATATATCATTGAGAAGTCTGGTATTATCCTATTTTCATAGGGTAGATACAGTTGTACACCTGTTATTATGAAGTATATATTAATGATCACTCTAACAACAACTACTTACCATTACTAGGTCTGTTGGTAGGTACTTGTCCATCTCCTAGTTGTACTAGTAGTAACATATAATACAATATCTTTACTAACTCTATCATCATCTTTGACAGAGTTAGTACTGATATAATGGACTATTATATTATCAATAATTCACTTACCAGCTTCTCCTGTCTGTTGTATTACCTCACTACTTGCTGGTCCAGTCCCAGCATCATTGTATGCTCTTACTGTCACAGTGTAGTTAGTGTAAGGCGTGAGTGTTGTGAGGTTGTACTGTCTGTTGTCTCCTCCAGTGATGTTAACAGTGTCACTGAATGTTATGTTAGTATAGTAGAGCAAGTAACCAGTGATGGGTCCATTCTGTCCAGAGCAAGGTACTTCATCCCATGATATAGTCATGGACCTTGCCTCAACTGATGATATAATGATATTACTGACAGATGAAGTGGGTGCTGTAGATAATGTTAGAACAATATAATAATTGTAAATATGATAATATAACATAGTTTACCAGATGAGAGTGTAGTGATAATTCTAGAACCCAGTGCAGCTGTTTCACTACCATATATTCCATTAAGACCAATAATACAGTAAGTACCAGGATCAATACCAGTAAATGTATATGGTGATGAGGTTAATGAATTAGTTATGATAGGATCATAGTTCTTTTTACATAGTCTTCGACAATGACGATAGCCCTCATATGTTTGAGGAGCTAATGAAGGTTGTGTCCATATCATAGTAATAGTTGTATTAGTGGTAGTAAATGTCAGAATGGGAAAAGGGATAGCTAAAGATAAGGTTAAGAGCAATAGTAGCTTTTTTCAAAGACAGAACATTATAATAAAGTTTTATTTATTTATTTATTACTTACAAAATGTCACAGTGATTGTGTTACTATGATCACTAGGTAGTACTGTACTACCCTCACTGCCATATGATACTACAAAGAAGTTATATGTACTGTATGAAGTCAGTCCTGATGTTATATTCAACATTGTGTTAGTGGTAGTTCCTCCACTCATAACAGAACTACTACCACTGCTGAGTTGATAGAACACCTCATAACCAGCTACTCCTGACACAGATGACCAGGAGAGTTGTACATGAGTCAGACCTGTGTTCAGTCTTGTAGCAGTTAGACCAGTAGGAGTACCAGCAACTGTAACAGAGAGAGAGAATATGTATACCATCCTACTTAGTGATTAACTAACCTGTTATATTCTGTGATGTACTACTACTACTTGTAGCAGTGACATTACCAATAGTACCAGCATCTACTCTGGCATTGGAGACAGTACACTGGTAAGTACCAGCTTGTCTCATCCTCACTGTCACTGTCACCTGTGTAACAAATCCTGGTCCATTTATTACCACACGAGACAGGTCCCCACTAGCAATGGTGAATGGGTTACTTCCATCTGTACAAGTGACATCAGTGGGAGGTCCATCAGAGACATTGAAAGTGAGAGCGAAGACTGGAGGGTTAGTATCTCTTGTGGAGATGAGAGAGAACTTCATGGAGGAGTCTGCATCAGGACCATCTATATAATAGTGAGATATATCATCACTTTATTACTATATTAATTCAGTCACTGACTATTGTTATTATAAAAATAATTTCCGTACGCTCCTACCACTAGTATTTGGTTCCCTCCATTCTCATCAGGAATAATACAGGTATACAGACCTTCATAACCTGATAGTCCAAGATTTCTAGCTAGTGCAATCTGACCTGTGAACCTCTTAGAGAATATAGGAGATGGTCCACTGTCAAATGGGCCACTATGTAAAAGTACTTGAGTACCATTAGGATAATACCACAGTCCAATATTAGAACCAGTATTAGCACTCTGACACCACAAGGCATCAATAATGTTATCATGATTATTATCAGAAGCATAGAATTGTCCACCATATATCATTGAGAAGTCTGGTATTATCCCTATATTCTCATAGGGTAGATACAGTTGTACACCTGTTATTATGAAGTATATATTAATGATCACTCTAACAACAACTACTTACCATTACTAGGTCTGTTGGTAGGTACTTGTCCATCTCCTAGTTGTACTAGTAGTAACACATAAGACAATATCTTTACTAACTCTATCATCATCTTTGACAGAGTTAGTACTGATATAATGGAATATTATATTATCAATATAATAACTTTAGTTATGAAAAGTTATTACAATTATTAATAGTTATAATAGTTTATTTATAGTAACATAATTGTGATAATGTCATAAATTATTGTTATATTTGTCCCATTGGTTTAAGATCAGTAAATACCTATTATAATAAAGTGTATTATAATATTATAATAATATAATGTAGTACCTCAAATGTACACCCAGTTGATGACCTTATATCTTCAATACTGACCTCTTCTGAAATTTCCATCAACTTCAGACCCTTTTCAGCATCAACATCAAATACATATTCAACACATGTACATAATTTATTGTATCATTTCTGTAATTATTCTATAAACACAATTCATTCCTATTAATGGCAGAGTACATTGACCTAATATTTTATGACTACCTCCCTGGAAGGAGAGAGAGAGAGAGAGAGAGAGAAAGAGACATTATCATCATATACATTATATATTATGACATACCCAGCATTATTACTAACAATAGTCAAGTCATTAGTACTAGTCTTAATTAATGCATTTATTAAATTCTCTGGAATAACACACAACCCAAAACCTATAATAAAATCAATAACATTATTACATCATAATGATGTCATCATTAACAACTACCTCCTATGAGTAATTTGGATCCATTTTTAATATCTTTAACAGCATCTACAGAGCTATCATAAAACTCCACCCACTTTCCACTACTCAGGGATATACCACGACACTGCAATGGATAAAAGAGGACATTAACTAATACTACAATTCTCACTTGAGATACTGATAGACTAGAAACTACAGATTTGAAAGTTTGTAAACGAGTTTGTAAGCTACTACGACCAAGCCTTATTTAATGGCTCCACTTTTTTCTATGGGAGAGCCGTGGGATCCTATCAGTACGTGAGCATAATTGATACATAGATGATTAAATGGATGCATGAATTAGCATATCTATAAACAGATAGATGAAATAATGGATGTTTCATGAACTATGTAATAGGATAGTATCCATGGCAACCATGGTATATGATTTGTTGTACTAAGCTAAAAAGTGTTCGGGTTGCTAGGGGGCGTGGTCCTCAGAGGTTCAAAGTATAACCATAGATAGTACAGACTATGTAACTGGGATTGGAAATTGATCACATGATCCATAGAACTAAATGAACATTCCAAAACGCACTCCATGTCCAAAGAAATCAATTAATATTTATTACCTGACATTGTAAACTGGACCCACTCTTACCTGTATTGTATTACTCTATAAAGACATTAATGTTATTTTTATTTATCAACACATTGACTATAATATTTTTCTTTATATTAAAATAGTGAATAATACAGACATTCACTTTTTAATTACTTATTTTACGATGAAACTAGCAATAAAAATACTTTTATAGCTCTTTCTTCTTACAGCAATGTTACTACTAAAAGGTTTAGGACAAATTATTTAGAACAAATAAGAACACATTGGTTTAGACTGTTTTTATGTTAGTAAAGTTGCGCTATTCTTATGAAAAACATTAAAACAACGTAAGATATAGTTGTACTTTGGGACTATAGCCATTGTTTTAAGTTATGTAGACATAAATTACAACTTGTCATCTAAAGACAAAAGATTACTGTGTTGGTTTAACTTGTTATTATTTGCATTAGTAATCTCCTATCATAATGTAAAGTACAAAATAGGTGCACATAATATTCAGTACAAATTAATTAGTAATTATTAATTTTCTTTCAGATGGGTAAGAGAAAAGTCAGACTGTACTATAGAAAGCACAGATCAAATTCCAAAGGTCTTTAATTGTATCTCTTCCAAAGTTAATTTCTTGTTTGTTTTGTCATCATTTCTTGTTTTACTGTGACTATGACCTAACATTATCAGTAAAATTAATCGTCAGATAAATAATAATTACTTCAAATAAATATTTATTATAAAGTAACACTTAGTTAAAGTAAAAATTCCAAAATACTACATACTTGTTTTAGAAGAAACAAGACCATTGCAAACTATGGTTTACACAAAGTTTATACTTGTCAGGTAGAGATGAGGGTACATGAAGTGCGTGGGCGTTTCCAATCTCGGTTACGTACAGTCTATACTATATATGTTATAACTAATGCTTACTCATTTATAATTGCTTCAAATGGATAATTCTCATCATTAGAACTTGCTAATATCACTGCAGTTCCCTCAGATGGACTGGCTAAGTTTGTCATAATGTCAGCCACACCTTCTATTTCAGAATGTTTCTGTATACTAGTTCTGACATTTGTTAATATCTTATATACAATATTAATAGTGTTTAGTACATTGTGTATTTAATGTGATGTGCTCCTGATTGTTAGTGTCATAATAATTGTCTGTATTGTTTCAACCACACCTACTAACACAAGTATTACAGAGGTCAACAATGAATTGTTAAAATGACATGTATCCACACTAAAATCAATGGACGTGGAAGATGAAGATCAGATAAGACAAATACTATGTCAGACAAGCAATGATTTACAAGTGGAATAGATGAATAGATAAACAACATCAACATCAAATACATACTAGTACTATACATACATATATAATTATATTATATTTATTGGTTACCATGACAACAAATGTACATAATTTATTGTACTAGTTCTGTAATTATTTTATTAAAACAATTCTTTCCTGTTAATAGCAGAGTACATTGATCACACAGGGTTTAAGGTTTAATATTGAGTATATGACATGAATTGTTTATAAAACTCATCAACTTATAAAGTACTAGTGTACAGTATGTCCTCATTGGTTTAATGTTCAATTCTCTCATATATATAGTCTTGTTGAGAAGTGAGTTCAGTTGGTTCTAGATCAGTTATCTCATATAATGTTTCTTCAAATTTACTATAAACATGATATTATAATTTAAAATATGTCTCCTAGTAACTCACTGATCAATTGTTTTTACAACACTATAAGCTGGACTGGTTGTCATAGCAATATCTTCATGTGATGTTTTCATACTATATAAAACAAATCATTATAATAATCAATAAAGTTACTTTATCTAATAACATATATACCTCAATAACTGTATCTTATTATATAGTCTTATTACAATCAGTACTAGTATTATAATAATAATAATACCAGTAATAACTAATAGTACTAGTAATATTGATGATACAATAATTAGTACATTAGTAGAAACAGGAGCGCATGAGCTGGTAAAAGACAGGTACTCAGTACTAGTGGTTGTCATAGTGATAATAGGAGTACACCCTATAAAAGAATGACATCATTCTTACATAATACAATGACAATATAACATAATCAATAATATAGTACTAGTATATATAATATAATCATTATATCTATATGTATTATATAATATGATCATTAGTTAGTGTTGTATATAAATATTATGATCAATATAATAATATATTATATTACATGTAATAATACATGTACTATTGTTATATATACAATGATATCAATAGAATATATACTGATATATAGTTTAATAATATCATTATATCATTTTATTATATAGTTTACTTGTGTTTATTATTAATAATATAGTAATAATAGTTAGTGTTGTTAATGAAAATATACAAGTTAATTGTATTAATGATAACATAACCTGTTGATGTTGTTATAATAGATGTTGTTGTTGTTAATATTGTTGATAATAAAGTAATAGTTGGTGATAATATAACTGTTGATGTTGGAGTTAAAGTGATTCCTATAATATATAATAATAGGATAGTAGTCTCCAATACATAGTATTAATATAATAAATATATAGTATTAATATAATGCATTGATATTAAGTAAGTGGTAGTTAAGTAATCTAGTTACTTGACTGTAACTAAAGTAAAGTAACACAACATTTTTATGATAGGAGACTACTTAAGTGATATGTGTTTATTATTAATAATATAGTAATAATAGTTAGTGTTGTTAATGAAAATATACAAGTTAATTGTATTAATAATAACATAACCTGTTGATGTTGTAATAATAGATGTTGATGTTGATGTTGATATAACTGTTGATGTTGGAGTTAAAGTAATTCCTATAATATATAATAATAGGATAACACATATATGTAATGCTTACGTATGAAGGACAATGTTGAAGTAAGAGGTAGCATTGTTGATATTAAACTTATAGTTGACATTGTTGATGATAAAGTATTAGTTAATAATACAATAGCTATAGAGGAAAGTAGACAAGTTATTGAAAAGACAGACAAGAGACCTACGTATGTTACTGGTAGAGATTTGAGTATCAATCCATTCTCCTGGTCCTACACTGGTATATGCTCTCACTCCAATGATATAGTTAGTGTTAGGTAGTAGTCCTCCTATACTGTATTGTGTGTTAATTGTATTAGTCATGATGTATGGACCATTACTGTTAGACTCTCTATAACGTATCTCATACATGATAATGACACCATTGGGTACTGTGGGTATATTCCATGTAATGTTGATCACTTGTATATCTATATCACTTTGTATTAGACCAGATACCACACCAGGTTCTACAGAATATCAATAATACATTATATATTAGTAGTAACTAACTTACCAGCTTCTCTTGTCTGTTGTATTACCTCACTACTTGCTGGTCCAGTCCCGCCATCATTATATGCTCTTATTGTCACAGTGTAATTAGTATAAGGTGTGAGTGTTGTGAGGTTGTACTGTCTGTTGTCTCCTCCAGTGATGTTAACAGTGTCACTGAATGTTGTGTTAGTGTAGTAGAGCAAGTAACCAGTGATGGGTCCATTCTGTCCAGAGCAAGGTACCTCATCCCATGATATAGTCATAGACCTTACCTCAGCTGATGATATAGTAATACTACTGACAGATGAAGTGGGTGCTGTAGATAATATGAGAACAATATAATAATTGTGAATATGATAATATAACATAGTTTACCAGAGGAGAGTGTAGTGGCAATTCTAGTACTCAGGCCAGCTGTTTCACTACCATATATTCCATTAAGACCAATAATACAGTAAGTACCAGGATCAATACCAGTAAATGTATATGGTGATGAGATTGATGAATTAGTTATGATAGGATCATAGTTCTTTTCACATAGTCTTCGACAATGACGAAAGCCCTCATATGTTTGAGGAGCAAATGAAGGTGGTGTCCACATCATAGTAATAGTAGTGTTAGTGGTAGTAAGTGTCAGAATGAGAAAAGGGATAACTAAAGAGCAATAGTAGACAGAACATTATATGATACTAAATAAAGTTTTATTTATTCATTTAGTACTTACAGAATGTCACACTAATTGTGTTACTATGATCACTAGGTAGTACTGTACTACCCTCACTGCCATATGATACTACAAAGAAGTTATATGTACTGTATGAAGTCAATCCTGATGTTATATTCAACATTGTGTTAGTGGTAGTTCCTGCACTCATAACAGAACTAATACCACTACTGAGTTGATAGAACACCTCATAACCAGCTACTCCTGACACAAATGACCAGGAGAGTTGTACATGAGTCAGACCTGTGTTCAGTCTTGTAGCATTCAGACCAGTAGGAGTACCAGTAACTTTAACAAAGATAGAGAATATATAAACCATACTACTCAGTGATTACTAACCTGTTATGGGCAATGATGAACTGCTGCTAACTGCTCCTCCTTGATTGTCTGTTACTCTGGCATTGGAGACAGTACACTGGTAAGTACCAGCTTGCCTCATCCTCACTGTCACTGTCACCTGTGTAACAGATCCTGGTCCATTCATTACCACACGAGACAAGTCACCACTACCAATGGTCAATGAGTTATTTCCATCTGTACAAGTGACATTAGTGGGAGGTCCATTAGAGACATTGAATGTGAGAATGAAGACTGGAGGATTAGTATCTCTTGTGGAGATGAGAGTGAACTTCATGGAGGAGTCTGCATCAGGACCATCTATATAATAGTGAGATATATCATCACTTTACGACTACTTACTGACCATTGATATTGTAATTATGAGTTGTGTATATTCCTACCACTAGTGTTTGATTCACTCCATTCTCATCAGGAATGATACAGGTGTACAGACCTTCATAACCAAATATAGAGGCTTTTTTAGCCAGTGCAATCTGACCCGTGAACCTCTTAGAGAATACTGGACTTTTGTCATTATATTGATCCAAGTTTTTAGTAAACAAAGGTACTTGAGTATCATTAGGATAATACCACAGTCCAATATTAGAACCATTATTAGCACTCTGACACCACAAGGCATCATCTGTACCATCACTATTCCTATCAACATCAAAAAACTGTCCAGCATATATCATTGAGAAGTCAGGTATTATCCTATTCTCATAGGGTAGATACAGTTGTACACCTGTTATTATGAAGTATATATTAATGATCACTCTAACAACAACTACTTACCATTACTAGGTCTGTTTGTAGGCACTCGTCCATCTCCTAGTTGTACTAGTAGTAACATATAAGACAATATCTTTACTAACTCTATCATCATCTTTGACAGAGTTAGTACTGATATAATGGAATATTATATTATCAATATAATAAGTTTAGTTATGAAAAGTTATTACATTTATTAATAGTTATAATAGTTTATTTATAGTAACATAATTATAATGACATCATAAATTATTGTTAAATTTGTCCCATTAGTTTAAGATCAGTAGATACCTATTATAATAAAGTGTATTATAATATTATAATAATATAATATATTACCTCAAATGTACACCCAGTTGATGATCTTATATCTTCAATACTGACCCCTTCTGAAATTTCCATCAACTTCAGACCCTTTTCAGCATCAACATCAAATACATATTCAACACATGTACATAATTTATTGTACCAGTTCTGTAATTATTCTATAAACGCAATTCATTCCTATTAATGGCAGAATACATTGACCTAATAGTTTATGACTACCTTTCTGGAAGAAGAGGGAGAGAGAGAGACATTATCATCATATACATTATATATTATTACATACCCAGTATTATTACTAACAATAGTCAAGTCATTAGTACCAGTCTTAATTAATGTATTTATTAAATTCTCTGGAATAACACACAACCCAAATCCTATAATAAAATCAATAACATTATTACATCATAATGATGTCATCATTAATACATACCTCCTATGAGTAATTTTGATCTATCTTTAATATCTTTAACAGCATCTGCAGAGCTGTCATAAAACTCCACCCACCTTCCACTACTCAGAAATATACCACGACACTGCAATGGATAAAAGAGGACATTAACTAATACTACAATACTCACTTGAGAATTGAGATACTGATAGACTAGAAACTACTGATTTAAGAGTTTGTAAACGTGTTTGTAAGATACTACGAGATAGAGTAAACGTGAAAGCCAAAGTGGTAGCCACGCCTATTAATTAGTTTCTGCAAAGATGGAGCAACAGCAATCAGCTTCCACCTCTCAAACCGACCATGTGTTAGGATTAAAAGGTATTTAAATATAGTGTATATTGACTGTGATATTTCTCTCTCTAGTGATGAGGTTGACCAAACCTCATTTAATGGCTCCACCTTTTTCTATGGGAGAGCCGTGGGATCCTATCGGTACATGAGCATAATGGATGCGTGTTCAGTTAAATGGATGCATGAATTAGCATATCTATAAACAGATAGATGAAATAATGGATGATATATTGAAATATGTACATGTGTATTTTCAATATAGGAAGAGCTTTGGAGAGTGAAAGTAACAGAGATGTTAGAGTTGGACAATATGCTCCTGGTATTGGTATCAGTGAAATGTTGGAACTTCCTTCAACTAATACGTTAGTATAACCCTATCATTAGATCTCATTAGATGTCTTGTTATATTGTGTTGTTGTAGACCTGCTAAAGGAAATCTAATATATTTAGGAGAAACTTATCGAGTGTTTGTGTCGCTTAGCAACGAGGGTCAAGAAGTGTTACTGATATTGTTTTAAAGGTAATCTATCTATCTATATATCTGTCCATCCATTCATCATAATGTCAGCCACACCTTCTTTTTGATGGTTGGTATACATTCCCAATTTTATTTCTCTGCAAATCTCAGAATAATAGTGTTTAGTATATTGTGTATTTAATATGATGTGCCCCTGATCATTAGTGTCATAATAATTGTCTGTATTGTTTCATTTAGTTAACTATAACTGAGGAGACTTTGACCACACCTACTAATACAAGTAGTACGGAGGTCAACAATGAATCATTAGAACAAAATATATCAACACTAAAATCAATGGGTGTGGAAGATGAAGATCAGATAAGACAAATACGTCAGACAAGAAAGTGGAATAGATGAATAAAAATAACAACATCAAATACACACTATACATATATTGTTACCATGACAACACATGTACATAATTTATTGTACCATTTCTGTAATTATTCTATTAACACAATTCTTTCCTGTTAATGGCAAAGTACATTGATCACACAGGGTTTAGGGTTTAATATTGAGTATATGACATGAATTGTTTATATTACACATTGACATGTTAAGTACTAGTGTACAGTATTTCTTCATTGGTTCAATGCTCAATTCTCTCATAAGTATAGTCTTGTTCAGAAGTGAGTTGAGTTGGTTCTTGATCAGTTATCTCATACAATGCTTCTTCAAATTTACTATAAACATGATATTATAATTTAAAATATGTCTCCTAGTAACTCACTTAGCACTTCTTTTTACAACACTATAAGCTGGACTGGTTGTCATAGCGATATCTTCATATGATGTTTTCATACTATATAAAACAAATCATTATAATAATCAATAAAGTTACTTTATCTAATAACATATATACCTCAATAACTGTATCTTATTATATAGTCTTATTACAATCAGTACTAGTATTATAATAATAATACCAGTAATAACTAATAGTACTAGTAATATTGATGATACAATAATTAGTATATTAGTAGAAGACAGGTGCTCAGTACTAGTGGTTGTCATAGTGATAATAGGAGTACACCCTATAGAAGAATGACATCATTATTACATAATACAATGACAATATAACATAATCAATAATATAGTACTATTACATATAATATAATTATTATATCTATATGTATTATATAATATGATCATTAGTTAGTGTTGTATATAAATATATGATCAATATAATAATATATTATATTACATGTAACAATACATGTACTATTGTTATATATACAATGATATCAATAGAATATATACTGATATATAGTTTAATAATATCATTATATTATTTTATTATATAGTTTACTTGTATTTATTATTAATAATATAGTAATAATAGTTAGTGTTGTTAATGTAAATATACAAGTTAATTGTATTAATAATAACATAACCTGTTGATGTTGTAATAATAGATGTTGTTGTTGATGATGATATAACTGTTGATGTTGGAGTACAAATGACTCCTATAATATATAATAATAGGATAATAATTTACAATATATAGTGTATTAATATTAATGAGATAAGTGGTAGTTAAGTGTTCTAGTTACTGGACTAGTACTAATGCTAAGTAAAACTGAGTAGGAACACTTTTATGATGGGAGACTGTTTAGTGATACGTTACTAATGGAGTGGACCCAATTCTACCATCTACTGTGCTGTATAATGGACTCATAAAAGATCCTTCCTCTTCCTCTCCAAAAATTAAATAATGTCTTACCAGGTGGGATAGGTTGGGTTCTCTCTCCCTCATAATTAACTCCATTTATTTCATATGTTACAGAAAGTGAGAACAAATAGTTTAAGTTATCTTGTAGTCCTCCTATTACACCTTCATTACTACCAGCAGGAAAGGTCTTCTTACCCATATCAGACTGTCTCTTATGTTTACTAGTACTAATATAATAGACAGTATAGTGCTTGACTTCTTGAACAGTAATAGGTTGCCACATAGCAAGTACTGTAGTGTTATTTATTTTTATTATATTAAAACCAGAAACTGTAGCTATAGAGGAAAGGATAAATGTTATTGAAAAGACAGACAAGAGACCTACGTATGTTACTGGTAGAGATTTGAGTATCACTCCATTCTCCTGGTCCTACACTGGTATATGCTCTCACTCCAATGATATAGTTAGTGTTAGGTAGTAGTCCTACTATACTGTATTGTGTGTTGGTTGTATTAGTTATATTGTGCGGACCATTACTGTTAGACTCTCTATAATGTATCTCATATATGATAATGATACCATTGGGTACTGTGGGTATATTCCATGTAATGTTGATCACTTGTATCTCTGTACCACTTTGTATTAAACCAGATACCATACCAGGTTCTACAGTATAACAATAATACATTATATATCAGTAGTAACTGACTTACTAGCTTCTCCTGTCTGTTGTATTACCTCACTACTTGCTGGTCCAGTCCCAGCACCATTATATGTTATTACTGTCACAGTGTAGTTAGTATAAGGTGTGAGTGTTGTGAGGTTGTATTGTCTGTTGTCTCCTCCAGTGATGTTAACAGTGTCACTGAATGTTGTGTTAGTGTAGTAGAGCAAGTAACCAGTGATGGGTCCATTCTGTTCAGAGCAAGGTACCTCATCCCATGATATAGTCATGGACATTGCCTCAACTGATGATATAATGATATTACTGACAGATGAAGTGGGTGCTGTAGAAATGATGAGAACAATATAATAATTGTAAAAATGAGAATGTAGTAGTGATGTTTTAGTTAACTATAACTAAAACTAAAACTCTTTTAGTTTAGCCTATTTTACTTTTAGTTAACTAACTAAAACTAACTAAAAGTTTTTTGAAACCAAGAAAACTAACTAAAATTAATGCATTAATGGTAAAAATAACTATAACTAACTATTATGGTTAGTATTGAACTAAAACAACAGATATCTGTACTCAATAAATAACTGTCACACTTGCTTAAAAGATAAACCACTAGTAAGTGATACGTTAACTGTGATAAGTTAACTGATAACTAAAAATAGCACTATTCAATACAATATCACATGTATACCTTTCACCTTGGCTGTATAATAAGCTATCGCAAAAAACAATGTAACCATGTGCAGGCCATAAATCAGTATAAGCAGTAAAAAGTGAGGAAGTTGAAACTTCTGTTATGTCTGCTATGTCAACTGAAAGACCAAAAGCAAACCCAGTTTGGGAATACTTTTGATGATGAAGCACCAAACAATAATGTTTGCAAGATTGAGACCTCAAAAAGGTTGAATGTGAGAATAAAATAAAAGGAAAAAATCCAACTAATTTAATACAGTACCTGAGCAAATATCTTGCTGATACTTATAGGAAGTTAAGAAAATAATCTTAAGGATAATAAAGCTACTTGTAATGGTAAAACAACGCCAGGCAACTAAGCCTTGCTTTGATGCTGCATAAATCTTTTTACATCAAATAATTTAGCAAATAATTGAGAAGTTAGCTACATTGATTGGTAGTGCAAATGTTACAACAATTCTAGTGGAAAACCAGGAATTTCGTGATGGAACAAGATTCTCCTTCCAAAGTTGGTTATGCATCAAGTGATAGAAGAAACCGATTGGCAGATACAAACTTAAAGAATAAAATACTTTTAAGAAAAACAAGCAATATCTTTAGTCTAATAATGCATTAAATTTAACTAACTTTCTCAACTATAACTAACTAAAATTATATAAAGTTAAACTAAAACAAATAGAATGTAGTATAGTTTACCAGAGGAGAGTGTATCGATAATATTAGAACCCAGGCTAGCTGGTTGTTCATTACCATATATTCTATTAAGAGCAACAATACATTTACTACCAGGATCAATACCAGTAAATGTATATGGTGATGAGATTGATGAATTTGATATGACAGGATCATACATATTTTCACATAGTCTTCGACATTGACGAAGGCCCTCATATGTTTGAGGAGCAAATGAAGGTTGTATCCATATCATAGTAATAGTGGTATTAGTGGTAGTAAATGTCAGAATAGGAAAAAGGATAACTAAAGATAAGGATAAGAGCAATAGTAGTTTTTTTTCAAAGACAGAGCATTATATGATACTAAATAAAGTTTTATTTATTTATTTATTACTTACAAAATGTTACAGTGATATTGTTACTATGATCACTAGGTAGTACTATACTACCTTCACTGCCATATGATACTACAAAGAAGTTATATGTACTGTTTGAAGTCAGTCCTGATGTTATATTCAACATTGTGTTAGTGGTAGTTCCTGCACTCATAACAGAACTAATACCACTACTGAATTGATAGAACACCTCATAACCAGCTACTCCTGACACAGATGACCAGGAGAGTTGTACATGAGCAAGACCTGTGTTCAGTCTTATAGCAGTCAGACCATTAGGAGTACCAGCAACTATAACAGAGAGAGAATACGTATACCATCCTACTCAGTGATTAACTAACCTGTTATAGGCTGTGATGTACTACTACTATTTGTAGCATTTGGACCATTTTGTCCAGGTACAGGACCACTAGTTACTCTGGCATTGGAGACAGTACACTTGTAGGTACCAGCCTGTCTCATCCTCACTGTTACTGTCACCTGTGTAACAGATCCTGGTCCATTCACTACCACACGAGACAGGTCACCACTAGCAATAGTGAATGGGTTACTTCCATCTGTACAAGTGACATCAGTGGGAGGTCCATCAGAGACATTGAAGGTGAGAGTGAAGACTGGAGGATTAGCATTTCTTGTGGAGATGACAGAGAACTTCATGGATGAGTCTGCATCAGGACCATCTATATAATAGTGAGATATATATATCATCACTTTATCACTACATGAACTCAATCACTGACCATTGATACAGTAAGCATGATTTGTGTATATTCCTACCACTAGTGTTTGGTTCACTCCATTCTCATCAGGAATGATACAGGTGTACAGACCTTCATAACCTCCTATTCCAAGAGATCTAGCTAGTGCAATCTGACCTGCAAACCTCTTAGAGAATATAGGAGATGGTCCACTTTCAAATGAGCCACTATGTAAAAGTACTTGAGTACCGTTAGGATAATACCACAGTCCAATATTAGAACCATTATTAGCACTTTGACACCACAAGGCATCATTATTACCATCATTATTCTGATCAATAGCATGAAACTGTCCAGCATATATCATTGAGAAGTCTGGTATTATCCTATTCTCATAGGGTAGATACAGTTGTACACCTGTTATTATGAAGTATATATTAATGATCACTCTAACAACAACTACTTACCATTACTAGGTCTGTTGGTAGGTACTTGTCCATCTCCTAGTTGTACTAGTAGTAACATATAATACAATATCTTTACTAACTCCATCATCATCTTTGACAGTTAGTGCCAATGTAATGAACTATTATATTATCAATATAATAACTTTAGTTATGAAAAGTTATTAAAAATATTAATAGTGTACAATAGTTTATTTATAGTAACATAATTGTGATGATGTCATAAATTATTGTTAAATTTGTCCCATTAATTTAAGATCAGTAGATACCTATTGTAATAAAGTGTGTTATAATATTATAATAATATAATGTATTACCTCAAATGTACACCCAGTTGATGATCTTATATCTTCAATACTGACCCTTTCTGAAATTTCTATCAATTTCAGACCCTTCTCAACATCAACATCATTTATTGTATCATTTCTGTAATTATTCCATTAACCTCATTCCTTTTTGTTAATGGCAGAGTACATTGACCTAATATTTTATGACTACCTCCCTAGAAAGAGAGAGAGACATTATTATCATATACATTATATATTATTACATACCCAGCATTATTACTAACAATAGTCAAGTCATTAGTACTAGTCTTAATTAATGCATTTATTAAATTCTCTGGAATACCACATAACCCAAATCCTATAATAAAATCAATAACATTATTACATCATAATGATGTCATCATTAATACATACCTCCTATGAGTAATTTGGATCCATTTTTAATATCTTTAACAGCATCTACAGAGCTATCATAAAACTCCACCCACTTTCCACTACTCAGGGATATTCCACGACACTGCAATGGATAAAAGAGGACATTAACTAATACTAATACTCACTTGAGATACTGATAGACTAGAAACTACTGATTTGAGAGTCTGTAAACGTGTTTGTAAGATACTACGAGATAGAGTAAACGTGAAAGCCATTGTTTACAAAGTGGTAGCCACGCCCATTAATAAATTTCTGCAAAGATGGAGCAACAGCAGTCATCTTCCACCTCTCAAACCGACCATGTGTTAGGATTAAAAGGTATTTAAATATAGTGTATATTGACTGTGATATTTCTCTCTCTAGTGATGAGGTTGACCAAACCTCATTTAATGGCTCCACCTTTTTCTATGGGAGAGCCGTGGGATCCTATCGGTACATGAGCATAATGGATGCGTGTTCAGTTAAATGGATGCATGAATTAGCATATCTATAAACAGATAGATGAAATAATGGATGACATATTGAAATATATACATGTGTATTTTCAATATAGGAAGAGCTTTGGAGAGTGAAAGTAACAAAGATGTTAGAGTTGGACAATATGCTCCTGGTATTGGTATCAGTGAAATGTTGGAACTTCCTTCAACTAATACGTTAGTATAACCCTATCATTAGATCTCATTAGATGTCTTGTTATATTGTGTTGTTGTAGACCTGCTAAAGGAAATCTGATATATTTAGGAGAAACTTATCGAGTGTTTGTGTCGCTTAGCAACGAGGGTCAAGAAAATGTTACTGATGTTGTTTTAAAGGTAATCTATCTATCCATTTATCTGTCTATCCATTCATCCATTATCTCCATTTTTAGGTGGAAATTCTGACACCATCTAATCGTTTGTTACTTTACCAATCTGCTCCAAAATCTGATATGATAGTTGGAGAGAGAATGGACCAAATATTAAGTCATGATGTAAAGGATATGGGAGAACACACGTGAGAATGGATGAATGGACAGATGGATATAGATAGATGGATGAACAGGATAAATAGATAAATAGATGTTTGGATGGACAGATATCTACACCATTAATCCATTCTATAGGTTAGTATGTACAGTTAGTTATACAATAAAAATAGGAGAAGAAAAACTTTTAAGAAAATTACAGCAATTCAATGTACGCTATCTATATATAAGACCATGGAATAACCACACCCACTTTCTATAGGTTGCTAAACCACTTGAAGTTAGACCTGACTTTCAAATAATAGAGGTATATCTATTGTCTGTCTGTCTGTGTAATCTCTCTCTCTCTCTCTCTCTTCTCTTACTCTCTCTCTCACTCTAGGGTGATATCCTCTTAATGGTACAAATACAAAACGTAATGCATTATCCTGTATTTCTTGATGTCGTCTCATTTGATGCAGCAGCTGGCTTCATTTCAACTGATTATAATATCACCAATAATGGGTGAGCCCCTATCATAATCCACTTATAATTATCATTTCTTTTCTTTAGTGACTCAGTATTTGGAAAAGATGATATATTTAATCCACGTACTACTAGACAATATCTTTACCGTATCTCTCCTTTAATGAATATAAATTCAATGACTGGGGGTGTAACAAAAGTAAATTATATTATAACAATAGACATTGTGTAATTCTTTTGTCTAGTCTGGAGGCGTCTCTGTTGGTAAAATGGATATCGTCTGGAGAGGACGATTTGGGGAGCGAGGAAGAATTCAAACAGGACAATTAAAAGCTACAGTGAGCTCATTATGATGTCATAGTGGGTGTGGTTTTAGTATTGTTTAGGTTCCACTCCCTCCTGAACTTCATGTTGTTATGAGTAAATGTCCTGAACATGTGGAGTTAGAGAAATGTTTTACTGTGTCATTGAAAATAACTAATAATAGGTGTGTATCTGAAGAATGGACAGATGATAGATAGTTGTATGGATACATAGTTGTATAAATGGATACATAGTTAAGTGAATGGATGAATAATTATATTATGGATACATTGAGTGAGTAAATATACAGTATGATAGTTAAATAGATGGACTGTTGATAACTTGTCATTATTTATATTTAGTGATAAAGTGATGAGACTTCGTAGTCAACTAGAGAGAACAGCAGGATCAGGAATACTATGGTGTGGTATTACTAATAAGGTTAGACATCTCATCTTTTCCTCTTTCATTTTGCTGTTTCCTCTCTCTCTCTCTCTATCACAGACACTCCCAGAATTACCAGCTAAAGAATCTATAGATATCCAATATGATCTCCTACCAATATCGCCAGGAATACAAGTATGAGGAGACAGCCCCTACTAATTATAATTTTAAATTATCTTTTATAGTCTGTTGGTCCTTTAGCATTTGTTGATGTACTAGCTAACCAGAAAAGATATGCAATTTCAAAAGTGGGTCAAGTATATGTGCAGACAAACTCCACCCCTTATGAACCACGCCCACACACTACCTCCCCTCTAGCTCCTTCTAATTTAGAGTTAATTAATACAATTGTGTAATTTGTTGAAATGTTAAGAAGTAAAAATTCCATATACATGTACTTTTTTGAAATATTTATATAAAAAATAACTTATAAAAATAGAAATTTATAACTAGCCACACCCCTCACTATCTGACTACAGTTCCAGTAACAACTAGTGAATGTAATGATACAAAATGATCCAATGACTTGACAATTACAAGTTTTAAATGACGTGCCATAGTCTTTGGAAGCTAATGGACAAACAATATAAGAAAATGGATGCATAATTTATTAAATGGATCAATAGAAGTTAGGTAATGGACACATGTACCTCAAATTTTATTGGTTGAAGATCATCATCAGTAAGTTCAGTATCTATATAGATCACATGACAGTCACATGACACCAGATGACATGCATACCTTTTTCAGTAATAGTTTCAAAATGGTTGGGTTCTGCTGTTTCACTCCGCTCCAATCGCAGCCTAGATACTAATAATGAGGGGGAGGAGCTTAACTATTATCTCAGTATTGGGACTAACCTTTGCTGCAACGTAATAGGATGGTATCCATGGAAACCATGGCACGAAATGATATGATCACTTGCTGTGGGAATATACCAGTACTAAGCCAAAAAGTGTTCGGGTTGCTAGGGGGCGTGGTCCTCAGAGGTTCAAAGTATAACTAATGCTTACCCATCTATAATTGCTTCAGGTGGATAATTCTCGTCATTAGAACTTGCTAAAATCACTGCAGTTCCCTCTAATGGACTGGCTAAATTTGTCATGATGTCAGCCACACCTTATATTTGATGGTAGGTATACGGAGTTTATTCCGCATTTTATTTCTCTGCAAATTTCAGAATGTTTCCGTATACTAATCCGTACACTTTATCAAGTTATCAGAAGGTCACGTGAATAAAACTCCTCCTATTATTATTATTATTGTAATTAAACTTACAGAGATGGTAGGTGGAATTCTACAGCAGAGTAATTGATTGGAACTCGAGTGACGAGATCAGACAGAACACACACAACAAGTAAGAGCAAGTTAAAAGAAATAAGCAACATCATTAATATCTTATATACAATATTAATAGTGTTTAGTATATTGTGTATTTAATATGATGTGCCCCTGATCATTAGTGTCATAATAATTGTCTGTATTGTTTCATTTAGTTAACTATGACTGAGGAGACTTTGACCACACCTACTAATACAAGTAGTACGGAGGTCAACAATGAATCATTAGAACGAAATATATCAACACTAAAATCAATGGGTGTAGAAGATGAAGATCAGATAAGACAAATACTACGTCAGACAAGCAATGATTTAGAAGTGAGATAGATGGATAGAAAAATGAACTGATAGATTAATAGATAGTTATATGGATGCATGGATAGACTGATAGGAAAGTGGATGGATGTATGAGTGAATGGACAAATGGATGAATAGATAGATGAGTGAATGGACAAATGGATGAATAGATAGATGAGTGAATGGACAAATGGATGAATAGATAAATGAGTGAATGGATAAATGGATGAATAGATAGATGAGTGAATGGACAAATGGATGAATAGATAGATGAGTGCATTAAAAGTATTTGAATGGAATATATATATAATATAATATGTATTATATTATATATATAATACATATATATACATATACATATATATATATATATATATATATATATATATATATATATATATATATATATATATATATATATATATACATGTAATGTACACAGATTGTTTCTATATATTATAGGAGGCCTGTTCCCTGTTATTCCCAGATGAAAACATGTCAGCATTGACTACCCACTCAACTTTTGAACATATTAATAGCTATGATGGAGAAATGGAAGTCCAGGTTAGTTTATTATGAGTACAACCCTTAATTATAATCTCATTAGGAGAGCCATGTTCGTAATATAGACTCTGATCAAGACAGTACTACTGTTAGTTATAGCTTAGAAGAAGATCGTATTAGGGATCTTGATGAGGGTATGGGAGAGTCTCCCCAATCTGAAGAACCACCTCCTCGTTATGAGGATATTGTTGATGAGCATCAGGAACTTCCATCTGGAAATGAGACGTCATTGATGGACGAGGGAGAAGATGAAGTGGGCGTAATCAAGGAAGAGGAAGAACCTGAAGAAATGGTATGTTCCGTTAATTCATTTTATTATTAATTCATCAATTTATTCATCCATTTTCTCTTCATTCATCCATTTATCTCTTCATTCATCCATTTATCTCTTCATTCATCCATTCCTTTTAGCCTCTTACTGTAGAGGAGTCTTCAAATACTTCAACAGAGACATCTATTTTAGATAAATCTGTCGACACTAGCACTTCTATTGAGTTCCCATTGACACATTATTATGAATTAGAGGGACGTACCCATACTGACCAATGGTCTATACCTTATAAGAAAGAAGAGTCATTAGCTATATGTATGTTAGCTACCATCAAGATGATGAGAGAAGGTAAGACTGTACTAGTTTAACTGGTTTGACTGGTTTATATAACTAGTTCGTCTGGTGTGTATAACTGGTTTACTTAATTGGTTTGTTTTATTTTAGGTGCTGGTGTAGCTGAAGCTGATGAGAATTGTGTGAAATTTCTTGAGAAAACAATGCCATGTTGTTTTGAGAAAGTAAGTTGTAGTACTAGTATAACAATTTCATTTATGACTCTCTCTCTCTCTTTCTCTCTCCCTCTCTCTCTCTCTCTCTTAGTTGTTGACTCATGAAGCAGTCTATCGTTGGGATGAGTCTATTATGAAGGGGATACGTGAGATGACCCTAATTTTATTAGAACTAATTAGTGTTAGATTAAAATACAAACCTATTCCCATTTATCTTCTTAACCTTCTCTCTATGGTATGATAAATGAATGTGGGTGTGGTTTGATGTCAATTTTTTAGGTATTTAATGCTGACAATGCTTTTAATACTCGTAACAGAACTCGTCGTACCACTCCTAGTCACTGGGCAAACTTATTAGGTGACGATGGAGTGTTTGCAGTGTCACCTAATTTTACTACAAGAAAAGTAACACATCCCATTTAATAATCTATTGTTTTATAACTTTGATAGGATCCAAAAGGATGGCTTGTTGAATTGATGAATTTGGTGAGTTAAAATTATATTTTTTGATCATTTTTACATTATCTTCCTTTCTCTCTGTCTCTGTCTCTGTCTCTCTCTCCCTCTCCCTCCCTCCCTCCCTCCCTCCCTCCCTCTCTCTCTCTCTCTCTCTCTCTCTCTCTCTCTCTCTCTCTCTCTCTCTCTCTCTCTCTCTCTCTCCTTCCCTCCTTCCCTCTCTCTCTCTCTCTCTCTCTCTCTCTCTCTCTCTCTCTCTCTCTCTCTCTCTAGTTTACATATCATGGTGGTATACATCATATTCAAGACAATATTTTACACACTGACAATATCACATTACAAGAATTGACTGCATTATTTCAACCATTTAGTTCTTGTGATGAGTATATCAGTCCACATTTTTTCAAAGTATGCTAATTACTAGTAATATTTTATTTGTTTATACCATATATGGTAACTGTTATATTTACAGGTTGAAATGTCAGAATGTATGCAGTTTGCTATACAATATATCGGAGATTTGAGTGATGATAACCTCAAGGACAAGGAGGTGGGGTCAGTGTTTGATTTGTTGAAAACTCTCAAGACGTTGCTACGACGATGTAATATGATTGAAATGGGAAACACTGTGGATACTTTGAGGCTGACAATAACATTGAGAATGTTTAGAATACCTCATTTTAATGCTAAAATGAATGCATTAAAAGAAGTAATTTTTAAATGATGTGACTCTTACTTCTCTCTGTCTCTCTGTCTGTCTCCCTCTGTCTCTGTCTGTCTCTGTCTCTTTCTCTCTTTGTCTCTCTGTCTCTCTGTCTCTTTGTCTCTCTCTCTCTCTCTCTCTCTCTCTCTCAGGTAGTACGTCTCACTGAAGAACCTTATTCCGCTGCTAGAGCAGGTGTTAAAAATCCAATTCCAGCTGATAGGGTACGCTCCTGGTTAATTGACAATAAAGTACTATCAATTGCTTTTGGAGGTAATTGATTTATTATATATTATTTTAATTATCTGGTTGCCTAGGTAACCTCCATCAAGCTCAATATTGTGATAAAGTGAAGTCCATTGTTGAATTTCTTGGAACAGAACTCTCACTGGATGAATTGTCTACAATATGGGAGATGCAGGTGGGTGTGGTCTTATAGTATATGAAACGTATAATATATACTTGTATAATTGTTAGGTTGACAAAAATCCTGCACAAGTAGAGAATATCCATACTATATTAGCATATGCTGCATCAAGATTTTCAGCTCAACATATGGACCATCTCTTTCATCTTATACAACAAGTAAGACAGAAATTATCTGGACTGCTTCATTTTCTCTCTCTCTCTCTCTCTCTCTCTCTTGTAGAGCTGGGAAGATGCTTCATCTGATCGTTACAGAGAAAAACTTCTTGGACTTATCGGTAAAATTGGCAAAGATGATAGAACTGGAAAAACTGCTTCTAAAGTTAGTGACTTATACTCATATTGACCACACCCATTATTTATTTACAACTCCACCCATTAGATATTAGAATTATTATGGGGGCTGGCACATCTACCTCAATTAAGTCGTGAAATGGTAGAACTAGCATTGACCTCTCATTACTCTATATTAATTGACTCATTTCATACGAAAGACAGCGACAAACGAACTTATATCAACAAATGTGTGGACGATATTAAAAAGGTATTTAATAATAAATAGTTAGTAATTAATTTATTATTATTATTAATTAGTGTCAGTGGGTGGTATCTGCTATATGTCAACTTCATCGTTTAGCAAAAGGAATGTTTAGATCAAGTTATGGTCATAAAGATCAACAGCAAATCGCTGATTTACAGAAACAATTTGATCTTTTACGTCTTGTATCAGCTACTTTAACTAAGTAAGTGAATGGATGGATAAATAGATGAATGAATCCAATGATGGATGAATGGATGTACAGACAGATAGGCAAATGGATCAAGGGATACTTGGGGGGGGGGGTGATCAATGGACAGATAGATGTTATAATTCTTTATTTAGGATGCATACAAGAACTGCTCAAACTTGTCAAGAGAAAGGAGAAGAGTTTTGTAAGTAACATATTCCTCAACTTAATGTATCTCTCTCTATTCTAGCTGGAGATACCATTATTGATGGACGTTATACACACGAAGAGGTGTGGTTTTCTAATTAAGTGTATTAGTCCAAAATAATTTCGATCTTATAGTGTGTTAATGCTCATCTCCAATTCATGCATTTCCTATTACAAGATGGGTCTCTTTATTTACCAACAAAACGAGCTAATGAAATATGGGACACTCTGATTGCTAATCCTGATGCTTGTGCTACTGATCGAAGGGTAAGAAAACTAGTTTGTCTGGTCAAACAGGTTTGTAAACTGGTTATGAATTTTGTTTATAGTTGGCCTTCAAATGGTTTGATCAATCTATGGGAGATTTGGAATACGATACTCAACAAGCCTTGTTTCATAAACGGGTTTTACGAGTTGATCCAATACTCCTGGACTATGCAGGATATCAATGTATTAGAAACTTTTTTGAAAGTATTAATTTGACAGAAAGAAAATTGCGAAAATTACAACACTCACATCAACTTGTGAGTAAGAATTAACATTTCTTACCAATCTCTTCCTCCCTACCAGATCATTGACAATCCGGATTTAACTGGTATAGATTACCTCTGGAAGGTATCACATGTCATGTGACTATCATGTGATGATTGTGTAATCTTTAGGCAGCACTTGAGGTTCGTGACAAGGAAATAGCTGATGAGCTGATCTCAAACATTTTACAAGTGACCTATACTTCTCTTACTCCTAAATTAAAGAAGGTATAATTATTAATAATTATTTAATAACTTAAATCACGCCCATTTTAGGATCCTGCTAGTTTGCATAAACGAGTTATTGATGAATGTTTCACACGACTAGAAAGTCTTATTGAACCTCCAGATGATTTTGACCCGTGAGTCAACCCCTCTAATCAAATTCATATTGAATCTAATTATGTTGTCATAGGAATATAAGGGTATTGTGTGTAGAGAGGCTCCTCCTGTTAACACAACGTTACATAGCAACTGTTGAAGTAAGTGGAGCAATTAATGACTTTAATGAATGGGTATGCCCTATAGGAGTCTCATCCTTACCCTCGTCAAATGCCTCCTCATGGTGCCTGTTTCCAAGGACAACCAATAAAACTTCACATCTCAGTTGATCAACATCAGACGAGTTTCACATTGCAGGTAAAGTGGGTGTGGTCATTTAATTCTAATTAAGTGATTGGAAATGTAATTTCAAATTTTTATTATATAGTGTCATTCTAATGAGAGCATATTATCAGTAAGACGGAAAATTGCTCAACATCTCAATATAACACCTGAACAGTTACAGATTGGAACTTCAGAGAAATGGGTAAGTTAATAGTGAATTAGTGCTATATCAGGAAGAGGTTTAATCTCTCTCTCTCTCTCTCTCTCTCTCTCTCTCCCTCTTTTAGCTTGGTGTATCACAATTTAATAAACTTATTCATCAACTTGGTTTATATGATGGTCATCTTATTATTGTCAAGACAACAACAATGGGAGGGTTTAATAACACTATTGAAGTACATTGTATTATATATAATTGTAATGTTCTATATCTTTTGTTTTCTTGTAGATGGCTGGAAATGCTGAGCGGTTGAAACTTGCTCTTAAACAAGTTTGTTTTGATAAATAATTATGTCATTATGTTATAATTATTAGGAGCGTTTGTTGCCAGGTGTATTGATGGGAACAGATAAAGACTTCTTTTCAAAAGTAGAACATCTATGCCAGTCTGGAGAGCCAAGGTATCATGTCATAATTGATATCACTCTTTCCTTCTTCATCTCTCTGTCTCTCTCTGTCTCTCTGTCTCTCTCTCTCTTTCTCTGTCTGTCTGTCTGTCTGTCTCTCTCTCTCTCTTTCTCTCTCTCAGAATTATTGCTGCTGTTAGAACACTTTTGGCTTTGATACCTATTAACCAGAAAGTTCTCGAAGCTCTTGAAGTTTTTATTCATCCAACGTCTTCTGAAGGAGCCTCAGAAGATCCTAACTTGCCATCCTCTCCAGAAGCTGTTCTAAATGAATTTTATGATGCATCTAACATATCTCCTACTCTCCTCTTATATAACTTAGAGGTATGAGTAAACCCCTATTAATTAGCATGTAATAATAGTAATAATACTTTCCCCAGGTACTCAGTGGTAAACTTATGCCATCTACTCAGTCACCTGGAGACCAAACAGCTCAAATCTTCAGACGCCATTTCTTAGAAGCAGGTGGTCTAAAATATGTTCTCAATGTACTCCAAAGTTCAAACTTTCCCTCTTCAATGGACATTGCTATAAGACAAGACTTATATGCTGTTGCTCTTTCTCTTACTAAGTGCCTATTATGTGCTCCACCCACTCAACCTGACAAGACAGAGGGAGATGTAGAAGAAGTGGAAGTGATGGAGGATCAAAATGAGCCACACCCACCTCTTGCTGCTCGTCAAATGAGCAAGACAAGAAACGTGGAGGATGAAGTTGCTCGACTCACAATAGAGGTACTTTAATGTATAAAGAATTGTAGTCATCTTCCTTATTGTTAGACAATGTCTTTAGATGATTTTGGTACAATGCTTGCTTGTCTCATGAAAGTGTGTTGGGCGTCTATTGCTGGACAGCTCCATTTAGCAACTGACAAAGATACCTCTACTTTAAGAGGAGGATTATGTTCTAAAGTGGACAATGTATCACCCAAGGTTAGAAGTTTAAAATGTTTCATTGCATGTATTGTTACCATGGTAACACGTGCAATTGTTACCATGAGAACATATCACCATAGTAACATATGTACATGTATTTGTTGTAAGGACAACACATGTATATTTTGTCATGGCTACACATGCACTTGTTACTATTACAATGTATATATTTATCACCATAGAAACATATGTATATGTATTGTTGTCATGACAACACTTGTATATTATCAATACAACATAATATTGTCATATATATTACCATAGTAACATATGCACCTATACCATAGCAACATATATTGTTGCCATGACAGTGTATGTACTTGTTACCATGGCAACATATGTACATGTATTGTTTACCTTGACAACATATATACTCATTATCATAGCAACATATGTACATGTATAGTTGTCATGACAACACATGTACATATTACCATAGCAACATATGTACTTATTGTCATAGCAACACATGTAATTGTTACCATAGTAACATATATATTGTAAGGAACTTGTTCTCCTTCAATATAGGATGTCAGGATAGCTCGAGAGTCTTTGGAACTTCTAGTGACTTGTCTTAAATTACGTAAAAATCTTTTAACAACATTCTACAATCTCCCTTTTATTGAAGAGTTTGTGATTGATATCTTGCTAGGGTCTGTCAGTTCTGAACTACGGATGCTTATGGTAGACTATCTCTTTGATCTTTGCTCAGAAGTATCATTGTTTTCAGGTGTGACCCCTAGTTAAATTAATCATAATTAGATAAATATTACAATTTTAAGATATTGTAAACACAATTCCTTTTGGGAGGAAGGAATTATCCAAACAGTCCTTCATTGACTTCTTCCTATAGTGTTGTATTCAGACTATGATGACACTCTCAAACCAAAGCGACCTTGTCCAACAGCAAATGAAATCCCACATTACTTCTTTTTAAATTTACTACTGAATACTTCTACGTCACTATGGAAACCAGCACCTGATGATGTCACTGATAAGGCCATGTGGGAACGAAGTAATGAATATTTCGATTTTCTTTGTCGACTTCTAGAAAATTTAACTGGTAAGTTATCCGTCCATTTTAATTGTGATCATCCATTATAATGTTATTTGTCCATTTGCATAGTTATATGTCCATTTCTGTCATTCATTTTAGAAGCTGAACAACGCCTTCTTCTAATAGATGTACAATCTCTTTTAACAAAGGAACTAAATTGGTTGTCGACAGTAAAAGTGCCTCCATCCCCCTGTAATGAAGTGCAGACATTACTAGCTGGTCATTTAAAATTAACTAGAGCATTATTCTCTTGCAGTGGTAAAAATTGTATTATATTAATAATATGTTAATATTTTCCTCCCTCCCTTCATCTCTTCCTTTCTTCCTCCTTCCCTCCTTCCTTCTCTCTCATTTCCTTCCTCCACATCTTCCTGCCTTCCTCACCCTCTCCCTCGATCTCTCATTCCCTCCCTCCATCTCTTCCTTCCTTCCTCAATCCTCACCCTCTCCCTCAATCTCTCGTTATCTCATTTCCTCCCTCCATCTCTTCCTTCCTTCCTATCTCTTTTATTCTGTTAGGTATTGATAAGAAAATACACAGTGATAGTTTAGTACCACAGATTCTCAATGAATTTTTATTTCCAGCATCTCAAGTTCCTCTTGAATCTCAAGGTCCAAGACCTATAGGGATCCTGAACATCAATCCAAAGTACATTACATGTATAAATGTTGACATATTACATGTAAATTTTAACCCTCACATGTACATGTCTATTTGTCTTAAACTAATTATCATAATATTAGGATTACTACTTAATATAAGAACATTGTTACTATATTTAATACATTATAATATATTGTTTATGATATTTAGTATTTTTTTATTATTAGATGTAGTTCTGTAGAAGCACGTGTGACAGCTTATGATCTGTTAGTTGAATTATCTTCTCGTTGTGTGGAGAATATGATATGTATCTCTGAACAATTAATAACTATGCATCATTGTGATAAACCGCAAAACTCTAAAGAATGGGAGGTGAGATATATGGATGGATAGATTGATGAATGGATGGATAGATTGATGAATGGATGGATAGATGAATGGATGGATTGATGAATGGATGGATAGATGGGTAGATTGATAGGCAAATGGATTAATGAATGGATGGATGAATAGATATATAGATGAAGCCTGATATGGTGAATATTATCTATGTGTCTATAGTTGTTGGTATGGACAGTATAATAAATAAAATATAAACATTCCATTACTTTATATGTTTTTTATTTATACTACTTACATGAATTCTTGTATTTCAGTTTCGTCCTCTTGTGGTTGGTCGTTCTCCATGTGGTTATGTGGGTTTAAAGAATGCAGGAGCTACATGTTATATGAATTCAGTATTACAACAATTATATATGCAACCTGATATTAAAGAGTTGATAATGAGTGTAGAGAAAGATGAAGAGGATACAAGGTGAATGGATGGATGGATTGATGGATGAATGAATGGATGGACTTCATGCATTTTCTTAGAAATTAGAAAGCCTACATAATAAATTCCATTGATGTAAGAATTTTAATTTTGTCTAATTAGATAACAAAGGTGGTTTACTTAAGAGATGAAAGCATTTTAGTCTGAAATAATTATTGGTTTCCTTGTCTTAATATGGCCTTGACTGAACCTCCTCCCCTTCCTCTCTCTCTCTCTCACACACACACACACACAAACACTCTCTCTCTTTCTCTTTCTCCCTCTCTTTCTGTCTCTGTCTGTCTGTCTGTCTGTCTCTCTCTCTAGTATTTTACCAGAAGTTCAGTGTATTTTTGGTCATTTAATGGAGAGCAATTTACAATATTATACTCCTGATGTATTTTGGAAAACTTTTAGATTAGAAGGACAACCAGTTAATGTATTAGAACATCAGGTACATTTATGAGAATAGAGACAACTAACCTTTTTGGCATTTCTCTCTCTCTCTCTCTCTCTCTCTCTCTCTTTCTATCTCTTATTCCCAGGATGCTTCTGAATTTTTCTCTAGCTTAACAGACCAAGTTGATGAAGCATTAAAAGTATATATATATATATATATATATATATATATATATATATTATATTACATGTCATCATATGTAATGTAATATGTGTAATGACATGATCTAAGAATGAAGACTGACATTTGAGGATGTGAATGTACACAAAATATTAATAATATAACAGTGCAATTCTTTACAAGATATATCATCTTTCTTTAATACTCTCACAATTATAGTCTCATATTATTATTTTATTGTGTGATCATTGTGTAACTGATACTATACAATGATACGTATTAATATATAATCTACTTGTCAGACTTCAGTAATGTTTATGGTATGCATATCAGCATATATTTTTCCCATATTTGCTTTTGAACCTTGTTTATTATTAAATTGTGTAGCATTTTCTTGTTCCAAAGTACACTCATAAATTATATTTCCTTGTTATTGTTAGTTGTTAGTATAATTTCATTTTTAAATGCTCGATAATTCAATTTTATAGAAAAGAGGTTATCCAAAAGTATTTGAAGAACGATTTGGTGGTCAATTTTTAGATCAAATTATATGTCATGGATGTGACCACAGGTAAATATTTATTTAGTAATAGCTTGTAATATCTCACTCTATTCCTCCTCTTCCTAACCTTTTCTCTCTTCCTCTGTTATTTCTTAGGTTTGAGAAACAACAAGGTTTTACTACCCTCCAGCTTTCAGTGGTACAGTCTAAGAGTTTAACTGAGAGTCTACAAGAATTTGTACGTGGGGACATGTTAGAAGGGGACAATAGATACCTCTGTGGAGAGTGTCAGGAAAAGGTAAAAACGATTGACAGATGAATGAGAATGGATGAACAGATAGTTGATGAATGGATAGATAGATGGATTAAAGACAAATAGAAAGAATGTTCTTAATTTTTATTTTAGAGAGATACATTAAAACGTACATGTATTAAAACTGCACCTCCTGTGTTAGTAGTACATTTAAAACGATTTGACTATGATTGGGAGACAAACAGAGAAATTAAATTTAACAATTACTTTGAGGTAAGAAGAACAACCCACGGCAGTTCCTATAACCTCTTTCCTCTAGTTTCCAGAACTGTTAGATTTAGAACCCTACACTGCTGATGGTATTACAAGCCGAGAGAAGGGTCTTGGTCCCACCCCTGCTCAGCAATACAAACTCACTGGTATTGTTGTACACCAAGGACAGGCATCAGCTGGTCACTATTACGCCTTTATCAGAGACAAAAAGTATTTAACTCTTTCTTCACTTAATTTTATGTAATGTATCTTCTAGACATCCACAGTTGGCTTTTGATAAGGCCACACCCACTATTCCTGAGGAGGAGGAGATGGAGACTGTTCAGCCATTGACGTTAGAAGAAGTATGGCTGAAGTTTAATGATACAGTTGTAGAGGAATTTGCTATGACAGAAAATACAATGGAAGCTGAATGTTTTGGCGGAAGTTTAAAGACCAATACTTCTGATCCAAGTACCCATTCGTCCATTTTCCATCTATTCATCCATCCATTCATCTATACATCCATTTACATTTCAATCTATTCATCTATAGTTCACAGCTCTCATCCAGAAAGTAGAGTTAGACATTGGAATGCATACATGTTATTTTATGAGGCTTTGAATCTTCCCAAAATATCAGATACCCAAAAAGTAGATCACAGCAGGTAATATTTATTTTTAATAGTCTCATTCCTATCATTACTTACTATCCTAGTTCTCATTCCTAACTTTTTTATTTTTATTTCCATTCCTAATTCTTTTATCCTCATTCCTATTACTATTGTCCTCATTCTTATTCTCTCATTTTCATTTCCAATCCTACTTATTCTATCTTCATTCCCATTCTCTCTTTTTTATCCTCATTCCTATTACTCTTGTCCTCATTCTTATTCTCTCATTTTCATTTCCAATCCTACTTATTCTATCTTCATTCCCATTCTCTCTTTTTTATCCTCATTCCTATTACTCTTGTCCTCATTCTTATTCTCTCATTTTCATTTCCAATCCTACTTATTCTATCTTCATTCCCATTCTCTCTTTTTTATCCTCATTCCTATTACTCTTGTCCTCATTCTTATTCTCTCATTTTCATTTCCAATCCTACTTATTCTATCTTCATTCCCATTCTCTCTTTTTTATCCTCATTTCTATTCTATCATCCTCCATTCCATTCTTACTTCTATTTTAATTCTTACTCTTCATTTTCCTATCCTCATTCCCATTCTTAGTCCAGTACCAATATCACCTTTGTTATCAGGGGAAGACAAACTCAGTCAATTACAGGAACTAGTTCAGAAAGGAGAAAAAAGAGGAGTGTTCTGTGATAGAATGCCAGCTGTAATACAACGTAGTGTAAGTAGAACTGTAGAATAGACTAAATTACTGTTGTAACTGGATTTATATACCTGATATAATAATAATGATATATTATATTGAGCTTGGTATCTATAATATTATTATTATTGATTGTTATTTCTATTTTTTTTGTCCTTTATTTTTAGGTTAATGCTGAGAATTTACAGTTTATGCAGAATAGAAATGTGTATTGTAAAGAATATTTTAATTTTGTAAGAAGACTAGTCTTTTGTAATGATGTGAGTTAATGGATTAATGGTTGTCATAGCTACTGTTGGTAGTAAATGATTAATGGACAGATAAATGGATAGATTAATGGACAGATAAGATGGATGGATAGATTGATATCATAGCTATGATGGATTAATAGACAGATAAATGGATAGATGAATAGAATGATATCATAGCTATGATGGATCAATGGACAGATAGTTGAGTTAAAATGGACAAATAAACTGATATCACAGCAACTGTGGTATTCATTAAAATACTATATGAGGCATAATTACATTTTAACATATTATACTAACTTGACCACAGCACAAAACAGAAGACTATTCAAAATATTTAGAAACCTGTTTAATTCATACACAAATAGTATTACTAGCCAACTCTTATACTTTAATAACTCTGTCTTCTATTATGATATAGGGATTAGCCTGCACAACAAGTGGTGAAATGTATGGAAAAACAGCTATAAAATTGGCTAGTAAATTTCTACTTCATACATATTTTAGAGCATATAAAGAACTAAGGTATATAGCTATTAATGATTGACTTACTAAGTACTTCAGTAAACCCTCTATTTAATACACTTTGAGACACTGTAGTTAGCATGGTAGTGTTATCAATATAAAGGTTTAATGTATATTGACATGGAACTAGTTTCCTCCTAAACAAAGAGAGAGAGGGGGGGAGAGAGAGAAGGAGGGAGGGAGTGTGTGTGTGTGTGTGTGAGAGAGAGAGAGAGAGAGGGGGGGAGAGAGAGAGAGAAGGAGGGAGGGAGTGTGTGTGTGTGTGTGTGTGTGAGAGAGAGAGAGAGAGAGAGGGAGAGGCGTCTTTAATTCAAAGTGTGTTTCATAAGAGGTTTCATTGTACTATATCAATGCATTGTTATGTATTCATTATGTATTATAGAGTTACACAATCATATTGGGTTAATGGGCTGACCAAATTGTTTGTAAATTGTCGTCCTGCTTGTGAATGGTTTATTGAGTTTCTGGCATCAGGAGAGAACTATATCAAGTCAGTGTAATATTATTGAATTAATCTCTCTTATTAAAATTAATTAGACCTTATTTACTCGAGTGTACTGCTAGAGAAGTGAGGGCGAGTTTTGCTTCTATTTTTGGACAAGCTTTACAATGTTACTGTTCATTTAATGGAGTGAAGGTAACTCTCTCTCTCTCTCTCTCTCTCTCTCTCTCTCTCTCTCTCTCTCTCTCTCTCTCTCTCTCTCATTTTTTCTTTTTATTTTATAGAAAGATGGACCTGTTGATAAAATCATTACATCTCTTCTAAAGTTATTAGACCATGAAGTGATAGAAAGTTGGAAAACATCTGCAGAATATTTTGTTCTCCTTAGAATGTATGCTAATCATGTGAGTGTCATGTGACAGATCACCTAACTCAATACTTATAACCTCTATATATAGCCTCATGGATGCAGTCATTTACTTGACAAAGATACCTTTGTGACACTGGTACACTTTCTCTTGGGTCCTCAGTTAACAGCTAAACCGAAAGATCCTCCTGTAAATATACATCTTAAATTTTTGTATTTATTTTTATTTGCTTCTTTATTTTGTTATTAATACCATGCAAATTTTTTAGCCTCAGAGAAGATGGAGTTCTTTACAAATTAAAGAGTTCAGTGCTATACATGGTATCTTATCTTTGTTAGTACGAAATACAGATGTATCATCATTTGAATCAGAATGTGAGTAAACCATCCATTTATCCAACTGTCCATCCATTCATCTATCTATTTATCCATTTGACTATCTAGCTGTCGAAGATGAGATACCAACTATTAATCCATATATGATACCCAGTAATTTAGATGCACTACATCAACCATCTGATGGTATGCATGAAATCCTATTTTCTGTTGATCCCAGTAAAATATTAATACGAGAAGTAAGTATAATGTTTTCAGTGTACCCATATGTAATTGTTTGTATATAAGTCATTAGTTTAATAAGGTTATGTATGAATGAAATGTTCTATTTACGAAGGAAACTGTTTAATACAAAGGACATGTTATCATGGTGTACATATGTCATCATATTTGGTATATGTATATGTCATCATATGAGGTACATGTATATGTCATCATATGAGGTGCATGTATATGTCATCATATGAGGTGCATGTATATGTCATCATATTTGGTGTATGTATATGTCATCATATGAGGTGCATGTATATGTCATCATATGAGGTGCATATATATGTCATCATATGAGGTACATGTATATGTCATCATATGAGGTGCATGTATATGTCATCATATGAGGTGCATATATATGTCATCATATGAGGTGCATATATATGTCATCATATGAGGTACATGTATATGTCATCATATGAGGTACATGTATATGTTATCAATGTACATGTATATGTCATCATATGAGGTGCATGTCACGAATGTGGTACATGTTCATATCAATGTGTCACACAATGTAGTAATGATGGTCTTATAGTTATCACTCTTTGTTATATGCAGTGTAGTTTAATACTGCGGGAATGTGATGCAGCCACTACTGATGCGATTGGTAATATGATATGTTACTGTTGTTGGAATAATCAGTCTTACTCAGCATGTGTTATTGAAGAACTCCAGGTAAACAACACACTCTATTAAAACTCTATTTATCATTATATCTTCAGTCTCAGATTCATTCTGTCCCTCCTAACGAATTGAAGTCTTATTTCAAAGTGTTGATGGAAATTCTTGTAAGTTACACTTTAACATAACTTGCTTCTGTTGACGTCACTAACGTCAACAGCCCTGATCTCAGGATTTAACACTTATTACCAACGACAAACAACAATCTACTTTAAATTAGTATAGATATATAAGAATGATAATTTTGTTATCTAAATTAGCTGCTGTTAAATTCCATTAACAAAGGCTTCAATATTACAAATTATTAGATATAGTCTCAATTGAAGGGCTTCAATACTCAAGTGTTTATAATATTATATCCTTGTTAAGATGCCTTGTTGGAGAGAAGAACTAGGTTTAGGCAATGAATTGAGAGTGTGATTTAAGTGTTTGTGGGTGTGCTATGATTGGAATTTAATTGCAACCAAAACAGTTTAAGTTGTTAAAATGCATTTACAGTATACTAAGAACTATGATTGCATTATAAGAATGATAAGAAGACTGTAGCTATGATGTTTTTTTTCTTGTACTAGTTATATACCTGTTTTCAGTATAATTCTAAGTTAATAGTTAATAGTCAATAAACTTTTAGCCAATGAAGGAAGTCTTCTGAATAAAGGAAGTTGACAGTTAGATAGACCATGCATAAAAAACAGGAAATAGGGCCAAATTTAGTTAGTAGCCACAGAATATTAGATAGCATAATTGTTAGTGTTGTTGTTGTAGCAGTTATAGAGAGTCAAGGGACTTCCAAGTACTCATTAGATTGAGGGAGCTCCCATACTGTTACTATTTGAGGTATTTAATTCCCATTTTACAGGCTTATTACATAATGTCATTGATCTGTTATATAATGCAGAATGTGTATATGTTCAGTATATACTGAATATATGTATATACTATATATATTCAGTATATACTGAATATATATATATATACTATAGAACAGAATTAAAGGACAAATGAACAGAGCTCTGTTCTTTTGTCCTTTAATTCTGTTCTAACCCGCTCTGTCTAAGCGACATCGAGCACTCTTCAACAGACTTAGATACTTCAGTATATATACTATATATATTTAGTATATACTGAATATATATAGTATATACTATATATATTCAGTATACACTGATTCCTTTATTTTTCATCTCTAGCTCATTGATGACTCTTTACAAGATAAACGCATACACTTTACATTAGTAGGTGGAAAATATAAACCAGAAATAGCTATTTTTAGTGAGTTACTCTTACTATTACATATCTACTATAAAGTATAAAATAGATGGTATTCCTAGCTATTTTAGTCACTGTAGTCTAAAACCTACTAAGGGTAGCTATCCTAGGTCACTGTGGTAAGTACTGATGTTTTCTAGTCTAGAATTCAATATCAGCTATCCTAGGTCACTGTGGTAAGTACTGATGTTTACTAGTCTAGAGCTTACTAATGGTAGCTATCCTCTGTTGCTGTGGTAAGTACTGATGTTCACTATAATGGTAGCTATCCTAGGTCACTGTACTAAGTACTGATGTTCACCAGTCTAGAACTTACTAATGGTAGCTGTCCTAGGTCACTGTGGTAAGTACTGATGTTTACTAGTCTAGAGCTTACTAGTGGTAGCTATCCTCTGTCACTGTGGTAAGTACTGATGTTCTCTAGTCTAGAACTAGCTATCCTAGGTCACTGTACTAAGTACTGATGTTCACTAGTCTAGAACTTACTAATGGTGGCCATCCTAGGTCACTGTGGTAAGTACTGATGTTTACTAGTCTAGAGCTTACTAGTGGTAGCTATCCTCTGTCACTGTGGTAAGTACTGATGTTCACTAGTCTAGAACTTACTAATGGTAGCTATCCTAGGTCACTGTGGTAAGTACTGATGTTTACTAGTCTAGAACTTACTGATGGTAGCCATTCATCTTTACTGGTCTAGACTAGAGTTTACACATTTCTTTGTATAGCTTTCTTATTTGTGTTCACACAGAAACTATACAAGCAAGTGCTGAATCTAAAAGAATTTATCAAGGTATTAAGTTTCTTGTTGGTCTGGCTAACAGGTAAAAGAGATGAGATACATAACTAATTATTTACTGATTAAATAGATGTGTTAAAGCAAGAAATTTCATCCTGACACAAAGTGATCAACTACAGACTGCAGTATCATGGCTACGTCGAAAGGTAAGTCATCTGATATTATGAGAGTGCTCTGCATGTGAGATCTCTCCTTTGTAGATCAATGAATACTCTTGGTCACATTCACCAGCTTATTCTTTTTCTAATGAATCTTCCACTAGCAAAGTTTTTCAACGAACTATAAGTGCTCAAGTGTGTGTGTGTGTGTGTGTGTGTGTGTGTGTGTGAAAGAGAGAGAGAGAGGTTATAATCATTATTACAATTATTTCGTACTTGATAGGACACTTTAGATGAAGCTAATGCTTTATTGAATGAACTTGAAGCTAGAGACTCAAGACAGACATTATCATTAGCCACTAATTCTAAATCTTCTCCTATTACTTCTACTTCTACATCTACTAAAGCTCAAAATACTGGGACTGATCCACCTGGTTCATTCCAAGAAGAAAACATAGAAGGATAACTAACTTTTAATATGTTGTAAAGTGTGTATATGTGTGTCTGTCATTTTGTTAATTTTCCCTAGATTTATTAATTTCATAATTATTTCTGTCTTTGCTGTTTTAATTTTATTATTAATTCTTGCTAATTTTTGTTCTACTTAAAAGAGAACAAATATGCGCCACATATATATATATATATATATAATTATTGATTAAGAGACTGATTCCTCATTCCAACATTACTACGTTTTCTTGGTGTTATAAAAGCGTTGACGATATCTCTCGTCAATAACGTACGTGGTACGCGCTTGTAAGCAGAATGTTTCGAGTGACGGCATTATTTTGTATGCTGTTATTGTGCAGTGTTATCGATGGTAAGTGCATATCTACTGCAACAATACTAAATTCCTTTAATATTATCAGTGTATACGTATTTGTAATGCAAATTTCTTCTCTTTCTTTAGTAATTCAATGTCAATCTGCAGTTGGTACTATTTCACCAAATCCAGCGGAATTTGGTAGTACTGTTACACTCAATTGTATTGGTGCACCTGCTCCAGGAGACACAGGTTCTATAGCCTGGTTGAAACAATCACCACTAACTGTACTAGTAACTACAACTCAAGTTATATCATCTGAGTTTTCATTAATACATGTGCTTTATAATGTTACTGCAAGAGATAGTGGTGATTATATTTGTCGTTTTGATAGCCATTTAACTACTGTAAACCATACTGATGATGTTGTAACTCTTGACATTATCCCAGCTGTCAAAATTATTGAGAATCCCGCAACACGTGGTAACAATGTGACAATATATTGCGTTGGTGGTCCTGCTCCGGGGGACACTGGATCACTTTTGTTGCTGAGTCCATCACCAACTGTTATTGCAAGTTCTGGTATTGTTACAGATGATACCATGGTGATGCATGTACTAGTCAATGTTGACGCCAGTGTTGGTGGAGAATATACTTGTCGTTTTGATAGTATTACAAGACCTAATGCAGACAACACAATGACTCTTCAAATTTTTCCTTATTTTACTGATGCTACTACTGGTACAAAAGTCCTACAAACTAATGGCAGTACATTCAATGTCACATGTGAAGCAGAAGGATTTCCAGCACCATCTATGGGTTTGCTTGACTTAAGATCAATGCCTCAGGTAGTTGCAACAACTGCTTCCAATTCACTCACTCACATGTTTGTCTCCTTCCAATTTGGACAAGAGGGTAGCTATCAATGTGTTGCAACAAGTGCTATTCGAACCATTTATCATAACTTTACAATCATATGTAAGTCTGCCTTTAATTCATCATCATATATTTTCATATTTTCTTTAATATAGTGTCTCCTGATGGTACAGTTACTCCTGACTTCATCATTGCTGCACCAGATAGTTCTGCAGACTTTAGTTGTAGTGCTCTTGGGGGGCCAGGAAATCAATTTGTGTGGGTCCATAATGGTACTACAGCACTTTGTAGTGATTGTCAACAAGAACTAACTTCACAGGACATACAAGGTATGGATGTGTGTGTTATAATGTGGAATAGGTTGCTATATATATTGTTTCTCATTAACAGGTCTTATTAATGGGACATCAAGTGTTGTAGTATCAGAAGGCACCTCTTTGAATATTGCTTCAGTTAACATTAGTGTTGTTGGTGCTTATGGTTGTCTAGTTGCTAACGATGCTGGTTTTGATGTGGAATTTGTTATCCTTTACATGATACCATTGATCATAGAACAACCTCAGAGTGGTATTGTAAAAAGTGACGAAAGTTTCAATTTGACATGTGTGGCACAGTCCTTTCCAAGTCCTACTTATCAATGGGAGAAGTTCAATGAAACAACATCACAATTTGAGGAAGTTTCTCCTAATGGAGATAATTCAATTTTAGAACTCAATCCAGTTGGATCAGAAGGTTATGGTCTGTATCGCTGTGTTGCCTCAACACTTGCTGAAGGAATAAGAAACAGCACTATATCTAATGAAGCCAGAGTTGCAGGTACAGTTACAGTATCACATGTAAATGTTTATACATGAATTTTTAACAGCTCCACCCAGTATTACTCCACCAAATGATACAGCTAAAAGTGGAGATATAGTGATGTTCAATTGTTCTACAAATGGAGGACCTAGTACATTCAGATGGTTCAAAGGAGACACAGAAATTACTACTGGCAATCCCTACACTATTATAAATGAAACTGAAGAGTTGTCAATTTTAAAAATTAATATTGTTACTGGAGAAGAGTATGGCAACTATACTTGTGTTGTTACTAACATTGCAGGAACAGCTCAAGCTACAGCAGAACTTGCTGGTAAGTTCTATAATATCTTGACAATATGAGTTTAAATCTTCAAATTATTATCATTATTGGGTCATTTCTGTCTTTACCTCTTTTTAGTTTCACCTGAAGACTTTGTTACTATTTCAATGGCACCGAATGTGACACTCAATAGAGGAGATGATATTACTCTGACATGTAATACTACAGCCGGACCTAATAATATATTCACTTGGGTAAGACAAGGAAACAGAGCATGCTGTCCAGGAGGCCAACCTGCCACTGTTGAAGGTAAATATCGTCTCTGTTTCATGTAAAAATAAACTATTTTTAACTTTAGAGCTCCTAAATGATACATCACTGATTGTTAGTCGAGATCAAACACTTGTTCTTACCAATGTGAATGCATCACATGGAGATTCTTATAGTTGTATTGTTATCAATGATGCTGGTTTTGGAGTGGCCACTACTGTAGTGTATATCAGACCCTATTTTATAATAGAGCCAGAAGAAAATATCTTTGCACAACTTTCTACATCTGTCAATCTCACTTGTGTGGCAGAGTCCTTTCCAGAACCTTCTAAATATGAATGGTTTAAATTGATGTCTGGTAGTTTTGTAAAACTAGAAGGAGAGAACACGACTACTTTGATGTTTCCCTCTATTGATTTTAGTGATTTTGGGACATATAGATGTGAAGCTACAACAGATATCTTAGGTGTGACAATAACATCAAGAGAATCTGTTCTACATGGTCAGTTTAGATTAGATATTGTTTTTATTCACATTCAATATATATCTTATTCTGTTACAGTGTCAACATTTCCATCAGTTGATATTCAGCCACAGAATGCCACTACTGAAAAGGGAGAAAGCCCTATGTTTAATTGTTCAGCTAGTGGAGGACCTAACAATCAATTTCGATGGTTTAAAAATGAGACAGAGATATTTTCCAGTGACAGTAAATATGACATCAGAGATGAAGGCAACCATTTATCTATTTTAACTATCAACAATATTGTTGGAGGAGAGCAAGGGGTTTACAAATGTGTTGTTAATAACAGTGCAGGGGATCATATGGCAACAACAAGACTAGATGGTTAGTATTAGGTTACTAAAATATAAACTAATTTCTCTTTGTTTTCTTAGTCTCACCCAAAGATCTAGTAACAGTCACTCCAGCAAATAATATAACACTTGATAGAGGAGACGATCATACTTTGACTTGTCAAACACCAGCTGGTTCCAATAACCAGTTTATCTGGCTCCATCGAAGTCAAGAAGAAGCATGCTGTCAAGGTGGACAATCCACTAACCTTACCGGTAAATTGCCAACTTTCTTGTTTGCATGTATGTTGACTACTAATATCTGTCTTTAGTGCTTTTGAGTGATCCATCATTAATTGTTGGCAGAGAAGAATCACTTGAGCTTCAAAATGTCAATGCTTCACATGGGGGTTCCTATATTTGTCTGGTCATCAATGATGCTGGTTTTGGATTGGCCAGTACTACAGTGTACATCAGACCTTACTTCATTGTGCAACCTGCTGAAAATGTATTTGCTAAAAATCTGGATCTGGTTACTCTCACATGTGGAGCAGAATCTTTCCCTGAGCCTACTTTTCAATGGGAGAAAATAAATTCATCAGGATATTTCCAAGAAATATCTGGAGAAATTAATAGTACTTTAGTGTTCTCATCTGTTGGTTATGATGATTTTGGTAATTATCGATGTGTTGTTAGAACTTCTGTGCTTGATATAACTCTTATTTCAAACACATCTACATTACATGGTTAGTAATACTGGATATATCAATACTTAAGTTATACTGCACATATGTTCATTCTTTCATTAGTTTCTCCTGAGGATTCTGTTAGAGTTGAGCCATCCTTACAAATAATTGACCATGGAAGTGAAATCAATTTTACTTGCACTGCTCAAGGAGGACCTGACAATATTTACTTGTGGTTTTTAAATGCATCTAATCAAGTTTGTACTGACTGTTCTACCTCTCCACAAGATGTAAACCAATTCTTAATGGGTAAGAAATCTAATAGCTCACACCTTAAGATTAATCATTGTCTCTACACAGGCCTTTCAAATAGTTCAGCTCTCAATATGACATTTGTGTCTAGAGGGCAAGTACTAACAATCAGTGATGTTAATGCTACACTTCATGGTGGAACTTATTTCTGTGTTGTTCTCAATGATGCTGGTTATGATGTTGCCACTGGAGTTCTTTTTGTAACAGTAACATTTACTCAACAACCAACAGATATAAAAACCACTGTCAATATGAATGTTGAATTTACATGTGAAGCTCAATCTTTTCCATATCCCTCTTATAATTGGGAGAGATTAATTGATGGTGGATTTGTTAGTGATGAGCGTGGGAATATGACAACATTATCATTTATGCCAGTGAGTTACAGTGATGCTGGTGTGTATCGATGTGTGGCTACTTCTAGTAATGGAAGTGAAGTAATCAGTACACTGGGATCAGATAATGCTACTTTATATGGTGAGTTGAATATATATAATATAAATTTAATGTTGATAAATTTCTATTAATATTCTTTAGTATCACCTGAGGGTTCTGTCCAGTTAATTAATCAAACACTTACTAAACAAGGAGGTACATTTAGTCTTGAATGTAGAGCTGAAGGAGGTCCTAACAATCAACATGTATGGTATCACAGAGGAGTAACTGTTGTTGCTACTAGTGAACTGACTATCACCAGTTCTAGTAATGACACTGATAGTGTATCTATTTTGAGTGTAAGTAATGTGGATGCTGCTACACATAAAGGTGACTACACTTGTAATGTGACCAATATGGCAGGATCAGAGTCAAAGACATCTACTGTTGTTGGTAAGTCAGTTGTATAGACTTGATTAATTACTTCTTTTTAATTTCTACAGTTTCTCCTGAGGGAATAGTATCTACATTACCTATGAATGCAACTCACAGTAGAGGTGACAATGTTAACTTTACTTGTACAACTGATGCAGGTCCTAACAACTTATATGTGTGGTTAAGAAATATAAGTGGGATAGGATGCTCAGAATGTGATGGAGGATCATTCAATGAAAGTATTGATAGAAATCGTGAGTATAATTAATACAATACATCATATTAATATATTTATTTTCACTTCATAGTTGTTTTAGGAGTAGCTATAGCACAGACACAAGTTCTTGCTCTTACTGACATCACAGCTCCTACTAATGGTGGTACATACTACTGTGTAGTACTGAATGATGCTGGATATGGCATTGATTCCTCAATACTGTTTGTTGTTCCTTACTTTATCACACACCCTCAAAATGTGGAATTAGAACAAATGCAAACATTGAGATTGACATGTGAAGCTGAAGCTTTCCCATCTCCATCAATTCAATGGGAAAAGATGAACAGAGTAACAGGAATATTTGAAGCAATATCTGGTGAAATCAGTACTGTCTTTATGATCAATGCAGTTGCCTTTAATGATTTTGGTATGTATCGGTGTGTAGCAACTAATGTGATTGATGGTATAGAATATAATACCAATAGCTCAGCAGCTCTAGTAACTATATCTCCTGAAGGCTCAGTAATAGTTCAACCAAAAAATATGACATTTGACTATGCAGATGAAGTTAATCTTACATGTACTTGTCAAGGAGGACCTAACAATATGTTTAGTTGGTTATTAAATGGGTCCACTATCACATCTGGTACCAATAGCTACACAATCAGTTCTACAGAGTTTTCCTCCATATTGACAATAAGTCGTATCTCAGCACCAGATCACGCTGGTCTATATCAGTGTATCAAAGAAAACATTGCTGGTAATGGTAGTGATACTACATATGTTTTTGTCAGTCCAAGATTTATAATTCAACCTGTACAAACTTTAGCTGTCAATGGTATGATTAATAACTTGACATGTGAAGCAGAATCATTTCCAGTTCCACAATACATGTGGCGTAAACATGAGCCAGATGGAAGTGTTTCAGATGTAGGACCAGATGATTATCTTCTTCCATTTAATCCAGTTGTCTTTGGTGATGCTGGTATTTATCAGTGTATAGCAACTAGCGACTCAATTACAATATATTCCAATAATGCAACTTTATATGGTGAGTTGAATATATGTAATATTAATATAATATTATAAATATTCTATTTTTTAGTATCACCTGAAGGATCTGTCCAGTTAATTAATCAAACACTGACTAAACAAGGAAGTACATTTAGTCTTGAATGTAGAGCTAAAGGAGGTCCTAACAATCAACATGTATGGTATCACAGAGAAGCACTCCTTGCAGACACTAGTGTACTGACTATCACCAGTTCCAGTAATGAGACTGATAGTGTATCTATTTTGAGTGTAAGTAGTGTGGATGCTGCTACACACAAAGGTGACTACACTTGTAATGTGACCAATTTGGCAGGATCAGAGTCAAAAACATCTACTGTTGTTGGTAAGTCATTTGTACAGACTTAGTAAAGCTAAAGTACTTCTTTTTAATTTCTACAGTTTCTCCTGAGGGAATAGTATCTACATTACCAATAAATGCAACTCACAATAGAGGTGACAATGTCACCTTTAATTGTATAACTGATGCAGGTCCAGGCAATGTATATGTGTGGTTAAGAAATGGCAGTGAGATAGTATGTGCAGACTGTGATGGAGGATCATTCAATGGAACCATTAATACAGATCGTATGTACACTTACATATATTTTTATGTACATACATAATCTATTACTTTTCCTATGTAGTTGTCATGAGATTAGCTATAGCTATATCAGAAAATCTAACTCTTACTGACATCACAGCTCCAACTGATGGTGGCACGTATGACTGTATAGTACTTAATAATGCTGGATTTGGGATTGATTCCTCAATACTGTATGTTGTTCCTTACTTTGTTGTACACCCTCAAAATGTGGAGTTAGAACAAATGCAAACATTGAGGTTGACATGTGAAGCTGAAGCTTTCCCATCTCCATCAATTCAATGGGAAAAGATGAACAGAGTAACAGGAATGTTTGAAGCAATATTTGGTGAAAACAGTACTGTCTTTATGATCAATTCAGTTAGCTTTAGCGATTTTGGTATGTACCGCTGTGTAGCAACTAATGTGATAAATGGTGTGGAATATAATACCAATAGCTCAGCAGCTCTAGTAACTATTTCTCCCAGAGGTTCAGTAATAGTTCAACCAAAAAATATGACATTTGACTATGCAGATGAAGTTAATCTTACATGTACTTGTCAAGGAGGTCCTAACAACATGTTTAGTTGGTTATTAAATGGGTCCACTATCACATCTGGTACCAATAGCTATACAATCAGTTCTATAGAGTTTTCCTCCATATTGACAATAAGTCGTATCACAGCACCAGATCATGGTGGTCTATATCAGTGTATTTCGCAAAACATTGCTGGTAATGGTAGTGATACTACATATGTTTTCATCAGTCCAAGATTTATAATTCAACCTATACAAACTTTATCTGTTAATGGCATGAATAATAACTTGACATGTGAAGCAGAATCATTTCCAGTTCCACAATACATGTGGCGCAAACATGAACAAAATGGAAGGACTTTAGATGTAGGACCAGATGATTATCTTCTTCCATTTAATCCAATTGTCTTTGGTGATGCTGGTATTTATCAGTGTATAGCAACTAGCAACTCAATTACAATATATTCTAATAATGCAACTTTATATGGTAAGTTGAAAATATGTAATAAATTAAATAATGTTTAATTTTTAGTATCACCTGAGGGATCTGTCCAATTAATATCTCAGACACTAACTGAACAAGGAAGTACATTTAGTCTTGAATGTAGAGCTGAAGGAGGACCTAACAATCAACATGTATGGTATCACAGAGGAGTACTCCTTGGAGACACTAGCATACTGACTATCACCAGTTCTAGTAATGAGACTCATAGTGTATCTACTTTGAGTGTAAATAATGTGGATGCTGCTACACACAGAGGTGACTACACTTGTAATGTGACCAATTTGGCAGGATCGGAGTCAAAGACATCTACTGTTGTTGGTAAGTCAGTTGTACAGACATGATTAACTTAAACTTCTTTCTAATTTCTATAGTTTCTCCTGAGGGAATAGTGTCAGTATCACCTATGAATGCAACCCACAGTAGAGATGACAATGTCAACATTACTTGTACAACTGATGCAGGTCCTAACAATATGTTTACTTGGTCAATTAATGGGTCCAATATCACATCTGGTACCAATAGCTACACAATTAGTTCAACAGAGTACTACTCCATATTGACAATAAGTGGTATCACAGCACCAGATCATGGTGGTCTATATCAGTGTATTGTACAAAACAATGCTGGTAGTGGTAGTGATACTACATATGTTTTCATCAGTCCAAGATTTATAATTCAACCTGTACAAACTTTATCTGTTAATGGCATGATTACTAACTTGACATGTGAAGCAGAATCATTTCCAGTTCCACAATACATGTGGCGTAAACATGAACAAGATGGAAGGACTTTAGATGTAGGACCAGATGATTATCTTCTTCCATTTAATCCAATTGTCTTTGGTGATGCTGGTATTTATCAGTGTATAGCAACTAGCAACTCAATTACAATATACTCTAATAATGCAACTTTATATGGTGAGTTAAAGAGATATGTAACATTAATTTAATATTATAAATATTGTGTTTTAGTATCACCTGAGGGATCTGTCCAATTAATATCTCAGACACTAACTGAACAAGGAGGTACATTTAGTCTTGAATGTAGAGCTGAAGGAGGTCCTAACAATCAACATGTATGGTATCACAGAGGAGTACTCCTTGGAGACACTAGCATACTGACTATCACTAGTTCTAGTAATGACACTCATAGTGTATCTATTTTGAGTGTAAATAATGTGGATGCTGCTACACACAGAGGTGACTACACTTGTAATGTGACCAATTTGGCAGGATCAGAGTCAAAGACATCTACTGTTGTTGGTAAGTCAGTTTTACAGACTTGTTTAAGTTGAATTCTGCTTAATTTTTACAGTTTCTCCTGAGGGAATAGTGTCAGTATCACCTATGAATGCAACCCACAGTAGAGGTGACTATGTTAACATTACTTGTTCAACTAATGCAGGTCCTAACAATATGTTTACTTGGTCAATTAATGGGTCCAATATCACATCTGGTACCAATAGCTACACAATTAGTTCAACAGAGTACTACTCCATATTGACAATAAGTGGTATCACAGCACCAGATCATGGTGGTCTATATCAGTGTATTGCAGAAAACAATGCTGGTAGTGGTAGTGATACTACATATGTTTTCATCAGTCCAAGATTTATAATTCAACCTATACAAACTTTATCTGTTAATGGCATGAATAATAACTTGACATGTGAAGCAGAATCATTCCCAGTTCCACAATACATGTGGCGTAAACATGAACAAGATGGAAGGACTTTAGATGTAGGACCAGATGATTATCTTCTTCCATTTAATCCAATTGTGTTTGGTGATGCTGGTATTTATCAGTGTATAGCAACTAGCAACTCAATTACAATATACTCTAATAATGCAACTTTATATGGTGAGTTAAAAATATATGTAATATTAAAATTAATGTTCAGAACAATTTTTTCTTTAGTATCACCTGAGGGTTCTGTCCAGTTAATTAATCAAACACTTACTAAACAAGGAGGTACATTTAGTCTTGAATGTAGAGCGGAGGGAGGACCTAACAATCAACATGTATGGTATCACAGAGGAGTAGCTGTTGTTGCTACTAGTGAACTGACTATCACTAGTTCTAGTAATGACACTCATAGTGTATCAGTTTTGACTAGAAGTAATGTTAATGCAGCTACACACAAAGGTGACTACATTTGTAATGTGACTAATATGGCAGGATCAGAGTCAAAGACATCTACTGTTGTTGGTAAGTCAGTTTTACAGACTTGATTAAGTTAAACTTACTTATACCTAATTTTTCACAGTTTCTCCTGAGGGAATAGTATCTACATTACCTATGAATGCAACCCACAGTAGAGGTGACAATGTTAACTTTACTTGTATAACTGATGCAGGTCCTAACAACATATATGTGTGGTTAAGAAATATTAGTGGGATAGGATGTTCAGAATGTGATGGAGGATCATTCAATGAAAGTATTGATAGAAATCGTGAGTATAATTAATACAATACATCATATTAATATATTTATTTTCACTTCATAGTTGTATTAGGAGCAGCTATAGCACAGACACAAGTTCTTGCTCTTACTGATATCACAGCTCCTACTAATGGTGGTACATATTACTGTGTAGTACTGAATGATGCTGGATATGGCATTGATTCCTCAATACTATTTGTTGTTCCTTACTTTGTCACACACCCTCAGAATGTGGAATTAGAACAAATGCAAACATTGAGATTGACATGTGAAGCTGAAGCTTTCCCATCTCCATCAATTCAATGGGAAAAGATGAACAGAGTAACAGGAATGTTTGAAGCAATATCTGGTGAAATCAGTACTGTCTTTATGATAAATGCAGTTGCCTTTAGTGATTTTGGTATGTACCGCTGTGTAGCAAGTAATGTGATAAATGGTGTGGAATATAATGCCACTAGCTCAGCAGCTCTAGTGACCATTTCTCCCAGAGGTTCAGTAATAGTTCAACCAAAAAATATGACATTTGACTATGCAGATGAAGTGAATCTTACATGTACTTGTCAAGGAGGACCTAACAATATGTTTAGTTGGTTATTTAATGGGTCCTCTATCACATCTGGTACCAACAGCTATACAATCAGTTCTACAGAGTTTTCCTCCATATTGACAATAAGTCATATCACAGCACCAGATCATGGTGGTCTATATCAGTGTATAAAAGAAAACATTGCTGGTAATGGTAGTGATACTACATATGTTTTCATCAGTCCAAGATTTTTGACTCATCCTGTGGAGACAACTTTATCTGTTAATGGTATGATTAAAAACTTGACATGTGAAGCAGAATCATTTCCAGTTCCACAATACATGTGGCGTAAACATGAACAAGATGGAAGGACTTTAGATGTAGGACCAGATGATTATCTTCTTCCATTTAATCCAATTATGTTTGGTAATGAGGGTATTTATCAGTGTATAGCAACTAGCAACTCAATTACAATATACTCTAATAATGCAACTTTACATGGTGAGTATTGTTACTATTAATAGTAAGTTTTTCATTTTATTCAAACAGTTTCTCCTGAGGGTAGTGTTGAGGCTACACCTGATGTCATTAATTCTCTAACTGATACTGAAGTGACATACAATTGTACAGCTAAAGGTGGTCTCTTTAATACTTTTACATGGACATATTTAAGAAATGGAAGTGTTGTTGCTAGTGGACAACAATTAACATTTGTTAGTCATGCCAGTAAAGGAGGAGACTATCAATGTTTGGTAGCTAATCAAGCTGGTATGGAAGCTGTTAATGTTACTTTAAATGGTATGATATAAGATTAACATAATATTAATATTTACTCACTATATAGTTGGTCCAGAAATTCTCATACACCCCAGTCCAATAAATGTTAGTATTATGGTTGAGAATATCACACTCCACTGTCTAGCATCTGGTTTTCCTATACCAACTATAACATGGCTATTAAATGGCTCCATGATTGTAGCTGATAATGATCGTATCACCATCATGACCACTGATAGTCCAGATCTTATTCCAGGTTTTTCTGATGATGGGTCCTTCACAGGTTCAGGTTTCTCTCAATTTAATCTTGGATCTGGCGGTGCAACTAGTATCCAGATTACTGATCCATTTGGAACTGTCTCTAGTGTACTTACCATAGAAAGAACTGTTATTGAAGATTCTGGATACTATCAATGTGTTGCTAATAATTTTGATAGAAAAGAAAGTCAACGTGCATTAGTGTTAGTACAAGGTGAGAGAATATTAACAATGTACTGAGTGATCTCATTTACATCTTTTTCTTATCTTTTAGCTATTCCTGATGAACCTCTCAATCTGACAGCACGTAATATAACCTCTCGTAACTTGACCTTGGAATGGATTAGACCTCATCATAACAATGCTCCTATACTTGGATATTACATCTTCTACACACGTTTAGATTCCTTAGGAGGTGATGTTGTAACACTGTTAGTTACAGGAGCAATAGAACAACAGTTTATTGATGAACTACTTCCCAATGTAATGTATAATTTCACAGTAATAGCATTCAATGAGGAGGGTAACAGTAGCCTCAGTGTACCACTAACTGTTACAACTCTTGGAGAAGGTACTGATACATAGATCATAAACCTGTGTTTAAATTATATATTTTTGTAGAGCCTGGTCCTGTACCACAACCATTTCCTGTCACTATTGTCACATCTACAAGTGCTATTTTACAATGGAATTCAACTTCTGATCCAAATGGCAATAATTTAAGCTACACAGCAATTGTAACTCCAATTGATATAGTAAATTCATCTTTAAGTTCAAGAAGAAGGAGACAGACAAATAATATTGGTGCTGAGGTGATGCGATGTCTGGCTTTCTTAAAACTAAATGCAACAATAATAGTCAATACAAATGGTACTGTGACTATTACAAATGTAACTGGCCTAAGTAAGTTAAGATATGAATGATAACAATGATTGTGTGTTAATTTTATTCAGTTCCTTTTACTGTGTATGAGTTTGTGGTAATTGCTACAAATGAAATTGGAAGTAGTCCACAATCTCCTTCAAGGAGATTTTCCACTCTTGCTGACAGTAAGAGAATGAAAATTGTTTTTAAAAATGATGATGTCTTTTTTCAGATCCTAGTCCTGTTGGAGATTTAATTCTAAATGGGACCACATCCAATAGTATTGTTATATCATGGATATCTCCTTCTTGTCCAAACTCATTACTAAGTGGCTATAGAATCTATTACACAATGGGATCTACTCCTCAAACTGGCAGTATTAATGATATTGATTATAGTACTATTGATTCAACAGATACATCTAGTGTACTGTCACTATTTACTATTGAAGGATTGACAGCAGGAACAATATACCTTATACATGTACGAGCCTTCTCTGAACGACTCAATAATAGTGAATTGTTAGGAGATGCAGATACTGAGATTGCCGTAAGATTAATTCCTGGTCCAGTTGAAGCTTTAGAATCTAATGTACTGTCACCCACTAGTATTCTCATATCATGGGATCCTCCTTCAAACTCACTCATAGATGGTTATATTATCTACTATAGAGAAGGAACTAATCGTCAAACTGCTCCTATTAATAGCACTACAGATTACATGTCTACAAGGTTAACAGATTCAGATTTGCAATCATATACTATCCATGGACTGAGAGACGGAACTACATATCTCATACATGTACGAGCATTCTCTGAACAGTTCAACACCATTCTTATAGGAGATGCTGACACAGAGTTGGCTGTTGCAACTATTACTTTAATACCAATCCCTCCAGATCGGGAGCCTACATCTGGTATATCCAGTATATTTTTTCATTTGCCTTCAATTGGTGCAATTATAAATGCAACAGGGATTGATAATATCACGTAAGTTTAGAGTGAATATTTATTGCTAAACTAATTTTGTTTTCTCTCTACAGATATTATGGTATTATAGTTGTACCCGATCCAGACACTAATTTCAATATTAGTGTAACTAACTTTGATACACAATATCCAAATATACAACCTCATGTCAGTAGAGGTAATAATCGCTACTACATCACAGCTGCTTGGAATGATCCTGACTTGGTACCTGATACTTTTACAGTAGGAGACCAAAGTAATACTGCAGCTGTTAGAAATGGAACTGCCGAGACCTATCACAATGCAAAGTTACGAAGGAAAACACCATATTGTATTTATATTGTAGTACATGGTGAATCGGATATGAGTAATGTAAGTTATGTATATTATAATGAAACATGCATACATGTTCTGCTGGTTTTTTTAGGACACCATTGTTCGATATTCAGAACAAGTATGTATTGACACAAGTAAGGATATCAGTATATGTGTCATTATTTAACTCTTTTTTTCTACATTTATAGGACTAGGTTACAACTTGATTGCTCTCATTGTTCTGTTATCCTTTGCATTCATTGTAATTTGTTGCTGTTGTATCGTGTGTATTATATTTATAATATGCTGCTATCGAAGAAGAAGGTTAGCATGGATTGGATATATATATATATATTAACTTGTGTATTTGGTATATAAGTGATTGACATATGGACTATATGACAAAAAGTAATTTATATAGGAAAGAGAAGGAAGAAGATTACTCTCCTACTGTATTTGTCCCTCCACAAGAAACTAAACCTGAAATAATCATTTTAAATGAATATGCTGAGAAAGGTATGAAATACAATAAAATATTAGGACAATCATATACAATATGCTAGAACTTTAATTAAATATTTAAGTGGTCATTATCATTTCTTAATGCCAACTTTATAGGTACTGACAGAGATCCTGTACCTGTAATAGACTTTGTTGCTTATGTTGAACGTATGCATTCTAATCAAGACTATCTCTTTAGTGAAGAATTTAGAGTAAGTTCTCAAGAATACATCAGATAATTAATAAGCTTCTCTTTATGTAGCATATTGAGCCACATCACTCACCAACTCGTGATGCTTCAATGGCCAATAGAGAGAGGAATCGTTATGTCAACATTCCAGCATGTAAGTTATTAAAATAATTATTATAAATTTTACTTTGTTTTCTAGATGACCATTCTCGTGTTGTCCTCAAACGTAGTCCCAGTGGTTCTGATTACATTAATGCTAACCATATTGAAGTAAACATCATAATCTGTTCATTTTAGTTTATTAATCTTTCTTAATTTTTAGGGTTATAAAAATAATGGATCATTTATTGCTACACAAGGTCCTATGAATAACACTGTTAATGATTTCTGGCATATGATTTGGGAAAATGAAGTTTCAGTAATTGTTATGCTCACTAATTTAATAGAAAATGAACGAGTATGTTTTGTACATAGCTATATATATATATTTGTGCACAAAGTCTGAAGTGATAGCATATATCTTTTTCAATTAAGGTTAAATGTCACCAATATTGGCCTCGATCTGCTTTTGAAGGATCAAATGTTGCTGAGTATGGTCCTCTGCGAGTGAAACTAGTTGAAGAATCTAAAAAGAATCATCAAGTGTTGAGAACATTTACTTTAAGTAAAGCAGGTTCATCTGAAGAAAGAATTATTAAGCAGTACCATTTCACTTCCTGGCCTGATTATGGAGCTCCATCATCACCTGGACCATTGTTAGAGTTTGTGGATGAAGTTAGAAGTGACTATAATCCATTTGAAGGACCAATGGTAGTCCATTGCAGGTTAGTACATTATCAGTTAAAGTATGAAGAATAAAAGTCACTGAACATTTTTAATTTATACAGTGCTGGTGTGGGTCGTACTGGAACATTTATGTCTATTCTTGTCCAATTGGCTCGTATACAATCAGAAAGAACTGTTGATATTTATAATTATGTCCGTTATATGCGTACACAACGTCCTATGATGGTAATGAATGAGGTATGTGTCTCTTATGTTATAATATTATAATAATATGTTCTACTAAAATGTAGGAGGAATATATCTTTATTCATGATGCACTTGTTGAAGCTTTGACAGAAGGAATGATTGAAGGGGTTGCTATAGGAAAAGGTACTTTTGAAGAAGACACTGCTGCTGGTAAGGTGGAAGATGGAGTTACTATTGAAAATGATAGTGCTCTGAGGAAACAAAGAGAAATTGAAGCTCTGGTTAATGAATATGGTGATGATGACGACGACTGACGATAATGTCATATAGTTAAGATTTTAACACTTTATATTTCATTTTTATGGTCTAATTTTTTATTATAGTTTTTAAGCCTTTTTATTACCCATTTATCATTGTTTGTTATCAGTATAGTAATCAAATATGATATCATATATAACTTCATTGATATACATGTCATGTTTTAGAAATATATATATTATATCTTAAAATTAATGTTTTGAATAAAGTGAGGACACATTTACCCCATACAACTCAGTACCAATTAAAGAGTTCACATATGGTCCTAATATTATATGATGATAGCCAATAGAAAGTCAGTATCTAGTCTGCCATTATTTCTATTGATTTCAAAACTGAGAATGCCAATACATGTACAGCTGGCTATCTATGAAAACAGGATATAGAAATACTGACCACACCCATATACAAGACCATTAGTACTGATAAGAAAGTGTTGACCCCTCCCCTGAGTTTTAGTGACTGTTTGGTTCTGTTCTTACTTTAATACCACAGATTCTCAATGAATTTTTATTTCCAGCATCTCAAGTTCCTCTTGAATCTCAAGCTCCACGACCCCTATTGGCATCCTGAACATCAATCCAAAGTACATTACATGTATAAATGTTGACATATTACATGTAAATTTTTAACCCTCACATGTACATGTCTATTTGTCTTAAACTAATTATCATAATATTAGGATTACTACTTAGTATAAGAGTGTTGTTACTATATTTAATACATTATAATATATTGTTTATGATATTTAGTATTATTTTATTATTAGATGTAGTTCTGCAGAAGCACATGTGGCAGCTTATGATCTGTTAGTTGAATTATCTTCTCGTTGTTTGGAGAATATGATATGTATCTCTGAACAATTAATAGCTATTTCATCAGTAATTATTATATGTACAACCTGATGTTAAGGAATTAATAATGATTGTAGAGAAACATGAGGAGGATATAAAGTGAATGGATGGATAATGGATAGATGGATGAATGGATTCATTGATTAATAGATAGATGGATTGATGGATGAATGGATAAATGGATGAATGGATAGATGGTAAGATGGATACAATTAATGCATTTTTAGAAATTAGAAAACCTACATATAATCAATTCCATTGATGTAAGAATTTTAATTTTGTCTAATTAGATAACAAAGGTTGTTTACTTAAGAGATGAAAGTATTTTAGTCTGAGTTAATTATTGCTTACCTTGCCTTAATATGGCATTGACTGAACCCCCCCTCTCTTTCTCTATCACTTTCTTAATAAGTTGCCATGACACAGTACTATTAATTCTAGTGGATACATATGAACTAAAGTTTCAAAATGAAAGTCTATTTTGGCTTCACCCCCTTCCAGATCTCTCCCACACCACCCTTCTCTGCATTCTTGAATGTATGACATGATTCTAAGAATGAAGTTTGATTTTTGAGAAAGGCAAATGTAAACAAAAAATTAGACAATTAGTGTAATTCTTTACAAGACATATCATCTTTCTTTAATAGTCTCACAATTATAATCTCTTATTATTATTTTATAGTGTGATCATTGTAACTGATACTATACAATGATATGTATTAATATATAATCTACTTGTCAGACTTCAGTAATGTTAATAGAATGCATATAAACACGTGTTTCTCCCATATTTGCTTTGAAGCCTTGTGTATTATTAAATTATATGGCATTTTCTTGTTCTAGAGAAGATAAAAATTATTTTTTCCTTGTTATTGTTAGTATAATGTCATTTTTTTATATGTCATTATACTAACATATCACTCCATTCTTCCTTCTAACCTTTTCTCTCTTCCTCTGTTTCTCCTAAGTTTGAGAAATAAGAAGGTTTTATTACCTTCCAGCTTTAGTGGTACAGTCTAAGAGCTTAACTGAGAATCTACAGGAATTTGTATGTGGGGAAATATTAGAAGGGGACAATAGGTATCTCTGTAGAGACCGTCAAGAAATGATAAGATTGACAGATGGTTGATGAATGGAAGAACAAGTAAAAAACTTCCTTTATTCCTGTTTTAAAATGATACATTAATTGACTGGAGAGGGTGGGGTCAAGACCCTTCTCTCAGTTTGTGATATCTTCAACTGTATGAGTAGTCATTGATTTATAAATATAATAGTTCTGAAAACTAGAGAAGAGAGGTCATGAAAACTAATGTTGGCTGTTCCTGTCGCCTCAAAATAATTGTGAGATGCATTGTCATTGTATGAGGTACATATACCTGTATATCATCAATTCATCATGTGAGATACACTTGAGGTACATATATGCTGTATATGCATAATTAGTATCATATATATATATGTCACATAATGTAGTAATGATGGTCTTATATCTCTTACACTTTGTTATATGCAGTGTAGTTTAATACTGCGGGAATGTGATGCAGTCACTACTGATGCAATTGGTAATATGATATGTTACTGTTGTTGGAATAATCAGTCTTACTCAGCATGTGTTATTGAAGAACTCCAGGTAAACAACACACTCTATTAAAACTTTATTTATCATTATATCTTCATTCTCAGATTCATTCTGTCCCTCCAAACGAATTGAAGTCTTATTTCAAAGTGTTGATGGAAATTCTTGTAAGTCACACTTTCACATGACTTGCTTCTGTTGTCTTGACAAATGCCAACAAGCCCTGATCTCAAGACTTATTACATGCCAACAATAACAAACAACAATCTTATATTGTACTTCTAAAGTAAGTCAGTTGTGTAAGAATGTTCCAGCAACAAAGGCTTCAGCATCACCTTTAACTAGAGGTTATGTATAATCTGTATTGAAGGGCTTCAAATTCTAAGTGTTTGTAATTATATTACAAGGGTGTAGAGAACTTTCTCGTAATTAAATTGCCACTCAGTGTTACAATGCAGTTCTGTGGTACAACCACAAAAATGTTTTATAGTTATAATGTTAGCATTATTGTAGTACTGTGGGTTACATCCGCCAGCTTATTCTTTCTTTAATGAGTCTTCCACTAGTAAAGTATTTCAATGAACCATAAGTGCATGCACGCGCACGTGTGTGTGTGTGTGTGTGTGTGTGTGTGTGTGTGTGTGTGAGAGAGAATTTATAATCATTATTACAATTATTTTGTGCTTGATAGGACACTTTAGATGAAGCTAATCCTTTATTGAATGAACTTGAAGCTAGAGACTCAAGACAGATGTTATCATTAGCCACTAACTCTAAATCTTCTCCTATTATTACTACTACTTCTACATCTACTAAAGCTCAAAATACTGGCACTGGTCCACCTGGTTCATTCCAAGAAGAAAACATAATTTTAATTTGCTGTAATGTTGATTTGTGTATATGTGTGTCTGTCATTTATATTAGTGAACAATTGAACAGTAAACAGCAAATAGCACAATAATAGATACTATACACAATAAGTAGGAAAACAGATAATTATAAGTTATTAATATAAAATAATATAGACCTATCTGTCATTTTGTTAATGTTCCCTAGATTTATTTTGTGATTTTTCTATGTCAATTTTTTCTGTAGTAATTTTATTATTAAATTTTAGGTCCTTTTTTGTTTCAAACAAACATACGCCAATATTATCAGCAATGGTCTCGTACCCAGACGTTACGCAAAAGCGTAGGCGTTCCGTCTGGGTACGAGACAGTAGTGCCTACTCAATATGTATGTCCCCTGTAAAAAATGGCTGCCACATTCAATCAATACTTTATGATGCTTCAAAAAAGCTCCATTATAGAGTTGTTATGCTTATTTGAGCACCTATTTGCTATAGTCTTTTTCCCGATATCTAACTTTGTTATAAAGCGTTTTTAAAGTGGGAAACTGAAAGTAGCTGAATCAGTAGTCAACTGTTTCCATCTTATTATTATTATTACTATTATTTTCTCAGGCTAGTACAAATTCAAGTATCGCGTTCACAGTGGTTGTAAGACAGGAGACGAGCTACTTCAACCTGTTTGGAAAGAGACTATGTAGCGTCCTCATAACTCAAACTTGTACAATGAATATCTTATACACATCACAAAGTTGCCGCACAAGTATAGTATTCACAAGTATAGTAGAAAACATTTAAAAAAGGAAAGTGGATGTAAGGATATTGATGACAATGCCAAAAAGTACAGAAACAAGGCAGGCAAAATATATTGCACACACATCCATATAAAATCCCTAACCTACTGTATGTCTTCTTTCCTGATAGTTACTAAGTTACTAAAGTAGGGATTTTGTATGGTTTGTGTGTATAATATATTATGTCTATCTTGTTTTTGTACTTTTAAGAATTGTCATCTCTACATCCACTCCTATTTTTAATTGTTTTTTATTATTGCATTAACTCTGAGCCACATGTATATATGCAAGAGCATATGTGTTTAGTTGCAGTAGTTGTGTCCACATGCAGATAATATTCAATATTTAGCAATGTAAGAAATACAAAGAAGCATAAAAGAGAAGACAAATTTAACATAATAATTTTATAAGAGAGTAGCTATAGAAGGATGTGTACAGTTGTGTCCATGCAGAGCAATGTGAAAGTGAATGAGATCAATGACTAAGTTAGATTGCTAAGTATACAGAAATTATATTATATTAATTTAATGCTAAACTTTAGCTTTATTCCGGAGAGATCAATATCATGCAGTCAAAGATCACATCCACAATTATTATAATAAATCTTGCCTTGTTTGCTGTGCATCTACGTATTCATAGTTATATGTTGATTAAGAGACTCTTCATTCCAACGTTACTACGTTTTCTTGATGTTATAAATTAACGATATCTCCCGTCAACAACGCACATAGTACGCTTGTAGCAGAATGTTGCGAGTGACGGCATTATTTTGTATGCTGTTATTCTGCAGTGTTATCGATGGTAAGTGCATATCTACTGCAACAATACTAAATTCCTTTAATATTATCAGTGTATACGTATTTGTAATGCAAATTTCTTCTCTTTCTTTAGTAATTCAATGTCAATCTGCAGTTGGTACTATTTCACCAAATCCAGCAGAATTTGGTAGTACTGTTACACTCAATTGTATTGGCACACCTGCTTCAGGAGACACAGGTTCTATAGCCTGGTTGAAACGACTACCACTAGGTCTATCAATACTAGTAACTACAAATCAAGTTGTATCATCTGAATTTTCATTAATACATGTGCTTTATAATGTTACTGCAAGAGATAGTGGTGATTATATTTGTCGTTTTGATAGCCATTTAGCTGGAAATCATACTGATGATGTTGTGACTCTTGAAATTATCCCAGCTGTTGATATTATCGAGAATCCCACAACACGTGGTAGCAATGTGACACTATACTGCATTGGTGGTCCTGCTCCGGAGGGCTCTGGGTCACTTTTCTGGCTAAGTCCAACACCAAATGTTATTGCAAGTTCAGGTATTGTTACAGATGATACCACGTTGGTACATGTACTAGTCAATGTTGACGCCAGTGTTGGTGGAGAATATACTTGTCGTTTTGATAGTATTACAAGACCTAATGCAGACAACACAATGACTCTTCAAATTTTCCCTTATTTTACTGATGCTACTACTGGTACAAAAGTCCTACAAACTAATGGCAGTACATTCAATGTCACATGTGAAGCAGAAGGATTTCCAGCACCAACTATGGAGTTGCTTGACTTAAGATCAATGCCTCAGATAGTTGCAACAACTGCTTCCAATTCACTCACTCACATGTTTGTCTCCTTCCAATTTGGACAAGAGGGTAGCTATCAATGTGTTGCAACAAGTGCTATTCAAACCATTTATCACAACTTTACAATCATATGTAAGTCTGCCTTTAATTCATCATCATATATTTTTATATTTTCTTTAATATAGTGTCTCCTGGAGGTACAGTTACTCCTGACTTCATCATTGCTGCACCAGATAGTTCTGGAGACTTTAGTTGTAGTGCTCTTGGAGGGCCAGGAAATCAATTTGTGTGGGTCCATAATGGTACTACAGCACTTTGTAGTGATTGTCAACAAGAACTAACTTTGCAGGACATACAAGGTATGGATGTGTGTGTTATAATGTGGAATAGGTTGCTATACATATTGTTTCTCATTAAAAGGTCTTATTAATGGGACATCAAGTGTTGTAGTATCAGAAGGCACCTCCTTGAATATTGCTTCAGTTAACATTAGTGTTGTTGGTGCTTATGGTTGTCTAGTTGCTAATGATGCTGGTTTTGATGTGGAATTTGTTAGCCTTTACATGACACCATTGATCATAGAACAACCTCAGAGTGGTATTGTAAAAAGTGATGAAAGTTTCAATTTGACATGTGTGGCACAGTCCTTTCCAAGTCCTACTTATCAATGGGAGAAGTTCAATGAAACAACATCACAATTTGAGGAAGTTTCTCCTAATGGAGATAATTCAATTTTAGAACTCAATCCAGTTGGATCAGAAGGTTATGGTTTGTATCGCTGTGTTGCCTCAACACTTGCTGAAGGAATAAGAAACAGCACTATATCTAATGAAGCCAGAGTTGCAGGTACAGTTACAGTATCACGTGTAAATGTTTATATATGAATTTTTGACAGCTCCACCCAGTATTAATCCACCAAATGATACAGCTAAAAGTGGAGATATAGTGATGTTCAATTGTTCTACAAATGGAGGACCTAGTACATTCAGATGGTTCAAAGGAGACACAGAAATTACTACTGGCAGTCCCTACACTATTATAAATGAAACTGAAGAGTTGTCAACTTTAAAAATTAATATTGTTACTGGAGAAGAGTATGGCAACTATACTTGTGTTGTTACTAACATTGCAGGAACAGCTCAAGCTACAGCAGAACTTGCTGGTAAGTTCTGTAATATCTTGACAATATGAGTCTAAATCTTCAAATTATTATCATTATTGGGTCATTTCTGTCTTTACCTCTTTTTAGTTTCACCTGAAGACTTTATTACTATTTCAATGGCACCAAATGTGACACTCAATAGAGGAGATGATATTACTCTGACATGTAATACTACAGCCGGACCTAATAATATATTCACTTGGGTAAGACAAGGAAACAGAGCATGCTGTCCAGGAGGCCAACCTGCCACTGTTGAAGGTAAATATCATCTCTGTTTCATGTAAAAATAACTATTTTTTTAATTTTAGAGCTTTTAAATGATACATCATTAATTATTAGTGAAGACCAAACACTTGTTCTTACCGATGTGAATGCATCACATGGAAGTTCTTATACTTGTCTGGTCATCAATGATGCTGGTTTTGGAGTGGCCACTACTGTAGTGTATATCAGACCCTATTTTACACAAGAACTCAATGAGTCTATTTTTGTCAATCACCTTGATCCTGTCAATCTCACATGTGAAGTGGAGTCTTTTCCTGCTTCAACAATTCAATGGGAGAAAATAAATTCCACAGGATACTTTGAAGAATTATCTGGAGAAACTAATAACAATTTAATTATTTCATCTGTAGGTCGTGACGAACTAGGAACATATCGATGTGTTGCAACAACGAGCTTACTTAACATCATTCTCATTAGTACAACAACCATTTATGGTACATATAATGAATGCATTATTGAATATTATTAAATCTTTTTTCTTAAAGTTTATCCTCTGGTAACTCTAGTACCACAAAATGCCACTACTATGAGTGGAGAAACAGTACAACTCAACTGTTCTTCAGAGGGTGGACCAAATAATCAATTTAAATGGTTTAAAGATGGTTCAGAAATTGCATTTAATGGAAAATTTAGTATTAATGATGGGGGCAATCATCTCTCTAGTTTATATGTTAATAACATTGAAGGAGGAGATCAAGGAGAATATGAGTGTCTTGTTAACAATACTGCTGGAAGTTCTAGAGCAATGACGTTGTTGACAGGTTTGTGTGTGTGTGTGTGTGTGTGTTTACAAAGGAAACAATTATTTAGTAAGGCTCAGTCTGTTTTAGCTATAGTAAAATAACTTTGTTGAAATTTTGGTTTCTTCTATACTATTTTACAGCAAAGTTCATATGATGTGTGATTGTATTTACATTTAATTTAGTTATTATTTGTTGAAATAACTAACAACTGCTACATCTGTTATTATTTCTTGTTACTTTAGTTTCACCAAAAAATTTAGTAACAGTCACACCAACACCAAATATAACACTAGATAGAGGAGATGATATTACTCTCATTTGTAACACTACTGCCGGACCTAATAACATGTTTTATTGGCTCAAACGAGGGCAATATCAAGCATGTTGTCCAGGAGGACAACTTGCTAACGTCGATGGTAAATATTAGATTTTAATATTAAGACCTATTAATATCTTTTTACTACAGAGCTCCTAAATGATACATCACTGATTGTTAGTCAAGATCAAACACTTGTTCTTACCAATGTGAATGCATCACATGGGAGTTCTTATACTTGCTCAGTCATCAATGATGCTGGTTTTGGAGTGGCTAGCACTATAGTGTATATCAGGCCCTATTTTATAATAGAGCCAGAAGAAAATGTCTTTGTACAAGTTTCTACATCTGTCAATCTCACTTGTGTGGCAGAGTCCTTTCCAGAACCTTCTAAATATGAATGGTTTAAATTGATGTCTGGTAGTTTTGTAAAACTAGAAGGAGAAAACACGACTACTTTGATGTTTCCCTCTATTGATTTTAGTGATTTTGGGACATATAGATGTGAAGTTACAACAGATATCTTAGGTGTGACAATAACATCACGAGAATCTGTTCTACATGGTCAGTTTAGATCAGATATTGTTTTATTATTCACATTCAATATATATCTTATTCTGTTGCAGTGTCACCATTTCCATCAGTTGATATTCAGCCACAGAATGCCACTACTGAAAAGGGAGAAAGCCCTATGTTTAATTGTTCAGCTAGTGGAGGACCTAACAATCAATTTCGATGGTTTAAAAATGAGACAGAGATATTTTCCAGTGACAGTAAATATGACATCAGAGATGAAGGCAACCATTTATCTATTTTAACTATCAACAATATTGTTGGAGGAGAGCAAGGGGTTTACAAATGTGTTGTTAACAACAGTGCAGGAGATCATATGGCAACAACAAGACTAGATGGTTAGTATTAGGTTACTAAAATATAAACTAATTTCTCTTTGTTTTCTTAGTCTCACCCAAAGATCTAGTAACAGTCACTCCAGCAAATAATATAACACTTGATAGAGGAGACGATCATACTTTGACTTGTCAAACACCAGCTGGTTCCAATAACCAGTTTATCTGGCTCCATCGAAGTCAAGAAGAAGCATGCTGTCAAGGTGGTCAACCCACTAATCTTACTGGTAAATTGCCAACTTTCTTGTTTGCATGTATGTTGACTACTAATATCTGTCTTTAGTGCTTTTGAGTGATCCATCATTAATTGTTGGCAGAGAAGAAGCATTTGAACTTAGAAACGTCAATGCTTCACATGGAGGTTTCTATATTTGTGTGGTCATCAATGATGCTAGTTTTGGATTGGCCAGTACTACAGTGTACATCAGACCTTACTTTATTGAGCAACCTGCTGAAAATATATTCGCTAAAAATCTGGATCCAGTTACCCTCACGTGTGGAGCAGAATCTTTCCCTGAGCCTACTTTCCAATGGGAGAAAATAAATTCATCAGGATATTTCCAAGAAATATCTGGAGAAACTAACAGTACTTTAGTGTTCTCATCTGTTGGTTATGATGATTTTGGTAATTATCAATGTGTTGTTAGAACTTCTGTACTTGATATAACTCTTATTTCAAACACATCTACATTACATGGTTAGTAATACTAGATATATCAAAACTTAAGTAATACTGCACATATGTTCATTCTTTCATTAGTTTCTCCTGAGGATTCTGTTAGAGTTGAGCCATCCTTGCAAATAATTGACCATGGAAGTGAAATCAATTTTACTTGCACTGCTCAAGGAGGACCTGACAATATTTACTTGTGGTTTTTAAATGCATCAAATCAAGTTTGTACTGACTGTTCTACCTCTCCACAAGATGTAAACCAATTCTTAATGGGTAAGAAATCTAATAGCTCACACTTTAAGATTAATCATTGTCCTTACATAGGCCTTTCAAATAGTTCAGCTCTCAACACAAGTTTTGTGACTGAAAGGCAGTTACTAACAATCAGTGATGTTAATGCTACACTTCATGGTGGAACTTACTTCTGTGTTGTTCTTAATGATGCTGGTTATGATGTTGGCACTGGAGTTCTCTTTGTAACAGTAACATTTACTCAACAACCAACAGATATAAAAACAACTGTCAATATGAATGTTGAATTTACATGTGAAGCTCAATCTTTTCCACATCCCTCTTATAGTTGGGAAAGATTAATGGATGGTGGATTTGTTAGTGATGAGCGTGGGAATATGACAACATTACCATTTATGCCAGTGAGTTACAGTGATGCTGGTGTGTATCGATGTGTGGCTACTTCTAGTAATGGAAGTGAAGTAATCAGTACACTGGGATCAGATAATGCTACTTTATATGGTGAGTTGAATATATATAATATTAATTTAATGTTGATAAACTTCTGTTCTTTAGTATCACCCGAGGGATCTGTCCAGTTAATTAATGAAACACTGACTAAACAAGGAGGTACATTTAGTCTTGAATGTAGAGCTGAAGGAGGTCCTAACAATCAACATGTATGGTATCACAGAGGAGTAGCTGTTGTTGCTACTAGTGAACTAACAATCACTAGTTCTAGTAATGACACTCATAGTGTATCTATTTTGAGTGTAAGTAATGTGGATGCTGCTACACACAAAGGTGATTATACTTGTAATGTGACTAATATGGCAGGATCAGAGTCAAAGACATCTACTGTTGTTGGTAAGTCAGTTGTATAGACTTGATTAATTACTTCTTTTTAATTTCTACAGTTTCTCCTGAGGGAATAGTATCTACATTACCTATAAATGCAACCCAAAGTAGAGGTGACAATGTTAACTTTACTTGTACAACTGATGCAGGTCCTAACAACATATATGTGTGGTTAAGAAATATTAGTGGGATAGGATGTTCAGACTGTGATGGAGGATCATTCAATGAAAGTACTGATAGAAATCGTGAGTATAATTAATACAATTCATCGTATTAATATATTTACTTTCACTTCATAGTTGTTTTAGGAGCAGCTATAGCACAGACACAAGTTCTTGCTCTTACTGACATTACAGCTCCTACTAATGGTGGTACATATTACTGTGTAGTACTGAATGATGCTGGATATGGCATTGATTCCTCAATACTATTCGTTGTTCCTTACTTTATCACACACCCTCAAAATGTGGAATTAGAACAAATGCAAACATTGAGATTGACATGTGAAGCTGAAGCTTTCCCATCTCCATCAATTCAATGGGAAAAGATGAACAGAGTAACAGGAATGTTTGAAGCAATATCTGGTGAAATCAGTACTGTCTTTATGATCAATTCAGTTAACTTTAGTGATTTTGGTATGTATCGGTGTGTAGCAACTAATGTGATTGGTGGTATAGAATATAATACCAATAGCTCAGCAGCAGTAGTGACGATTTCTCCCGAAGGCTCAGTAATAGTTCAACCAAAAAATATGACATTTGACTATGAAGATGAAGTTAATCTTACATGTACTTGTCAAGGAGGACCTAACAATATGTTTAGTTGGTTATTTAATGGGTCCACTATCACATCTGGTACCAACAGCTATACAATCAGTTCTACAGAGTTTTCCTCCATATTGACAATAAGTCATATCTCAGCACCAGATCATGGTGGTCTATATCAGTGTATAAAAGAAAACATTGCTGGTAATGGTAGTGATACTACATATGTTTTCATTAGTCCAAGATTTATAATTCAACCTGTACAAACTTTAGCTGTCAATGGTATGATTAATAACTTGACATGTGAAGCAGAATCATTTCCAGTTCCACAATACATGTGGCGTAAACATGAGCCAGATGGAAGTATTTCAGATGTAGGACCAGATGATTATCTTCTTCCATTTAATCCAGTTGTCTTTGGTGATGCTGGTATTTATCAGTGTATAGCAACTAGCGACTCAATTACAATATATTCCAATAATGCAACTTTATATGGTGAGTTGAATATAGGTAATAAATTAAATAATATCTATTCTTTAGTATCACCTGAGGGTACTGTCGAATTAATCAATCAAACACTGACTAAACAAGGAGGTACATTTAGTCTTGAATGTAGAGCTAAAGGAGGTCCTAACAATCAACATGTATGGTATCACAGAGGAGAACTCCTTGCAGACACTAGTGTACTGACTATCACCAGTTCCAGTAATGAGACTGATAGTGTATCTATTTTGAGTGTAAGTAGTGTGGATGCTGCTACACACAAAGGTGACTACACTTGTAATGTGACTAATATGGCAGGATCAGAGTCAAAAACATCTACTGTTGTTGGTAAGTTAGTTTTACAGACTTAGTAAAGCTAAAGTACTTCTTTTTAATTTCTACAGTTTCTCCTGAGGGAATAGTATCTACATTACCAATAAATGCAACTCACAATAGAGGTGACAATGTCACCTTTAATTGTATAACTGATGCAGGTCCAGGCAATGTATATGTGTGGTTAAAAAATGGCAGTGAGATAGTATGCTCAGACTGTAGTGGAAGATCATTCAATGGAACCATTAATACAGATCGTACGTACACTTACATATATTTCTATGTACATACATAATCTATTACTTTTCCTCTGTAGTTGTCATGAGATTAGCTATAGCTATATCAGAAAATCTAACTCTTACTGACATCACAGCTCCAACTGATGGTGGCACATATGACTGTATAGTACTTAATAATGCTGGATTTGGGATTGATTTCTCAATACTGTATGTTGTTCCTTACTTTATCACACACCCTCAAAATGTGGAATTAGAACAAATGCAAACATTGAGATTGACATGTGAAGCTGAAGCTTTCCCATCTCCATCAATTCAATGGGAAAAGATGAACAGAGTAACAGGAATGTTTGAAGCAATATCTGGTGAAAACAATACTGTCTTTATGATCAATTCAGTTAACTTTAGTGATTTTGGTATGTATCGGTGTGTAGCAACTAATGTGATAAATGGTGTGGAATATAATACCAATAGCTCAGCAGCTCTAGTGACCATTTCTCCCAGAGGTTCAGTAATAGTTCAACCACAAAATATGACATTTGACTATGAAGATGAAGTGAATCTTACATGTACTTGTCAAGGAGGTCCTAACAACATGTTTAGTTGGTTATTAAATGGGTCCATTATCACATCTGGTACCAACAGCTATACTATCAGCTCTACAGAGTTCTCCTCCATATTGACAATAAGTCGTATCACAGCACCAGATCATGGTGGTCTATATCAGTGTACTACACAAAACAATGCTGGTAATGGTAGTGATACTACATATGTTTTCATCAGTCCAAGATTTTTAATTCAACCTATACAAACTTTATCTGTTAATGGCATGAATAGTAACTTGACATGTGAAGCAGAATCATTTCCAGTTCCACAATACATGTGGCGTAAACATGAACAAGATGGAAGGACTTTAGATGTAGGACCAGATGATTATCTTCTTCCATTTAATCCAATTGTGTTTGGTGATGCTGGTATTTATCAGTGTATAGCAACTAGCAACTCAATTACAATATACTCTAATAATGCAACTTTATATGGTGAGTTGAATATATGTAAAATTAATAAAATATTATAAATATTCTATTTTTAAGTATCACCCGAGGGATCTGTCCAGTTAATTAATGAAACACTTACTAAACAAAGAGGTACATTTAGTCTTGAATGTAGAGCTGAAGGAGGTCCTAACAATCAACATTTATGGTATCACAGAGGAATGCTCCTTGTAGACACTAGTGTACTGACTATCACTAGTTCTAGTAATGACACTCATAGTGTATCTATTTTGAGTGTAAATAATGTGGATGCTGGTACGCACAGAGGTGACTACACTTGTAATGTGACTAATATGGCAGGATCAGAGTCAAAAACATCTACTGTTGTTGGTAAGTCAGTTGTACAGACATGATTAAGTTAAACTTCTTTCTAATTTCTATAGTTTCTCCTGAGGGAATAGTGTCAGTATCACCTATGAATGCAACCCACAGTAGAGATGACAATATCAACATTACTTGTACAACTGATGCAGGTCCTAACAATATGTTTACTTGGTCAATTAATGGGTCCAATATCACATCTGGTACCAATAGCTACACAATTAGTTCAACAGAGTACTACTCCATATTGACAATAAGTGGTATCATAGCACCAGATCATGGTGGTCTATATCAGTGTATTGCACAAAACAATGCTGGTAGTGGTAGTGATACTACATATGTTTTCATCAGTCCAAGATTTTTAATTCAACCTATACAAACTTTAGCTGTTAATGGTATGATTAATAACTTGACATGTGAAGCAGAATCATTTCCAGTTCCACAATACATGTGGCATAAACATGAACAAGATGGAGGGACTTTAGATGTAGGACCAGATGATTATCTTCTTCCATTTAATCCAATTGTGTTTGGTGATGCTGGTATTTATCAGTGTATAGCAACTAGCAACTCAATTACAATATACTCTAATAATGCAACTTTATATGGTGAGTTAAAGAGATATGTATAACATTAATTTAATATTATAAATATTGTGTTTTTAGTATCACCTGAGGGATCTGTCCAATTAATTTCCCAGACACTAACTGAACAAGGAAGTACATTTAGTCTTGAATGTAGAGCTGAAGGAGGTCCTAACAATCAACATGTATGGTATCACAGAGGAGTACTTCTTGTAGACACTAGTGTACTGACTATCACTAGTTCTAGTAATGACACTCATAGTGTATCTATTTTGAGTGTAAATGATGTGGATGCTGGTACGCACAGAGGTGACTACACTTGTAATGTGACTAATATGGCAGGATCAGAGTCAAAAACATCTACTGTTGTTGGTAAGTCAGTTATATACAGAGTTGATTAAGTTAAACCTACTTCTTTCTAATTTCTACAGTTTCTCCTAAGGGAATAGTGACAGTATCACCTATGAATGCAACCCACAGTAGAGATGACAATGTCAACATTACTTGTACAACTGATGCAGGTCCTAATAATATGTTTACTTGGTCATTTAATGGGTCCAATATCACATCTGGTACCAATAGCTACACAATTAGTTCAACAGAGTACTACTCCATATTGACAATAAGTGGTATCACAGCACCAGATCATGGTGGTCTATATCAGTGTATTACACAAAACAATGCTGGTAGTGGTAGTGATACTACATATGTTTTCATCAGTCCAAGATTTATAATTCAACCTATACAAACTTTATCTGTTAATGGCATGAATAATAACTTGACATGTGAAGCAGAATCATTTCCAGTTCCACAATACATGTGGCGTAAACATGAACAAGATGGAAGGACTTTAGATGTAGGACCAGATGATTATCTTCTTCCATTTAATCCAATTGTGTTTGGTGATGCTGGTATTTATCAATGTATAGCAACTAGCAACTCAATTACAATATACTCTAATAATGCAACTTTATATGGTGAGTTGAATATATGTAAAATTAATAAAATATTATAAATATTCTATTTTTTAGTATCACCCGAGGGATCTGTCCAGTTAATTAATGAAACACTGACTAAGCAAGGAGGTACATTTAGTCTTGAATGTAGAGCTGAAGGAGGTCCTAACAATCAACATGTATGGTATCACAGAGGAGTAGCTGTTGTTGCTACTAGTGAACTGACTATCACCAGCTCTAGTAATGACACTCATAGTGTATCAGTTTTGACTAGAAGTAATGTTAATGCTGTTACACACAAAGGTGACTACACTTGTAATGTGACTAATATGGCAGGATCAGAGTCAAAGACATCTACTGTTGTTGGTAAGTCAGTTGTAAATACTTGATTAATATAAACTTACTTATTCCTAATTTTCTCACAGTTTCTCCTGAGGGAATAGTATCTACATTACCTATGAATGCAACCCACAGTAGAGGTGACAATGTTAACTTTACTTGTACAACTGATGCAGGTCCTAACAACATATATTTGTGGTTAAGAAATATTAGTGAGATTGGATGCTCAGAATGTGATGGAGGATCATTCAATGAAAGCATTGATAGAAATCGTGAGTATAATTAATACAATACATCATATTAATATATTTATTTTCATTTCGTAGTTGTATTAGGAGCAGCTATAGCACAGACACAAGTTGTTTCTCTTACTGACATCACAGCTCCTACTAATGGTGGCACATATTATTGTGTAGTACTGAATGATGCTGGATATGGCATTGATTCCTCAATACTATTTGTTGTTCCTTACTTTATCACACACCCTCAAAATGTGGAATTAGAACAAATGCAAACATTGAGATTGACATGTGAAGCTGAAGCTTTCCCATCTCCATCAATTCAATGGGAAAAGATGAACAGAGTAACAGGAATGTTTGAAGCAATATCTGGTGAAATCAGTACTGTCTTTATGATAAATACAGTTGCCTTTAGTGATTTTGGTATGTATCGGTGTGTAGCAAGTAATGTGATAAATGGTGTGGAATATAATGCTACTAGCTTAGCAGCTCTAGTGACCATTTCTCCCAGAGGTTCAGTAATAGTTCAACCACAAAATATGACATTTAAATATGAAGATGAAGTTAATCTTACATGTACTTGTCAAGGAGGACCTAACAATATGTTTAGTTGGTTATTAAATGGGTCCACTATCACATCTGGTACCAACAGCTATACTATCAGCTCTACAGAGTTTTCCTCCATATTGACAATAAGTCGTATCACAGCACCAGATCATGGTGGTCTATATCAGTGTATTGCACAAAACATTGCTGGTAATGGTAGTGATACTACATATGTTTTCATCAGTCCAAGATTTTTGACTCATCCTGTGGAGACAACTTTATCTGTTCGTGGTATGATTAATAACTTGACATGTGAAGCAGAATCATTCCCAGTTCCACAATACATGTGGCATAAACATGAACAAGATGGAAGGACTTTAGATGTAGGACCAGATGATCATTTTCTTCCATTTAATCCAATTGTGTTTGGTGATGCTGGTATTTATCAGTGTATAGCAACTAGCAACTCAATTACAATATACTCTAATAATGCAACTTTATATGGTGAGTTAAAGAGATATGTATAACATTAATTTAATATTATAAAAATATTGTGTTTTTAGTATCACCTGAGGGATCTGTCCAATTAATTTCCCAGACACTAACTGAACAAGGAGGTACATTTAGTCTTGAATGTAGAGCGGAAGGAGGTCCTAACAATCAACATGTATGGTATCACAGAGGAGTACTTCTTGTAGACACTAGTGTACTGACTATCACTAGTTCTAGTAATGACACTCATAGTGTATCTATTTTGAATGTAAGTAATGTTAATGCTGCTATACACAAAGGTGACTACACTTGTAATGTGACCAATATGGCAGGATCAGAGTCAAAAACATCTACTGTTGTTGGTAAGTCAGTTGTACAGAGTTGATTAAGTTAAACTTACTTTTTTTTAATTTCTATAGTTTCTCCTGAGAGAATAGTGTCAATATCACCTATGAATGCAACCCACAGTAGAGATGACAATGTCAACATTACTTGTACAACTAATGCAGGTCCTAACAATATGTTTACTTGGTCAATTAATGGGTCCAATATCACATCTGGTACCAATAGTTACACGATTAGTTCAACAGAGTACTACTCCATATTGACAATAAGTGGTATCACAGCACCAGATCATGGTGGTCTATATCAGTGTATTGCACAAAACAATGCTGGTAGTGGTAGTGATACTACATATGTTTTCATCAGTCCAAGATTTATAATTCAACCTATACAAACTTTAGCTGTTAATGGTATGATTAATAACTTGACATGTGAAGCAGAATCATTTCCAGTTCCACAATACATGTGGCATAAACATGAACAAGATGGAGGGACTTTAGATGTAGGACCAGATGATTATCTTCTTCCATTTAATCCAATTGTCTTTGGTGATGCTGGTATTTATCAGTGTATAGCAACTAGCAACTCAATTACAATATACTCTAATAATGCAACTTTATATGGTGAGTTAAAGAGATATGTATAACATTAATTTAATATTATAAATATTGTGTTTTTAGTATCACCTGAGGGATCTGTCCAATTAATTTCCCAGACACTAACTGAACAAGGAAGTACATTTAGTCTTGAATGTAGAGCTGAAGGAGGTCCTAACAATCAACATGTATGGTATCACAGAGGAGTACTTCTTGTAGACACTAGTGTACTGACTATCACTAGTTCTAGTAATGACACTCATAGTGTATCTATTTTGAGTGTAAATAATGTGGATGCTGGTACGCACAGAGGTGACTACACTTGTAATGTGACTAATATGGCAGGATCAGAGTCAAAAACATCTACTGTTGTTGGTAAGTCAGTTATATACAGAGTTGATTAAGTTAAACCTACTTCTTTCTAATTTCTACAGTTTCTCCTAAGGGAATAGTGACAGTATCACCTATGAATGCAACCCACAGTAGAGATGACAATGTCAACATTACTTGTACAACTGATGCAGGTCCTAACAATATGTTTACTTGGTCAATTAATGGGTCCAATATCACATCTGGTACCAATAGCTACACAATTAGTTCAACAGAGTACTACTCCATATTGACAATAAGTGGTATCACAGCACCAGATCATGGTGGTCTATATCAGTGTATTACACAAAACAATGCTGGTAGTGGTAGTGATACTACATATGTTTTCATCAGTCCACGATTTTTAATTCAACCTATACAAACTTTATCTGTTAATGGCATGAATAGTAACTTGACATGTGAAGCAGAATCATTTCCAGTTCCACAATACATGTGGCGTAAGCATGAACAAGATGGAAAGACTTTAGATGTAGGACCAGATGATTATCTTCTTCCATTTAATCCAATTGTGTTTGGTGATGCTGGTATTTATCAGTGTATAGCAACTAGCAACTCAATTACAATATACTCTAATAATGCAACTTTATATGGTGAGTTAAAGAGATATGTATAACATTAATTTAATATTATAAATATTCTATTTTTTAGTATCACCTGAGGGATCTGTCCAATTAATTTCTCAGACACTAACTGAACAAGGAAGTACATTTAGTCTTGAATGTAGAGCGAAAGGAGGACCTAACAATCAACATGTATGGTATCACAGAGGAGTAGCTGTTGTTGCTACTAGTGAACTGACAACCACCAGTTCTAGTAATGACACTCACAGTGTATCAGTTTTGACTAGAAGTAATGTTAATGCTGCTACACACAGAGGTGACTACACTTGTAATGTGACTAATATGGCAGGATCAGAGTCAAAAACATCTACTGTTGTTGGTAAGTCAGTTGTACAGACATGATTAAGTTAAACTTCTTTCTAATTTCTATAGTTTCTCCTGAGGGAATAGTGTCAGTATCACCTATGAATGCAACCCACAGTAGAGATGACAATGTCAACATTACTTGTAGAACTGATGCAGGTCCTAACAATATGTTTACTTGGTCATTTAATGGGTCCAATATCACATCTGGTACCAATAGCTACACAATTAGTTCAACAGAGTACTACTCCATATTGACAATAAGTGGTATCACAGCACCAGATCATGGTGGTCTATATCAGTGTATTGCACAAAACAATGCTGGTAGTGGTAGTGATACTACATATGTTTTCATCAGTCCAAGATTTATAATTCAACCTATACAAACTTTATCTGTTAATGGCATGAATAGTAACTTGACATGTGAAGCAGAATCATTTCCAGTTCCACAATACATGTGGCATAAGCATGAACAAGATGGAAGGACTTTAGATGTAGGACCAGATGATTATCTTCTTCCATTTAATCCAATTGTGTTTGGTGATGCTGGTATTTATCAGTGTATAGCAACTAGCAACTCAATTACAATATACTCTAATAATGCAACTTTATATGGTGAGTTGAATATATGTAAAATTAATAAAATATTATAAATATTCTATTTTTAAGTATCACCCGAGGGATCTGTCCAGTTAATTAATGAAACACTGGCTAAACAAGGAGGTACATTTAGTCTTGAATGTAGAGCTGAAGGAGGACCTAACAATCAACATGTATGGTATCACAGAGGAGTAGCTGTTATTGCTACTAGTGAACTGACAATCACCAGTTCTAGTAATGACACTCACAGTGTATCAGTTTTGACTAGAAGTAATGTTAATGCTGCTACACACAAAGGTGACTACACTTGTAATGTGACTAATATGGCAGGATCAGAATCAAAGACATCTACTGTTGTTGGTAAGTCAGTTGTAAATACTTGATTAATATAAACTTACTTATTCCTAATTTTCTCACAGTTTCTCCTGAGGGTATAGTATCTACATTACCTATGAATGCAACCCACAGTAGAGGTGACAATGTTAACTTTACTTGTATAACTGATGCAGGTCCTAACAACATATATTTGTGGTTAAGAAATATTAGTGAGATTGGATGCTCAGAATGTGATGGAGGATCATTCAATGAAAGTATTGATAGAAATCGTGAGTATAATTAATACAATACATCATATTAATATATTTATTTTCACTTCATAGTTGTTTTAGGAGCAGCTATAGCACAGACACAAGTTGTTTCTCTTACTGACATCACAGCTCCTACTAATGGTGGCACATATTATTGTGTAGTACTGAATGATGCTGGATATGGCGTTGATTCCTCAATACTATTTGTTGTTCCTTACTTTATCACACATCCTCAAAATGTGGAATTAGAACAAATGCAAACATTGAGATTGACATGTGAAGCTGAAGCTTTCCCATCTCCATCAATTCAATGGGAAAAGATGAACAGAGTAACAGGAATGTTTGAAGCAATATCTGGTGAAATCAGTACTATCTTTATGATCAATTCAGTCAACTTTAGCGATTTTGGTATGTATCAGTGTGTAGCAAGTAATGTGATAAATGGTGTGGAATATAATGCTACTAGCTCAGCAGCTCTAGTGACCATTTCTCCCAGAGGTTCAGTAATAGTTCAACCAAAAAATATGACATTTGACTATGAAGATGAAGTTAATCTTACATGTACTTGTCAAGGAGGAAATAACAATATGTTTAGTTGGTTATTAAATGGGTCCACTATCACATCTGGTACCAACAGCTATACTATCAGCTCTACAGAGTTCTCCTCCATATTGACAATAAGTCGTATCACAGCACCAGATCATGGTGGTCTATATCAGTGTATTGCACAAAACATTGCTGGTAATGGTAGTGATACTACATATGTTTTCATCAGTCCAAGATTTTTGACTCATCCTGTGGAGACAACTTTATCTGTTCGTGGTATGATTAAAAACTTGACATGTGAAGCAGAATCATTCCCAGTTCCACAATACATGTGGCATAAACATGAACAAGATGGAAGGACTTTAGATGTAGGACCAGATGATCATTTTCTTCCATTTAATCCAATTGTGTTTGGTGATGCTGGTATTTATCAGTGTATAGCAACTAGCAACTCAATTACAATATACTCTAATAATGCAACTTTATATGGTGAGTTAAAGAGATATGTAACATTAATTTAATATTATAAATATTGTGTTTTTAGTATCACCTGAGGGATCTGTCCAATTAATTTCCCAGACACAAACTGAACAAGGAAGTACATTTAGTCTTAAATGTAGAGCGGAAGGAGGTCCTAACAATCAACATGTATGGTATCACAGAGGAGTACTTCTTGTAGACACTAGTGTACTGACTATCACTAGTTCTAGTAATAGCACTCATAGTGTATCTACTTTAAGTGTAAATAATGTGGATGCTGGTACACACAAAGGTGTTTACACTTGTAATGTGACTAATATGGCAGGATCAGAGTCAAAAACATCTACTGTTGTTGGTAAGTCAGTTATATACAGAGTTGATTAAGTTAAACCCACTTTTTTCTAATTTCTACAGTTTCTCCTGAGGGAATAGTGTCAGTGTCACCTATGAATGCAACCCACAGTAGAGATGACAATGTCAACATTACTTGTACAACTGATGCAGGTCCTAATAATATGTTTACTTGGTCATTTAATGGGTCCAATATCACATCTGGTACCAATAGCTACACAATTAGTTCAACAGAGTACTACTCCATATTGACAATAAGTGGTATCACAGCACCAGATCATGGTGGTCTATATCAGTGTATTGCACAAAACAATGCTGGTAGTGGTAGTGATACTACATATGTTTTCATTAGTCCACGATTTTTAATTCAACCTGTACAAACTTTATCTGTTAATGGTATGAATAATAACTTGACATGTGAAGCAGAATCATTTCCAGTTCCACAATACATGTGGCGTAGACATGAACAAGATGGAAGGACTTTAGATGTAGGACCAGATGATTATCTTCTTCCATTTAATCCAATTGTGTTTGGTGATGCTGGTATTTATCAATGTATAGCAACTAGCAACTCAATTACAATATACTCTAATAATGCAACTTTATATGGTGAGTTAAAGAGATATGTATAACATTAATAAAATATTATAAATATTGTGTTTTTAGTATCACCTGAGGGATCTGTCCAATTAATTTCCCAGACACTAACTGAACAAGGAAGTACATTAAGTCTTGAATGTAGAGCTGAAGGAGGTCCTAACAATCAACATGTATGGTATCACAGAGGAGTACTTCTTGTAGACACTAGTGTACTGACTATCACTAGTTCTAGTAATGACACTCATAGTGTATCTATTTTGAGTGTAAATAATGTGGATGCTGGTATGCACAGAGGTGACTACACTTGTAATGTGACTAATATGGCAGGATCAGAGTCAAAAACATCTACTGTTGTTGGTAAGTCAGTTATATACAGAGTTGATTAAGTTAAACCTACTTCTTTCTAATTTCTACAGTTTCTCCTAAGGGAATAGTGACAGTATCACCTATGAATGCAACCCACAGTAGAGATGACAATGTCAACATTACTTGTACAACTGATGCAGGTCCTAATAATATGTTTACTTGGTCATTTAATGGGTCCAATATCACATCTGGTACCAATAGCTACACAATTAGTTCAACAGAGTACTACTCCATATTGACAATAAGTGGTATCACAGCACCAGATCATGGTGGTCTATATCAGTGTATTGCACAAAACAATGCTGGTAGTGGTAGTGATACTACATATGTTTTCATCAGTCCAAGATTTATAATTCAACCTATACAAACTTTATCTGTTAATGGCATGAATAATAACTTGACATGTGAAGCAGAATCATTTCCAGTTCCACAATACATGTGGCGTAAACATGAACAAGATGGAAGGACTTTAGATGTAGGACCAGATGATTATCTTCTTCCATTTAATCCAATTGTGTTTGGTGATGCTGGTATTTATCAGTGTATAGCAACTAGCAACTCAATTACAATATACTCTAATAATGCAACTTTATATGGTAAGTTGAATATATGTAAAATTAATAAAATATTATAAATATTCTATTTTTAAGTATCACCCGAGGGATCTGTCCAGTTAATTAATGAAACACTGACTAAACAAGGAGGTACATTTAGTCTTGAATGTAGAGCTGAAGGAGGTCCTAACAATCAACATGTATGGTATCACAGAGGAGTAGCTGTTGTTACTACTAGTGAACTGACAATCACCAGTTCTAGTAATGACACTCACAGTATATCAGTTTTGACTAGAAGTAATGTTAATGCTGCTACACACAAAGGTGACTACACTTGTAATGTGACTAATATGGCAGGATCAGAGTCAAAGACATCTACTGTTGTTGGTAAGTCAGTTGTAAATACTTGATTAATATAAACTTACTTATTCCTAATTTTCTCACAGTTTCTCCTGAGGGAATAGTATCTACATTACCTATGAATGCAACCCACAGTAGAGGTGACAATGTTAACTTTACTTGTACAACTGATGCAGGTCCTAACAACATATATGTGTGGTTAAGAAATATTAGTGAGATTGGATGCTCAGAATGTGATGGAGGATCATTCAATGAAAGCATTGATAGAAATCGTGAGTATAATTAATACAATACATCATATTAATATATTTATTTTCACTTCATAGTTGTTTTAGGAGCAGCTATAGCACAGACACAAGATCTTGCTCTTACTGACATCACAGCTCCTACTAATGGTGGCACATATTATTGTGTAGTACTGAATGATGCTGGATATGGCATTGATTCCTCAATACTATTTGTTGTTCCTTACTTTATCACACATCCTCAAAATGTGGAATTAGAACAAATGCAAACATTGAGATTGACATGTGAAGCTGAAGCTTTCCCATCTCCATCAATTCAATGGGAAAAGATGAACAGAGTAACAGGAATGTTTGAAGCAATATCTGGTGAAATCAGTACTGTGTTTATGATAAATACAGTTGCCTTTAGTGATTTTGGTATGTATCGGTGTGTAGCAACTAATGTGATAAATGGTGTGGAATATAATGCTACTACCTCAGCAGCTCTAGTGACCATTTCTCCCAGAGGTTCAGTAATAGTTCAACCAAAAAATATGACATTTGACTATGAAGATGAAGTTAATCTTACATGTACTTGTCAAGGAGGACCTAACAATATGTTTAGTTGGTTATTTAATGGGTCCTCTATCACATCTGGTACCAACAGCTATACAATCAGTTCTACAGAGTTTTCCTCCATATTGACAATAAGTCGTATCACAGCACCAGATCACGGTGGTCTATATCAGTGTATAAAAGAAAACATTGCTGGTAATGGTAGTGATACTACATATGTTTTCATCAGTCCAAGATTTTTGACTCATCCTGTGGAGACAACTTTATCTGTTCGTGGTATGATTAATAACTTGACATGTGAAGCAGAATCATTCCCAGTTCCACAATACATGTGGCGTAAACATGAACAAGATGGAAGGACTTTAGATGTAGGACCAGATGATTATCTTCTTCCATTTAATCCAATTGTCTTTGGTAATGCTGGTATTTATCAATGTATAGCAACTAGCAACTCAATTACAATATACTCTAATAATGCAACTTTATATGGTGAGTTAAAGAGATATGTAATATTAATATAATATTATAAAAATTCTGTTTTTTAGTATCACCTGAAGGATCTGTCCAGTTAATTAATCAAACACTTACTAAACAAGGAAGTACATTTAGTCTTAAATGTAGAGCTGAAGGAGGTCCTAACAATCAACATGTATGGTATCACAGAGGAATGCTCCTTGTTGACACTAGTGTACTAACTATCACTAGTTTTAGTAATGACACTGATAGTCTATCTATTTTGAGTATAAGTAATGTGGATGCTGGTACACACAAAGGTGACTACACTTGTAATGTGACTAATATGGCAGGATCAGAGTCAAAGACATCTACTGTTGTTGGTAAGTCAGTTGTAAATACTTGATTAATATAAACTTACTTATTCCTAATTTTCTCACAGTTTCTCCTGAGGGTATAGTATCTACATTACCTATAAATGCAACCCACAGTAGAGGTGACAATGTTAACTTTACTTGTACAACTGATGCAGGTCCTAACAACATATATGTGTGGTTAAGAAATATTAGTGGGATAGGATGTTCAGAATGTGATGGAGGATCATTCAATGAAAGTATTGATAGAAATCGTGAGTATAATTAATACAATACATCATATTAATATATTTATTTTCATTTCGTAGTTGTATTAGGAGCAGCTATAGCACAGACACAAGTTGTTTCTCTTACTGACATCACAGCTCCTACTAATGGTGGCACATATTATTGTGTAGTACTGAATGATGCTGGATATGGCATTGATTCCTCAATACTATTTGTTGTTCCTTACTTTATCACACACCCTCAAAATGTGGAATTAGAACAAATGCAAACATTGAGATTGACATGTGAAGCTGAAGCTTTCCCATCTCCATCAATTCAATGGGAAAAGATGAACAGAGTAACAGGAATGTTTGAAGCAATATCTGGTGAAATCAGTACTGTGTTTATGATAAATACAGTTGCCTTTAGTGATTTTGGTATGTATCAGTGTGTAGCAAGTAATGTGATAAATGGTGTGGAATATAATGCTACTAGCTTAGCAGCTCTAGTGACCATTTCTCCCAGAGGTTCAGTAATAGTTCAACCAAAAAATATGACATTTAACTATGAAGATGAAGTTAATCTTACATGTACTTGTCAAGGAGGACCTAACAATATGTTTAGTTGGTTATTTAATGGGTCCTCTATCACATCTGGTACCAATAGCTATACAATCAGTTCTACAGAGTTTTCCTCCATATTGACAATAAGTCGTATCACAGCACCAGATCACGGTGGTCTATATCAGTGTATCAAAGAAAACATTGCTGGTAATGGTAGTGATACTACATATGTTTTCATCAGTCCAAGATTTTTGACTCATCCTGTGGAGACAACTTTATCTGTTCGTGGTATGATTAATAACTTGACATGTGAAGCAGAATCATTCCCAGTTCCACAATACATGTGGCGTAAACGTGAACAAGATGGAAGAACTTTAGATGTAGGACCAGATGATTATCTTCTTCCATTTAATCCAATTGTCTTTGGTGATGCTGGTATTTATCAGTGTATAGCAACTAGCAACTCAATTACAATATACTCCAATAATGCAACTTTATATGGTGAGTATTGTTACTATTAATTGTAATTTTTTCATTCTATACAAACAGTTTCTCCTGAGGGTAGTGTTACAGCTACACCTGATGTCATTAATTCTCTAACTGATACTGAAGTGACATACAATTGTACAGCTAAAGGTGGTCTCTTTAATAATTTTATATGGACATATGAGAGAACTGGAAATGTTGTGGCTAATGGGCAACTATTAACATTTGATAGTCATGCTAGTAAAGGTGGAGACTATCAATGTTTGGTAACTAATCTAGCTGGTATGGAAGCTGTTAATGTTACTTTAAATGGTATTATACTAGATTAACATAATATTAATATTTACTCACTATATAGTTGGTCCAGAAATTCTCATACACCCCAGTCCAATGAATGTCAGTATTATGGTTGAGAATATCACACTGCACTGTCTAGCATCTGGTTTTCCTATACCAAATATAACTTGGTTATTAAATAACTCCATGATTGAAGCTGATAATGATCGTATCACTGTCATGACAACTGATAGTCCAGATCTTATTCCATTCGGAACTGTCTCCAGTGTACTTACCATAGAAAGAACTGTTATTGCAGATTCTGGAAATTATCAATGCGTTGCTAATAATCTTGATTTTTTTTCTAAAAAAGAAAGTCAACATGCACTAGTGTTAGTACAAGGTGAGAGAACATAATGTACTGAGTTATATCTTTTACATCTTTATTCTGTCTTTTAGCTGTTCCTGATGAACCTCTCAATCTGACAGCACGCAATGTAACCTCTCGTAATTTGATTTTAGAATGGATTAGACCTCATCATAACAATGCTCCTATACTTGGATATTACATCTTCTACACACGACCAGATTTCTTAGGAGGTGATATTGTAACACTGTTAGTTACAGGAGCAATAGAACAGCAGTTTATTGATGAACTACATCCTGGAGAAATGTATAGTTTTACAGCAATAGCATTCAATGAGGAGGGCAATAGTAGTAATGTTAGTTTACCACTAACTGTTAGAACATTGGAAGAAGGTACTGATATATTTATTTCTCAATAATTGATATAATTGTTTGTTGATTCTTTAGCTCCTGGTGGTCCTCCAGTTAATGTCACTGGATTTGCTAATTCTTCTGTTAGTATTCAACTTATGTGGGAGTTACCAAATAAAGCAGACAGACATGGTGTCATTATTGGATATGATGTTAGATATGTTGGAAACAACATTGAACTATTTTTGGAGAATGTAACTGATTTATCAGTTTTGCTGATAAATCTTGAGGAGTTTGAAAACTATAACATATCAGTTCATGCTAAGACAGCAGTTGGTCCAGGACCATGGAGTGAAGCTATTGTTATAATGACAGACCCACACAGTAAGTTTGCAGTGACATTATAAATTATATTAGATTATGTATTCCAATAGTTCCTGGTCCTGTACCACAACCATTTCCTGTCACTATTGTCACATCTACAAGTGCTATTTTACAATGGAATTCAACTTCTGATCCAAATGGCAATGATTTAAACTACACAGTGATAGTAACTCCAATTGATACAGTAAATTCATCTTTAAGTTCAAGAAGAAGGAGACAGACAAATAATATTGGTGCTGAGGTGATACGATGTCTGGCTTTCTTGAAACTAAATGCAACAGTAATAGTCAGTACAGATGGTACTGTGACTATTACAAATGTAACTGGCCTAGGTAAGTTAAGATATAAATGATAACAATGATTGTGTGTCAATTTTATTCAGTTCCTTTTACTGTGTATGAGTTTGTGGTAATTGCTACAAATGAATTTGGAAGTAGTCCACCATCTCCTTCAAGGAGATTTTCCACTCTTGCTGACAGTAAGAGAATGAAAATGGTATTTAAAATGATAACATCTTCTTTTCAGATCCTAGTTCTGTTGAAGATTTAATTCTAAATGGGACCACATCCAATAGTATTGTTATATCATGGATATCTCCTTCTTGTCCAAACTCATTACTAAGTGGCTATAGAATCTATTACAAAATGGGATCTACTCCTCAAACTGGCAGTATTAATGATACTGATTATAGTACTATTGATTCAACAGATGCATCTAGTGTACTGTCACTATTTACTATTGAAGGATTGACAGCAGGAACCATATACCTTATACATGTACGAGCCTTCACTGAACGACTCAATAATAATGAATTGTTAGGAGATGCAGATACTGAGATTGCTGTAAGATTAAATCCTGGTCCAGTTGAAGATTTAGATGGAATTACACAGTCATTGACTAGTATTATCATATCATGGGATCCTCCTCCAAGCTCATTCATAGATGGCTATATTATCTACTATAGAGAAGGAACTAATCGTCAAACTGTTCCTATTAATAGCACTACAGATTACATGTCTACAAGGTTAACAGATTCAGATTTGCAATCATATACTATTGAAGGACTGAGAGAAGGAACTACATATCTCATACATGTACGAGCATTCTCTGAACAGTTCAACACCATGCTTATAGGAGATGCTGACACAGAGATTGCTGTTGCAACTAATACTATGATACAAATCCCTCCAGATCAACAACCTACATCTGGTATATCCAGTATATTTTTTCGTTTGCCTTCAATTGGTGCAATTATGAATGCAATAGAAATAGATAATATCACGTAAGTTTAAAGTGAATATTTATTGCTAAACTAACTTTGTTTCATCTCTACAGATATTATGGTATTATAGTTGTACCTGATCCAGACACTAATTTTAATATTAGTGTAACTAACTTTGATACACAATATCCAAATATACAACCTCATGTCAGTAGAGGTAATAATCGCTACTACATCACAGCTGCTTGGAATGATCCTGATTTGGTACCTGATACTTTTACAGTAGGAGACCAAAGTAATACTGTAGCTGTTAGAAATGGAACTGCCGAGACCTATCACAATGCAAAGTTACGAAGGAAAACACCATATTGTATTTATATTGTAGTACATGGTCAATGGAATATGAGTAATGTAAGTTATATATATATTAAAATGGAGACAGAAGTTTACAGATTCCTCTGTTTTCTTTTAGGAAACCATTATTCGATATTCAGAACAAGTATGTATTGACACAAGTAAGGATATCAGTATATGTGTCATTATTTAACTCTCTTTTTTTACATTTGTAGAACTAGGTTACAACTTGATTGCTCTCATTGTTCTGTTATCCTTTGCATTCATTGTAATTTGTTGCTGTTGTATCGCATGTATTATATTTATAATATGCTGCTACCGAAGAAGGTTAGCATGGATTGGATATATACATATATATTAACTTGTGTATTTGATATATAAGTGATTGACATATGGACTATATGACAAAAAGTAATTTATATAGGAAAGAGAAGGAAGAAGATTATTCTCCTACTGTATTTGTCCCTCCTCAAGAAACTAAACCTGAAATAATCATTTTAAATGAATATGCTGAGAAAGGTATGAAATACAATAAAATATTAGGACAATCATATACAATATGCTAGAACTTTAATTAAATGTTTAAGTGGTCATTATCAGTTTTTAATGCCAACTTTATAGGTACTGACAGAGATCCTGTACCTGTAATAGACTTTGTTGCTTATGTTGAACGTATGCATTCTAATCAAGACTATCCTTTCAGTGAAGAATTTAGAGTAAGTTCTCAAGAATACATCAGGTAATTAATAAATTTCTCTTTATGTAGCATATTGAACCACATCACTCACCAACTCGTGATGCTTCCATGGCCAATAGAGAGAGGAATCGTTATGTCAACATTCCAGCATGTAAGTTATTAAAATAATTATTATAAATTTTACTTTGTTTTCTAGATGACCATTCTCGTGTTGTCCTCAAACGTAGTCCCAGTGGTTCTGATTACATTAATGCTAACCATATTGAAGTAAACATTATAATCTGTTCATTTTAGTTTATTAATCTTTCTTAATTTTTAGGGTTATAAAAATAATGGATCATTTATTGCTACACAAGGTCCTATGAATAACACTGTTAATGACTTCTGGCATATGATTTGGGAAAATGAGGTTCCAGTAATTGTTATGCTCACTAATTTAATAGAAAATGAACGAGTATGTTTTGTACATAGCTATATATATATATGTGCACAAAGTCTGAAGTGATAGCATATATCTTTTTCAATTAAGGTTAAATGTCACCAATATTGGCCTCAATCTGCTTTTGAAGGATCAAATGTTGCTGAGTATGGTCCTCTGCGAGTGAAACTAGTTGAAGAATCTAAAAAGAATCATCAAGTGTTGAGAACATTTACTTTAAGTAAAGCAGGTTCATCTGAAGAAAGAATTATTAAGCAGTACCATTTCACTTCCTGGCCTGATTATGGAGCTCCGTCATCACCTGGACCATTGTTAGAGTTTGTGGATGAAGTTAGAAGTGACTATAATCCATTTGAAGGACCAATGGTAGTCCATTGCAGGTTAGTACATTATTAGTTAAAGTATAAAGAATAAAAGTCACTGAACATTTTTAATTTATACAGTGCTGGTGTGGGTCGTACTGGAACATTTATGGCTATTCTTGTCCAATTGGCTCGTATACAATCAGAAAGAACTGTTGATATTTATAATTATGTCCGTTATATGCGTACCCAACGTCCTATGATGGTAATGAATGAGGTATGTGTCTCTTATGTTATAATATTATAATAATATGTTCTACTAAAATGTAGGAGGAGTATATCTTTATTCATGATGCACTTGTTGAAGCTTTGACAGAAGGAATGATTGAAGGGGTTGCTGTAGGAAAAGGTACTTTTGATCATGAAGAAGACACTGCTGCTGGTAAGGTGGAAGATGGAGTTACTATTGAAAATGATAGTGCTCTGAGGAAACAAAGAGAAATTGAAGCTCTGGTTAATGAATATGGTGATGATGACGACTGATGATGATGTCATATAGTTAAGATTTTAATACTTTATATTTCATTTTTATGGTCTAATTTTTTATTATAGTTTTTAAGCCTTTTTATTGCCCATTTATCATTGTTTGTTATCAGTATAGTAATCAAATATGATATCATATATAACTTCATTGATATACATGTCATGTTTTAGAAATATAATTAAAATTTATATATATATATAGATGTAGATATATCTATCTTAAAATTAATGTTTTGAATGAAGCTTATACACCACTAACTATACAATATACATTAATAAGTTATTTAAAGATATTATGTGATAAAATGACAGCCAATAGAAAGCCAGTATCTAGTTATTGCCTGCCATTTTTTCCACTGATTTCAATAGAATGTTATTACATGTACAGAAATGGATTAGTTGGGTAGGATATGGAATTATTGACCACACCCATCCACAAGACCAGTGCTGACCCTATCCCCTGAGTTTCAGGAATTGGTCAATTCTATACATTCTTTAACAGATGAGGTGATGTTAAACTTCATAGTATGTCTATTAGTTCAGTGTTTATTTAGCTAGTGCAGCAGGAATGAATAATATTATGTAAGTTTGTGTAATTATAAGAAAGATTCTAATAATGATAACATGATTAATTGACTTATTTGTTTTATCTCTCTACAGATATTATGGTATTATAGTTGTACCTGACCCAGACACTAACTTTAATATTAGTATAACTAACTTTGATGCACAATATCCCAATATACAACCTCATGTCAGTAGAGGTAACAATTGCTACTACATCACAGCTGCTTGGAATGATCCTGATTTGGTACCTCGTGATTTTACAGTAGGAGATCAAAGTAATACTATTGCTGTTAGAAATGGAACTAGTGAGACCTATCACAATGCAAAGTTACAAAGGAAAACACCATATTGTATTTATATTGTAGTACATGGTCAATGGAATATGAGTAATGTAAGTTATAGGACAATACATTAATATAATTCTCGTTATACACTTTAGGCCATTATTGTTCGATATTCTGAGATAGTATGCACTGAAACAAGTAAGAAGATAGTTAATACACTGACCACTTAATTAACTCTATACTCTACATTTATAGGACTAGGTTACAATTTGATTGCTCTCATTGTTCTGCTAATCTTTGCATTTATTGTAATTTGTTGTTGTTGTTGCATTCTGTGTATCATACTTATAATATACTGCTGTCGACGAATTAAGAGGTAATAACAATCATCACTAAATAATCTAGATATATATTTTATATCTATATAAGTATATACAGACTAGGTGTATATGTTAATGTGTGAATGAATATTATTGTTTGTTATGATTATTATTATACATATATAAAGTATTGATACCACTATTTACAGATCATTAAAGATATGCTTTATATTTAATTTTCAATAATCTTACACATGCAATTAATTAACTCTAGATTTTTTGCATACTGAAAAACTAATGGACTGCCAAATAATTATTACTAAAATATTGTATTACAAAAGTGATATATAATAATGTGACTATTGATCATTTGCATAGAGAAAAAGTATAACTTCTTTTTTGCTAAGAAAAGAGAAGCTCTTCCTCAAAGAAAAGAGAATGAACCAGAATTTATTATCCTCAATGAATATGCTGACAGAGGTACTTTATATAGACTTAAATAAGCAACAATAACTTACCTGGTCATAATGCTTCCATGGCTAACAATGACAAAAATCGTTACATGAATATTCCAGCATGTAAGTTTCTAAAGATAATTGAAAATAATAATTTTTTTTGTTTTCTAGATGACCATTCTTGTGTTGTCCTCAAACATAGTCCCAGTGGTTCTGATTACATTAATGCTAACTATATTGAAGTAAATATATATAATCATATATTGATATTGTTATATATAATCCTTGTTTATTTTATAGGGTTTTGAGAAGAGTGGTTCATTTATTGCTACACAAGGTCCTATGATTAACACTGTTAATGACTTTTGGTATATGATTTGGGAGAATAATGTATCAGTAATTGTTATGCTGACTAATTTGGAAGAAAAGGGACGAGTAAGTTTTATAAAATACAAATTGAATGTTTATAATATGTCTTTTCTATATAAGGTAAAATGTCACCAATATTGGCCTGTCGCAGGAGAAAATGTCATTGAATATGGTCCTTTGCAAGTGAAATTTGTTGAAGAGTCTTCAAAAGGTCATCAAGTGATCCGTACATTTACATTAAGTGAGGGTGGTAAAGAGAAGACTATGATACAATACCATTTCACTTCTTGGCCTGATTATGGAGTGCCATCATCAGCTGGAAAATTACTAGAGTTTATGGATGAAGTTAAGAAGGGCTATGATCCATTTGAAGGACCAATGGTAGTTCATTGCAGGTTAGTACATTATCAGTTAAAGTATAAAGAATAAAATTCACTGAACATTTTCAATCTATACAGTGCTGGTGTGGGTCGTACTGGAACATTTATGTCTATTCTTGTCCAATTGGCTCGTATACAATCAGAAAGAACTGTTGATATTTATAATTATGTCCGTTATATGCGTACACAACGTCCTATGATGGTAATGAATGAGGTATGTGTCTCTTATGTTATAATATTATAATAATATGTTCTACTAAAATGTAGGAGGAATATATCTTTATTCATGATGTACTTGTTGAAGTTTTGACAGAAGGAATGATTGAAGGAGTTAAAATTGAAACTGAGTCTACTGAAGAACACAAGTCTCTTGAAGAGGACATGACAAAAGAAGTACAGAAAGAAGATGCTTTAAAGATAGAAAAGGAAGTTGAGGCTATTGTTAAAGATGAAGAAACTACTGTATGATCCATTTTTAAAATTATTTACTATTTTTATAATTTTAAGCCATTTTTTATAACAATCTTTTGACTCTTTCTTTGTAGACAATGTACTTTTTTTAATAACAGACTATCTCAAAAAAAATTTTATAAGAAAAAAATGAAAAGTACTATGATGATAAACTCTAACATTGGCAGTCAATTAGACCACTCCCACCAATATGTTATGTATGGTATGATACCACCCAACCATATCCATTATCCTTGCATGCTCTATAGCATCTACAATTATGTCTAATAGAATTACTATACAGTTCAAGACACAATAATTAATTTTAGTTATCCCAAATTACAAATGGTAGATACAACCATTTATAGTATGTACTCCTAATGCCATACTTCATACATCATTTATCAGAGTTAACTTGCATGAGTATGACTGTTTCCAAGTATGATTGTTCCAGTCAGACACAGGTATAATATATATATCTATTATACCTGTGTGTGACTGAATTCTTTCTCTATCACCTGCTTAGTTCCATCATATACATTTTGGTTGCATGTATGTGGCCCTGCAAATTATATTCAACATAATTTATGTATGAATTTGATAATAATAGCCCTGATCCATAATCTTACATTATATAGTTCTAACAAATAGTTATGTTAACAGTTATTTTCACAGTACGTTTACTATACATTACTAAATTAATTAGATGGTATTTACTTTTTTTACATCAAAAATTTGCTATATATGCTACATACCTACTGTTATAATCATATATTGTTTAAATCAACCAATTTAATTTGTTACAATGATATATACCATTGATAATGCCAATGCTATTATATATAAATATGATCTAAAAGACCCGAGTCTAAAATCATATGAATGCCAACTATATTAGCTATACGCATATCTGGTTATGTCACAGCTGTTTAATATAAGTGGGAATATTTTACTGCAATTAGAAAGCAATTTGTGTACTCGAAATATGATATACCCACATAAAACAGCAGTGATTAGAGTAACGGCTCCACCTACTATACTCGTGCTGAATTGTCATCTAATCTACTTCTGTAAATTAAAGTGTTATTATACAATATACTAATAACGTAAGAGAAAGCCCACTGTGTGGAAGTTAGCTTCAAATGGGATTCCTTGGTTGGGGATAAAATAAATCACAAACTCTTTAATTTCAAGAATGCTTTAGATGTAACAACCAATGTACATACTTGACATGCATGATGACAGCTGTTATTAATGTACATCAATATACTATATACTATAAAATTCCAACTCATTATTTCATGTTGATGTTATGCAACAGATGTAATAGATGTACCATCACTTAGCTTTGGAATGTTCTTTGATGTACTGTTACAAGAAAAGTGCATATCAGTTGTAGGAGTATTATATACCCTGCACTAAAATACATGCTTAATTTAAAATTTTATCAATGATTTTTATACATGTAATATAATAGGAAACAAAACTCTCTCTCTCTTGCTTGCATGCTTGCTCTCTCTCTATGATCTATTTCTCTCTTTGATCTCTCTCAATACGTATACATAGATGATGGTTTGTTTTTATTATAAAGGCTCATCAAGAGTACGTGTAAAGTCTCATGTAATATCATAAAAGCAAACAAATGACCTTTATAGTCATAGATATTAAACTGAGCTAAACTGTAATATCTATTACAATGTATCAACGCCTACGTGACGTCATGTGTAACTTAGTGGACGTGGGTAAATATGAACAAAACGCAGTTAGCAGGTTTATCTACTTCTGAACCAGTAACGAAAACTAACATACTTTGTTTAAGAATAAACTTCTTTGAAAATGAGAACGCCGAGGATAGCTTTGTTATTGTCTGTTCTAATCTCCACTTCAACTCTAATCACAACTGCAGGTAATAGTTTATATTATTAATAAGTGCATATACGCCATTTAGCTACAATTTTTTTGCGCTAAATAACAAATAATTACTCTAAAAGCCACGTGTATCTGAACAGCTGTAAGAGAATTCAATAATCAAGAGAAAATTAAAGGAGAGATGGTTCTATTCAGATATCTTCAACCAATTACAAAGGATAGACTTCCTGTCTGTGAGGTTCTTTATTATAGAACAAATAAAGGGGGTATAATTAAATATAGACCTTATAATTGGTACAATCAAGATATTTGGGCTAAGATAGGAAAGTATGCCTGTATGATGATGGAGTAGCTGTGGTATTTTGTTTATGTTCTTGAAATTGAGAAAAATATGAGTGAAACTACTATGAGACTAATTTAAAAAAGACTACATTGAAGGTACAGTAATAAAGAGAGCAAATTGAGATGACAAAGGCATTACAGTTCTGTCCTTAAAGAAGACAATGTATCATTGGAGAGTGATTTGGTAATAAGGTTAAAATATATGGTTTTCTTTAACTTAATACCTTCAATGTAGTCTTTATTGTATTGAGCAATCTCATATTTTCCACATTTGCCAAGAATATAAAAAAATGTGGCAAGTAGTCCATTCATACATACACATTGTCCTTTCCTATCCTTGTCCAAATATCTGGACTGTACAGATTATAAGTCCATGTTTTACTCAAGTAAATGTGCCTTGAAGGGTTTCTATGCAAAACTTCAATGGAATTTAATTAATTTGTAATAAAAGGAAACTAGCTGAATTTGGTGGCCATATATACCTTAATAGACAATCAGCCCACTCACTCCAAAGCGGGGGCGGCACAACAGGTACAGTGAGAGCTGTACCACATTTTAAAGTGGTACAATGATGGCATACCAGTTTTTCACCACTGAAATAATATTAACAATGTAGTACTAGTGTGAACACCATCATTTGCAATGTCAATTAATCAAACTGCATTCTTTACAATACTCACTCCACTGCGCATGAATTAGAACACCACTACTGGAGTAGATGTTAAAGATATTGTAGATTTTTTGGTGAAGACGTTCAGGATGTTGATTTGTACACTGAAGTAGTGATGCTGAAAAACACAATGCAAGAAATAGATTTTCTGTCACCAGCTTAAAAGAGAAACTGTCAGTATATCAAGAATTATTTCCACAAGTGTCAAAGCTGTTCAGACTTCTTCTAACTATGCCAACTACATCGGCAACAAGTAAACGATCCTTTTCATTACTTCGCAATATCAAGACCTACCTACGTACAACTATGAAGCAGGAAAGGCTTAATCATTTAATGATGATTTACATTCATAAGGATAGAAAGATTGACTTTAAAGAAGCCATGAAGGAGTTTGTACATGTAAAAGGAAACAGATTGACTTTTTTTGGAAAATTTTAAAATTGCATCATTATTTCGTTAGTTTATGTCCTCTTTCTTAAGATGATGCTCGTGTGTTTATGAATAGCCCTGAAAAACAGTAGTTACTGCCTTCAGTTGTACCACTTTTTGAATTGATGTGCCACCCCTGCGAGTCCAAAGAATGAACTTTGTTCAATGAGGGTGGTCACTATTCCACGGAACGGAACGGCTCGGAACGGACCGGAATCGATCACTATTCTACGGAACGTCTATAATTATAGCAGTAATAGCGCATGCGCATCAAATTTCCACACTTTGACACGCTGTACCACGTTTACCTGTAGTGTTTCACATTGAATAACTCAGTAGTGTGAGGGTATGAGTTCTTGCTACAGAGTAAGTACTAATCCTTTGGAAATATCAGAAATTGTCAAAATTCTACAAGAACCTCATGAGAATGAGTTGTGGTATTGTCGAGATTGTAGAATATAGTGTATTTTATAAAGAAAACTTGTGTTTTTTTATAAAGAAAACTTGAATTATTAACTTTTTTATAAAGAAAACTTGAATTATTAACTTTAACTCGATTCCGGTCCGTTCCGAGCCGTTCCGTTCCGTGGAATAGTGACCACCTTCAATGAGAGGTTAGTAGATATAGCATTGAAATTTCATGAAAGAGTCATTTCTGGACGATGTTCTTGCTACAGTGACTATAGAAGAAATCCTCCCAGAATTGATATTAAACTGGCACCAGACCAGTATTAAGATTGTATCGTGCTCCACTTGTACAATGGTACAAAACGTTGCAGACAAGTTAAAATGATTGATGTTAATGACAAGCATCAAACAACAGCACTTTTTACAGAACACTGTTTGGTGATTTCCTCCCAGTCCAGCTGATTTATAAAGGAAAAGTCCTCACTGCCATCCTTGATTCACATTTTTGTCTTAGTCTCACTAAGCATTGGTTAATGAGGCAACCATGCTAGAATATATTGAGTTTATAATCCTGCTTTATATCCATATAAGGTAGCACTTATTATTATTGATAATTTTAAGGGACAAATTACGCAACATGTTGTCAACCTTCTCTAATCATATGGCATCCATGTCTGCTTGTTGCCACCCAACAACATGGATCAACTTAAGCCTTTGGACCTTACAGTAAACAAGTCTGTGAAACAAGATATTAAAGGAAGGTTTGATCAGTAGTACACCACAAGACAGCTGGAGGGAGAAAAATATAATATCAAGGAAGTAGATTTGTGATCTATTGGTTTCAGTTTGCCAATTTTCAAAGAGTTTTGAGTTCAATGGTTAATTATATAAGTCAGAATCGCAATTCATTGCTAATGGGTTTATTAGCTCAAGGATCACTGGTTTTTGTAGATGCTGCAACCAATTGAACCTCAGGTTGTTGTAGAGTGTGATGTGATTTTAGGAGATACTGACTCTAAAAAATATGATGATTATGAAGATAGCAATAATAGTAATGTACCTGACCTAGTTGATTCCAATTCAACAGTAGAATATGATGATGACTAGTAAGTTGATGATCACCATAGCTCTCCATTAATATTATATTCTATGTATAAACTGGTGTGTCTTCACAACATGCTAATTCAACTATATTAATATAATTATTATACATGGTTTAATACATATATTGAACATTAATTAACACTATATGCTGGTACATACGAAATTTCTAATAAGAGAAGCCTATTTGAACAGCTGGTTCCTTTTTAAAATGTATTTTGAGTCTCTTCTGAATAACATAGAACGTGGAATCTCATGCCACCTAGCTTAGGATATGTCAGCAGTTCTCCAAGTCACTCTATAAATAAGAGATACTTCATCCTCTATTTGATTAAGTTAAACTTACTTCTTTCTAATTTCTACAGTTTCTCCTGAAGGAAGAGTATCTATATCACCTATAAATGCAATCCACAATAGAGGTGACAATGTCAACTTTACTTGTACAACTGATGCAGGTCCTAACAACACATATGTGTGGTTAAGAAATATTAGTGGGATAGTATGTTCAGACTGTGATGGAGAATCATTCAATAGAACAATTTATGAAGATTGTGAGTAAATTTATAAATCATATTTTTATGTATATAATCTTTTTTGCAGTTGTCATGAGATTAGCAATTGCAATGACTCCAGTTCTAGCTCTTACTAATATTACAGCTCCCACCTATGGTGGCACTTATAGCTGTATTGTCATCAATGATGCTGGATATGGTATTAAATCATCAACACTTTTTATTGTTCCTGAGTTTATTGTGCACCCTCAGAATAAAAAGTTGCATGCTGGTGACACTTTGAATTTAGAATGTGTAGCAGAAGCCTTTCCATCTCCATCAATTCAATGGGAAAGGATAAATATAGCAACAGGGATATTTCAAGTACTACCTGGTGTAACCAGTACTGTCTTTTCATATACTATAAATTATAGTGATTTTGGGATGTATCGGTGTGTAGCAACTAATGTGATAAATGGTGTGGAATATAATGCCACTAGTTCAGCAGCTCTAGTGACTATTTCTCCTGAAGGTTCAGTAATAATCTCACCAAAAAATGTGCCATTTGATTATAACAATGAAGTCAATCTCTTGTGTGTTTGTGAAGGGGGACCAAACAACATGTTTACTTGGTTATTTAATGGATCCACTATCACATCCGGTACCAATAACTACACACTCAGTTCTACTGATGACTCGTCTATGTTAACAATAAGTAATATCACAGTACACGATCATGGTGGTCTGTATCAGTGTATGGCACAAAACATTGCTGGTAATGGTAGTGATACTACATATACTTTCATCAGTCCAAGATTTATAATTCAACCTATACAAACTTTAGCTGTTAATGGTATGATTAATAACTTGACATGTGAAGCAGAATCATTTCCAGTTCCACAATACATGTGGCGTAAACATGAACAAGATGGAAGGACTTTAGATGTAGGACCAGATGATTATCTTCTTCCATTTAATCCAATTGTGTTTGGTGATGCTGGTATTTATCAGTGTATAGCAACTAGCAACTCAATTACAATATACTCTAATAATGCAACTTTATATGGTAAGTTGAATATATGTAATATTAATATAATATTATAAATGTTCTTTTTTTAGTATCACCTGAGGGATCTGTCCAGTTAATTAATGAAACACTTACTAAACAAGGAGGTACATTTAGTCTTGAATGTAGAGCTGAAGGAGGTCCTAACAATCAACATTTATGGTATCACAGAGGAATACTCCTTGTAGACACTATTGTACTGACTATCACTAGTTCTAGTAATGACACTAATAGTGTATCTATTTTGAATGTAAGTAATGTGGATGCTGCTACACACAAAGGTGACTACACTTGTAATGTGACTAATATGGCAGGATCAGAGTCAAAAACATCTACTGTTGTTGGTAAGTCAGTTGTGCAGAGTTGATTAAGTTAAACTTACTTCTTTCTAATTTCTATAGTTTCTCCTGAGGGAATAGTGACAGTGTCACCTATGAATGCAACCCACAGTAGAGGTGACAATGTCAACATTACTTGTACAACTGATGCAGGTCCTAACAATATGTTTACTTGGTCAATTAATGGGTCCAATATCACATCTGGTACCAATAGCTACACAATTAGTTCAACAGAGTACTACTCCATATTGACAATAAGTGGTATCACAGCACCAGATCATGGTGGTCTATATCAGTGTATTGCACAAAACAATGCTGGTAGTGGTAGTGATACTACATATGTTTTCATTAGTCCAAGATTTATAATTCAACCTATACAAACTTTATCTGTTAATGGCATGAATAATAACTTGACATGTGAAGCAGAATCATTTCCAGTTCCACAATACATGTGGCGTAAGCATGAACAAGATGGAAGAACTTTAGATGTAGGACCAGATGATTATCTTCTTCCATTTAAACCAATTGTGTTTGGTGATGCTGGTATTTATCAGTGTATAGCAACTAGCAACTCAATTACAATATACTCTAATAATGCAACTTTATATGGTGAGTTAAAGAGATATGTAATATTAATATAATATTATAAATGTTCTTTTTTAGTATCACCTGAGGGATCTGTCCAGTTAATTAATATAACACTTACTAAACAAGGAGGTACATTTAGTCTTGAATGTAGAGCTGAAGGAGGTCCTAACAATCAACATTTATGGTATCACAGAGGAATGCTCCTTGTAGACACTATTGTACTGACTATCACTAGTTCTAGTAATGACACTCATAGTGTATCTATTTTGAATGTAAGTAATGTGGATGCTGCTACACACAAAGGTGACTACACTTGTAATGTGACTAATATGGCAGGATCAGAGTCAAAGACATCTACTGTTGTAGGTAAGTCAGTTGTACAGACTTGATTAAGTTAAATTTACTTCTTTTCCAGTTTCTCCTGAGAGAATAGTGTCAGTATCACCTATGAATGCAACCCACAGTAGAGATGACAATGTCAACATTACTTGTATAACTGATGCAGGTCCTAATAATATGTTTACTTGGTCAAATAATGGGTCCAATATCACATCTGGTACCAATAGCTACACAATTAGTTCAACAGAGTACTACTCCATATTGACAATAAGTGGTATCACAGCACCAGATCATGGTGGTCTATATCAGTGTATTGCACAAAACAATGCTGGTAGTGGTAGTGATACTACATATGTTTTCATCAGTCCAAGATTTATAATTCAACCTATACAAACTTTATCTGTTAATGGCATGTATAATAACTTGACATGTGAAGCAGAATCATTTCCAGTTCCACAATACATGTGGCATAAACATGAACAAGATGGAAGAACTTTAGATGTAGGACCAGATGATTATCTTCTTCCATTTAATCCAATTGTCTTTAATGATACTGGTATATATCAGTGTATAGCAACTAGCAACTCGATTACAATATACTCCAGTAATGCAACTTTATATGGTGAGTATTGTTACTATAAATAGTAAGTTTTTTATTCTATACAAACAGTTTCTCCTGAGGGTAGTGTTGAGGCTACACCTGATGTCATTAATTCTCTAACTGATACTGAAGTGACATACAATTGTAGAGCTAAAGGTGGTCTCTTTAACAATTTTACATGGACATATTTAAGAAATAGAAGTGTTGTAGCTAATGGACAACTATTAACATTTGATAGTCATGCTAGTAAAGGAGGAGTCTATCAATGTTTGGTAACTAATCTAGCTGGTATGGAAGCTGTCAATGTTACTTTAAATGGTATGATACTAGATTAATATAATAGATTAACATTTACTCACTATATAGTTGGTCCAGAAATTCTCATACACCCCAGTCCAATGAATGTTAGTATTATGGTTGAGAATATCACACTGCACTGTCTAGCATCTGGTTTTCCTATACCAAATATAACTTGGTTATTAAATGGCTCCATGATTGTAGCTGATAATGATCGTATCACCATCATGACCACTGATAGTCCAGATCTTATTCCAGGTTTTTCTGATGATGGGTCCTTCACAGGTTCAGGTTTCTCTCAATTCAATCTTGGATCTGGCGGTGCAACTAGTATCCAGATTACTGATCCATTTGGAACTGTCTCCAGTGTACTTACCATAGAAAGAACTGTTATTGAAGATTCTGGATACTATCAATGTGTTGCTAATAATCTTGATATTTATTCTAGAAAAGAAAGCCAACGTGCATTAGTGTTAGTACAAGGTGAGAAATATTAATAATGTACTGAGAGATCTCATTTACATCTTTTTCTTATCTTTTAGGTGTTCCTGATGAACCTCTCAATCTGACAGCACGTAATATAACCTCTCGTAACTTGACCTTGGAATGGATTAGACCTCATCATAACAATGCTCCTATACTTGGATATTACATCTTCTACACACGACCAGATTTCTTAGGAGGTGATATTGTGACACTGTTGGTTACAGGAGGAATAGAACAACAGTTTATTGATGAACTACATCCTGGAGAAATATATAGTTTCACAGCAATAGCATTCAATAAGGAGGGCAATAGTAGTAATGTTAGTTTACCACTAACTGTTAGAACATTGGAAGAAGGTACTGATATATTTATTTCTTAATAATTGATATAAGTATTTATGGTTTCTTTAGCTCCTAGTGGTCCTCCAGTTAATGTAACTGGATTTGCTAATTCTCATGTTAGTATTCAACTTATGTGGGAGTTACCAAATAATGCAGACAGACATGGTGTCATTATTGGTTATGATGTTAGATATGTTGGAAACAACACTGAGTTACTTCTGGAGAATGTAACTGATTTATCAGTTTTGTTGATAAATCTTGAGAAGTTTGAAAACTATAGCATATCAGTTCGTGCTAAGACAGCAGTTGGTCCAGGACCATGGAGTGAAGCTATTGTTATAATGACAGATCCACACAGTAAGTTTGTAGTGACATTATAAATTATATTAAATTATGTATTCCAATAGTTCCTGGTCCTGTACCACAACCAACTGTAACTGATATAACATCTACTAGTGCTGTTGTACAATGGAGTCCACCTCCTGACCCAAATGGGATCATTATAAACTACACAGTGACAATAACTCTACTTGATTTTGTAAATTCATCTTTAAGCTCAAGACAGATAAATAATATTGGTGCTGAGGTGATACGATGTCTGACTTTCTTGCAACTGAATGGAACAGTAATAGTTAGTACAGATGGTACTTTGACTATGATAAATGTAACTGGCCTAGGTAAATTAACTTGTTATAATGACATTATTTGATGTTTAATCTCTCTAGTGCCTTATTCTGTCTATCAAGTTATGGTAAAAGCTTCTACTAGTGTTGGTACTAGTTTGCCTTCTCTTCCACAGATATTTTCCACCCTTGCTGACAGTAAGAGAATGAAAATGATATATAAAATGATAATGTCTTCTTTTTTATATAGAACCTGGTCCAATTGAGGATTTAAGTGGAACTACACAGACATCTTCTAGTATTGTCATATCATGGAGGTCACCTCCCTGTCCTAATTCATTGTTAAGTGGTTATAAGATCTATTACAAAGAAGGATCTACTCCTCAAACTGGTCTCATTAGTAGTCAAAACTATTCAACTACAGTCTTAAGAAATACATCTAGTTTATTGTCATATTCAATCAAAGGACTGACAGCAGGCAGTTCATATCTCATACATGTACAAGCCTTCTCTGAACAATCCAACAATATTGAATTGCTAGGATATGTTAATGAAGAAATTGTTATTAAAATTAATACTACGATCAGAGTACCTAATGTAGATGATCAGACATCTACTGGTATATCCACTATAAGAACACTTCTACCAATACCTGATAATTTTGCTAGTGCAGCAGGAATGAATAATATTATGTAAGTTTGTGTAATTATAAGATTCTAATAATGATAACATGATTAATTGACTTATTTGTTTCGTCTCTCTATAGATATTATGGTATTATAGTTGTACCTGATCCAGACACTAACTTTAATATTAGTATAACTAACTTTGATACACAATATCCAAATATACAACCTTATGTCAGTAGAGGTAACAATCGCTACTACATCACAGCTGCTTGGAATGATCCTGATTTGGTACCTCGTGATTTTACAATAGGAGATCAAAGTAATACTATTGCTGTTAGAAATGGAACTAGTGAGACCTATCACAATGCAAAGCTACAAAGGAAAACACCATATTGTATTTATATTATAGTATATGGTCAATGGAATATGAGTAATGTAGGTTATAGGACAATACATTAATATAATTCTCATTATACACTTTAGGCCATTATTGTTCGATATTCTGAGATAGTATGCACTGATACAAGTAAGAAGATAGTTAATACACTGACCACTTAATTAACTCTATACTCTACATTTATAGGACTAGGTTACAATTTGATTGCTCTCATTGTTCTGCTAATCTTTGCATTTATTGTAATTTGTTGTTGTTGTTGCATTCTGTGTATCATACTTATAATATACTGCTGTCAACGAATTAAGAGGTAAGAACAATAATCACTAAGTAATCTAGATATATATTTTATATCTATATAAGTATATAGACTAGATGTATATGTTAATGTGTGAATGAATATTATTGTTTGTTATGATTATTATTATACATATATAAAGTATTGATACCACTATTTACAGATCATTAAAGATATGCTTTATATTTAATTTTCAATAATCTTACACATGCAATTAACTAACTCTAGATTTTTTGCATAATGAAAAACTAATGGACTGCCAAATAATTATTACTTGTAGAAAATGTAGCTCAAGATATATATTAATAGTGTGTGATATATGATGATCATTTGTATAGAGATGAAAATTATAACTATTATAACATTATTGCTGAGAAAGTGGAAGTTCTTCCTCAAAGAAGAGAGAGTGAACCAGAATTTATTATTCTTAATGAATATGCAGACAGAGGTACTTTTTATAGACTTTTATAAACTACAATTACTTATACCTTATAACTCTCATCAAAATTTTATACTACTTGATAGATACTGACAGAGACCCTGTACCTGTTATGGACTTTCCTGAGTATGTTAAACATATGCACACAAATCAAGACTACCTTTTTAGTAAAGAATATAGTGTACGTTCAGTTTAATTGATTATATTTTTATTTGATATTGGACTTCTCTCTATATAGTATATTGAGCCCCAACATTCTCCTGGTCGTAATGCTTCCATGGCTAATAATGACAAGAATCGTTACATGAATATTCCAGCATGTAAGTTTCTAAAGATAATTGAAAATAATAATTTTTTGTTTTCTAGATGACCATTCTCGTGTTGTCCTCAAACATAGTCCCAGTAGTTCTGATTACATTAATGCAAACTATATTGAAGTAATACATATAATCATATATTGATATTGTTATATATAATCCTTGTTTATTTTATAGGGTTTTGAGAAGAGTGGTTCATTTATTGCTACACAAGGTCCTATGATTAACACTGTTAATGACTTTTGGTGTATGATTTTGGAGAATAATGTATCAGTAATTGTTATGCTGACTAATTTGGAAGAAAGGGGACGAGTAAGTTTTATAAAATATAAATTGAATGTTTATAACATGTCTCTTCTATATAAGACAAAATGTCACCAATATTGGCCTGAATCACCTTTTGAAGGAGAAAATATCATTGAATATGGTCCTTTGCAAGTGACATTTGTTGAAGAATCTTCAAAAGGTCATCAAGTGATCCGTACATTTACATTAAGTGATGGTAGTAAAGAGAAGACAGTGATACAATACCATTTCACTTCTTGGCCTGATTATGGAGTGCCATCATCAGCTGGAAAATTACTAGAGTTTATGGATGAAGTTAAGAAGGGCTATGATCCATTTGAAGGACCAATGGTAGTCCATTGCAGGTTAGTACATTATCAGTTAAAGTATGAAGAATTAAAAGTCACTAAAAATTTTCAATCTATACAGTGCTGGTACAGGTCGTACTGGAACATTTATTGCTATTCTTGTCCAATTGGCTCGTATACAATCAGAAAGAACTGTTGATATTTATAATTATGTCCGTTATATGCGTACCCAACGTCCTATGATGGTAATGAATGAGGTATGTGTCTCTTATGTTATAATATTATAATAATATGTTCTACTAAAATGTAGGAGGAGTATATCTTTATTCATGATGTACTTGTTGAAGCTTTGGCAGAAGGAATGATTGAAGGGGTTAAAATTGAAACTGAGCCTACTGGAGAACACAAGTCTCTTGAAGAGGACATTTCAAAAGAAGTAGAAAAGGAGAGTGCTTTGTAGACAATGTAGTTTTATTTATTTAATAACAGACTATCTCAAAGTTTTTTTATAAGAAATGAAAAGTACTATAATGGCCAACTCTTAACCCCACCATACACTATGCAACATATTTCTATCAACAAGTTGCTAGCAACTTGTTGCTCAATGTACCCCATGTATACACTATGCAACTTGTTGCTGCAATAACTGTAATAATAATTAATAACACTGTAATAATAACTAGTATAACTGTAACAATAAATGGCGGATTCAACATATGCTGGTGCCTGTGGAGTTGTAATAGCTGTAATAATGGCAAAAAGATGCAGAAGGAGGAGGAACCGGACAATATGGGTCAGGGATTGGATAAAAAACCGCCCTTCACATGGAGCATACCATACTCTTCTAAAAGAGCTCCAATTGAGTGACGAAGCTTCCTTCAAACACTTCCTCAGGATGGATATAACTTCCTATGAAACTCTGTTGGGCAAAGTTGCTCCAATGATTTCTATTGACCACGCCTCTTTTTATTAACTATGTTTAAGTTTATTAACTAAATACCAGTCCATCACTATGGCAACCTTTGAAGTTGATTGCAACATGTTGCAAGGAATAGAACGGCTCTCTATTCCTTGCAACATGTTGCATAGACTACACAACAGAACGAATTGTCATGTAACATTGAGTAACATGTTGCTTGCAACATGTTGCATAGTGTATGGTGGCTTTAACATTGACAGTCAATTAACCACTCCCATCAATATGTTATGTATGATATGAGACCAACTTTCTGTTATCCTTGAATGTTCTATAGCATCTACAATCATGTCTAATAGAATTTACTATATAGTTCATGACACCCTAATGGTCTTAATTATACCAAATTACTAATGTTAGATATAACTATTTATAGTATGTACTCTAAGTTTTGAATGTCATACTTCATACATCAGAGTTAACCTGATACATCATCTTCACTGACACAAGTATGATTGTATCTGTTATATATATTTGTGCTTATACTTGTGATTGTGTTTGTTATATATACATATGCATGACTGACATCTGTCTCTATGACCTACTTAGTTAGTACCATCTGTCATACTATCATCAATTCTCTTATTACAAAAAACTTACAAACTAAAATAAAATCAATATACATTTATTTTAGTATAACAATCTCTGGAATGAAAGTAACAATACATATAGTTGCATATATATTTAATAATGACACGTCCATACACTAATAGCTTGAATTCATTCATACACTACTAATTAAATATATAGCTTGAATACATTCTAGTAACATTATCCATCATCTTTGCCATGGTATTTGCATGTTGATATTGAAGCAATTACCAGAAACCACACTATAAAGGTGTGTTAGCTTTGTGTGAGTGTCAACAAACAAATGCTTGCTTAATTGGATAACTACACCTCATAGCGTCTTTGATGAACCATATATGGTACATGCATAATATATTATATACAAGTTAAAGATAACGTTCTCTTTAACCTGCAGTAATAAACTTTGAAATAGCTTTCATATTATGTATGAGATGTTAGTACACCTAATAAGTATGCATATAAAACACTAAAGACTACATGTAACACTATTAATCATTTATTAAACTCCCACACTTTGGTTTACTTTGAATTTTATTGCTACATACTAGAGGATGATGTCATCTTGTGGGTAAGTTTCTGTGAAAGGTACATTGGACATCCTATACTACTTTCCTAGAATATTACACACAATTAAGTAAGTTGATATTAGATATGAGACATAACAATTATTATTATTATATATAAAAGTGATCCAAAAGATTAGAGTCTGAATCATATACTGTTAACTATATTAACCATACATTAACAGATCTAGTTACATCACAGCTGTTTAAAAGGAGCGTATATTTTACTACTATTATGTGTAGAGTTGTTTATGTATTTCAATTGTGATATATCCATATATAATAGTAGTAATGTAGTTTGAGTGTCAAGATCTACATACACTGAATTGTCAACTTATCTTAATAATTCATATGTCAAACTAACTGCTGTAAATGTAAATGTTATTATATACTAAAATATAATGTACTAATAATATAACAATATGTTCATCATTTGGAACTTAGCTTGAAGATGCACTTTTCCTATAACAGTACATCAAAGAACATTCCAAGACTAAGGCATGGTTTATCAAACATATCTGGTGCATAACACTAACATGAAATAATTCTGAGTTGGAATTTTATGGTATTGATGTACATTAATAACTCATGACTTAACTGTAATATCTATTACAATGGTATCGTGACGCATACGATGACGTCATGTGTGTTGGTCTATATAACAGAATGCAGTTAGCTGATTTCTTTACTTCGAGTTAGAAACGAAAACTAACATAATTTTAGTTTGAAGAGTAAACTTGCTTGAAAATGGGAACGCTGAGGATAACTTTGTTATTGTCTGTTCTAATCTCCACTTCAAATCTAGTCACAGCTTCAGGTACTAGCTATATACACCTGCATATAATTATAATTATATATAAATAGTCGAATTGTCCTCTTTAACATTTCGATAATTTTTCCTAATACTATAGTAATCAATTTTTATCATATTTTGTACCTCATAAGTACAAAATATAGCAAATTCTCTTGACATGATTAGTAATAAAATGACTTCTATTTTCTCCATGTTTCCTTTTCGTAAGTTTCTCCTAAAGATCTGGTTACAGTTATTCCAGCACCAAATGTGACATTAGATAGAGGAGATGATATTACTCTCACTTGTAACACTACAGCTGGACCTAATAACACCTTTTATTGGTTGAAACTGGGACAGGATAAGGCATGCTGTCCAGGAGGACAACCTGCTAACATCAATGGTAAAATATCTCCCTTCATTTATCATCTTTTAATGGCTATGTCTTTCAGAACTTATAAATGATACATCATTGATTGCAGGCATAGGACAAGAACTTGTCCTTGAGAATGTCAATGCTTCACATGGAGGTTCTTATGACTGTGTGGTTATCAATGATGCTGGTTTTGAAGTGGTCAGTACTATAGTGTATATCAGACCTTATTTTATTGAGGAAAATGTCAAAAATGTATACACTGAAACTATGGTTCCAGTTACTCTTACATGTGGAGCAGAATCTTTCCCTGACTCAACCTTCCAATGGGAGAAAATGAATTCATCAGGATATTTCCAAGAAATATCTGGAGAAACTAACAGTACTTTAGTGTTCTCATCTGTTGGTTATAATGATTTTGGTAATTATCAATGTGTTGCTAGAACTTCTGTACTTGATATAACTCTTATTTCAAACACATCTACATTACATGGTTAGTAATACTGGATATATCAAGACTTAAGTTATACTGCAAATATGTTCATTCTTTCATTAGTTTCTCCTGAGGATTCTGTTAGAGTTGAGCCATCCTTACAAATAGTTGATCATGGAAGTGAAATCAATTTTACTTGCACTTCTCAAGGAGGACCTGACAATATTTACTTGTGGTTTTTAAATGCATCTAATCATGTTTGTACTGACTGTTCTACTTCTTCACAAGATGTAAACCAATTCTTAATGGGTAAGAAATGTAATAGCTCACATCTTAAGATCAATCTTTGTCCCTACACAGGCCTTTCAAATAGTTCAGCTCTCAATATGACATTTGTGTCTAGAGGGCAAGTACTAACAATCAGTGATGTTAATGCTACACTTCATGGTGGAACTTACTTCTGTGTTGTTCTCAATGATGCTGGTTATGATGTTGCCACTGGAGTTCTCTTTGTAACAGCAGCATTTAATCAACAACCAACAGATATAAAAACAACTGTCAATATGAATGTTGAATTTACATGTGAAGCTCAGTCTTTTCCATATCCCTCTTATAATTGGGAGAGATTAATTGATGGTGGATTTGTTAGCGATGAGCGTGGGAATATGACAACATTATCATTTATGCCAGTGAGTTACAGTGATGCTGGTGTGTATCGATGTGTGGCTACTTCTAGTAATGGAAGTGAAGTAATCAGTACACTGGGATCAGATAATGCTACTTTATATGGTGAGTTGAATATATATAATATTAATTTAATGTTGATAAACTTCTGTTCTTTAGTATCACCTGAGGGATCTGTCCAGTTAATTAATGAAACACTAACTAAACAAGGAGGTACATTTAATTTTGAATGTAGAGCTGAAGGAGGTCCCAACAATCAACATGTATGGTATCATAGAGGAGTAACTGTTGTTGCTACTAGTGAACTGACTATCAACAGTTCTAGTAATGACACTGATAGTGTATCAATTTTGAGTGTAAGTAATGTGGATGCTGCTACACACAGAGGTGACTACACTTGTAATGTGACTAATATGGCAGGATCAGAGTCAAAAACATCTACCATTGTTGGTAAGTCAGTTTTACAGACTTGATTGAGTTTGACTTACTTAATTTTAATTTCTCACAGTTTCTCCTGAGGGAATAGTATCTACATCACCTATGAATGTAACCCACAGTAGAGGTGAAAATGTTACCTTTACTTGTACAACTGATGCAGGACCTAACAACAGATTTACATGGTTTAAACGAGGTCAAGATCAGGCTTGCTGTCCAGGAGGACTACCTGTTGATATTAATGGTAAACATCATTTTTGTACATGTTTTTGTGACTACTGATTTATTTCTTATAGAACTTTTAAATGATACATCACTGATTGTTGGTAATGAACAAACACTTGTTCTTATCAATATTAATGCTTCACACGGAGGTTCTTATGATTGTGTGGTCATCAATGATGCTGGATATGGTATCGATTCCTCAATACTATTTGTTGTGCCTGAATTTGTCATGCACCCTCAAAGTGTGGAGTTAGAACAAATGCAAACATTGAGATTGACATGTGAAGCTGAAGCTTTCCCATCTCCATCAATTCAATGGGAAAAGATGAACAGAGTAACAGGAATGTTTGAAGCAATATCTGGTGAAATCAGTACTGTCTTTATGATAAATACAGTTGCCTTTAGTGATTTTGGTATGTATCGGTGTGTAGCAAGTAATGTGATAAATGGTGTGGAATATAATGTCACTAGCTCAGCAGCTCTAGTGACCATTTCTCCCAGAGGTTCAGTAATAGTCCAACCACAAACTATGATATTTGACTATGAAGATGAAGTTAATCTTAAATGTACTTGTGCAGGCGGACCTAACAATATGTTTAGTTGGTTATTAAATGGGTCCACTATCACATCTGGTACCAATAACTACACAATCAGTTCTACAGAATTTTTTTCCATATTGACAATAAGTGGTATCACAGCACCAGATCATGGTGGTCTATATCAGTGTATTGCACAAAACAATGCTGGTAGTGAAAGTGTTACGACATACGTTTTTATCAGTCCAAGATTTATAATTCATCCTGTACAGACTATTGCCGTTAATGGTACAATACAAAACTTGACATGTGAAGCAGAATCATTTCCAGTTCCACAATACATGTGGCGTAAACATGAACAAGATGGAAGGACTTTAGATGTAGGACCAGATGATTATCTTCTTTCATTTAATCCAATTGTGTTTGGTGATGCTGGTATATATCAGTGTATAGCAACTAGCAACTCAATTACAATATATTTAATATTATAAATATTCATTCTTTAGTATCACCTTTACCACAACCAATTGTGCCACCCTCTGGTATAACATTTAGAAGTGCTGTTGTACAATGGAGTCCACCTTCTGACCTAAATGGGATCATTGTAAACTACACAGTGACAATAACTCCACTTCATATTGTAAAGTCATCTTTAAGTTCAAGACAAAAAAGACAGATAAATAATATTGGTGCTGAGGTGATGCGATGTCTGACTTTCTTGCAACTGAATGGAACAGTAATAGTCAGTACAGATGGTACTGTGACTATGATAAATGTAACTGGCCTAGGTAAATTAACTTGTGTATAATGACATTATTTGATGTTTACTTTCTTTAGTGCCTTATACTGTTTATCAAGTTGTGTTACAAGCTTCTACTAGTGTTGGTACTAGTTTGCCTTCTTTTCCACAGATATTTTCTACCCTTGCTGACAGTAAGAGAATGAAAATGGTATATAAAATGATAATGTCTTCTCTTTTATATAGAACCTGGTCCAATTGAGGATTTAAGTGGAACTACTCAGACATCTTCTAGTATTGTCATATCATGGAGGTCACCTCCCTGTCCTAATTCATTGTTAAGTGGTTATAAGATCTATTACAAAGAAGGATCTACTCCTCAAACTGGTCTCATTAGTAGTGAAACTTATTCAACTACAGTCTTAAGAAATACATCTAGTTTCTTGTCATATTCAATCAAAGAACTGACAGCAGGCAGTTCATATCTCATACATGTACAAGCCTTCTCTGAACAATCCAACAATACTGAATTGTTAGGAGATATTAACAGAGAGGTTCTTGTGAAAATTGATACTAAAGTATATATGACAGACAGTAATGGCAATTCTTTCAATATACTTGATTTCACTTCTACCAGCATATCTAGTATATCAATAATTCTGCCATCAGCTCAAGTATTTGTAAATACAACAGGAATTAGCCATGTCATGTAAGTGATACAAATATAATGCTCTTATAGATGTTGTGTCTTATAGATATTATGGTATTATAGTTGTACCTGATCCAGACACTAATTTCAATATTAGTGTAACTAACTTTGATACACAATATCCAAATATACAACCTCATGTCAGTAGAGGTAACAATCGCTACTACATCACAGCTGCTTGGAATGACCCTGATTTGGTACCTCGCGATTTTACAGTAGGAGACCAAAGTAATACTGTAGCTGTTAGAAATGGAACTAGTGAGACCTATCACAATGCAAAGCTACAAAGGAAAACACCATATTGTATTTATATTGTAGTACATGGTCAATGGAACGGAAGTAATGTAAGTTATATATATATTAAAATGGAGACAGAAGTTTAAATAAACGGAACATTTACTCATATTTTTAATATTTAGGATATTATTATTCGATACTCAGAACTAATGTGTATTGACACAAGTAAGCAGATAATATATAGACAACAGATCATTATTTCTTTTTTATATTAGGATTAGGATACAATTTGATAGCTCTAGTTGTCTCACTTATTTTATCATTCCTATTCATCTGTTGCATTGTGTTGATTATAATTATTATAATTATAATATGCTGTTGCTATAGACGACGCAACAAGTATTCACTGTAAGATAATGTTATTAGATGAGTATGACATGAAAATAAAATTGTGTTGTTGTCTTTTTTAGAAATAGACATGATTTTGTTATTGCTGAGAGAGTAGATACTTTACAACTAAAACAGAAACCTGAAGAGAAAGAAACTATTATCTTGAACAAGTTTGCAGATAAAGGTCATTTAAAAAGTTGTTGAATAATTACATGTTCTCAAAGGAAATATTAGAAACTAAGGTAATCAATTGTTTTATGTTACAGATACTGACAGAGATCCTGTACCTGTTATGGAGTTTCCTGAGTATGTTGAACATATGCACACTAATCAAGACTACCTCTTTAGTAAAGAATTTAGTGTATGTGATATAAAGCATAGAATTTAAATCAAATGACTGGCTTATCTCTATATATAGTATATTGAGCCCCGACATTCACCTGGTTGTAATGCTTCCACGGCTAACAATGACAAAAATCGTTACATGAATATTCCAGCATGTAAGTTTCTAAAGATAATTGAAAATTATAATTTTATTTTGTTTTCTAGATGACCATTCTCGTGTTGTCCTCAAACATAGTCCCAGTGGTTCTGATTACATTAATGCTAACTATATTGAGGTAATATATATAATCATATATTGATATTGTTATATATAATCCTTGTTTATTTTATAGGGTTTTGAGAAGAGTGGTTCATTTATTGCTACACAAGGTCCTATGATTAACACTGTTAATGACTTTTGGTATATGATTTGGGAGAATAATGTATCAGTAATTGTTATGCTGACTAATTTGGAAGAAAAGGGACGAGTAAGTTTTATAAAATATAAATTGAATGTTTATAACATGTCTCTTCTATATAAGGCAAAATGTCACCAATATTGGCCTGAGTCAACGTTTGATGGAGAAAATGTCATTGAATATGGTCCTTTGAAAGTAAAATTTATTGAAGAGTCTTCAAAAAGTCATCAAGTGATCCGTACATTTACATTAAGTGAGGGTGGTAAAGAGAAGACAGTGGTACAGTATCATTTCCCTTCTTGGCCTGACTATGGAGTGCCATCATCAGCTGGACCATTTTTAATGTTTGTGGAAGAAGTTAAGAAGAGCTATAATCCATTTGAAGGACCAATGATAGTCCATTGCAGGTTAGTATAAGTTATCAGAGTGATACCGTACAGTTGTAATTACAATTAACTACAATGTTCTATACATTGATTTGTAATCAATGTAATGTTTATAATGTATCACAAACTCAGTACATTGCTCTTGTAATTGCATTAAGATGTTGTAATGTTAATGTCAATCAATTTTCAGTGCTGGTGTGGGTCGTACTGGAACATTTATTGCTATTCTTGTCCAATTGGCTCGTATACAATCAGAAAGAACTGTTGATATTTATAATTATGTCCGTTATATGCGTACCCAACGTCCTATGATGGTAATGAATGAGGTATGTGTCTCTTATGTTATAATATTATAATAATATGTTCTACTAAAATGTAGGAGGAATATATCTTTATTCATGATGTACTTGTTGAAGCTTTGAAGGAAGGAATGATTGAAGGGGTTAAAATTGAAACAGGAGAAGGCAAATCTCTAGAGAAGGGTAATGACACAAAAGCAGAGATGGTTACTATTGACAACAAACGTGATCTGATAAAAGAAAAGGAAATTGAGGCTTTTGAAAGCCGTGGTGAAGCCAATGATGAGGAAACCCTCATATGATAAAGATTAATGTATCTGATAACTTTTAAATATTATAAATTTAGGCCATTTTTGATTTTGTTTAATTAGTTAGTTTAATAATAAAATAGAAGCAGATGTTGCCATATAACTTGATTTTTTAAAGATATTGTTATTTCAAGGATTTTTAATGTAAGTTACTTTAATTAAATGAGGATGATTCAACACTCTAAAAATACTTTAAGAAGCTACACTCTTACATTCTCACATAATGAATTCTTCACTTGGTCTATTAGCCACACCTACTTCAGTGTTGGTAGTCACTGTGCATTGTACCTCGTAGATGACCATTCTCGTGTTGTCCTCAAACATAGTCCCAGTGGTTCTGATTACATTAATGCTAACTATATTGAAGTAAATATATATAATCATATATTGATATTGTTATATATAATCCTTGTTTATTTTATAGGGTTTTGAGAAGAGTGGTTCATTTATTGCTACACAAGGTCCTATGATTAACACTGTTAATGACTTTTGGTATATGATTTGGGAGAATAATTGTTATGCTGACTAATTTGGAAGAAAAGGGACGAGTAAGTTTTATAAAATATAAATTGAATGTTTATAACATGTCTCTTCTATATAAGGCAAAATGTCACCAATATTGGCCTGAGTCAACGTTTGATGGAGAAAATGTCATTGAATATGGTCCTTTGAAAGTAAAATTTATTGAAGAGTCTTCAAAAAGTCATCAAGTGATCCGTACATTTACATTAAGTGAGGATGGTAAAGAGAAGACAGTGGTACAGTATCATTTCACTTCCTGGCCTGATTATAGACCCCTATCATCAGCTGGACCATTGTTAATATTTGTGAAAGAAGTTAAGAAGGGCTATGATCCATTTGAAGGACCAATGGTAATTCATTGCAGGTTAGTATAAGTTACTGTACTGTTGCAATTAATAATGGCTGCTACAATGTTCTGTATATTGATTTGTAATACTATAATGTATCAATTGCTCTGGAATTTGCATTAAGATGTTGTGATGTTAATATCAATCTATACAGTGCTGGTGTGGGTCGTACTGGAACATTTATTGCTATTCTTGTCCAATTGGCTCGTATACAATCAGAAAGAACTGTTGATATTTATAATTATGTCCGTTATATGCGTACCCAACGTCCTATGATGGTAATGAATGAGGTATGTGTCTCTTATGTTATAATATTATAATAATATGTTCTACTAAAATGTAGGAGGAATATATCTTTATTCATGATGCACTTGTTGAAGCTTTGACAGAAGGAATGATTGAAAGGATTAAAATTGAAACTGAGTACTGGAGAACACAAGTCTCTTGAAGAGGACATTTCAAAAGAAGTAGAAAAGGGGAGTACTTTGTAGACAATGTAGTTTTATTTAATAACAAAATATTTCATAATTTTTTACATTATGACCTATGATGACAAACTCTAGTCAATTAGACCACTCCCGACCACTCCCACCAATATGTTATGTATGGTATGATACCACCCAACCATATCCATTATCCTTTCATGCTCTATAGGATCTACAATTATGTCTAGTAGAATTACTATACAGTTCAAAACACAATAATTAATTTTAATTAAATCAAATTAGATACAACCATTTTATAGTATGTACTCTAAGTTTTACTATTGAATGTTATATATCATATATCAAATATCATATAGTTAACCTGATACATCATCTTCACTGACACAAGTATGATTGTACCTGTCACATATATTGTGATTATACTTGTGATTGTGTTTGTTATATATACATACGTTTGACTGACATCTTTCTCTATAACCTACTTAGTTAATACCATCTGTCATACTATCATCAATTCTCTTATTAAAAAACTTAACAAATAGTAAAATGATATATTTATTTTAACCTCTGGAATGAAAGTGACAATATATATAGTGCTTACACATCTAACAATGACGTGTTCATATACTACTAATTAATTAGCTTTAATTAATACATTCTGGTAACATTATCCATCATCTTTGTCATGGTATTTTCATTTTCAATATTGAAGTAATTAACAGAAACCACACTATAAAGGTGTGTTAGCTTTGTGTCCAATATTGAATGTCAAGAATGGAACGCTTGTTTAGTTCAATAAATTAACCTTGTAGTGTCTTTGATGAACCATATATATGGTGCATGCACAATATATATACAAGTTAAAGATAATGTTCACTCAATATGTGTTAGGACATCATTATCTTTAACCTACAGTAATAAACTTTGAAATACCTCTCATAATATGCATGGGATGTTGGTACACCTAAATAAGTATACAGATAACACACTAAAGACTACATGGAACACTATTAGTCATTTATTTAACTCACATACAAACCCCACTTTGGTTTATTTTGAATTTTATCACTGCATACCAGAGGATAATGTGATCTTGTAGGTAAGTTTTTGTGAAAGGTACATTGGACATCATCCTATACTACTTCCTAGAAGATTACACACAATAATTGAACTAAGTAAGTTGATATTAGATATGAGACAACCATTAATATTATATATAAATGTAGATTAGAGTCTGAATCATATACTGTTAACTATATTAACCATACATTGACAGATCTAGTTACATCACAGCTGTTTAAAAAGGAGTATATATTTTACTACTGTTATGTGTAGGGTTGTTTATGTATTTCAATTGTGATATATCCATATATAATAGTAGTAATGTAGTTTGAGTGTCAAGCTCTACATACACTGAATTGTCAACTTATCTTAATATTAATGCATATGTCAAACTAACTGCTGTAAATGTCAATGTTATTATATACTAAAATATAATGTACTAATAATATAACAATATGCTTGTCATTTGGAACTTAACTTCAAATGACATTCCTTGGTAGTAACAATCACAAATTGTTTTGTTAAGGACATTATGGTTGGATAAACACAAACCTTAAGATACAACAAGGTATGTGCATACTTGACATACATGAGTACAGCTGCTATTAGTGTACATCTGTTTAATATTATGCACCATATGTGCGTGATATACAATACCTTTGGAACGTCACATTCCTTACTGTACTTTTACATGAAGAATCTATGTTCAGTTGTAGGAGGATTATACACCCTGTCCCAACATATATATATATGCTTAGTTATCAAATTTTATTAATGATTGTTTTACAGTCTAATATGAAGCAAAACTCTCTCTGTCTCACATACATACATCATGTACATGTACAGTACTCACATGATCCAATCTCTCAATATATACATGATGATGATTTATTTTTATTATAAAGGCTCATTAAGAGTATGTGTAAAGTCTCAAATGTAATACCATAAAAGAAAATAAAAGACTTGTATGCTCATAGATATTAAACTGTAATATCTATTACAATGGTATCGTGACGAATACGATGACGTCATGTATGTTGGTCTACATTAACAGAATGCAGTTAGCGGATTTCTTTACTTCGAGTTAGAAACGAAAACTAACATACTTTTAGTTTGAAGAGTAAAATTGCTTGAAAATGGGAATGCTGAGGATAGCTTTGCTATTGTTTGTTCTAATCTACACTTCAAATCTAGTCGCAGCTTCAGGTAACTAGCTATATTAATTAATACGTGTATTAATAATTGTATTATAATATAATTAATCTAAAAAACATTGCTTCTAGAAAATAATGCTCTTGTTTTAATATAACTCTAATGTGGTTGACAGTGATGGCTTACATCCTTTACAATGTTATTTAAGTCTGAAACACCTAAACTACTGATTTTCTTGAATTTTAATATAATTGTCTATTAATTGTCATATAATAATATGTATATTCTAATAGTAGTAATGATAATTGTAATGATGAAATGATCAAGTAATTGTAATGGAGTTGATTACATTAAGGTTGTAATGGACACATCACTGTATATACAGTACACAGAAGACCACCAGGAACAGCAAATATCATCAATGTGGTTGTACAACTAACCTTTGACACAGAGAAAGTTGAATTGTCTTCTTTAACATTCCACAATTTTTTTAATACTAAAGTAATCAATTTTTATCATATTTTGTACATCGTAAGTACAAAATATAGCAAATTCTCTTGACATGATCAGTAAAAATAACTTACATTTTTTTCTATGTTTTCTTTTTTAAGTTTCTCCTAAAGATCTGGTTACAGTTATTCCAGCACCAAATGTGACATTAGATAGAGGAGATGATATTACTCTCACTTGTAACACTACAGCTGGATCTAATAACACCTTTTATTGGTTCAAACTAGGTCAAGATAAGGCATGCTGTCCAGGAGGACAACCTGCTAACATCAATGGTAAAATATCTTCCTTCATTTATCATCTTTTAATGGCTTTGTCTTTCAGAGCTTATAAATGATGCATCATTGATTGCAGGCATAGAACAAGAACTTGTCCTTGAGAATGTCAATGCTTCACATGGAGGTTCTTATTATTGTGTGGTTATCAATGATGCTGGTTTTGAAGTGGTCAGTACTATAGTGTATATCAGACCTTATTTTATTGAGGAAAATGTCAAAAATGTATATACTAAAACTATGGTTCCAGTTACTCTCACATGTGGAGCAGAATCTTTCCCTGATTCAACTTTCCAATGGGAAAAAATGAATTCATCAGGATATTTCCAAGAAATATCTGGAGAAACTAATAGTACTTTAGTGTTCTCATCTGTTGGTTATAATGACTTTGGTAATTATCGATGTGTTGTTAGAACTGCTGTACTTGATATAACTCTTATTTCAAACACATCTACATTACATGGTTAGTAATACTAGATATATCAATACTTAAGTTATACTGCACATACGTTAATACTTTCATTAGTTTTTCGATCTCCTTAGTATTCTGTTGAATTTATATAATGTTATTAAACTTTTATTATTTAGTATCACCTGAGGGTTCTGTCCAGTTAATCAATCAAACACTGACTAAACAAGGAGGTACATTTAGTCTTGAATGTAGAGCTGAAGGAGGTCCTAACAATCAACATGTATGGTATCACAGAGGAGTACTTCTTGTAGACACTAGTGTACTGACTATCACTAGTTCTAGTAATGACACTCATAGTGTATCTATTTTGAGTGTAAATAATGTGGATGCTGGTACACACAAAGGTGACTACACTTGTAATGTGACCAATATGGCAGGATCAGAGTCAAAAACATCTACTGTTGTTGGTAAGTAAGCTATAATGACTATATGAAGGATATATTGAAGGAATTTTAATTACAATTAATATATTGTAATGTACATTGAACTTTGAAATGCACTATTGATTGTACATAGTCTATATCATTATATACAACTAACCTTTGACCTTTGATACAGAGAAAGTGGAATTGTCCTCTTTAACATTTCCACAATTACTAAAGTAATCAATTTTTATCATATTTTGTACATCAAAATATAGCAAGTTCTTTTGGCATGATTAGTAATAAAATAACTTACATTTTCTCCATGTTTTCTTTTTTTAAGTATCTCCTAGAGATCTGGTTACAGTTATTCCAGCACCAAATGTGACATTAGATAGAGGAGATGATATTACTCTCAATTGTAACACTACAGCTGGACCTAATAACATCTTTTATTGGTTGAAACTGGGTCAAGATAAGGCATGCTGTCCAGGAGGACAACCTGCTAACATCAATGGTAAAATATCTTCCTTCATTTGTCATCTTTTAATGGCTATGTCTTTCAGAGTTTATAAATGATACATCATTGATTGCAGGCATAGAACAAGAACTTGTCCTTGAGAATGTCAATGCTTCACATGGAGGTTCTTATTATTGTGTGGTTATCAATGATGCTGGTTTTGAAGTGGTCAGTACTATAGTGTATATCAGACCTTATTTTATTGAGGAAAATGTCAAAAATGTATACACTAAAACTATGGTTCCAGTTACTCTTACATGTGGAGCAGAATCTTTCCCTGACCCAAACTTCCAATGGGAAAAAATGAATTCTTCAGGATATTTCCAAGAAATATCTGGAGAAACTAATAGTACTTTAGTGTTCTCATCAGTTGGTTATAATGATTTTGGTAATTATCGATGTGTTGTTAGAACTGCTGTACTTGATATAACTCTTATTTCAAACACATCTACATTACATGGTTAGTAATACTGGATATATCAAGACTTAAGTTATACTGCACATATGTGCATTCTTTCATTAGTTTCTCCTGAGGATTCTGTTAGAGTTGAGCCATCCTTACAAATAGCTGATCATGGAAGTGAAATCAATTTTACTTGCACTGCTCAAGGAGGACCTGACAATATCTACTATTGGTTTTTGAATGCATCTAATCATATTTGTACTGACTGTTCTACCTCTTCACAAGATGTAAACCAATTCTTAATGGGTAAGAAAACTAATAGCTCACACCTTAAGATCAATCTTTGTCCTTACACAGATCTTTCAAATAGTTCAGCTCTCGATATGACATTTGTGTCTAGAGGGCAAGTACTAACAATCAGTGATGTTAATGCTACACTTCATGGTGGAACTTACTTCTGTGTTGTTCTCAATGATGCTGGTTATGATGTTGCCACTGGAGTTCTCTTTGTAACAGTAACATTTACTCAACAACCAACAGATATAAAAACAACTGTCAATATGAATGTTGAATTTACATGTGAAGCTCAGTCTTTTCCATATCCCTTTTATAGTTGGGAGAGATTAATTGATGGTGGATTTGTTAGTGATGAGCGTGGGAATATGACAACATTACCATTTATGCCAGTGAGTTACAGTGATGCTGGTGTGTATCGATGTGTGGCTACTTCTAGTAATGGAAGTGAAGTAATCAGTACACTGGGATCAGATAATGCTACTTTACATGGTGAGTTGAATATATATAATATTAATTTAATGTTAATAATATCTTTAGTATCACCTGAGGATTCTGTCCAGTTAATCAATCAAACATTGACTAAACAAGGAGGTACATTTAGTCTTGAATGTAGAGCTGAAGGAGGTCCTAACAATCAATACAAGTGGTTTTTTGAGGATGGGTCTCTTTGTGGCAGTAATGCTTCAATAAATATCACTAGTTCTAGTAATGACACTCATAGTGTATCTATTTTGAGTGTAAGTAATGTGGATGCTGCTACACACAAGGGTGACTACACTTGTAATGTGACCAATATGGCAGGATCAGAGTCAATGACATCTACTGTTGTTGGTAAGTCTGTTTTACAGACTTGATTGAGTTAGACTTACTTAATTTCATTTCTCATAGTTTCTCCTGAGGGAATAGTATCTACATCACCTATGAATACAACCCACAGTAGAGGTGACAATGTTACCTTTACTTGTACAACTGATGCAGGACCTAACAACAGATTTACATGGTTTAAACGAGGTCAAGATCAGGCTTGCTGTCCAGGAGGACTACCTGTTGATATTAATGGTAAACATCATCTTTGTACATGTTTTTCTCACTACTGATTTATTTCTTATAGAACTTTTAAATGATACATCATTGATTGTTGGTAATGAACAAACATTTGTTCTTATCAATATCAATGTTTCACATGGAGGTTCTTATGATTGTGTTGTCATCAATGATGCTGGATATGGTATTAATTCCTCAATACTATTTTTTGTCCCTAAATTTGTTGTACACCCTCAAAATGTGGAGTTAGAACAAATGAAAACATTGAATTTGACATGTAAAGCTGAAGGTTTCCCATGTCCATCAATTCAATGGAAAAAGATGAACAGAGTAACAGGAATGTTTGAAGCAATATCTGATGAAATCAGTAATATCTTTATGATCAATTCAGTTAACTTTTGTGATTTTGGTATGTATCAGTGTGTAGCAAGTAATGTGATAAATGGTGTGGAATATAATGCCACTAGCTCAGCAGCTCTAGTGACTATTTCTCCCAGAGGTTCAGTAATAGTTCAACCAAAAAATATGACATTTGACTATGAAGATGAAGTAAATCTTACATGTACTTGTCAAGGAGGACCTAACAATATGTTTAGTTGGTTATTAAATGGGTCCACTATCACATCTGGTACCAATAACTACACAATCAGTTCTACAGAGTTCTCCTCCATATTGACAATAAGTGGTATCACAGCACCAGATAATGGTGGTCTATATCAGTGTATTGTACAAAACAATGCTGGTAGTGGTAGTGATACTACATATGCTTTCATCAGTCCAAGATTTTTAATTCATCCTCTACGGATTTTACCTTTTAATGGTACAATACAAAACTTGACATCTGAAGCAGAATCATTTCCAGTTCCACAATACATGTGGCTTAAACATGAACAAGATGGAAGTACTTTACATGTAGGACTAGATGATTATTTTCTTCCATTTAATCCAATTGTCTCTGATGATGCTGGTATTTATCAGTGTATAGCAACTAGCAACTCAATTACAATATACTCTGATAATGCAACTTTATCTGGTGAGTTGAATATAAGTAAATTAATATTAATATAATATTAATTAATATGAGTTGAATGCAATATTAATATAATATTATCAAGATCCTATTTTTAATATCAGTTTTACAACAACCAATTGCACCAGACTCTAATATAACATCTAATAGTGCTATTATACAATTGAGCCTACCTGCTGACGCAAGTGGCATTATTACAAAATACACAGTGACAACAAATCCACTTCATTTTGTAAATTCGTCTTTAAGTTCAAGACAAAAGAGACAGACCAATATTGGTGGTGATGTGATGCGATGTCTGAATTTTTTGCAAATGAATGCAACAGTTATAGTCAGTGCAGATGGTAATGTAACTATGATAAAAGTAACTGGCCTAGGTAAGTTAACTTGTGTATAATGACATTATTTGATGTTTACTTTCTCTAGTGCCTTATATTGTTTATCAAGTTGTAGTACAAGCTTCTACTAGTGTTGGTACTAGTTTTCTTTCTCTTCCACAGCAATTTTCCACCCTTGCTGACAGTAAGAGAATAAAAATGGTATATAAAATGATGTCTTCTTTTTTATATAGAACCTGGTCCAATTGAGGTTTTAAGTGGAACTACTCAGACATCTTCTAGTATTGTTATATCATGGAGGTCACCTCCCTGTCCTAATTCATTGTTAAGTGGTTATAAGATTTATTACAAAGAAGGATATACTCCTCAAACTGGTCTTATTAGTAGTCACAACTATTCAACTACAGTCTTAAGAAATACATCTAGTTTCTTGTCACACATAATCAAAGGACTGACAGCAGGCAGTTCATATCTCATACATGTACAAGCCTTCTCTGAACAATCCAACAATATTGAATTGCTAGGAGATGTTAATGAAGAAATTGTTATTAAAATTAATACTATGATCAGAGTGCCTAATGTAGATGATCAGACATCTACTGGTATATCCACTATAAGAACACTTCTCCCAATACCTGATGATTTTGCTAGTGCATCAGGAATGAATAATATCATGTAAGTTTGTGTAATTATAATAAAGAATCTAATAATGATAACAAGACAAATTGACTTATTTGTTTCGTCTCTCTACAGATATTATGGTATTATAGTTGTACCTGATCCAGACCCTAATTTCAATATTAGTGTAACTAACTTTGATACACAATATCCAAATATACAACCTTATGTCAGTAGAGGTAACAATCGCTACTACATCACAGCTGCTTGGAATGATCTTGATTCAGTACCTCGCAATTTTACAGTAGGAAACCAAAGTAATAATACTGTAGCTGTTAGAAATGGAACTAGTGAGACCTATCACAATGCAAAGCTACAAAGGAAAACACCATATTGTATTTATATTATAGTATATGGTCAATGGAATATCAGTAATGTAAGTTATATGAACTGAAATGAAACATTTATATACTCATATTTTTAATATTTAGGATATTATTATTCGATACTCAGAACTAATATGTATTGACACTATTGACACTACTGACACAAGTAAGCTGACAATATAGACACAAAGTATCATTACTTCTTTTTTATATTTGGATTAGAATACAATTTGATAGTTCTAGTTGTCTCACTTATTTTATCATTCCTGTTCATCTGTTGCATTGTGTTGATTATAATTATTATAATTATAATATGCTGTTGCTATAGACGACGCAACAAGTATTCACTGTAAGATAATGTTATTAGATGAGTATGACATGAAAATAAAATTGTGTTGTTGTCTTTTTTAGAAATAGACATGATTTTGTTATTGCTGAGAGAGTAGATACTTTACAACTAAAACAGAAACCTGAAGAGAAAGAAACTATTATCTTGAACAAGTTTGCAGATAAAGGTCATTTAAAAAGTCATTGAATAATTACATGTTCTCAAAGGAAATATTAGAAACTAAGGTAATCAATTGTTTTATGTTACAGATACTGACAGAGATCCTGTATCTGTTATGGAGTTTCCTGAGTATGTTGAACATATGCACACTAATCAAGACTACCTCTTTAGTAAAGAATTTAGTGTATGTGATATAAAGCATAGAATTTAAATTAAATGACTGGCTTCTCTCTGTATAGTATATTGAGCCCCAACATTCACCTGGTCGTAATGCTTCCACAGCTAACAATGACAAAAATCGTTACATGAATATTCCAGCATGTAAGTTTCTAAAGATAATTGAAAATTATAATTTTATTTTGTTTTCTAGATGACCATTCTCGTGTTGTCCTCAAACATAGTCCCAGTGGTTCTGATTACATTAATGCTAACTATATTGAAGTAAATATATACAGTCATATATTGATATTGTTATATATAATCCTTGTTTATTTTATAGGGTTTTGAGAAGAGTGGTTCATTTATTGCTACACAAGGTCCTATGATTAACACTGTTAATGACTTTTGGTATATGATTTGGGAGAATAATGTATCAGTAATTGTTATGTTGACTAATTTAGAAGAAAGGGGACGAGTAAGTTTTATAAAATATAAATTGTATGTTTATAACATGTCTCTTCTATATAAGACAAAATGTCACCAATATTGGCCTGAATCACCTTTTGAAGGAGAAAATGTCATTGAATATGGTCCTTTGCAAGTGACATTTGTTGAAGAATCTTCAAAAGGTCATCAAGTGATCCGTACATTTACATTAAGTGATGGTAGTAAAGAGAAGACTGTGGTACAGTATCATTTCATTTCCTGGCCTGATTATGGAGTGCCATCATCAGTTGAACCATTGTTAATATTTGTGGAAGAAGTTAAGAAAGGCTATGATCCATTTGAAGGACCAATGGTAGTCCATTGCAGGTTAGTATGAGTTATTAGGAAAAGCAGAGATAGTACTTTGCAGTTGGAATAAAATGATAATAGCTACAATGTTCTATATATTGATTTAGAATACTTTAATGTATTACAAAATTATTACAAATTACTCTTGTAATTGCATTAAGATGTTATGTTAATGTCAACAAATTTTTTCAATCTATGCAGTGTTGGTACAGGTCGTACTGGAACATTTATTGCTATTCTTGTCCAATTGGCTCGTATACAATCAGAAAGAACTGTTGACATTTACAATTATGTCCGTTATATGCGTACCCAACGTCCTATGATGGTAATGAATGAGGTATGTGTCTCTTATGTTATAATATTATAATAATATGTTCTACTAAAATGTAGGAGGAGTATATCTTTATTCATGATGTACTTGTTGAAGCTTTGAAAGAAGGAATGATTGAATGGGAAGGCAAATCTCTAGAGAAGGGTAATGACACAAAAGCAGAGATGGTTACTATTGACAACAAACGTGATCTGATAAAAGAAGAGGAAATTGAGGCTTTTGAAAGCCGTGGTGAAGCCAATGATGAGGAAACCCTCATATGATAAAGATTAATGTATCTGTTAACTTTTAAATATTATAAATTCAGGCCATTTTTGATTTTGTTTAATTAGTTAGTTTAATAATAAAATAGAAGTAGATGTTGCCATATAACTTGATTTTTTAAAGATATTATTTTTATTTCAAGGATTTTTAATGTAAGTTAAATGAGGATGATTCAACACTCTAAAAATACTTTAAAAAGCTACACTCTCACATTCTCACATAATGAATACTTCACTCGGTCTATTAGCCACACCTACTTCAGCATTGATAAATTAATGTTACTACTGTGTGTTGTACTATTATTACAAAGAATTGCAATGAATATTCAAATCATGGCTACAGTGAACACAATTGAGGGAGAAGAGTGTAGTAGTACTAATAAATAACATAAGATAACTAGCTCAGTCTGTAATTAGAGGTTGACTTAAAAGAATATCTTATTTAGATATGCAGTCTCATCCAATGGGGCCTTCTTCAGGGATATGAAGTAAAGAAAAAACATACATTTTCTCTATTTCAAATTCTTATACCTAACAAGGCTCTATTGGCAGAAATATTGTAAATATTGCTCAGTGTATCAACATCTAAAGTTAATTATGTCCTTATGTTGACCTTAAAAATAACTTTAATGGGTTTGTTATAAATGCTTTATACTTGTCTTTATGGCAGTAATACTTTGCTTATGGATAATACAGCTAACTTTGGAATTTTAACTACAGACTTGTATTACATTAACAAAAAGTACTATAGCAGTAATGGTGTACCATATAATTAAAATTAAACAAGAAAAATTGTTGTAGAAAAATTCAAAGTTAATACAAAGAGACTTTACTAACAGGTTAAGGTAGTCACTAGTCACCTTTTATTATATAAAGATTTAATGCATGGAGAAGACATAATACCCTCACGACTAGGGTAGAGTTACATGTAGTAGCTCCCATGTACATGTAGACATAAGTAAATTATAAAGATCACTATATCTATAATAGCATTATACAAACTTGCTCAATGAGGCAGTCCTGTACAAACCATGAAGCAGAAGAGGTAGCTGTTTGTATCATATGTATTAATTTTAAATCTTTTATTGCCATTTGCTACAGTTAGAGATGTTTAAATTTAAAAGTATGATTAATATAGATAACGCAAATCACTGCAGTGATGATCACCATTTTCACTTCCAAGTTAGAATATATACTATAATGACATTGATCATGTGGAAATACTAATTGACCATGGCTACTTAGCAACACTAATGATATGGATCTATTAATCATGTATGTAGTACTAGTGGAATTTGAATTTAACATGTATTAATTTTAGTGATTTTTGCAAGATATACCAATTCAAGTTAATTTTCTTAATGAAATAAAATTTTTAGCATGTATAATTTTAGTGATTATTACAGTATTTGTTAAATTTGTTAAAATTAGTACATGCAATTGATGGTCAGTTTAAAATATGTTTTTAAATTAATAACATTAGTAGACACAATTAATAATAGGCTTAAATACATATTCCTCACTGCAGTTTTACTACCTAGCATGCTTCAGCATGCCAGGCAGTCGTATTGTTCTGGACCACATGAAATGTTTTTATATTGGCATGTTTATTTTCATTGTTTTTATTGTATTGTTGTATACAACAAAGAACGTGATGAATAAAATTTAAACATATACTTGAACTGTTGACACATATGGCATTAATTACCAATAATTTAATGTCATATTAACACTACATTAATTTATCTATCTCATAGCTGACAAACAATGCATTTCACTTAAAGGTGATTGTCCTAACTACATCAATGTAAGTACTGGCTATATATCAAGGGTATAGACAAGGGTGGACAGAGTCTTATACAAAAGTTCACTCTCTTTACTCTATAGTTACTTTGACATAATGCTAGTTCCCAAACATTTGTTTGCTTTAGTCCTCACTTTATTAACTAGATTATAACTGAAAGTTATTTTATAATTATTTTTAATAATGATGATGTCACAGTAAAACACTGGAGTTACAAAATTGGAATATAGACAAAAGTATTTATAGACCAACTACAAAATGCTATATAATCTTTAAAAGAAGAGAAACAACTTGTGAGAAGCTTAAAGGCTTCAAAGTATTGTCAGTTACACTACAATGTTATAGCACTTGGGATTAAGTTTATTTAAATCCATTACAAATATAACTATGATTGTTATTGATGATGGGCATGGATAATTGTGTTTCAAAGCCTCCTTCTAAGGCTCTGCTTTCTAATATATGATCATTCTATAGCACTACAATCTTCTAAATTACATTGTATTATGACATTTTCATGTATAAATATATCATAGTCTGACCATTTCAAATCTCTAAGTAAGTGCTTCTTCCTGGGCATTCTATTCTGTCACTATTACTGTATAGCAGGTAATTTGGGTGAATTGTGTTTCATTTGTGGGTCACAATTTTATCACCCAAATGTTTAATTAGGGTGTAGTAAGATGAAAGAAGTCATTTGCCAAATTTAATTTGCCAAAATCTATTTTATATTGATTTGTAAATATTTTCTCCCACCAAAATTACCTGCTATATGTCTATTAGAAGAACAATAATAAAATGATACATATATTGTAGTATGTATATGACAGCAACAATAGTAATGAATTAATTATATTTTGTCATTTATTATTTAATGTATATTGAATTAAGTAGACAAATTATAATGGATGATAAACATATATACACACAATACTGCTTATGATAAGAATTGATTGGTAGTATATTACATTCAGATCCATTACAATTCAGGCTAATTGATAATGGTATATATAATATAATAATTTTAGAATTATTATTTTATTATTTAATTATAAATATTTTAAATCTATATTAAAATAAGTACTATTAATAAATCTTACAGATCTAGTGTCTAGAGTTCTCTATACTTGAAGTACAGTTCACAGCTGCTGCCATAGTGCAGCAGCAGACCCCTACTTCCTGTCTTATGATGTCATCATAAATTGTGACCATCCCACGTATATCTGTGCAAACGTTTTCTCTCCTTTCTCTCTGTCTTCTGTGTCGTCGCTGCGGCTAAGTCCCCTTGAACTAGTGCGCCTGCTGTCGTGACAGAGTCATCTAGATAGATGGAGCCCAGCTCTATGCGGTTAGGACTCCTAGGGAGAGTTTTGCCTTTTCTATTACTACTTATTCTCTACCAATTACCAGAAAGTAAGTTATATATTGCAATCATTAATGAAGGATATAATACAGAGAATTTTGAGTAGAACTATTCGTATTTTGTTTAAATTTATTGTTAGTACTGATGTCTTGTGTGTGAAAAGATGATGTACAATATATTTTATGTGTTCCTTGTATTAATACATACAGGCAATGCTCAGTCACCAACTATACAACCAGCAGGAGTGTTCTTATTAGAACTGAATGAAGTACTCACATTGAACTGTGTAGTAGATCGTAGTGACATTGTTTCATATGTGTGGAGATTGAATAATGTTACTGTACAAAATGACACCAGTCCAAACATCACCATTTCATATATAAATGCTTCTTCAGTTGATCAGGGTGGTGTGTATCATTGTACAGTGTATGATTCTGTTAATAAAGCAGACTCCACTACTAACCAAGTATTTGTGGCTTTTGCACCTCTCATTACCACGTCACCACAATCTGTTGATGTAACTAGAGGAGATCGAGTTAAATTATCCTGTAACGTGACCAGTTTTCCAGTTTCCACAATAGAATGGGCTAAACTGCCATCAGGTTTCATAGTGGATAATACAACAAATCTAAACAATTTATCTCGTTACCTTAATCCACCAAATACTGTAACTACCTTTGACAATACAACTAATAGTGATACCTTCAATTCCTCAATACTTGTCATTGAGTCTGTGTTGGGATCTGACTTTGGTGACTATGTATGTATTGGTATCTTAGACAATGATACATTGGTTATACTAGAAGGCTCTGGATCTGCTATTGATGGTGAAAGAGTACTGATGATCATAATTGAGGTATCAGACATTGCTACCATTACAGGTAAGAGAAGCCATTTTTAAGGTGTTAGTCATTTGAATGGCTTAATGTGTTTATAATTCACAAATTCAACATTGGCGGTCCTTTTATTGTTACTTTAGCTGTTTGAAGTTAAGATTTATATTAGAGAATTATATTAAATGAAATAATGAAGATTTATGATTTACCTATTTGATCTTTATGTAGTTAACTCTCTCTTACTTATAGAGACATATTTACTTTCAGTATTATTAATTTTGTTTACTAACTGTGGTCATATAATAGAAGACTGCTAACTACATTTTGGAAACTTTAGTAGTGTTTAATGAACTATATAACCTGGAATGAATATTACTATATATCTATGTAATGTTAGAGTGGTATTCACTAGTGGTATTCACTATAATTAGTTTAATGCATTAATACAAGTATGTGTGAGTAATCTTGAAGATGGTATGGAATGAATGGACTCAGTGTTTGTTGGTGCCATTTTTACACTTAAGGTCTTTGGGTGAAGTGAAAAAGGAAGTATGTTTTGAAAAAATGAGGTGTAAAAATATGTGAGAATGACCAACACATTGTCTTATTATTATGACAATCAATGATATATAAAATGAAATGTGATAATTAGTATGTTTTAATGCCACTAATATGACACTATGACACTTCTCTTGTGTAATTGAATGTTAGTGTTAGGGAGAGAATGTTTTTCATACTTTCATCATCAAAATCTACTTTCGATATGATATATTCTACTGTTGTATGATATTATTGCACTGTATATATATATATATAGTTTAACTGTTTACATAACTCTCTCTCTCTCTCTCTCTCTCTCTCTCTCTCTCTCTCACTCTCACTCTCTCTCAGTTGCTCCTGTGAATGTGGTTATCACTCCACCTGAAATTCTCAAAACCAGCAACTCTGAAGTTAACTTTACTTGTACTGCTGAAGGTGGTCCTAATAACATATTTCAATGGTTTCTAAATGATGTACCTGTGAATAATACAGCTTCTGAACTTACTATAACATCTTCAAATGATAGCTCCATACTAAGTATTACTCCAATTAATGCAACTCAACATGGTGGAATTTATACTTGCCTTGTAACTAATGGTGCTGGTAACAGTAGCAACACTACAACACTTAATGTCCGACCAATTATCTTAATACAACCAGTATCGCAGATATTTACCAGTAATGGAAGTAATGAACAATTAGTGTGTCAAGCTGAAGCATTCCCATCTCCAACATATACATGGATACAACTAGATGGTAAAGATCCTGGTGTCAATACACCTGTATTACGTTTTACACCTGTGATGTTTGGTGACGAGGGTACGTACCAATGTATTGTCAACACTGGAAATGAAAACGTGAACTCAACTACAAGTACTGTTATTGGTAAGTAATCCACAAGTCAAAATCATTTTTTAGTTATTAGCAATAATAGAATAAAGGAGTTAGCTCTCAATACTAATATTAATATAATACTAATACTAATATACTAATATTAATAGTGTCATTGTATTAGACCTACACACACAGAACTTAATCTATTTATTTTGGCTCATGTCAAGTATTCAATAACTTGGGACATCCTAGCTCTTGGCAAACTGTTGGCCAAGAGTCCTTGTTTGTGTATATAATGAATGAGTGTATAATTGTACTAGTATTACTGTCTGTGGTTAACTGAAGTCATAGGTATGTGTGTGTGTGTACATGTAATGTACATGTAGTAATAATACATGTAATGTATTACATCCTTTACTCATTCAAGTTAGTTCTTTACCACATACCTACCAGCTGTTAGTAGTACTCACTAACACTTGTTAAGATAAAAACTTAATATATAGTGGACATTCCATTTACCTTATTAGCTTCTCATCATTACTGTTAGAGAGTTTTTGAGTAGTGGGAGTTAATATTATCACAACTATGCTAGTATTTGCTTAACTCTCTCTCTCTGATACATTCTTTACAAGTGTTACCTAACTACTAGTTGCTATCTATGTATCCATTAGTAGTTGGCTGTGTGTCCATTAGAATTTTATATATCCATTAGTAGGTATATATCCATTGGTAGCAAAGGCTAATAGGCTATATATCCATTAATAGCTAGCTGTGAATCCATTGGTAGCTGTCCATGTGTCCATTAGAATTGTTTGTATGTCTATTTGTAAGTTTATGTCCATTGGTAACAAAAGTTAATAGGCTATGTGTCCATTAATAGCTAATTTATGAATTAAGTAGTAGCTTGCTATCCATCCATAACCTAACTGTGCATCCATTGGCAATTCAGTCCATTTAGTTTCATATTCATAAATTGTATGACAGACATGTGGTATTTGTGGAATGTTTTGAAAAGAGGAAATTATAATGTGTAGTTTGTATGACTACAGTCACAAGATATCATATGGTATTTGAAGTGTGTAATAAAATCAAACAATATCCTTCATTAGATTAAGAAAACCGGCTCAGATCCATCAAAAATACACTATTGATGACATGTAGCATATGACTGAAAAATTATTTAAAGTATTCAACTTATGCCAGAAAGATAACACATTAAAAAGGGATTGTACAAGTTGACATACTCCTACATACACTTAATCTACTCACATTGTACAGTAATAACAATAATAGGTCTATAGTTTATATACATAATAGTGAACATTAAGTAGACTAGACAACCTAATTTAAAATTACAGTGTCATTGTATTTACTGCCAATATTTTCAGTTGTTCCATCCAAACTTGTTATATCTATACTTCAAGTCATTATATATATCTTGTTATATAATGATGTTGTTATATTTTCACGCTTATGTTGTGGTAACAACACGTACACAAAATAATCATGTTATGTTTATTTAACACATATAGGGAACGTTTAAAATAATTTTTATGTGGGTTGTTGTTTTACTATGTTGATTATATTTTTAAATCAACTAAATTTATTCTTCTGTAGTATCTCCAAGTGGTAGTATACAAGCTCAACCTGTTACTCAAATTGGTAAAATTGGTAACAGTGTCACATTCAATTGTTCAGCTCTAGGAGGTCCTAACAATGCATATTTTTGGACTAGAGTTGCCAGTGTTGTTACTGCTTTGAGCACAATAAATTCTTCTATTGACGTTTCAGGATTTATAAATAACTTGAGCCCAGCTGAACTAATTCAAAGTGGTGATGAACTAACTATTAACATTACAAGTGGCCAGAATGATGGAGGAGACTACACATGTATAGCTGTCAATGAAGCAGGATTTGATAACACTAATGTTACTCTATTAGTAGAACCACTGATCACCACACAACCAGTAAACCAATACATCAAACCAGGAGATGATGTAACATTCTCTTGTGAAGCTGATTCCTTTCCTCCACCTACATATCAATGGGAGAGAATGAATGTATCAATGTCCAGGTTTGAACCCATTAATTTAATTGGGTCTGACAGTCCCAACTATACTATAAAGAATGTCGATAGTGATAACTTTGGTTTTTTCCGTTGTGTTGCTATGGCTACTGGCATTACTGAAAATGCCACTTCTGAAGTAGCAGTACTAACTGGTAAGTATAAGATATTAGCAAACAGCTCCTAGAATAATTATAATCAAATTAAATATTTTTAGACACACGTTTAGAACAATTATATAATTAATTAGTAGAGTAATAAGTAATGTCAATTATTAAATCTTCTCTTCTATAGTTTCCCCTCAAGACAGTGTCTTTGCATCCCCTTCAAGTAAGACTGTCTCACGTTACGAAAATGCAACCTTTGACTGTTTGGCTGAAGGAGGTCCCAACACTATAATAATATGGATCAAAGGCAGAAACCCATTATCTTCGATGGCTCCTCCATTAAATGTCACAACAGTTCTTAGTACACTAACTATTGTTAGTAATGAATCAACATTAGTACTGAAGTCTATTGTAGGAGATGATGGAGGAGAGTATACTTGTATAGCTATTAATGAAGCTGGATTTGATAATGACACAGTTACTCTCTATATCTTTCCTAATATCACAAGACAACCTGTAAACCAATATGTTCAACCTGGAGATACTGTGACTCTATATTGTGAAGCTGACTCCTTCCCTCCACCTACTTATCAATGGGAGAGAAGAAATGAAACTGGACACTTTGTAGCTATTTCAGGAGAGACTAATACTAACTTGACTATAGTTAATATCCAACATGGAGCATTTGGTGATTATCACTGTGTTGTCACTACTCCAATCATTGATGAAACAGCTACCTCTAATACAGCAGTTATAACTGGTAAGTATAGTAAAATAAAATTTAAAATGTAATGTCATCATCTCTTCCAGTATCAATGTATACTCTTAAATACAGTAAACAATCTTGTAGAAATTTCTTACATTTCCCAATTCATATGTAATACTTTCTCTCTCTCTCACAGTATCACCAGTTAACAGTGTTAATGCTACACCTATGATACAAACATTTTCACGATTTTCAAATGTCACTTTTAACTGTACTGCTGAAGGTGGTCCCAACACTATAATACGATGGATCAAAGGGAGAAATCCATTGTCTCCAATGACTCCTCCATTAGATGTCACATCAGTTCTTAGTACACTAACTATTGTTGGTAATGAGTCAACATTAGTACTGGAGTCTATTGTAGGAGATAGTGGAGGAGAGTATACTTGTATAGCTATTAATGAAGCTGGATTTGATAATGACACAGTTTATCTTCTAGCACAACCAGAGATTATAACACAACCTCAAGATGTATATTTAAATGCTGGTAATGACTTAAGTCTAACTTGTGTAGCTGATTCCTTCCCTCCACCAATGTATCAATGGGAACGAATGAACAGAACCACTGGAGTCTTTGTCCCATTACCGGCTGAATTTGGAGGGAACACCAGTAATTTGACGATTACTGAGATCCCTTATCAAATATATGGCACTTTTCGCTGTGTTGCTTCAGCTCCAATGATTGAAGTTAGTTCCACTTCAAATGAAGTATTAGTCACAGGTAAGTATATGTTAATGTTGTCTTGTAGCTATCTTGTCTATCTTGTCTCCTTCCTGTAGTTTCTCCTGAAGGAAGTACTTTAATTGATCCTGATTTTATTATAGTTGATAATGGTAGTGATATTACATTCACATGTTCAGCTCAGGGAGGTCCTAATAATACTTTTATATGGACACGACAGAATAGTACCAATAACTTTAATATCACAGAGAGTTTTCGTTCTTTTCCATTGAATGTTGCTGAGCTGTTGGACATCATTACTGATGAAATAATTACAATAGGTAACAATTTAACAATCTCTTCAATAAATGCTACACAAGATGGAGGAGGCTATGATTGTCTTGTTATTAACGAGGCTGGAGCAGAACAAAACACATCTACTCTCTATGTTCGACCTGTTATAACAGAACAACCTGATGACCAGTATGTAGTTGATGGGCAGACCATTACCCTCTCCTGTAGGGCTGACTCCTTCCCTGCTCCTGAGTACCAGTGGGAAATGATGAACAGAACAACAAGAATGTTTGAATCGATTGAGAATGCAACAGATCCTACCTATATTATCTCATCAATCAGTTATTATGATTATGGCAAGTATCGTTGTGTTGCTACTGCTAATGGTATTGCTGAGAATGCTACTTCAGAACCAGCTCTCATTACAGGTAAATAATTTCATGTATATTATTAGACACACAAAGGAATGTCATGTTAGACAATCAAAAATGTAATAGAGAGCAGAGTTTCAAGCCAAAACTAAAACTAAACTAAATTGTTTCAGTCTAAATATAGCTTCATTTTAATATCACTAAGTAGACATCATCAAAGCTAGCCATTAATAAATATACTACTGTTATAATATTAATAACTTATGAAATGAGTGGACATTGCTATAAGTTAATGATATAATTCTGAATATCTACTTTTACATGTGGTAGACAATCTTGTAGAAACCGCTTACCTTTACTGAATCATATAATTAATATTCTCTCTCTCTCTCTCTCTCTCTCTCTCTCTCTCTTTCTCAGTATCACCTGTTGGCAGTGTTATTGCTACACCTATAACACAAACAGTTGAACGATTTTCAAAGATCAGTTTTGATTGTATGGCTAAAGGAGGTCCCGATACTATCTATCGATGGATCAAAGGAAGAAACCCATTGTCTTCAACGACTCCTCCATTAGATGTCACATCAGTTCTTAGTACACTCGATATTGTTAGTAATGAGTCAAGATTAGTACTGGAGTCTATTGTAGGAATTGATGGAGGAGAGTATACTTGTATAGCTATTAATGAAGCTGGATTTGATAATGACACAGTTACTCTCTATATCTTTCCTAATATCACTAGACAACCTGTAAACCAATATGTTCAATCTGGAGATACTGTGACTCTATATTGTGAAGCTGACTCCTTCCCTCTACCTACTTATCAATGGGAGAGAAGAAATGAAACTGGAAACTTTGAGGATATTTCAGGAGAGACTAATACTAACTTAACTATAACCGATATTGAGTATGAACAGTTTGGTGAATATCACTGTGTTGTCACTACTCCAATCATTGATGAAACAGCTACCTCTAATACAGCAGTTATAACTGGTAAGTGTAGTAAAAGTTTAAAAAGTGATGTCATCATCTCTTTTAGTATCTGCAAATGGCAGTGTTACAATTGATCCAGACTTTATCATAGTAGATAATGGTAGTAGTATCACATTTACTTGTTCTGCTAGAGGAGGTCCTAATAACACTTTCCTTTGGTTCCGTACAGCAGATATTAATGATGCATTAACTAATTCAAATCTACTAACACAATCTCCATTACCAATCAACCAGCTAATAATGGAATTGTCTAACATAACTCTTGCTACAGGGACTATCTTTACAATTACATCAGTAAATGCTACTGAAGATGGAGGATCTTATGATTGTTATGTTTTCAATGAAGCTGGATCTGAGAATAACTCTACAACTCTCTATGTTAGACCTGTCATAACAGATCATCCAAATGACCAGTATGTAGATGAAGGAGAGACAGTTATACTCTCCTGTAGAGCTGACTCATTTCCTGCTCCTAAGTACCAGTGGGAAATGACGAGCAGAACAACAGGAATGTTTCAAGAACTTCTAAATGAAAATGATTCTACATTGATGTTTTCTCCAATTGATTACAATGACTTTGGTAACTATCGTTGCATAGCAACTGCTAATGGTATTATTGAAAATGCCATATCACTTCCAGCATTAGTAACTGGTTAGTAATTTGTATCAAATTCATTTAAATAGATTGTTTTCTCTATATGCTATAGTATCTCCAAAGAGTAGTATCTTTGTGACACCTTCAAATCAGATCCTAGCTATAAATTCAACTGCTTATTTTAACTGTACTGCTGAAGGTGGTCCCAATACTATCTATCGATGGATCAAAGGGAGAAATTCACTGTCTCCAATGGGTACTCCATTAGATGTCACATCAATTCTTAGTACACTCGATATTGTTAGTAATGAGTCAAGATTAGTACTGGAGTCTATTGTAGGAGATGATGGAGGAGAATATACTTGTATAGCTATTAATGAAGCTGGATTTGATAATGACACAGTTACTCTCTATATCTTTCCTAATATCACTAGACAACCTGTAAACCAATATGTTCAATCTGGAGATACTGTGACTCTATATTGTGAAGCTGACTCCTTCCCTCTACCTACTTATCAATGGGAGAGAAGAAATGAAACTGGAAACTTTGAGGATATTTCAGGAGAGACTAATACTAACTTAACTATAACCGATATTGAGTATGAACAGTTTGGTGATTATCGCTGTGTTGTCACTACTCCAATCATTGATGAAACAGCTACCTCTAATACAGCAGTTATAACTGGTAAGTATAGTAAAATAAAATTTAAAATATAATGTCATTATCTCCTTTAGTGTCTGCAAATGGCAGTGTTATAATTGATCCAGACTTTATCATAGTAGATAATGGTAGTAGTATCACATTCACTTGTTCTGCTAGAGGAGGTCCAAATAACACTATTGTTTGGGTACGATCCATGAATTTAGATCAATTACTTCAGCCTGGTTCAAATCTACTTACATTAATCATGACATCACCACTATCAGTTAGTGATGTATTGAATGAGTTGTCTAATATAACTCTCACCACTGGAGTATCTTTCTCTATCTCTTCAATCAATGCTACACAAAATGGAGGACAATATAGTTGTGTTGTTATCAATGAAGCTGGTATAGATGCTAACACTACTACTTTATATGTACGACCTGATATTATACAACAACCAGAAACTGTCTTTACAGAAGCTAATGTTTCTGTCTCTCTCACCTGCTTAGCTGACTCTTATCCTCGTCCACAGTATCGTTGGCAAAAATTGAATATGATGAATGACCAATTTGAATTTGTTATGAATGCTAATGAATCTACTTTGTCGTTTCCTTCAGTGAATTATGAAGACTATGGTGTTTATAGATGTGTGGCAAATGCTGAAGGAATTGTTGAAAATGCTACTTCTGATAATGCTGTCATTAATGGTATGAGTCATAAAATTTTTCTTGATAATCACATCAAAATTTAGCAATACAATTGATTCACCAATTATTTTTTTTCTAGTTTCTCCTGCTGGAAGTGTTTTTATATCCCCACAAATTGAGAACTCCTTTAATGGATCTACATTCAATTTGACTTGCAACTCTCGTGGTGGACCCCTCAATCGTTTCCGCTGGACATATTTAAGAACTAGAGAGATAGTATCCAACGAGTCAGTTTATGAACTAACAAGTACTGTATATACTGGAGGACAATATGAGTGCTTTGTATACAATGATGCTGGTAATGATACAGACACTGCTACTGTTAATAGTGAGTTATAATATACTGACTGAATAACTGTAGCTCTTAATTGACTGACTATAAAATATTACCACTCTACTTTTATACAGAGTAGTTATAGTATTAATCAGAGAATGACAAACTACGATTAATTAAGATGAAGTCCATAGATATAGAGTTAATGCCTACTATAGTTTGTTAGGGAGAACAAATAAACATTGGTTCACTGCATACACCACCAAGAGAGCTATAATATATTACTTTTTATATCTGTTAAACCACTTAGATTATTAAACTAATATTCACTATTAAGCCACTATAGCAATTGTTAAGTCATGATGTGGTCTTACCATAATCTCATATATAATACATATGTATTATTAATATATGGAACTCTTACTAATAACAGAATCCATATAAATCAAAGACATATTGTATTATTAAATATCCTTATTGTTCTAACTCAATGACTTTACTTATATCCTATAGTTGGGCCAATCATTATTACTAATCCTACAAGTATCAATGTTAGTATTGATATACATAACATTGTATTAACTTGTGAGGCTATTGGAGTACCTATCCCAGCAATAACATGGACACATAACGAGACAGTCCTCAATTTAGATGGAGGATCAGGTGACTTTGAGAATGATGTTTCTGTAGCCACTAGCACATCATTGGGCACTATAAGGAGTGAATTAACAGTGTTCTCAGCTCTTGCTAATAATACTGGTGACTATGCTTGTAATGCTACTAGTTCTGTTAGTTTCTATCAGTCTGTGATGAGTACAATTGCACTGGTACTTGTTCAAGGTAAGGCTAATGTGTGTACATGTACATGTGTATTATCATACTTAGCACTAATAGGATCATATTTGATCCAAAACTAATATACACATCTTAAGAATGTAAATTAATCAGATATAAAGCTACTTCTGAGTAATTCACTGGGAAGAAATGACATTTATTACAGATACTCATTATATATTAGTTGTAATATTACTATAAAAGATAAAAATACTATTATACACTAACTGACACTGAAAATAAACCATATAGTAAATGTTTTTGTGATGAAATGTACATTTCAGTGAGTCAACTGTAAATGTTGACATTTACTGCCAAATAGTTACCTATTATAAACAATGTATTATTCCATATTGTAATGACAAATATATTAAGACAATGTATAATGAGAATATATTGTATTTATTGGATCTCACATAAATGTATTATGTGTACACAAATTACTGAAATCATTAATCTCTTTCTCTCTCCCTCTCTCTCTTTCTCTCCTCTTAGCTGTTCCTGAGATTCCTATCAACCTCACTTTTAGTAATCTCACTTCTCGTAACCTTACTCTGTCGTGGGTAGAACCTCATGATAACAATGCTCCTATTCTTAACTATTTTGTGGTTTACACTGATCCTTGCTTCTTAGGAGGAGCTGAAGTAACACTATCAGTAAATGGACCAGATCCACCAGAAGAGTTATTCATTGATAACTTACATCCAGGAGTAACTTATAACTTCACTGTATTTGGTTATAATGAGGAGGGTAATGGTAGTTCTAGTCAACCACTGTCTGTTAGAACACTAGAAGAAGGTATGTAATAGTAGCATATTATAATAGCTACTCTCTCTCTCTCCCTTTCTTTCTCTCTTTCAGTTCCATCTGGATATCCACAAAACTTACAAGCTATAACACTCAACGCTACATCTATTCTAGTGACCTGGTCATCTGTCTTACCAAATGAAACAAATGGCATTATTGTTAACTACACAATATTTGTTAATACAGATGTCTCATTTGTGACAGCATTCACTGTTGATATCGAGGAAGCCACAACATTACAATATCAGTTTAATGGACTTGAAGAGTTTGTTAATTACAGTTTCTCTATATTGGCTTCTACTGCCATGGGAGAAGGACCTGCTAGTCCAACTGTGACCAGCAGAACTGATGAAGCTGGTTAGTGACTTTCTCTCTCTCTCTTTCATCTCTCGTTCTCCCACTTATTAGTTGACATTCTTTAATTACAAATAAAGCATATTTTATTTAGTAGGAGATCATGATCTATTGTTACTAATAATAACACATTGTTGTTACTAATAATAACACATACTATTAACTAAACTAACTCAATTATTACTACATACCTCTTATCATAATACACTCATCTCTTGTTACTATAGCACCTGCTGACTCCCCTCAAAACTTCACTGTTGATGACACTACACCTAATTCCATATCTCTCTCATGGTCTCCGCCCCCTATTGAGGACATTAATGGCATTATTGACACATATATCATTCGCTATAAGATAATTGAACAGTTGGGTGTGGCTATTGATCCAGTTGTTAATGTAACAAATGTAGGTGGTTCCATTAATAATGAGACACTTATGAACTTAGAGAATTACACTAAATATGAGATATCAATTACAGCTGTAACAATAGGAGAAGGACCTAATAGTACTTTGATACAAAGAACAGATGAAAATGGTATAATGATATAATTATTGGATTTATGGACAAAAGGACAAATGGATGGATGGATGAAAAGAATGGATGGACAGTCAGATTGATTAATGCAGAGATACTTGAATATGTAACTAATATTATTTTTTTCATATACTAGTTCCTGGAGCTCCACCTCAAAATCTAGTAGCCATTACAAACTCAACAACCAGTATTTATGTATCATGGGAAGCTCCGCCCCTTGACATGACCTTTGGTATCATAGAACTTTATGAGATACGATATGGAGAATATAATACCATTAGTGGACAACTAATGGATGGGACTACAGATATAACATTTGTCAATACCACAGATAATGCAACATTTAATATGACATTTTTTGGCCTTCAAGAAGCTCGAGAATATGGTTTCCAAGTCAGAGCATATACAGTTGGGCCAGGTCCTTTTACAAATATTGTCACTAATACAACATTTCCTGCACGTAAGATTGAAAATATATTTTACATTTAACAAATTTTAATGAATTACTTTTAATAAGTACAGAAACCACATTAACTCAAACCACATTAACTCAACCTTTAGATATAAATTAGTTATATGTATTATTTAGTACATGTACAAACACATGTACATGTTTATCAATCTAATTACTATAATATATAACTGTGATATTTATTCATACAATATGTTATTTTAACTCTTTTCTTATTATTACATAGCTCCTGCTGTTGCACCTGGTAATCTCTCAGCTCCACCAGCCAATCAAAGTGAACCCACATCAGTGACATTATCATGGGACCCTATTCCATTTGATGAACAAAATGGAGACCTGATATACATAGTCAGTATTGTTGCTTTAGGTTTGAATGATACAGGTGGTCGTAGGAAGAGACAGACTAATACATTTGAACAATGCCTTAATGCTAGTGGAACACAACCTGCATTTAATTTATCTGTATCTGGTGATAGGACTAGTGTTATTGTAACTGGACTAAGTAAGTTTGTTTATATTAACACAACTAATGCCAACCATTAGTTCATTTATTCAATCCATATATATATATATATATATTCATCTCTCATAAATGTCACAACATTATTATTTTTCTTTGTGTTCTGTAGCTCCATTTGCTCAATATAGTTTTAATGTCACTGGCCAGACTAGTGCTGGTCAAGGACCAACATCTCCATCTGTACCTTTTGCTACTCCTGAGGGAAGTGAGTATATTTGTTTTGTCTGTTTATGTCTGTCTGTCTGTCTGTCTGTCTGTCTGTTTCTGTTGATTTTTTTCCCTATTTTTCTCTAAAGTCATTTATATACATTTATCACATTTATTATGCATCCATTACATTTTATGTGTCCATTTCCAGTTCCTACTATGCCACAAACTCTCATTGTTACCAATATGAGTTCTACATCATTAAAAATTGATTGGACTCCACCCAGCTGTGACAATGGTATCAGAACAGGCTACACGGTAAACCCAATATCATTAAAATACTTTATATCTCATTTCCTCATTACAGATTGTATATGAATCTATTCCTTTTACATCATCAAACTATACTGGAAGTATTGGTACTCCATCATCACCTATTACTGTGGATGAAAATGATGTTTCTGTGACAATTGATAATTTAACACCTAATTCTCAATATCATTTTGCTGTCTATGCTCATACTCAAGCTACTAGATTTGATTTTAGTTCATCTAATATTACTGGAACTGGAATTACTAATGAAGATGGTAAATATCATATTATATAGATGGATGAATGAATGGACAGATGGATTCATCAAATGGATGGACAGATAGACATGAATGGATAGATAGATGGATGGATAGGTGGACAGTCAGATGGACAAATGAAGAGATAGATGGATGAATGGATGGATAGATGAATGCAAAGGAAAAAGATAAATGATGTCATTTCAAAATGTATGCTTTTTTCACAGCTCCTGAGGAAGTTATTAATCTAGACTCAATTAATCCAATTGCTCCTAATATTAATATCACATGGACTCCTCCTTCAATTAGAAATGGATCTTTTAATTATGACTTGAGTTATGTAGCTAGACAAGACTTTACTTACACTTCTCGCATTCAAAGTACTTCAGACAAAGTAGAGCTACCTTTTGGTACAACATCATATGTTATCACTAACGTCCTACCATTTGCAAACTATACTATTACAGTAGTGGCTTTTAATAGACAATTTGGAAGAATGTTCTCAAGTGATAATGTCATTGATCGCATAAGAACACAACCTATTAGTAAGTTATAGTAATATATTATCTGGATAATAAAATAACAATGATATAATGAAAGATACAATGTTAATAATATAATAGTCTATTTATAATGATAGTATATAATTGTAATAATGGGTCAAGCTATTTATTATTATTATTATTAGATGTAATGACTATATTAATAAATCATTGTTGTTATATAACAAATATTAGTAGTACTGTTCTTAACAAAGACATCTCAATAGACATCAGATCTATAATAATTTCAAATAGTTATACATAATATATAAATATGACTAAAGATTAATTTATTTTATCTCACAGGTTCCACAAACGTTACCAATTTTATTGCAAGAACTCGTAACACTTCATCAATCTTTGTATCTTGGGGCATCCCCTTGAGTCCTAATGGACAAATCACACAATACTCCATTAAATATATTGACAATGACCAACCTGTAACAACATCAAATCTTTACATTGCTATTCAAAATCTGAATGCTGGAACTACTTATAACATCACAGTACAACCTATTACTAGATATGGTAACCTTGTTCTGATGGGTACTATATCTATTGTAATTCCTGTGACTATTAATACAACAGCTCCCAATATAAATATAACTAATCCATCATCTAAGGGTATCTCCACTTTGACCTTAGCTTTACCACGTCCAAGTGCATTTGGAACAACACCTTTACTGTAAGTATTCTCTATTAGTTATAGCATCCATTCTTTTAATAAATTCATCCATAATATGTATCATATGTCCATTGATTCGTGATATACATCCATTCTAAATATCATAATGTCCATTAATTCCTGTTATTCATCCATTTATCATTAGGTTCTATGGTGTCATTGTAGCAAGTCAAGATAGATGTACTCAAAATTCAAACCAAGACTTACAAGCTCAATACCCAGATCTTCGACCCTATCCTGGTGTAAACTCATACTATATTACAGCTGGCTGGAATAATGCTACAAATTCAATTGTTCCTACAGAGTTAACTATTGGCAATAAAGCTACATATAGTGCAGTCCTTAATGGAGAGACACAAAGTTTCTACAATGCACCATTGAGTCGTTTTACATTTTATTGTGTTTTTGTTGTCATTCATCAAAGCACTGGAGTACCTGGGGTTTGTTATTGTCTATCCATCTATCATTAATTCATCCATTTATCCATTCTTTTCTATTTTGCAGGAAATATTAGTAAGATATGCAAAAATAGCTGAAGATGATACCAGTAAGAACATACCATAACCCATCTCAAATATCTAATTATTCATATTTCTAATTTTTCAGGACTTGGATATAGTCGTGAAGCTCTTGGTTTCTTTATGTCACTGATCATCCTTTTAATAATAGTGGGTGTGGTCGCAGTTATTGTCTTCATTGTCTATCGCAAATACAAGTATGCATTGTGACATTATATATCCATTGAAATATTTATTCATCCATTGAAATATTTATTCATCCATTGAAATATTTATTTATCCATTGAAATATTTATTAATCCATTGAAATATTTATTTATCCATTTAAATATTTATGCATCCATTAAAGCTAAGTGTTTTCTCTTATTTATTTTTATCATTATAGATACCGAATTTATGATCTTGTGAAGAGAAATGGTTCAAGTAGAGAAATGGACATTATCAATGCTGGTGGTAGCGTTGTCATAGTTAATCCACCAGTAACTGGTAAGTAATAGTAACATGATTTTCATATAGTAACTGTGTCCCTAAAATTGACTTGTCCTGTGTTTTTCTCTCTATAGAGCCAGTTAATGGAAAATGGGTTGATAGTAAGTGTTTAATGTAGTATATCTGGTTATAATACTGGTCTTTATCAATAGCATCTTTGAAAGAACCAATATATGTTGACAACTTTCCTGAACATGTTGCTAATATGCACTCCAATGATGACTATCTCTTCTCCGTTGAATATCCTGTGAGGAGAGAGAGAGAGAGGGAGGGAGAGAGACAAACAGATAGAGAGACAGACAGACAGACAAGCAAAGAGAGAGAGAGAGATAATTCAATGACTATACTCTCTTCTTCATAGACTGTTGAACCTCAACATCATCCAACTACTGAAGCAACTCATCATCCTGACAATGCTGTCAAAAATAGATATGCCAACATCACAGCATGTAAGATATTGCACACACACACACACACTAGATGTTTTAATGTACCTATGTAGTAGTTGCCATTTTTGTTAACTGTTTATTTTTTTAATAGACGATCATTCTCGTGTGAGACTGAGAGAAATAAAGAACGTTCCTGGATCAGATTATATTAATGCAAATTACATTGATGTAAGTAGAAACATTGATATATCTTTCTATCTATCTTATCATTAAATATTCACTCTTCTTTTAGGGTTATCAAAAACCAAATGCATTTATTGCCTCTCAAGGACCAGTTCCTCACTCTATCAACGATTTCTGGAGAATGATCTGGGAACAGAATTCAGCCATTATCGTTATGTTGACTAACTTGGAAGAGAAAGGAAGAGTAAGTAGAATTTATTATATCTTTACATGTCTTGTTTCTCTTATCTGCTTCTTCTTCTTCTACCACTTAGATCAAATGTCATCTCTATTGGCCTTCACCAGATAAAAGGGTTGCTGTTTATGGACAAATAAGAGTCCAATTACAAGAGGAGTTATCACTTACTGATCACACTGTTCGTACATTTTCTCTTCAACATGAAGGCTCCTCTGATGAGAGAATTGTGAAGCAACTTCACTTTACTGCTTGGCCAGACTTTGGTGTTCCTGAACATCCTACTCCACTACTTCGTTTTGTTCATAAAGTGTCTAATGCTAATCCAGAAAATGCTGGGTCAATGATAGTTCATTGCAGGTTAGTACATATGTTATTATTTGAATGATACAATGATACATCATATTGATACATTGATACATCATATTGATACATTGATACATTGATACATCACATTGATACAATGATATATCACATTAATACAATGATACATCACATTGATACAGTGATACATTACATTGATACAATGATACAGTACATTGATACAATGATACAGTACATTGATACATCACATCGATACATTGATATATCACATTGATACATTGATACATCACATCAATACATTGATACAGTGATACATTACATTGATACAATGATACAGTACATTGATACCTTCATACATTACATTGATACATGACATTGATACATTGTTCCTATTAACTGGTATTTTTTTCTTTATTAGTGCTGGTGTGGGTCGTACAGGAACATTTGTTTCAATTCTCTCTCAAATAAAACGCATTCAAGATCAACAAACTATTGACATCTTTAACTTTGTTCAATCAATGAGATTTAATCGATGTTTTATGGTTCAGACTGAAGTATGATATAATATCGTCTCAAATAGTTCATTTATTATATTTTTAGGCTCAATATATTTTCATACACGATGCTTTGTTAGAGTTTTTGGAGTGCGGAGAAACTGAGGTTTCTGCTAGGGACCTCAAAGAACAATATCGGTGAGTATGTAGATTATGGATGCATAGATAAATAAATGGATAAATGGTTTCATTGATTGATGCATAGGATAACTTGATAGATATAAAAACAACACATCCATTATATCCTTTCTCTTGCCTCTTTTTGCAGACGGTTAGGAGATATTATTGATAAAGAAGGCAAGACATTACTGGAAAATGAGTTTGAAAAGATTCAATCAACCATACATTCTGAACCTATTATATTTGCTGGTACACAATCAGTTAACAGACAAAAGAATCGTTATGCTAATGTCATGCCTTGTGAGTTTTATAGTGTCAAATATATTGCGTTGAAGTAGTTCTCATTTTTAGTCGACAAGACTCGAGTTAAACTAACCATTATTCCAGGTATTGATGGTTCTGATTACATTAATGGGAATTTTATTGAGGTATTGAATATTATAAAGGGATTTCAATTTGTTATTTGTTTTTCATTAATTATTAGGGGTATCTTAAGGGGAAGGCATTTATTGCTACTCAAGGTCCTCTTCCTGATACAACTGATGATTTTTGGCGTATGGTCTGGGAACATAAATGTGCTTCAATCATTATGTTAGCAAATGAAAGGGAAGGAAGTAAAGTGAGTGAATTGTTTGTGCTCTGATAAGTCCTTCATTCCATCCTTTCTTCTTCACTTCCTCCTTCTCTCACTTCCCCTCTTCTTCCCTCACTTCCTCACTTCTTCCCTCACTTCCTCATTTCTTTTCCTTCTCTATCTCCTCTAGGCTATGTGTCATAAATATTGGCCTGATTCAGGTACTCAAATGTATGGGGCTTTTGAGGTTACCATGCTTCCTGTAAAAGACTATCCTGACTACACTTTAAGAGAATTCAAGATTGTAGATAGCAGAGTATGTCTCTTTTATATATATCATCCTTACATCTATCCAACATTCCATCCATTCATCTATCTATTCGTCCATTTTAGGATGCCGAAGGAAGCAGTCAACATGTTAAACAGTTCCAATATACTAGTTGGCCAAGTCAAGGTGTTCCTCATACAGCCGTGGGTCTATTAGATGTAAGAGAACAAGTTGAAAAGTGGCAGAGGAACTCTGGAGATAAGCCAATTGTTGTACACTGCAGGTACCTCTAGTACCTTGTATCCAATGATATTAATTTTTTTCATTAGTGGTGGGTGTGGTCGAACAGGTACTTATATTGCTATTTGCTTATTAATTGATCGTCTTAAAATGGAGGGTGTGGTTGATGTATTTCAAACTGTAAGAGCACTTCGATTACAAAGACCTGGAATGGTTCGCTCAGTGGTAAGTTAGTTGTCCATTTACTAGTTTTTTAGTTGTCTATTACATTTATCTATTGATCCATTACATTTATCCATTTGTCCGTTGCTTCATCTATTGATCCATTACATTTATCTATTGATCCATTACATTTATCCATTTGTCCGTTGCTTCATCTATTGATCCATTACATTTATCTATTGATCCATTACATTTATCCATTTGTCCGTTGCTTCATCTATTGATCCATTACATTTATCTATTGATCCATTACATTTATCCATTTGTCCATTGCTTCATCTATTGATCCATTACATTTGTCTATTGATCCATTATATTTATTCATCTGTTTTATTGACTAAGTTATTTGTCCATTAATTATTTAACTGATGTAGTGATCTATCAATCCATTTCTTGTTATCATATATATCCATTCTATATCTATCAATCCATTTCTTGTTATCATATATATCCATTTTACATCTATCAATCCATTTCTTGTTATCATATATATCCATTCTATATCTATCAATCCATTTCTTATATATTCACTCTATATCTATCAATCCATTTCTTGTTATTATATATATCCATTCTATATCTATCAATCCATTTCTTGTTATCATATATATCCATTCTACATCTATCAATCCATTTCTTGTTATCATCCATTTTACATCTATCAATCCATTTCTTATATATTCACTCTATATCTATCAATCCATTTCTTGTTATTATATATATCCATTCTATATCTATCAATCCATTTCTTGTTATCATATATATCCATTCTACATCTATCAATCCATTTCTTGTTATCATCCATTTTACATCTATCAATCCATTTCTTGTTATCATATATATCCATTTTACATCTATCAATCCATTTCTTGTTATCATATATATCCATTTTACATCTATCAATCCATTTCTTGTTATTATATATATCCATTCTATATCTATCAATCCATTTCTTGTTATCATATATATCCATTCTACATCTATCAATCCATTTCTTGTTATCATCCATTTTACATCTATCAATCCATTTCTTGTTATCATATATATCCATTTTACATCTATCAATCCATTTCTTGTTATCATATATATCCATTCTATATCTATCAATCCATTTCTTGTTATCATATATATCCATTCTACATCTATCAATCCATTTCTTGTTATCATCCATTTTACATCTATCAATCTATTTCTTGTTATCATATATATCCATTTTACATCTATCAATCCATTTCTTGTTATCATATATATCCATTTTACATCTATCAATCCATTTCTTGTTATTATATATATCCATTCTATATCTATCAATCCATTTCTTGTTATCATATATATCCATTCTACATCTATCAATCCATTTCTTGTTATCATCCATTTTACATCTATCAATCCATTTCTTGTTATCATATATATCCATTCTACATCTATCAATCCATTTCTTGTTATCATATATATCCATTTTACATCTATCAATCCATTTCTTGTTATTATATATATCCATTCTATATCTATCAATCCATTTTTTGTTATCATATATATCCATTTTACATCTATCAATCCATTTCTTGTTATTATATATATCCATTCTATATCTATCAATCCATTTCTTGTTATCATATATATCCATTTTATATCTATCAATCCATTTCTTGTTATTATATATATCCATTTTATATCTATCAATCCATTTCTTGTTATTATATATATCCATTTTATATCTATCAATCCATTTCTTGTTATCATATATATCCATTTTACATCTATCAATCCATTTCTTGTTATTATATATATCCATTCTATATCTATCAATCCATTTTTTGTTATCATATATATCCATTTTACATCTATCAATCCATTTCTTGTTATTATATATATCCATTCTATATCTATCAATCCATTTCTTGTTATCATATATATCCATTTTATATCTATCAATCCATTTCTTGTTATTATATATATCCATTTTATATCTATCAATCCATTTCTTGTTATTATATATATCCATTTTATATCTATCAATCCATTTCTTGTTATCATATATATCCATTCTATATAATATCTATTGTCTTATCTTATAGGACCAATATGAGTTCTGTTATAAATCAGTGTTAGAATATCTTGGATCATTTGATACCTACGCTAACTTTAGTTTATGAGTTAATATATAAATTGGCAGATTATAGTTACTTTAATGACAATATATATTTAATTAATTAATTAATTTGATTTATTGTAGTACTTATTTTAAATAGTTATTGTCTTTTTATTCCATTGCGAAAAAAACATTATTTTTAGCATCTATTGTTTTAATAGAAGTTATCATGAATTATGTTGACTTGCATTGTTTAAAATAGTATTTTAACACAACAATTATTTGAAATTTTTCCGTTATATTATTTTGTGTGGAATTTTTATCAACTTATTACAAAAATTGAGACATCTTATTAATAATCATAAATTTTATTAAATATATAATTTTGGAGGTGTGGCTCAGTGGCCATTTCTATAGAAAATGGCAGCACAAACTGGTCTTTTTGCTGAAGCAACTCGAAGAGCAGCTGAAGCTCGTTTCAAACAGCGAGACCTTGACGCTGAAGGTCAAGAGATAGACGTAAATGATTGCACGAATGGAAGCACTAAACCACGCCCCTTTATTTCTAGGTCGATGTAAGAGAAGATGAAGAGCAAAATGTAAAATTGAATGAATGCATTGATCTTCTTTTAGCTGCTGGATATTTTAGAGCCAGGATTAAGGGATTAACCCCTTTTGACAAGGTACGTACTTATGATAGGCACGTCACATGATATGAATACCAAGTCATATGACTAATCATGTGATTGTTTCAGATTGTTGGTGGAATGACTTGGTGCATTCAAACATGTAATTTTGATGTTGATGTGGATCTATTGTTTCAAGAGAACTCAACTATTGGTCAAAAAATGTAAGCCACACCCAAAACCACACCCAATGTAACACATTAATTTAGAGCCTTGACGGAAAAGATTGTAGCAGTTTTGCCAAGAATGAAATGTCCACATCGTCTTGAGCCTCACCAGATTCAAGGTCTGGATTTCATCCATATATATCCAGTCATACAGGTAATACTAGTTTAGACTATTTTGTTTAATGTGTTCTTTTATACAGTGGTTAGTGAAACGAGCTATTGAGACTAAAGATGAGATGGGAGACTATATTAGATCTTTTTCTGAATCACAGTTTAGCAAATATCACACCACTCCGAAAGTAGGAATAAATGGATACATGAATGGATGGACAAATAAATAAATGGATGAATGGACAGGCGTTTGTTGGCTTAATAAAATTATTAATAATATTGTTTATTATTATTATTATTGTTGTTGTTGTTGTTGTTGTTATTATTAGGACAAAGAATTCACTGACAATAAAGATACATCAATGACTTCTATTGATGAAGTTAAAGTATTGTTATATTAAAATATGTTGTTGTTGTTTATTATTACTTTAATACTTAGTCTATTTATAAACCACAACGTCGATATCGTAAACCTGTAGCTACCAAGTTAGCTGATGAAGAAATACAAATACACTCTACCCTATTAGAATATGGCAGGTTTGTTAGTGATGATTTATTTGATCTCTCTCTGTCTCTCTGTCTCTGTCTGTCTCTGTCTGTCTGTCTCTCTCTCTGTCTCTGTCTGTCTGTCTCTCTCTGTCTCTCTCTGTCTCTGTCTCTCTGTCTCTCTGTCTCTCTCTGTCTCTCTCTGTCTCTCTCTCTCTTTCTCTCTCTCTCTCTCTATCTATCTCTGTCTCTGTCTCTGTCTCTGACTCTCTCTCTCTCTCTCTCTCTCTCTCTCTCTCTCTCTCTCTCTCAGGCGATATGGCATGGGCAGGTCCATTCCACAACAAAAAGTACTTTATTCTGTTATAGTCTCATTCCTATTCCATTCATTATTTTATAGCCTGACTCCCAAGATAGCAAACGAAAGTCTGTATCTGCAGCTTTGGGTGGAGATGATGATGCTGAAGGTAGTGATCGTCAAAGAGAAGAGGAAGAAAAACGAATTAAAGCTCTTATGAAAGGAATGGCTACTGCTGGCATTGATGATGTGAGTGTCTGACCATCCATCCATCCATCCATTCATCTTTTTATTTATAGATGCTTAGTAGTGCTGCCGTAGGTTCTATTGTGGGAATACAATCAGATGAAATACTTCAAGTTGCTTCAGAGTATGAAGTCAAAGTAAATAAAACACACACGCTCCTATAATGTTAAACTGTTATATTATCATAGCGTGCTGGACTAGAGTCTACTCAACCTTCTGACAAAGTGATGGGTGCTCAATCTCACTTGAGAATGGTCACTGCATTACACAAACAGATAGCATTGTTAGAGAAAAAATGTCAAGATGTTAGTCACGCCTACTTTTACAAATTATATTAACCACACCTTTTTTAGGCTCAGGGTCGACATGATGAGTTGTATTCACAGTATACTGAAACTCAACAACAACTTGAAGAGGTATTAATGGATTATTGTCATGGCAACAGTAATTATAGTTGCTATGTAGGTTGAACAATATAGTCAGAAAATTGCAAGTGAAATGGACAAACTTAATGCCATGGAAACTGACGAGAATAGAGAGTGAGTGTCTTGTTATCTGTTTGTCCATTTGTGTCTTCTGTCTGTCCATTATGTCTTCTGTTTGTCCATTCATTAGAGTTCTACAAGAGTTAAGATCTTTAGTTGCTATGAATGAAAACCTCAAGAAACAGGAAACACAGTTTAAAGCTCATTGCAAGGTAATGGATGGATGGATAAATGGATGGATGAATAGATGGATAGATGGATGGATTAATGAGTTATAATTGATTATTATAGGAAGAGAAAGCTCGTCTTGATGAACTCATTGCACAACTTAAAATTGGAGGAGAGGATAGTGAGGAATTGGTAAGTGAGTGTGATTTAAGTGCTCTAATAAGGGGGCGTGTCTTGTGATAGGAGAGAATACAGGCTATTAAAGGTCATCTCAATGCTGATCAAGAAAAATTACTTAAAATTAAAACATTGTTGGTAAGTAATAAGTGGGAGGGGAGAAGTAGTTAGCAGAGGAATATGAACCTATAACTCTAAATTTAGGCTCGTAAAAATCGTGAAATTGCTCACCTTCAACGAAAAATTGATGAAGTTCCATCACGAGCTGAACTCACACAATATCAAAGACGTTTTATTGAACTATATACCCAGGGTATGGTTACCATAGCGATATAGTTGAGAACATGTTCTCTTACAGTATCATCCATGTTAACGGAGACTCGTCAGTATTATACTTTATATAACTCATTGGAAGATCAAAAGGCATACACTGAAAAAGAAGTATATGATATTATAATAGATACTGTGATTATTGTATTTATTAGGTTGGTATTCTGAGTTCTATTCATGAGAAATTTGACCTGTAAGTTATTATATTTACTATATCTCACATCTGTCACTACTACTCTCACAATTATCACCCTCACTTTCTCATCTATCATATTCACTTTTATATTATCACCATCACTCTCACAACCATCACTCTCACAACTATCACTCTCACAACCATCACTCTCACAACTATCACTCTCACAACCATCACTCTCACAACTATCACTCAACAGAGCTATGAGTTCAGACAAAAATAAAGATCTATTCCTTCGACAAGTCCAACAAATTCTTGATGGTATTAAAGAAGATCGTAACCAACTAGAACAGCGATGTTTTGATGAGAGGAAAGAAAGAGATAAATTGAACACAACTTACTTAGAGCTCATTGATAAACAAAGAACTTACTACAAAACAGTCAAGGACTTCCAAGAGGTTAGTTTTTAAAACATGATTCATACATAAATCAATCCATCCTATATTGTCTTAATTCATCCATTCATTCATATATCAGTAAAACTCTCAGAGTTATCTGATAGTGTATTGTGAACTTATTGGAATGAAATTTTTTATAGGAATGTCGCAAGAATGAGCTACTACTTTCCAAACTAAAGGCAAAGAATCGTTGATAGGGTTAATAGATTATAAAAACTTTAGCCAAACTCTGTGTGTGTATTTCTTGAAATTATTAAAAAGTTGCTATAAAGAATTAACGTTTTGTGATATTTCAAAGCGGATCATTTCACTAAAGGAATGAACTTATCAATGTGGGTGTGGCTAAGATATCAAATTAAAGGAAGTTATATTCTGTTATTACTTCAACAAGAGACAAAATGGGTGGACTTCTATCTAAAAATATGGGCAAAGTGATGGATGACAATATGAAGAAAAATCAAGACTTTATGCTAGCAACTCAAAAAATGCAGGTATGATTTTACTAGTGTGTAGTCTAAATAGAGTGGGCCCTTTGCAATAGCTATTAAACTATTAAAAATAAAGTGTCGATTGATTTAATTATAAGAAGTTAAGTAGTTCTTGCAAATTCCTGAGATCCCATCCTAACCTTTTGAACTGATAAGAGACACACATAGTGTGAGGTACATCTTTATTCAGTTATCCTTCATGTTAACACTAACTCCTCAATATTTTATTAATGCCTTAATCTGTTAGCACTAATCCTTTTATCTTTATTGGTAAATACTTATAAAAAATGTCAGTTTATTGCGTCAAATATATCACTATTTCCTCATCAGTTGGAACGACAAATTGAGATGCAACTACAAATGAGGAACAGAGCAATGGCACAACAATTAGGTAGGGCCAGAGACATGTTCAATTGGTACGCTGCATTTTATGGTCTGGCTGCTTTTGGGTTGACAGCAGGTTTTCTAAGAACAAGACGACCCTGGACTATTATCCCTCTTGTTCCTCTCTCATTTATAGTCGGATATCAAGCCGATTTGGCATTGGGTAATAAAATGGAACGTATTCTAAGTAAGTATGTTATCAGGGTTACTAATTACTTGTACTGATTAAAGGGGTATCCTCTCTATTATAAAATACTCAAGGAACATTTAAAAATTATTAATATGAGATGGTGTTTAGAGATGCCCATATAAGGAGGTTCCTTTAATTGCTTATTTTGTTGTTTAATTTAGAGGAAGCTGATCATATATTAAGTGAGGAAACACACATGTTACGTCTTCCAGGAGAACCATTGTCAGTAGCTCTGATTGACAGAGAAAGACAAAAGAAGTAACAAGGATCAGATAGAAGGCATTCTGTTGTTATCTTTGAATTAATGTGGTAGCATTAATTTTATAACAATATAGTAGATGATCTTACATTGTATTAGTAATATATGCTAATGTTTTTTCCTATAATTAACAAAACATTTTTTAACTAAGTGATAAGTTCTTTAAAGTTAGTTTTCTTTAGTGACTACAGTGTCTGTTTGGGGTTCTTTCTTATTAGTTGTATTTGGTTGAAAATCTTCAATGTATAATGTGTTGTCAGAACTGACAGATGATGACAAGGGATCTTCAGAATTTGAACAAGTGGATGTTGTTGTATTGTTAATAGTACTGTCCCAATGGGTAGTCCTGAGAGAGAGAGGACAATAACAGCATTTAAATATCAGAAAATTATTTACCTATTAGATATAGTTGTGATATCTTCAGTATCATTAGGAGTATTGCATGGAGCATGATAGCCGCGAGGTAATGTATTAGTACGTTGTAAAGTTGGAGTAGAAAAGTGAGTCAGTGCATCGACACTACTACCAACTGTGCTATAGTGAGCTGTAAGACCTTGGAAATGAGGTCTATGGGAATGAATTTTTACGTGATATGGTGTTTGTAACGACATCATTGATTGAGGGGCTATATAGTTTACATCTCTTATAGCATACAGTGATGAAGCCCCAATAGAGTGTCTATTAGAGTGGTAAGTGAGTTGATACATTGCAGTAGAGTCTCGGTTTGTAGGAAGTTGTGTGCAAGCATCTATAGCAATGCAGTCATTGGGGATTGCAATCCAAGTAGGTATAGTTTCAGGATGACCATTGTTGTTGGTGTCTTGAGCCTAGAAACAGGTGAGAAATTTGTAATTATGAAATGGCTATATCTAGTTCTTACTTGTGATGCATCCTCCTCATTTTGTTCCGTCTTTTTAGCTCTCAAATCTCCAGCAACGACGCCGATTCTTTTCTTTGTTAGCTTTAGTCTTCTGGTCCACCTGTTCTGTTTTGCTCTTCTGTATAGAACGCAGGCAAAAATAATTATAGCGAGAACTATTATCAGCAATATAAATAAAGGAAGCACCGAGACAGGACTTGCAAAATTACTGCCATTACCAGATGCAGTAGTAGAGGTCGTGCTGTTCTCACCCATCGCTGTGCTGCCCTTCTCTTTTTCGACGTGAGAACGTAATAGCATGTGGTTAAAGTATACGGACGTAATTTATACGGAAACGTTAGAAAATGGAGGGTACTCCGTATACTAGGGACTGCTCACACAGACCCGAGTACTTCTTTCAGGATATTACCTTTTGATGAATAATTATGACAAGATGACAGTAGAGGATCTAACAGGAGCTGGTTTGGGATTAATCATTTGTGAGCGTAAACCTTGTCTTACATGAACAGGTATAAAATCTCAATATCCAGAACAGTATAATAGAGGGAATGCAGTTTAATATATAACATGCAAACTTTGACCATCAAATAACTAAATTAACAAGTATATGTCACATTTTACGTACACATAATTAGACGAGTTGATGTAATTTTATTCTACAGACATACCTTTCAATGTTTGATTACAAATATTTTGTTGGTAACTAGTCACATAAAATGCTTTACTGAGTGACTTAAGAAGAGGGTCTGGAGTTTGTGTAAAAACTGTTGTTGAGTTGACTGGATGACATGTAATTATAGAAGGAGTGGATTTTTTAGCGTGGGTCTAGCAGATTGGGTCTGCAAATTAGGCTCAGGGAATGATTAATAATACCTTTCACCCATGCTTGCTAACTATGTTCTGACATTAATATTACTGCTCTAAAAAGGGTTGCATCAATTTTAAAAAATAAAAATAATGTTCTGTTAGTATCTGTAAATGTGAATTAGTGAATCTTCTTAATTTTTTTAGAGATTATAACAACACTTTTGAGCAAAATAATCGCTCTGCTTGTAAAAGACTTATATATCTAACTTGATAAAAAGAAGTCAAGCGATTAGAATTTGTTGCTGAAAGAAATCGTATATGTAGTGAAGAGAAGAAATTACTGGATGAAGCTAAAGGAATATCTGATATAGAGGTTATATTAGTTAATGAAATAATAATTATTATGTGGTAATTATAGGAAACATCTCAACAGAACAAAGACAGTGTTTTTTTAAAAAAAAGGTGTAGTTGTGTTGCTCATATGATCCTACTGACTCACCTCCTAACTTTCTTACTGAGTAATCCTTAATATTTTTAAAATAGATTTATAATTAAATAGATTTATAAATAGATAAATAATTACATTTATTTATAATTAAATAGAATTATAAATAAATGTCACCAGGATTCCCTGCTAGCTAGCAGAATTGTCAAATGTAGTTATCAAATATTGCCTTTATTTATGGAATAGTACAAGACTATCAACACTATTTGTCTGACTCTGTCTACACAGAACTTAATGCACAAAATAAATCTAAATTTATTGAAAAAATCTTGTGTGATTTATAAAACAAAAAAAACCCTTGTGTGTTGCCCAAACGATTCCTACTCGCTCACCCACTCAGGCTTCCACTTAGGCTCCAGGATTCCCTGCTATTGCTAGCTGGGACCGCCACCTGGCTTGGTAACCCTCGTCTTCGCGAGGTAATCCTGGCTGGAGCGTCGCCCTAACTTAAAACCAGCCGTACGGGATTCCAGCTCTTAGGGAATGTCGCATTCAGGAACCGGGAACCACAAATACACCAGCCTCATCTCGTTTAAAGGGAGACTACCAGCCCTATCCTAGTCGGCCTTTCGGATACTCCGTAGAGTATGCTGGTAACCATCTCAGAGGTCTGATGCATTGCAGAACGCTGGCCCACAACACACTGGCACTCATGACTGATTTGGTTTCCTTTTATATGTACTGCTGATTTTGTCTTCATGCTCTTGTGGGGCGCAACTGTGTAGCGATATGAATCTCATTAACGGTACTTAGTATTATAATTACAAATGTCTGTGCACTAAAGAAGCTGTTTAAATAACTAAAACTAGTCCCATTTAAACAAACTAGAACAGCACTACTAATTATATTAATTTTATTAATATTTGATGATAATAATAATATACATATTTGATCAATGTTACAGCAAGTTTGGAAATCCTCTGTTTATTGCTAAATGTATAAATAATAGTCATGTTAGCCAATAAATATAATGGTCTTTTTAAAGTTTGAGAATTAGCTGTTAATTATAAGTCATCAAAATCACTTTAAATTTATTTATTATTTAGAGTCATAAGTTCTTGTTATGTGACATTAATGGTACATTATTTTTTTAAATAAAAAAATTTATTAATAAAAACAATGAAATAAAAAGACTACTCTGTATACTACGAAACTACTCAAACAGATTAACAACACTACCACATGTAATACAAACTATTATAGAATATTTAAACTTTCAGCATTTTCTATATAAGTTAGTTATTTGTCCAACTCTCAAACTAGTAGCACTAGAAGGTCTCTGAGCTCTCAGCGAAGCCACTGTCGGCTGAGGAGGAGGATACTTGCTAAACACTTCTTTTAGGATATCACCTTTTGATGAGTAATTATGACAAGATGATGTCTGAATAGTAGATGATCTAACAGGAGTTGGTTTGGGAGTAATCATTTGTGAGCGTAAGCTAACAACAGGATCTGAGCTGGCTCTTACATGAACAGGTATACCTACAAACAATATTATTGAGGTAGTTACCAATAAAATCTCAATGTCCAGAACATTATAATAGAGGGAATGCATTTAAATATATAATATAAAAACTTAGACCATCAAATACTAAATTAACAAGTATATGTCACACTTAACACATAGTTAGACAAGTTGATGGAATTTTATTCTACAGACATACCTTTCAATGTTTGATTACAAATATTTTGTTGGTAACTAGTCACATAAAATGCTTTACTGAGTGACTTAAGAAGAGGGTCTGGAGTTTGTGTAACAATTGTTGTTGAGTTGACTGGAGGATAGTTCACTCTAGAAGGAGTGGTTTTTATCATGGGTCCTGCAGAACGAGGCCGTTGAGGTGTTGCCATAGTGAATTGGGTGTGGTGGGAATGGTGAGATTGATATAGGTTTATTTTAGGCTCAGGGAATGAGTGATGATTCCTAAAATAAAATTAACTTCAATTCAATGTCAATGTGATCCATTCATTTCTTACTGTACTGATGTAGTGGTAAGAGGTCGTGGTAATCTAAAGAATTATTCAAAAATGAACTCTGTGTGTGTGTGTGCACTGTTACCTTTGATCATCAGCTCTGAGGTTATAAGTGATCTTGCACCCATACTTATCAAGTGGTTGTTCACTATAGTACACACAGAGAGAAAGATAATCTAGCATTAATCTTACTATTCTACTTTCCTTATTAATAAAAAAAGTCTTTTAAATCTTGCTATATATACATAATCACTCACTGTAGATTGAGAACTTTTGTTCCTAAGTGATAATGACCTGGGTTACAATAAATACTGCCATAGCATCTCTGAGTTTTTTCTGGTGAAGCAGAGCCTGGTCTTCTAGTAAAGGAAGCTTGATAAAAGTTTGTACTCGCATTGCCCCATCTTGGAGGCTTGCCTGGAATCTCTACAGCAGACATTGTGCTCTGCAAAGTTGGGTGGGGCTTATTAATTACTATAATTACTATCGATCACACCCCTAGCAACCCCCTTGACTACAATACAGCCCAGGGCTGCTAACTTGTGGAAAAATGAGCCATATTCTGTGTCAGTGGCTAAACAATGATCTTAGTCTGGGCAAAACCATTAGTAAGTGAAGACTATCAACGAAATTGATTGTAGAGTTTGAATTTTAACTTAATGGAAATTTTTTATTTAACACCTCTCTTATACAGCTGATGATAATATTGCTGATGACTTTGCTAATGGTTACCTGTTTGGAAAAATACTTCACGCACATGGACTTCAAGTAAATCATGTTCAAATATTCTAATATGTCTATTATATGTTAATTCATTAGGATGATTTCAGTAGCTTCTCAAAGGGAAAGTAAGCTACAATATATTATATGAATTGACACTTTTTAAAAATATTAGGAGTTCTGAAGCTAAGCTAAATAATTTTATGCGTTTAGAACCATCTATGCGTCGTCTTAATATTACTTTTAAAAGCAATAGGGTAACTTTGATGGATGAACGGATGGATTGCCAGATAGACAGTTGTATGGACAAACAGCTATATCAATGGATGGACAGATGATTATATATCCTTAGGCTCATGACATAATGTCTGGTAGACCAAATGCAGCTATTGGACTCATATATCATTTATATGTTGCTCTCGGTAAAATGAAGGTAATATTATGATTATAATAATAATAATAATTTTATGAAATATTATAATTTTCAGCAAAGTCAGTTAACAGGGCAGGCTGTTGGTAGAACACGATCACTGGCTAAAGTAAAATTGGAGAAAAAAGAGTCCGAATTCTACGTTCATGTAAATAGATTAATATCATGTACTTTTCTTGTATTGTTAACATTGTGTTCTCTATAGCATCTCAAACAGAAAACTCCTCGACAAGTTGATCTTACTTTTCAAGAACTGACTGAAAAATTTGAAGAGAAACGAAGACAACGTGAGGAGCTTATAAAAAAACAAGAGTAAGGCCCTGTAATAATTAATAACAATTATTATTGAGTAAGACCCTGTAATAATTAACAGGGGTTCTTACAGTATTGTACTATATATACATCATGCTGTATTTCATTGTTTAGAAATGTATCACTTATTGTATTACACAATATAACATGTAACAGTTGTACATTAGCATGTTCCTATGTCCATTGTACTACTAACAATATAAAATTCTTGGGGGGAGGGATATCCCAGGTTTACCCCCCCCCCCCTGTATGAACCCCTGATTAATAACAATTATTATTGTGTAAGACCCTGTAATAATAAATAATCAATTATTATTGAGTAAGACCCTGTAATAATAAAAAACAATCATGATTTGCTTTTAGACTTGCTGATGAAGAGAGAATAGCCAGCGAGAGGAGGAGAGCATGCCACGAATCCATGGATAAAGTCAGCAGTAGTATTACAATATATTATTGTATTATTAATGTATTATAGCAAAGAGCTATTCGTACAAAACGAGCTGAAATGTATACAAAATTAAAACCAATTGAGTTACCAACTACCAGTCCAAAAACAAAGGTATGAGAACACATAGTCCATCCATCTGTCCATTTAGTCATTCGTTTGTCTATTTCTTCATCCATATTACAGAGTGCAAAGTCGTCTACAAAGAAGAAAAAACCAAAACTAACTCCAGAAGCTTTGGTATTATAAATATAATATTATAATACTACTACTAATAGTGTGCTATGGTATTATAAATATAGTATTATAATACTACTACTAATAGTGTGCTATGGTATTATAAATATAGTATTATAATACTACTACTAATAGTGTGCTATGGTATTATAAATATAGTATTATAATACTACTACTAATAGTGTGCTATGGTATTATAAATATAGTATTATAATACTACTACTTATAGTGTGCTATGGTATTATAAATATAGTATTATAATACTACTACTAATAGTGTGCTATGGTATTATAAATATAGTATTATAATACTACTACTAATAGTGTGCTATGGTATTATAAATATAGTATTATAATACTACTACTAATAGTGTGCTATGGTATTATAAATATAGTATTATAATACTACTCTAATAGTGTGCTATGGTATTATAAATATAGTATTATAATACTACTACTAATAGTGTGCTATGGTATTATAAATATAGTATTATAATACTACTACTAGTAGTGTGCTATGGTATTATAAATATAGTATTATAATACTACTACTAGTAGTGTGCTATGGTATTATAAATATAGTATTATAATACTACTACTAGTAGTGTGCTATGGTATTATAAATATAGTATTATAATACTACTACTAGTAGTGTGCTATGGTATTATAAATATAGTATTATAATACTACTACTAATAGTGTGCTATGGTATTATAAATATAGTATTATAATACTACTACTAATAGTGTGCTATGGTATTATAAATATAGTATTATAATACTACTACTAATAGTGTGCTATGGTATTATAAATATAGTATTATAATACTACTACTAATAGTGTGCTATGGTATTATAAATATAGTATTATAATACTACTACTAATAGTGTGCTATGGTATTATAAATATAGTATTATAATACTACTACTAATAGTGTGCTATGGTATTATATATATAATATTATAATACTACTACTAATAGTGTTGGTATTATAAATATAGTATTATAATATTACTACTAATAGTGTGCTATGGTATTATAAATATAGTATTATAATACTACTACTAATAGTGTGCTATGGTATTATATATATAATATTATAATACTACTACTAATAGTGTTGGTATTATAAATATAGTATTATAATACTACTACTAATAGTGTGCTATGGTATTATAAATATAGTATTATAATACTACTACTAATAGTGTGCTATGGTATTATATATATAATATTATAATACTACTACTAATAGTGTTGGTATTATAAATATAGTATTATAATACTACTACTAATAGTGTGCTATGGTATTATAAATATAGTATTATAATACTACTACTAATAGTGTGCTATGGTATTATAAATATAGTATTATAATACTACTACTAATAGTGTGCTATGGTATTATAAATATAGTATTATAATACTACTACTAATAGTGTGCTATGGTATTATAAATATAGTATTATAATACTACTACTAATAGTGTGCTATGGTATTATAAATATAGTATTATAATACTACTACTAATAGTGTGCTATGGTATTATATATATAATATTATAATACTACTACTAATAGTGTTGGTATTATAAATATAGTATTATAATACTACTACTAATAGTGTGCTATGGTATTATAAATATAGTATTATAATACTACTACTAGTAGTGTGCTATGGTATTATAAATATAGTATTATAATACTACTACTAATAGTGTGCTATGGTATTATAAATATAGTATTATAATACTACTACTAATAGTGTGCTATGGTATTATAAATATAGTATTATAATACTACTACTAATAGTGTGCTATGGTATTATAAATATAGTATTATAATACTACTACTAATAGTGTGCTATGGTATTATAAATATAGTATTATAATACTACTACTAATAGTGTGCTATGGTATTATAAATATAGTATTATAATACTACTACTAATAGTGTGCTATGGTATTATATATATAATATTATAATACTACTACTAATAGTGTTGGTATTATAAATATAGTATTATAATACTACTACTAATAGTGTGCTATGGTATTATAAATATAGTATTATAATACTACTACTAATAGTGTGCTATGGTATTATATATATAATATTATAATACTACTACTAATAGTGTTGGTATTATAAATATAGTATTATAATATTACTACTAATAGTGTGCTATGGTATTATATATATAGTATTATAATACTACTACTAATAGTGTGCTATGGTATTATAAATATAGTATTATAATACTACTACTAATAGTGTGCTATGGTATTATATATATAATATTATAATACTACTACTAATAGTGTTGGTATTATAAATATAGTATTATAATACTACTACTAATAGTGTGCTATGGTATTATAAATATAGTATTATAATACTACTACTAATAGTGTGCTATGGTATTATAAATATAGTATTATAATACTACTACTAATAGTGTGCTATGGTATTATAAATATAGTATTATAATACTACTACTAATAGTGTGCTATGGTATTATAAATATAGTATTATAATACTACTACTAATAGTGTGCTATGGTATTATAAATATAGTATTATAATACTACTACTAATAGTGTGCTATGGTATTATAAATATAGTATTATAATACTACTACTAATAGTGTGCTATGGTATTATATATATAATATTATAATACTACTACTAATAGTGTTGGTATTATAAATATAGTATTATAATACTACTACTAATAGTGTGCTATGGTATTATAAATATAGTATTATAATACTACTACTAATAGTGTGCTATGGTATTATATATATAATATTATAATACTACTACTAATAGTGTTGGTATTATAAATATAGTATTATAATATTACTACTAATAGTGTGCTATGGTATTATATATATAGTATTATAATACTACTACTAATAGTGTGCTATGGTATTATAAATATAGTATTATAATACTACTACTAATAGTGTGCTATGGTATTATATATATAATATTATAATACTACTACTAATAGTGTTGGTATTATAAATATAGTATTATAATACTACTACTAATAGTGTGCTATGGTATTATAAATATAGTATTATAATACTACTACTAATAGTGTGCTATGGTATTATAAATATAGTATTATAATACTACTACTAATAGTGTGCTATGGTATTATAAATATAGTATTATAATACTACTAATAATAATGTCTACCATTGCAGGAGGTTCAAGCTGATATTGCTGCATTTGAAGCTAGTCTTAAACATAAAAGTTCATCGTTAGTTTATATTTGTAAAATAAAATATTATTTATGACATTTTTAGATCTGCAGCTCCTCTCGCTAGTAGCATATCTGAATCGAGTTTCTTTGAAAAACCCAACAGAGAAAAGGTAAGTTGCTGTCCTCCATTATTGTATCTTATTGTACTGAAGGTCTTTCCTGATGACTACATGCTTGATATTAAGAAAAGAGTAAAGGAAGGAAAAACTGCTAGGACGACAAGAGATATGAGACGAAGAAAAGTTCTTCTTGATCAAATGACAGCTATAGAAGAACAAAGTGTAAGTCAATATTTGGTAACTGCGATAATTCAATGACATGATGTAATATAAAAATACATTTAAAAGTAACTTATTATTAGAATCGCAATCGTGAAGATTTCCTAGCTCAGCGTTTGACTCGTCAGTGTCTACAAGAGAAGAGGATTTCTACTCAACTAATGCATGTTCGCAAGGAGAAGGAGAACATCAGAAACAACATGTGAGATTGTTATTATAAATTATTGTATGTGTTTTAAAATTGATGAATTTGTTAGAATTTTGAGACAAAAACAATACGAAGAAGAGAGAGAGAAAGAATTCCAAGAAGCTTTGGATAGAGAAGCTGTAAGAAATATCAATCTGTCTGTCCATCCAATTTATCTGTCTGTCTATTGATAGACTGAGGCAAAGAGAGAATGCGAGGAACAGCAGTTGATGTTAAAAGCTCAGCAAGACAAGAAGAGACAACTATTTCAAGAGAGAGCTAAAGAGAATTATCAGAAGCATTATAATATATGTCACAATATATTACATCAAATAGTGGATTTTTCCATTAAGATTGGAGATTACAAAAAAATAACACAAGAGTTAGTGACAATCATTTGAACTATCATTATCTTCCTCTTTCTAGTCTAATTCCAGCTAAGATGGTACGAGAATGGAAGATTTTATTTCTCTCAGGGAAGCCCCTTTTTGACGACACTGAACACATTGATTTTGAAGATAGTTCATCATCGTCATCTGATGGCAGTGATAAGAAAGAACCTGATGATATTCTTGATGAAACTGACATACAAGACTATCTAGTAAGAACTGTGCTAATATTTTGTTAACAAGATTATAAGAATTTACTGAGAAGTTTAATAATGATAATTTTTTTAATAGCAATCAATTAACGAATGGTCTTCTGGTGAATCAATTGATCTTCTTAGCTCACCTAACATGATATTAACACATATTGTTCATCGTCTCATTGATATTGTTACTCCAACTAAAGTAAGTCCTAACACAATTATTAGTTAACTTATTATGATACTACATTAGCCATCGTTGGACCTACCCCTATTACCTAAGTTCTATTTAAAAGGAGCTTTTCTTGGTCTCCCCTTTACTGGGAAATCAACTATACTTGAATATTTACATATCAGTGAGCACATGTACTAACCATTTACTGACCACTTACCTAATAGTAGTAATGAAATAACTTCTCTGTTCTCTATTACAGATTATGATATTCATGTGATCGATCCATCTAGTATTGTATCTAAAGCTACTGAAACATATAAGAATGAGATAGCCCCTTCACTGCCCGAGACTGAAGGAGAGGGAGAAGAAGAAAGTAAGGTAGAGGGTGAAGGTGATTTAAAGCCAACTGTATCAGTGACAGTTGTTAATGAGACTGAAATCAGTACGGAATTGGTCAACAAAGAAAGTGAAGAGATCTCAGTTAAAGTAGAGGAGACTCCAGTAGAAGTATAATAGAGTTTATAAATCAATGATATTGTAATGTATGTAGTTGTCTCCATTGGGAGTATTGGGAGAACGAGCTTTTAAGGCTACTAATAATGGCAATCCTGTTGATGATATGACATTAGTTGATATCATAGTTCATGAAATAAAGTTAGTGTGTGTTTTGTTATTGAGTGTGTAATTATTGCACTAATTATAGGAGCTTACCCGATGGTACTGGATGGATACTGGATAACTTCCCTACTACAATAGAACAAGCACAGGTACATCCATTTGTCCTCCATCCATTCATCTGTCTATACATCCATAGTTACTAGCTTGTGGTTTAACTGGACAAGGTGCTAATGCATTGAAAGAGCAATCAATTGCAGCTGAAATGCATCCTCATCGTTTTCTACTCATACCAGATAGAGAAGTTAAGGAAGAGGTGAGAGAGATAGAGAGAGAGAGGGGGGGGGAGAGCATACAATACTCCTCTTTTAATTACAGGAGGTTCTAAAACTTCAAGCTGTCTGTGGACTTGACTTGGTCATCAACTTCGATGCTACTCATGATACAGTATTTAGAAGAAGTGTCCTAAATAAAGAAGGTAACTAAATCAACACAAACCTCCACTAACAATGTCCTCCATTCACAGATACGCCAGAAAAACCAGACATCCAACAATGGTACAATAGTATTATATCTAATAATATATCAACTACTATATCCTTTAGTCTTCTTACTTATGATGCCAACTGGCCTAAACTAAAGAAATGGTATTATCGATACAGAGCATTAACTATTATTAATGCTGACCAGGAACTAGGTAATACAATACTATATTCCAATAATAACTGATGTATTTCCTATAGAACAACTGTATAGCAATGTACAAAAGATTATTGAAGAGCATCTGACTAAAGTATGATATCATATACTAGTAGGAGATAAAGTTATTGATATCTTTCTATTGCAGGCTAAACAAAAGGAGACAATGAAGAAACTTGGTTTAAAAAGTATGTACAATAGAGAGATATTCTATCACTTGTAATATTTATTTTATTTTTCAATAGCAAGTCAACATGGCTTGACTGGTCTGATTACTAAAAGTGTTAGCAGAATGGCAAATATGCCAACAGTTGATGAGAAACCTGTAATGTCTCCAATTAAAAGAAAGAGGCGACCGTCGTCAGCTGGTTCATCACCTATGCCAAAATTTACTAGTGTTGGAGCTATTGGAACACCATCTAGAAATGTGTGGAAATAACTTTAATAGATATATGTAATCTCTGTGTCTCTGTATCTCTCTCTCTCTCTCACACACACACACACACACACACACACACACACACACACACACACACACACACTCAGAATTCAGTTCAATCTCCATTACATGTCACTTCAGCAGAATCTGAACTATTTCAATTACTTGAAGTTACTACAGAGCCAGGAGAGGAAGGATGGAATTACTGTTCCTTACCAGTCTATCCAGAACTTGTTCCTACACTTTCACAAAGATGGCCAGAAGCTGAAAAAATATACAAACAAGTACTTCACGATGTATTTCGTAGTTTGAGAGAAGAGAGAGATTTAATTTGTCACTATGTCTATGACAGGAGGTATTAAACAGATATTACAACAAGTCATGGATATTATACTTATATAGGACGGAATTTAGTGAAATTTTGAAGAAACCAGACAACAAACAAGAGATTGTTAGGGGGTTTCAAAAGTCTTTTAATGATATTTCTGCTGATTTACGTAGCGAAGATACTATGAAAGCAGAACTACACCTCAGAGTTGAGGTAAACTACATGTAATTGTCTTGATTAAAGGGGCATCCTCATTAAAAGGGCATTGAATAACTTTAATTGTCTTGATTAAATGTCTTATCTTAATTGTCTTAATTAAAGGGGCATCCTCATTAAATGGGCATTGAATAACTTTAATTGTCTTGATTGAAGGGGCATCCTCTTAAGTTGTATGTAGTTGTGTTACAATAGAAGTAATTGGTGCTTGTAATGGAGACATTGATAACACTAATTCCTGATCTCTTAAAATCTAAACTTTTTTTAGGAATTGTGTGATGAATTATGGGCGGTGTGTGATTCTAATAAAATTGAATTTGAGGAGGAGAAACGTAGCATTATAGAGGACCAGTGGTTACAAGATCATGTGGGTCTCCTCTCAAACCACTACATATCACTAATGCAGGTATACTGACATACATGTGCACTACTACCTTATTGCATTAATTAAAGTGTCTTCCTCATAGAGAAGTACCAGTGTATTAAAGTACCATATTATATCTCTATTTTTAGGCTGAGTTAGGAAAATTCCAAGATGTTGTCGTATTATTCAAAGAGTATTATGCCTCAATGACAGGTACATACCCACAGGTCCCACACACATTATAGTAACATATCCTTAAAAAAGTATAGTAACATATACTAAATGTAGAAACATATCCTAAATATAGTAACATATACTAAATGTAGTAACATATCCTAAATATAGTAACATATGCTAAATACAGTAACATACACGAAATATAGTAACATGTCCTAAATATAGTAACATCACTATAGATTGTCAACTAAAAAGTTCACCTGATCTCCCACGTCTACCAATCATTGAGGTACATATCACGCTATTAAATATGCTACTATAATATCTCTCTAGTTACCTCTATCTTCTAAGAAACCAAGATCTTCTAGTGCTATGGGATCAAAAGAGAATTTAACAGAGACACAAGGAGAAGAGAATGCACAAGAAGAATTAACAGAAAAAGATGAATTACCTCTGGAAGAAAGGTGTTTAAATATTTATATGTACATATATATAGCAATATTGTTCTAATTTGATTGTCTTAATTAAAGGACATCCCCTAATTAATGCTAGTATATATTTTAGTTACAGTGTTCCAATGATCCCTCGTGAGCCCCCATCAATTCCAGAAACTACTCACCATGATGAGAAGACTAAGAGAAAGAGTACAGCAGATCCTCCTCCTCTAGTACATCAACCACCTCCTTTAGAAGACTTGTCTGGACTTGACCTTGACTCTCAACTTATAACACATGTATATAATATGGCTATGACGATAGCATATAATCTGGTAAGTAAAACCATTGTTGATATTAATAATGATTCTCTCTCTCTCTCTCTCTGTCTTAGATGTGCAGTGAACTACAACTCATTCAAGAGGCCACAGCTGAGGCTAACAAATCTCCTGAAATATCAACTCCTCCAGTACAAGAGACAAAGGAAGAGAAATCATCAGGAAAAGGAGGGAAAAAGGAGAAAGGAGCAAAAGTATGTTCTCACAATATATTCCACTTAATTTGAGATTTGTGGGTTTATATAGAGCCCATCTGGTAAGAAAGGGAAGGCCACACCCAGTAAAGGAAAGGGTGGGAAGGGGCAGGCTGAACCAGAACCAGTGGAGACTCCAGTTCACAGTAAATAAGACTGGTTTGACAAACTAGTTTGACTTGTAATTTTGTGTAGCTTCTACTCCTTCTCCAAGTCAACTAGCTAAGAAGCAGAAATTAGAATTAATGAGGAGAGAACATACTGCTGCATTAAAATATGAGGGTATGCCTCCATTATTAATACATTGATTAGTCAATTACTCATTATTATAGAGAAAATCTTGATGAATAGGTTGGTATTGATTAAGACTAAAGCACTTGAGTTTGTTAACCAGTTAAAAGTAATGATATAAATATTGTTATAATAGTTTTATTATATATACTAATATATTAGGATCAAGTAATGACCTTATATAAAGAAATGGATCAGTGGACTGGAGAATGTTATAAACATGAAGTACAAAGGTATGGAATGTTGTCATGGAGACTGTGTTGTTACCACTTTTTTCTCCTGTCTTTCCTTTGTCTCTTGTCTCTCCCTTTATTTCTCTATCCAGTGTCAATCAGTTAGCTGAAGTCTTGCGTTACCATATTGAAGAGGAATCTAAACTTCTTTACGAACTAACGTTACCTGGAGTTGATTTTAAAATAAATCAGGTAAGAATACTACTAATAATTTAGTATTACTGCTGCTCTCTCCCTCTCTCCCTCTCCCTTCCTCCCTCTCTCTCTCTCTCTCTCTCTCTCTCTCTCTCTCTCTCTCTCTCTCCTTCCCTCTCCCTCCCTCTCTCTCTCAGGGTATCTATATGTATCCTCCATCACCGTCAAAATCTCCTCCTCGTCCAATTGAGCCCATTCATTCTGTTCAGTTTACTTCACATCAACTATTAGCTCTGTTAGGACGTTTGAGGCTATTAGCTCCTAATGGTACTATTATCACTGAGTCATTTATCGATCTAATATGTGAATTAAGTAATAAGACGGTATGTTCTATCAGTTATAATTATAACATCACTATTATATTATATAGTATGGAGAAAATGTATTTCCTAGTCTGTGGATGTGGCTTAGTGAAGAACAGGTTAGAAGAAGATAATGTAATGAGTCTTTATAACGAACTCTCCTTTATATAAAAGTGTCTTCAATCTAATCATTTATTTCTCTTTAATTGTTAGGCTCGAGAACTTATTGAAATGGTCTACAGTAAAAATCAAATTATTGTTAACTGGAGTCGGCTTGTGCTCTGTCTAGCTCAGCCTTTTCCTCTCCCCACTATTGAGGACTTGCTCTCAGCTCAAGAATTATTCAAAGCTATCCATCCTGAGAGAATTGACTGGAACAGTTTTGATAATGTTTCTCTTTGGTTAGATAAGAGAGCTGAGAGCAACCGTGATAAGAGACTAAAACAAGTAAAATAAACAACTATATATTGTAATATTATTATGACATATTATAGGTAATGTTTGAGCTGTTTAGAGAGCCTAAAAAAGATTATGTTAACTATTCCCAAATGGTTAGTAATACATACACAAATGATAGAACAATTGTTATTACATATAACTATAGCTGTTGTACTTGTGTGCTAGTCCTGATCCTTTGGAAGGATTTCTTAAAGCATTGAGTCTTACTACAGGAGCAGTGGTATCATTGGTATTGACAATATAATGTGGGTGTGGTCTTTATAATGTTGTATTTGTAGGATAGTGAGATTGAAGTTAATGTACAAGCACTTCATATGGTAGTTTGATGAACGAATGGATGGATGGATAGATCAATGGATGGATGAATGAATGGATGGATGGATCAATGGATGGATGAATGAATGGATGGATGGATCAATGGATAGATCAATGGATGGATGAATGAATGGATGGATGGATCAATGGATAGATCAATGGATGAATGAATGAATGGATGGATGGATCAATGGATAGATCAATGGATGAATGAATGAATGGATGGATGGATCAATGGATGGATGGATGGATCAATGGATGGATGAATGAATGGATGGATGGATCAATGGATAGATCAATGGATGGATGAATGAATGGATGGATGGATCAATGGATGGATGAATGAATGGATGGATGGATAGATGGATGGATGGATCAATGGATGGCTGTAATATTTTTTAATAGGTCCTGTCTCATTCGTTGGTATCAGAGGAGATATGTGGGTTAGAAAGGATGTTTGCCAATATAGGAGGGGAACACACCACGTCTCTACCTTTAGTAACCCTATTACAACACCCACCTATCATTGAACTAGCGGAGATGTATCTACAATATAATTTACCAGTAATATGACTTGTTAATAAAACAGGATAATTGTATACATTGTTTTTATTTAGGATGTTTCTGTGCTGGCTACTACTAGACCTGTTGAGTCAACGGAATTATCCTCTTCTCCTTCTCCTCCTCCTCCTCCTCCTCCAGAAGACACATAAACCACACCCACTTAATTGCAAAGGACAGGTACTTTAATAATAGTTAATTAACTAATCAAATATTAACAAGTGTAGTTGCTAAAAATTTAAAGAAAATGAAATAATATGTATGAAAGTCATTTTACAAATTATAACAGAAATAATGAATTAATAATATTTATGATACATTTGAGGATCCCCTGATAATTAATTATTAATAATTAAATTTAACTTGAAATAACGGACTCATACCTAAAACACAGCTATACTGATGAGATTTATAAATTAATAAATAACGACCAGGAGATGAAGGGACTTGGTCCCCGCTCAAAGGCCGAGAATAATAAGTCATACATGTAGCCACACCCCTTACAGCAGGTGTATATGACCAATAAACGTAGTCTTTATCAATAGAGACAAAATCCTCCGGAAATAACCCTATCCAATCCCATGAAGATATCTCTGTGCCAGAAGCAATATCAATTTCTATTTTACCTTGAGTACTACAGATCCATTCTGATAATCTAAATACAACTGGAGGTAGTATGTTGAGGTTAACAAGTACCTTCAATTGTCCACTAACAGCTTTATGATCACTAATTCTCGGTTGCATATGAATACCATAAGAAACTGGCTTGATAACTAGTTTGGGTTCTGTGTCGGTCATTTGTGGTAAGACTTTTGGATTAAGAGACCACAATATGCGATCTGTCCAAGCTGGTGCTCTTCCCTTCCCTCCATCATGATAATGATCAGTTCCCGGTTCATATTTGTAACTCGGAACAAAGACCAGCTGCATTTCCATAAATCTGTATAAATATGAAGGACTCTTATAACCTTTGATCTGTTCCAAAAGTAACTGATCTGTCTTTATCAACGAAGAATATCGATTATCAGATACAATTTGAACAACTTCATCATATTCTTTTCCTTCAATACGAAAATTTAAATCACCAATTAAAAATAAGACATCATGATCAAATAATTTTGCATTATTATTACCAGTAAATACTAGATATGTCATGATATCATGTAACTCCTGTATACGTTTATCGTTGTTTTCCAAATGTGGTACCAGGTGACAATTAACAAATGCTAAACTCAAGTTCCCTAAAACAAATCGGATGCTGGTTGCACCTTTGTTACCCCAAAGTCCGCCCAATCCTGTCCTAAAAGACGCTGTTTCTACGTGTCTTATGTAACACAATAGCGGCCTCTTGACAAAGACCATTATCACAATACCTAATATACGACAGGAGGTCACTCGAGAGAACCCGTTCTTTGATAAGACAATGCTGAAATTTTCTACTAAGGGATCACGTCCTACTAACGGTACAGCAGCTGTAACAACGTCTTGGACGTTAGGATAAGCTTCTTGTAAACCAATGACCAATATATCAGTATTGTTACATAAATCTATCATTTCCATTGTCTCTTGAGGAAGGAAAAGAGATTGGATGTCATGAAGGGCTGGAATAGTTCCTGCCACGTTCCATGTTAGTATATGTAAGTTGAGGTAGTCATCAGGTTTACTATTGAGAGATCCGTTCATCTTGTTTACCTACAAGTCTCAGTTTACTTACATCACGTGATATCATGAACTGTAAATAACTGTAAATTAGTAATTACAAGAATCTCAGTGCCAGAAACACCTGACAATTAAATAAGTAAAAATAGTTTTTGGAAATTTCATAGATCCTGTAGGTTTATAGATTGTTAATTAGATGTGTCTATGAGTCTAACTTGTAACAGGAATATACTACCCTAGATCGGGAAACTTTCATGTTACAAAAGTTTCATGCTAAGAGAACCTTTTGGATCTGGAAGTCAATCTGTTGATTTCAGATATTTAAAAAGATCCATATTCACTTTAAACACTGTAACACCACATGATGTAAACGTGTATTATATTATACTGTAAATATTTCAATGTGTAACAATGTTCGTGTAATTTATTTTCGTACATTGTTCAATGTTCAAATTTAAAAAAAAAAATTTTTTATATTGTAATTTATTATATTATATTCTATATTACGATTTAATGAATTGTTGTCTAAATGTAGATCCAGCTGCTAATACAATAAATGTAGGTGTCCCAGATACAACTATATACCTGTAGAATATAATATAATATAATATAATATAATATAATATAATATAAGATAATGTACACTTACTTTGGGGAGCTAATGACATCAGCTAATGTAGACTGGACTGAGACTTGAAAATAGGTACCTGGACTGGAAATATCCTCATACCAAATCTATAGATGGATGAATAGTTGAAAAATGAATGAAAGATAAATGGATGGATGGATACAAGGAGATTACTTCAATGTTCTCTGGAGTGTATTTCTTCTCGACATCCCAGCTAGCTATCTCTTCTCCAAAGATAACATTAATATGATCTAAAAATCTAATGAAAGATACTATTACCAATGACTACTATTATTATCAACACACATATTGTATTCATGAAATGATTCAATCAAATCACTTTGTCCATATTCAGGGTACATTAAAAAAACAGGCCATATCAAGTAGCCCTCCTCATCTAGATGAACCCTAGTAATATCAGGATGAGGTCCCACTAATTTTAGGAAGATATCACTTTCTTGGTCGCTATCTTGTGAGGTCATTTGGTCTGAAGATGTAGCTATTTTAATACCTCTAGACTGAATAAATAAATGGACATATAAACAAAGAAATGGATTGGTAGTTTATGTTTATGGATGTATAGTTAGCATAAATGGATTGATAGTTTATGTTTATGGATGTATAGTTAGCATAAATGGATTGATAGTTTATGTTTATGGATGTATAGTTAGCATAAATGGATTGGTAGTTTATGTTTATGGATGTATAGTTAGCATAAATGGATTCATAGTTTAAGAATGGATGCATAAATGTGTGACATTTTTAATAACCTTTATAGCTTCAATTAATTTTTTATCATTATTTTTCTTTTCTTTGTCAGATAATTTTTGTTTTCGATTATCTCTCTCCTTTTTTTTCTAAAACACACATAACAATAGATACAATAAATACTTCAATTACTTTTTCTAAGATGGCCACCTTCCTTAACTCTAGCAGTCTATCATTAGAAGTATCAATCTTTTTAATATAAGAAACATTTATTTTAATAATCACTGTAGTATACTAACTTGAAGACCTTGATTACACCATGCTATAGCATCATCAAAAATTTTCAGTTTAAAAGAAGCTTCAGCACCTGTATTGTAGTAGACAGTGTGTGTGTGTGTGTGTGTGTGTGTGTGTGTGTGTGTGTGTGTGTGTGTGTGTGTGTGTGTGTGTGTGTGTGTGTGTGTGTGTGTGTGTAGCTGTTATTGACCTCTGATGTATGCTTTAAGATGATCTTGTTTGATGGTTTTACTTGCAATGGCATCATTAATAGATGATCTATAGTTACCTAACAAATTATATTATTAGTATGAAATGGTTAACTGGTATAGATGGTCTAAGGTACATTGGTTAACTGGTATAGATGGTCTAAGGTACATTGGTTAACTGGTATAGATGGTCTAAGGTACATTGGTTAACTGGCATAGATGGTCTAAGGTACATTGGTTAACTGGTATAGATGGTCTAAGGTACATTGGTTAACTGGTATAGATGGTCTAAGGTACATTGGTTAACTGGTATAGATGGTCTAAGGTACGTTGGTTAACTGGTATAGATGGTCTAAGGTACATTGGTTAACTGGTATAGATGGTCTAAGGTACATTGATTAACTGGTATTCTCACTTAAGTGATAATGAGCTGCTGATCTGTTACAATAGAGAATGGCATTTAGATTTGAGTCAGAACTGTTCTGTTTTAATGCTTCACTGTATGTCATCACAGCTTCTTTGTATTTCTTCTGTTTAAAGTATTCATTCCCATCCTCTTTTAGAACCAAAGCTCTTCCTACAAGGAGTACAACAATACAATACATTGAGTGAATGGTACAAACATAATATGCAGTGTAGAGGTTAATGATAGAATGGTAATACAATAGTAAACCTTCAGGTGTTTCCTCTTGGTACTTGATCTCTTGCAATGCTGCTAATCCAGGTGATTTAATAGGATCAATGTCACTGGGAGGCTTTGTCATGAACAATGGTATTTGTTCTATTTCCTGGAAAAAGCAAAAACTAAATTACTGCTTTTCTAATATCCTCTTTATACTTCCTCCCAATTATCTTCTGATAATCCTCCTGTGTATTTTTGCGGGCCTTTCTGTGCTATTATCTCATCAATTAATTGATCTGCATCAAGAAGATCAGGTCCACCGTTGTCTTGAGAAGTTGACTTCTCAGCCATTGTGCTGAAGGTCAGTTTACTGGAGCCCCTAGTAATTTAATGTAATAATTAATTGTCTCGTGGGTCTACAATAGGAAGGAGATGTTTGCCACAGCTGGATATTTTAAAGGAATCATTTGTCCTTTCTTTGAACATGGATTATGTCATAGACCTCACTGTCACTATAGACACAGTAAATCGAGTTAGTTTATATAAATTTATAATAATTTATCTATTTAATTGACAATAGTTGTCATTGTATTTTATAATATAATAATTATTAGTAATGTGGTAATTTTAGTTTATTAACACAAAATTTATATCATAGTAAATTTAATAACATCAATTAAACATGGTCTGGCAGGAATAAATATCAATTAAATTCTACTTGATTTAAGCTTTGTTTTTTAGTTGTTGTGTTTTGTTTTCTGTTATTAAAACACAAAAGACAATAACAAAGCTAACATCAATAACAATACTAGATTTGTAATGAGAATAAGAAATAAAGGGTTAATAATAAGTGATAATATTGACAGATAAATTAATTAATAAATATGAACAGTATGTATGCTATGTTTATTATTATGACATCAATTATATTGCATTCTAATATAATTATCAATTTATCATACATGTAATATAAGTCTACAATTAATGTCGTGTAGCTATCTTTATTAATTATTAAATTATTAAGTGAAGTATTACATATTTTTTATATCATTTTAAAAATATAAAATAAACAAATGCATATTTTTAATATAATCCATTTTTTAATTACATATAGCAGCTGTTGGTGTCTTTCGTTCTTCGTTATCTACTAATATTACAGGGTCATCGTCACTAAAATGTCAAAAAGATGAATTGACATACAAAGAAAGTGGTTGTCATGACAATAAAGGGATACAACCAACAAGTAATAAACAAGATGAGAAAATATCAGACTTGTTTTCTGATACCACACCCACAAAAGATACATCTGAAACAACTATCAAAGATATCTTTGGCAGCAGCAGTGATGATGACAGTGATAATAATATTCATAGTCCTACAGTTGCTATGACAACACCAGACAGTGACATCCACGAAGACAACAGTGCAATCGAAATAGAGTTTCATAAAGCCACAACTTCATCCTATATGCCAAAGATAGACGAGGGCACTGATGAAGTAGGTAGAGTTAACAATGAAGGAGGGACTTCTGGTATTAAAGTGGGTGGAGTTGAGAGAGGGAGGTCAAGTATAGGAACACCTTATGAAAATAAAGGAATTAAACGAAAGAGAATTGCCCATCCTAATAATGAGGTAATATTAATATTAATTATCAGTATATCTAGATTATTTCTAAAAGGTACCAAGAGGCCCTCTAGAAGGTTCTCTTCGTTCAAAACCGAAATCTCTCTCAGATCAAAAAGTCAGTGATAATATGACTTGTCTATGATAGTTACTTTAAATGAGATGTTTTATATCCAACAAATAAAAGAGTTCAAATTTATCATATCAAAATTAAAAACATCTTTATCATATTTTATAGTTACTAGAAACTTTAACTGATCCTAATGCGATATATAGTGGTAAAAGAAGAACAGCTAGATCATACACTAATACAACAAGTCCAACTACCAGTACTAATGTAAGCAATAATACTGCATAGTATTACATGTATAGTAATACTATATTAATGTATGTATTTGATATTGTAGGCACCTTCCCTTTCTGTCCCTAAACGACCTGTTCTTCCATTAGTGATGAATGCTAAGGTATGCATGTACCTCCTATTATAATTAACTAAATTAATTAATTAATGTTGTAGGTACCTACTAAGATCCGACAAAGATTTCTTGACTCATTTATCGATGAATATATTCGAAAAGGAATGGAACCTCAGACAGCATATGATCAGGTTAATATTTCACTCTCTTTTACTCCAATCATCCTTAATATTATCATCATCCATATTACATTAATCCCATACTATCACACTTCATATTCAGCACTTCCACCATCACATTCACCACTATCACCTCCACTTAGTCGCTTGAAGATGAGAGAGAGTTATACACTCGTAGTACAAGTCGTATGATTTACATGAATATTTGTTCTCATAAACTTAAAAAATTACAAAAAGAAGTCAATGCTTTACTTACTGAAAAGAGGCAGATATCAGATGTGAAAGCAGGTGCTCATGTGGAAGGGAAAGAAACTCCAAAAAAGAAGGAACTTCCCTTGGAGACTGGTGTACCCAATGTGGGCGGTATCAAACATGCTGAAACAAGTGTTACATCTAATGTTAAAAACAGTAAAAAACATAAATTATTTTCCAAGACTATTTCAGTGGGTGGAGACAAAGACAGCATCACTTCGTTAGATGGAGTCAGTATTCATAATGACAGAGATAAAATGGAATTAGATACAACTCATTTTGAACCTGTTCCCAATTGTCCTTCCTTAACTGATGACTTCATTTCACTGGCTAATCCTTCGATGTCACTTTTTACACTCTCATCCTCACATGAATCTCCCTCCATCACGGTATCTCAGTTCTATACTAATAGAAAAGAGACGGTCAGTGGTGGGGGTGATCAAGATGGGTGTGGTCAATCAAATCACAAAGCAAAATCAAAGAAGAAAAGGGTTAAAAATACATCATCATTTGAGGACATGTTAGCTACTGCTGATAGTACCAAAATAAAGAAAAGGAAAATTAAACCAGCTTTAAATTTAACAATTAACAGCAGGAACATCCCCTCTGTTTGTGGAGATTCAAGTTCAAAAGACTCCACTTGTCAAACCAGTTCAGACATTGTCGACTTGACAAATGATGACCTAAGCCACACCCATCTATCTAATACTGCATCGAGTGATGTAATTAAAGACGAGACTATGCCCACTTTCATGGAAGAAACAACTCTTTCTATAGTCTCCGTTGAGAGTGCCACCCCAAATCTGGGTGTGGCTAATACGGAATTTGACAATGTCGGTGCCTCTGAAGGAATAGACTCTTGGCAGGTTTTTGATAAGGATTTAGCCACACCCACTTTCCCACCCCCTCCTGATTCGTCATCTCTTATCAATCTCACAGATTTAGCTCAGAAAGTGAGAGCAAAGAGAGAACGTAATCAAAAACCACCTGTGAAAAGAAAAAAGATACGAAGTCAAAAAATAGCTATTCCCACAACCAAACCTTCTTTTTCTATTATCAAAAAAAAAGAACCAGAATTTAATGGTAAGTGAGTGTTGTTGAAAGGATAGATAAATAGATTGATTGATAAGATAAACTGACAGTTGGATCAGTGGATGGATTGACCATATTATACCAAGAACCACCCAAATAAGACTACATTACCTTAATGGGTTTTGAATGGTAATTGCATGCTCCTTCCTTCTTTGTGATGCTATCAACTCCTGACCTAAATAAATTATTTGAAACTTTTTTCTTAGCTATTATCTTTTATGATCAGCTGTTGGGCTATCTTCTCTCTGAAGAGCAGCTGACTACCAATCGATATCCTCGTCCAAGTGATCAAGTGGGTGTGACTTTAATAAATGTAGAACGTCAACTTGAACTACTACCAGAACCTCTTCCTGGAAATGGTCAGTATCAATATTTAATATCTATTGTCATTACATGTGCATGTTCAACAGCTGTACGACATTATTGTTGTCGATGTCAGAAACCATTTATTATTTACAACAATGGAAGTTATCAAACTGTTGAAGAGTGTGTCTATCACTATGGCAAGCTCTACAAGTCACGAGGTGAGAGAGAGAGAGAATGAGAAAGAGATTTCATGTATCTTACACAGAGTATGGAGAGGGTGTGGTCTCTCAGTATAGCTGCTGTGGTGAGCGAAGAGACTCGTCTGGTTGCCAAGTAGCCACGGTATACATGTATATAGTTATTATAACTACTGCTGCACTCTGTCATCATATTAGATGCATGTAACTGCTGGAGAACAGCCTTCCTTACAAGGTGGGTACACCAAATCAACTCCACCCCCATCTGATGAGAGTTATGTCCCAGATGTATTTGCTGTTGATTGTGAAATGTGTTATACAACAGTTGGATTGGAATTAACACGAGTAACTCTTATTAATTTAAACCTGGAAACTGTTTATGAATCTATTGTCCGTCCTAGCCATCCAATTGTTGACTATAATACTAGGTGGGTGTGTTAGTAGGTGTGGTTTTAATGTGCTGTTGTATTAGGTTTAGCGGTCTTACAGCTGAAGACTTTACTTCAGTAACCACGTCATTATCAGATGTACATTCAACTTTGTTAAGTTTAGTATATGAAGATACTATATTGATAGGACATAGTCTGGACAGTGACCTCCGAGCAATGAAGGTAACAATTAATCAATGACCTATGCTCCACCCATCAATTTATTTATCTATCTGCTTTATTTGTCCCATCCATTTATTCAACCATTCATCCATTAACTTATGTACTTACTCCATTTATTTTTTCTGACAACATATATTGGTCTATCCATGAAAAATTATTCAAATAAAAGTCTTCGTTTCTTCTCTAGTATATTCACAGTGCTGTTGTTGACACTGCTATAGTTTTTCCTCATCAGAAAGGTCCTCCATTTAAAAGAGCTCTAAAATCTCTGATGAGTGATTATCTTCAAAAGATCATTCAAGATAGTGTTGATGGCGGTCATGATAGTAGAGAGGATGCTATAGCTTGTATGGAACTTATGATATGGAAAATAAAATCAGATCTTAAGAAAACAAAACGAAGACAGTTATAATGGGAAAACTCCTTTAATCAGCTGTACTATTTACTTATAATGGAATGATTAGGGGTGTTACTCCTATGTAATTGCTTTTAATTGTAGTTGCCGGGCTATTGCATTTTTTAAATTCTCCTCAAAATTGAATATCAGATCATTATTTAATTTTTCATTTCCGATTATATAATGTTTGTGTTTGATGACATAACAAATGTATTGTTATTATTGTGTTATGTTATTAACAGTTATTATCAACATTATTTAATGATTTTAATAACACATACAAAAGCGTCAATTCAGTTTTACCAATAAAACTGTCAAAAATTAAAATTTAACCCTCAATCGAATGTGTTAAGTGAATTGATAAAAACAAATAAAACATCTAATAATGCAGTCGTCATAACAACAAATAAAACAAACAAACAAATTTCCATACAATACAACATCTTTAAAATTCTCCAAGAAACTTAGGATCATAAATTTGTCTAGCCTGTCCATATGGTGTCATACCTGACTGGCTAGCTCCCAAATTATATCCCATTTGTAATCCTATAACTCGTTTTCCTTCCTGTATTGTTTGTTCATCAAACATACGTTCATTTTTATCAGCATATTTTGGTCCAAAAACAGGTCCTTGGTAGCCATTTTTTTGAGCCTAAACAAAGTGATCAAATAGTATAAACACTAATATGTACATTTATAGGAACATCTCACTTAGTAATAAATTGGTGTTGTCACAACAATGTTGTCCCACCCCCCAAAATATCTCCAATGGGATAGAATTCTGCAAAATTTCTCTCTACTAATTTTAATTTTGCATTGTTAATACTTTGATAGGGTTATATTCAAAAATCAATGACCAATAATAGTATGTATATAAACATCTAGGAACTATCAAAACATGATTTGTCGAATTATTATCAAAGTTATTATAATGATGTTTGTAAAAGATACTACAGTATCGATTAAATGATGTGTATCAAATAACATCTTTGGGAAACAATCTTTAATCTTGAATAATACATGTAATAAGAAAGATAATTTTCTACTTTCAATATCAAATTTATAAACTACTGACTAGAGATTATGCAGACCCAAACAAGTATATGCCTGTCCAACCAGCTTCTTTTTATGTAATTCCTTCATTTCTTTTCAGATAATAGTCTCATCCCCAGTCCTACTTTTCCCAGCCTGTGGGTATATGGGTTAGGAATGAGACTATTTAGAAAAGGCCTTGCTATATGTGACTTAATATATACCACATTAATAATTGAATGATTATTGCTTATTTAATCACATATATCATATTACATGTACATTAGCTTACCGTACTACCAATTGCGATAATACTTGTGAGCACCTGTGTATTATAATAATATGGTTCATGTAAAAACATTGGAGTAACAAATTATAGTAAGTGGGAGTGATTAAATGCTTGAATAGATATGCATACTATAAGAGAAGAGTCAAATCTCCCCTTCTTTTCCAACTAACCATGTTCATATTCACAGCAGAATGGAGGTCTTCTGTCTCAAAGAGGGTATCGCTGTGAACACCATATTCTCTACAGGCGTCAAGAAAAGTTTGAATTAGATCTCTCTACAGAGATAAACATAATTTTTGGTAGCATTGAAAAGTGGCATATAATAGTTAAGTGACAAATTTATTGTTATGAACTGAAGTGAAATGATATTGTGCATGATCTTACCTGCTGAAATGGATGCTTTGGTGCAAACCGAGGCAATTTACCTATCACTCTTGAATCAGGATTTAACACCTTGATTAACCTGTATATATTTAAAGTTAGTTAGCAACATCTTTCAATGTAATCATTATTAAGGTAGCTTACTTGCAGAGGTATAGACCATCTCTTATTGCTACATGGAAATCTTTTCCTTTGAATTCTCGCTCAATTTCTTCCATAGCTTGTGAATCGGCTTCTGGAAAAGGCTCACCAGTGACATTTTCCATCCATATTCTACACTCAAGTTCAAGTTCTTCATCGTAAAGTTCTTCAAGCTAATCAAAAGAGATGAAATGCATTTGTTTTGTAATGTTAGCATAAATATTATAATACTTTTATGTCTAGAACTAACCTTTTGCTGAATATCAGCATTAATTCCCGATTTGTCCGCTCTATGTTGCGCCATTGTACGCTAAAACAAAACGACTTATTAGCAACTCGTATGAACATTAATTTACCAAAGTTCCACTTAATTTGCATTCGATGAGCCCGCCCTCAATTATGGTTGCCATAGTAACTGGACGCATTTTAGAAAAAGAGGAGTGGCTGACTGAGTATACTCTTGAAATAAGTCAAACATTTTTTCTTTACGCAGACGATAGATGCGCTGAGGGAGATGCCAGAGCAATGAGTCTTCCTTCCATATTGTTCTTTTTACTCGTGGTATTTGCAAAGGGAACTCTAGGCCAACTAGGTATGTGGTGATGGGAACGCCCACAAGTATTACTAATATTTGATAGGGAAGGGCTTTCAAGTGTTTCAATTGATAATAACAATTGTAGGAAGAGTCAATTATTGTAATTTTATAATTGCATTCTTTATGATACATTCCTTTCTTATAATTTCCTAATAAATTACCAGTATCATTATATTAGTACAGTATAGCTACCAGTATACATACAATAGAATCATTACGTGTTCAGCTCATAATCAGGAGAGCACTAAATTATACATAGCTATTCTTCTTTCTTTATTTATTGAATCAAAAACATTCCTTCTTTCTGTTAAAAAGATATAGTGTATATTACAGGTAGTAGGAGGTGGAAACTAGTGTGTATGTGTTCTAAGATTATAATTTGTAAATATAATTATTATATTATAGAGATTTGGTAAATTTCCAATTTAGTAATATTGAACTGATCAATATTCTAAACACAATTAATATAATAAATTTTAAACTGGATCTAACTGAAATAACCAGACCATTGTTTTTCCATTGAGATTGGTCAAAATTATTTTGTTTTAACTAGTTAATATAATGTTAATATGTTATAGCGGACCACTAGATTTAAAACTATACTCTTAAAAAGTAATTCTATGTGTGTTCTCTCTTTAATGAATTGACCTATACACTTGTGTGGCTAATAATATTCATAGATGTTTTTTTAAAAAACAATATTCATAATTTTATTATATAATAACAACCCCACATAGTTTAGGAAATATCTCAAGTTTGTATCTTTTCTTCAACTAATATTATGAAATGTTTCTCTTTTCTCCATAGAACTATGTTCTATTAATATTTGTTTCAATTTCGGCACTTGCATCTTAATCGATGGTCAACAAACTTGTATGTGTCTACCTGTTTTTACAGGTGCATTGTGTGAATTGAATGTGGATGCCTGTGATAGCAATCCTTGTCTTAATAATGCTAACTGCACAGATTTGATAGCTGGATTTCAATGTTCCTGTTCACCTGGTTTTACTGGTCGTCAATGTGAAACTGATATCAACGAGTGTGCTAACAATCCTTGCATTAATGGCTTGTGTAATGATGATATTAATAGCTATAGCTGTGATTGTGATGTAGGCTATAGCGGACCAAACTGTGCAACAAATATTGATGACTGTCCTGTTAATGCATGTTCAAATGGTAGTACATGTATCGATAGAATTGAAGAGTACACTTGTGCCTGTCCTGATGGGTTTGCCGGTGCTATGTGCCAACTGGAATCCAACTGTTCTATTGATAATGATCCTTGTCAGAATAATGCTCTATGTTCTCTTGTAAACAATAATACCATCTGTGATTGCTTGACTGGTTACAGTGGAGAGTTATGTGAGACAGACATCAATGAATGTGCATCAACCCCTTGTAAGAATGGAAGTTGTGTTGATAAAATTGCCTCATTTAATTGTATATGTTTACCTGGTTACACTGGAGACCAATGTGAGATTGATATTGATGAATGCAATCCAAATCCATGTCAAAGTGGTGGTGTATGTGAGGATTATGTTAATGGATTTGATTGCTTCTGTCGTCAAGGTTTCACAGGGTTATTATGTCAAATTAATGTTGACGATTGTCAGAATGTTGTTTGTCAAAATGGTGGAACTTGTGAAGATGGTGTCAATGCATTTCAGTGCAAGTGTCAAGATGGATTCTCAGGAGAATTTTGTGAGACTTTAACAGATCCTTGTTTCTTTCAACCCTGTGTCAATGGAGGTACCTGTCTTGTCACAGAAGACATGTACACTTGTACTTGTCAAGCTAATTATACTGGATTTAATTGCAGTATTGAAATCACCCCTTGTTTCTCCAATCCTTGCCTGAATGGTGCTACCTGCAATGACCAGACCGATAACTACACTTGTATCTGTGCACCTGGTTATACTGGTGAGGAATGCCAGTTGGACATCAACGAGTGTCTCTCTGATCCTTGCCTCAATGGTGCTACCTGTAACAATCTATTTGGTAGATTTGAATGCATTTGTCCACCAGGATACACAGGAGAATTTTGTGGTACCAATATTGATGACTGTGCTGAAGACCCATGCATGCATAACGGTACATGTCATGATGATGTTAATGGTTATATATGTGATTGTGCTCCTGGTTACACTGGCTTACAATGTGAAACAGATATTGATGATTGTGCTTCATCTCCATGTCACAGTAATGCTACATGCATTGATTTAGTGAATAACTTTACCTGTTTTTGTCCGCTAGGGCTAACTGGACTCCAATGTCTTGTTAATATTAATGACTGCATTGACAATCCCTGTGGAAATAGTAGCACCTGTATTGACTTAATTGGAGGCTATCAATGTATGTGTCAGTCAGGATTCACTGGAGATCATTGTCTCATTAATATCAATGATTGCCAATCGGATTCCTGTCTCAACAATGGTACTTGTGTTGATGGCATCAACGGTTTTACTTGTATCTGCACTTCAGAATACACAGGAGATAATTGTGAATCTGAAGTAGATTATTGTGACTCTAATCCATGCTCCCAGCAAGCAACATGTGTCAGTATGCTCTCTGGTTATATATGCATCTGTCCTGACGACTATACTGGTCCAGATTGCTCGATACAAATTGATGACTGTGAACCCAATTTATGCCTCAATGGAGCAACTTGTAACGATCTCATTGGTACATTTCAATGTGTGTGTGCAGCTGGCTACACAGGTACCCAGTGTGAAGTTGATATCAACGAATGTGATCCAAATCCTTGTCAAAATGGAGGTTCCTGTAACGACCTTATCAATGGTTTCTCATGTCAATGTCCTCCTGAATTCACAGGCAAGTCATGTGAACTTGATACCAATAATGATTGTGCTAATGTGACATGTGAAAACAATGGAAAATGCAAGGAAATACTTGGCGGTTTTGAGTGTCTCTGTCCTAATGGATTCACTGGTATGTTTTGTCAGATCAACATTGATGACTGTGCCTCTAATCCTTGCCTGAACAATGGTACATGTGTAGATGAAGTGGGTAACTACACTTGCAAATGTTCTAGTGGTTATGATGGCTACAATTGCGCTATAGATCTTGACTTATGTGACCCACAACCTTGTTCTAATGGAGGCTCATGTGTTGAGAGTCTAACTGGTGGCTATTTCAATTGTACCTGCCCTGATGGTTATGATGGTGTATTTTGTGAGAGAGATATCAATGAATGCGAGAGTGAACCTTGTCTTAATGGTGGTACATGTACTAATACTATTGGAAGTTTTGAGTGTGCCTGTCCTGATTCCTATGTGGGTACACTTTGTGAAGTTAAACTTTTTGAAGATTGCTCTGATCATCCATGTCAAAACAATGCTACATGTATTGATGCTGGTTCCGGTATCGGATCAGGTTCTCAGTTTACTTGTCAATGTGGTTCAGGGTATACTGGTAATCGTTGTGAAATGTTGATATCTGCTTGTGATAGTGAGCCATGTTTTAATGGAGGAGAATGTTTAAATCAATTTGGTGAATTTCATTGCACTTGTTTACCAGATTTCTCAGGACCACAATGTGAAATAGATCTTAACCCTTGTTCTTCAAGCCCTTGTCATAATAATGCTACTTGTGAAAATGCTCCACAAGGCAATGTTTTCTCTTGTACATGTTCTCCAGGATACACAGGGTTCTTATGTGATAGTGAGCAAGATGATTGTGCCAGTAACTCATGTCTCAATGGTGGTACATGCATTGATATGTTGTTAGGGTTTAAATGCAAGTGCCCACCTGGTTATAGTGGTACACGATGTAATGTAACAGTTGACCCTTGCTCTTCAAATCCATGTCTAAATGATTCCACATGTATTAGCAACAATTCAAATGGATTCATTTGTAGTTGTGCTGTAGGATTCACTGGCACTCTTTGTGATACAAATATTGATGACTGTATCCACAATCCTTGTATGAACAATGCCACTTGTGTCGATGATGTTGCTAGCTTTCGCTGTAAATGTTTGGATGGTTATGAAGGAGAATTATGTGAAAGAGAGAGAGATGATTGTGCAAACGTATCATGCCATAACGGTGGCCAATGTATTGACGTGGGTGCTTCCTATATCTGTAAGTGTGCTGCAGGATTCTCAGGGTCTAATTGTGAAGTTGGTATCAATGAGTGTATGGACGAACCCTGTCAAAATGGCGGTATCTGTCAAGATCTTGTTGCTGATTATACATGCATTTGTGCTTTGGGTTATACTGGTAAAAATTGTACAGTGAACATTGATGATTGTGTAGGAGTCGTCTGTGAAAACAATGGTACATGTATTGATGGCATCAATTCTTCCCACTGTGACTGTGTAATAGGTTGGACTGGTGAGTTTTGTGAAGTTATGATTGATGATTGTCAAGATATTAATTGTCAAAATAATGGAACTTGCATTGATTTTCTTAATACCTTCCAGTGTGTTTGTCAAGCAGGTTTTACTGGTCAGTATTGTCAAATTAACATTGATGACTGTATCGGCATCTCATGTAATAACGGTTCTTGTCAAGATTTGGTGGATGGATACAAGTGTGTATGCAATCTTGGCTACACTGGTTCACTGTGTGAGTTGATGGTCAATGATTGTATTGAAGTTGAATGCCTCAATGGAGGGTTCTGTCAAGATTTACTGAATGATTTCATATGTCAATGCCCTATGGGATATACTGGTCGATACTGTCAGACTGATATCGATGAATGTTTTGGAATATCATGTGAAAATAATGGAACATGCAAAGACTTAGTCAATGGATTTCAATGCAATTGTCAAGACGGTTTTGATGGTACATACTGTGAAAACAACATTGATGAATGTAGTAGTAATCCATGTTTAAACAATGCCACTTGTGTTGATAGTATCAACAGTGTCACCTGTATCTGCTCTCCACTCTTCACAGGGCAAACATGTGAGACTGAAGTTAACTTATGTCTCAGTAACCCTTGTCAAAATGGTGGCATTTGCCGGCCAGAAATATCTAACGGGTATCCATCATATGCATGTAACTGCATAGGTCCATATCGTGGTGATGACTGTGAAATTAAAGATTTGTGCCTTCAAATGCCCTGTCAGAATAATGCTACTTGCATTACTAATATCACTGATGGTATGTATATATGCGTGTGCGATACAAACTACTACAGTCAGAACTGTGAATTCTTTGACTACTGTTACTCCAGCCCTTGTCAAAATGAAGGCTCATGTAGTAATGTAATACTTTACAGTGGTTCAGGAGATTTTAATTCACTTATTCCATCTCAGAGTGACCTCTATGTGTGTACTTGTCTAATGGGGTATACTGGAAATGATTGTGGTATTGAGATTACTCCATGCTACTTTAGTCCTTGTGAAAATGGAGGTACTTGTCATGATGACTTAGAAAGGAAAACATACAGCTGTGATTGTCCTATTGGCTATACTGGACAGAACTGTTCTCAAGGTAATGATAAATGAATGGATGGACATACAGATTGACAAATGAATGGATGGATGGACATAGAGATGGACAAATGGATGGATGGATGGACATACAGATGGACAAATGGATGGTATGGATGGACGGACATATAGATGGACAAATGGATGGTATGGATGGATGGATGGACATACAGATGGAAAAATGGATGATATGGATGGATGGACGGACATACAGATGGACAAATGGATGGTATGGATGGACATACAGATGGACAAATGGATGGTATGGATGGATGGATGGACATACAGATGGACAAATGGATGATATGGATGGATGGATGGACATACAGATGGACAAATGGATGGTATGGATGGATGGATGGACATACAGATGGACAAATGGATGGTATGGATGGATGGATGGACATACAGATGGACAAATGGATGATATGGATGGATGGACGGACATACAGATGGACAAATGGATGGTATGGATGGACATACAGATGGACAAATGGATGGTATGGATGGATGGATGGACATACAGATGGACAAATGGATGATATGGATGGATGGATGGACATACAGATGGACAAATGGATGGTATGGATGGGTGAATAGACAGACTGATGGATTAGAAGACTGGATCATGTTAACCTGTTCCTCTTGTTTTTAGTTACCGTCAGTAACACACCTTACTTCAGAGGTGATTCCTACATTTTAGTACCCTATTCACTGAGTGATAGCAACTACACATTACTGCATATTTCATTACAAACTCAATCCAATAATGGTTTAGTCTTATTTGCAAGTAATAATGATCAATCTGACTACATCTCTCTTGGAGTGGAGTCAAGTCTATTAACTTTGAGACTAAAACAAGGACAGATGGTAGTCAATCTTGATGATCATTACCACCCAATAGCTGATGGAAGATGGCATTCTGTCTCAATCTTTCAAGAAGGATCACATTTAGTGTTAGAAGTTGATGGCTATCGTAATTCAACTCAAATTATAGTATCTAATTCAAATTTACAGTCTCGTACATATCTTGGTGGTATTGATAACTTTACAATATTGCCTAATGATATTTCACAATCCAGTGGCTTTATAGGACTATTAAATATTACTGTAGAAATTGGAGGAACTAATGTTCATATAATCAATGACTCCATTGCTGGAATTAATGTTGGAGATGGGGCCCCTGCTTTATGTACACCTGATAGTTGTAGTAATGGAGGTATATGTCAAGAAGATGGTATAAAGTATAGTTGTCTGTGTCCACTTGGATTTGGAGGAATCTATTGTTCAGAAGGTGAGTATAGTATTACATTGAAAAGAAAAATATATTAACCACATACTGTATTTTTAGATCTAGATATACGAATACCATATTTTTCCAATACTTCATATCTTATTGTACAAAAGACCAATTCTTCTGAGACCTCATTAGAAGTTGATCTGGCAATACATACTACAGCAACAGATGGTCTTCTCTTTCTCATTTACGACAATACTAACTATACTGATGACTACTTTTCTCTAATATTAATGGATGCCTCACTAACAATTCAATATGATTTCGGATCTGGTGTAAAAAGTTTGTTCTACAATGGTAACATCAGTGATGATAACTGGCATATTATTACTGCACTCTACAATACTACCAGTGTTTTCTTAGCAGTGGATGATAATACTGTCATTGATATTAATATCATAATGAATGATGTCATTGAACTTAACTCTCCATTGTTTCTCGGTGGTATACCATATGGTCTGAATACTCCATTGACAACAGATCAGAGGAATGGGTTTATTGGATGTATACGCGATCTACAAGTAAACAATAACAAAATGGATATTGTCAGTGATAGCTTGTATGGACTTGATATCACAGAATGTCCTAAATCTGTCTGCTCCTATGTTCAGTGTGCCAATGGAGGCACTTGTGAGAATGTACAGGACAATGTAGCTGGATTTAGATGTACTTGTCCTTATGGATATTCAGGACAGTATTGTGAAGTTTCTTTACCTTTGTGTTCACCTAATCCATGTTTATATGGAGGTATCTGTGAGGAGTTTGATGATAGGACATTTAGCTGTCTTTGTACTTTGGGAAGACAGGGTAGACTCTGTGAACAAGGTAAGACCAATGTATGTAAATAGTGATAGATGAACGGATGGATGTATAGACAGGTTAAGAAATTGATAGTGTGATCAACTTAACTCTCTTTGTTTCTTACAGAACTCAATATTACCATACCCTCTTTCTTTAACAAGTCCTATATTATCTATCCTTCTTTGTCAAATGTTGCCAGCACTCTTTCCATTACTATAACATTCTATCCTACAAAATCTGATGGTCTCTTGCTCTTCAATGCTTTAAGCAACAATGATTTTAGTGACTACATTTCAATAGCTTTAGTTAACTCATTTATAGTATATAGATTCAATCTTGGATCAGGAGCAGCTCAGTTGTCTAGTCCCCAGCAAATAACTCTTGATCAATGGCACATAGTAACTGTCAATAGAACTAGACAAGTGGGTTTCTTACAAGTAGACAATCAGTCATTAGTAACTGGTCAATCTCTTGGGACTTTTACTGGTCTAAACATAGCTGGATCTATGTGGCTAGGAGGTTATAATCAATTTATGATTTTGTCACAGTTTTCAGGTACTAATGTTGGATTTAGTGGCTGTATCAGTTCAGTGAGTGTCAAAGGAACACATTTGGAATTAATAATCCAAGCTGAATCAGGTTATGGTATCAGTGAATGCAACATTACAATATGTAAGGGTAATCCTTGCTTTAATGGAGCCACTTGTGTAGAGAATTCAAACAGTTTTACTTGTGTCTGTCCTCCTGGATTTAATGGTCCACTTTGTGCTGTACAACTGAAGTCATGTGCTTCAAGCCCTTGCATGAATGGAGGTACTTGTCTAGAAGTCATGAATGGAGCCAACTTTACTTGTCATTGTCCTCTTGGATATGCTGGATACTTTTGCGAAGAAAGTAAGTTATCAGTATATTATTAATTAAAGTAATATCTTCTCTTTGTTGACAGATATCGTTGTCACTTTACCGTCATTTAGTGGACAGTCCTTTTTACAATATTCCTCACCTGTTGGTATTACCTCGAGTACAAGTGTCTCTCTTACATTCTATCCCACGTCACAAACAGGACTCCTTTTTTATATTGGAGATGTTACCCTGTCTCGAGATTTTCTCTCTCTCTCATTAGTCAACGGATTCATAGAGTTTCGATATGATCTTGGTTCAGGTCCTGCTATGATAATGACAAATGTTAGTATTATGTTAAATCATTGGCACACAATTCAAGCTACTAGAACAAGAAAATCTGGTTCACTGACAGTTGATAGTAGTGATACATACTATGGTACGTCACCAGGTACTACATCATTACTAAATGCACAAGATGACTTGTATATTGGTGGAATTGATGAATCTGCCAGAGTCTCTTCATTATCTGGAACCAAAGTTGGACTAACCGGATGTATAGATACTGACTCAGTTCAGGTACTATATATATTAAATCATCAATTACATAGTATATCAGTGCCTATACAGTGTATTTAGGGAGAATGTAATATTTTTCCTTCTTGTTTATTAATACAGATCAATGGAAATGAATTGGGATCAGTTATTGTTGGCCGAAACATTGTTCAGTGCAGTGTTGATTCGTGTGTGTCCAGTCCTTGTCAAAATGGCGGTAGTTGTATTTCTACAGGTGTTTCATACACTTGTGTGTGTAGTCTAGGTTTTGCAGGAAGTATATGTGAAAATGGTATGTTGTATGTAATCAAATTAATATTTATTTATAATTGATGTTCATTTTCAGTTATTGATGTGGACATACCTTCGTTTTTGGGCAGCTCCTATCTCTCTTATCCTACTCTCACAAACTCCTTTGCGGTAACTCAACTCTACATTGAATTGTTTCCAAATGTCTCAAATGGACTGATTCTATATAACAGCCAAACTAATGGATCAGATTACATTAGTATTAGTTTAAAGAATGGTATTGTGGAATACAGATATGACCTGGGTTCAGGACCTGCAGTAATCACCAGTTCATCCTCCATCAGTTTGGGCCAGTGGCATTCTATTGAAGTATCTCGTACTGGTCCTAAAGGAAATTTAATTGTTGATAATGGTATACCAGTGACTAGATATTCACCTGGTGATTCTACTAGCTTACAATTAGGGGAACCATTGTATTTAGGAGGTATCACAGACTATTCTTTACTTCCACAAGACCTTGGAGTGTCACAAGGATTGGTTGGATGTGTTCGTTTGCTGAAGGTTTCTCCTAATAATGCCAAGATTAATTTGATAAATGATGCTACTAATGGAGCAGGTGTTACTCAATGTACCGTAATGATGGGCTGTTTCACTAATCCTTGTCAAAATGGTGGCCAATGTATTGCGGAATATGTCAATGATACAGTTTTGGAACAATGTGACTGCTCATTACCATATGCTAGTGGAGATAGGTGTACAGAAAGTAAGACTATTTCAATATTATAGTACAATATAATAGTTCTTTGTACATTAAATGAATTGTTTTTAATGATTGTTGTTTTTCTATTTGTAGGAGTTTCATTTGGAAATGCTTCTTTCACCAGCAATAGTTACCTACAATTTTCTTTAAATAGTATTCCAATTTCCAGGTACACTGATGATATTTCATATACATACATAATACAACATTATTTTCTATTCTCTCCTCCAGTATCACAATACATACCACAATACAACTCTCTATTACTCCTACTAGCACTAGTGGACTACTACTTTATATGGGACCTGTAAGAAGTTATTGTACTCACTTTTTATTTATTAATTAACTTACAATTTTAGAACAATCCTGCCACTGGAGATCATATACTAGTTGGATTAGTTGATGGTAAAATAGAGTGGAGATTTGATCTTGGATCTGGCACTGGTGTTATACAATCTAATGAGCCATTGACATTAGGAACCTCTTATGATATCAATTTGCTAAGGTTAGTTAAAATCATCTGGACTCTATATAATGTTGTGAACTAGTTCATATTGTAGATAGCAAGTTTATTTAATATTTATTTTCTTTAGAACTGATAACAATGGTAGATTGTTTGTATCAGGTCAAAGTTATGTTAATGGTAACTCACCAGGTTCTTTACGACATCTTAACTTCATTCCATACGATTTTGTGATGTACCTAGGTAAGATCTTATAATAATAATATTTTATGATCAATTTCAAATTTGAAACATGGTTTTCATTCAAAATTAAAACAATTAACTTGCCTACATTAGGTGGTTCCTCTGATGTTTCAGTCACGTCTGGACAAGTATATTCAACTGGTTTTTCTGGTTGTGTCAGTCAACCTGTTAAACTTGGTTACACTAACAATGTTCAATCTATATCATTTGATACTAGTTCAGTAGGTCAATATGTAAAACCCTGTAGTTTATAAATCATAGAATTAGTAGATAATATCATTTTTAAAATTATTTTTTACATTATTTATATCAAATTATAATACTTGTTTTATTATTTCTATCTTACTAAATTAATAAAGTCATTCAACCCAATAATTGACTGAAGAGATATTTTTGACATTAAATATTATGATAGATTAGTGAAGAATGAAAACAAAATAAATGTAGAAAACTATTAAGTATAAGTATATTGATAGTTTGTGATAGATAATTTCAGTGGAATTAAGGGCTAGTCACAAACAAACTAATTAATATTAATTAATAATAATTAATAACACTGATAAATTATTGAATGTTATCAGCAATACCTGTAATGGTCTAATAATAATCCAGCTGGTGGAGCCAAGTAGACAGAAGCACTTCAAATCACCAGGTGATTGCTGAGGACAGTAGTTTGTTTGTTCAATGGATATTACTACTGAAGATCATATTATTAGAGATGATGAATGTAGTGATATATATGAAGGAGATGTTAGTATAAAACCATCAAAATTACCTAAAACAAACATATGGGATATAAGTGATGATAATGAACTCAGCAATCAGGTAAATACAACGATGATAATGGGACACTAATGTCACTAATAGACATTTAAAAGTGCCCTCAATATATAGAGATTGTATAATACACTAAAGTATTAGTATGGGACTAGAACAAGTGTCCTCAATGTAGAGGTTGTATAATATACTAAAGTATTAGTATGGGACTAGAACAAGTGTCCTCAATATAGAGGTTGTATAATATACTAAAGTATTAGTATGGGACTAGAACAAGTGTCCTCAATATAGAGGTTGTATAATACACTAAAGTATTAGTATGGGACTAGAACAAGTGTCCTCAATATAGAGGTTGTATAATATACTAAAGTATTAGTATGGGACTAGAACAAGTGTCCTCAATATAGAGGTTGTATAATACACTAAAGTATTAGTATGGAACTAGAACAAGTGTCCTCAATATAAAGGTATCCTCAATAATCATTGTCCTTTATATATGGTTCAATTATGTATCCACTATGTCATATATCATGTAGGTCATATTCAGTATAATGTATAGCAATACTCAGTTAGGACTAGCATTCTATATTGTTGAGTCAGCAGAACTATATATTATGTGTGATGTAGCTGAAACAAGAGATTACGAGCTGCTGAAACGAGGTAGGTGGAGTTGATGATACATTCCTTTTAAAATGTTGTATTAGTTCTTTTACAGGTTGATCCTACTGTTATATTGACCAGCTCAGTACAAGATGAATCATTACAACAAATTCTTACTAACTATGGTACAATGTGATATAGATATGATACAAATATGATACAGATATGATACAAATATGATACAGTATGATACAGATATGATACAAATATGATACAGTGTGATACAGATATGATGCAAATATGATACAGTATGATACAGATATGATACAAATATGATACAGTATGATACAGATATGATACAAATATGATACAGTATGATACAGATTATTGTATAGTACTGTATTGTATCTGATACAATATGATATAGAATACTGAGATCGTGAAGTGTCTAATGTAAAGAGATTTCAATATATTAAAAGATATTATTAATATTATTTAATAAGTAATAAATATATATTTTTTTAGTTTATACTAATCATTGTATATCTGTTTATCTTTTGCAGCTGAACCAAATTCCTCTACTGATAGTAATATTTTATCTACTAAGTCAACTGTTGAAGTGTTACCAAGTACTGAATTTAGTAAGGCACACTTCTCTCTTACTGATTGTGATGTCATAATGATGTCATTGTTTTTAAAGAATATGAGTCGTGTCATCGACGTATTCTATCATTTCCCTCTATTCCGGGGATACCAGCTGGTGCTAGTGAGGAAGAAAGAGCAGTGAAGATCTCCTCACTGATACCACTAGACTCACAAAATATGGTGAGAGAAAGATCATAATGTAATCTCTCTATAAATAACACTTCGGGACATTTTCCTTAATATAATACACTATAGTATTATTATAGGAATAGAACAAGTGTCCTTAATATAGATATGTCCTTAATATAGATGTATCCTCAATGTAGAGTGTCTATTATAAGAGGTTTCTATTGTCACATTAATTGCTATTGTGATTCTTTGTTTACAGGTAAGGAGTTTAGGAGCTTTGTTAAAATATTTAGAGAAGAAGAGAGTGGGTATTGAACTAGATGACGCAGGAACACGTGTACCAATATTAACTATCAAAAAATTTACTCTGTTAGTAAATCATTAGATATTAATAAATAATTTATTTTGTTTTCCAGTGACAAACTTGTTTTAATGAACAATACTGCTTACAGGTAATGTGACTGGTCTCTAGTTTACTAACTATAATATCTATTTTTAGTTCATTGAGAATATTTTATCGTGAGTCTCATCCTTCAGTCTATAAGGATAGCAGAGGAAGTAAAGAAGGACTATCATTATTTGGTGTGTGTGTGTGTGTGTGTGTATGTGTGTGTGTATCTATTATTGTTAATTTCCTATAGGTATTGCAAACCATACTCGTTCTCCATTAGGTCAAAAATTATTAAAGTAATTAATATTATAATAGTTTTTCTAAATATTTATATTTCTCAATACAGATTGTGGTTTCTTAGACCTCTAAAAGATTTATCAATGTTACAATCTCGTCAAAAGGCAATTGAATTCTTAAGTAATCCACGACACAGTGATATTACTAGTTCATTTATTGATTGCCTCAAAAATATAAAGAATATACCAGTGAGTGTGTGTGTGTGTGTGTGTGTGTTGTGTGTGTGTGTGTGTGTGTGTGTGTGTGTGTGTGTGTGTGTGTGTGTGTGTGTGTGGTGTGTGTGTGTGTGTGTGGTGTGTGTGGTGTGTGTGTGTGTGTGTGTGATGTGTGTGTGTGAGAGAGAGAGTCAAATCATTTTTCTCTAGAGAATATTGGTACATTTGATGTCATCTCAATTAACAATATCAGAATGGCAAGCATTATATAAGGTAATGTAATAATTAATTATATTAATTATATTAATTATTATTTATTAGACTGCTTATAATGCTATTTGTATTGGTGACATATGTCGGAGTTTACCTCAAACTATAGACATATTTAAAAAGGTTTATTTGTAAAATATAATTATATTAATATAATATATTTTATTAATAGATTAGTAGTATTTTTAATGATGATCTTCATCGCATTGCTAGTTTAATTAATAAAATAGTAAGTCATTTAATTGCATGTCTATTTATTAATCTGCTTTCTTTTAGATTGACTTTGAAGAGTCCAATATTCAAAATAGATTTGTTGTCAAACATGGAGTAGACTCTGGCTTAGATGAGAGTATGACTATATCTTTACTTCTTATGACTTCATTAATCTCTCTCTCTCTCTCTCTCTCTCTCTCTCTCTAACACAAAGAGAAACAAACTTATAATGGTCTACCTGATCTGATGACTCGTGTAGCATCAACAGAACTGGAGAAATTAGATTCAGAAGTTAAAGAATGTCAAGTTATCTATGTACCTCAAGTAAATAAAATATCAACTATATATATATAAATCTTTTTGTCTCTGACTGATTGTAGCTTGGTTATTTATTGCGTTTTCAACGGACATCTTGGATGAAAGAAGAAAAAGATTTTCATGTTGATGATATGATGTTTGTGGTAAGAGAGAAAGATAGAGGTAACTGTTGATATACTGAAACTGTCTAACTTTTGCAGTTCTTATCAGAAGATTATGTACATTACAAGACCAGTGCAACAAAAGGTAAGGAAAAAAGGGAGAAGACTGGAAAGAAAGAGAGAGAGAGAGAGTAAGAAGGAGAGACAGATGACATTGCTATTATTTGTCTCTTATATCTTATAGAGTTAGATCGGTTGCTAGGTGACACACAATGTGAAATTCACGGTATACTAACTGATATATAACATTTCTATTATAACTATTACCATTATAGATTGTGAGACAGCTATTATGCACAGACTACAGTCAGTAATATCTGAACACACACAAACATTAGTATCTATAGTTGAATGTACTGCAGAACTTGATTGGTATGTTGATGACAGATGGTGTACTAATAGTTGGATGAATAGATAGATCAAAAATTATAAAATTTCTCTTACTTCTTCAGTCTAGTATCTCTGACTTTGTTAGCTAGAGATCATAACTATGTCAAGCCAGAATTAACAGATGATAATGTTATATATATCAAAGCAGGCAGGTATAAACCATAGACCTTGCAGAACACTCCTCACTCGCTCACTTTCTCTCCTACAGACATCCTCTACAAGAACTATGTGTTAATACTTTTGTTCCTAATGATACTTGTCTGGATTTGACTCATGGTCGTATGAAAATCCTTACAGGTGCTAATGCTAGTGGAAAAAGTGTCTATTTAACACAAGTATGAATGGATAGATGAGTGAATGGATAGATGGATAGATATACAGACATTGTAACTAATAAATGACCTTTGTTTTTTAGGTCGGGTTAATAGTCTATTTAGCTCATATTGGTAGCTTTGTACCAGCAGAAATAGCAAAAATTGGTCTACAAGATAGTATATTTACTAGAATACAAACAAGAGAATCTGTCTCTGTATCTCAGTCTGCTTTCTTAATTGATATAAACCAGGTAACTATCGTAACTATGGTAACTATAGTATAACTATGAGGTATGTTTTATATTTTGTGTAGGTATCATGTGCAGTACAAAGTAGTACTGAGCGCTCATTGATATTATTAGATGAGTTTGGTAAAGGAACAGCTACTGTAAGTAAGGGCATGGTAGTTTCTTTACAATAATCACAGCACACTCACAAACTGTATGGACTATTATAGAGTCTAGTAATACTATATTATTGATGATGTAATATTATAGGTTGATGGACTGTCATTGTTAACTGCTGTACTACGATATTGGTTAAGAAAGGAGAAGTCTTGTCCTAATATTTTAGTTTCTACTCATTTTCATTCAGTAATTCAACAGAAACTTTTACCAACAACAAAATTAGTTGAATATTTAGTAAGTTCATTGATTACATCCGTCCATTCATTCATTTATCCATTCATCAGACAATGGACACAGTCAACGAGAATGGAGAATTAATCTTTCTTTACCAACTAACTCAAGGTCATAGTGATACCAGCTATGCTTGTCACATTGCCGCTAATGTGGGACTACCCCAGTCAATTATAAAAAGAGGATCATTAGTATGTTGAATCAGTAGACTCAGATTATGAAATATAGTTTGACTGGTTTAGGTTTCAGACCAAATACGTCAGAATGAGACTGTGACAAGAGCAGATCAAGTTGATATGGAAACCAGAAATAAAACGTAAAATAATTGTTACCATAGCAACAAATGCATATACAGTAAAGGGCATTCTCATGTAATAGGTCAGAGGGTATTATTTATTTAAAATGAGACGTTTAATTTAATAATTTTTCTTATTTATTTTAGATGTGCATCAATTGTATCAAGGTTTTTAGATCTTGATCTTGAAAGAGACAATGTTGTTGGGTTCTTACAAGAGTTTGTGCTACCTTCGGCTAAAGATGTTCTCTAATAGTTAAAAATAGAAAGACATTCTATTTATAGAACTTTAGGCATTACATCATCTTCTAAGAAACATTAAATATCAGTTCAGAAAATGACTCTTAAATAACACAAAAATATATTATTAGTAATTAGATACGCAGTTGCTATGGTTACTATGTACATCATGACTGTCTATTTGATAAGTATTGGTTAATATCATATATTGTCCATTGTAATGGATATTCATTGTCCCAGTATATCTCTGAACCAAACTTCCATAAATGGTAAGCATCTCGGAACTGGTTAGATCCTTGTAGTCTTTCATTATTTTTATCTACTATGACAAATTTCTCTTTTGTGTTGAAAGAAACCAATAGTAAGAACTCCATCTTTGCTAGTGTTGCTTCTTTGCCAATCTTTCTTGCTGCCTCTATTGTAAATCGTCCATTAGTTTCCATCAAATTTTCTAATTTTGATTGACTAGTAATAATTTTTTGACCTAACCATGAAATAGTATGCTTATCATCAGGACTAGCAGAACCAACAATAGAGTTCACACTTGTTACTTTTAAATTTTTTATCGATTCAATGTCTATATACATTTGTGAGGACTCTGGTAGTGATGTCAGTGAGGAGATCATTGGTTTATAAAGATCTGGATGTAGAAGTCCTTTTAATTTTTCATGTTGATCTGGCGATGATAAGAGTTTGGCGATATAGTGAATGGCATCTTTTGCTCCCTCGAGAAATTCTCCCGGTACAAACTCTGTTCCAGTGAGGTTTCTAACTACACGTTTAAGTAAATGTAATCCAGCTAGCTTATTTAAAAATGATTCTGATGATGAATAAGGTCGTGAACTGTGTGGCCATGGTAACGGGTAATCTGATAGTTCATTGGCAGGAGGTGTAACAGTGTGAATGGAAGACTTTGTGTGTAAGTAGCTAGTAGATCCTATTCTTGGACATATGGCTCTATATAGATGATATCTGGACATCATTATACCCATCTGAAAATGAAATCAAATATGTCATCAGTGTAATAATAATTAACTTACTGTGGGCAAAAATACTGATCACGTGACTTTTAATTAAACTTTAATTAACTTAATTATATTAAAGTTGATTTTCAAAACTCGTGGCGGTGTTAAGGTGTAAAAGTGTTACTACATAGCGTGACTAGTTAAGTCAGGGGCTCAGGGCCGGCTGTAATACAGTAGTAGAAGAGAGCATTGTCTAGACCTCGTGTAAGTATCGTGAGTGTCTATGATTTAAATCTAAATATCTCCTTGAGAACGGAATGAAGGGTGGCAAATCAAGTGAAGATGCGCAAGAACAAACTGGTCATGTTCATAATAGTAAGTGAATAATGTCTGTATTGTGTATTACAGTGCTATTCTATTAGGTGAAGAGGTTAGTGCAGCAAAAGTGGAGACTGAGAAAGTGGTTGCTGAAATGCATGCAGAATTTGGACGTAGGCGTAAAATCACTGTCTCTGGACTACCTGTGGATTTCACTGAAGAGGTAAACATTAATTTCTAATAATTTAATAATTCTATTTACTTTATTGATCAATTTGCTCATGCATTCATTCATTTCTATAGCCATGCATCCATTTCTATAACCATTCATCCATTTCTATGGTGTCATGCCTTTTTATCTAATCCCATTTCGTCTAATTTCACTTTGTCTGATAAAATGTATTTATTTCCTCATTTTGTCTAAAAGTGTTAAAGACCTAACATTATTCAGTAACTAACTGTATGTTTTTGATCTTAACTTGTAGTACACTTTGGAATGCTAATTAAGAACAAAGGCTTTGATGTTTTAAGAATGTACACACTTATAATATTAGAACCTTTTCAATAGAGTTTGTTATAATCACTTGAGGAGTGTGATCACTTCTTCATTAACGATATAGATATACATTTAATTTCCATACTCATTCATCTATCCTTGTATCCATTCATCCATTTCTATACCCATTTATCCATTTCTATATCCATTCATCCATTTCTATATCCATTCATCCATTTCTATACCCATTCATCCATTTATCTTCCCTCTCTCACAACAGTCATTTAAAACACTTCTATCTAATCAAGACTTCATTGTTGCTTCAAAAATAAAAGATGATACAATAAAATTAGTATTCCCAACATTATCAGATGCTCGAACGGCCATTCAAGAACTCAATGGACTTAAAACGGATGGTCAAAAACTGTCATCTCAATTCGGACATCCAGATTCTTTTCTTTTTGTTGGTAATCTTCCTCAATGGTATGATAAAACTAAACTCCACACTCTCTTTTCACCATATGGGACAATACTCCGATGTTTTGTTGTATACAGTATTGTTACTGGAGAAAGTAAAAACTATGGATTTGTAGAATTTTTAACTCGAGAAGAGGCAATGGCTGCTAAACAAAAAATGGCCACTAAAGTTGTTGGTAGTCGTAGTTTGAGAGTCGATTTTGCTGACAATGGTATGCAGACTTGTGAAGATTTACATTCAAAGACTCTATTTGTTGATAAGTTACCTAAAGGCTTGAAAGATGAGAGTAAATTAAAAGAAATGTTTGAAGAGTGTGGAACTGTTAACTTCTGTCAGGTGAGTGAGCAGCCAACCACGCACCTCCAATAGAAATAGCTCTATTGTTTTATTGGAATTAGTAAGGGCTGGTTTGTAGTTTATGAGTAGAGTTTATTTGTGCATGATAAGAAAACTAAACTATTATGTTGTTAATATCATCCTAAGTGTAGATACCATGACAATACTTGTCAATGTCAAGGATGTATAGTACTTGACTACCTGTCTGTCATGTATATAATGTATTACGTAAAATAATAGGATTAAGTTGGACTTGTATATGATAGAGATTATACTAAAGTATACTAACTTATAGCTCTAATACAATTCTACTAGATTGCTCTGACGGCTACCGGTATGCCGAGAGGATTTGCTTTTATTGATATGAGTACGTCAAAGGAAGCAGAAGAAGGACAGAGACTATGTAATCATAAAATGTTTGAGGGACAAGAAATTCGAGTGTCTTTTGGTATGCCCTGTAGACCAGGAGCTTGTATACTTCAGCCCAAAAATGTCCCATTTAATACATTATGGAGTACTAACATTGTACCATCATCTCTTGGAGTAATATGTCCACAAGAAAAAATATTTGTGAGTTTTTTTAAATAGTGATACTTCTCTCTTGTCCATCCATTTATCATTCATTTGTCTATTTGTCCATTCTATTGTCAACCCATCCATTTATCCATCCATATATATATATCCTATAGATATCCACTTACCCCTCTGATCACACCTATGCTATTGCACCTTCTACACACTTCACAACAGGACCCATATATACTAGTGTTAATACATCAACTTTACCAACCTCATCTTCTCATATTTTGATACCTATTACGGCCATCCCTACCACACATCATCCTCACATTCACCTTCACAATCACCTTCCCACATCTCAGCAATCTGAGACACCGCCTCCAGAATCATCAGAGCTAAAAGAAAATGTACCCGTCCAAGAAAAGGTAGGCTATCAGAGCAATGGTAGCTATCCTAGGTCATTGTGGTAAGTACTGATGTTTACAAGTCTAGAGCTGACTAATGGTAGCTATCCTAGGTCACTGTGGTAAGTACTGATGTTTACTAGTCTAGAGCTTACTAATGGTAGCTATCCTAGGTCGCTGTGGTAAGTACTGATGTTTACTAGTCTAGAGCTTACTAATGGTAGCTATCCTAGGTCACTGTGGTAAGTACTGATGTTTACTAGTCTAGAGCTTACTAATGGTAGCTATCCTAGGTCACTGTGGTAAGTACTGATGTTTACTAGTCTAGAGCTTACTAATGGTAGCTATTCTAGGTCACTGTAGTAAGTACTGATGTTTACTAGTCCAGAACTTACTAATGGTAGCTATTCTAGGTCACTGTAGTAAGTACTGATGTTTACTAGTCCAGAACTTACTAATGGTAGCTATCTTAAGTCACTTTTTTTCTCTTTAGACTTCCCATAAAATTGGTCAAAAACGTCACTTACACGAGGACAATGATACTAATTATGATAAAGACTCTCTAATGGCAGTATATGATCGTCCATATCTTGGTCAACATGATCAAGGCATACAATATACTCATCCATTAAAACGCATACGTACCATGGAATGAACTATTTGAATTATCTCTTTTTTATATTATGAAGCTGTGCTTACTGGAATATATTGTGTATTAATATCTAATATGTTTACTATATACCATTTATTGCACCTTATATTATTGTGTGTTCACTTTATGTCTCTCACTCACTTACTTAATATTATTTTGCATTATTCTTGCACTATGTCTAATTTTAACTCTAAGCGTCTAAATTAATTTCATTATGGGTGTGTCATGTGATATCCACGCCCACAAACAGTAAGCATATTTTGGTGCGTTATGGAGTGTAAGTGTAACAGAAGTTTTGTTATGTAAGTCAGTCTGTTTTCTAACGTATAATGTCATCTTTTTATAGTTTAATAGGTCTGGCTTTGTTTGCTACACTCGGTATTATCCTATTGTTTATTGGATGTGCTTTAAAATTTGAGTCACCTCATTCTGGAATGTAAGTTAACAGTCTCCCTTAGTAACACCTTAATTGTCTCTTTATTATAGAATTAATTGGTGGGGTTTATTCGTCGGTAAGTTAACCACACCCATAATTAATACCTAAATAATATATATTTTTAGTAATATTGTATCTGCTGTCACCTGTACCATTGACTATAGCACGATGCTGTACAATACAAGAGTGTTTATCAGAGGAGTCACAGTAAGTTACTTATAGGCACTAACTTGTTGCTATGGTGACATTACCTAGGAAACTCCTATATGATATTTGTTACTTTTTGTCAGCGTGTATTGTGGTGTCTGGATTTGGTAAGTGATAATTCATGTGACAGTCACATGATGGTCATATGATACTTGTTCTTTCATAGGCATGCCAATAGTAATGGCAAGACAGCAATTAGTAAGTAAACTATAATATCATTACTTGTATGTACGTGTATCTCTATAGATTGAATATGGTGCAGCTGCTTTAATAGGCGGAGCTAACATTTTCGTATTTTCTACTGTATACGCTTTCTTTGGATTCTTTACTCGTGAAGAAGACTGGGATTGGACATCTGATAATTGGTGACCACACCCCCTCATCAACTTTGTCATGTTTAGTTCTGGTATAAGTCTGTCTGTCTTGTTGTTACATAATATACATTATAATACAGGAGCTATTTAACCCATACTACAATATAATATATAATAATGATATTTACAATGTTAAATATATTAATTCTTGTTTTAAGGTAATGTGGATGTAGTGTTTTTAAGTTTGGTATTCTTCAATCTTCAAATAGTATATTGTACCAGTTGAACTACCTTAAATAAACAAATATAATGAAATATCCTTTAGAGTATATCACAATTACAATATTAAGATGATGCTACTGATGGTACAATACAATGACATAATGGTGACAGCTATTGGATATAATATATTTTTAAGACAAGATATAGTTTTGTTCTATTTTAACTGGTTCCTTTTGTTCATATGACATTAATTCCATTGATATTTTGATATCCAATGAGCGAGGATTGCTTGAGTTCTTAGTACAACTAAATGTCCCTCGTAATAAGTCACCTAAAAAAATTAAGAAATTAAATTCCTTCCATTTGCCACACCCACCAGTAGAGACTTTTATTGGTTCTTTTAAAAAGAATATTGTTTGTTTCCAATGAGTGGGTGTGTCTTGTGGACTAGTACTGAAGTAGACTCGATAATTAGGTACTTCAAATCCCACATCAAAGTATCCAACAAGAGCCTAATGAAAGTGGGTGTGTCTATTAAAGCTCATAAATAATGTTATAGACTTGCATGGCATTGAGCATTGTGCTTCATAGTAAGTGAAAAACGTGTTTGAAAATCAAGATCAACAGGTTTGACTTGTGCCAAGTCAAATTTCTATTATAAAAGATGAGCATAACAATAACTATATAGTATAACCTCTACTAGACCATTTGGGACCCTTGTCCTCAATATAGAGGTTAAAGAAGGGGTCTTTAATTCAAAGTGCCCCTATGGTTACACTTACTTTAATAACGTCTTCTGACGATATTAGACTGTATTCATCAATCTCCTTAATACAGGGTTCTATGAGAACCTCCTCACAGAGACAACTCATTTTAAATCCTAACAAAAAATAAAGGATTATTTCAGGAATGGGCAGAGACTTTCATACCTCTTACATCATCCCAAAACTTAATTTTAGAATGATATTCATACTCATCACCCAAAGCCACCAAACTTATACTACAATGATTAGGATACACTACAGGAAACATGTAATTAAAGTGGGTGTGTTCAACCACACCCACTTACCTTGTTTACAATCTTTTAGCCATCTGTCTCTGGCATATAGCACACTATCAAGCATTGATTCAAATAGTAGAAAATAGCCCATCCATTCAGATATGATAACATCAACTTGGTTTACTGGTAATATGACATCTTCTATACGTCCTCTTATAAATGTAATCTGATTGTCTAGACCATTCTCCCTAAAAATGATAATAGTTACATAATCCTAACAATAGTGATGTTACTAAAAATAGTAACAAGTCCCTTCATTAAAATACATGTCTAATAATAGTAGCACTACTAAAAATAGTAACAAGTCCCAGATAGACCATTCTCAATTGAATAGAAAGTAATACACTTGTGCATTTATTGATTCTTGTATTATGTACATTGTCAACATGAATGGTAAAAAAGTTTATAAGTAAAAAAGTAAAATGACTAAATAGCAGCTTTTGATTTTTAATGTATTTAAAAATCATTTGTCAACTAGTCTCCTATCATGAGACACCAAACATGGAATGTTAGTTATAGTAACTCATAATAGATAGACATGTCAATAACTTAAATTATAGCAATAGTAATTATGTTACATCATATTGTAATTGACTCTACTAAAAATAGTAACAAGTCCTTAATACTATGAATAGGAACAAGGAACGATACTAAAAATAGTAACAAGCTCTCCTACCTGGCTATTTCAATAGCTTTATACAATATAGTTGATTGGTCAACAGCTATCACATGACGTGCTCCAGCTTGTACAGCAAACATTGACAATATCCCTGTACCACAACCCACGTCCAATACTACCTACAGTAACTATAGCAACAATTAAAGTAACCTTAGTGACTGACTTTGTCTTTAAAGATCTCTGGATTTCTTGATATAAAAAGTTGATAAGCATCCATTCGAACTTGATCCTTAAAGAGACTGCGATTACATTTTATTTAAGGGGCGTGTCAAATATACCTTTAACATTTCTTCATGAATTCCAAAATATGAATACCCACTAAAATAACTGTCTTCATTATCTTCGTTATTAACTGTTTTAGAATCTTGAATAGTGTCTTGATCAAGTGTTAATTGCTTCATAGCTTCTCTGGATATAAGACAAATTTAAGTCTTTATAGTTAGTGGACAATACCTCATTTGTTCAAGGTCTTTCATAGCATTATCTAGTGCTGTTCGAGTTAGTACCAATTGGTATTCAGTGTCGCTAAGTCTATAAGAATAACTAATATTAGTTATCATTAATGTATTGTAATACCTTTGACTTAATGAGGGTTCTTCACTTGATGAAGTGATATTAGTACTCTCGTCACTATCAAAGTCCATTTGTAACAATGGATCATCAGGAATAACTGGACACAAGTACTCCTCTTTATCCCACGGACATGAGTGACCACTGTTATCACTTAACAAATCAGAGACAGCTGGTTGCTAGAGAGAAGAAAGAAATAATTTGTCTGACAATTTAAAACACATAGAAACAATAGTAACACAATATAGTAAGACTCAAATTTCACATAACCAGGATAATTGATCACCCATGCATGCAACAGAGCCATGTAGATCAAAACATTATAACTACTATGGTGTAGTCTGACCTCTTTTCGGATGTAGTTTATCAACCTAACCCATCCATAAAAATCAAGATCTGCAATATATAATATAATATACTACTACAAAATGATGTACACTTTACTGACTGTGAGTGGTCCTTATGATATCTAAGTCGATATTGTGTGATTGTCGACAATGTTCTAATGATTCCTCTCCTGAAGATTGTACCTCACTACAGAATGGACAAGGACAAGGTTGCTGTGCCTCTAGTGTATCCTCTTCCTCTATCCATTCCTCGTCACTACCAGACATAGTGCATCAGTTACGCGGGCGTGGCTGAATAATGCCACACACCCAATTATAGGTAGATAACACCTAAACTCCACCCATCAGCATGTTGGATCAACTTCCTGATCAAGCTTTGTTGCTTCTTTTTTCATTTATTCCAGCCAAAGATTTGATTTTATCGATTTCTGTCGTTTGCAAGAGATTCAGATTACTAATTATCAGTAATTGGTACTGGAAGAGACGCTACTGGGAGAACTATGGCGAGAGTACACCTTTCCTCGGAGGAAACCACTCATCTCTTGAAGAAATGCAAAGAGGGTGTGTCCATGGCGACTTTTTGAGAAGAATATGTAATCCTTTTACAAACACAATGCACTTGGATACTTTATCAGGTATAGCCACACCCCCATTTATCCACCCCACGTGTTATTTTAGCGTGGGCGTATGGTAATATTTCTTTATCTCTTTCAGCATCAGCTGGTGGTCTGGATTGTGTCTATATAATGAATCCTGATATTTCAGGAGCTCGTAACTTAGTTGCTGCTGGTAGTCGAGACCATATTATATTTTTATGGCGGAAAAGAGCTGTTGAAATGGACAAGGGTGTGTCTCGTTCAATGAGGGAATTTGTTAATGCAGAACTAAAGGAACATAGAGTACTATATTCCATATTGTCTTTATCTTTATTTTCTCTCTCTCTTTTAATTAGGGATGGGTGTGGTGTTTGACAGGTAATCCAGCCATTCCAAATGTACTTTGCTCTGGTAGTTGGGACCATGAAGTGAGACTTTGGGATGTCAGCATTAAACAATGCATCATTAGAATAAAGTTAGTTGTTACCTTGACAACCTATTCATTGTTACTATAGTAACCATTGTTGAATAGTGGCAAACATAAAGCAGCTGTCCTTAGTTTATTGATGCCTCAACCAAATCTAGTAGTGTCAGGTGGATATGATAAGTTTATTAGAAGTTTTGATGTTCGTCAGAAGGACCTTACTGCTACAGTATGTGGTCAACACACAAAAGCAGTCCTCTCATTGACAAGTCAAGGTGATTATATATACTCTGGTAGTGAAGATCGTACAGTGAGATTGTGGGATTTGAGAAAACCTGATGAGTTACTTTCAAAATATAAAGTGAGTGAGTTATTACAAATATAATAGACTGAATAATATATAATTACTAATAATATAATTATGTTAATTATTAATTGACTAATTATCATATAATTACTGATAATATAATTAATAAATATAATGTTAATTATTAATTGACTAATTAACATATAATTACTGAATTATTTTAATTATTTTATTCAGTGTGTTGGAGCAGCTGTGACAAGTTTATTTGCCAATGAAGGTATTCTGTCAGCAGCTGTTGGTCAAGATGTCCACTTCTTCAATACAACAGCTGGCCAACTATCATTAGTCTCAGTTAGTTAGTAACTTTTATTACAAGATAATATTAATTTCTGTCTACTAGTCTTATCATCCTGGACATACTGGTCCTCTTACATCGGTTTATCATAATTTGGGGATGTTAATAACTGGGTCTCAAGATGGGAAAGCCATGTTACATACAATGAGTATACCTCATAAATGTTTAAAGACATTTGAACATTTTGCAGCTGTCACTGATGTAAGCAAATTGTAATAAATTATGTAATATTATAGGAGCTACCCTACATATTAAAGCAGTTCAGCTGGAGTGAGAATTTGAATAACAAAACTCTCTATTAGTCATTATTATTCCATTGGTTAATATTAATGTACTGTTTGTTATGTGCATTAAGAGTTTGTTAACTGGGAATAGTCGGTTATAATATTGTTTACAAATTTATAATCTTTCCTTATAAATTGAAAGGTAATTGATTGAATATTAAAATTATTGCTCACTTTTCATAACTGTGTTTCATATATCTAGTCTGTGGTTGATAATGATCTACTTCAATGAACTATAAGAGAAACTAAATTTAATTTTAAATGAAAATGTTTACTTTAGAAATCCATAAATTGTAATGTTTATTTCATTGTTGTGCTATCTATACATTAGTACTTTCAATTTATCGATTATAAACATCCTCTTTTCCTACCCCTTTTCCTGTCTCCTCCTTTGTAATTTAGGTTGATTTTACTCAAGATACAGTTGCTCTCTCTTCATCAGATAGAACTGTTTCTCTGTGGATGCCCAAACATCTTAGCTAGCATTGTGTAGCTAGCTCTTTAATTCTTTCATTTGCTGTTAATAATATCAGAAATATTCTTTCATACTTTAGAATTGATATCTTCATTGATATATATCATCAAAAAATAACTTCAAGATATAAATTAGAATTTGATGATGATGGTTCTTGTGAAGTTACTGACTGCAGTGATTATACTGACAATTGCAACAAATTCTTCAGCTCTCATCCCATTATCAATGGCTAGCATAAATGGTTATGAGAGTGGAAGTGGATTTGACAGTGAGTCTGGAGACAATTCTTCAATATTGACTACCTCTATAACTCAGCCCAGTACTAGTACTATTATATCAAGTAGTATGCTATTCATTGAAGAAAGTAGTGCATCATTTATTGAAGATTTTTCTTCTATTTTCTCCTTGACTATTGAGGTAACTACTAGTGCTAGTATCATATCAACAGTTGAAACTATAGCTACCACACCCTCAGCACCTTCTTCATCATTCGCTGCCTCCTTCTCCCCCATTGTATCTCCAACAACATCAGTTGAAGATACAACTTTAACACCCTCAAGTACTCTATTTATATCAACTACCACATCCTCCGCAGCACTTTTTTCATCGTTCACCTTCTCCTCTTCCAGTGTAACTCCACCAACACTAACTACTACACCACAGCTCAGTACTACCCTTACCAATACAACTTTTATAACTCCCTCTATAACACCACTTATTACCAGTACACCTTCTATAACTCCCTCTATAACACCACTTATTACCAGTACACCTTCTATAACTCCCTCTATAACACCACTTATTACCAGTACACCTTCTATAACTCCCTCTATAACACCACTTATTACCAGTACACCTTCTATAACTCCCTCTATAACACCACTTATTACCAGTACACCTTCTATAACTCCCTCTATAACACCACTTATTACCAGTACACCTTCTATAACTCCCTCTATAACACCACTTATTACCAGTACACCTTCAACTTCTATAACTCCCTCTATAACACCACTTATTACCAGTACACCTTCAACTTCTATAACTCCCTCTATAACACCACTTATTACCAGTACACCTTCAACTTCTATAACTCCCTCTATAACACCACTTATTACCAGTACTACTTCAACATCTAGTGTAGTACCAAGTACTGCTCCTCCTGGCCCTTTTGATCTATCTACCATAGTAATTATTATTGCTGTAATAGTAATAATACTACTTATTGTTATTGTAATCCTTTTTATATCTGTGATCTTTTATAGAAAGAGGTATATAACACTAGTAGTATGATAAGATTATATAATTGGACAGAATGGATGGACCAAAGGTAGTTGGATGAAATAAAAGATGGATAGATAGAATTAATAATATATTTTATTATCTGATTATCCTCAGAAATAGAGTCAAAGATGATGAGTTAGGTCAATTGATTGATGGACCAGGAAATGTTATCATACTCTCAAATATATCATCAAATGGATATGATCCAAGATCTCTATTCTCTCGTAAGTTAACTCCATGTAATTAATGCTCATAGTCTCTGACTAATAGAATTAATACTTACATTAATGGATTTGCTATTTTTCTCTTAATTGATGTTTATGTAGAAAACATAGATACACATTTTAAACATTGTTGATTGTTTTCAATACTAATGGTTTATGGTACAGAATATAGTATATACACTCCAATGACTTGTACATTAGATATCACTATAGTGCTGTTGTATTGTTATTTTAAAGCTAATGTTTTGAAAGTGATGCACTCATAGTGTGTTTATAATATTATATTATATTATACTGATAGTGGTGTGTGTCAACAGTTTGATCTCATATCAAAACTATATTATGTTTTGTTTACTAAGTGCAACATGAAGCTTTCAATATAATTGATTTGTATAAACAATTTATAAATATTAAATATCAAAAGATCATAGCAATGTAGAAACAATTAACAACTTCAAACTTGTCTATTATTGGTATGATTTGTTATGTACATGTATATGTACATGTACATATACTCTTCTTAAAATAGTACTATTTAACGAAAACTAGTTGTAGGGTATTTTTCTATTGAAAGCAGTTATTCTATTTCCTTGTCTAAGTTCCTCTTAGTATTATTCAATTTTACATATAATACATTTCCATGTCCTTTTGGTTTACAAAAAGGATACAATTTCTGGCCATATTGTACAGAAACTAGACTTTGTTGGTTTAAGGAGTATAGTCACTAGGTCCCATGACAACAAGGAAAACACCATTATTAACTAATCTATTTATCTGTTGTAGTGAATTGAATCAAATATCATTAGCATCCATTATATATATATATAGTATTGTAATAATAATATATATAGTATTGTAATAATAATATGTATAGTATTGTAATAATAATATGTATAGTATTGTAATAATAATAGTTTCCTTTTTCTGTTTAGATATTCCTGTACTTCCTTCAGTTGAATTGAATCGTTTAGAGAATTATGTAAAGAATCTAGAAGATGGTGAGACTGCTTCTGATGAATTTATGGTATGTTATTAAATTTTTTATTATAATCTTTTTATTATATCTTTTGTTTCTTTAGGAGTTGCAAGAACATGGCCATGATTTACCACAAACAAAGGCAGACCTTAATGTAAATTCAGCTAAAAATCGTTATATCAATATATTGCCATGTAAGTTTATGTAGTATAGTATACTATTAGCACACTGATAGCACACTTATAGCACACTAATAGCACATTGATAGCACACTAATAGCACACTAATAGCACAGTGATAGCACACTGATAGCACACTTATAGCACACTAATAGCACAGTGATAGCACACTGATAGCACACTTATAACACACTAATAGCACACTTATAACACACTTATAGCACACTAATAGCACATTGATAGCACACTTATAGCACACTAATAGCACAGTGATAGCACACTTATAGCACACTAATAGCACACTGATAGCACACTTTTACCACACTAATAGCACACTTATAACACACTTATAACACATCAATAGCACACTGTTAGCACAATTATAGCACATTTATAACACATTCTAAAACCTGGAGTCTAAGATATTCTACTGTTTATTTTTTTGTCATTTTAGAATTAACATTTTCTGTTTTCTATTTTATAGATGATGCTACACGTGTGGTACTGAGTACAGTGAACAAAAAGGAAGGATCAGATTATATCAATGCTAACTATATACAGGTAATTGTTACATTGCTTGAGATATTAACAATATACAAGATACTGATAACTAATGACATCTGACATCTACTCTACTGGTATCTAATTTATTTGTACATCTACATGTAACATGCTGCAAAAATAATATTGACATAATGCATGATACTTTGTATATATTAATAGTATTATTATATGTAAGTAAGTTCAATGATTTCTGTAATACAACTCCCTTTAATTAATATTAGTATTTAATTATTATTTTATTAATTTATTTCTACAGGGATACAACCATCGTTATGAATATATTGCTACTCAAGGTGAGGAGTTCATTATATTCTTACAATTAATTTATATATTATACAATAAAATAATATATTAATACATACAATATAAAATAATATATTAATACATATAATGTATTTTATACACATTAGGTCCTCTTCCTTATACTATCAATGACTTTTGGCGAATGATATGGGAAAAAGAGTGTGAAGTCATCGTCATGGTAACTAATCCAGTTGAAGGAGGCAATGTAAGAGAATGGAGGAAATAATTTATGTAAATAATGTATTTTTATTTTGTAGACAAAGTGTGAAGTTTATTGGCCTGAGGAACAGCATACCTCACAATATGGGGGTATATCAGTAACTCATCTAGAGGAAGAAATTCAACCATCATGTACAAAGCGTACTTTCCTTCTTTCACTTCCAGAGAAGTCTGATAATGTTAGTAGTTCATCTGTACATGTTATTGTCAAGGAAGACAGTTGTATTTATCAATTTTATAATGGAGGTTAAAAATGTGGGAGATACCATTAAAGAAAAATCTATGTTATCTCACAAGCTGACCAGATAAGAATGTGCCCTATGACATTGGAATAATATTAGTGCAACTCTATTTAGCTGTATTTTTCCTGTTAAAATAGTAGTAGAAAACTCTATATAATAAATTTCTGAATAATTGTATCATTCCTATATGATAGATTGGACAAGATACACACTGCTATAAAAATGTGCTAAATAATTTCTCTTTTTTTTAGTCCAAACGAGACCTTACATCTCGTAATTGTATTCAGTTTCATTTTACATCTTGGCCAGATATGGGTGTGCCCAATGATGCCGGGACAATGCTGAGGTTTGTGAGAAATGTACGAGCGACTGCTAGAAATTCTGACAAGCCTATTGTGGTCCATTGCAGGTATGTAATAGATGTGGTATTAGGTTACTATAACATTAGATCTTGTATTCATTTGGGACTTACAGAGCAAGAGAGAGAGAGAGAGAGAGAGAGAGAGAGAGAGAGGAGGTATTGCTGGAATTTCCTTGGAGCTCTTAAAATAGGATATTGTAATTCAAACTACATTATAATTACAACACACAGAGATGAGACAAGTTATTGTAATAGAATAGGATGGCTCTCTTCCATATCTAATTGAAGTTTATCTAATGACCTTTTACTTGTAATCTATGTCACCTTTTATTTACCTGACATTACTCTATGAGTCTCTATTAATAATTTGACTATTAATATAATTGTGTCATCATACTAACACAAGTTATTAAATTATATACAGTAACCACTTACTAGCAATACATATCCCATTATATGTACATTGTGACATCATCCTGTACGTAACTTAATTAATAGTACTCTCATTCTATTATTGTTTGTATTCTGTAGTGCTGGTGTTGGTAGAACAGGTACCTATATTGCTATTGACATTCTAATGCAAAGAATGACCGAATATCATAATGTCAATGTACAAGAATTGATATTACAAATGAGAGCGCAGAGAATATCGATGGTTCAAACAATGGTATGTGAGTACATTTCTTATAAAGGACACTCTATCTTAAGGACACTTGTTCTAGTCCCATACTAATACTTTAGTGTATTATACAACCTCTATATTGAGGACACTTGTTCTAGTCCCATACTAATACTTTAGTGTATTTTACAACCTCTATATTGAGGACATCTTAAATTAAGGTATGATTAGAGGTTCCAATGTGTCTGTCCACCTTAATAGAGGCATCATTTCACTAGTAGCAAAATAAAGTTATGGAACACTTCTAATATTAAAATTTTTAAACAAGGTCAATTTTATTTAAATTTTGTACTCAAAATCTTGTATAATTTTGTTCACTTTATTGATACATTATTTTTTTTCTCATTTAGCCTCAATATGTCTTCATTTATATGTGTTTATTGTATGAGTATTTGTATGGAGAGACGGAAGTAAAAAGAGAAGAACTTAGTGATCATTTGGAAAAACTACTAGAAGTATTTCCTGAAACAGAAGACAGCAGAATGGACAAAGAATTTGAAGTGAGACTATTGTGTTGTATGGTGGATAATAAAGGAGTGTCACTTTATTCTATTTTAATAACTAATAAATATCATATTAATATTAGGGGGCTCAGCGTATAATTGAACCAGATTCTTCTATATTGGAATATGCTACTCATGCTGATAATGTGAGCAAAAATCGACCTGGTGCAGGGATACCACGTCAGTGACACACACACACTTTCATATTCGCATTTCTAATTTTATGATATATCTAAAAAATAATTTTTTCTTGTAGTTGATTTGAATCGTGTTTGTCTTAGCGATCCACACGAGACTGGTAATGATTATATTAATGCCAGTTTTATTGGAGTGAGTAAAACCCTTTAATTTGTTAATAGTAATTAATATCAACTCATATAGTGTATTAGTCGTCGAGCTGAGTACATATTGACACAACATCCACTGAAGAACACTACTGAAGATTTTTGGAGAATGATACTAGATAGACATGTTAATACTGTTGTTGTGATAGGAAATGTTAAAGATGAGGTTAGTATAATATCATAGGATTATACTATATCTGTGAACATGTGTGGGTGTGTGGGTGTGAGTATAAAAACTTAATATAATAATTAAATTGTATTAATTTTATTTTTGATAGGATGAATACTGGCCAGGAGAGAAACAATTTGAATGGGAGGATCTTACTGTTAAATTAGTAGAAGTTGATGAAATGGATGATATCAAGGTACATCCATTCATTCATCTATCTATCCATCTACCATCTAAATATTCATCCATACATTCATCTGTCCATCCATCCATGCATACAGATTTGTGGAGTAGAAGTTGAACACGAAATCAGTGAAGAGTATCAAATGGTCACTATTTTTCAACTAACAGACTGGCCAAGTGAATCAGAGACTGTACCAACATCACCAAAATGTAAAGTTGACCAATATATATTTACTGTACACAAGTTTTCATCTTCACACTAAATCACATGACATGTTTATATAAATGTACTTTATTGGTTTGTATAACTTTTTAACATATTAATTGATAATTTGGATATAAGTACAATCTTTATAAATTTCCCACTTGCTGTACAACCTCCCTATCATGTAGTAGTATCATACCATATGTTTATATAAGTACAATTGTATTACTATATGACACATGTAGATTACAATTTCATAGTTATTAATGTAGACTTTGTGTTATATTTCAGTATTGATTAATCACCTGGTGTCATAAAATGATCACAATAGGTTAGGGAATTGGTTTTGTCTGTCTGTCTGTAGCAAAAGATATTGTAATCACTCTTATTTCAAATGGGACCTAATTTAATTTCTATAACTATCTTATACATAGCTAGTCTATTGTTTTTTTGTGATATTTAAAATAAATTACTTACTTATTATTCCATTATAGCATTGTTGAATCTGGTAAATATCATTGCTGAACATAAAAAAGGATTAGTATTAATACACACAGCTGCCGGGTAAGAAAGAATAATGAATGACAGCTGTATCCTTACTGAGAGCATCCTCTGTCTCTCTTTCTTTCTTACAGAGTTAGTAATGAAGCTAGTGGTGTTTTTGCTGTCATTAATACATTAGTTCATTATCTGAGAGAACCAGAAAGAAAAGTGAATATTATGGAAGTTGTCAGACGCACCCTACAACAACGTCCTGGCTGTATATCCACAAAGGTAAGTTACTATTAGGATTTGTGTTCACCAGTAAGAAATATTTATCTTTATATTGGTACTCTTCTTTACTTTATTTTTTTTTATTTTATAGGAACAATACGAGTTTATATATGAGTGTTTAATCCATTCAATTGACAATAGTTAGTTTCAAAAGTTGGACTCTTTTTACATTAATTTTTTGTTATCTTAGTTTAATAATAGTTATCATTTTTAATGATTAGGTATGTCCTTTGATTTTTATATCCAGTTAATATGTTTCTAGAACAAACTGGTATTTTTATTGTAACAATTCTTTGTTAATGAGCTAGAGCGGAAGTAGCGGTTAGCACGATCTCACTAATTGTATCACGTTGCATTGAGCACAATCTTCAACAAGTACTGTTTCTGGTGTTGTATTTGTGTCTAATATCTTCTACTGACTAACGTATATTTATCGGCATAGTTTTCTTCCATTTCGTCACCAATCGATATCTGTTTCTGCCCGTGGCTGTAATAGCAGAGTTTGTACTACTCAGCCAGCCATGTTTTGTAATACAAGGGCTTGTTGTCTGGTCTTTCTTGTTATTGGAGGTAAGTATTTACCAGTGTTGTTCTATGAATGTAGTTTTAAGAGGTTTGGTGACCAGTGCAACGAGATAGTTGTAATTTAGTAAGCTGTAAGAAATTAAATTGTGGAAGGCGCTGTTGTCTATAAGTCTTATAATTGAATATTACTTTAAAAGGAGAGACAAAGGCTGTTAAGTGTGTAAATTGTTTACATGACATCTTTGTTCCCATTGAGCTTATAAAAAGGAGAATTAGTTTGTTTTTCCACACAAAACTAATATTTTGTGATTACCTATATAATCAGCTAGACATCTTAAATAACTTTACTCTAATATAAGGGCTATTTGAAGGGTATATGACAGCTGTGTACTCCTGAGCACACCTGTGTTCTGTGGTCGTGATTAAAATGGACATCTCCTTCTAATGGAAGTCATGTGGTCATATAAATCTCTATAATTTCTAGCTATATTTCATAATGTTCATTACTAATATGTGATGTTCCACAGTTTGTACAAAGTTTGTTAACAATGTAACTTAGAAAGGCATTAGCGTTACTGAGTTATGTAAGAAGAGATCATGTGACCGTATAGTTTAAGGAAAATGCCATTCCTTGTTAATACATGAACTAATAGACCGATTAATGATCGTGTATTGATGAGTAGATGTTCAATTGATAGGTGGATGGATAAATTATATTTTTTATTGCTTCTCTAATATTGTTATTAATATTTCTTTTCTTTCCTTTATAGTTCTGACATTTGGTGTATCATGCAGTCATCGTAAGTAACTCCAATATAATAATGTAGTTGTTAACAAAGTAACATTATATTAAAGATATAGTTGATTAGTGGTATGATATGTGTGTGTTGAAGTTCACACAACATGTGTTAAATGTTACAGTGTGTTGGTGATTTTGTTGTTTGTCAGTTATAGTCTTTTAGTACAAGTATATATCTGTTAGCTTTAATTCTTTTATGTTTGACTTTACTATTATCCTCATGGTAATGTTTTTGCCACACCCTTTCTCTTTTTGTCTGTCCTAACATTCACACTAAGTTGTTATAGCGACCACATAACCAGCTGTGACTAGATCATATAAATTTATTGTCATATATTATATAAATAATTTATGTATTGATTATTATGTGTGTAGAAGTAGTTAACAATAAAATAGTATACTAGAATAGATAATATTAGATGTTACCTAGCAACTAGTTGTGGTTATATACTACATTACATGAAGCATTGTTGTCAAAGATGTTCCAAGGGTTCCTAATAATGACTGTGTAAACAGATATCTTTCAATTGCTCAAATGGTAGTAAAGTACTACTCTAATCAGTAGTAGTATATAGTAGATAGATAATTTTAAAATAACAATATATAATAGTTTATTAAGTTAATTTATACAATAACAAATTAACATGTTACTAAATTGTTTTGTTACTATTCACACTATATAATTGTTATAATAGTGACAATTAATAGTGTGAACTAAATAAGTTTTCAACCACAATTAATAGAGTGAACTAAATAAGTTTTCAGCCACTCCTATTATAGTAAGGTATCTGTAGATAGTACTACATGTAGTACATGAGTAGGTGTCATAAAGGAAACGAGTATTTTTACTTTAATGTGTGACTTTGTTTAGTTTGTCTTTGGGATTTTGCCAACGGTAACATGTTCTTTTAATATGTTAGTGTACATATTATGTGTTCATATCATAATATTACAGGTGTTGTTTTCTATATATATACTGTGTTATGACTTCTCTTCTATAAACTAATTATATTAATGTTGATTATGTTGGTGTTTGTGATGTATCAAATAAAAATAATAAAATATTACAGGTGGTTGTATTATTTATAGAATTATTGTAAAAATATTGTTTTTAATAAACTCTCTGAAAATATAAACTTATAAATCTCTAAAGTCTAAATATTACTACAAGTTGACCTCATTATTACTCATTATTACTCATTATTAGTAATTATCCTGTTAATTTATTGTTGTAATTCAATCTACTTTTGTTTAATTACATTTTCAATTTGTTGCATACATTACCACAAACCTTATAAGACAATTAAATTAATTTAATACTTTTCTTCAACTTTTTATTTGAGTTCCATTTTTTTCTTTTTCCATTTTAGATACACGAATTGTAACGGAACCTCAAAACCAAACTGTGGCATATGGGACTGATGTGTCCTTTTTTTGTTCTGTAAATGATCTTAATGTCACTATTACTTGGAATACATCAGCTGTTTACTCAGAGAATCTAAAATCAATAGTTGAAATTAAAGATAACCTCACTACTAGTATTTTGAGATTAACAAATGTGGTTTTAAATAATACTGGAGAATATTCTTGTGTGGCTAGTTCTTCTAGTGATGCTGATAGCAGTGGTGGTAGTGGTAGTGATTATAATGTTGATGTTGCTACGGCAACACTTAATGTGATTGGTTAGTTAATATTTTTATGGATTTTGCTATCTTTTATATTTCCAGCTGTTAATACATATCCTGACAACCAGAATGTAGTATATGGCTCTGATGTCATTTTTACTTGCACTGTCCAGTCGCTGGTAAGACCATCAAGTGTCGTTTGGTCTACTAGAACTACCGCAAATCTTGGATCCCAATCAAACTTTACTACCACATCATCTACTCATGTCAATAATTTAACATTAAGTAATGTGACTCTGAGCTATAGTGGTACATATATCTGTACTGTTATATTTGGAGGGAAACAATTTAATGCTACCACTGAATTAGATGTTTATGGTAAGTATGTTGTCTTTTTATATTAATATATCTTATTATACTCTTTCTTTACAGTTCCTAGTCCTATTATTTTGACACCTCTCGTGGATCAGAGTATAATTTATAACTCTAATGTTAACTTCACTTGTAAAGTCTATTCACTGACAGCACCAAACATCACATGGTCAACTAATGCAAAATCTTCTATCTCCTCTCAACCTGTTGTGATGGACAGTACCAACACTTACACCAGTACACTAATACTAACTCAAGTTACATATAATAATGAGGGAACATATACTTGTACTGCTACAAATGAAGGAGGAGATAATATAACAACAGCTAGTCTTGATGTGTATGGTAAGTATTAATTATATATCTAAAGTGACTGTGAATTTTAAGTTTGTTAAAGAGTTGGCTAGAAATGTTTATATTAGTTATATCCTTTCTTCTCATGTTGAACTTAATAATTTACCATGCTTGTAGCAAACTGACCAATGAAATCGCTTGATTTCAGGTTTATAATTATCATAACAATCTTGATAAGTAGCCTGAGAGATTTTGTAAGTATTTCCACAACTAAGTACAGATTAAGACAATGTTTCTAAATGTCATAGTAAAACTTGGCCTGATGCTGAATTTATTCATAATGTTCTCGTAATGTTTCTACTTCTTTTGTAGCCAGTAATAACTTGGTAACAAAAAGGTTTTGTCACCATTTTCTCAGATGTAGCACAATTTTAGATGAACTATGTGTCTTTCTATCTCATATTATGAATGCTTTAAAAACAAAAGTAGCGATTTCAGCAGTTACTGTTGTCAATGGCAACAATAGAATATACCAATATCTTATAACAATACTGTTACCATCCTGTCATTGTATGTGCTAGTGTTATTATGTAGAGATGATGCAGCTGCCATCCTACTATGTTATTTGTTTGTAAAGGATAGTCATTTGCCTTCCTTACTTCATATTTAGGAAACATTTTTGTCTTCTTGTATACCTCAGTATGACTCACTCATTTTGTTCTCACTTCATTAAATTTGACAGAAACATTTACCTCAGTGTATAATATATTACATTTATTATCATATAAACATGTCATTCAATATAAATTATTATATTTCTGTGCTAATTGTTTTCCTTTATCAATTAATATTAATTACAATTATATTGATACAGTTTATTCTGTCCATCTAGTACCTGCTCCTAATGTAACAGTGTATCCTGAAGTTGATATTAGAATCTATAACTCTACATTTGATCTCACTTGTACTGTAACATCATTGACATTACCTAATATTACCTGGTCATCAACAGCTCTTGCCGGCGTTCCCTCTCAACCCTCAATTACAAGTGATATAGCTACTCATACTAGTATATTAACACTAGAACAAGTCAAGTTGAATTATACAGGAACATATACTTGTACTGCTGTCAATGAAGGAGGCAATAATACTGCGACAGCTGATATAACTATTTTTGGTAAGGAGTTTTGGGAAATGATGAATGATTAATATATGTATGTATGACATGATGTTCTCAGATGTTTCATCAGGAAAGTTTCATCATTAAAAAAAGTTTTAATGATGTATGAAAATTAAACAGACTAACATTATTGTATATTCTAGTCATCATAGAGTACTGCAGCCTCACATATACAAGATAGCCTTGAATAAAATAATCCATATCCTACTCTTCCATAGTACTAAATATGCTGCATGTTGCAAAATTTAGGAGTTAATAAATTTTTGTACATGCCTCTTATGTCCGAAATTTTTTTAACATGTTAATTTTTTACATGAAAACTTTTACAACATGAAAGTTTTCCGATCTACAGTAGTTTCCATTTTTTGGTATGTCATATCATCTGGAATTGTTTCACTTGGTGTTATCCTTGAGAATGCTCAGATTCAATAGTAATAATGTTAACATTTCATAATTATAATAGTAATAATATTAATATTAAATAACTTCATAATTATAATAGTAATATTAATAATTATATGAATAATAATAAGAAAAATGTCATTGTCAATACTGAGCTATAGCTAACAAGAAATTGTCATTTTGTGAACAATTTTGACTTATGAGATAGGTATGTAGCCTATTCACAATTAATGCTATTGTATAGTACTAAAGCCACATTGTGAAAACTTTGCACATTTATGTGCTAGTAATAAATATGTCATTCAATGTAAGTTATTATATTTCTGTGCTAATTGTGTTCCTTTATCAATTAATATTAATTACAATTATATTGATTCAGTCTGTTCTGTCCATCTAGTACCTGCTCCTAATGTAACAGTGGATCCTGAAAATGTTATTAGAATCTACAACTCTACATTTGATCTCACTTGTACTGTAACTTCATTGACAGTACCTACTATTACCTGGTCATCATCAGCTCTTGCCGGCGTTCCCTCTCAACCATTAATTACAAGTGATATAGCTACTCATACTAGTATATTAACACTAGAACAAGTCAAGTTGAATTATATAGGACTGTATACTTGTACTGCTGTCAATGAAGGAGGTACTGGTACTGTGACAGCTAATGTAACTATTTTTGGTAAGTAATATGATAAAGTTTTTCAAAAAATGATGAATAATTAATATATGTATACATAACATGATGTTCACAGATGTTTCTAGTAATATTTTCAGTGCTATAATATAATCCTTGTATTATGAGAGTTATATAATATTAAGATATATTTATTATTCCATTAAAAGTTATTGTTATAAGATTTTTTTAGTTTTTCAATTATATATCCTTATACAATAGATAATAGGCCATAATACTAACTTATTAAATCAATAAATTATATGTACAAGTAATAAAAAACATTTTAGGAATGATGATGCAAAAAAGGAAAGGAACACTTGTTTATTGCTAGTATCCACTTTTTTGGTATGATCTATTCACCTGGACTTGTTTCATGTGGTACTGTCCATGAGCATGCTCAGATTATAATAATTATATGAATAATAATAAGCAAAATGTCAATGTCAATACTGAGTTGTAGCTTGTGAGAAATTGTCATTTTGCGAACAATTTTGAGTTATGAGATAGCTATGTAGCCTGTTCCCAAGTGATGGTTTTGTGTAGTACTAAAGTCATATTATGAATACTTTATACATTTATTTACTAGTAATAGACATAAATTATTATACTTCAACGTTTCTTCATCAATTAATATTAATTACAATTATATTAATTCAGTTTATTCTGTTCATCTAGTACCTGCTCCTAATATAACAGTGGATCCTGAAGTTGCTATTATAATCTACAACTCTACACTCAATCTCACTTGTACTGTAACATCATTGACAGTACCTACTATTACCTGGTCATCATCAGCTCTTGCCGGCGTTCCCTCTGAACCATCAATTACAAGTGATATAGCTACTCATACTAGTATATTAACACTGGAACAAGTCAAGTTGAATTATACAGGAACATATACTTGTACTGCTGTCAATGAAGGAGGTACTGGTACTGTGACAACTAATATAACTATTTTTGGTAAGGAATATGATAAAGTTTTTCAAAAAATGATGAATGATTAATATATGTATACATAACATGATGTTCACAGATATTTCTAGTAATATTTTCAGTGCTATAATATAATCCTTGTATTATGAGAGCTATATAATATTAAGATATATTTATTATTTCATTAAAAGTTATTGTTATAAGATTTTATTAGTTTTTCAATCACATATCCTATGTATTTACTAGTCCTCAATATAAATTATTATACTTCAGTGTTTCATCATCAATTAATATTAATTACAATTATATTGATTCGGTCTGTTCTGTTTATCTAGTACCTGCTCCTAATGTAACAGTGTATCCTGAAGTTGCTGTTATAATCTACAATTCTACATTCGATCTCACTTGTACTGTAACATCATTGACAGTACCTACTATTACCTGGTCATCATCAGCTCTTGCCGGCGTTCCCTCTCAACCCTCAATTACAAGTGATATAGCTACTCATACTAGTATATTAACACTAGAACAAGTCAACTTGAATTATACAGGAACATATACTTGTATTGCTGGCAATGAAGGAGGTACTGATACTGGGATAGCTGATATAACTATTTTTGGTAAGCAATATGACAAAATACAAATTTTGAGAAATGGTGTAATGTTTGAGATATAAATATGACATAATGTTCTCAGATGTTCTCTAGTAACATTTTCTGTGCTATAATATAGTCCTTGTATCTTGAGAACTATATAATATTGATATAACTGTATATATTAATTCATTGAAATGTAATTTAGCCAATCATTGTTTTACTGTTAAGTCTAAAACAATTATATGATGATTTTTTTCAACAATAGCCTTGTTTATTTCTAGTTTTTATTCTTTTTTGGTATGAACCATTCACCTCAACTTGTCTATTAGAATGCTCAGATTCAAAGGAATAATATTAATATTATTAAATAACTTCATGATTATAATAATAATAATAATAATTATATGAATAATAATTAGCGAAGATGTCGCTGTCAATATTGAGCTGTAACTTACAAGAAACTGTCATTTTGTGAACAATTTTGATTTAGCTATGTAGCCTGTTTCCAAGTAATGCTTATGTGTAGTACTAAAACCATATTATTAAAGCATTTGTATGTACTAGTCATAACCATCTCATTCAATGTAAATTATTATATTACAATGCTGAACTTGTTCCTTTATTAATTAATGATTATTATAATTATTTTGTTCTGTCCATCTAGTACCTGCTCTTAATGTAACAGTGGATCCTGAAAATGTTATTAAAGACTACAATTCTACATTTGATCTCACTTGTACTGTATTATCATTAACAGTACCTACTATTACCTGGTCATCATCAGCTCTTGCCGGCATTCCCTCTCAACCATCAATTAAAAGTGATATAGCTACTCATACTAGTATATTAACACTAGAACAAGTCAAGTTGAATTATACAGGAACATATACTTGTACTGCTGTCAATGAAAGAGGCAATGATACTGTGACAGCTAATGTTACTATTGTTGGTAAGTAATATGATAAAATACAAATTTTGGAGAAATGATGTAATGTTTGAGATGTAAATATGACATGATGTTCTCAGATGTGTCTAGCATTCTCAGTGCTATAGTATAGTCCTTGTATTATAAGAGTTATATAATATTAAGATGTATATATTAATACTGAGATTTAATGTTATAAGCTTTTAATAGTTTAGCCAATCCTTATACAATTATTTTTATATTGGATAATTGACAATAGTCCTAACTTATTGAATAGTATAATTAATAACAGTTCAATTTATATTATTATATCAAGAGATTAATTACAATATATATATATATATATATATATATATATATATATAGTCATATATATATATATATATATCCATCAAATAATGAGATTCATAACCATACATTTTGAATAGAAGTGTTTATTTTTATATAGCATAGATAGACATCTGAATTATCATATATTATATACTCATAATTCTCTTCTTTCTTATAGTACCACCACCTACTATACAGACTATACCAGACATGAATGTAACAACTGGTCTTAATGCAACCTTCACTTGTAAAGCTACTGGATTTGGTCTTAAATATTCTTGGGATGTGCCATTTTCTTTTAAAAATAATAATGGTATTGTTATTGGTGACAATACTAATGAATTGACTGTTGTTAATGTGACAAGACATGCCAGTGGAACATATACTTGTTATGTCACTGATTTTATTGGACAAGAAGACATTGCTATGGCTGAACTGTTAGTTGTTGGTGAGTTTATTATTGTTCATTATAATATGTGTTTATATTAATATAGTATGTGTTTATATTAATTTTAATTATTAGTATTGTTGATTTTAATAACTAACTATTTATGAGATGTTTTGTGTTATTATGGGAGATAATTAGTAATTGTAATTATAAGGAAATTACGTCAAGAATATTGAAATTATATTGAAATTACTTTAATATTTAAGGAATTGACTTATAATAAGTAATTAGAATTATAGAGAATGACTTTAAGAATATTTGGAATTATATGGAATTGCTAGAGAATTTTGATAATTTACACAATATGGAGACAAAAATAAATGGGAACTGAGTTTGTCATTTTATTGTTAATATGATATATACTTTCTATATACATAGGTCCACAAATACTTGAGTCTAATAACACTGATTCAGTTGTTGTTGAGAATACTGTGATATTTTTGATATGTGTTGTACAAAACAGACGTGATGCACCAGCAAATTTGACCATAAGATGGATCAATCAAGGAAAAGTTATTAATGTATTAGAAGAACCTTCATTTATCATTGACACAACAATGGAAGACAATAATAGGATAGTGACGAGCATATTAACATTTAATCCTGTTTATTATAAGGTGTTCAGTTTACTCTCTTTGTATGAAAATCGTTTCCAATGTGAGGCATCCATTGGTAATTATATTTTTGATGCTGTCAGGAACAGAGGTGCTGTATTAACTTTACACTGTAAGTTAATATTATAGAATATAAGTTTGTCATACCAAGTGTCTATAGTGTTTTAAATCTACATATTGAATGCTCATGATATCATTGTTATTTTTTCCTTTAGTTGTTCCTAAATTTCTAACACAACCATCAAGTACTGTTAGAATCAACCTTGCTGATACTGAAGTTCTAGAGTGTTCAGGAACTGGAGAACCTGATTTCAACATAACATTTTATAGACACTTTGATAATGGATCATCAATACTTATAAAAGAAGAAATCAATGATGTAGTGATGACAAAAATCAACAATGCTAACTATAATGATGCTGGTAATTACAGTTGTCAGATGTCTAATTATGTTGGTGCAAATGTGTCAAACTTTATTATTATAGTACAAGGTAAGCCAATGACTTTATTATAAAAGTTTAAACAATCATCTTTAATTTAGGTTCACCTGATCAAGTTGATCATACCAATATCAACATCACTGTCATTTCCTTTTTTCAAGTTCTTATCACTTGGTTACCTTCATTTAACAACTTTGCTCGTCCTACCACTCAAACATATCATGTGTATTATGAAGATAAGAATACTGGAGATTCACCAGGCACTAATCAAACCTCTGACACGACTTCTGCACGCTTAGATCTACCAGTTAACACAAGCTATTTATTAAACATAGTCAGTTGTAATGAAGTAGGCTGTGGACCAACATCTCAGAATGTATCATTTACATCAATTACACAAGGTAAGAGCAATAAAGAACATATATTTCATAGTATAATATAATATAGTCTTAATATAATTATGTTTATTATACATTGACTATTGTAGAGTATATCATCTTGTTAATATTTTTGTTGTGTGATGTTTAAAATGAGTCATAGATGCTATGTAAATGAGTCTATTAATATAGCAGATGAGTAGATCAGTGTTATATGTTAAACATAGCGTGTATATTATTATAATATAATATATATGTTTGTACTGTTAATGGAGTATAAGGAATGTATTTATTAGGTGTCATTGTTGCTTGAATTTAAAACGTGTAATCAAACTGAATTAACTAACTACTTTAAAAGAAGGAAAGTATTCATTGTGACAAATGAAGTCTCTCTTTTCATTTTTGATTACTGTCTCTTTATATTTTAGCAATGGCCAAATTAAGAAATGTCTACATACCTTTTACGCTCATTAACTCCTCATCAATATTCATTACTTGGGAACTTCCCTCTTTGGCTATTAATCCAGTTGGTGAAAAACCAACTATTAAGAATTTTGAAGTGTTTTATAGAATCATTAGAACTGTTAATACAACAACAAAACCAGCTAATTCAAATCAGTTTAATATAACTATTAATGATCTCATACCAGGTACTGAATATGAAGTTAATGTAGGAGTTAATTATGAAGATCCCCCCAATTTCTCTGGAGAAAATGTAACATTCCCAAGTATTAGAACAAGACCACAAAGTAAGTTATTAGTTCAAAGAAACTTTAAATGAATACTATAAGCTATTATATATCATAGCTATCACATATGTATTTCAGACATTTTGTCTTAATTTTCAAAAAATTATTAAATCTCTCTTTTACACAGACAATTTTCCTGACAAAAATACAACTATTGATATTGGTGAAGGACAAAATCCTCGTGTGTTAGTCACATGGGATAAACTTAAGGAAGAGGATGGTGCAGAGTATTTACAAACCTATAGTGTTGTTGTCACTATTGAGGGGAGGGGGTCAAATGGAAACGTACAAAAGAGACAAACTAATGAAAATGTGAAAACTTTTGATGTGGATAAAACTAGAAACACATTTCAATATAATGACACTGAACCATTTATGTCATATACATTTCAAGTAAATGCAAAATTGTTAGTAAATGGAGAGGAACGAATAGTACCTATTACACAACCAAATACTGTTGTGTCAGGAGAAGCAGGTAAATTTTATTCCATACACTAATATAAACTTAATATATGGACAATTGTAAATGTAGTATTAAAATAGTTTTATTATTTTAAAGTGTCTACATTAAAGGACTATAATAATAATGTTGATGACTTGTTTTTGTTTTCATTTGTAGCTCCTACTACTCCTCGAAATCTAAATGCAACTGAAACCAACTTCACTGTCATTGGATTGAGTTGGCAAAGACCTAATCCTTCCAATGGAATTATTACCAATTACACAGTATGTAAACAACTATAGCATTTTTAACTACACATAGTTAAGCACATACATGATCAATATAATATATTACACATATTGATTTATTAAGCTACCATTGATATTATTTTACTACTACTTCTTTTCAGATATATTGGGGTATTAGTGGTCAACAACAGAGAGTAACTGTGTTAACTCCTCCAATGTTATCATATCGATTTACTTCACTTACTGGAGATACGTCATATTCATTCTCAATCAGAGCAGCTACTAATGGAGGAATAGGAGAATATAATAACATAACAGTCACTACTCATGCAGGAGGTGAAAATCAGTAGTTATAGTTGTAATATAATTATTATAGTGTAGATTTCAACTTGCCTTGTAATAATTATATGTGTACTGAAAATATATTTAATTTTTTGTTGTTGTATACTTGTGTCTGGATTTATCTCTGTTTAAATTCACATTTTTTGTTTAATTTCTTAGTTGCTCCAATACTTAGACCTGAAGTTGCAGCAATTGATGGCAGTACAGATAAATTTAATGTTAATATTGGTAACTTTTCAACTCAATATGGACCACTTGGGTGAGATAATTATGTTTACTGTTCACACCTGTTGACATACCTCTCACTAACTCTAAGTTAACATTTTTATATGTCATTCATCATTATTTTGAATATTTTTCTGAGTAGACTATTGAGTTAAAGTTGTAAAGAATGATTTGAAACTGTCTCTTCCTTTTCAGAGTTTACAAACTGATTGTTGTTACTAACAACAATGAAGGTCCATTTCCTGAAACAACTCTATATCCACACTCTGACAGCAGATGGCAACCACTGGGATACTATGTTACTGGTTTATTTCATAGTAATGAAGATGATGTGACATATACTGTTGGCAATAGGGAAACCAGAATGTATCTTGGTGTATCTTATTACAATGCTCCAGTTTCTACTGATATCAGTTATCGTGTGTTCATTCGTTTGTATTCCTCAGCTGATAACCCAGTGAGTCATTTGTAAAATAAAATTGTTAAATAAATTGATCCTGTTTTTAATCCTATATATATATTTTTGATATAAAATGTATAATATATATATATATATATAATATATATATATATATATAATATAGAGATATATAATATATATATAATGTACATTTTGATATGGTCATCATTTACTATTTCAAATTTTTCTTTTTTAAAAAGGAACAACAATATAGAGATAGTCCATTAAGCTCATCTATTAGTAAGTCTTTACATAAAGTTGACATTCCATTGAATTGTCTTTTTTTCAGTATTAAAGGAACCTACCAATCTGGCTATCATTCTAGTACCTATTTTCCTATTTCTTCTCATAATAATTATTGCTGTTATTATTATTGTGATAGTTATTATCATGCTGTAAGTTCATTTTCTTGTGACTTTTTTGTCATTGTTAACTTGTTGGTCTTATCTAGCATGCGTAGATCTTCAAAGAGAAGTGAGACTTATTATATTGATGAAATTACTAAAACAGAGACTGCTCTTGGTAAAAGTACCAATCCCGGTGAAGTACGTCGTGTTTCTAGTCCACCAACAAATGGCAGAACAAATAACATTGAAATGAAGGCAGGAATGTACAGTAAGTCAAATTTATTATTAGCGATATTTATATGACTGTCTTTACTAAAATATTTAAATGTATTCTTTTTGTCTAACTGATAGCTCCAACTCTTACAATTCAATGTGCTGAGGTGTATACTTCTGTTGGTCAACCTACTGTGTTGCTATGTGAAAGTGGTGGAACGCCCACTCCAGAAATTACATGGTCCAAAAGTGGACAGTCTCTAACTGAACCAGATTATTTTAAATTGTCTGATGGTTCATTGTATATTAGTAATACTAGACTAAGAGATGAGGGTCACTTTGTTGTGCGAGCTTCAAATAATGCTGGTACTGTGGAGGAAGTTATTAGGGTAGTAGTTTTAGCACCTTCACCACCAGAATGTAAGAAGAATTATATTGACTATCATGACTTATTTCTCTCTCTTTCCATCTCTTTCGCCAGCTGATTCTGCTCATCCACCAATGACTGTCAGTGAATTTGTAGAACGAATGGCTGTTCTACATTCTGCTAATGATGATGCTCTAGAAGAAGAATATCATGTAAGTGATCTACAATAAAGCATGTAGGAATATATCATTTTGTTTGTATTGTATTTGTAGGATATTGAAATGGAATGGAACTTCACAAGTTATGCTGCTAAATTGCCTATTAATCATGGCAAAAATCGATATGTTAATATAATTCCTTGTAAGTGTTTAAATTATAGATAAATTACTGATTCTCATGCATTGAGAACTACTGTGATGTAATTTTGTCTTTATTTTTTAGATGATCATAGTCGTGTTATTCTTAATCTACAAGACAATGCTCCTGGCACTGACTACATTAATGGCTCTTTTATTGATGTGAGTCTTATTACACACTGTAATTAATATTGGAATGTTATTATTATAGGGTCCAACCAGTTCTAAGGCTTATGTAGCAACTCAAGGACCTATACCAGCAACATTTGCTGATTTCTGGCGTATGATTTGGGAATTGAATGTCCCCACTATTGTCATGGTAACCAATCTCAAAGAAGATGACAAGGTATGACTGTCAGATGTATTAATAATGTTAGTGTGTATAAATTTATTGAAGATATGATCCATTAAAGTTCTTGAATGTAGTATGAGCTTATGGATACTGTCCATGTTATCTCCTCAGATCAAATGTCATCAATATTGGCCTTCTTATGGTGCAGCTAATTATGGGAACTATCAAGTGACACTGAAAGAGGTAGAGAATATTGCTGACTATTGTATTAGAACCTTTCAAGTTCAACCGGTATGTCTTTGACTGAAACTGTATTTCAAAGTCATGTGACTCTCAATCCCTTAGCTTCAAGGACGTGGTAATGGGCAAACCAAAGAAGTACGTCAATATCATTTCTTGGTTTGGCCGGATCATGGTGTTCCACAATATGCTACTCCGTTACTTGGATTTCAAAAGAGAATCAGAAAGTATCATTCAACAAAGAATGGCCCTATGCTTGTTCACTGCAGGTAAGGAAAGCGATAGAGTAGAGTCTTCAACCAGTTTATGTGTTTTATTTCATTTTAAAGTGCTGGAGTTGGTCGTACTGGTACTTTTATTACAATTGATGTAATGATCCAGAAGATCGACATTGAAGGAATTGTGGACATCTTTAATTTTGTTCGCAACATGCGTTTCTGTCGAAATTATATGGTCCAAACTGCTGTAAGTAACTCTATTATAACCCAATGATTATACTATGAGATCTGTTCTTTTTTATATATATTTTTTTGTGATTTTATAGTCACAATATGAATTTCTTCATGGAGCTATTCTAGAGGCAATAATGTGTCGCGATACTAGTATTCCTGCTAAACAACTTAGTGAACGAATTAGAACTCTAAAAGATATCAATCCTTCTTCTGGCAAAACCGGTTTCCTGACCCAGTTTGAGGTAGAAGACATCTTTTAATAAAGAACAACTCAAATACTGTTTTTGTTGTTATATAGACACTAGAATCTTCTAGTCCTAATGATGAAGACTTTGACTGCTCTGTAGCTCAATTGCCTGACAACTTAGCTAAGAGCAGGATAAAGGACCATTTACCACGTATGTGTAATTTCTTTATGCATCTCTTACTCATCTCTTACTATTTAGCAAATGAATACCGTGTGGTACTCTCCACTGAAAATCATGACTCTGATTACATTTGTGCCAGTTACGTTGATGTAAGTTGTACATACTACCTCACATGTTATCTTTTATTTTTCCTCAAGGGTTATCGACAACGTCTTGCCTTTATTGCAACTCAAGGTCCCATGAAGAACACCGCTGGAGATTTCTGGCGTATGGTCTGGGAAATGAAGACAGCTGCTATAGTAATGTTGACACAGATTGAAGAAAGTGGAGAGGTATCTCAAAAATAGTAGCTATACTTTTAAAGTTTCTTTTTTGTAGGAGCAATCAGTGCAATATTGGCCGAATAATGTTGGAGAGACAGACATCTTTGGAACATTCCAAGTTGAAACTCTCCCTGATGAACGAGTCTTACCTGATTATATTGTTAGAAAATTTAAACTATCTCCTGCAAATAATGTGAGCATTGAGAAGCATCTGTAAATTAACCAACACTCAAATACTCATAGCCTCATTGAAGCTTTAAAGATCATCCTACATTATTATAGCTTTATTATTATTTTCTTCTATAGTCTATGGAAAGTCGGACTGTTAGTCATTTCCATTATGTCAACTGGAAATCTACAGCTTGTCCAGAAAGTGGTACTTCAATTAATGACCTTATTGGGGAAGTATTGAGGGTTCAACGTAAATCAGGAAATGGTCCAATTACAGTTCACTGCAGGTAAAAAAAAGAAAGATACAATTTAATTTAGTTTTATTGTCCTGTATAAACACCTCTCCTTTCTTTCCTTTAGCGATGGTCTTGGTAGGACTGGAACCTTTTGTACCATCTTCACTGTTGTTGAACGTGTCAAGGCAGAACAAGTGGTCGATGTCTTCTCAACTGTAAAATCTCTTAGGATTCAACGACCAGGCCTTCTCAAAACACTGGTACATTAATCGTATACATTTAATAACAGACATACACAGCTTTTACATACTCATTCAATTGATATAATACTCATTCTCATGATACAAGACTCATTCTCATGATATAAGACTCATTCTCATGATACAAGACTCATTCTCATGATATTAGACTCATTCTTATGATAGAGACTCATTCTCACATTGTTCTTTTACAGGATCAGTACGAGTTTGTCCATAAAGTTGTTCTAGAGTTCCTTAATACTTTTGATAACTATGATAATTTCAAATACTAGTATAGTTTCTTCCTCGAAAATCAATCATTGTGTCTCTCCCATTGTTCAAACTATTGTTTGATATATTGTAGTGTACTTTAGTGTAATAATGTGCTGACATTTTTCGTAAAGTGTAGATATATAAAGAAAAAAAGCTGTGTTTGAAATATATGTTTTGTTATCTAGGAATGTTGACATTTTCTTCTTTTATTTAATTGATAATTGTTGTTAACTATATAAAAGACAGTTTGAATTGTTTAAAAATTGAATTACTAAATAAAGAGCAAATGAGTTTAAAGGACATATACAAAGAATGCCAGCTAATTTAACTTAGTTCTTTGTCATAGCAGGTAATGTTATACGTGGAGAACTACTTGGAGCAGTCTTGTTTTTGTTGTATTAAATATTCATCAATCATATTGCTACAGTTTTGGTGACCATATCTTTGAGCTACTCTTGTTGGTGTGTCACCATAGCGATCTGGTAATGTGACATCACAACCTGATGATATTAAACTCTGTAAACATGCTACATGTCCTGATGAAGTAGACATATTATAATAACAATATTATATAACAATACAATTTATGATTATTATGTAATGTTATATATATATAAGCTAATTCAGTAATATATAATGCTGCTAGAGATTTTATGAGGCACTGTTTGTGTCAAAATTGAATGCATTCAATGATATAGTTAACATGTTATGATTTACTTTTTAATGCTCATTATTTATTAAATAACTTGTGATTTACTAAATAATGTATGATTTATTAAATAAATAAGAAATAAATCAACAGTTATTTAATAAATAATGACTTACTTATTATATCATGATAATTTTTCAATTTCGACATAAACGGTGCCCCGCCCCATAAGAGATGGTTTTCCATGTATTATCAATGTATAGTTTATGAAGGAGATCATATTTTATATTACAAAGTTGATACAAGTTACAATATCAGCTTATAGATGAACTCTCATCATTATCTGAGAAATTGGTTGCTATTTGTACAACGTGCTGCTTTTCCAAATAATTACAGTACACCTCTTACCTCCTTCACAAGCAAAATGAGCTGGTGTCCATCCTGTGTCTGTCAGAGCATTAGGATTACCTCCAGCTTGCAGCAAAACATAGACGCATTTCTTGTGTCCTAAACTACAGGCTACATGTAGAGGTGTTCTTCCTCCCCAGTGGGTGTCTGGTTCGTTTGGATTTTGACCTGATTTGAGAGCCTCTTCTAGTCTCAGTAAGTCACCTGTACTAGCAGCTTCGTGCAGTTCTGTCATGACTGTAATTTTTTTGCAAAGAAAAGAGGGGTGTGGCTGGGTAGTTCTGCGCATGCGCATGAGTGATATGCACTTTTGACGATAAAACTACAAGTTAATATGTGCAACTTACATCTTGAGCCCTACGTACATTGATTTGAAGGGGAGAACAGATCAAAATGAATCCAGTCAGGATGCTTTCATGGCGTGTCATAATCTGCTGTGTTCTCTCAGTATTGTATTTCTATCTTGTACAGATAACTAAACTGCATCATGAAGCTCTAGCAGGTAACAGCTGTGCAGCTGTGAAATTAGTCTCTGATTTACATGGCACGTTTCCATTCCAGAGTCTTTTACAATCATAAAAACTAACAGTACATTGTACTCAGCAGTATCTGCAAAACTTGGATGTAAGTTTTATTGAAATGTTAAATATTTTAGTAATACATGTTCATGTACTCAATGACACTATAGTATATTATGTTTTAACTTATTTACACAGTAAATGATGAGAAAGGAAAGGATAATATGCCATCATGGGTAGTTGAAGAAATGGAATGGATGGAGAACGAAAAGAAACGATGGGAAGAGAAGGTTAAGGGAATTAATTTTACAGATGAAGCAGAGGTCAGACAAGTACCTACATTTTACTTAATAGCATGATATTATATAGTACTCTCTGATATTTGTGACATAATATGTGTGTATGCGTTTGTGTGTGTGGTACAAAATGTAGGCTTATGTACAATTATTGTGGTATCCTAACTAATAGCTTGTGTATTAGTTTAATATAGATAAGTTATTTTAATTGTCCCATGTACATGATGTATGTAATCATAGCTCTACATTTGTTAACATGTAGCTGGAAATATTACATAATGTACACTTCATTGGTTATATGCAAACATTAAAAGCAATATATTAAAATTAAACCATATACTTTAACTACATATATATATGGTAATCAATTAATTTCTACTGCAAATGCTATATTCATTTTGATGATATGATTGCATTATGGATGCTGCACAAAACTTTTTATTCTTCTTATTCTATATTTAACTAGTTTACAACTTTTTGGAATATTTTAATATTCAAAACTCCAACATCACATTAGTATCTACAAATTATAGTTAATTTTATATCCTAATACCCAGGGGCATATACCAGACAATCCTATATTTCTTTAAGTGACATGATATTGTGAAAATAACCAAGTAAAAGTTATGTAATGAACATATTTTGATATATTAGGTATATCCATTACATATTGCTTTACTCAATTTTTATACGCTACAAAATCTCTAACTGCCAATTTATATGGTAGCCAATTAATGTAATTAATCTCTGTTACCAGTACTATGATGATGTATGGGTATAACATATTGTGTATCAGTTATAGGGTACTGAGTATAAACACTATATTGAGAGCCAAACTACAATAATTGAAATAATTGTGTGTAAATATTTATATATGTTCTCAGTAATGCCTATAGTGTTAATATCATACATGATAGCACAACAATATAAACTATTAAAGAGTTTTAATTAGTAAATCAATGTCTTTTTATCCATATTAAATACTCACCAGCAGCGTCCATGTGTTTGTGCCTATAGCAACAGCCAATCAGATTGTAATTAAATGTTTTCATTGATATAGCAGTGAAATAGTGTAATTACAACCTTTTTGGTCAATAACAGTGAAATTTGGGATTTATTGTATATATATATATATATATATATATATATATATATATTATGTATTTATATGATTATATAATTATACACATATATATAACAAGGCTAAGTTAACAATTGTAACTATAGGCCGATCGTGAATACGACATTGACATTAACACACAGTCACATGACTCCTGGTATATGTCACATGTTGATATCTGCAAGGAGAGTACCAATAGGACCAGTTGGACGGAGTTAACTGAAGCAACACGTGCTATGGTTGCTCAACGCATTGTTATTAATGAACATTACAAGATCCTTTATTGTCCAATACCACTAGTTAGTACTGGTCCATTCATAAGACTAATGTATGCTTTAGAATGGAACACTCCTGTTGCTCAAGTCTCATCAAAACTTACTAACAAGAGAGAAAACTTTGTTTATTTTAGCGACTACACTGTAGAGGATCAACAGTATATACTTAAAACTTATAGCAAGTTTTTAGTTGTACGAAATCCTTTGTTAAGACTTGTAGCTGTTTATAAGCAAAAGTTTGCATCATCTAATGTTTATTTTCATGAGCGTTATGGTAAAGAAATTGTGAGGAAGTTTCGAAAGGGGCTCACTGGTGAGCCAAAAGGTGATGATGTCAGTTTCCAAGAGTTTGTTCAATATATTGGATTTCTTAATCCTCGTAATGAACACTGGATGCCACAGGAACATCTTTGTAGACCATGTGAAATGAAATATGATTTTGCTGTGCGTCATGAGTTTGTGAAGGAAGACTCATCTGTCTTGTTAAATCGATTTGGACTTGAAAAGGCAGTAGATGCAGTTCCAGTAGATGCTTGGGATCATATTACTGGTACTGAGGCTAAAATAATGTATGATCATGTTCCTGCAGCAACTCTTGGTCGTCTAGCTCAATTATATCAGAAAGATTTTGAATTGTTTGGGTATTCTTCATTTTCTATTCACAATGTTAACTGAAACACTGAATTAGTGGACTGGTCACACACATATCATATGAGGGATAAGGTTACACATCTAAAAACAATCTGCCAATGTTAAATTATTGTTTGAATGTGAACTTTATTTCTGCATCTCTTAGTATTAGTTGTTGAGTTGAATTTGATTTTACTTCTCTTTATTTTAAAATTAAACTCACTTCAAACAAAAATGTTAGGGAATGTAAAAAGTCACTTATATCTGATAATTCTCACTATTGATACTGGCTTTGCCAAAAAATCTAACATTGATGAGTAATAAAATACTAACATCAAATAAAATAAAATTGCTTGAATACAATAAACAATATAACAATAGATCATAATTAAAACTCTAAAAACAATAATGACTAAAATTGTTTACTATAATAAAAAGTACAATAAGAAATAAACACATGCATACAAAGTGTAAAAAGAACATCTTAAAGTTGTCACAGCATTATACACCATGTGTAACTTAAGTAAAGTTAGCATAAGTCTCAAAGGAGTCTAGATAGACTATCACTGCATTAAAGATACCTTGATATTGTTCCTATTAATAATAAAGATATACAATATTATAATATATAATAACATATGAAGATTTAATTATTATATTACATATATTTATATATTAGTACTTACCACTGTTAATACACTGCCTGGTTTTTGTATTCGTTGAGCTTTTAAAACCTGGAACACATCTACAATTCTCTCAGTATTACATCTGTCTATAGTTGTAGCAATAGCACAGAACATTCCTGAACGAGTAACTGTATCACTATAATAGAGAGAACAGTAAAAGCTATAGTAATTAATACTTTAGTATATATTAATATAAACCTGTATTGTAATACTTTAATAAATGACCCAACATATCTAAACATCACTACAATACTCTATATACATGCTACAAATACATATATAATACATTAGATGGTCTGTTCATTACCTGCAATGAACTATTATAGGAGTATTTCCCATTTTACGTTGTACTTTATAGACATCTTCCAATACTGTTAGTATAGTTTGAATGTTGTTCATATGACCATTAGCATCCCAGTTAGTAATTTGGTATTGAGTAACTGTTTGCTGCTTCTCTCCAGACTGTATAGATAAAAAGGAAAATATTATTTCAAATAATATATATATACAATAATATATGATATATACAAGTAATGCAATAACATTTTAAAAAATGATAAATGTAGCGATGACAATGTTAAGAAGGAAAGTAACATGATACAGATTTTGCAGTTGATGCTGAGCTACAGCTTAGAAGAGACTTATACGAAAGTGTAATAGTGTAACAGCTTGAATGTGTTGACCTTTTTTCCCAGCTCATTAATTCTTACATATTAAGTACAACTGTGCTTAATGATATATGTAATTAGAATAATTATTAAGAATCTATATAGTGCTATGATTTTATTTACCTTGTTGTTATTCACGACAATAGTCCTTTCATTATAGCCATCATATTCCGTTTCATTCTGAAGTTGTATATTATATTCACCAATAACTATAGTTTCCATTATTGTTGATGGCCAGTATTGATAACATACTTCCTAAAATTACTTTAGCTTAAAATATAAGACACAAATGTTAACTGACTTTTCCATTCTCTCTCAAGTGACCAAGCATTACAATAGAAGATGTCTTTCTATCAGTCACCATTTTCCAAAAGTTACGACAGGTATTCTCCATTGGACCTTCTGCAATAATAAATGCTTTCTTCTGTTTATAACCCTAAAAACAAAGAATAAGAAGCTTATTACAAGAATAATAAGCAAGCAATATTTTCTACTATTATTAATTTTATTTTTGGTCTATTATTTTTCATAAGGCACACTTTGCATTCTAGGAAGTGCTAATATTTCTTGTTGTGTGTGACAATTGAAAGAGATGAATAAAATTAAAACATCTACTTTAACTACTAATGTACATGGCAACAAATGGATTTAATTAAACTTAACCACAACAATAGCCGTATATCAAAGTAACTATGTAGAGTAAAGAGACTAAAATTTCTATAAGGATCTTTCCACCCTTCACTATACCATGATATAGCCAATACTTACATTGACGAAGACTGCATTGATATAGTCAGGATATTCACCTTTAAGTGGAACACGATGTTTGTCAGCTATAAGATAAATAAATTAGTATTAATATAATATTATATTCATAGGGCTGCCTACACATATACAGACAACTTTAGTTTAGTTATCGTAATAATAGTTTCATTTTTTAAAAATCTAGCTAGCTGACAGACAGACATATACTCACAAGGTAGAAACTCATTTGCTCGATTTTTGTCATGATTTTGTAATGCTATATCACGTCTGATTTCATCTGGACGTGGTGTTACTTGTTCCAATACCTAAACATACAGACAAATAGACAGTAGTATACTAATGTATCTGTTATGCATGTTAGAAAAATTAATTATATATAGGACATGATGGAAATTACATATGAAAACAACAATTCTTCATGTAAACAGAATAGAACTAATATTAGTCATAAAACATGTGATTTTTTTGTTATATAAACAAATTAACAGTAATGTGTATTATAACAACATTATTACAAACTGTTACTAAAATTAATTGGATAAAAATTATTATATTAATATTAGAAAGTATACCAAGACTATATATTATAGCAAGAATAATTGACTTAAACTATAATTGTCTAGCATGTATAATAATACATTAATGATACATAATAATAATACATAAATGTACATTAGTTTAAGCCAGTTCTGTCATATCAGCTTGTTTTGTTTTGTTATGCAGACCTAGCTTATTACCAGGACATCAAAAAAGTTACATGTAACTGTGTTTATGTCTGTTTTGAATTTGTTGACTAAAGTGATTCCTAATGGGACATGAATTTATATGGAGGGTTGTCAAAGGTAGAACTTTGAAAATGCCATAGACAGTACAATATGATATGATATATGAAAACAATAAGGAACCCATTGTTATCAAAATGAACTTTTTATCAATCAATATAGCAAATTATACTAAAAACCTAATTTGCAAATATAAACCAAATGGAAATTAGTTCTAAACTAACCACTATATGCTATTATATTATTAATTTATATAGTCACTGTAGTCACTATAGGCTGTAAATGTAAACAGAATTGGATAGAATAGATTGTTTAGATTAGCCAATTAATTGTATGTTTAATGTTATTGGTTTGGTTTTCTTCCAAGAACAAACAATACATCCTGTCTATATAAACTCATATACCTGAAACTGATGTTCAAATCCATTTTGTCCAGTAATTGGATCAGTATTGGCCATTTTATGAACAGTAATACGAACATTTGCAGTATCAATCTGAGTATCTCCACAGGTGACAGATTCCAATATAGCATCATTGATAAAAATATATTGATCCTGTGGAAATTACAATGCAATGTAATAATTAATTGTATATATTGTATTGATAATAACAAAAGCCTAAATTGTTTTCCTCATTACCTTAATTATTAATATGATCATATGTATATATATATATATAAATTAGATATAATCTGGCACTATATGTGTTATGACTTATTACTGAAAGAAATGTTGCGCCTGAGTATATGAAAACTAATCAAATATGAGGAAAGGCTTCAAGGTATACCTATAGACTGGCAAATTAAATTTTAAATTTTTTATAAATAGCTAATTCTTTTGAGTTCTTACTAGAGTTTGGACCATCATCATACGTTTATGTCGAAGTTGGTTGATGATATCTATTATATTAATATATCCCTCTTGTTCTACCTGTTGTAGTACCATATCAATAGTAATAAATGTCCCTGTACGACCTACACCAGCACTTGAGAGAAAGGAAGGAGATAACGTAGGAAGAAAAAAGGAAGAGGAGACAATTGTTATTCAAAGTACGTTTTGCGTCAACTTACCTGCAATGGACAAGCATTGGTCCTCTCTTTGGATGGTACCCTCTCCTGATACGTTTATGGAAGGTAAGGATTGAGGTCGCATATTCAGGGACACCATGATCTGGCCAGGAGGTGAAGTGATATTGAGTCAATTGATGGGGATAACTGGAGCTACCAGATAACTAGAAGAAATAACAATAGGAACAGCCAGAGATAGGAACTTGTCTCACCTCTACTTGAAGATTCCTAATAGTATAATCAGTAAATATTTGTTGATCCATTAAAGTCACTTGGAATGGACCAAAATCTTTAGAACCAGAATCAGCCCAATATTGCTGACACTTTATCTTTTTATCTTCCTTGAGATTGGTTACCATAACAATAGTGGGTGTTTTTTCTTGCCAGATCAATCGCCAAAAATCAACTAATGTCTTACTAAGAGGACCTAAAAATATTGTAACATTAATATTTCTTAAATGTTGATGTTCTAAACATTGCCCAATGCTTATCTAAACAACTACCCAGTGTCTAGAAAGGTCATACTATCTAGATCACATGTTATGTGGACTGACCTTGAGTAGCAATATATTGATGTTCTCCAGCATAACCCTATTGATACAATTTGGAAAGGAATGCATAATTATAGTTTAAATAGTAATAACCAATAATATAGTTAATGGAATATAATGTAATAATATTGAACAGTTAATGAAAGCATTATGGAGTTTATACTCACATCAAGATAGGAGGCATTTATATAGTCATTTTGACAGTCTTGTTGTCCAGGTATTGGATTAAGAATAATACGATTATCATCATCTATTAAAGAATTAATAAAATGATGTCATAAAATATACAATTTAGACATTGAAAATGATAATATACACACTGTTTGGAACTACTCATGTGTATTTAGACTGTTATTATATAGTATGTGAGACATCTGGTAGCTAAACATGGACATAATGTTACGTACTGAACTAAACAACTTTAGTAAAATAACTTATTTTTATAAGAGAGTAGTGCTAATAAGTAAGATATTACTGTTACAATAGATTGGTTGTTTTAACTAATTTATAATCACTAAAATTCTATATATATGTAAAAATATTCAAAGTATTAACAACATATACCGTTTTGATTACTAATCACTATGAAACAACTATACTGTATATTATAACTCCTCACTAATAATTTGTAAAGTATGTATGTATATGTGTACTATTTTGTGTGTTACTTGATAAAGTTGAATAACAACATTATAATATAACAGCTACTGTTAAACCCATAATAATGAAATAGATATCAGTAAGGAGAGTTGATGGGTGAAGTCCTAGAGTACATTATACTACATTGATTACATGTTATATAATGTAGATGATATATACATAGTTGGTTATTTAAATCCTATAGAGTATACTATGATCACATGTTAGTATTGTACATGATATGTAATGTATATTGTACATGATCTAATTACTATACTCTAGCCATATACAATTACTTGGAAGTGTGGTCCAATTACACATGTTTTTATAAGTCATCTCCATTAAATTATATTTGTACATGTACTTAAATATAATCACTATAGTGCTGTGTACATATATATGATTAATGGGCTATGAAGTTATAATAGCATTATTTATGGAGATATCTTAGTGTAATAAGTTAAAATGCAAGACTTACAAACTGTGATGTTTGCAAAACGATTGAGAGGTTTGTTAGTGGGTGTAATAGCAACTGTCACAGGATGCTCATTTTCACCACTATCCAATAACTGTAAATAATCAAATATCATAAGCAGGTACTGGTGGCATTTATTATATTTAATATGTAACTTACATTATATTGAAGTCTGAATTTATCATTTGAGTTGGCATGACTATCAGCCACAAATGTACCAAAATCTTTCACTGGAATTGGTCCTATATTAGTTTGAAGTTTAGCATTTTCATAAAGAGCTTCATCAGTTCCTTCTTTAGCTATCACTAAAATCACCTGTTGGTCTACAGTCCCAGCAGAATTATTAGCAACAAACCGATAAGTACCCTTATGTGACTCTTCAGCAGTGATTATAATCAGGCTGCCATCTTCTTTTATCTCATGAGCATAGTCTTCAGTTATGAGTTGACCATCTTGATACCAGTTAAATGTTAGAGGAAGTATTCCTGTAACAAGAACATTTAATTCTACTCTATGTCCCTCTTTGACTGAAGTGGTACTCGGAAACTCTTCAATTACAGGAGGTTTAGGAGCTGGTTGTGGTGGTTCAGGAGGAGGTTCTTGTCTGGTAGTAGGCACTAGTAGTTAAGGAATAATGAATAGAGGCTTTTATGAATTAGATTTATACCTTTAACTTCATCATATCCAGTATCTTCATCTTTAGTATATGATACAGGAGGGGGCATTATCTTGCTTTCTCCAACATAATATTTTGATGATTGCCTTTGTTTTCTATTATACAATATAGTAAATGTATTCAATACAATCATTATTGAGACAATAGATCATTTACTAATTGATATTATATAAATAATTTAACTTACTTCATTATAATAATGACCACTATTATAACAGCTAGTATGATTGCTATTATAACAAGGGCAACAATAACACCAGCTACTATTACACCTGTATTGGATCCACCTGATGAGGTACCATCAGAAGTAGAGGGTGTTGCTATATGTATGAAATATGTCATTGTGTGAATATGAAAAACACCTGTACTTGTTGAAGAAATAGTTATTGATGAAGACATAGTTGTTGGTGTTGGAGTTAGTTTCATTGATGTTGTTAGTATTCCTGATGTTAAGATATTATTTGATGATGATATAATTGTTGGTGTTGGAGTTAAAGTGACTCCTATATCATAAATTTGTATAATAGAGATAGTTAATCACACTATATCTTACCAGGTGGGATAGGTTGAGTTCTCTCTCCCTCATAATCAACTCCATTTATTTCATATGTTACAGAAATTGAGAACAAATAGTCTAAGTTATCTTGTAGTCCTCCTATTACACCTTCACTACTACCAGCAGGAAAAGTCTTGTTACCCATATCAGACTGTCTCTTACGTTTACTAATACTAATATAATAGACAGTATAGTGCTTGACTTCTTGAGCAGTAATAGGATGCCACATAGCAAGTACTGCAGTGTTATTGATTTTTGTTATATTAAAACCAGAAACTGTAGCTATAGAGGAAATGATATAAGTTATTGAAAAGACAGACAAGAGACCTACATATGTTACTGGTAGAGATTTGAATATCACTCCATTCTCCTGGTCCTACACTGGTATATGCTCTCACTCCAATGGTATAGTTAGTGTTAGGTAGTAGTCCTCCTATACTGTATTTCATGTTGGTTGTATTAGTCATATTGTATGGACCATTACTGTTAGACTCTCTATAACGTATCTCATACATGATAATGACACCATTGGGTACTGTGGGTATATTCCATGTAATGTTGATCACTCGTATCTCTGTACTACTTTGTATTAGACCAGATACCACACTAGGTTCTATAGTATATTAATCACATTGTACATCAGTAGTAACTGACTTACTAGCTTCTCCTGTCAGTTGTATTACCTCACTACTTCCTGGTCCAGTCCCACCATGATTGTATGCTCTTACTGTCACAGTATAGTTAGTGTAAGGTGTGAGTGTTGTGAGGTTGTACTGTTTGTTGTCTCCTCCAGTGATGTTAACAGTGTCACTGAATGTTGTGTTAGTGTAGTAGAGCAAGTAACCAGTGATGGGTCCATTCTGTCCAGAGCAAGGTAACTCATTCCATGATACAATCATGGACCTTGCCTCAACTGATGATACAGTGATATTACTGACAGATGAAGTGGGTGCTGTAGATAATGTGAGAGCAATATAATAATTGTGGATATGAGAATGTCATATACTTTACCAGATGAGAGTGTAGTGGTAGACGCAGAAGATAAGGAAGCTGGTTCACTACCATATATTCCATGTAGACTAACAACACAGTAAGTATGAGGATCAATACCAGTAAATGTATATGGTGATGAGATTGAATAAATGGACACAGTGGAAAAGGATTGTTCACATAATCCACGACATTGACGATGGCCCTCATATGTTTGAGGAACAAAAGAGGGTAGTGTCCATGTCATAGTAATAGTTGTATTGGTCATAGTAAGTGACAGTGTGTTCTTAGGGACTCCTATAAATGAAAATTATGCTATTTTCGTTAAATTACTCATTATTTATTTACCAAATGTCACAGTGACATTATTACTATGATCACTAGGTAGTACTGTACTACCCTCACTGCCATATGATACTACAAAGAAGTTATATGTACTGTATAAAGTCAGTCCTGATGTTATATTCAACATTGTGTTACTGGTAGTTCCTGCACTCATACTACCATTACTGAGTTGATAAAACACCTCATAACCAGCTACTCCTGACACAGATGACCAGGAGAGTTGTACATGAGTTAGACCTGTGTTCAGTCTTGTAGCAGTCAGACCAGTAGGAGTACCAGCAACTGTAACAGAGAGAGAATATGTATACCATCCTACTCAGTGATTTCCTAACCTGTTATATGCTGTGATGTACTATTACTACTTGTAGCAGTGACGCTACCAATAGTACCATTACTTACTCTGGCATTGGAGACAGTACACTTGTAGGTACCAGCTTGTCTCATCCTCACTGTCACTGTCACATGTGTAACAAATCCTGGTCCATTCACTACCACACGAGACAGGTCACCACTAGCAATGGTGAATGGGTTACTTCCATCTGTACAAGTGACATTGGTAGGAGGTCCATCAGAAACATTGAAGGTGAAAGTAAAGACTGGAGGACTAGCATCTCTTGTGGCGATGAGAGAGAACTTCATGGAGGAGTCTGCATCAGGACCATCTATATAAGAGTGAGATATAGCATCACTTTATTACTATATGAATTTAGTCACTGACCATTATTATTGTAAGTCATAGTTCTATATGCTCCTACCACTAATGTTTGGTTCACTCCATTCTCATCAGGAATGATACAGGTGTACAGACCTTCATAACCTGATAGTCCACCTTTTCTAGCTAGTGCAATCTGACCTGTGAAGTTCTTAGAAAATATTGGACTTGGTGCTGAGCTATCGTCAAATGCTCCATCAAACAAAGGTACTTGAGTACCATTAGGATAATACCACAGTCCAATATTAGAACCACTATTAGCACTCTGACACCACAAGGCATCATTAGTACCATCTTTATTCCCATCAACATTAAAAAACTGTCCAGCATATATCATTGAGAAGTTTGGTATTATCCTTGTCTCATTAGCAAGATACAGTTGTACACCTGTTATTATGAAGTATATATTAATGATCACTCTAACAACAACTACTTACCATTACTAGGTCTGTTGGCAGGCTCTTGTCCATTTCCTAGTTGTACTAGTAGTAACACACAAGTTACCAACACTTTTACCCACATCTTGAAAGGAAGGACCTTGCCCCTTGAGCAAATTTTATAATAGCATTCATTACTTATTATTAAACTATTATTTGTACTTAAATTTTCATTATAACTGTTTCACTATCAAAGTAATCAATATGAGTCAGTAGTACTTTATGACAAAACGCTACTGATTCTTTAAGAAAGCTGATGTAATAATTATGTCATTACAGAAGACAGCTAATATCAGGGCACATCATGAACAAAGATAATAGAAGACTAAAGAAACACCAATGATATTATAAGTTATGAAATGTAAGTTGTAAAGTTAATGGCAATTGAACGGTGATCTATTTTCAAGTACATTAGTTATGTGTCACAGAGTACATGATAGTTGTGTTGTAAATGACAACATGTATATAGGACGTCTTTGGTATGATATATCATTAACGAGGATGAAATTATTGTGTGGTTTCCCTTCTATTATCAGTTGTAATAATAATCTTCTCTTACCAACTAATACACTTAAATAGAGCCTTCTGCTTTGAGTTGATCTATCATACTATGTAACATAACAAAAGTCCCAATATGACCTATACCAGCATTACAATGTACCAATAGAGGTACACCCTTATCTTTGTCATGATCTTTTTGTACTCTTTTAATAAATCCAATAAGAGATGTAGCAAATTGAGGAACACTGTGATCAGACCAGGAGGTGAAGCAGTAATGACTGATTTCAAGAGAAGTTGATTCTTTTACTTGGGAAATGACAAAATTTCTTTTTTGTGATACATTAGAACCATAGAATCATTTTAAAACATGAATTTGCTGTAGTCTCTTGGCCTCACTTTCCCCAGAACAGATTTTTTGGTAAACCATACAAAATGTGATGTTTTTGAATTATTAATAACATGATACTGTAAATTGTATGTTTCCAGAGAAACATGTTGAAATGCAAAGTTGTCATTAATTCAGGAAACTTTAAAGGGGACAATATGTTTCCTGAGCTAAAATGTAATAGGAAATTTGTATTATAAGTTTCCTTTATGTTTAAATAAAGGATTCATAGTGGAAATTCATTCTTTTTTCAGGTGTTTAAACATGTGAGAGTACACAAATAATGTTCTATAAGTGTGCGTTTGTGAGTACTTAATAACTTTAAATGTACGAATAGTGTAGTCAGCAAATGGTATGACTGAGGTCAGATTGATTGTCAGTCCTTCTTTAGTGGACAGGTTTTCTCCAACATTATCAGACCAATATTATTCACATTTTTCTAAAGGAAAACAGCAATCTGTTAAAAATGAACCAAAACGCTCAATGTATATATATATTTTATAAATAATTGGTAATGTAGTTACTCTAAAACTTCTTGGCATCAATTTAAAAAATTTCATAGATTTTGCCTCTTGATTTGTCAAAAGGATAACTTTTAACAATACTCTAATTTTGGAGCATACCCTGTAATTATTAATTATTAAACAATATCTAACAGTAACACCCTTTATTCAACAAAATTTTATATAATAATTTGCTTTTAAAATTATTTTCTCATCATGTACTTTGGTGAATTTTAAGAAACTGTAGTAAGTATATTAAGTGCTTGTGTAGGATAGATGAGCTAAATATAGAAGTGTAATTTTGTTAATAAATATCGATTTTAGGATTTTTGTAACTGCATAGTCTTACTCTAAATATAGTATTATCATTCATAAATATAGTAAAGTAATTAACTAAGTGCATGGGCAAGTGTTGCAGAACAAAAATAGAGAAGTGTTGTTTTGTGTATTTGTCTGTTATAGTGCACTTACAACTGCTTCAGTTACAATAGAGAGACCAAATGATTCTAATTGGTTAAAAGGGGGGAGGGTGACAAGCCAAATGCATTTTTGTCATAATTATAATCTTTGACATGTGCAATTCACACAAAAAATACTTAATTTTTTAAAAATTGTCATCGCTGTTAAAAGCATACTTTTTCTGAGGGTCTTTCAAGGATTCTGTAATAAAGCGTGGCTCTTACGTGATGTTGCAAGGGAATGAGTCGCTATATATAGTGGCAAAGTAAGTGCAAGATGGCTGAAGACTTGGAAAGCAACAAATCTAGTCAGTATATTCCAGCACATTAAGCCTTTCCCATTCTTCTTCCTTTGATATCATTGAAAACAGCAACCCTGATTCATATGTGGAATCTAACATCGAGAAAGGCTCTGAGAACATAGTTGTTTGCTATCAGTATGAACCAGAGGAAAATGGCTCTGAGTCAGAGAGTGTGGACTCTTCAGATGGCAAGTCTCATAATGATGAGAAGCTACTAAATTCTGAATGGTTATGTCTTTGTGTTTCTGTTAGTCAGCTATAATAATGACTAGCTAGGTCACAAGAGCTATATCTGAGCTAACTTCAGATTATAGTGTTGTCTTATGGGCACTATTATATTTACCTGTAGTTGTAAGTGTGGACATTGTAATTGTCATTCCTACTGTAGATGAGTGCACATGTTGTTTTAAAATAGATACTACAATCCAGAAAGTGGAGCAGATTCAATCACATATAAAGATAACCTGTATAACTAAGGATGAAGCATTTGAACTTGTTTGCCTAAATGTTTGGGTACTACAAGCAGGATATTTCACTTATAGGCAATATTATGATACACAAAATATCCAGCACTATGTGTGAGTACAGGGGTTTATTGTTGAACTCATAGTAGACCAATACATACTGGCAATACAGATTTATCTCCTTTTACTGAGCTGAATCAGGCTCAGAAGAACTGTCAGCTAAGTGCTTACTACAGAGAACACTGTGTTCATTAGGTCCACTCCTTTGAGCTCTGGTTCTCTGGATTTGCTTTATCCACTGTTATCATATAGCAGGGTCTCTGGGAAATTGTATAAGCTAACGCAGTTGCTGTATGTGTTAGAAAACAGTGCTTCACACCATCTCTTTAAACAAATCCAGTTAGTGAGTTGAAAATGAAATGAGACATAACGTAAGAGCTCCACTGTACTAGGAGGAACATAGCAATTGCAGAAGAAGCCTTAAAAGAGTCTTGAAAAAAAAAGCTTGCTTTTAACAATCATAATTTTTTTTGGGGGGGGGGGGGCTTGGCATGTCCATCGCTCTTTTAATTTCACTCATTGCCTTGCTTTTCTGCAGTAGAATGAAAACAAACTTTCCAGATGGCACAAAACAAAATCACTCTAATTGCATAATTAAATTATAACTGCAGTTGTTGGCATTAGAACGTCAAACAACTGACATACAGCTTTAAAAGGATACATTGAATGCAAATTGTGAAAATGATTAAGCGAAAAGTATATAAGAATAAAAACCAATTACACACAAAATTTACAATTTGTAAATAGTTGTCATGTTATTAGTCATTAGATTATAGTACTATTGCTTTACATTATTATGTGTAGTTTAATTTACAATAACATTAAAAAATTAACCACTAGCTTAGCTAAGAATATATCATCCTTAATTGCTTTTAACTTTTTGTCACAACTACATATATTACGTTTATTTATATATTAGTACTTACCACTGTTAATACACTGCCTGGTTTTTTGTATTCTCTGAGCTTTTAAAACCTGGAACACATCTACAATTCTCTCAGTATTACATCTGTCTATAGTTGTAGCAATGGCACAAAACATCCCTGAACGAGTAACTGTATCACTATAATAAAGAGAATAATAAAGGTGATGTTAAAATATCTACAATTTCTTTAATTATATCTTGCTCATATGCTGTTAATTTTGGAGCATCAGGAGAATCAAGCTTGGTAGATGGTATACCAAGAATGGATCAACAAGGAATTCCAGCAAGTTACATTTGTTAATTGAAGAGTTTTTTTGGTTTTCTAGAGTTTCCTTTGCTATAGTTGATTTCCTCACATGTGAAACAATTTTAGAACATTAGTTAGAACATTAGTTAATGACCCTGTCAATCTGGGTAGCTTTAATCTTTAACTACTAATTGTAATATGTGGGCAAAACACCTATGATGTTCAGCAGGAAATACATCTAAAAAAGTCTTAGAGGCAATTGAATTACTATCATCTTCATCTGTATTGCCTTTATCAATTTCATTTCATCTTCATCTTCTCTTGCATATTCATAACTTAGTTTAAAAGCTTTAACCATGCTACTTGCTGTGTCAGTAATTATGTATCTGACTTTATCAGCTATGTCAAACTGTAATGCTTCATCTCCATATTGTTGGTAAATCCTTTCTGGAATATGGCAGCCTTTGAATCTGCTACAAGCTAAAGTTACTGATTCTTTTTTCCAGTTCATAATTTAGTGTCTAGTAATTCCAATAAAATATTTCATCTGTCAATTGGTCCATAGGTCCATGGTTACATTTAGGTGAACAACATCTTTCAGGATATCTTTGACATTCATTAGTAGTGTTCTTTAAGTAGAACTAAGGAAACTGTTTTCCATAGAGAATGTGATATTTAGAATCCAAAAACAGTTTGCTAAAGTACAAAAGCTGTTGCTTCAACTAAAGACAAAGGCAACAAGTCCTCTGCAACAAATGAGAGTAAGGTTGTTGTTATGCAAATTTGTTGAAGATCTTTTGGACCATATTTTTTTAAGTAGATTGAACCAGTGTGGTTTGTTTACTGGAAGAGCTTGAAATTCTCTTATTTTCCAATGGAAGAGACAGATGATAGTTTCTCTAATGAAGTAAATGAAAAAAATCATTGATTGAAGTATTACATATTTACAAATTACATGTATAGTCCACTATTAGTACAGTACTAGTCTATTTATCAATTCTTACCATGTGTTTTGGACAATTTGTTGAAACTTTAATTGATCAAGATATAGTCTTATGGGAGTGTTTACATTTGGCCTTAAAAATGCCATCCAAAATCTCAGGAAGAACATTGTTTTCTAACACAGCAGGTAGCTTTCCTCTGCCATCTTTTCTTAATTCTTCAACCTTCTGATCGTACTCAACTTAGTCCCATGTGCAATGCAGCTTAATTATATACAAGAGTGTTTGTTGTGCAATTTACACATATTGATGAAATTTCAATTGAATGGTTAAGTGTACAAAGAACTGTCACTGCTAGTTTGGCAGTCTTTGTGCTTAAAATGACTTATGATATCAAGTGCTTAAGTACAAGTACAAGCAAAAGTACTTGAAAGCACCTCAAAGCACTTTCAAAAGTGTGCTTAAATGCTTATAAACACAAGCACTCAACAGCTTGCCCAATGTCTGGATACTAACCTTATATCAAAGTAACTGTAGAGTAAAGAGAGCAGTTTTTGTATAGAGATCCTTTTCTATACACTTGATATAGCCATTGGTCACATTTACATAATTGCATTGATAGTGGAACACAATGTTTGTTTGCTATGAAATAAATAAATTAGGATTAAGATAAATTAGGATGAAGTAAGTGTAAGAAAGGCCAAAGGGATAGCTAAAATTAACGGAAGGATCAATGTGCAATAATATTAACTAACTTCATTATTTACTTACCTAATGACAGTGGTTCCATGATTACTAGGTAGTACTGTACTACCCTCCCTGTCCTATGATACTACAAAGAAGTTATATGTATTGTCTGAAGTCAGTCCTGATGTTATATTCAACATTGTGTCAGTGGTAGTTCCTGCACTCATAACAGAACTACTACCATTACTGAGTTGATAGAACACCTCATGGCCATCTGACACAGATGACCAGGAGAGTTGTTCATGTTTCTCTCCCATGTTCAGTCTTGTAGCAGTCAGACCAGTAAGAGTACCAGCAACTACGAGAGAAAAGAATATGTATACCATCCTACTTAGTGATTTCTAATCTTTTATAGGCTGTGATGTACTACTACTAGTAGTTTGAGCCCTGGATATAGCATTTATTCCTTCGTTGGAAACAGTAGGTACCAGCTTGTATCATCCTCACTGTCACTGTCACCTGTGTAACAAATTGTGGTCCAAGTCACCACTAGCAATGGTGAATGGATTACTTCTATTTGTACAATGGACATCAGTGGGAGGTCCATCAGAGACATTGAAGGCGAGGGTAGAGACTGGAGGCTTAGGATCTCATATAGAGATGAAGGACAACTGCATGAGGAGTCTGCATCAGGATCATCTATACTTGAGTGACTTATATCATCATTACTGCATTGAACTCAGGCACTGACCATAGTCAAGGTAAGTGAAAAATGTATGTATTCCTAACACTAGTGTTCGGTTCACTCCATTCTCATCAAGAAGAATGCAATTGTACATACCTTAATAACCTGATAGTCCTGACTTTCTTGCCACTGCAATCTGACCTGTGAGTTTCTAATGAACGTGGTGCTGAATTATTTAAAATGTTCCAACAAACAAACGTACTTGAGTTTGATTAGGATAATACCACAGACAGTCCAAGAACCATTATTAGTACTCTGAGACCACAAAGTATCAATAGTAATAAAGGAAATATTATAACTACTATAATAACTACTGCTATTTAATAAATGAATTTTAATATGTACACACAATTAAATAAATCAAAGGTATCAATGCAAGTCAGTAATGCTACTTAAAATATTCTAACTGAGAGAGGATAATTATCTGTCCAGTATGTAATAATAAAAGGCACCATAAATATACATTATACAAGAAGGCATGGCCATGTAATGTGGGGTGGTAGGTAGTCTGGATATGAGGCTAGTTTTTTGATGCCACATTGCCAGACAAGTGGTTTATATAATGACAGATATGGTTAATCTTAACTTTCATAATATATAATGTATTATTTTTATAGGCTACATCATTGTTGGTGTTAGACATTTAACAACTTTTTATCCCATTAACTTACTGTTGTTAATCCTTATTTCATTGTTATAAATCAAAGATATGGTACTTGCTTTGTAAGCTAGATGGCATACTTTTAAATACAGCTATAAGATAAAGTGGATCTTTTGTCATATGCTCACATACTTAATTATGGGAATTTAAATGCTTTGCTAAGGAAGAGACAGACAAAAGCTGTTAACCTCATCCATTAAAGAGGTAGTGAGGCTTAAGTGCATAAACTTTATTATAGTCTCAAAAAACATGACATATAAAAGTAAAACAGCATTAAAAGGATAACACAAACTCATTCTGACATGTCAAATCATTTGTACTGGAGAACACAAAAAAGAATGAATTTAAACATTAATGATTAAAGGGAGAAAATATTGATGATAAAACAAGTGTAATAAAATAAAAGGTATCTATGATAAGAAATAAAACTAATTAGACACACCCATTTTATGCATAAAAAGAACATTTTAAATTGTCACAAAAGTTAATCTACGTAGTGTATAAATAGTTGTCATAGCATTAGTTCATGTAAATTTATGTAAAGTTAGCATAAGTCTCAAAGGAGTCTAGATAGACTATCACTGCATTAAAGATATCTTGATATTGTTCCTATTAATAAAAAAATATATAATATTATAATATGTAATAAAATATGAAGATTTAATTATTATATTCCATTTATTTATATATTAGTACTTACCACTGTTAATACACTGCCTGGTTTTTGTATTCGTTGAGCTTTTAAAACCTGGAACACATCTACAATTCTCTCAGTATTACATCTGTCTATAGTTGTAGCAAGAGCACAGAACATCCCTGAACGAGTAACTGTATCACTATAACAGAGAAAACAATAAAAGCTATAGTAAATAATACTTTAGTAAATATTAATGTAAACCTGTATTGTAATACATTAATAAATGAACTAACATGTCTAAACATCATTGTATTACTTTATTTAGATTACACACACATATATAATACATTAGATGATCTGTTCATCCTTTTACCTGCAATGAACTATTATAGGAGTATTTCCCATTTTACGTTGTACTTTATATACATCTTCCAATACTGTTAGTATAGTTTGAATGTTGTTCATATGACCATTAACATCCCAGTTAGTAATTTGGTATTGAGTAACTGTTTGTTTCTCTCCAGACTGTATACATAAAAAGGAATATTACTTTCAATATGATATGTACAAGTAATACAATAACATTTTTTTAAAATGATAGATGTAGCGATGACAATATTAAAAAGGAAAGAAACATGATTTTGCTGTTGATACTGAGCTATAGCTTAGAAGAACCTGTCATTTTGTGAACAATTTAAATTAACATGAAGCTGAAAACTTTTTGGCTTAGTAATGCTATTTGTAAAAACTCTACGTATTTGTGTGCTAGAATGTGTAAGAAAAAAGAATCAGAATGAAGAACAATTTGGTTGTTTAGCTAGTTTTCAGTTCTCCAATTTAACAACACTTTGTAATGTTATTGCAAGTTTTTCTAGCTGTAAAAAGACTCAATAATGGCAGATGGGTGTCTAAATAAGCATATAAATTAATTATATTATTTGAAAGCATTATAGTAATAGTGTAATAGCTTGAATGTGGTGACCTTTTTTCCAAGCTCATCCTTATATATTAAGTAATACTGTGCTTAATGATATATGTAATTAGAATAATTATTAAGAATCTATGACAAGTATAGTGCTATGAATTTATTTACCTTGTTGTTATTCACGACAATAGTCCTTTCATTATAGCCATCATATTCAGTTTCATTCTGAAGTTGTATATTATATTCACCAATAACTATAGTTTCCATTATTGTTGTAGACCAGTATTGATAACATACTTCCTAAATATCATTTATCATTATATTTTAAATTATGAGACACAAATGTTAACTGACTTTTCCATTCTCTCTCAAGTGACCAAGCATTACAATAGCAGATGTCTTTCTATCAGTCACCATTTTCCAAAAGTTACGACAGGTATTTTCCATTGGACCCTCTGCAATAATAAATGCTTTCTTCTGTTTATAACCCTAAAAACAAAGAATAAGAAAGTTAATATGATAATAATAAGAAAGTGACAGTTTCTATTATTATTAATTATTTTATTTATGCTGTTATTTTCATAAGGCACACTTTCCATGCTAGGAAGTGCTAATATTTCTTGTTGTGTGTGACAATTGAAAGAGATGAATAAAATTAAAACACCCACTTTAACTACTAATGTACATTACAACAAATGGATTTAATTAAACTTAACCACAACAATAGCCGTACATCAAAGCAACTATGTAGAGTAAAGAGAGTAAGTTTTGTATAAGGATCTTTCCACCCTTCACTATACCCTTGATATAGCCATTACTTACATTGACGAAGACTGCATTGATATAGTCAGGATATTCACCTTTAAGTGGAACACGATGCTTGTCAGCTATAAGATAAATAAATTAGTATTAATATGACATTAAATTATACTCATAGGGCTGCTACACATATACAGACTTTAGTTTAGTTATTTTAATAATAGTTTCATTTTTAAAAATCTAGCTAGCTGACAGGCAAACATATACTCACAAGGTAGAAACTTATTTGCTCGGTTTTTGTCTTGATTTTGTAATGCTATATCACACATGATTTCATCTGGACGTGGTGTTACTTGTTCCAATACCTAAACATACGGACAAACAGACAGTAGTATACCAATGTATCTGTTATGCATGTTAGAAAAATTAATTATATATAGGACATGTTGGAAATTACATATGAAAACAAACAATTCTTTATGTAAACAGAATAGATCTAATATTAGTCATAAAACATGTCATTATTTTTTGTTATATCTAAACAAATTAACAGTAATGTGTATTATAACAACATTGTTACGAACTGTTACTAAAATTAATTGGATAAAAATTATTATATTAATATTAGAAAGTATACCAATTATTATATTAATATTAGTTCTAAACTAACCACTATATGCTATTATATTATTAATTTATATAGTCACTGTAGTCACTATAGTCTGTAAATGTAAACAGAATTGGACAGAATAGATTCTTTAGATTAGCCAATTAATTGTATCTTTCAATGTTATTGGTTTGGCTTTCTTTCAAGAACAAACAGTACATCCTGTTTATATAAACTCATATACCTGAAACTGATGTTCAAATCCATTTTGTCCAGTATTTGGATCAGTATTGGCCATTTTATTGACAGTAATACGAACATTTGCTGTATCAATCTGAGTATCTCCACAGGTGATAGATTCCAATATAGCATCATTGATAAAGATATATTGATCCTGTGGAAATTATAATGCAATGTAATAATTAATTGTATATGTCATATATAGTGTCAGATTATATCTAATTTATATATACATGTGATCATATTAATAATTAAGGTAAATGTGGAAAACAATTTAGGCTTTTGTTATTATGAAAGAGTTATGACTTATTATTGAAGGAAAAGTTGAGCCTGAGTGTATGAAAACTAATCAAATATGAGGAAAGGGAAAGGCTTCGAGGTATACCTATAGACTGGCAAATTAAATTTAAATTTTTTATAAATAGCTAATTCTTTTGAGTTCTTACTGGAGTTTGGACCATCATCATGCGTTTATGTCGAAGTTGGTTGATGATATCCATTATATTAATATGTCCCTCTTGTTCTGCCTGTTGAAGTACCATATCAATAGTAATAAATGTCCCTGTACGACCTACACCAGCACTAGAGAGAAAGGAAGGAGATAATGTAGGAAGAAAAAAAAAAGGAAGATGAGACAATTGTTATTCAAAGTGTCAACTTACCTACAATGGACAAGCATTGGTCCTCTCTTTGGATGGTACCCTCTCCTGATACGGTTATGAAAGGTAAGGATTGAGGTCGCATATTCAGGGACACCATGATCTGGCCAGGAAGTGAAGTGATATTGAGTCAATTGATGGGGATAACTGGAGCTACCAGATAACTAGAAAAGATAACAAAAGGAATAGCCAGAGACATGGAACTTGTCTCACCTTTACTTGCAGATTCCTAATAGTATAATCAGTAAATATTTGTTGATCCATTAAAGTCACTTGGAATGGACCAAAATCTTTAGAACCAGAATCAGGCCAATATTGTTGACACTTTGACTTTTTATCTTCCTTGAGATTGGTTACCATAACAATAGTGGGTGGTTTTTCTTGCCAGATCAATCGCCAAAAATCAACTAATGTCTTACTGAGCGGACCTAAAAATAATCTAACATTAATATTTCTTAAATATTGATATTCTAAACATTGCCCAATGCTTATCTAAACAACTACTCTGTTAGTAAACCGGTCATAGTATCTAGATCACATGTTATGTGGACTGACCTTGAGTAGCAATATATTGATGTTCTCCGGCATAACCCTATTAATACAATTTGGAAAGGAATGCATAATTATAGTTTAAATATAGTAATAACTAATAATATAGTTACTGGAATATAATAATTGTAATAATATTGAACAGTTATTTAAAGCATCATGGAGTATATATACTTACATCAAGATAGGAGGCATTTATATAGTCATTTTGACAGTCTTGTTGTCCAGATATGGGATTAAGAATAATACGATTATCATCATCTATTAAAGAGTTAATAAAATGATGTCATAAAATATACAATTTAGACATTGAAAATGATAATATACACACTGTTTGGAACTATCCATGTGTATTTAGAGTGTTATTATATAGTATGTGAGACATCTGGTAGCTAAACATGAACATAAAGTCATGTACTGAACTAAATAAATTTAGTAAAATAACTTATTTTTATGAGAGAGTAGTGATAATAAGTAAGATAGATTGGTTGTTTTAAATAATTTATAATCACTTAAATTCTATATATATATATATATATCTATGTAAAAATATTCAAAGTATTAATAACATGTACTGTTTTAATTACTAATCACTATGAAACAACTACAGTATATATTATAACTCCTCACTAATAATATTGTAAGGTATGTGTACTATTTTGTGTGTCACTTGATAAAGTTAAATAACAACATTGTAACATAACAACTACTGTTAAACACAGTAATGAAATAGATATCAGTAAGGAGAGTTGATGTGTGAAGTCCTAGAGTACATTACACTACATTGATTACATGTTATATATTGTAGATGATATATATAGTTGGTTGGTTAAATCCTATAGAGTATACTATGATCACATGTTAGTATTGTACATGATATGTAATGTATATTGTACATGATCTAATTACTATACTCTAGCCATATACAATTACTTGGAAGTATGGTCCAATTACACATGTCTTTATAAGTCATCTCCATTAAATTATGTTTCTACATGTACTTATATGTAATCACTATAGTGGGGTGTACATATATGATTAATGGACTATGAAGTTATAGTAGCATTATTGATAGAGGTATTTAGTGTAATAAGTTAAATACAAAGACTTACAAACTGTGATGTTTGTAAAACGATTGAGAGGTTTGTTAGTGGGTGTAATAGCAACTGTCACAGGATGCTCATTTTCACCACTATCCAATAACTGTAAATAATCAAATATCATAAGCAGTTACTGGTGGTATTTATTATATTTAATATGTAACTTACATTGTATTGAAGTCTGAATTTATCATTTGAGTTGGCATGACTATCAGCCACAAATGCACCAAATTCTTTCACTGGAATTGGTCCTATATTAGCTTGAAGTTTAGCATTTTCATAAAGAGCATTAGCTTCATCAGTTCCTTCTTTAGATATCACTAAAATCACCTGTTGGTCTACAGTCCCAGCAGAATTATTAGCAACAAACCGATAAGTACCCTTATGTGACTCTTCAGCAGTGATTATAATCAGACTGCCATCTTCTGTTATCTCATGAGCATAGTCTTCAGTTATGTGTTGATCATCATGATACCAGTTAAATGTTAGAGGAGGTGTTCCTGTAACAAGAACATTTAATTCTACTCTATGTCCCTCTTTGACTGAAGTAGTACTAGGGAACTCTTCAATTACAGGTGGTTTAGGTGCTGGTTTTGCTGGTGCAGGAGGAGGTTCTTGTCTGGTAGTAGGCACTAGTAGTTAAGGAATAAAGAATGGAGGCTTTCATGAATTAGATTGGATACCTTTAACTTCATCATATCCAGTATCTTCATCTTTAGTATATGATACAGGAGGTGTCGTTATCTTGTTTTCTCCAACAGAATATTTTGATGATTGCCTTTGTTTTCTATCACAAAATAAGATAGCTACATATTTATGTATATCCATACAATAAAACATGGTTACTGTATATACTGTGTATGATAGAATACATGTATGTATATATAGCAGAACATAATGTTGAAAGCTATGTTATTCAATTCTATGAATACTTTTATGATTACCTTTGTTTTCTATTGTACAATATAATAAATGTATGCAATACAATTATTATTGGGAAAATATTATATCATCTAATAACTGATGTTGTATACATAAGTTGACTTACTTCATTACAATAATGATTACTATTATAACAACTACTATGATTGTTATTATGATAATGGTGACAATAACACCAGCTACTATTACACCTGTATTGGATCCACCTGATAAGGTACCATCAGAAGTAGAGGGTGTTGCTATAAGTATGAAATATATATCATTATGTGAATATAAAAAGTGCCTGTACTTGTTGAAGAAATAGTTATTGATGAAGACATACCTGTTGGTGTTATAGTTAGTTTCGTTGATGTTGTTAATATTCCTGATGACAAGATATTATTTGATGATGGTATAACCGTTGGTGTTGGAGTTAAAGTGATTCCTATATCATAAATTTATATAACACAGATATGTAATGTCACTATCCTTACCAGGTGGGATAGGTTGGGTTCTCTCTCCCTCATAATCAACTCCATTTATTTCATATGTTACAGAAAGTGAGAACAAATAGTTTAAGTTATCTTGTAGTCCTCCTATTACACCTTCATTGCTACCAGCAGGAAAGGTCTTGTTACCCATATCAGACTGTCTCTTACGTTTACTAGTACTAATATAATAGACAGTATAGTGCTTGACTTCTGGAACAGTAATAGGTTGCCACATAGCAAGAACTGCAGTGTTATTGATTTTTATTATATTAAAATCAGAAACTGTAGCTATAGAGGAAAGGATATCAGTTATTGAAAAGACAGACAAGAGACCTACGGATGTTACTGGTAGAGATTTGAGTATCATTCCATTCTCCTGGTCCTACACTGGTATATGCTCTCACTCCAATGGTATAGTTAGTGTTAGGTAGTAGTCTTCCTATACTGTATTGTGTGTTGGTTGTATTAGTCATATTGTATGGACCATTACTGTTAGACTCTTTATAACGTATCTCATACATGATAATGATACCATTAGGTACTGTGGGTATATTCCATGTAATGTTGATCACTTGTATCTCTATACCACTTTCTATTAGATCAGGTACCATACCAGGTTCTACAGTATATTAATAATACATTATACATTAGTGGTAACTCTTGACTTACTAGCTTCTTCCGTCTCTTGCATTACCTCATTACTTGCTAGTCCGATTCCACCATCATTATATGCTCTTACTGTCACAGTGTAGTTAGTGTAAGGTGTGAGTGTTGTGAGGTTGTACTGTCTGTTGTCTCCTCCAGTGATGTTAACATTGTCACTGAACATTGTGTTAGTGTAGTAGAGCAAGTAACCAGTGATGGGTCCATTCTGTCCAGAGCAAGGTACCTCATCCCATGATATAGTCATGGATCTTGCCTCAACTGATGATATAATGATATTACTGACAGATGAAGTGGGTGCTGTAGATAATATGAGACCAATATAATAATTGTGAATATGATAATATAACATTATTTACCAGATGAGAGTGTAGTGGTAATTCTAGTACCAAAGCCATTTTGGTCATTACCATATATTCCATTAAGACCAACAATACAGTAAGTACCAGGATCAATATCAGTAAATGTATATGGTGATGAGATTGAATCAAAGTATCCACTAGGATCATATGACTGTTCACATAGTCTACGACATTGATGATAGCCCTGATATCTTTGAGGAGCAAATGAAGGTGGTATCCATGTAATAGTAATAGTGGTAATAGCAGTTGTATTGATCACAAAGTGATTAATTATTGGGGATGCTAAAGTATTATAAATCACAAATCATTAAGTAATCAAATAAAATTACACACTTACAGAATGTGTGCTTTAAAATATTACTATGATCACTAGGTAATACTGCATTATTGTCATTGCCATACGACACTAAAAAGAAGTCAAAAATTTCACCAACAACAAGTCCTGATGTTATATCCAACATTGTGTTAGTGGTAGTTCCTGCACTCATAACAGAACTACTACCACTACTGAGTTGATAGAACACCTCATAACCAGCTACTCCTAAAACAGATGACCAGGAGAGTTGTACATGAGCCAGACCTGTGTTCAGTCTTGTAGCAGTCAGACCAGTAGGAGTACCAGCAACTATAACAGAGAGAGAATTTGTATACCATCCTATTTAGTGATTAACTAACCTGTTATAGGCTGTGATGTACTACTACTATTTTTAGCATTTGGACCAGTTTGTCCAGGTATAGGACCATTAGTTACTCTAGCATTGGAGACAGTACACTGGTAAGTACCAGCCTGTCTCATCCTCACTATCACTGTCACCTGTGTAACAGATCCTGGTCCATTCACTACCACACGAGACAGGTCACTACTAGCTATGATTAATGAGTTACTTCCATCTGTACAAGTGACATCAGTGGGAGGTCCATCAGAGACATTGAAGGTGAGAGTGAAAACTGGAGGGTTAGTATCTCTTGTGGAGACAAGAGAGAACTGCATTGAGGAGTCTGCATCCGGACCATCTATATAAGAGTGAGAAATATCATCACCTTATTTCTTAATGAAGTCAGTCACTAACCATTACCACTATAAGCAGAATTTCCATATATTCCTACCACTAGTGTTTGGTTCACTTCATTCTCATCAGGAATGATACAGGTATACAGACCTTCATAGTTTAGTAGTTTTTCATTTCTAGCTAGTATAATCTGACCTATGAACCTCTTTGAGAATAATGGTCTTGGTGCACCATTGCCCTGACCAAAGTTTCCACCAAACAAAGGTACTTGAGTACCATTATGATAATACCACAGTCCAATATTAGAACCATTATTAGCACTCTGACACCACAAGGCATCAATAAAACTATCATTATTCTTATCAACATCAAAAAACTGTCCAGCATATATCATTGAGAAGTCTGGTATTATTCTATTCTGATAGGGTAGATACAGTTGTACACCTGTTATTATGAAGTATATATTAATGATCACTCTAACAACAACTACTTACCATTACTAGGTCTGTTGGTAGGTTCTTGTCCATCTCCTAGTTGTACTAGCAGCACTAGTAACACACAACAAGACACTAACACTTTTAACCACATCTTGTATAAATTGCAGCAGAAACTGAAAGGAAGTACTTGCCCCTTGAGCAAATTTTATAATTATATTCATTGCTTATTAATAAATTATTATTGTCCATATAATTTCAACATAACTATATAAAGATCAAAGGAATTAATATAAGTCAGTAATACTTCATGACAAAATAGAATGATCCTATAGGAAAGTTTGATGTAATTATGTCAATACAAAGACAAATATCTGAGCATATAATGAATAAAGACATAACAAGGCTGAAGAAGACAATAGCAATAATAAATTACAACGACTACACTGTGAGATGAAGACACATTGAGGCTAAAAGAAAGAGATGATATTCTATGCTATGAAATGTAAGTCTTAAGAATAGTGACAGTTAAAAGGCAATCTATATTAGTTCTATTGTCATATGGTAGTTGTGTTGCAAATGACAACATGCAAATGATAGGATGGCTTTTGTATGAAGCATCATCAACCGGGATAACATTGTAGCATGATTTCCTTCTGTTATTAGTTCTAGTAATGATCTCTTATCAACCCATACACATTAATTGACTTTTCTACTTTGAGTCAATCCATCATACTATCCAATATAACAAAAGCATAAAATCAAAAGATAATAACTATTACTAGTTAGTAAATGAATTTTAAAATATATACACAATATAATGTATAGTTTTAATAATTATATATATGAAAATTAAAAGTTGGCATAAAGAACAAAAGATCAGTATAAGTGAGTAATGCTTCATGATAGAACACATAATGATTTTGCAAAAATGTTGTAACATTATAAATAACAACTAAATATTTGGGATAGGAGTCCAATACATCTTCTATAAGACATTTTTATGTACTTAAAAATGACCAGTACTTAAGATGTTCTAATTGAGAGAGGACACATAATAAGGCTCCAGACCTACAGTATCACTATAAGGGTCTGATCATTATATACTTTGAGTTGAAGTACTTAACTTGTAAACTACAGCAATAGCTTTAATTTGTTAACAGACAAATAATTATCATGAAGTTAAGTAATAAATACTGGACAGACAAAGTATAACAATCAATGAATAATGATCATAAAACATACTCATTAAGCTGATTTGAAGTTAGTAGTGGAACTTAGTCAATATATGACATTCATGCTCTGTCTGTTAAAGATATTAGAGACAATTACTACATTATGATCTGTAGCTTTTTAGTAGAAAAAATTAAAATTTTTGTAGTCTGATATTAAACTTTCCATGTAACATTGAATCTCTTCCCAGTTTTGTTTGCCAATACATATAACATTTCACTGTAGCTTCTTCCATACTCAACTTTGTGTCACAATAATTATAATTGCATTGTGTTTCTTATGTCCCTATATACAAAACCAAAAAATGTATTTGAAAAGCACAGAAGCCTCTTTACTACAACTGTTTTGATAAGTTATACAAATCTTAAGAAAAGATAACATAAATATGGCTTGGCACCATGTAGTGAGGGGTGGTAGTCTGGGGATGAGGCTAGTTTTTTAAGTGACATTGCCAGGTAAACAGTTTATATAGCAACAGATGTGGTTAAGCTTAACTTTCATAATGTATAATATATTATTTTTATAAGGTAAACCATTGTTGGTGTTAGACCTTTAACATCTTTTCATCATATTGACTTACTGTTGCCAATCTCTATTTCATAGTTGTAAATTAAAGGTATGGATGACACTTTGTTCTGGTTTCTTGACTTCTTTCAATGCTTACATCCAATTATATTGAGTTTCGATGTTTCTACCACAACTGGACTTGTCTGTGTGAAGATTGTAAGCTAAATGGTGCATTTGAAAATACTGGTTGTAAATTATGGTTGTGCAATAAAATTATAGCAGTTTAAAAATATTTTTCTGGAGGACAGTCAGACAGAGTCTGTAACCCCTGCCTATACAGAGGTGGTATGGCTTAGTACATAATTTGTGCTATAATTATTGAAAAACTTTACATTTATGACATATAATAATTAAAACAGTTTTGAAGGAATACATTGAACACAAACACATTTGACATGTCTAATCATAATGAAGAACACACAAAAGGAATAAATCTAAAAAACTAATTATTACAATAACAAAATGCTTATGATTAAAAAAGCATAACAACATAAAATGCATGCATAATACAAAAATAATAAAACCAATTAGACACACCCATTTTATGTATAAAAAAATTAAATTGTCACAAGAGTTAGTCCATGTGTAGCTTAAGTAAAGTTAGCATAAGTCTCAAAGGAGTCTAGATAGACTATTACTGTATTAAAGATACCTTGATATTGTTCCTATTAATAATAAAGATATACAATATTATAATATGTAATAAAATATGAAGATTTAATTATTATATTACACATATTTATATATTACTTACCACTGTTAATACACTGCCTGGTTTTTGTATTCATTGAGCTTTTAAAACCTGGAACACATCTACAATTCTCTCAGTATTACATCTGTCTATAGTTGTAGCAATAGCACAGAACATTCCTGAACTAGTAACTGTATCACTATAATAGAGAGAACAGTATAATAGCTATAGTAATTAATACTTTAGTATATATTAATGTAAACCTGTATTGTAATACATTACACATACAAATACATATATAATACATTAGATGATCTGTTCCTCCTTTTACCTGCAATGAACTATTATAGGAGTATTTCCCATTTTATGTTGTACTTTATATACATTATCCAATACTGTTAGTATACATAAAAAAGGAAAATATTATTTCAAATGATCTTCTTAATATGATCTATACAAGTAATACAATAGCATTTAAAAAAAGACAGATATAAGGATGACAATCCCTAAATAAAAGGAAAGAAACGAATTACAGGTGAAGACATATGCACAAATTCATACAAAAATCCCTACATAAGTAGCCAAGTCATAAACTTCAGGAAAAAGTTTAGGTGCTACAACTTTAAAATTAAATATTGCTATATCACTGAATATGTTTTTGCATTGGTATCAATGCACCCAATTATAAAAGCTTGTGGGATTGATACAAACATGCAGGTTTTCATATAAATAATTACTTATCTTGTTATAGAGTTTACTAATATACTAAGTTACTAACATATCCCTAGATGTAATTTTTGACAAGTTATTGCAACAGATAAGTCTTTTCCAGAAATGAACCAGAGCACAAACAACTTGGAATGAAAAAGTTGAGAAACGGACTTTCTTTGAGCAATAGAGACAACTTGAATTTGTCTGTTCATGTAGTACTACTTGTGAGCATGCTTAGAGTTAATATTAACATAAATTAACTTCATAGTTATAAATAATACAAGCATTTATTATCAATAATGAATTATAAATAAGCAAAATGTTGCTGTTGATATTGAGCTGCAGTTTCAGAAGAAGTTATCAATTTGTGTACAATTTCGAATAATGAGAAAGCTGTTCCTGAACACTCTAAAAATACCTTCTGTTGTATTAAAGCTATTGTGAGACATATTTGTGTGCTAGAGCAGGGAGAAAAAAATCAGAAAAGAAGAACAATTTGGCTGTGTAGCTAGTTTCCAATTGTACAGTATAGCAACACTTTGTAACATTATTGCAAGTCTTTACAGCTATGAAAAGACTTGATAATACCAGATAGGTGCCTAAATAGGCCTATAAGACAACTTTATTATCTGAAAGCATCATTGTGTAATAGCTTGAATGTGGTGGCCGTTTTTTCCTGGTCCATCCCTACGTATTAAGTACTACTGTACTTAATAATATTAATGAAATTAACAATAATTATTAAGAGTCTATGACAAGTATAGTACTATGAATTTATTTTACTTTGTTGTTATTCACTACAATAGTCCTTTCATTGTAGCCATCATATTCAGTTTCATTATGGAGTTGAATAGTGTCTGTCCTGGGTTTTATCTACTGGGGGTGGGGGGGAAGCTTCCCCCCCCCCCCCCCCCCAACTCAGTAACTTCCCCAAAAAAAATTTACAGTGATTTAGTAGCATGAAATTAATAAAAACAAGATTGAGAAGCAGGATGGGAGAAGAAACATTAGAGCATGCAATGAGAATATGTATTGCAGGACCTGAACATTTAACAGATGAAACACTGGAAGAAATTATTGCAAATTACAAAAAAGTCAAGAAAAGAAAAATAGCACTGTAATTAATAATTATCATTTATTCTCTTTAGTTATTCACAACATGTTATTCAATAAAGCTAAAAGTGCATTGGAAGTCAACTTCTTCCCCAAAAAATAAATTCTAGATAAAACGCTGTTGTCTATCTGTTATAGAGCAGTGCACTTTCAATTGTTTCAGTTATAATAAAGAAACCAAACCTGATTGATCAATTATTATGTATGTCATGATTATAGCGTGCACTTTAATTTCATTCATCACTTCTCACTAATAGCAATATTATGAAAATAAACATCATAATGCATGGCCCAAAATAAAGAGACAATCACTCAAATTGCATAATTACAAGTGCAGTTGTTGACACTAGAACACTTAACATTGATGACTGACATTAAATTAAGTAAACCAGCTTTAAATAAACACAAACACAATGTGACATGTCAAATCATCTGTAATAGAGAATAGGAAAAAATATATCATGAAAATTGTGAAGATTGTTAATGATGTATATGAAAATAGTATATAAGAAATATCATCAACTAGATACAAAATTTAGTGGTGGTCACTGTATGTTCAAATACTTGCCATGGCATTAATCCATCTAAACTTATGTAAAGTTATTGTAAGTCTCAAAGGAGTACAGATAGACTATCACTGCATTAAAGATACCTTGATATTGTAACTATTAATATACTTTATGATATCTCTAAAAAGATGTATAATAATAAATAAACCAACATGTCTGAATATCATTGCAATACTCTATAGATATTACACACACACACACACACACACACACACACACACACACACACACATACATATATAATACATTAGATGATCTGTTCATCCTTTTACCTGCAATGAACTATTATAGGAGTATTTCCCATTTTACGTTGTACTTTATATACATTATCCAATACTGTTAGTATAGTTTGAATATTGTTAATATGACCATAGGCATCCCAGTTAGTAATTGTGCATATTGTAGTGGCTATATCATATTGAAATTGTCACATCCATGTCATACATACATAGTAATAGTAATATTAGTGAAGTTAGTGTCAGAGTGACAAAAGGGATATCTAAAATGTATATTTAGTCCCACATGACTATAAAATATCAAATAATGTATAATAGAGAATAAAAAAGATTAAATCTTCAAAAATTAACAACTACTACAATAAAATGTATTATATGAAATAAAATCACTTACACATACACATACTTTTGGTAGGTTCTTGTCCATCTGTATTAGTAGTAACATGCCAAAGACTAATACTTTTAACCACATCTTGTTTGTTGTAGACAAACTGCACTACAGCTGAAAGGAATTATTATAACTTACCTCTTGACTATAATAATTACTGCTAGTTAATAAATAAATTTTAATATGTACACACCATTAAACATATCGTGTAATTTTAACAGTTATGAAAACTTAAAGTTACCATAAAAATCAAAGGAATCAATGTAAGTCAGTAATGCTGCTTAAAATATTCTAACTGAGAGAGGATAATTATCTGTCCAGTATGTAATAATAAAAAGTACCATGAATATACATTATACAAGAGGCATGGCCATGTAATGTGGGGTGGTAGGTAGTCTGGATATGAGGCTAGGTTTTTGATGTCACATTGCCAGACAAGAGGTTTATATAATGAATGATATGGTTAATTTTAACATTCATAATATATAATATATTATTTTTATATCTACATCATTGTTGGTGTTAGACATTTAACAACTTTTTATCCCATTAACTACTGTTGTTGATCTCTATTTCATTGTTGTAAATCAAAGATATGACACTTGCTTTCTAAGCTAGATAGCATACTTTTAAATACTGCTATAAGATAAAGTGGATCTTTGTCATATGTTCACACACTTGAATTATGGGAATTTAAACGCTTTGCTAGGGAAGAGACAGACAAAAGCTGTAACCATCATCCATTGAAGAGATAGTGAGGCTTAAGTGCATAAACTTTATTATAGTCTCAAAAAACATGACATATAAAAGTAAAACAGCATTAAAAGGATAACACAAACTCATTGTGACATGTCAAAGCATTTGTACTGGAAAATACAAAAAAAGGAATGAATCTAAACAATAATGATTAAAGGGAGAAAATATTGATGATAAAACAAGTGTAATAAAATAAAAGGTATCTATGATAAGAAATAAAACTAATTAGACACACCCATTTTATGTATAAAAAGAACATTTTAAATTGTCACAAGAGTTAATCTACGTAGTGTGTAAATAGTTGTCATAGCATTACTTCGTGTAAATTTATGTAAAGTTAGCATAAGTCTCAAAGGAGTCTAGATAGACTATCACTGCATTAAAGATACCTTGATATTGTTCCTATTAATAAAGATATACAATATTATAATATGTAACAAAATATGAAGATTTAATTATTATATTCCATATATTTATATATTAGTACTTACCACTGTTAATACACTGCCTGGTTTTTGTATTCGCTGAGCTTTTAAAACCTGGAACACATCTACAATTCTCTCAGTATTACATCTGTCTATAGTTGTAGCAAGAGCACAGAACATCCCTGAACGAGTAACTGTATCACTACAATAGAGAGAATTGTATATTAGCTATAGTAATTAATACTTTAGTAAACCTGTATTGTAATACATTAATAAATGAACTAACATGTCTAAACATCATTGTATTACTTTATTTAGATTACACACACACAGAGGGGTAGGAATGAAGTTTAAGTTGGGGGGGGGGGGGGGGGGGGGGCTGACCTATTTAGTTGTGTTATATTATTAAACAACAAAAATGACCAAAAAAAGTTATTCGTCTGTCGTTAAAGGAAACAAACTCTTTAGTTATTTCTAATAAGTTTATGTTATCAGTACAGTATGGTCCTTATGTGTATGTAAGTATGACATGGTTTAATTGTTCTTGGGTCATAGTACTTCGTAGGTAATTTTTTAGTTGGCATAAGGTTGAAAAAGTGCGTTCTGTTCTAATAATACTTTTGTTATAGCAATTAATTTACAGAAGGTCATAATAATGTGGTGATTGATTGCTAATGTACATAAATTAACACACTAACCACTTCAGTTAAGATGTTATTGTGTACATACTACATAGTCTTGAGTACAAATCAGGGGAGGCTTAGCCCCCCCCTGATTTGAAGTTGGAGGGGCTTCAGCCCCCCCCTGCCCCTCCTCTTTCCTACCCCTATGCACACACACATACATACATTAGATGATCTGTTCCTCCTTTTACCTGCAATGAACTATTATAGGAGTATTTCCCATTTTACGTTGTACTTTATATACATCTTCCAATACTGTTAGTATAGTTTGAATGTTGTTCATATGACCATTAGCATCCCAGTTAGTAATTTGGTATTGAGTAACTGTCTGCTTCACTCCAGACTGTATACATAAAAAGGAAAATATTATTTCAAATGATACTAAATATGATATATACAAGTAATACAATAGCATCTAAAAAGTGTAATGATGACAATACCAAAAAGGAAAGAAACAAGTTACAGATGAAGACATATACGTAAATTCATACAACAATTCCTATATAGTAGCCAAGTCATAAACTTCAGAAAAACTGTTAGATGCTACAACTTTAAAATTAAATATTGCTACTGAATATGTTTTTTAGTGGTAACAATGCATCCAGGATTGAATAAAAGCCCGTAACACTAAAGTTGATACCACTGTACAGTCTTTTTGTAACATATAAAAGCTTGTGGGATTGATACTACTAATTGGCTACTTAATATAGGGATTGTATATGGATTTGTGTATAAGTATTCATCTTAATCTTGGTCCTTTCTTTCTTGGAGTTGTCATCTCTACATCTCTGCAAACATATCAGGTCTTGACGTAAATAAATGTTGCTGTTGATATTGAGCTGCAGTTTCAGAAGAAATTGTCAATTCATGAACAATTTTGAATAATGAGAAAGCTTGTTCCCAAGTACTCTAAAAATACTTTCTGTCATACTAAAGCTATTGTGAAAGACACATATATGTGTGCTAGAGCAGGGAAGAGACAAAATTAGAAAAAAACAATTTGGTTGTGTAGCTAGTTTCCAAATGTCAACTTTAGCAACACTTTGTAACATTATTGTGTGTCTTTCCAGTTATTTTTTGAAAGTATCATAGTGTAATAACTTGATTGTGGTGGCCATTTTTTCCTGGTCCACCCTACATATTAAGTACTTTTAAGTACTACTGTACTTGATAATATTATGAAATTAACAATAATTATTAAGAATCTATGGTATATATAGTACTATGAATTTATTTACCTCGTTGTTCTTCACAAGAATAGTCCTTTCATTATAGCCATCATATTCAGTTTCATTTTGGAGTTGTATATTATATTCACCAATAATGACACCTGTTATTGTTGATGGCCAATATTGATAACAAACCTCCTAAATAATGTCATAATGTAAATATAAGACACAAATGATAACTAACCTTTTTATTCTCTCTCAAGTGACCAAGCATTACAATAGCAGATGTCTTTCTATCAGTCACCATTTTCCAAAAGTTACGACAAGTATTTTCCATTGGTCCCTCTGTAATAATAAATGCTTTCTTTTGCTTATAACCCTAAAAAACAAACAAAAAATTATTATAGTAACAAAGAAGCAACAGTTTCTATCATTATTAACTTCATCTCTGCTCTGTTTGGCACACGTTCATATTAGGCAGTCCTAAGATTAGTTGATCACGAGAGCATTTTCTACTAGAGTGATAATTATAAATGAACAATTTGCAGAATCTCTAATTTTTACCACAATGTATGTGATTGTTACTACTTAATAATGTGAGCATTATAGACATACTGGACATTTTATGTCATAACTCTTGTCTTAGCAAAACCCTAGCTCTAAGACTATCATTATATCTAATATAATTTCACTTATGTATTATTATTATTATTATTATTATTATTATTATTATTATTATTATTATCATTTAGTTATTATTATTATTATTATGCATGCTTACTTGTTGTATTGTAATTGAAAGTGATAAATAAAATTAATCTGCATACAATAACTCATATGCATCACATGTGATAAACAAAAGATCACTTAAAATTAACTCTGAGCATTATCATGATGGGTGTAATTGAAGCCTTAAAGCTTCACAAAGCTTGCTTCTTTGCCAATTTACTTTCAGTTTTCTAATCTTTGTAATACCAATGTTTACTTTGAGATCCGCATTGTTAAAATAAATTATAGTATAACTCTTTAGTTATAATGTTTGTTAATAGTAGGGAGTGTTTTGTAAACAAATGTTTGAGATACTAGCCTTATATTAAAGTTACCATAGAGTAAACAGAGTACATTTTGTATAAGGCTATGTCCACCCTCCACTATACTCATATATGTACTTACATTGACATAAACTGCATTGATATAGTCAGGATGTTCACCTTTAAGTGGAACACGATGTTTGTCAGCTATGAGATAAATAAATTTTAAAATTATCAATTATTGATACTCATAGGAATAATAATATACACATGACTAGAGATTAGTTATTGTAATAATACAGTTTCATTTTCAAAAATGCTAGCTAGCTGACAAACAGATACTCACAAGGTAGAAACTCATTTGTTCGGTTTTTGTCTTGATTTTGTAATGCTATATCACGCATGATTTCATCTGGACGTGGTGTTACTTGTTCCAATACCTAAATACACAGACAAATAGACAATAGTATACTAATATATCTGTTATAAAAGATAGAGAAATTCATTATATAATTATATATATATATATATATATATTTGACACATGGAAAGTTAAAACTACTTACCGGGTATGTAAACAGAGTAGGACTAATATTAGGCATGCAATATGTCATTATCTTAACAAATTAATTGGTAAACTTTACTTTTATTGGATTATCACATCATTATTACAAAGTGTTATTAAAACTAAAACTTTTATATTACCATTGAAAGTATACCCAAACTATTATAGTAAGAGTAACAGCTTAATTTATAATAGTCTAGTATGTATAATAGACAATTATAGATTGCATATTAGTTTAAGCCAGTTCTGTCATAACAGTTTGTTTTGTTTTGTTATGGAGACTTAGCTTATTGCCAAGATATCACAAAAGTTAAAGCCCTTTTTGTTTTAACTGCACACTGAAGTGATTATATATATATGAATTTATACAAAGGATTACTGAAAAGAATATTTAGAAAATGTCATACACCACCACATGGTGAATAATGTCATGTAAGAACTATAAGTATATGAGAGGAACCATTGTTATCAAAGTTAACTCTTAATCAATCAGTATAGCAATGTTATGGTTAAAACCAATCTTCAAAGTTAAGGCAAATGGAATTTAGTTCTAAAATAACCACTATGCTATTATAGCACAAGTTATATAGACACTGTAGTCACTATAGTCTGTAAATGTAAACAGCATTGGACTGATTAGATTGCTTAGATTGGCCAATTAATTGTATGTTTTGATGTTTTTGGTTTGGTTTTCTTTCAAGAACAAACAGTACATTCTGTTTATATAAACTCATATACCTGAAACTGATGTTCAAATCCATTTTGTCTAGTACTTGGATCAGTATTGGCCATTTTATGAACAGTGGTACGAACATTTGCAGTATCAATCTGAGTATCTCCACAGGTGATAGATTCCAATATAGCATCATTGATGAAGATATATTGAGCCTATTTAAATTATAATGTAATGTAATAATTAATTGTGTATGTCATATATAGCACCAGATTATATCTAATTCATCTATACATGTGATTATATTAATAATTAAGGTGAATGAGGAAAAATGTAGTTTTTTTTGTTGTTATGAAAGTGTTATGACTTTACTGAAGGAAATGTTGAGTCTGAGTGTATGGCAAGTACACAAATAGTGTGTAAGAAAGGGAAAGATTTCAAGATATACCTATAGACTGGCAAAATTAAATTTTAATTTATTAATAATTGTAGGTGTATGAAAAGCTTTCTTTTGATTTCTTACAGGGGTTTGGACCATCTTCATAATATGAAAATTACAAAAAAGTGTGTGAGGATGGCTTCAAGTTATATCTATAGACCGACAAGCTAAACCTTTTTTATAAGTAGTTTTCTTTTTTTTTAAGTATATGATCTCTTACTGGAGTTTGGACCATCATCATACGTTTGTGTCTAAGTTGGTTGATGATATCCATTATATTAATATGTCCCTCTTGTTCTGCCTGTTGTAGTACCATATCAATAGTAATAAATGTCCCTGTACGACCTACACCAGCACTAGAGAGAAAGTTAGGAAGAAAACAAAAGTAAGAGGAGGTTTGGTTTGTTAAAGTATCTGTTAATGTGTTAACTTACCTGCAATGGACAAGCATTGGTCCCCTCTTTGGGTGGTACTCTTTCCTGATACGTTTATGGAAGGTAAGGATTGAGGTAGCATAATCAGGGACACCATGATCTGGCCAGGAGGTAAAGTGATATTGAATCAATTGATGTGAGCTATCAGATAACTAGAAGAGATAACAGTAGGAACATTCAGAGACTTTGAACTTATCTCACCACTACTTGAAGATTCCTAATGATGTAATCAGTAAATATTTGCTGCTCCAATAAAGTCACTTGGAATGGTCCAAAATCTTTAGAACCAGAATCAGGCCAATATTGTTGACACTTTGTCTTTTTATCTTCCTTGAGATTGGTTACCATAACAATGGTGGGTGGTTTTTCTTGCCAGACCAGTCGCCAAAAATCAACTAATGTCTTACTGAGAGGACCTAAAAATAATGTATCATTTTTATCTCTTAAATATTTATATTTCTTAAAATACTGATCATGTAAGTATTATTCAATGCTTATCTAAATAACTACCCAGTAGGTAGAGAGGTCATACTATCTAGATCACATGTTATGTGGACTGACCTTGAGTAGCAATATATTGATGTTCTCTGGCATAACCCTAATAATACAATTAGGAAAGGAATGCAAACAGTTTATATAGTAGTAATTGTTAGAGAAATATAGTATAGATAGTGTATCAGATAAAAAAATACATGCACCAAGAATACAACTTTTGTAATACAGGCAACAGTTATTCAAAGCATTACGAAGTATACTTACATCAAGATAGGAAGCATTAATATAGTCATTTTGACAGTCTTGTTGTCCAGGTATTGGATTAAGAATAATACGATTATCATCATCTATTAAAGAGTTAATAAAATGATGTACAATTGTAGACATTAAAAATGGCATGATACACACTGTTTGGAATTGTCTATCACATGCATTTAGACTGTTCTTCTATAGATGCGACAGCTAGTAGCTAAACATAGACATAATGTTATGTATTGATCTAAATAATTTCAGTAACATTACTTACCTATTATTGTAATAGTAACTAACAGATGGTCATGTTATTAATTATATTGTAAATTGTAAAGTATACACATATATTTCCGCTAATTGTGTATCATTTGATAAAGTTGAATAACATTGTAACATTACAACTACTATCAAACCCATAGGAATAAGTTAGCTAAGAGAGTTCATTGGTTATAAGTCCTAGAAGACATTATAATCACTTGTTATGTATTGTACATGATATGTAGTTTGTGGGTTTAATCCTATAGAGTATACTATCATCACATGTTATGTCTTCTACATGATGTATAATGTATAGTACATGATCTAATTAATATACTCTAGCCATATACAATTACTTGGGCGTGTGGTCTGGTCCAATAACACATGTCCTTATGAGTCATCTCCATTAAATTATATTACTTAAATATAATCACTATAGTGCTATGTACATATATGGTTAATGGATTATGTAGTTATACTAACATATTTGTGGAGGTGTTTTAGTGTAGTAAGTTAAAATACAAAGACTTACAAACTGTGATATTTGCAAAACGATTGAGAGGCTTGTTAGTAGGTGTCACAGCAACTGTCACAGGATGCTCATTTTCACCACTTTCCAATGACTATAATCAAATATCATGATTAGGTACTAGTAGTATTATATTTAATATGTAACGTACATTATATTGAAGTCTGAATTTATCATTTGAGTTTGCATGACTATTAGCCACAAATGTACCAAAATCTTTTACTGGAATTGGTTCTATATTAGCTTGAAGTTTAGCATTTTCATAAAGAGCTTTAGCTTCATTAGTTCCTTCTTTAGCTATCACTAAAATCACCTGTTGGTCTACAGTCCCAGCAGAATTATTAGCTACAAACCGATAAGTACCCTTATGTGACTCTTCAGCAGTGAATATAATCAGACTGCCATCTTCTGTTATCTCATGAGCATAGTCTTCAGTTATGAGTTGGCCATCATGATACCAGTTAAATGTTAGAGGAGGTGTTCCTGTAACACGAACAGTGAACTCTACTTTATGTCCCTCTTCAACTGAAATAGTACTAGGAAACTCATCAATTACAGGTGGTTTGGGTGCTGGTTTTGTTGGTGCAGGAGGAGGTTCTCGTCTGGTAGTAGGCACTAGTAGTTAAGGAATAATGAAGGAAGACTTTAATTCATGTATTAGATTTGATACCTTTAACTTCATCATATCCAGTATCTTTATCTTTAGTATATGATACAGGTATTATGTTATTGTCTCCAGAAAATTTTAATGATTGCCTTAGTTTTCTATCGCACAATAAAATAACTACTTATTAAATGGACATGTCATTATATAAATGGGTATTGAAAGTGTATGACAACATTGGATTGTGTGTTTACATAATCGTTACTGCTCTATTGATGTTATAATATGACTTACTTCATTACAATAATGACCACTATTATAATAGCTATTATGATTGTTACAGTGATAAGGGCAACAATAACACCAGCTGCTAGCACAACTGTATTAGATCCACCTGATGAGGTACCATCAGAAGTAGAGGGTGTTGCTATAAGTATGAAATATATATCATTATGTGAATATAAAAAATATCTGTACTTGTTGAAGAAATAATTATTGATGAAGACATTCCTGTTGGTGTTGTAGTTAGTTTTATTGATGTTGTTAATATTCCTGATGACAAGATATTATTTGATGATGGTATAACTGTTGGTGTTGGAGTTAAAGTGACTCCTATATCATTAATTTATATAACACAGATAATTAATGTCACTATATCTTACCAGGTGGAATAGGTTGGGTTCTCTCTCCCTCATAATCAACTCCATTTATTTCATATGTTACAGAAAGTGAAAACAAATAGTTTAAGTTATCTTGTAGTCCTCCTATTACACCTTCATTACTACCAGCAGGAAAGGTCTTCTTACCCATATCAGACTGTCTCTTACGTTTACTAGTACTAATATAATAGACAGTATAATGCTTGACTTCTTGAGCAGTAATAGGTTGCCACATAGCAAGTACTGCAGTGTTATTGATTTTTGTTATATTAAAACCAGAAACTATAGCTATAGAGGAAATGATAAATGTCATTGAAAAGACAGACAAGAGACCTACGTATGTTACTGGTAGAAATTTGAGTATCATTCCATTCTCCTGGTCCTACACTGGTATATGCTCTCACTCCAATGGTATAGTTAGTGTTAGGTAGTAGTCCTCCTATACTGTATTGTGTCTTGGTTATATCAGTCATATTGTATGAACCATTACTGTTAGACTCTCTATAACGTATCTCATACATGATAATGATACCATTGGGTACTGTGGGTATATTCCATGTAATGTTGATCACTTGTATATCTATACCACTTTGTATTAGACCAGATACCATACCAGGTTCTACAGTATATCAATAATACATTATATATCAGTTGTAACTGACTTACTAGCTTCTCTTGTCTGTTGTATTACCTCACTACTTGCTGGTCCAGTCCCAGCATCATTATATGCTCTTATTGTCATAGTGTAGTTAATGTAAGGTGTGAGTGTTGTGAGGTTGTACTGTCTGTTGTCTCCTCCAGTGATATTAACAGTGTCATTGAATGTTGTGTTAGTGTAGTAGAGCAGGTAACCAGTGATGGGTCCATTCTGTCCAGAAGAAGGTACCTTATCCCATGATATAGTCATGGACCTTGCCTCAACTGACGATATAATGAAATTACTGACAGATGAAGTGGGTGCTGTAGATGTGAGAACAATATAATAATGGTGAGTGTATTATAGTTTACCAGATGAGATTGTATTAATAATTCCTAAACCCATACTAGCTGGTTCACTACCATATATTCCATTTAGACCAATAATACATTATATATCAGTAATAATTCACTTACCAGCTTCTCCTGTCTGTTGTATTACCTCACTACTTGCTGGTCCAGTCCCAGCATCATTATATGCTATTACTGCCACAGTGTAGTTAGTGTAAGGTGTGAGTGTTGTGAGGGTGTACTGTCTGTTGTTTCCTCCAGTGATGTTAACAGTGTTATTGAATGTTGTGTTAGTATAGTAAAGCAAGTAACCAGTGATGGGTCCATTCTGTCCAGAAGAAGGTACCTCATTCCATGATATAGTCATGGACCTTGCCTCAACTGATGATATAGTGATACTACTGACAGATGAAGTAGGCGCTATAGATAATGTGAGAATAATATAATAATTGTGAGTGTATTATAGTTTACCAGATGAGAGTGTATTCCTAAACCCAGACTAGCTGGTTCACTACCATATATTCCATTTTGACCAATAATAATACTATATACATCAGTAATGATTCACTTACCAGCTTCTCCTGTCTGTTGTATTACCTCACTACTTGCTGGTCCAGTCCCAGCATCGTTATATGCTATTACTGTCACAATATAGTTAGTGTAAGGTGTGAGTGTTGTGAGTGTGTACTGTCTGTTGTTTCCTCCAGTGATGTTAACAGTGTTATTGAATGTTGTGTTAGTGTAGTAGAGCAAATAACCAGTGATGGGTCCATTCTGTCCAGAAGAAGGTACCTCATTCCATGATATAGTTATGGACCTTGACTCAACTGATGATATAGTGATATTACTGACAGATGAAGTGGGTGCTGTAGATGTGAGAGTAATATAATAATTGTGAGTGTATTATAGTTTACCAGATGAGATTGTATTAATAATTCCTAAACCCATACTAGCTGGTTCACTACCATATATTCCATTTAGACCAATAATACATTATATATCAGTAATAATTCACTTACCAGCTTCTTCTGTCTGTTGTATTACCTCACTACTTGCTGGTCCAGTCCCGCCATCATTATATGCTCTTACTGTCACAGTGTAGTTAGTGTAAGGTGTGAGTGTTGTGAGGGTGTACTGTCTGTTGTCTCCTCCAGTGATGTTAACAGTGTCACTGAATGTTGTGTTAGTGTAGTAGAGCAAATAACCAGTGATGGGTCCATTCTGTCCAGAAGAAGGTACCTCATTCCATGATATAGTCATGGACCTTGCCTTAACTGATGATATAGTGATATTACTGACAGATGAAGTGGGTGCTGTAGATGTGATAACAATATAATAATGGTGAGTGTATTATAGTTTACCAGATGAGATTGTATTAATAATTTCTAAACCCATACTAGCTGGTTCACTACCATATATTCCATTTAGACCAATAATACATTATATATCAGTAATAATTCATTAATTCATATAACACTGATAATTAATGTCACTATATCTTACCAGGTGGAATAGGTTGACTTCTCTCTCCCTCATAATCAATTCCATTTATTTCATATGTTACAGAAATTGAGAACAAATAGTCTAAGTTATCTTGTAGTCTTCCTATTACACCTTCACTGCTACCAGCAGGAAAGGTCTTGTTACCCATATCAGACTGTCCATAATACACAGTATAGTGCTTGACTTCTTGAGCAGTAATAGGTTGCCACATAGCAAGTACTGCAGTGTTATTAATTTTTATTATATTAAAACCAGAAACTATAGCTGTAGAGGAAATGATAAATGTTATTGAAAAGACAGACAAGAGACCTACGGATGTTACTGGTAGAGATTTGAGTATCATTCCATTCTCCTGGTCCTACACTGGTATATGCTCTCACTCCAATGGTATAGTTAGTGTTAAGTAGTAGTCCTCCTATACTGTATTGTGTGTTGGTTGTATTAGTCATATTGTATGAACCATTACTGTTTGACTCTCTATAACGTATCTCATACATGATAATTACACCATTGGGTACTGTGGGTATATTCCATGTAATGTTGATCACTTGTGTATCTATACCACTTTGTATTAGACCAGATACCATACCAGGTTCTACAGTATATCAATAATACATTATATATCAGTTGTAACTGACTTACTAGCTTCTCTTGTCTGTTGTATTACCTTACTACTTGCTGGTCCAGTCCCAGCATCATTATATGCTCTTATTGTCACAGTGTAGTTAGTGTAAGGTGTGAGTGTTGTGAGGTTGTACTGTCTGTTGTTTCCTCCAGTGATTTTAACAGTGTCACTGAATGTTGTGTTAGTGTAGTAGAAGAAGTAACCAGTGATGGGTCCATTCTGTCCAGAGCAAGGTACCTCATACCATGATATAGTCATGGATCTTGCCTCAACTGATGATATAATGATATTACTGACAGATGAAGTGGGTGCTGTGAATAATATGAGAACAAGATAATAATTGTAAATATGATAATATAACATAGTTTACCAGATGAGAGTGTAGTGGTAATACTAGAACCCAGGCCAACAGCTGGTTCACTACCATATATTCCATTAAGACCAACAATACATTTACTACCAGGATCAATACCAGTAAATATATATGGTGATGAATCAACAGATATGCTAGGACCATACATCTTTTCACATAGTCTATGACATTGACGATAGGCCTCATATCTTTGAGGAGCAAATGAAGGTTGTGTCCACATCATAGTAATAGTGGTATTAGTGGTAGTAAGTGTCAGAATGGGAAAAGGGATAGCTAAAGATAAGGATAAGAGCAATAGTAGTTTTTTTTCAAAGACAGAGCATTATATGATACTAAATAAAGTTTTACTTATTTATTTATTACTTACAAAATGTCACAGTGATTGTGTTACTATGATTACTAGGTAGTACTGTACTACCCTCACTGCCATATGATACTACAAAGAAGTTATATGTACTGTGTGAAGTCAGTCCTGATGTTATATTCAACATCGTGTTATTGGTAGTTCCTGCACTCATAACAGAACTACTACCACTACTGAGTTGATAGAACACCTCATAACCAGCTACTCCTGACACAGATGACCAGGAAAGGTGTACATGAGCAAGACCTGTGTTCAGTCTTGTAACAGTCAGACCATTAGGAGTACCAGCAACTATAACAGAGAGAGAATATATATACCATCCTACTTAGTGATTTACTAACTTGTTATAGGCTGTGATGTACTACTACTACCTCTAGCATTGGAGACAGTACACTGGTAAGCCCGTCTCATCCTCACTGTTACTGTCACCTGTGTAACAGATCCTGGTCCATTCACTACCACACGAACCAGGTCACTACTACCAATAGTAAAGGGATTACTTCCATCTTTACAAGTAACATCAGTGGGAGGTCCATTAGAGACATTGAAGATGAGAGTGAAGTCTGGAGGGTTAGTATCTCTTGTGGAGATGAGAGAGAGCTTCATGGAGGAGTCTGCATCAGGACCATCTATATAATAGTGAGATATATCATCACTTTATTACTACATGAAATCAATCACTGACCATTGCTATTGTATGTTCCAGTTGTATATGCTCCTACCACTAGTGTTTGATTCACTCCATTCTCATCAGGAATGATACAGGTGTACAGACCTTCAATACCTGCTAATCCTTTGTTTCTAGCTAGTGCAATCTGACCTTTAAACCTCTTTGAAAATATTACAATTTGACTATTTTCAGTAAACACAGGTACTTGAGTACCATTAGGATAATACCACAGTCCAATACTAGAACCATTATTAGCACTCTGACACCACAAAGCATCATCAGAATTATCACCATTCCGATCACCATTATGAAACTGATCAGCATATATCATTGAGAAGTCTGGTATTGTCCTATTCTCAATGGGTAGATACAGTTGTACACCTGTTATTATGAAGTATATATTAATGATCACTCTAACAACAACTACTTACCATTACTAGGTCTGTTGGTAGGTACTTGTCCATCTCCTAGTTGTACTAGCAATACTAGTAACACACAAGAAGGCGCCAACACCTTTATACACATCTTGTTAAATCGCTACAGCAGCTGTAGGGAGTACCTTACCCCTTGAGGAAATTTTATAATAATATTCATTAGTTATTAATAAATTATTATTGTGCATACAATGCCAATATAAAATGCGTAACTACAAACAATCAAAGGAATTAATATAAGTCAGTAGTACTTCATGACAAAACATATAATGATCCTATAGTAAAGATGATGGCATTATTATGTCCTTCAATACTTGATATTGAGGCTTTTCTAGCTAGTGCAATCTGACTTGTGATCCTCTTAGAGAATAATGCACTTTGGCCATTAAACAAAAGTATTTGAGTACCATTAGGATAATACCACAGTCCAATATTAGTACCATTATTAGCACTCTGACACCACAAGGCATCATCAGTACCATCACCATAATAAAACTGTCCAGCATATATCATTGAGAAGTCTAGTATTATCCTATTCTCATAGGGTAGATACAGTTGTACACCTGTTATTATGAGTGTATATGTTAATGATCACTCTAACAACAATTTCTTACCATTACTAGGTCTGTTGGTAGGATAGTTTTGTCACCAAATTATAAATGATAATTAACTATCAGAACACATAAATAAATTCACATAAATACTAAAGAAAACAACATATTATATATTATGAAATATAAGTCTTAAGAATAGTAGCAATTGAAAGGTAATATATTTTGAGGACATTATTTATATGTCACAGAGTACATGATAGTTGTGTTATAAATGACAACATGCAAAAGATAAGATGTCTTTAGTATGAATACTATGAACTATCATCAACAAGGATAAAATTATTGTATGGTACTTTTTCTCTTTTTTATAATCTAATCTTACCAACACCAATACTGTCATACTGTTATCATTCTGTCTTACATAAAGAAGTCCCAGTACGACCCACAATGTACCAATAGGGGTACACCTTTATCTTTGTTGTGATCTTTTGTACTTGTTTAATAAATCCAGTAAGAGATATAAAATGTTAAGGAACACTATGATCATGTCAAGAGGTGAAGTGGTAATGGCTGATTTCAAGACTGAGTCTGGATCTCCTTTGTTTAAACAAATAAGTATGGGGATACATAACTAATGTTCTATAAGTGTGTGTTAGTGAATACTTTAGTAACCTTAAATATACATATGACTGTGATAAGGTTGACTGATAGCTCTATTTATTGCACTATTTATATCTTCAATATATAAACGTAGTGGCTGATATTTAGCTGCTCTAAAATTTGTTGGCTCAATATTTTGGTGCACACCCTCTAATTATTATTTATTAATTATTAATCACTAATAGATGTAACACTAAGGTCCTTTAATTTCAGCAAAGTATTATTTATGAGAGAGAATTTGATCTAATTGACATAATAATTTGCTTTTAAAACTATTGTCTCATTATCTATAATCTACCTTACTGAATTTAGAGGAACTATAGTAAATACATTGATGCTATGATATGTGTTTGTGTAGGATAGATGAGTTAAATATAGTATAGTAACTATATTATTAAATATAATAGATTTTTGTAATTATATAAAGTGCTATTCTAAATATGATATTATCATTCATAAATATAGTGAAATAATTAACCCTCAAAGACAAATGTGTGGGCAATGGTTGTAGTTACTTTTGTGTCTGTGTCTGTTTGTCTGTCTGTTATAGGGCAGTGCACTTTCAACAGTTTTGATTACAATAGAGAAACAAAACTAGTCTAATTGGTTAATTGTTATGCATGTCAGTGGTTATAGTATGTGACTCATTGTTTTTTTCTCACATATACTTCTACATGTAATGTGTGGCCCAATTGCAAAACAAAAAAAATATCTTACATGAAGTTATCATAAGTCTCAAAGAATTCTATATAGAATATCGATGTATCAAAGATAACATATTCTGTAATGATTTCCAAAAAGGAATACAATAATAAATGACCCATCATGTCTAAATGTCACCATAATACTCTCTATATATTACACACATACATATATAATACATAATTAAACTGTTCCTCCTTTTATCTGCAATGAACTATTATAGGAGTATTTCCCATTTTACGTTGTACTTTATATACATTATCCAATAGTGTTAGTATAGTTTGAATGTTGTTCATATGACCATTAACATCCCAGTTAGTAATTTGGTATTGAGTAACTGTCTGCTTTTCTCCAGACTGTGTATATAGGAATTTGTAATTCAAATAATCATTTATATTAACACAATATTAGAATTATATTTATGTTTATTATGTGTATTTTAAATTGTAATCATTCACCTTGTTGTTACTAATAACAATGGTATTTTTGTTATAGTGAATATGTTTTTTCTGGAGTAAATTCACAAATTACTTCACTTTCTGCTATTATTGATAGCCAATATTGATAACTAACCTCCTAAATAATGTTAAATTACTTTAGTGAGACAGAAATGTTAACTGACTTTTCCATTCTCTCTCAAGTGACCAAGCATTACAATAGTAGATGTCTTTCTATCAGTCACCATTTTCTAAAAAGTTAACAGGTATTTATACAAGAGAAAGGAGTGGTTCATATAGACCGAGCATATGTATATAGTAAAAGGTTTACTGAGTTCTTTCTTTATAATAAAACTTATATGTGATAAAACCAAAATCATTAGTCATTATTGATTATGTGTATATTATACTATATATATTATGCTCCAATCGTCAGATCCATGTCATACATAGTAATAATGATATTAGTGGAATTTAGTGTTAGAGTGACAAAAGGGATATCTAAAATGTATTAATCTCACTTGACATTTTATTTAGTTGACTGAAAAAAGTCAAACATTATTTAACGGACAATACAAAAAAGAAAAAATCTAAAAAATTAATAGTAAAAAATATTGATGATTAATACAAAAATAAGCATACAGTAAAAAACGAAATCAATTAGACATGAACATTATGACAGTTAATTAGATTAATCAGTTAATAATATTAATTATTTAATTATTAGTTAACTAATTATTATCAATTAGACATGCACAATTTTAGTAGCTATTTTATGTGTAAATGTTGTCATAGCAATAGTTCATGTAAACTTATATAAAGTTATCATAAGTCTCAAAGGAGTCTAGATAGACTATCACTGCATTAAAGATACTTTGATATTGTTCCTATTGATAATAAAGATATACAATATTATAATATGTAATAAAATATGTAGATTTAATTATTATATTTATATATTAGTACTTACAACTGTTAATACACTGCCTGGTTTTTGTATTCGTTGAGCTTTTAAAACCTGGAACACATCTACAATTCTCTCAGTATTACATCTGTCTATAGTTGTAGCAATGGCACAGAACATCCCTGAACGTGTAACTGTATCACTATAATAGAGAGAACAGTATAATAGCTATAGTAATTAATACTTTAGTAAATATTAATATAAACCTGTATTGTAATACATTAATAAATGAACTAGCATGTCTAAACATCATCACAATACTCTCTGTATATTACAAATATATATATAATACATTAGATGATCTGTTCATTATTTTACCTGCAATGAACTATTACAGGAGTATTTCCCATTTTACGTTGTACTTTATAGACATTATCCAATACTGTTAGTATAGCTTGAATGTTGTTCATATGACCATTAACATCCCAGTTAGTAATTTGGTATTGAGTAACTGTCTGCTTTTCTCCAGACTGTGTATATAGGAAGAAAATTTGTAATCCAGCAATTGTATAGTAACACAATATTTAAATTATATATATATGTGTGTGTGTATATATATATATTATATATACTTTAAATGTGTAACCACTCACCTTGTTGTTAGTAATAGCAATGGTCCTTTCAATATAGCCATCATATACAGTTTCTTTCTGGAGTTTAATATTAAATTCACCAATGACTTCAGTTTCTGTTATTGTTGAAGGCCAGTATTGATAACAAACCTCCTAAATAGTATTAAATTATTTTAGTATAAAAATATGAGTGTTAACTGACTTTTCCATTCTCTCTCAAGTGACCAAACATTACAATAGCAGATGTCTTTCTATCAGTCACCATTTTCCAAAAGTTACGACAGGTATTTTCCATTGGACCCTCTGCAATAATAAATGCTTTCTTCTGCTTATAACCCTAAAAAACAAAGAATATTTATTACAGCAATAACAAGCAAGCAACAGTTTCTACTATTCTTAATTTTATCTCTGCTTTGTTAATTTTTTGTATGGCAAATTTTGCATACCGGGGTAGTCCTGAGATAGGTGTGACAATATTACTTAAGAGAATGTTTGATTTTCATTGTGACATTTGAAAGTGATGAATAAAAATAGAATGGATACTTTATGGCAACCAATGAATGGATTAACTAAAGTTAACACCAAGTGATATGTCAAGGCTAAATACAAAAGACATTGGGATACTAAGTAGTAACAAATAGATAGTAGTTAGAGAAGTGATGACTATGAAACTAAACTAAATAACTTGCTTGCTTTTCTGTTTTCTAGTATTTTTTACATGATTTGTATGTATAAATATGAAGTGGTATATGTTTGATATTATGACATAACTTTTGTAATCAATAGATATATTATTAGGTAAGTGATAGTTAGAAATACATTTATTAGTGTTTTTACAGCTACTTGACAGTAGTGGGGGACTGAAGCTTTGGGATACTAGCCTTATATCAAAGTAACTGTAGAGTAAAGAGACTAAGTTTTGTATAAGGCTCTGCTCACCCTTGCTATATACCCTTGATATATATTCAGTACTTACATCAACATAAACTGCATTGATATAGTCAGGATATTCACCTTTAAGTGGAACACGATGTTTGTCAGCTATAAGATAAATAAATTAATATTAATATGATATTAAATTATTGATAACTGATACTTATAGGAATACACACATACAGATGACCTTAGTAACAAGGTGTGATATTAAAATGCCTAATGTTCCTTATATGGTGCTTGTTGTATAGTTATGTTAATTATTATGGCAACCATTAGTTAGCTTGTACTGATAACACTAAATACGTGCTAATCTATATAAAAATAACTGTTGATAATCTTAACTGTATTTAACAAATTATGGAATAGTTAGTTTTTATTATCATAATGATAGTTTCATTTTCAAAATAAACTGTCTGACAGACAAACAGATACTTACAAGGTAGAAACACATTTGCTCGATTTTTGTCTTGATTTTGTAACGCTATATCACGTCTAATTTCATCTGGACGTGGTGTTACTTGTTCCAATATCTAAACATACAGACAAATAGACAGTAGTATACTAATATATCTGTTATATTATATCTTTATGTAAACAGAATAGAAATATAAAGTGTACAATATGTTATTAGAAAGTAACTAAGGTATTGGCTATTGAAAGTATATTAGATCCTTAATGATAATAATGGTAATTATTCTTTAATTTGTTAATTATGTGTAATAATAAAACTGTATATTGCCATATCCCAAGAACAAACAATACATCCTGTTTATATAAACTCATATACCTGAAACTGATGTTCAAATCCATTTTGTCCAGTACTTGGATCAGAATTGGCCATTTTACAGACAGTAATACGAACATTTGCAGTATCAATCTGAGTATCTCCACAGGTGATAAATTCCAATATAACATCATTAATAAATATATATTGATCCTGTGGAGAGTATAATGCAATGTAATAATTAATAGTATATAGTATATTAGATTGTATATTACTATCTAATTTATCTAAACATGTTGATAATAATAAAAATTAAGGCAAATGAGGAAAACAATTTAGGTTGTTGTTATTATGAAAGTGTTGACTTCTTACTGAAGGAAATATTGAGCCTGACATATATGAAAATTACATAAATATTGTATGAATGGGGAAAGACATCAAGTTTACCAATAGACTGGCAACTTAGTTTATAAGTAGCATTTAGTTCAAATATATGATTTCTTACTAGATTTTGAACCATCTTCATACGTTTGTGTCGAAGTTGGTTGATGATATTTATTATATTAATATGTCCCTCTTGTTCAACCTGTTGTAGTACCATATCAATAGTAATAAATGTCCCTGTACGACCTACACCAGCACTAGAGAGAAATGTTAATGTAGGATTATAACAAAGGAAAGAGAAGACATTTGCTTGTTAATGTGTCTATTGATACATTAACCTACCTGCAATGGACGAGCATTGGTCCTCTCTCTGGAGGATACCCTTTCCGGATATAGTTATGGAAGGTAAGGATTGAGGTAGTATAATCAGGGACCCCATGATCTGGCCAGGAGGTGAAGTGGTATTGAGTTAATTGATGGGGATAATTGGAGCTACCAGATAACTAGAAGAGATAACAATAGGAATAGGCAGAGACTTTGAACTTATCTCACCTCTACCTGCAGATTCCTAATAGTGTAATCAGTAAATATTTGTTGATCCAATAAAGTCACTTGGAATGGTCCAAAATCTTTGGAACCAGAATCAGGCCAGTATTGTTGACACTTTATATTTTTATTTTCCTTAAGGTTGGTTACCATAACAATAGTGGGTGGTTTTTCTTGCCAGATCAGTCGCCAAAAATCAACTAATGTTGTACTGAGAGGACCTAAAAATAATGTAACATTAATATCTCTTAGAATATTGATTTTTCAAGTGTTGCCCAACATTTATCTAAACACCTGCCCAGTAGGTAGACATATTGGTTTATAAGACTACCCACCTGTTACTGTGGGTCATACAATTTAGATAAAATGTTTGTGCAGACTGACCTTGAGTGGCAATATATTGATGTTCTTCACCATAACCCTATTAACACAATAAAAGAGATACCACAGTTTACATAGTGCAACTAATTATGTAGTTACTAGAATATAATTTTTATAGACAATATTTAAAGCACTTTGATGTGTTCTTTGAAGTGCACTTTGAAATATACTTACATCAAGATAGGAGGCATTTATATAGTCATTTTGACAGTCTTGTCGTCCAGGTATTGGGCTAAGAATGACACGATTATCATCATCTATTAAAGAGTTATAAAGAATAGAATATAGAAATTATGTTTGATATGATGTACTCTGTTTAGAACTGTCTATATATGTCTACTCAGACTGTCGTACTTATCTTTAGTGAAGTAGCTTATAATTTGACAGTAACTAACATATCACTGTTAAAATAGATTGGTTGTTTTAACTAATTCATAGTCACTTTATAAATACATTGAAAAGTATTAACATATATTATTTTGATTACTAATCACTAGCAAATAATTATATAGTATATTATAACTCCCTAATAATATTATAAAGCATGTATAATTATATAGTTTCACTAATTTGTGCATCTCTTGTTAATATTCAATATCAATATTATAACCAAAAAATTCCAAGACTTACAAACTGCAACATTGTTAAAACGATTGAGAGGTTTATTAGAGGGAATCAGTGCAACAGTCACAGGATGTTCATTTTCACCACTTTCCAGTGACTACATGTGATAGTAATAATCAAATATAATGAGCAAGTATTAATAGTAGTATATTTAGTATGAAACTTACATAGTATTGAAGTTTGAATTTATCATTATAATTGGCATGACTATCAGCCACAAATGCACCAAAATCTTTCACTGGAATTGGTCCCATATTAGCTTGAAGTGTAGTATTTCCATAAAGAGCTTCATCAATTTCTTCTTTAGCTATCACTAGAATCACCTGTCGGTCTATAGTCCCAGCAGAGTTGTTAGCGACAAACCAATAAGTACCCTTATGTGACTCTTCAGCACAGACTATAATCAGGCTACCATCTTCCATGATCTCATGAGCATAGTCTTCAGTTATAAGCTGACCATCATGATACCAGTTAAATGTTAGAGGAGGTGTTCCTGTAACACGAACAGTGAATTCTACTCTATGTCCCTCTTTGACTGAAGTAGTACTAGGAAACTTGTCAATCACAGGAGGTCTGACAGCTGGTGTTGGTGGTGCAGGAGGAGACTCTTGTTTAGTAGTAAGCACTAGTAGAAAAGTGATAATAAAGGTCAGCATATATGAATGAGATTAGATACCTATGACATCATCATATCTAATATCTTCATATTTAAGATATGATACTGGAGGAGGCATCATTCGCTTTTTCTTTACAAAAGAATATTTTGAATACTGCCTTCGTTTCCTATAACACAATATATTAAATGTATGTATACAATAATTATTAAGACAATATTATATCATCTACTATCTGATGTTGTGTACACAATTTGACTTACTTCATTACAATAATGACCAACATTATAACAACTACTAAGAGTGTTACTATGATAAGGGCGACAACAACACCAACTACTAATGCACCTGCATTAGATCCACCTGTTGCGGGCTGAGTACCACCACCAGGAAAAGATAGTGTCATCACTAATTATAAAAGGAATATAATGTAATATGAACATGAATGAAGATACCTGTACTTTTTGTTGAAGTAATTGTTGAAAAGGATGACGTTGAAATAATAGGTAGCATTGTTGATGTAGAAGTAATAGATAACATGGATGACATTGAAGTAAGAGGTAGCATTGTTACTGTTGAAGTAATAGCTGACATAGATGATGTTGAAGAAATAGGTAGCATTGTTGACGTTGGAGTAATAGTTGACATGGATGATGTTGATCTAATAGGTAACATTGCTAGCGTTGAAGTAGTAGAGACAGATGATGTTAAAGTAATACTTGACATGGATGATGTTGATCTAATAGGTAACATTACTGGTGTTGAAGTAGTACCAGACACAGATGATGTTAAAGTAATACTTGACATGGATGATGTTGATCTAATAGGTGACATTACTGGTGTTGAAGTAGAACCAGACATGGATAATGTTAATGTAATACTTGACATGGATGATGTTGATCTAATAGGTAACATTACTGGTGTTGAAGTAGTACCAGACACAGATGATGTTAAAGTAATACTTGACATGGATGATGTTGAACTAATAGGTAATATTACTGGTGTTGAAGTAGTACCAGACACAGATGATGTTAAAGTAATACTTGACATGGATGATGTTGATCTAATAGGTAACATTACTGGTGTTGAAGTAGAACCAGACATGGATGATGTTAATGTAATACTTGACATGGATGATGTTGATCTAATAGGTAACATTACTGGTGTTGAAGTAGTACCAGACACAGATGATGTTAAAGTAATACTTGACATGGATGATCTTGATCTAATAGGTAATATTACTGGCGTTGAAGTAGTAGAGATGGATGATGTTAAAGTAATACTTAACATGGATGATGTTGATCTAATAGGTAACATTACTGGTGTTGAAGTAGTACCAGACACAGATGATGTTAAAGTAATACTTGACATGGATGATGTTGAACTAATAGGTAATATTACTGGTGTTGAAGTAGTACCAGACACAGATGATGTTAAAGTAATACTTGACATGGATGATGTTGATCTAATAGGTAACATTACTGGTGTTGAAGTAGTACCAGACACAGATGATGTTAAAGTAATACTTGACATGGATGATGTTGACCTAATAGGTAACATTACTGGTGTTGAAGTAGTACCAGACATGGATGATGTTAAAGTAATACTTGACATGGATGATGTTGATCTAATAGGTAATATTACTGGCGTTGAAGTAGTAGAGATGGATGATGTTAAAGTAATACTTGACATGGATGATGTTGAACTAATAGGTAACATTGCTGGTGTTGAAGTAGTACCAGACATGGATGATGTTAAAGTAATACTTGACATGGATGATGTTGATCTAATACGTAACATTACTGGTGTTGAAGTAGTACCAGACACAGATGATGTTAAAGTAATACTTGACATGGATGATGTTGAACTAATAGGTAACATTACTGGTGTTGAAGTAGTACCAGACATGGATGATGTTAAAGTAATACTTGACATGGATGATCTTGACCTAATAGGTAACATTACTGGTGTTGAAATAGTACCAGACACAGATGATGTTAAAGTAAAAGTTGACATGGATGATCTTGATCTAATAGGTAATATTACTGGCGTTGAAGTAGTAGAGATGGATGATGTTAAAGTAATACTTGACATGGATGATGTGGACCTAATAGGTAACATTACTGGTGTTGAAGTAGTACCAGACACAGATGATGTTAAAGTAAAAGTTGACATGGATGATGTGGAACTAATAGGTAACATTACTGGTGTTGAAGTAGTAGACACGGATGATGTTAAAGTAAAAGTTGACATGGGTGATGCTGACCTAATACGTAACATCGCTGGTGTTGAAGTAATAGTTAACATGGATGATGTTGAAGTAAGAGGTAGCTTTGTTGTAGCTATTGTTGTAGTAATTATTAGTTTTGTTGTTGTTAGTATTCCTGGTAATAAAGTATTTATTGATGATAGTATAACTGTTGGTGTTGGAGTTAAAGTGACTCCTATATCATCAATTTATATAACAAAGATAATTAATGTCACTATATCTTACCAGGTGGGATAGGTTGACTTCTCTCTCCCTCATAAACAACTCCATTTATTTCATATGTTACAGAAAGTGAGAACAAATAGTTTAAGTTATCTTGTAGTCCTCCTATTACACCTTCACTACTACCAGCAGGAAAGGTCTTCTTACCCATATCAGACTGTCTCTTACGTTTACTAGTACTAATATAATAGACAGTATAGTGCTTGACTTCTTGAGCAGTAATAGGTTGCCACATAGCAAGTACTGCAGTGTTACTGATTTTTGTTATATTAAAACCAGAAACTGTAGCTACAGAGGAAATGATAAATGTCATTGAAAAGACAGACAAGAGACCTACGGATGTTACTGGTGGAAATTTGAGTATCTGTCCATTCTCCTAGTCCTACACTGGTATATACTCTCACTCCAATGGTATAATTAGTGTTAGGTAGTAATCCTCCTATACTGTATTGAGTCTTGATTGTGTTGGTCATATTGTATAGACCATTACTGTTAGACTCTCTATAACGTATCTCATACATGATAATGACACCATTGGGATCAATGGGTATATTCCATGTAATGTTGATCACTTGTATCCCTGTACCACTTTGTATTAGACCAGATACCACACTAAGTTCTATAGTAAATCAGTAATATAATATATTTTAGTAGTAATTGACTTACCAGCTTCTTTTGTCTGTTGTATTATCTCTCTACTTGCTGGTCCAGTCCCAGCATTATTATACGCTATTATTTTCACAGTATAGTTAGTATAAGGTATGAGTGTTGTAAGGGTGTACTGTCTGTTGTCTCCTCCAGTGATGTTAACAGTGTCATTGAATGTTGTGTTAGTGTAGTAGAGCAAGTAACCAATAATGAATCCATTCTGTTTAGAGCAAGGTACCTCATTCCATGATACAGTCATGGACCTTGCCTCAACTGATGATATAGTGATATTACTGACAGATGAAGTGGGTGCTGTAGATAATGTGATAACAATATAATAATCGTGAATGTGAAAATATAACATTGTTTACCAGATAAAGACAGTGTAGTCATTATTCCAGTACCAAGGCCATATTGGTCCAGGTCATATATTCCATTAAGACCAATAATACAGTAAGTACCAGGATCAATACCAGTAAATGTATATGGTGATGAGATTGATGAATTAGTGTGTATAATAGGACCTAAAGTCTGTTCACATAGTCTACGACATTGACAAAAACCTTTGTATGATTGAGGAGTAAATGAAGGTAGTGTCCATGTCATAGTAATAGTGGTATTAGTTGAAGTAAGTGTAAGAATGGCCAAAGGGATAGCTAAAAAGTAAGGATGAATGTACAATAATATTAACTAACTTCATTAAGTACTCACCTAATGACAAAGTGGTGCTATGATCACTAGGTAGTACTGTACTACCCTCACTGCCATATGACACTACAAAGAAGTTGTATGTACTGTTTGAAGTCAGTCCTGATGTTATATTCAACATTGTGTTAGTGGTAGTTCCTGCACTCATAACAGAACTACTACCATTACTGAGTTGATAGAACACCTCATAACCAGCTACTCCTGACACTGATGACCAGGAGAGTTGTATATGTTCCTCTCCTGTGTTCAGTCTTGTAGCAATCAGATCAGTAGGAGTACCAGCAACTATAAGAGAGAGATAAAATATGTATACCATCCTACTTAGTAATTACTAACCTGTTATAGGCTGTGATGTACTGCTACTAAATTGAGCCCTAGATATAGCATCTACTCCAGCATTAGAGACAGAACACTGGTAGGTACCAGCTTGTCTCATCCTCACTGTCACTGTCACCTGTGTAACAAATTTTGGTCCATTCACTATCACACGAGACAGGTCACCACTAGCAATGGTGAATGGATTTCTTCCATCTGTACAAGTGACGTCAGTGGGAGGTCCGTCAGAGACATTGAAGGTGAGAGTGAAGACTGGAGGATTAGCATCTCTTGTGGAGATGAGAGAGAACTTCATGGAGGAGTCTGCATCAGGACCATCTATATAGGCATAAGATATATCATTGTTACTGCAACATGAACTTAGTCACTGACCATAGTCAAGGTAAGAAACAAATGCGTATATTCCTACCACTAGTGTTTGGTTCACTCCATTCTCATCAGGAATGATACAGGTGTACAGACCTTCACAACCTGATAGTCCTGACTTTCTTGCCAGTGCAATCTGACCTGTAAGCCTCTTTGAAAATAGTGGACGTGGTGCTGAGTTATTAAAAAATGTTCCATTAAACAAAGGTACTTGAGTACCATTAGGATAATACCACAGTCCAATATTAGAACCATTATTAGCACTCTGACACCACAAAGCATCAATAGCCTTGCGACGATCATTGTTCTCACCCATATCATAATATGGATCCTCATATATCATTGAGAAGTCTGGTATTATCCTCTTCTTATAGGATTTATACAGTTGTACACCTGTCAATATGAACTATACATTAACAATCACTTGAACAACAACTACTTACCATTTCTAGGTCTGTTGGTAGGATACTTTTGTCCATCTCCTAGTTTTATTAGTAGTAACATATAAAACATTAACATTTGTAACCACATGTTGCAGACAAGCTGTGCAGCAGCTGAGAGGAAGTAATTCTCCCGTTGAGCACTTTTATAGAAAAATTAAGTCTTAATTAAAATTGTTATCATAACTAACTACTTAATATCATTAATAGTCTCAGCATTTTCTCTGGCATCGGAGATAGTACACTTGTCTCATCCTCACTGTCACTGTCAACCGTGTAACAACAAGTCCTGATCCATTCATAACTACATGAGACAGGTCAAAACAAACTTTCTGTATGTTCCTGGTCTCATAGTGTAGCTACATCATTAGTACTGTCATTGTTCTTGTTAGTATCTAAAAACTATTTAGCATATACCATTGGTAAATCTGGTATTGCTCTATTATCATAAATATAGATACTGTTGTACATCTCTCATTATCAAGTATAATTATATCAATGATCACTTTAACAACAACTACTTCTGGTCTGTTGGTAGGTTAGGTTACTGTCCATCTCCAGGTTGTATTAGTAGTAACTTAACAAACACAAACACTTAACCACATCTTGTTTGTTATAGACAAACTAGACAGCACCTGTGTGAAAGGAAGCATTATAACTTACCTCTTGATTATAATAATTACTAGACTACTACTCAGTAAATGAATTTTAATATGAAATAAACAATTTTAAATAATGTTTAGTTTTAATAATTATGAAAAGTTAAGTTAGCATAAAAATCAAAGGAATTAATATAAGTCATTAATGCTACTTAAGATGTTCTAATTGAGAGAGGATAATTATCTGTCCAGTGTTTATTTACAAAAGGTACTATGAATATGTATTATATAAGATGGTTTGGCACAGTACTATAGCTACCATATAATTTTGGGTAGTAGTCTGGGAAGAAGCTATTTTGTTGACGCCACATTGCCAGACATGTAGTTTATATAATAACAATGTGGTTAATCTTATCTTAATTTTCATTAAAAAAATGCATTATTTCCACAGGCCATAGGTGTTAGACTTTTAACACCTTTTCGTTCCATTGATTTACTGTTGCCAATCTCTATTTCATTGTTGTAAATCAAAGATATGGCACTTGCTTCAATCATCTCTGTTGATCTAGTTTATTCAATCCATATATCCAAGTTTATTGATATTTTCTTTATAATTTCTTAATATTGTAAACTAGATGGTATATTTTTAAATAATGCTCTAAGATAGAACAAATTTTTTATCATATGTTCACTCAATTTATTGTTGTACAATAAAATTATTGAAATATAAAATGCTTCGCTGGGGAACAGACTGACAGACAGAAACTGTAACACTTGCTCATACTGAGTGATGAGGCTTAACTACATAAATTTTATTATAGTTATTGACATTAGTTTCAGAAACATGACATATATAATAATGTAAAATAAAACAGCTTTAATGAATACATTGGACGCAAACTTATTGAGACATGCAAAATGATCTGTAATGGAAAATACAAAAAGAAAGGAATCTTAAAATTAATGATTAAAGTAAGAAAATGATGATGATTAAAACATCTTAATAACATAAAGTGTATGTATAATAAGAACTAAAACCAATTGACATAACTATTTTATGTGTAATATGAACATTTGAAATTGTCACAAGAGCGTCTAATCTATGTAATGTGTAAGTAAATAGTTGTTATAGCATTAGCTCTTGTAAACTTATGTAAAGTTATCATAAGTTTCAAAGGAGTCTAGATAAACTATCACTGCATCAAAGATACTTTGATATTTTTCCTATTGATACTAAAGATATACATGGCAACCAATTAATTAATTAAACTTAACCGCAAATGATATTATGAGGCTAACCAAAAAACCTCAGGGATTCTAAGTAGTATGTTTGTACAAGTAGATAATAGTGTACTAATGTGTAATTTACAGAAAATGTTAATTCCATTAGATAATATATAGGACAGGTTATTGCACAATTTAATTGAACCTAGGTTGTTAATATTAAGTCAAATCTGATGACATGATATGTATATATAAATATGAAGTGGTACATGCTTCATATTAAGACGTTTTAAACAATAGATATATTATTAGGTAAGTGATTGTTGGTTTATTAGTGTTTTTATAGTTACTATACTCTTGATAATAGTGACAGACAGACACTTTAAGATACTAGTCTTATATCAAAGTAACTGTAGAGTAAATAGAGTAATATTTGTATAAGGCTTTGTCCACTGTTGTCTGTCTATACCTTTGATGTATAGGCAGTACTTACATTGAGTCAGGATGTCCACCTTTAAGTTAAACCTAATGTGGTTATATTGATGTTCTTGGAAATAGTCCTATTTGACACAATGAAAGGAATGCAACAGTTTATATAGTAGTAACTAATGATGAAGTTAAAATTTTGTAGACAATTGAACAAAGTACTTTGAAGTGTTCTTTGAAGACAGCTAATACTATAATATTCATAGTAACAGTTATTCATATCATTATAGAGTATATACTCACATCAAGAAAGGATCTTTTGTTATGTTTTTAGGATTGTATTATAGCAGTTTATAGTATTTTGTAGATATGTTGAACATTTACACATTGAGAAATGTCAAATCATATGGAAAACACAAAAAACAATAAATCTAAAAAATTAATGATTAAAGTATAATGTTGTTGATAAAAATAGCATAAAAACAAAATATATTTATAATAAGCAAAATCAATTAGACACATCCATTTTATATGTAAAAAATTTAAATTATCACTTCATGTAAATTTAAGTAAAGTTAGCATAAGTCTCAAAGGAGTCTAGATAGACTATTACTGCATTAAAGATACCTTGATATTGTTCCTATTAATAATAAAGATATACAATATTATAATATGTAATAAAATATGAAGATTTAATTATTATATTACATATATTACTATATATTAGTACTTACCACTGTTAATACACTGCCTGGTTTTTGTATTCGTTGAGCTTTTAAAACCTGGAACACATCTACAATTCTCTCAGTATTACATCTGTCTATAGTTGTAGCAATAGCACAGAACATTCCTGAACGAGTAACTGTATCACTATAATAGAGAGAATAGTAAATGTTATAGTAAATAATACTTTAGTAAATATTAATATAAACCTGTATTGTAATACATTAATAAATGAACTAACATGTCTAAACATCATTACAATACTCTCTGTATATTACAAATATATATATAATACATTAAATGATCTTTCCATTATTTTACCTGCAATGAACTATTATAGGAGTGTTTCCCATTTTACGTTGTACTTTATATACATTATCCAATACTGTTAGTATAGTTTGAATGTTGTTCATATGACCATTAACATCCCAGTTAGTAATTTGGTATTGAGTAACTGTTTGTTTCTCTCCAGACTGTGTATATAAGAAGAAAAATGGCAATTGTATAGTAACACAATATTAGAGTTATATATATATATATATATATATATATATATATATATATATATATAATATTATACTTTAAAATGTGTAACCATTCACCTTGTTGTTAGTAATAGCAATAGTCCTTTCATTATAGCCATCATATACAGTTTCTTTCTGGAGTTTAATATTAAATTCACCAATGACTTCAATTTCTGTTATTGTTGAAGGCCAATATTGATAACAAACCTCCTAAATAGTATTAAATTATTTTAGTATAAAATATGAGTGTTAACTGACTTTTCCATTCTCTCTCAAGTGACCAAGCATTACAATAGCAGATGTCTTTCTATCAGTCACCATTTTCCAAAAGTTACGACAGGTATTTTCCATTGGACCCTCTGCAATAATAAATGCTTTCTTCTGCTTATAACCCTAAAAAACAAAGAATATTTATTACAGCATTAACAAGCAAGCAACAGTTTCTACTATTCTTAATTTTATCTCTGCTCTGTTAATTTTTTGTATGGCAGATTTTGCATACTGGGGTAGTCCTGAGATAGGTGTGGCAATATTACTTAAGAGAATGTTTGATTTCATTGTGACCTTTGAAAGTGATGATAAAAATAAATGGATACTTTATGGCAACCAATGAATGGATTAACTAAAGTTAACACCAAGTGACATGTCAAAGCTAAATACAAAAACATTGGGATACTAAGTAGTAAGTTTTTTACAAATAGACAGTATATATATGTGTGTCCACTTTGAATCTTTTATACTTTGGTAACAAATTAGTATAAAATGTAATTACTGACACACTACTATGAATGTGATTACAAAAAACCATTACTCATTAATGTGAATGTTATAGTCTATTATAGCTAACTCTTATCTTACAAGTCCACAAAAACCTAACTTTAAGATCAGCATTATTTAAATGATAATATGACAATTTCAGACTGTCTATGAATGTTTGATTTGTTATATTGTTGTATACAACAAACAAAATTTTAAAGGCATATATATATATATACTTTAATGATTAACACATATGGCAAAAAATTATTCATTTAAACTTAACCCCAAGTGATATGATACTACTTATATATCAAAGTAACTGTAGAGTAAAGAGAGAAGTTTTATGTAAGGGTTTATCCACCCCTTGGTATAGGCAGTACTTACATTGACAAAGACTGCATTGATATAGTCAGGACATTCACCTTTAAGTGGAACACGATGTTTGTCAGCTATGAGATGAATAAAATAATGTTAATATTCTCGTTAAGGTACTTGTTATATAAAAAGAAATATTAACTAAATGTTTAATATTAACACCTCACTTCATGTTATGTATATATATATATATTATGTATTATATTAAAATAAATGGTTTAAGAGTTAAAAGTTTTTATTATGGTAATGATACAGTTTCATTTTTAAAATTAACTAGCTAGCTGACAGACAGACAGATACTTACAAGGTAGAAAATCATTTGCTCGATTTCTTTTTTTATTATGTAATGCTACATCACGTATGATTTCATCTGGACGTGGTGTTACTTGTTCTAATACCTAAATATACAGACAAATAGACAATAGTATACTAATATATCTGTTATATAAGTTAAAGGAATATGCTTTGATTAAAATTACATAGAGAGAGCTAAAATAATTTATTATGATTATAAACAGAACAGAAAGTGTTAAGTAGTTAATAGAAAACTGTCTTCATACTGTTTTTAACATAACTCAAAATTATTACAAAATGTTAGTAAATATGATTAGATAAAGTTATTATATTATCATTAAAAATATATCCAGACTATTACAGTAAAAGTAATTTACTTAATTAATGGTAATACATAATTAATCTTTTATTTGTTAAGTACATGTAGAGTATATTATAACTGGTTTAAATCAATTTTGTTAAATCAATTTTTGTTATTGCCACGATATTATAAATGTATGCTATAAACTAACTACTGTATTATTATGACATTAAATTATATAATCATTATAGTCAACATTTCAAATATAGAATTGATTCTTTACAAATCAATATTATTGGTTTGGCTTTCTTCCAAGAACAAACAGTACATCCTGTTTACTATAAACTCATGTACCTGAAACTGATGTTCAAATCCATTTTGTCCAGTACTTGGATCAGTATTGGTCATTTTATGAACAGTAATACAAATATTTGCAGTATCAATCTGAGTATCTCCACAGGTGATAGATTCCAATATAGCATCATTGATAAAGATATATTGATCCTGTGGAAATTATAATGCAATGAAATAATTAATTGAGTATATCATTTATAGTGCCAGATTATCTGTGGATCATATTAATAATTAAGATAAATTAGGAAAATAATATAAGCTTTTGTCATTGTGAAAGTGTTATGACTTTTTACTGAAGGATATGTGGAGGTGTATGAAGATGACATAAATAGATTGTGAGGAAATGCTTCAAGGTATAACTATAGACTGGCAAGCTAATTGTATTCTATAAGTAGCTTTCTTTAAGTATAAGATTTCTTACTAGAGTTTGGACCATCTTCATACGTTTATGTCTAAGTTGGTTGATGATATCTATTATATTAATGTGTCCCTCTTGTTCAACCTGTTGTAGTACCATATCAATAGTAATAAATGTCCCTGTACGACCTACACCAGCACTAGAGAGAAAAGAAAAAGTTAATGTAGGATTATAACAAAGGAAAGAGAAGACGCTTGTTTGTTAAAGTATCTGTTGATATGTCAATTACCTGCAATGGACAAGCATTGGTCCTCTCTTTGGATGATATCCTTTCTGAATACGGCTACAGAAGGTAAAGATTGATGTGGCACAATCAGGGACACCTTGATCTGGCCAGGAGGTAAAGTGATATTGAGTCAATTGATGTGAGCTACCAGATAACTAGAAGAGATAACAATAGGAACAGTCAGAGACTTTAAACTATCTCACCTTTACTTGAAGATTCCTAATAGTGTAATCAGTAAATATTTGTTGATCCATTAAAGTCACTTGGAATGGACCAAAATCTTTAGAACCAGAATCAGGCCAATATTGCCGACACTTTATAATATTATTTTCTTTGAGGTTGGTTAACATAACAATGGTGGGTGGTTTTTCTTGCCAGATTAGTCTCCAAAAATCGACTAATGTCTTATGGAGAGGACCTAAAACAATACAAGTACTAAATAATGATTATCTAAGCATCCCCAAGTTGGTAGAAGACAAGTCATCTCCCATATTTTACTACATGTTATACACTGTTTGTGTGAACTGACCTTGAGTAGCAATGTATTGATGTTCTCTGGCATAGCCCTATTGACACAATAAGGTATACAGTTTACATAGCAGAAACTATTACTCCAATATAGTTGTTAGAATTTAATTTTTGTAGTAACAGTTATTTAAAGAATTATGGAGTATATACTCACATCAAGAAAGGAGGCATTTATATAGTCATTTTGACAGTCTTGTTGTCCAGGTATTGGATTAAGAATAATACGATTATCATCATCTAATAAAGAGTTAATAAAATGATGTCATAAATACATAATCATAGAAATAAAAAAGATACAATACACACTTTTTGTAACTATACATATTTAAATTGTTATTATATAACAATACATACTAAATTAATATTAGTAAAATAACTATTATTATGAGAGAATAGTGATAGCAATTAAACATATATCAATTGTAAAATAGATTATGTTGGCAATATTTTTCAATGCAATTTTTATGTATGTATCATAATTGACCATATTAAAACAACATACACTGTCTTGATTAATAATCACTATGAAACAATGACACAGTATATTATAACTCCCTAATAATATTGTGAAGTATATATGCATGTATGTACTAAATTGTGTGTCTCTTGTTAATACTAAATAACAATATTATAACATAAAAATACAAAGACTTACAAACTGTGATGTTAGTAAAACGATTGAGAGGTTTATTAATGGGCATCAGTGCAACTGTTACAGGATGTTCATTTTCACCACTCTCCAGTGACTACATGTGATAGTAATAATCAAATATTATATAAGCAGGTATTGGTAATATTATATTTAATATATAACTTACATAGTATTGAAGTCGGAATTTTTTGTTTGAGTTAGCATGACTATCAGCCACAAATGTACCAAACTCTTTCACTGGAATTGGTCCTATATTAGCTTGAAGGTTAACATTTTCATAAAAAGCTTCATCAGTTCCTTCTTTAGCTATCATTAGAATCACCTGTTGGTCTGCAGTCTCAGCAGAATTATTAACGACAAACTCATAAGTTCCTTTATGTGACTCTTCAGCAGTGGTTATAATCAGACTGCCATCTTCCATAATCTCATGAGCATAGTCTTCAGTTATAAGCTGACCATCATGATACCAGTTAAATGTTAGAGGAGGTGTTCCTGTAACACAAACATTGAATTCTACTCTATGTCTCTCTTTAACTGAAGTAGTACTAGGAAACTCTTCAATTACAGGAGGTATGGTAGCTGGCTTTAGTAGTGCAGTAGGAGGTTCTTGTCTGGTAGTAAGCATTACTAGAGAAGGGATAATGAAAAAGGCTTTTATGAATGAGATTGGATACCTATGACATCATCATATCTAATATCTTCATATTTAACATATGATACTGGAGGAGGCATTATCCGTTTTTTCTTTACAAAAGAATATTTTGATAATTGCCTTCGTTTTCTACACCAAAATAAATTAAATGTACACATTATTATTAAGTCATTATTGGGGCAATACAATATTGTCTACTAACTTATAAATTGATGTTTTATAAATTTGTTGACTTACTTCATTACAATAATGACCACTACTATAACAACTAGTATGATTGTTACTATGATGAGGATGACAATAATACCAGCTGCTATTGCACCAATATTAGTAGATCGACTTGATGAGGGCTGGGTACCACCACCACTAGTAGAGATAGTTGATGTTGTTATCACTAAGTATGTATTGAATACAATTTAATATGAACATAAATGAGGATACCATTCATTACTTTTTGTTAAAGTAATATGTAGCATTGTTGATATTGAAGTAGTAGATAGCATGGATGATGTTGAAGTAATAGGTAGCTTTGTTACTGTTGAAGTAATAGGTAGTATTGTTGATGTTGAAGTAATAGTTGACTCAGATGATGTTGAAGAAGTAGTTGAAATTGTTGATGATAAAGTATTAGTTAATAATACAATAGCTATAGAGGAAAGTATATAAGTTATTGAAGTATATAAGTTATTGAAAAGTCAGACAAGAGACCTACATATGTTACAGGTAGAAACTTGAGTATCACTCCATTCTCCTGGTCCTACACTAGTATATGCTCTCACTCCAATGGTATAGTTAGTGTTAGGTAGTAGTAGTCCTCCTATACTGTATTTCATGTTGGTTGTATTAGTCATATTGTATGGACCATTACTGTTAGACTCTCTATAACGTATCTCATACATGATAATGACACCATTGGGTACCATAGGTATATTCCATGTAATGTTGATCACTTGTATATCTGTACCACTTTGTATTAGACCAGATACCACACCAGGTTCTACAAAATATCAATAATACATTATATATCAGTAGTAACTGACTTACTAGCTTCTCCTGTCTGTTGTATTACCTCACTACTTGCTGGTCCAGTCCCAGCATTATTATATGCTATTACTGTCACAGTGTAGTTAGTGTAAGGTGTGAGTGTTGTGAGGTTGTACTGTCTGTTGTCTCCTCCAGTGATGTTAACAGTGTCACTGAATGTTGTGTTAGTGTAGTAGAGCAAGTAACCAGTGATGAGTCCATTCTGTCCAGAGCAAGGTACCTCATCCCATGATACAGTCATGGACGTTGCCTCAACTGATGATATAGTGATATTACTGACAGATGAAGTGGGTGCTGTAGATAATGTTAGAACAGTGTAATAATTGTGAATGTCAGAATATAACATAGTTTACCAGATGAGAGTGTAGTGGTAATTCCAGTACCCAGGACTATAGTGTCATTACCATATATTCCATTAGCACCAACAATACAATAAGTACCAGGATCAATACCAGTAAATGTATATGGTGATGAGATTGATGAATTAGTGAATACAATAGAAAAGAATGTTTCACATAATCTACGACATTGACGATAACCTTGATATGTTTGAGGAGCAAATGAAGGTGGTATCCATGTCATAGTTATGGTGGTATTAGTTGAAGTGAGTGTAAGAATGGCCAAAGGGATAGCTAAAATATAATGATGAATGTACAATAATATTAACTAACTTCATTAAGTACTCACCTAATGACAAAATGGTGCTATGATCACTAGGTAGTACTGTACTACCCTCACTGCCATATGATACTACAAAGAAGTTATATGTACTGTATGAAGTTAGTCCTGATGTTATATTCAACATTGTGTTAGTGGTAGTTCCTGCACTCATAACAGAACTACTACCATTACTGAATTGATAGAACACCTCATAACCAGCTACTCCTGACACAGATGACCAGGAGAGTTGTACATGAGTCAGACCTGTGTTCAGTCTTGTAGCATTCAGACCAGTTGAAGTACCAGCAACTATAACAGAGAGAAAATATGTATACCATCCTACTTAGTGATTAACTAACCTGTTATAGGCTGTGATGTACTACTACTATTTGTAGCAATTGGACCACTATATCCAGGTACAGGACCATTAGTTACTCTGGCATTGGAGACAGTACACTCGTAAGTACCAGCTTGTCTCATCCTCACTGTCACTGTCACCTGTGTAACAAATCCTGGTCCATTCACTACCACACGAGACAGGTCACCACTAGCAATGGTGAATGGATTACTTCCATCTGTACAAGTGACATCAGTGGGAGGTCCATCAGAGACATTAAAGGTGAGAGTAAAGACTGGAGGATTAGCATCTCTTGTGGAGATGAGAGAGAACTTCATGGAGGAGTCTGTATCAGGACCATCTATATAATAGTGAGATATATCATCATTTTATTACTACAACAATTCAGTTACTAACCATTACTACTGTAAGCAGAATTTCCGTATGCTCCTACCACTAGTGTTTGATTCACTCCATTCTCATCAGGAATGATACAGGTATACAGACCTTCATAACCTTGTAGTCCTCCATTTTTGGCTAACGCAATCTGACCTGTGAACCTCTTAGAAGATATTGGGCGTGGTGTATGGTTAATAACAAAGTTTCCATCAAACAAAGGTACTTGAGTACCATTAGGATAATACCACAGTCCAATATTAGAACCATTATTAGCACTCTGACACCACAAGGCATCATTAATGTCATCACTATTCTGATCAACATGAGAAAACTGTCCACCATATATCATTGAGAAATCTGGTATTGTCCTTGTCTCTTTGGCAAGATACAATCGTACACCTATTATTATGAAGTATATATTAATGATCACTCTAACAACAACTACTTACCATTACTAGGTCTGTTGGTAGGTTCTAGATCTTGTCCATCTCCTAGTTGTACTAGTAGTAACATACAAGACATTAACAGTTTTGACCACATCTTGTTTGTTGTAGACAAACTGTATAGCAGCTGAGAGGAAGAAGAGCTAATTTGCTTGTTGAGCAACTTATAAAGAAAAAATGAAGTCTTAATTTAAGATGTTATCATAACTGTTTGTAGCAGTAGTAAACACCTCTAAGGTACCAGCTTGTCTCATCCTCATTGTTATTGTCATCTGTATAACAAATCTTGATCTATTCTCAACCACACAAGACAGATCACTACTAGCAATGGTGAATGGGTTACCTTCATTTGTACTAATAGCGTCAGAGGGAGGTCCATTATAGTTATTTAAGGTGAGAGTGAAGACTGGAGGGTTAGTATCTCTTGTGGAGATGAGAGAGAACTGTCTGTACCTGAATCATCAATATAGGAGTAAGATATATTAGATATATCATTATTACATGAAAATATGCAAATTTCTGTATATACTCCAATAGTGTGTTTGTTGACTCTATTATCGGCTATATTATTTTTTACTGTTTCTAGACTCCACTCAAAACATTCTTAAGCCTAAAATGCAGTACTAGACTATTACCATATAGTATTGACCTCTGTGCTATCTTGGTACTAATCACATGTTATAAACATACAGACCTTCATAGACTAATAGCTCTCTTCTGTTGATCAATTCAATTTGACCTGTAAGCCTCTTAGCAATGGAGGTTGTCCATTTTGAAATATTTGAGTATGATTATGATAATAGCACAGTACAATATCAGGACCAATATTAACAGTCAACATCACAAGGCATCATTAGAATTAACACTCTGACATCACAAGTGTCATTAATACTATTATTATTCTTAATTATTCTTGCTAGTATCATTGAGAACTCTAGTATTATCTTATTTTGATAGGGTAGATATAGTTATTATGAAGTATATAATAACAATCACTCATTTACCATTACTAGGTCTGTTGGTAGGATGTTGTTTATCCCTTAGCTGTACTGGTAACAATTTGAACTACTTCATGAGATTGTTATATACAAAGTACTGGCAGGAACAAAGTAATATAACTTGCCCCCTTGACTATCATATTTATTACTAGCTAATAAATTAATATGTGCACATGAAATTAACATTATATGTAGTTTTTTTAAAATTTATCAAACACTTTTAAAGTTGTAATTAGATGTTTCAACTGAGAGTGGATACATACAAAGGCTCCAGAATGAAGTACACCATTACTGTAGATAAAAATCATATATAGAGAGTTGATCTGCTATAAGATAAACAATTTTTTGTCATATGTTAACAATGTTTTGTTGTTGTGCAATAACAGTTTTTAAATTATAGCAGTTTGTTAGTGTAACAGATAAACAAAGAAACAACTGTAGCCCTGGCCCTTGTAGAGGTAACAATGTTTAATAACATAATCCCTACTACAATCATTAACAAATTAACAAATTAAAAATATTGAATACAAATACATTGTGACATACCAAATTAAGAAAAAAGTGAAAATTATTTAGTTAAAAAAGTTAATAATTAAAATAGTATATTAAAATAAAATTCTAAAAGAAGAATAAAAAATTAAACGTAGTAATTTCATGTCTAAATAGAATAGTTGTCATAGCATTAGTTCATGTAAACTTATATAAAGTTATCATAAGTCTCAAAGGAGTCTAGATAGACTATCACTGCATTAAAGATACTTCGATATTGTTCCTATTAATAATAAAGATATACAATATTATAATATATAATAAAATATGTAGATTTAATTATTATATTTATATATTAGTACTTACCACTGTTAATACACTGCCTGGTTTTTGTATTCGTTGAGCTTTTAAAACCTGGAACACATCTACAATTCTCTCAGTATTACATCTGTCTATAGTTGTAGCAAGAGCACAAAACATCCCTGAACGAGTAACTGTATCACTGTAATAGGGAGAACAGTATGATAGCTATGGTAATTAATATTTTAGTATATATTAATATAAACCTGTATTGTAATACATTAATAAATGAACTAACATGTCTAAATATTATTGTATTACTTTATTTAGATTACACATACACGCACACACACACACATTAGATGTCTGTTCCTCCTTTTACCTGCAATGAACTATTATAGGAGTATTTCCCATTTTACGTTGTACTTTATATACATTATCCAATACTGTTAGTATAGTTTGAATGTTGTTCATATGACCATTAACATCCCAGTTAGTAATTTGATATTGAGTAACTGTTTGCCCCTCTCCAGACTATGTATATGGAGAAAATTTGTGTAGTAACACAATATTAGAATCATATATACACATATATATGTGTTTGTGTCTGCATGTGTGTGTAACTATTCACCTTGTTGTTACTAATAACAATGGTCCTTTCATTATAGCCATCATGTTTAGTTTCATTCTGGAGTTTAATATTAAATTCACCAATAATGACACCTTGAACTAATGAAGGCCAATATTGATAGCAAACCTCCTAAATAGTATTAATTTACTTCAGTGTAAAATATGAGACACAAATGTTAACTGACCTTTCCATTCTCTCTCAAGTGACCAAGCATTACAATAGCAGATGTCTTTCTATCAGTCACCATTTTCCAAAAGTTACGACAGGTATTTTCCATTGGACCCTCTGCAATAATAAATGCTTTCTTCTGTTTATAACCCTAAAAAATAAAGAGAATAAGAAACTTATTATGATAATAATAAGCAATTAATATTTTCCACTATTATTAATTTTGTTCTTCTTCTGATTTTTTTATTATACTAACACTAACACTTAACACTTTGCATACTAGGCAGTCCTAATAATTCTTCTTGTTGTGTATGACAATTAAAAGAGATGAATAAAATTAAAACACATACTTTAACTACTAATGTATATAGAAACAAATGAATTTAATTAAACTTAACCACAACAATTGTCTTATATTTCTGCTCTGTTAAAAACATAACAAGTTTTGTATGAGGCTCTGTCCACCCTTCACTATTTGATGTAGCCAGTACTTACATTGACATAAACTGCATTGATATAGTCAGGATGTTCATCTTTAAGTGGAACACGATGTTTGTCAGCTATGAGATGAATAAAATAATGTTAATATGATATTATATTTTTGAAAATTGATACACACATACAGATCTTCTTAGCAACAAAAAGTTATATAAAAATGCCAATAATCTTCTATATACTAATGTTCCTTATGTTAAGGTGCTTGTTATGTACATCGTTTATTATAACAACAATCAAACTTGTACTGATAACACTAAATACGTGCTAATCTATATAAAAATAACTGTTGATATAATCTTAAGTATATTTAAAACAAATTATGGAATAGTTAGTTTTTATTATCATAATGATAGTTTCATTTTCAAAATAAACTGTCTAACAAACAGACAGATACTTACAAGGTAGAAACTTATTTGCTCGATTTTTGTCTAGATTTTGTAATGCTATATCACACATGATTTCATCTGGACATGGTGTTACTTGTTTCAATACCTAAACATACAGACAAATAGACAGTAGTAATATATCTGTTATATAAGTTAGAGAAATTATCAAGTACATTAGATATGATATATATATATATAGGAAAGGTTATTATATGCTTTGATTGAAATTACATATTGGAAGTTAAAAAAGTTCTTCATGTTGTTAGAAAGTAACTTAATCTTGTATCTTTCAATGTTATTAAAACCAAATGGAGTTTAGTTCTAAACTAATCACTATATGCTATTATATCATTAAGTTATATAGTCACTGTAGTCATTACAGTCTGTAAATATAAACAGCATGGGGCGGAATTAATTGTTTAGATTAGCCAATTAATTATATCTTTCAATGTTATTTATTTCCAAGAACAAACAGTACATCCTGTTTATACAAACTCATATACCTGAAACTGATGTATATATATATATATATATAGGAAAGGTTATTATATGCTTTGATTGAAATTACATATTGGAAGTTAAAAAAGTTCTTCATGTTGTTAGAAAGTAACTTAATCTTGTATCTTTCAATGTTATTAAAACCAAATGGAGTTTAGTTCTAAACTAATCACTATATGCTATTATATCATTAAGTTATATAGTCACTGTAGTCATTATAGTCTGTAAATATAAACAGCATGGGGCGGAATTAATTGTTTAGATTAGCCAATTAATTATATCTTTCAATGTTATTTATTTTCAAGAACAAACAGTACATCCTGTTTATACAAACTCATATACCTGAAACTGATGTATATATAGGAAAGGTTAGTATATGCTTTGATTGAAATTACATATTGGAAGTTAAAAAAATTCTTTATGTAAACAGAATAGAAATATAACTGTATAATATGTTATTAGAAAGTAACTAAGCTATTGAAGTTATATTTGATTCTTAACAAGTTAATGGGAAAACTATATTTTTATTGTTTTATAGTATAATCAACAACATTATTAGAAACTGTTACTAAAATTAATTGGAAAAAGTATTGTATTTCCATTAAAAGTATATCCAGACTATTTTAGTAAGAATAATGGACTTAATTAATGGTAATTATTCTTTAATTTGTTAATTATGTGTAATAATAAAACTGTATATTGCCATATCCCAAGAACAAACAGTACATCCTGTTTATATAAACTCATATACCTGAAACTGATGTTCAAATTTATTTTGTCCAGTACTTGGATCAGTATTGGTCATTTTATTGATAGTAATACGAACATTTGCAGTATCAATCTGAGTATCTCCACAGGTGATAGATTCCAATATAGCATCATTGATAAAGATATATTGATCCTGTGGAGAGTATAATGCAATATTAATTGTATATATCATATATAGTGTTAGATTATATATAATTTATATATACATGTGGATCATATTAATAATTAAGGTAAACGAGGATAGCAATTTGGGTCTTTGCTATTATGTAAGTGTTATGACTTCTTATTGAAGGAAAAGTATGAAAATTACACAAATAGTTTGTGAGGAAATGCTTCAAGGTATACCTTTAAACTGGCAAATTAGATTTTAAACATTTAAAAGTAGCTTTCTTTTAATTATATGATTTCTTACTAGAGTTTGGACCATCTTCATACGTTTATGTCTAAGTTGGTTGATGATATCCATTATATTAATATGTCCTTTTTGTTCTACTTGTTGTAGTACCATATCAATAGTAATAAATGTCCCTGTACGACCCACACCAGCACTAGAGAGAAAGAAAAGGTTAATGTAGGATTATAACAAAGGAAAGAGGAGATTGTTTTTTGTTAAAGTATCTGTTGATATGTTAACTTACCTGCAATGGACAAGCATTGGTCCCCTCTTTGGGTGGTACTCTTTCCTGATACGTTTATGGAAGGTAAGGATTGAGGTAGCATAATCAGGGACACCATGATCTGGCCAGGAAGTAAAGTGATATTGAGTCAATTGATGTGAGCTATCAGATAACTAGAAGAGACAATAATAGGAACATTCAGAGACTTTTAACTATCTCACCTTTACTTGAAGACTCCTAATAGTATAATCAGTAAATATTTGTTGATCCATTAAAGTCACTTGGAATGGACCAAAATCTTTGGAACCAGGATCAGGCCAGTATTGCTGACACTTTATATTTTTATTTTCTTTAAGATTGGTTACCATGACGATGATGGATGGTCTTTCTTGCCAGACCAATCGCCAGATATCGACTAATGTCTTCTTGAGAGGCCCTAAAATAATGTAACATTACTATCTCTTAAAATATTGATGTTGTAAGTATTCTCCAATGCTTATCTAAACAACTACCCAGTGTCTAGAAAGGTCATACTATCTAGATCACATGATATGTGGACTGACCTTGAGTAGCAATATATTGATGTTCTTTGTCATAACCCTATTAATACAATTTGGAAAGGAATGCATATAGTTTATCTAATAGTAAGTAATAATATAATTACTAGAATATAATTGTTGTAGTAGCATTAAACAGTTTTTAAAGCATTACAGAATATATACTTACATCAAGAAAAGAGGCATTTATATAGTCATTTTGACAGTCTTGTTGTCCAGGTATTGGATTAAGAATAATACGATTATCATCATCTATTAAATAATTAATAAAATGATGCCATAAAATATAAATGTTTAGACATTAAGAATGACACTATTTAGAATTATACACATGTATTATATATACACTGTACATGTATTTAGACTGTTATTATATAGTATGTGAGACAGCTGGTAGGTAAACATGGACATAAAGTTATATAGTGAACTAAATAACTTTAGTAAAATAATCTTATCTATTATTATAACAGTAGTAACTAACATATGGTCATATTATTAATTACATTGTAAAGTTAATTACATTAATTAATTACATTGTAAACTTTAGTAAAATAATCTTATCTATTATTATAACAGTAGTAACTAACATATAGTAAAGTAACTTGTTATTATAAGAGAGTAGCGATAGCAACTAACATATCATTGTTAAAATAAAGTAGTTGTTTTAACTAATTTATAATCACTTAACTTGTATACATGACTAAAAGATATATTGAAAAGTATTAACAACATACATTGTCTTGATTACTAATCACTATCAAACAATTACACAGTGTATTATAACTCCTCACTAATAATATATATAGTTTCACTAAATTGTGTGTCTCTTGTTAATATTAAATAACAATATTATAAAATAGAAAATACAAAGACTTACAAACTGTGATGTTAGTAAAACGATTGAGAGATTTGTTAGAGGGGATCAGTGCAACTGTTACAGGATGCTCATTTTCACCACTCTCCAGTGACTACATGTGATAGTAATAATCAAATATCACGAGCAGGTACTATTATATTTAGTATGTAACTTACATTGAATTGTAGTTTGAATTTATCGTTTGAATTGGCATGACTATCAGCCACAAATGTACCAAAATCTTTAACTAGAATTGGTTCTATATTAACTTGAAGTTTAACATTTTCATAAAAAGCTTTATCAGTTCCTTCTTTAGCTATCATTAGAATCACCTGTTTGTCTGCAGTCCCTTCAGAATTATTAGCTACAAACTCATAAGTTCCTTTATGTGACTCTTCAGCACAGACTATAATCAGGCTACCATCTTCCATGATCTCATGAGCATAGTCTTCAGTTACAAGTTCACCATCATGATACCAGTTAAATGTTAGAGGAGGTGTTCCTGTAACAAGAACATTGAATTCTACTCTATGTCCCTCCTTGACTGAAGTAGTACTAGGAAACTCTTCAATTACAGGAGGTATGGTAGCTGGTTTTGGCGGTGCAGTAGAAGATTCTTTAGTAATCACAAGTAAAGAAGGATAATAAAGGGAAGATTTTACAAATGAGATTGTATACCTTTAACTTCATCATATCCAGTATCTTCATTTCTAGTATATGATAGAGGTATGGTAGTTGGTTTTGGTGGTGCAGGAGTTTTTTGTTTAGTAGGAATTACTAGTAGAGAAGTGATAATAAAGGGAGGCTTTTACCAATGAGATTGTATACCTATAACTTCATCGTAGTATGTATCATATCCAGTTTCTTCATTTCTAGTATATGATACAGGTGGAGGTATCATTTTGTTGTCTTCAACAGAATTTTTTGATAATTGTCTTCGTTTTCTATAGTACAATATATTAAATGTATGTATACAATTATTACTAGGAAAATATTATATCATCTACTAACTGATATTGTATATATAATAAGTTAACTTACTTCATTACAATAATGACCACTAATATAACAACTACTATGATTGTTACTATGATAAGGGGAACAATAATACCAGCTGCTATTGCAGCTGCATTAGATACACTTGATGAAGTAGGAGGAGGAAATGAAGGTACTGTCCATATCATTGTAGTAGTGGTAGTAAGTGTCAGAATAACTGAAGGTTTAACTATAGAATAGAGAGGTCACAAACAATAGGTATCTACTCACATAATGTCACAGTGACATTGTTACTATGATCACTAGGTAGTACTGTACTACCCTCACTGCCATATGATACTACAAAGAAGTTATATGTACTGTTTAAAGTCAGTCCTGATGTTATATCCAACATTGTATTAATGGTAGTTCCTGCACTCATAACAGAACTACTACCATTACTGAGTTGATAGAACACCTCATAACCGGCTACTCCTGACACAGATGACCAGGAGAGTTGTACATGAGTCAGACCTGTGTTCAGTCTTGTAGCATTCAGACCAGTAGGAGTACCAGCAACTATAACACAGAGAGAGAATATGTATATCATCCTACTCAGTGATTAACTAACCTGTTATATTCTGTGATGTACTACTACTACTTGTAGCAGTTAGACCAGTTTCTCCAGGTACAGGACCATTAGTTACTCTGGCATTGGAGACAGTACACTGGTAAGTACCAGCTTGTCTCATCCTCACTGTCACTGTCACCTGTGTAACAGATTCTGGTCCATTCACTACCACACGAGACAGGTCACCACTAGCAATGGTGAATGGGTTACTTCCATCTGTACAAGTGACATTAGTGGGAGGTCCATTAGAGACATTGAAGGTGAGAGTGAAGACTGGAGGATTAGTATCTCTTGTGGAGATGAGAGAGAACTTCATGGAGGAGTCTACATCAGGACCATCTATATAAGAGTGAGATATATCATTACTTTATTACTACATGAACTCAGTCACTGACCATTGATATTGTAAACATAATTTGTGTATGCTCCTACCACTAGTGTTTGGTTCACTCCATTCTCATCAGGAATGATACAGGTATACAGACCTTCATAACCTGATATTCCAAGATTTCTAGCTAGTGCAATCTGACCTGTGAACCTCTTAGAGAATATTGGAGTTGGTGCACCATTCCTTTTACCAAAGTTTCCATCAAACAAAGGTACTTGAGTACCATTAGGATAATACCACAGTCCAATATTAGAACCATTATTAACACTCTGACACCACAAGGCATCATTAGTACCATCTTTAACATCAACATCAACATCAAAAAACTGTCCAGCATATATCATTGAGAAGTCTGGTATTATCCTATTCTCATAGGGTAGATACAGTTGTACACCTGTTATTATGAAGTATATATTAATGATCACTCTAACAACAACTACTTACCATTACTAGGTCTGTTGGTAGGTACTTGTCCATCTCCTAGTTGTACTAGTAGTAACATACAGGACATTAACACTTTTAACCACATCTTGTTTGTTGCAGACAAACTGTACAGCAGCTGAGAGAGGAAGTAATTTGCTCGTTAAGCTATTTATAATGAAAAACGCAGTCTTAATTAAAAGATGCTGTCATAACTATTTGTAGCAGTATTAAATACCTCTAATAGTACCAGTATCTACTGTGGCATTAGAAATGTAAGTACCAGTTTGTTTCATCCTCACTGTCACTGCCATCAGTGTAACAGATCCTGGTCCACTCATTACCACACAAAAAAGATCACCACTAGCAGGGGTGAATGAATTCCTTTCATCTGCACAAGTGATATTTCTAAGAGGTCCATCATAGACATTGAAGGTAAGAGTGAAGACCTGAGGGTTAGCATCTCTCGTGGAGATAAGAGAGAATCGACTGTATCTAGATCATCTTTATAAGAATAAGATATATCATTATTATTCATAAACTCAGTCATTATCATAAACAATTTCTATGTATGTTCCACTAGTGTGATTGTTGACTCTATTCTCATTAGAAATTACAAAGTGTATATTGGAAGTAAATCATTAATGTCAAAATTAATTCATGCTATTGTATTTTGTAGTGTTCCTAGACTCCACCCAAAACATTTTTAAATCTAAAACGTAGTACTAGTATACGTTCTATTGACCTCTGTGCTATTTTCATACTAATCACATATTATAGGTGTACAGACCTTTATAGACTGATAGCCCTCTGTTTCTGGTAGATAAAATCTGATCTATAAACCTCTTAGAAAATAATGGAGGCTGTCCATTAGAATGTTCCAGGTACTTGAATATCATTATGATAACAGATCTATGACAGTCAAAAATCAAAATTAGTACCCTGACATCACAAAACATCATTAGTACTTTGATTGTTCTTGTTAGTATCATTGAGAAGTCTGGTATTATCCTATTCTGATAGGGTAGATACAGTTGTACACTTGTTATTATGAAGTATATATTAATGATCACTCTAACAACAACTACTTACCATTACTAGGTCTGTTAGTAGGATGCTGTCTATCTCTTAGTTTTACTAGTAGTATAACACAGATAAAATCTGATCTTTAAACCTCTTAGAAAATAATGGAGGCTGTCCATTAGAATGTTCCAGGTACTTGAATATCATTATGATAACAGATCTATGACAGTCAAAAATCAAAATTAGTACCCTGACATCACAAAACATCATTAGTACTTTGATTATTCTTGTTAGTATCATTGAGAAGTCTGGTATTATCCTATTCTGATAGGGTAGATACAGTTGTACACTTGTTATTATGAAGTATATATTAATGATCACTCTAACAACAACTACTTACCATTACTAGGTCTGTTAGTAGGATACTGTCTATCTCTTAGTTTTACTAGTACATTGAACCATTTCATTATTGTTATAAACAAAATACTGAAAGGAAGTAATACAACTTACCCCTTGACAATCATATTAATTAAAAGTTAATGAATGAAGTTACATGTATAATTTAAATATATTTTGCATATAGTTTTAAAAATTTATCAAACACTTTTAAAGTTAGCATAGAGATCAAAACAATCAATATAAGTTAGTAATAGTTCATGACAATACACATAATGATCCTATAGGAAAGATGATGATGTAATAATTATGTTCTAGTATACGATAGAGGTGGAGGCATTATTTTGTTGTCTTCAACAGAATTTTTTGATAATTGCCTTTGTTTTCTATAGTACAATATATTAAATGTATGTATACAATCATTACTAGGAAAATATTATATCATCTACTAACTGATGTTGTATATATAATAAGTTAACTTACTTCATTACAATAATGACCACTATTATAACAACTACTATGATTGTTATTATGATGAGGGGACAATAATACTAGCTGCTATTGCAGCTATATTAGATTCACCTGATGAAGTACCATCTAAAGTTGATATAATTAATGAAAAAACAATCAATGAAAAAAACACACCTGTTGGAGTTGAAGTTAAACCAATTCCTATATTATATATTATTATAACACAGATATATAATGTCACTATATCTTACTAGTAGAAATTAAAATGATAACTAACTAGATCTAGAGCCCTAGAGTAACAATGCTTAATTACATAATTGTTACTTTAGTTATTGACACTAGATTTAAAACAACATCTAACACATTGATAACTGACATTAATAAAATAAAATATATTGAATACAAACACATTGTGACATGTCAAATTAAGAAAAAATTAAAAATGACTAAGTGAAAAATATTAATGATTAATACAATATACTAAAATAAAATGTACAAGAAATAAAAATTAGACGTATAGTCATTTTTTATGTAAATAGAATAATTGTCATAGCAATAGTTCATGTAAACTTATATAAAGTTGTCATAGACACTAATCTCAAAAATACAACACATTTAAAAAATAAAGTAATACAGACAAACTCATTATAACATGTCTAATTATCTAATACAATAAATAGAATGAATAATCTAAAATTAATTATTGAAGTGAGAAAATGATGATAATTAAAACAACATAATAATATACAATGTATGTATAATAAGAACTAAAACTAATTAGACACACCCATTTTATGTGTAAATAATTTGTCACAATAGTTAATCTAAATGAATAGTTGTCATAGCAATAGTTCATATAAACTTATGTAAAGTTAGCGTAAGTCTCAAAGGAGTCTAGATAGACTATCACTGCATTAAAGATACCTTGATATTGTTCCTATTAATAATAAAGATATACAATATTATAATATGTAATAAAATATGAAGATTTAATTATTATATTACATATATTTATATATTAGTACTTACCACTGTTAATACACTGCCTGGTTTTTGTATTCGTTGAGCTTTTAAAACCTGGAACACATCTACAATTCTCTCAGTATTACATCTGTCTATAGTTGTAGCAATAGCACAGAACATTCCTGAACGAGTAACTGTATCACTATAATAGAGAGAACAGTATAATAGCTATAGTAATTAATACTTTAGCATATATTAATATAAACCTGTATTGTAATACATTAATAAATGAACTGACATGTCTAAACATCATTATAGTACTCCATATATATTACAAATACATACATATAATACATTAGATGATCTGTTCCTCCTTTTACCTGCAATGAACTATTATAGGAGTATTTCCCATTTTACGTTGTACTTTATATACATTATCCAATACTGTTAGTATAGTTTGAATGTTGTTCATATGACCATTAGTATCCCAGTTAGTAATTTGGTATTGAGTAACTGTCTGCTTCTCTCCAGACTATGAATATAGGAAGAAAATTTGTAAATTTGTAATTCAGCAATTGTATAGTAACACAATATTAGAATTATATATATATATATATATATATATGTATATATATATAATGAATACTTTAATTATGTAACCATTTACTTTGTTACTAATAACAATAGTCCTTTCATTATAGCCATTGTGTTTAGTTTCTTTCTGGAGTTGAATATAAAATTCACCAATAGCTCTGGTCTCTGATATTGTTGGTGGCCAATATTGATAACATACCTCCTAAATATAATTAATTTACTTCAGTGTAAGATGTGAGACACAAATGTTAACTGACTTTTCCATTCTCTTTCAAGTGACCAAGCATTACAATAGCAGATGTCTTTCTATCAGTCACCATTTTCCAAAAGTTACGACAAGTATTTTCCATTGGACCCTCTGCAATAATAAATGCTTTCTTCTGCTTATAACCCTGAAAAATAAAGAGAATAAGAAACTTATTATGATAATAATAAGAAAGCATTAATTTATATCTCTGCTCTATTAAAAAGAGACTAAAATTTGTATAAGGCTCTGTCCACCTTTCACTATACTCTTGATATAGCCATTACTTACATTGACATAAACTGCATTGATATAGTCAGGATATTCACCTTTAAGTGGAACACGATGTTTATCAGCTATGAGATGAATAAAATAATGTTAATATGACATTAAATTATTGGTAATTGATACTTATAGGAATACACATATAGAGATGACCATAACATATTATTATATATATATATATATTATAATATATATTATATTGTGATATTAAAAATAATCTTCTACGCATACTGTGCAATGTTAATAGTTTTTGTTATGGTAATGATGCATTCATATAAAAATGCTAGCTATCTAACAAACAGACAGATACTTACAAGGTAGAAACTCATTTGCTCGATTTTTGTCTTGATTTTGTAATGCTATATCATGTCTGATTTCATCTGGACGTGGTGTTACTTGTTCCAATACCTAAACATACGGACAAATAGACAGTAGTATACTAATATATCTGTTATATAAGTTAGAGAAATTATCAATTAAATTAGATATAATATATATATATATATAGGAAAGGTTAGTATATGCATTTGTTTGGTTTTCTTCCAAGAACAAAACAGTACATCCTGTTTATATAAACTCATATACCTGAAACTGATGTTTAAATCCATTTTGTCCAGTACTTGGATCAGTATTGGCCATTTTATTGACAGTAATACGAACATTTGCAGTATCAATCTGAGTATCACCACAGGTGACAGATTCCAATATAGCATCATTAATAAAAATATATTGGTCCTATTGAAATTATAATGCAATGAAATAATTAATTGTATATATCATATATAGTGTTAGATTATATATAATTTATATATACATGTGATCATATTAATAATTAAGGTAAATGAATAAAACAATTTAGGCTTTTGTTATTATGAAAGTGTTTTGACTTCTTATTGAATAAAAAGTATGAAAATTACAAAAATTGTGTGAGGGAATGCTTCAAGGTATACTTATAGACTGACAAGCTAAACTGTTTTATAAGTAGCTTTCTTTTAATTATATGATTTCTTACTGGAGTTTGGACCATTTTCATACGCTTGTGTCGAAGTTGGTTGATGATATCCATTATATTAATACGTCCCTCTTGTTCTACTTGTTGTAGTACCATATCAATAGTAATAAATGTCCCTGTACGACCTACACCAGCACTAGAGAGAAATGAAGGAGTTAACATAGGATTATAACAAAGGAAAGAGGAGACATTTGTTCATTAAAGTGTCTGTTGATATGTCAGTTTACCTGCAATGGACAAGCATTGGTCCTCTCTTTGGACAATACTCTTTTCTGATACGTCTATGGAAAGTAAGGATTGAGGTAGCATAATCAGGGACACCATGATCTGGCCAGGAGGTAAAGTGATATTGAGTCAATTGATGTGAACTACCAGATAACTAGAAGAGATAACAATAGGAACAGTCAGAGACTTTTAACTATCTCACCTTTACTTGAAGATTCCTAATAGTGTAATCAGTAAATATTTGTTGCTTCATTAAATTCACTTGGAATGGACCAAAATCTTTGGAACCAGAATCAGGCCAATATTGTTGACACTTTATCTTTTCACTTTCCTTGAGGTTGGTTACCATAACAATGATGGATGGTTTTCTTGCCAGACCAATCGCCAGAAATCAACTAATGTCTTATCGAGAGGACCTAAAAATAATGTAACATTACTATCTCTAAAATATTGATGTTGTAAGTGTTGCCCTCTCTAATGGTTATCTAAACAACTACCCTGTTAGTAAACAGGTCATACTATCTAAATCACATGTTATGTGGACTGACCTTGAGTAGCAATATATTGATGTTCTTCGTCATAACCCTATTAATAAAATTTTGAAAGGAATGCTAAAATATATACAGATTATTTTTTACACGAGGTATCAGTTCTTATTTCAAACATTTGAACAATCAATGTAATGATTTATATAGAAGTAATAACATATATTATTATTATCATATTTATTCACACGAAGGAAGAGGTTCTTTCTATTCTTTAGACAATTTTCTGTAATCTCAAATGTTCTAGTAATCCCAAAGAAAAGGGCAGGATCTGCAACTGGATATGTACTGTACTTCAGCAGCTGCCAGATTATTCAATTATTCCAGGTACTTACTCACACACACACACACACATATATATACATATACATTCAAATGATATTAATAATAATTGTTATTGTTGGCATCTTAAAAAAGTTGTTTTTTAAAAAAAATTAAAATTATTATTACCATTAAATACAAACAAGTACATAACAAATCACAAAATGTTAGGATTGCAATACAAAAAAGACCATATTAGCAATGGCAGTATAACAATGTCTACATATTAGTCACAACTTAAGGCACTATTAATGACTATTATGTTGGAATTTTTATATTTCAATTTCTACTTAGTCTTAATTTGTATTGTCATCATATATATTATATTTTATGATTTTGTGAGAACATTTTATGTACTTATTGAATATATACTTACATCAAGATAGGAGGCATTAATATAGTCATTTTGACAGTCTTGTTGTCCAGGTATTGGATTAAGAATAATACGATTATCATCATCTATCAAAGGGTTAATAAAATGATGTCATAAAATATAAATGTTTAGACATTAAGAATGACACTATTTAGAATTATACATGTATTATATATACACTGTACATGTATTTGTGACCATAAATACGAAAATGTACCTAACGCACAATTTGAAGAATTTGAGATAGTCATATGACATGGTTATGCTTGTTTTTGGCTACAAAACTTTAGACTATTATTATATAATATATGAGACAGCTGGTAGGTAAACATGAACATTATGTTATATATTGAACTAAACAACTCTAGTAAAATATTATCTATTATTATAACAGTAGTAACTAACATATGGTCATATTATTAAATATATTATAAAGTTTATACATATAACTCCATTAATTTGTGTGTCATTTGATAAAGTTCAATAACAATATTGTAACATATATTATTATAAGAGGGTAGTAATTGTAACTAACATATCATTGTTAAAATAAATTGGTTGTTTTAATTAATTTATAATCACTTATATTGTATACTTAATAACTATAAATATTAACAACATAACTATTAACAACATACTGAATATACTGAAAACTATTAACAATATAAACTATCTTGATTACTAATCAACATAAAACAATTATACAGTAAAATAATTTTCTAATAATATTATAAAGTGTGTAAGTATACTTTCACTAACTCTATTAAATAACAACATATTAATACATAACATCTAATAATATAACTCCATAAAAATTGTGGTCCATGACATAAGGTCATATTATGGCAGGCTACCAGTCAAAATTAATATTTCAATAATGTGAACAATTCACTAATGGTTGTACATTGTACACTCAAGTGTTTAAGGTTTAGGTTTTGTGGTGAGGTCTAGTAACAGTATAATAGTACAGTATAATACTGATGATACCACTTCCATAATCATCTAAATATTTTGACACAAATGGCATACCTAATTATCTCCATTAAAATTATATTTGTACATGTACTTATATGTGATCACTATAGTTCTATGTACATATATGGGTAATGGGTTATGTAATAGCATAATTTATGGATGTGTTTTAGTGTAGTTAGGATATATGAGTTGACAAAATGAAGACTTACAAACATTGATATTTGTAAAACGATTGAGAGGTTTGTTAGAGGGCATCAGTGCAACAGTCACAGGATGTTCATTTTCACCACTTTCCAGTGACTAGTAATAATCAAATATAATAAGCAAGTATTAATAGTATTATATATGTATGTGTGTAATAGATAGAGTATATTGGAATAAAGAACAACATCACTGTACTTTCTCCTTAACTTATTTCAATTGCTTCTAATATACTTAAGTATTGTTGCTTTGAGAAAAAATAGCTCAGTCACAAAAGGGAGGCCAATAGTTGTTATTGAGTTAGTCTTTTGTACAATATTTTTTTGCTTAGACAAAAAAGCTTGTCTTTTCAGCTTAGAACTCCTGTGAAAGCTGAAATTCTTATAGGCTTATCAAAGTAAACCTATAACTTTTAATAAGCTTTTTCCATTAGCAAAAATTGAGTGATATCCATTTTTTTAAAGAATGCTGAACAAGTGGATCTAAAACTCTATCACAGTAATAAAGATAGGCCATTTTAACAGATTTATAGTCACTTAGACTATATACATGTTTACAAAATAAAATAAATACTATTGACAGTATAATATGCAAAAAGGGACCACTTGAGTCATTTCTGTCATTTTCACTTTTTCATGCCATTTTAAAGTATAGATAATGCTGAATTGTTTGATACCTTGGATAAATGCATGCATTGATAAAGAAGCAAGATATAAACGGAAATACAGTGGCTACTACAAAAAATTAATTTTGAGAATAGTGGAATTTAATTTTCCACCCCGCATACCGTACACTAATATATGAGAACGCGAATGCTTCTACGTGCTAATCTAGAAAGAAGTTTGGCTTTATAGACGCTTCAAAATGACTGTCAGGTACTATTCTCTTTGTTTTTTGGTTTAACTCAAATTCCCAAAAATGTTGAAATCATCACTTTTTCTGTCCATACTGAAATTTTTTGATTTGACAGAAGTGGTCCCTTTTCACAAATCCCTTTTTGCATATACGGTCACGGTATATTGTTTTCAATACTGAGTTATGTCCTTTAACAAACGACTTTTAAAAAGGACATCTATGTTGTAATATTGTTGTCCTATTATAAATACCATAGTGATAGCCCTCACACATAGGGCCCAACATCCATGAAGGGTCTAATTAATGGAATGTTAAGAGAATCTTCATAGCTCTAACTATTAACTATACAACTGTCAAGTGTTGTACTATTAATATAACATTGTATGTTATTATTATGTACATACTTTTGATTTCTTCAAGCAAATTTTAAGCTTCAATCTATTCCTTACAAAATAATCAAACCAGTATGTCTTTCTATCCTCTTTAAATAGTTACTTATGATGTCAATACATTTGTTACTATGGCAATAGCCAATCATATTGCAATTATATTTTTCAATTGCTAATAAGTATTTGTAATCTGATTGGTTAATAACAATTCAATCAGGATTTATTATATATACTAGTATATGATTTTAACATGTAACTTACATTGAATTGTAGTTTGAATTTATTGTTTGAATTGGCATGACTATCAGCCACAAATGTACCAAAATCTTTAACTAGAATTGGTCCTATATTAGCTTGAAGTTTAGCATTTTCATAAAAAGCTTCATCAGTTCCTTCTTTAGTTACCATTAGAATCACCTGTTGGTCTGCAGTCCCTTCAGAATTATTAGCTACAAACTCATAAGTTCCTTTATGTGACTCTTCAGCACAGACTATAATCAGGCTACCATCTTCCATGATCTCATGAGCATAGTCTTCAGTTACAAGTTCACCATCATGATACCAGTTAAATGTTAGAGGAGGTGTTCCTGTAACACGAACATTGAATTCTACTCTTTGTCCCTCCTTGACTGAAGTAGTACTAGGAAACTCTTCAATTACAGGAGGTATGGTAGCTGGTTTTGTTGGTGCAGTAGAAGGTTCTTTAGTAATAACAAGTAAAGAGGGATAATAAATGGAGGCTTTTAAAAATGAGATTTGATACCTTTAACTTCATCATATCCAGTATCTTCATTTCTAGTATATGATAGAGGTATCATTATGTTGTCTTTAACAGAATTTTTTGATAATTGTCTTTGTTTTCTATAGTACAATATATTAAATGTATGTATACAATAATTGTAACCTGATTTACAAAAAGGAACCACTTGTCAAAATATATGTGACCTGATTTGTAAACAAACCACTGTTAAAACATCTCAAACATGTCAGTTTTGTATACATACAGTTGCTATAAATGCATAACTACTCTATATTTATACAAAACTGTTTTTTGGTATCTTTTAACAGTGGTTTCAATTATTGAGACAGTATTATATTGATGTTGTGTAAACAAATTAACTTACTTAACAATGATCACTATTATAACAACTACTATGATTGTTATTATGATGAGGACAACAATAATACCAGCTGCTATTACACCTATATTAGTAGACCCATCTGATGAGGGCTGGGTACCACCACCACTAGTAGAGATAGTTGATGTTGTTATCACTAAGTATGTATGGAATATAATGTAATATGAACATAAATGAGGATACCATTCATTACTTTTTGTTAAAGTAATATGTAGCAATATTGATGTTGAAGTAGTAGTTAACATGGATGATGTCAAAGTAGTAGTTAACATGGATGATGTTGACCTAATAGGTAGCTTTGTTACTGTTGAAGTAATAGTTGAATCAGATGATGTTGAAGTAAGAGGTAACATTGTCAATGTTGAACTAGTAGTTAACATGGATGATGTTGAAGTAATAGTTGACATGTATGACATTGAAGCAATAGGTAAGATTGCTGATATTGAAGTAATAGTTGACAAGGATGATGTTGAAGCAATAGGTAAGATTGCTGATATTGAAGTAATAGTTGACAAGGATGATGTTGAAGCAATAGGTAGCATTGCTGATATTGAAGTAATAGTTGACAAGGATGATGTTGAAGCAATAGGTAGCATTGCTGGTATTGAAGTAATAGTTGACTCAGATAATGTTGAAGTAATAGGTAGCATTGTTAATATTAAACTTATAGTTGACATTGTTGATGATAAAGTATTAGTTAATAATACAATAGCTATAGAGGAAAGAATAGTTATTGAAAGGACAGACAAGAGACCTACGTATGTTACTGGTAGAGATCTGAGTATCAATCCATTCTCCTGGTCCTACACTCGTATATGCTCTTACTCCAATGGTATAGTTAGTATCAGGTAGTAGTCCTCCTATACTGTATTGTGTGTTAGTTGTATTAGTCATATTGTATGGACCATTACTGTTAGACTCTCTATAACGTATCTCATACATGATAATGACACCATTGGGTACTGTGGGTATATTCCATGTAATGTTGATCACTTGTATCTCTATACCACTTTGTATTAGACCAGATACCATACCAGGTTCTACAATATATCAATAATTCATTATATATCAGTAGTAACTGACTTACCAGCTTCTCTTGTCTGTTGTATTACCTCACTACTTTCTGGTCCAGTCCCAGCATCATTATATGCTATTACTGTCACAGTGTAGTTAGTGTAAGGTGTGAGCGTTGTGAGGTTGTACTGTCTGTTGTCTCCTCCAGTGATGTTAACAGTGTCACTGAATGATGTGTTAGTGTAGTAGAACAAGTAACCAGTGATGGGTCCATTCTGTCCAGAGCAAGGTACCTCATCCCATGATACAGTCATGGACCTTGCCTCAACTGATGATATAATGATATTACTGACAGATGAATTAGGTGCTGTAGATAATGTGAGAAGAAGATAATAATTGTGAGTGTATTATAGTTTACCAGAGGAGAGTGTAGTGGTATTTTCAATACCCAGGACTATAGTGTCATTACCATATATTCCATTAAGACCAACAATACAGTAAGTACCAGGATCAATACCAGTAAATGTATATGGTGATGAGATTGATGAATTAGTGGATACAATAGAAAAGAATGTTTCACATAATCTACGACATTGACGATAACCTTGATATGTTTGAGGAGCAAATGAAGGTGGTGTCCATGTAATATTAATAGTGGCATTAGTGGCAGTAACTGTTAGAATGACTAAGGGTTTAACTATAAAATAGAGAAGTCACAATAATAAACAATAGACTATTTACTTACAGAATCTCACAGTGATATTGTTACTATGATCACTAGGTAGTACTGTACTACCCTCACTGCCATATGATACTACAAAGAAGTTATAGGTACTGTTTGAAGTCAGTCCTGGTGTTATATTCAACATTGTGTTAGTGGTAGTTCCTGCACTCATAACAGAACTACTACCATTACTGAGTTGATAGAACACCTCATAACCAGCTACTCCTGACACAGATGACCAGGAGAGTTGTATATGAGTCAGACCTGTGTTCAGTCTTGTAGCATTCAGACCAGTAGGAATACCAGCAACTATAACAGAGAGAGAACATGTATAACATCCTACTTAGTGATTAACTAACCTGTTATAGGCTGTGATGTACTACTACTACTTGTAGCATTTGGACCAGTTTGATTAGTAATAGGACCATTAGTTACTCTGGCATTGGAGACTGTACACTGGTAGGTACCAGCTTGTCTCATTCTCACTGTCACTGTCACCTGTGTAACAGATCCAGGTCCATTCACTACCACACGGGACAGGTCACCACTAGCAATGGTGAATGGATTACTTCCATCTGTACAATTGACATTAGTGGGAGGTCCATCAGAGACATTAAAGGTGAGAGTGAAGACTGGAGGATTAGTATCTCTTGTGGAGATGAGAGAGAACTTCATAGAGGAGTCTGCATCAGAACCATCTATATAATAGTGAGATATATCATCACTTTATTACTACATGAACTCAGTCACTGACTATTGATATTGTAAGTAACACCTCTGTATCCTCCTACCACTAGTGTTTGGTTCACTCCATTCTCATCAGGAATGATGCAGGTGTATAGACCTTCATAACCTGACAGTCCAGCTCTTCTAGCTAGTGCAATCTGACCTTTGAACCTCTTAGAGAATATTGGACTTGGTGCTGAGCTATCGTCAAATGCTCCAGTAAACAAAGGTACTTGAGTACCATTAGGATAATACCACAGTCCAATATTAGAACCATTATTAGCACTCTGACACCACAAGGCATCATTAGTACCATCACTGTTCAAATCAATATTATAAAACTGTCCAGCATATATCATTGAAAAGTCTGGTATTGTATTATTCTCATAGGGTAGATACAGTTGTACACCTGTTATTATGAAGTATACATTAATGATCACTCTAACAACAACTACTTACCATTACTAGGTCTGTTGGTAGGAGGTTCTTGTCCATCTCCTAGTTGTACTAGTAGTAACATACAAGACATTAACACTTTTAACCACATCTTGTTTGTTGTAGACAAACTGTACAGCAGCTGAGAGGAAATATATCTTCATATTAAGGCGGAGCAATCTATCAACAACAAGTCTTTAAGATAAAATGAAGTGATGTCGGAGTTAAAACCTTTAACTCATTTGCGTCCATGAAAATTAATATTCATTATAAGGAATTATTAATAAATGAAATTTTAAAATGCTCACACAAAATTTTCAATATAATTATGTAGTTTTAAAATTAATCAAACACTTTTAAAGTTACCATAAAGATCAAAACAATCAATATAAGTTAATAATACTTCATGACAATACACATAATGATCCTATAGGTAATGATGTAATAATTATCTCATTATAAATAATAACTAACTGGATCTATTTATAATTAAGAGAGGATTCTAATTTAAAATATTCACTTCTCCTTCCATCATAAGATATTCCCACTGAGAGTGATAGATATGAAGTCTTCTAAATGACTTCACTGTAAAGCATTTAAAGTACTAACATACAAACTACAGCAATAACTTTGTTACCTGAGTTCATTTGAACATATCATTGAGTTAGATAATAGCTTTAGTACTAGTAGGATGACTGTGCTCTGGTCAGACAGTATAAAGAAACTTAGTCATAATATTACCTTCACAATCTCTCTATGTTTAATAATTACAATTTTATATGATCAATATTAATTGCACCAGATTTCTAACTTGTTGCTAGAATTTTTTTTAATAAGAAAGTCTTCATTTGATCTTTAGAACCAAAAGATATAACACAAATCCTCACTTTATTATTATTATATCCTATATTAACTAGTAGCTTAGTTTATAATAACACTTTTATCTTCTCTGTGATGTTTGTTTAAAATTTCTTAATATTGTAAGTTTCTCTCTAAATGGTACACTTACAAATACTGCTGTAAGATAAACAGAACTTTTATGATATATTTTGTAGTTGTACAATAAATAGTTTTTAAATTATAGCAGTTTGTCATGGTAACAGACATACAAAGAAACAAATGTAGCCCTAGAGTAACAATGCTTAATTATATAATTGTTGCTTCAGTCAGTTATTGACACTAGAATCAAAACAACATCTAACACATTGATAACTGACATTAATAAAATAAAGCATATTGAATACAAACACATTGTGACATGTCAAATCAAGAAAAAATTAAAAATGACTAAATGAAAAATATTAATGATTAAAATAATATACTAAAATAAAATGTACAAGAAATAAAAATTAGACATATAGTCATTTTTTATGTAAATAGAATAGTTGTCATAGCAATAGTTCATGTAAACATATATAAAGTTGTCATAGACACTAGTCTCAAAAATACAATACATTTATAAAATAAAGTAATACAGACAAACTCATTATAACATGTCAAATTATCTAATACAATAATGGAATAAATCTAAAACTAATTATTGAAGTGAGAAAATGATGATAATTAAAACAACATAATAATATATAATATATGTATAATAAGAACTAAAACCAATTAGACACACCCATTTTATGTGTAACTAAATTGTCACAATAGTTAATCTACATAAATGAATAGTTGTCATAGCAATAGTTCATGTAAATTTATGTAAAGTTAGCGTAAGTTTCAAAGGAGTCTAGATAGACTATCACTGCATTAAAGATACCTTGATATTGTTCCTATTAATAATAAAGATATACAATATTATAATATGTAATAAAATATGAAGATTTAATTATTATATTACATATATTTATATATTAGTACTTACCACTGTTAATACGCTGCCTGGTTTTTGTATTCGTTGAGCTTTTAAAACCTGGAACACATCTACAATTCTCTCAGTATTACATCTGTCTATAGTTGTAGCAAGAGCACAGAACATTCCTGAACGAGTAACTGTATCACTACAATAGAGAGAACAGTATAATAGCTATAGTAATTAATACTTTAGTAAATATTAATATAAAGCTGTATTGTAATATAATAGTAAATGAACTAACATGTCTAAACATCATTATAGTACTCTCTGTATATTACAAAATACGTATATAATACATTAGATGATCTGTTCCTCCTTTTACCTGCAATGAACTATTATAGGAGTATTTCCCATTTTACGTTGTACTTTATATACATTATCCAATACTGTTAGTATAGTTTGAATGTTGTTCATATGACCATTAGTATCCCAGTTAGTAATTTGGTATTGAGTAACTGTCTGCTTCACTTCAGACTATGTATATAGGAAAAAAATTGTAAATTTGTAATTCAGCAATTGAATAGTAACACAATATTAGAATATATATATATATATATATATATATATATATATATATATATATATATATATATATATAATGAATACCTTAATTGTGTAACCATTTACCTTGTTGCTAATAACAATAGTCCTTTCATTATAACCATCATATTCAGTTTCTTTCTGGAGTTGAATATAAAATTCACCAATAGCTCTAGTCTCTGATATTGTTGGTGGCCAATATTGATAACAAACCTCCTAAAAATAATTAAATTACTTTAGTGTAAGATGTGAGACACAAATGTTAACTGACTTTTTCATTCTCTCTCAAGTGACCAAGCATTACAATAGCAGATGTCTTTCTATCCATAACCATTTTCCAAAAGCTACGACAAGTATTTTCCATTGGACCCTCTGCAATAATAAATGCTTTCTTCTGCTTATAACCCTGACAAAGCAAAGAATATTTATTGCAGCAATAATAAACGAATAACAGCTTCCATCATTACTAACTTCATCTTTGCTCTGTTAATTTTTATATAACACACTTTACATACTAGACAATTCTAATACTTCTTGTTAGTTATTGAAAGTGATGAATAAAATTAAAACACCTACTTTAACTACTAATGTATATGGCAACAAATGAATTTAATTAAACTTAACAATAGCTTTATATCAGTGTAACTGTATAGAGTAAAGAGAGTAAGGTTGTATAATGCTCTATCTACCCTTGTTTGTCTATCCCCTTGATATAGCCAGTACTTACATTGACATAAACTGCATTGATATAGTCAGGATATTCACCTTTAAGTGGAACACGATGTTTATCAGCTATGAGATGAATAAAATAATGTTAATATGACATTAAATTATTGGCAATTGATACTTATAGGAATACACATATAGAGATGACCATAACATATTATTATATATATATCATAATATATTGTGATATTAAAATAATCTTCTATGCATACTGTGCAATGTTAATAGTTTTTATTATTGTATTATAAAGTTTCATTTAAAAATGCTAGCTATTTAACAAACAGACAGATACTTACAAGGTAGAAACTCATTTGCTCGATTTTTGTCTTGATTTTGTAATGCTATATCACGTCTGATTTCATTTGGACGTGGTGTTACTTGTTCCAATACCTAAACATATAGACAAATAGACAGTAGTATATTAATATATCTGTTATGTAAGTTAGAGAAATTATCAATTAAATTAGATATGATACATATATATATATAAGAAAGGTTAGTATATGCATTAGTTTGGTTTTCTTCCAAGAACAAAACAGTACATCCTGTTTATATAAACTCATATACCTGAAACTGATGTTCAAATCCATTCTGTCCAGTACTTGGATCAGTATTGGTCATTTTATTGATAGTAATACGAACATTTGCTGTATCAATCTGAGTATCTCCACAGGTGATAGATTCCAATATAGCATCATTAATAAAAATATATTGGTCCTATTGAAATTATAATTCAGTGTCATAATTAATTGTATATATCATATATATTAGATTATATCTAATTTATATATACCTGTGATGATATTAATAATTTAGGTAAACGAATAAAACAATTTAGGTCTTTGTTATTATGAAAGTGTTTTGACTTTTTATTGAAGGGAAAGTATGAAAATTACAAAAAGTGCGTGAGGGAACGAACGCTTATAGACTGGCAAGCTAAACTGTTTTATTAGTAGCTTTCTTTTAATTATATGATTTCTTACTAGAGTTTGGACCATCTTCATACGTTTATGTCGAAGTTGGTTGATGATATCCATTATATTAATATGTCCCTCTTGTTCTACTTGTTGTAGTACAATATCAATAGTAATAAATGTCCCTGTACGACCTACACCAGCACTAGAGAGAAAGGAAGGAGTTAATGTAGGATTATAACAAAGGAAAGAGGAGATATTTGTTTGTTAAAGTATCTGTTGATATGTCAGTTTACCTGCAATGGACAAGCATTGGTCCTCTCTTTGGATGATACTCTTTTCTGATACGTCTATGGAAGGTAAGGATTGAGGTAGCATAATCAGGGACACCATGATCTGGCCAAGAAGTGAAGTGATATTGAATCAATTGATGTGAACTACCAGATAACTAGAAGAGATAACAATAGGAACAGTCAGAGACTTTAAACTATCTCACCAGTACTTGAAGATTCCTAATAGTATAATCAGTAAATACTTGTTGCTTTATTAAATTCACTTGGAATGGTCCAAAATCTTTAGAACCAGAATCAGGCCAATATTGTTGACACTTTATCTTTTCACTTTCCTTAAGATTTGTTACCATAACAATGATGGATGGTTTTTCTTGCCAGATCAATCGCCAGAAATCAACTAATGTCTTATCGAGAGGACCTAAAACTTATGTAACATTATTATCTCTTAAAATATTGATGTTGTAAGCATTGCCCAATGCTTATCTAAACAACTACCCAGTGAGTAAACAGGTCCTACAATCTAGATCACATGTTATGTGAACTGACCTTGAGTAGCAAAATATTGATGTTCTCCAGCATAACCCTATTAATATAATTTGGAAATTAATTCTAAAATATAACTTTGTATTAACATGAGACAGTTTATGAAAAGCAATATCAGGTATGGGATAGCACTGTCTATGTGGGAATGACCCAATGTTCTTATTTTTATTTAGTTTAAACTATGATAAATAGAAAACTTTTAAACATTGTTTTTATACAGAAGATTATATTTTACATGAGGTATCAGTTCTTTTTTTTGAAACATTTGAACAATTAATGTAATGATTTATATTGAAGTAATAACATATATTATTATTATCATATTTAGACAATTTTCTGTAATCTCAAAGAAAAGGGCAGGATCTACAACTGGTTATGTATTTTAGTAGCTACCAGATTAGCTCAATTATTCCAGGTACTTACTCACACATAATATATATATATATATATACATACATTCAAATGATATTAATAATAATTGTTATTTTTGGCATCTTAAAAAGTTGTTTTTAACAAAAAAAAACATTATTTAAAATTATTATTACCATTAAATACAAACAATTACATAACAAATCACAAAATGTTAGGATTGCAGTACAAAAAAGACCACATTAGCAATGACAGTATAACAATGTCTACATATTAGTCACAACTTAAGACACTATTGATGACTATTATGTTGGAATTTTTATATTTCAATTTCTACTTTGTCTTACTTTGTAATGTCATCAACATATACTATATTTTATGATTTTGTGAGAACATTTTATGTACTTATCGAATATATACTTACATCAAGATAGGAGGCATTAATATAGTCATTTTGACAGTCTTGTTGTCCAGGTATTGGGTTAAGAATAATACGATTATCATCATCTATTAAATAATTAATAAAATGATGCCATAAAATATAAATGTTTAGACATTAAGAATGACACTATTTAGAATTATACATGTATTATATATACACTGCACATGTATTTAGACTGTTATTATATAGTATGTGAGACAGCTAGTAGGTAAACATGAACATTATGTTATATATTGAACTAACAACTTTAGTAAAATAATCTTATCTATTATTATAACAGTAGTAACTAACATATTGTCATATTATTAAATATATTATAAAGTTTATACATATAACTCCATTAATTTGTGTATCATTTGATAAAGTTCAATAACAATATTGTAATATAATTATATTATTATAAGAGGGTAGTGATAGTAACTAACATATCATTATTAAAATAAATTAGTTGTTTTAACTAATTTATAATCACTTAGGTTGTATACATAATAACTATAAATATATTGAAAACTATTAACAATATAAACTATCTTGATTACTAATCAGTATAAAACAATTATACAGTAAAATAAATTTTCTAATGATATTATAAAGTGTGTAAGTATACTTTCATTAACTCTTTAAAATAACAATATATTAATACATAACACCCACAGCATCTAATAAAGGTAAACAGCTCTTAATAAGATGTGGTGAATTAAGTCATATAGAGTTCATTATATTATGAATTAAAAAACATGTTATCAGATATAACTACATAAAGATTGTGGTCCATGACACAAGGTCATTATGGCAGGCCACCAGTGTCAAAATTAATATCTCAATAATGAGAATGACTCACTAATAATTGTACATGGTACACTCAAGAGTTTAAGGTTTAGATTTTAGGGTGGGGTCTAGTAACAGTATAATACTTTTGATATCATTCCCACAATCATCTAACCATTTTGACACAAATAGGTTACCATATCATCTCCAATAAATTGTACATGTACTTATATGTAATCACTATAGTTCTATGTATATATATGGGTAATGGGTTATGAAGTTATAGCGCTATACTGTCATGTACATATATGGGTAATGGGTTATGTAATAACATAATTTGTGGAGGTATTTTAGTGTAGATAGGATATGTGAGTTAACAAATACAAAAACTTACAAACTGTGATATTTGTAAAACGATTGAGAGGTTTGTTAGAGGACATCAGTGCAACAGTCACAGGATGTTCATTTTCACCACTTTCCAGTGACTACATGTGATAGTAATAATATAATGAGCAAATATTACTAGTATTATGTATGTATGTGTGTAATAGATAGAGTATATTGAGATAAAGAACAACATGATTGTACTTTTTATACTTAAGTGTTGTTGCTTTAAGAGAAGATAGCTTGGTGACAAAAGGTCATAGTTGTTTGTAGTTCTATTTTTCACTGCTTATAAGTATTTGTAATATGATTGGTTAATAACAATGAAATTAGGATTTATTGTACATACTAGTATATGATATTAACATGTAACTTACATTGAATTGTAGTTTGAACATATCATTTGAGTTACCATGACTATCAGCCACAAATGTACCAAAATCTTTAACTAGAATTGGTTCTATATTAACTTGAAGTTTAGTATTTTCATAAAAAGCTTCATCAGTTCCTTCTTTAGTTACCATTAGAATCACTTGTTGGTCTGCAGTCCCTTCAGAATTATTAGCTACAAACTCATAAGTTCCTTTATGTGACTCTTCAGCACAGACTATAATCAGACTACCATCTTCCATGATCTCATGAGCATAGTCTTCAGTTATAAGTTGATCATCATGATACCAGTTAAATGTTAGAGGAGGTGTTCCTGTAACAGAAACATTGAATTCTACTCTATGTCCCTCTTTGACTGAAGTAGCACTAGGGAACTCTTCAATTACAGGAGGTATGGTAGTTGGTTTTGGCAATGCAGTAGAAGGTTCTTTAGTAATCACAAGTAAAGAAGGACAATAAAGGGAGGCTTTTACAAATGAGATTGTATTGTATACCTTTAACTTCATCATATCCAGTATCTTCATTTCTAGTATATGATAGAGGTATCATTTTGTTGTCTTCAACAGAATTTTTTGATAATTGTCTTCGTTTTCTATAGCACAATATATTAAATGTATGTATACAATAATTATTGAGACAGTATTATATTGATGTAGTTTACGCAAATTAACTTACTTAACAATGATCACTGTTATAACAACTACTATGATTGTTATTATGATGAGGGCAACAGTAATACCAACTGCTATTACACCTATATTTGTAGATCCATCTGATGAGGGCTGGGTACCACCACCACTAATAGAGATAGTTGATGTTGTTATCACTAAGTATGTAAGGAATACAATGTAATATGAACACAAATGAAGATACCATTACTTTTTGTTGAAGTAATAGTTGACAAGGATGATGTTAATGTAATAGGTAACATGGTTGATGTTGAAGTAATAATTGACAAGGATGATGTTAATGTAATAGGTAGCATGGTTGATGCTGAAGTAATAATTGACAAGGATGATGTTAATGTAATAGGTAGCATGGTTGATGTTGAAGTAATAATTGACAAGGATGATGTTAATGTAATAGGTAGCATTGTTGATGTTGAAGTAATAGTTGACATGGATGATGTTAATGTAATAGGTAGCATTGTTGATGTTGAAGTAATAGTTGACATGGATGATGTTAATGTAATAGGTAGCATTGTTGATGTTGAAGTAATAGTTGACAAGGATGATGTTACAGACAAGGATGATGTTACTATAGAGGAAAGAATAGATATTGAAAAGTCAGACAAGAGACCTACTTATGCTACTGGTAGAGATTTGAGTATCATTCCATTCTCCTGGTCCTACACTGGTATATGCTCTCACTCCAATGATATAGTTAGTGTTAGGTAGTAGTCCTCCTATACTGTATTGTGTCTTGGTTGTATTAGTCATATTGTATGGACCATTACTGTTAGACTCTCTATAACGTATCTCATACATGATAATGACACCATTGGGTACTGTGGGTATATTCCATGTAATGTTGATCATTTGTATTTCTGTACCACTTTGTATTAGACCAGATACCACACCAGGTTCTACAGTATATCAATAATACATTATATATCAGTAGTAACTGACTTACTAGCTTCTTTTGTCTGTTGTATTACCTTACTACTTGCTGGTCCAGTCCCAGCATCATTATACGCTCTTACTGTCACAGTGTAGTTAGTGTAAGGTGTGAGTGTTGTGAGGTTGTACTGTCTGTTGTCTCCTCCAGTGATGTTGATAGTGTCATTGAATGTTGTGTTAGTGTAGTAGAGCAAGTAACCAGTGATGGGTCCATTCTGTCCAGAGCAAGGTACCTCATACCATGATACAGTCATGGACCTTGCCTCAACTGATGAGATGGTGATATTACTGACAGATGAAGTGGGTGCTGTAGATAATGTTAGAACAATATAATAATTATGAATATGATAATATAACATAGTTTACCAGATGAGAGTGTAGTGATAAACGCAGAAGTTAAGGAAGCTTGGTCACTACCAAATATTCCATTAAGACCAACAATACAGTAAGTACCAGGATTAATACCAGTAAATGTATATGGTGATAAGATTGATGAATTTTTTATGACTGGATCATACATCTTTTCACATAGTCTTTGACATTGACAATAGCCCTCATATGTTTGAGGAGCAAATGAAGGTTGTGTCCACATCATAGTAATAGTGGTGTTAGTGGCATTAAGTGTCAGAGTAACTAAGGGTTTAACTATAGAATAGAGACATCACAATATTAAACAATAGTCTATTTACTTACAGAATGTCACAGTGATATTATTACTATGATCACTAGGTAGTAGTACTGTACTACCCTCACTGCCATATGATACTACAAAGAAGTTATAGGTACTGTTTGAAGTCAGTCCTGACGTTATAGTCAACATTGTGTTATTGGTAGTTCCTGCACTCATAACAGAACTACTACCATTACTGAGTTGATAGAACACCTCATAACCAGCTACTCCTGATACAGATGACCAGGAGAGTTGTACATGAGTCAGACGTGTGTTCAGTCTTGTAGCAGTCAGATCAGTAGGAGTACCAGCAACTATAACAGAGAGAGAATATGTATACTATCCTACTCAGTGATTTATTAACCTGTTATAGGCTGTGATGTACTACTACTACTTGTAGCAGTGACACTACCAATAGTACCATTAGCTACTCTGGCATTGGAGACATTGCACTGATAAATACCAGCTTGTCTCATCCTCACTGTCACTGTCACCTGTGTAATGGAACTTGTTCCATTCACTACCACACGAGACAGGTCACTACTAGCAATAGTGAACGGGTTTCTTCCATCTGTACAAGTGACATCAGTGGGAGGTCCATCAGAGACATTGAATGTAAGAGTGAAGACTGGAGGGTTAGCATCTCTTGTAGAGATGAGAGAAAAGTACATAGAGGAGTCTGCATCAGGACCATCTATATAATAGTGAGATATATCATCACTTTATTACTATATGAACTCAGACACTGACCACTATTATTGTAAGCTTTATTTCCATATGCTCCTACCACTAGTGTTTGGTTCACTCCATTCTCATCAGGAATGATACAGGTATACAGACCTTCATAACCTGATAATCCTGTTTTTCTAGCTAGTGCAATCTGACCTTTGAACCTCTTAGCGAATATTGGTTTTGGTACATCACTTTCACCAAAGTTTCCATCAAACAAAGGTACTTGAGTACCATTAGGATAATACCACAGTCCAATAATAGAACCATTATTAGCACTCTGACACCACAAAGCATCAGAAATATTATCACTACTCTTATCTTTATCAAAAAACTGTCCACCATATATCATTGAGAAGTCTGGTATTATCCTATTCTCATAGGGTAGATACAGTTGTACACCTGTTATTATGAAGTATATATTAATGATCACTCTAACAACAACTACTTACCATTACTAGGTCTGTTGGTAGGTACTTGTCCATCTCCTAGTTGTACTAGTAGTAACATACAAGACATTAACTCTTTTAACAACATTTTGTTTGTTGCAGACAAATTGTACAGCAGCTGAGAGGAAATATTTCTTCATATTAAGGCGGAGCAATCTATCAACAATGTACACATAAATCTTTAAGATAAAAATAAAGTAATGTCGAAATTAAAACTACTCACTCGTCTGTGACCATGGGAGTTAATTATAATAATATTCATTACAAGAAATTATTAATAAATGAAATATTAATATGTCCACACAAAATTTTAAAAATAATGTGTAGTTTCTTAAAATTTATCAAACACTTTTAAAATTAGCATAAAGATCAAATGAATCAATATAAGTCAGTAGTACTTCATGACAATGCACATAATGATCCAATAGGAAAGATGATGATGTAATAATTATGTCATTATAAATGATAACTAACTAGATCTATTTACAATTGAGAGAGGATTCTAATTTAAAATATCCACTTCTAATTCTATCTTAAGATGGTCCCACTGAGAGTAGATACATATGAAGTGTTCTAAATGACTTCACTGTAAAGCATTTAAAGTACTAACATACAAACTACAGCAATAACTTTGTTACCAGAATTCATTTGAACATATCATTGAGTTAGATAATAGATTTAGTACTTGTAGGATGAATGTGTTCTGACCAGGCAGTATAAATGAACTGAATCATAATATTACCTTCACTCTCTGTCTAATAATTACAAATTTATATGATCATTATTACCTGCACCAGATTTCTAACTTGTTGCTAGAATTTTTTTTAATAAGAAGTCTTCATTTTATCTTTAGAACCAAATACTGCTGTAAGATAAACAGATATTTTGTCATATATTTTGTAGCTATACAATAAATAGTTTTTAAATTATAGCAGTTTGTCATGGTAACAGACATACAAAGAAACAACTGTAGCCCTGACCCATGTAGAGGTAACAATGCTTAATTACATAATTGTTACTTCAGTTATTAACACTAGATTTAAAACAACATCTAACACATTGACAACTAAAATTTAAAAAATAAAGTATATTGAATACAAACATATTGTGACATGTCAAATCAAGAAAAAAATTAAAAATGACTAAGTGAAAAATATTAATGATTAATACAATAAAAAATGTACAAGAATTTTAAAATTAGACATGTAATCATTTTTTGCATAAATAAAATAGTTGTCATAGCAATAGTTCATGTAAACTTACATAAAATTATCATAGACACTAGTTTCAAAAACACATGACATTTATAAAATAAAGTAATACAGACAAACTCATTATAACATGTCAAATTATCTAATACAATAATGGAATAAATCTAAAATTAATTATTAAAGTGAGAAAATGATGATGATTAAAACATCTTAATAATATATAATGAATGTATAATAAAAACTAATTAGACACACCCATTTTATGTGCAACTAAACTGTCACAATAGTTAATCTATGTAAATGAATAGTTGTCACAGCAATAGTTCATGTAAACTTATGTAAAGTTAGCATAAGTCTCAAAGGAGTCTAGATAGACTATCACTGCATTAAAGATACCTTGATATTGTTCCTATTAATAATAAAGATATACAATATTATAATATGTAATAAAATATGAAGATTTAATTATTATATTACATATATTACTATATATTAGTACTTACCACTGTTAATACACTGCCTGGTTTTTGTATTCGTTGAGCTTTTAAAACCTGGAACACATCTACAATTCTCTCAGTATTACATCTGTCTATAGTTGTAGCAATAGCACAGAACATCCCTGAACGAGTAACTGTATCACTATAATAGAGAGAACAGTATAATAGCTATAGTAATTAATACTTTAGTATATATTAATATAAACCTGTACTGTAATACATTAATATATGAACTAACATGTCTAAACATCATTTACAATACTCTCTAGAAAACATTTTGATAACATTTAAAATGATGCATACATATAATGATAGTCCAAAAAGGAAAGAAACATATCTATATATTAAAATTCCTACATAAGTCATTATGATATGATGAGTTTTGTATCTATAAAAAATTTCCTGGCTACTTATGTAGGGACTTAATATTTGATTTGTGTGTTCTTCCTTATACTTTGTTTTTGTCTTTTTTTTCATTGTCATCACCTTTCATTTTTTTCAAAATGTTTCTCATTACTTTTATTATTATTAGATTGAATTTGATGACCATTTTTTACCAGTGGCATCTCTACATACTACTCTGCTTAATAATAATATATAATACATTAGATGATCTGTTCCTTCTTTTACCTGCAATGAACTATTATAGGAGTATTTCCCATTTTACGTTGTACTTTATATACATTATCCAATACTGTTAGTATAGTTTGAATGTTGTTCATATGACCATTAACATCCCAGTTAGTAATTTGGTATTGAGTAACTGTCTGCTTCACTTCAGGCTAGGAAGAAAATTTGTAATTCAGCAATTGCATAGTAACACACACACATATATATATATATATATATATATATATATATATATAATACTTTAAATGTGTAACCATTTATTTACCTTGTTACTAACAACAATAGTCCTTTCATTATAGCCATCATGTTTAGTTTCATTCTGGAGTTTAATACTAAATTCACCAATAGTGACACCTTGAACTAATGAAGGCCAATATTGATAACAAACCTCCTAAATAATATTAATTTACTTTAGTGTAAAATATGAGACACAAATGTTAACTGACTTTTCCATTCTCTCTCAAATGACCAAGCATTACAATAGAAGATGTCTTTCTATCCATAACCATTTTCCAAAAGCTACGACAAGTATTTTCCATTGGACCCTCTGCAATAATAAATGCTTTCTTCTGCTTATAACCCTGACAAAGCAAAGAATATTTATTGCAGCAATAATAAACAAATAACAGCTTCCATCATTACTAACTTCATCTTTGCTCTGTTAATTTTTATATAACACACTTTGCACACTAGACAATTCTAATACTTCTTGTTAGTTATTGAAAATGATGAATAAAATTAAAACACCTACTTTAACTACTAATGTATATGGCAACAAATGAATTTAATTAAACTTAACAATAGCTTTATATCAGTGTAACTGTATAGAGTAAAGAGAGTAAGGTTGTATAATGCTCTATCTACCCTTGTTTGTCTATCCTCTTGATATAGCCAGTACTTACATTGACAAAGACTGCATTGATATAGTCTGGATGTTCACCTTTAAGTGGAACACGATGTTTATCAGCTAATGAGATAAATAAATTAATGTTAATATGACATTAAATTATTGGTAATTTATCTCAGTAATACACATATAGAGATGACCTTAGCAACAAGGTGAAATGTCAATAATCTTCTACATACTGTGCAATGTTAATAGTTTTTGTTATGGTAATGATGCAGTTTCATTTAAAAATGCTAGCTATCTAACAAACAGACAGATACTCACAAGGTAGAAACTCATTTGCTCGATTTTTGTCTAGATTTTGTAATGCTATATCACGTCTGATTTCATTTGGACGTGGTGTTACTTGTTCCAATACCTAAACATATAGACAAATAGACAGTAGTATACTAATATATCTGTTATATAAGTTAAAGAAATTATCAATTAAATTAGATATGATACATATATATATATAGGAAAGGTTAGTATATGCATTTGTTTGGTTTTCTTCCAAGAACAAACAGTACATTCTGTTTCCTATATATATATATATATTATATATATATAGGAAAGGTATATAGTTTGATTGAAATTACATATTGGAAGTTAAAAAAATTCTTCATGTTGTTAGAAAGTAACTCAATCTTGTATCTTTCAATGTTATTAAAACCAAATGAAGTTTAGTTCTAAACTAATCACTATATGCTATTATATCATTAAGTTATATAGACACTGTAGTCATTATAGTCTGTAAATATAAACAGCATGGGGCAGAATTAATTGTTTAGATTAGCCAATTAATTATATTTTTCAATGTTATTTATTTTCAAGAACAAACAGTACATCCTGTTTACTATAAACTCATATACCTGAAACTGATGTTCAAATCCATTCTGTCTAGTACTTGGATCAGTATTGGTCATTTTATTGACAGTAATACGAATATTTGCAGTAATAATCTGAGTATCTCCACAGGTGATAGATTCCAATATAGCATCATTGATAAAGATATATTGATCCTGTGGAGAGTATAATGCAATGAAATAACTAATTGTATATATCATATATAGTGCCACATTATATCTAATTTATATATACATGTGATCATATTAATAATTAAGGTAAATGAATAAAACAATTTAGGCCTTTGTTATTATGAAAGTGTTATGACTTCTTATTGAAGGAAAAGTATGAAAATTACAAAAAGTGTGTGAGAGAATGCTTCAAGGTATACTTATAGACTGACAAGCTAAACTGTTTTATAAGTAGCTCTCTTTTAATTATATGATTTCTTACTAGAGTTTGGACCATCTTCATACGTTTATGTCGAAGCTGGTTGATGATATCCATTATATTAACATGTCCCTCTTGTTCAACCTGTTGTAGTACCATATCAATAGTAATAAATGTCCCTGTACGACCTACACCAGCACTAGAGAGAAAGGAAGGAGATAATGTAGGATTATAACAAAGGAAAGAGGAGACATCTGTTGTTAAAGTATCTGTTGATATGTCAGTTTACCTGCAATGGACAACCATTGGTCCTCTCTTTGGATGATACTCTTTTCTGATACGTCTATGGAAGGTAAGGATTGAGGTAGCATAATCAGGGACACCATGATCTGGCCAGGAAGTAAAGTGATATTGAGTCAATTTATGTGAGCTATCAGATAACTAGAAGAGACAATAATAGGAACATTCAGAGACTTTTAACTATCCCACCTTTACTTGCAGATTCCTAATAGTGTAATCAGTAAATATTTGTTGATCCATTAAAGTCACTCGGAATGGACCAAAATCTTTGGAACCAGATTCAGGCCAATATTGACGACACTTTATCTTTTCACTTTCCTTGAGGTTGGTTACCATAACAACGATGGGTGGTTTTTCTTGCCAGATCAGTCGCCAGAAATCAACTAATGTCTTAACTAGCGGACCTAAAAATAATGTAACATTATTATCTCTTAAAATATTGATCTTGTAAGTGTTGCCCTCACTAATGCTCATCTAAACAACTACCCAGTGAGTAGACAGGTCATACAATCTAGATCACATGTTATGTGGACTGACCTTGAGTAGCAACATATTGATGTTCCCCAGCATAACCCTATTAATATAATTTGGAAAGGAATTCTAAGATATAACTTTGTATTAACACGAGACAGTTTATGAAAAGCAATATCAGATATGGGATAGCACTGTCTATGTGGGAATGACCCAATGTTCTTATTTCTATTTAGTCTAAGCTATGATAGGTAGAAAACCTTTAAACAGTGTTTTTATACAGAAGGTTATATTTTATATGAGGTATCAGTTCTTATTTCAAACATTAGAACAATCAATGTAATGATTTATATAGAAGTAACAACATATATTATTATTATAACATGAAGGAAGAGGTTCTTTCTATTCTTTAGACAATTTTCTGTAATCTTAAAGAGAAAGGGCAGGATCTGAAACTGTGTGACTATTATGTTGGAATTTTTATATTTCTATTTCTACTTAGTCTTAATTTGTATTATCATCATAATTTTATGATCTTGTGAGAACATTTTATGTACTTATTGAATATATACTTACATCAAGATAGGAGGCATTTATATAGTCATGTTGACAGTCCTGTTGTCCAGGTATTGGATTAAGAATAATACGATTATCATCATCTAATAAATAATTAATAAAATGATGCCATAAAATATAAATGTTTAGACATTAAGAATGACACTATTTAGAATTATACATGTATTATATATACACTGTACATGTATTTAGACTGTTATTATACATAGTATATGAGACAGCTGGTAGGTAAACATGTACATAAAGTTATATAGTGAACTAAACAACTTTACTAAAATAATCTTATCTATTATTATAACAGTAGTAACTAACATATAGTCATATTATTAAATATAATATAAAGTTTATACATATAACTCCATTAATTGTGTATCATTTGATAAAGTTCAATAACAACATTGTAATATAATTATAATATTATATTAGGGTAGTAATTAAGTTTTATAGAGTACATTACATTATGTGTTAAATAAAACATGTTATTGGATATAACTACATAAAGATTGTGGTCCATGACACAAGGTCATATTATGGCAGGTCACCAGTGTCAAAATTAATATCTCAATAATGGGAGTGACTCACTACTAGCTGTGCATTGTATACTCAAGTTGTTAGGGTTTAGATTTTAGGGTGGGGTCTAGTAAAAGTATAATTCTGATGATATCACTCCCACAATCATCCAATCATTTTGACACAAATAGCATACCATATCATCTCCAATAAAATTATATTTGTACATGTACTTGTGTGTAATCACTATAGTTCTGTGTACATATATGGATAATGGGTTATGAAGTTATATTACTATAGTGTCATGAATATATATGGGTAATGGGTTATGACGTATAGTGTCATGTACATATATGGGTAATGGGTTATGTAATAACATAATTTGTGGAAGTATTTTAGTGTAGATAGGATATGTGAGTTAACAAATAGAAAAACTTACAAACTGTGATATTTGTAAAACGATTGAGAGGTTTGTTAGAGGGCATCAGTGCAACAGTCACAGGATGCTCATTTTCACCACTTTCCAGTGACTACATGTGATAGTAATAATATAATAAGCAAATATTAATAGTATTATATATGTATGTGTGTAATAGATAGAGTATATTGGAATAAAGAACAATATGATTGTACTTTTTATACTTAAGTGTTGTTGCTTTAAGTGAAGATAGCTTGATGACAAAAGACCATAGTTGTTATTGAGTTATTCTTTCAGTATTTTACTTAGACAAAAGAGCTTGTTTATTCAGAAAGATTCATTTTAACTTATTTATAGTCACTTAAACTATATACATGTTTACAAAATGACATTAATACCATAATAAGAACATATATTGTTCTCATTACTAATTACTATGGAATTGATAGTTATGTTCTTTAACAAAAAACATTCAAAAAGGACATCTATGTTATAATATGATTGTTCTATTATAAATTCCATAGTGATAGCCCTTACACAATAGGCCCAACATCCATATAAGGTCCAATTAATGAGATGGTAACAGAATCTTCATAGCTCTAACTATTAACTACACAACTATCAAGTGTCAAGTACTATTAATATAACATTGTATGCTTTTATTATGTATATACTTTTGATCGATTCAAGCAGATATTAAGCTTCAATCTATTCCTTACAAAATATTCAAACCAGTATGTCTTTCTATCCTCTAGTCATTTATGATGTCAATATATTTGTTGCTATGGCAATAGCCAATCATATTGCAATTATATTTTTCAATTGCTAATAAATATTTGTAATCTGATTGGTTAGTAACAATGAAATTAGTATTTATTGTATATACTAATACTGTATATGATATTAGTATGTAACTTACTTTAAATTGTAGTTTAAATTTATTGTTTGAATTGGCATGACTATCAGCCACAAATGTACCAAAATCTTTCACTGGAATTGGTCCTATATTAGCTTGAAGTGTAGTATTTCCATAAATAGCTTCATCAGTTTCTTCTTTAGTTACTATTAAAATCACCTGTTGGTCTATACTCCCAGCAGAATTATTAACGACAAACTCGTAAGTTCCTTTATGTGACTCTTCAGCACTGAATATAATTAGACTACCATCTTCCATAATGTCATGAGTGTAGTCTTTAGTTATAAGTTGATCATCATGATACCAGTTAAATGTTAGAGGAGGTGTTCCTGTAACATGAACATTGAATTCTACTCTATGTCCCTCTTTGACTAAAGTAGTACTAGGGAACTCTTCAATTACAGGAGGCATAGCAGCTGGTTTTAGTAGTGCAGTAGAATGTTCTTTAGTAGGAATTACTAGTAAAGAAGGATAATAAAGGGAGGCTTTTACCAATAAGATTTGATACCTATAACTTCATCATATCCAGTATCTTTATTTATAGTATATGATACAGGTGGAGGTATCATTTTGTTGTCTTCAACAGAATTTTTTGGTAATTGCCTTCGTTTTCTAGAGCACAATATATTAAATGTATGTATACAATTATTATTAAGACAGTATTATATTGGTTTTTTTACGCAAATTAACTTACTTAACAATGACCACTATTATAACAACTACTATGATTGTTATTATGATGAGGGCAACAATAATACCAGCTGCTATTGCAGCTATATTAGATAGACCTGATGAAGTACCATCTAAAGTTGATATTATTAATGAAAAAACAATAAATGAAAAAACACACCTGTTGGAGTTGAAGTTAAAGTTAAACCAATTCCTATATTATATATTATTATAACACAGATATATAATGTCACTATATCTTACTGGTAGAGATTTGAATATCACTCCATTCTCCTGGTCCTATACTAGTATATGCTCTCACTCCAATGGTATAGTTAGTGTTAGGTAGTAGTTCTCCTATACTGTATTGTGTGTTGGTTGTATTAGTCATATTGTATGGACCATTACTGTTAGACTCTCTATAACGTATCTCATATATGATAATGATACCATTGGGTACTGTGGGTATATTCCATGTAATGTTGATCACTTGTATTTCTATACCACTTTGTATTAGACCAGATACCATACCAGGTTCTACAATATATCAATAATACATTATATATCAGTAGTAACTGACTTACCAGCTTCTTCTGTTTGTTGTATTACCTCATCACTTGCTGGTCCAGTTCCAGCATCATTATATGCTGTTACTGTCACAGTGTAGTTAGTGTAAGGTGTGAGTGTTGTGAGGTTGTACTGTCTGTTGTCTCCTCCAGTGATGTTAACAGTGTCATTGAATGTTGTGTTAGTGTAGTAGAGCAAGTAACCAGTGATGGGTCCATTCTGTCCAGAGCAAGGTACCTCATCCCATGATACAGTCATGGACCTTGCCTTAACTGATGATATAATGATATTACTGACAGATGAAGTGGGTGCTGTAGATAATATGAGAACAATATAATAATTGTAAATATGATAATAAAACATAGTTTACCAGATGAGAGTGTAGTGATATTTTCAGCACCCAGGAGTACAGTGTCATTACCATACGTTCCATTAACACCAACAATACAGTAAGTACCAGGATCAAGACCAGTAAATGTATATGGTGATGAGATTGATAAATTAGTGTGTATAATAGAAAAGGATGCTTCACATAATCTACGACATTGACGATGACCTTGATATGTTTGAGGAACAAATGAGGGTAGTGTCCATGTGATAGTTATAGTGGTATTAGTGGTAGTAAGTGTCAGATTAATAGCTAATGATAAAGATACGAGTAATAGTAGGATTTGTTGAAATACAGAGTGTTATGTAGTATTTAATAAAGTTTATCTGTAAGTAATTTACTTACAGAATGTCACAGTGATGTTGTTACTATGATCACTAGGTAGTACTGTATTATTCTCACTGCCATATGATACTACAAAGAAGTTATATGCATCACCATAACTCAGTCCTGATGTTATATTCAACATTGTGTTACTGGTATTTTTTGCACTCATAACAGAACTACTACCATTACTGAGTTGATAGAACACCTCATAACCAGTTACTCCTGACACAGATGACCAGGAGAGTTGTATATGAGTCAGACCTGTGTTCAGTCTTGTAGCATTCAGACCAGTAGGAGTACCAGCAACTATAACAGAGAGAGAATATGTATACCATCCTACTTAGTGATTAACTAACCTGTTATAGGCTGTGATGTATTACTACTATTTGTAGCAGTGACACTACCAATAGTACCATTAGCTACTCTGGCATTGGAGACAGTACACTGGTAAGTACCAGCTTGTCTCATCCTCACTGTCACTGTCACCTGTGTAACAAATTCTGGTCCATTCACTACCACACGAGACAGGTCACCACTAGCAATGGTGAATGGGTTACTTCCATCTGTACAAGTGACATTAGTGGGAGGTCCATCAGAGACATTGAAGGTAAGAGTGAAGACTGGAGGATTAGCATCTCTTGTGGAGGTGAGAGAGAACTTCATAGAGGAGTCTACATCAGGACCATCTATATAATAGTGAGATATATCATCACTTTATTACTACATGAATTCAGTCACTGACCATTGATATTGTAAGTAACACCTCTGTATCCTCCTACCACTAGTGTTTGGTTCACTCCATTCTCATCAGGAATGATACAGGTATACAGACCTTCATAACCTTGTAGTTTTTCATTTCTAGCTAGTGCAATCTGACCTGTGAACCTCTTAGAGAATATTGGACTTGGTGCTGAGCTATTATCAAATGCTTCATTAAACAAAGGTACTTGAGTACCATTAGGATAATACCATAGTCCAATATTAGAACCATTATTAGCACTCTGACACCACAAGGCATCATTAGTACCATCATTATTCTTATCAATATCAAAAAACTGTCCAGCATATATCATTGAGAAGTCTGGTATTATCATATTCTCATAGGGTAGATACAGTTGTACACCTGTTATTATGAAGTATATATTAATGATCACTCTAACAACAACTACTTACCATTACTAGGTCTGTTGGTAGGTACTTGTCCATCTCCTAGTTGTACTAGTAGTAACATACAAGACATTAACTCTTTTAACCACATCTTGTTTGTTGCAGACAAACTGTACAGCAGCTGAGAGGAAATATCTCTTCATGCTAAGGTGGAGCAATTTATCAACAATGTACACAAAAATCTTTAAAATATTTAAAGTGATGTTGACACTCCTGAGCTATGACAGTTAATTATAATAATATTCATTACGAGAAATTATTAATAAATGAAAAATTTTAAAATGTCCACACAAAATTTTTAATATAATATGTAGTTTCTTAAAATTAATCAAACACTTTTAAAGTTAGCATAAAGATCAAAAGAATCAATATAAGTTAGTAATACTTCATGACAATACACATAATGATCCTATAATAAAGGTAATGATGTAATAATTATGTCATTATAAATAATAACTAACTATTTGAGAGAGGAGTCCAATACGTCTGGTACGAGCCATTTTCAGATATTTAAAGACATCCATTTCTCCTTCAGTCTTAAGACGCTCCAACTGAGAGTGAATACATATAAAGGCTCCAGAACGACCTACACCATCACTATAAGAGGATCAAGACAGATACAACTCAATAACATTTAAAGTTGAATTACTTACTTGCAGACTATAGCAATAGCTTTGTTACCAGAGTTCATTTGAGCTCTTGTTAACATATCAATAAGTTCAATAATGGATCCAGTACTAGTAGGATGACCATGTTCTGGCCAAGTAGTGTAATGGAACTGAGTCACTACATGACCCTCATGCTCTGTCTATTAAAGTTATTATAACATTATTACAATATTATTTTCTGTACCTTGTTGCTAGGAAAAATTAAAATTTTTCTAATAAGAAAGTCTTCATTGGAGATCTCAGATTGTAATCTGACATTAAACTTTCCATATAACATTGGTTCTTCCTCCTTTGTTGGCCAGTACATGTAACATTTCTCTATACCATCTTCAACACTGTTACATAACTGAACAATAGAGTGACATTTAAACTCCCAAATCATTTGCCAAAAATCTTGGACAGTATTTTTTAAAGGACCCTGTGTCACAATATATGCATTACGTTTCTTGTGCCCCTATATGTTATAAAACAAATATAATATAATATAATATAATATAATAGTGATATGTGTTATTGAAATAAAGTTTATAGATATTAACTTTATATGAAAGAAATAATACCAGAGTATCTAGGTCATCAACTAATTATACAGGAGCTTCTGCATAATAATTGCATGATAATTTATGGAGCTTGATTTACAATATGTAAACCCAGTGTCTCATTCTTAGTTGATATCAGTACTATTTATAACAATGACAAATTAATAACTTACATCAACTATACTGGCATTAATATAATCAGGAGTTTCTCCATCAGTTTTGAGTCGGGGTCTAAATCCATTCACTAAAAACAAAGATGAGACAATAAGAACATCCTATTGATAATATCATCATCTTACAAGGCAAGATGGTAGGATAACGGTTCTTAGCTGAATTAAAAGGTTGCTGTGCATCAGTGAACATACTCTCATCTGGTTTATAACAAACCTCATTTAACAACTAAATAAATTTCAACTAAGAGAGTCAATGATACAGTTTGTCTTACCTGTAGTTGTGCTTCAAAACCTGTGATGTCTTTATCAGGTATCGTCTTTCTTAACTCATTTATTGCTATCCTTAGGTTTGTTGAAGTGATACTGGTATCTCCACAAGTAATGATCTCATCTAGAGCATCATGTATAAAGACATACTGAGGCTAAAAAAAGATGACAGCAATAATAAATTACAACAACAACAACAAAACAGAAACATCAAGCAGATATTACATAGCTTTGATATACACAATCATAACTAGAAATATCATTTATAATTAACATAGTTTCTCTTACCAATGTCTGGACCATATACATTCTTTTTCTTCTCATTTGTATCAAGAACTCATAAATATTAATGGAGTCTTCTAATTTGAGTCGATCCATCATACTATCTAACATAACAAAAGTCCCAGTACGACCTACACCAGCACTACAATGTACCAATAGAGGTATACCCTTATCTTTGTCATGATCTTTTTGTACTCGTTTAATAAATGCAATAAGAGATGTAGCAAATTGAGGAACACCATGATCAGGCCAAGAGGTGAAGTGGTAATGACTGATTTCAAGAGAAGCTAAGTCTGAATCTCCTTCCTTTAAACAAAGATGTTGGAGTACATAAATAATGTTTTATAAATGTGTGTTAGTGAGAGTACCTTAGTAACTTTAAATGTACGAATAGTGTAGTCAGCAAATGGTACGACTGAGGTCAGATTGACTGTTAGTCCTTCTGTAGTGGACAAATTTTCTCCAACATTTTCAGGCCAATATTGTTCACATTTTTTCTAAAGAAAAATATAACAATTTGTTATAAATGAACACAAACACTCATTATATATACTACATTATCAAACACTCATTATATATATTACATTATCAAACACTCATTGTATATACTACATTATCAAACACTCATTATATATATTACACTATGTATATCCTAATAGTTTAATGCATTGGTTGATGTTGAAGTTCCTCTAAAAATGTTTACCTCTAATTTTGAAAAGTAAATATTATCCCTTGATGATTGTTTAAAGTAACTACAATAACTAGTGTATTAGTGTTGTGATGTGGGAGAGATAAGCTAAATATAGTAGAGTGTTTTGTTACTAAATATAGTAGATTGGATAGCTATATAAAGTATTATGATAAATATAGTAACATGATTCATATTATTATAGAGTAATTCTAAATATAGCAACTTATATGACAATATGGAGTATTATTATTCTAAATATAGCAGAATGTACTAAATATAGTCATGTTCTGAGTTACACGTGTTTCCACTAACCGTTATCTATACTTGATATAATAATGTTTAATATAGTAGGGTAATTTATGTGATGATAAGTACTATGATAGAATGTGTCATAATAACAGCTGGTTTTATAAGGGTATGAGGGAGTAAAATGGAACCACTCCATTGTTATCAGAACAGCTAATTCTACATTTATATATACTGAAGTGATTTACAGACCAGCTGTGTTATGTTAAATGAGGTAAAAAACATGTATGACACACCTTGCCTCCTTCTATAACTCCAGTTAACATGACAATATGAGCCAATTTATACTCCCAAATCATGCGCCAAAAATCGCCAACTGTTTTACGTAATGGGCCTTAATTGGAATACACACAAAATATAACATCAATGTTAAATTATTGTACATACCTTGAGCAGCAACATAACAATTTTCCTTATTGTATCCCTATCAACAGAAATAGTTTTAGTAATAACATTAACTATTTATTATTATTATAAATACTTACATCAACAAAACAGGCATTTATATAATCTGAGTCACCTTTGGGGGATAATCTTACACGAGTATTATCATCTAATGTAGAAAATAACAACAATATTGTATACATTCAATATCAAGATTACCAACTTACATGGAAAGATGTTTAGAAAACGATTTTTATGTTTGTTACTTGCTGAGTTGCCAGTTTCACGGGAAGACTCTGTAGCCATTGGTACTGACTATAAAGAAGAGTAATGATGATACATTCAATGTCCAAATCTTGTAGCTGACTTTAAATTCTTCTTCAAAACCTTTCTCACCATCACTGCGTAAGCCTTGAACATGTGCATGAAACTGTCCCTTAGGTATAGGTTTTCTATGATCATTTCCTATAAGAAATGACATCATATGACATCATATGACATCATTATTACATCGTAACTTCCTCTTACCAAGGTTGGCATAAACTGGTTCTTCCATCATTTCTTGTACCTCTTCTTCATCATCTTCATCATCGGTCATCTTTATATCAACTTCATCCTCACCAATGAGTTGTGTTTTTTCCTCTTCAAGATCTTCAGCCAATTTATTGTGAAAGACGGTGTTAATAATTTCTGAACCCATTGTCATATATTCTGGTTCTGCTGTGGGGACACCATTTATGGGAGAGGGAGGTAAAATGCCCAACTCCATAGAATCCTTAACTTTTCCTTTTACAACTTTAGCATAAGTATATTCAAGATCAACTTCTCCAGTCTTTCGACGTTTATATCTGGAAATATAATTGACATTATATTAGACTATATAACAATGTACTATATAATATAATATAATTGACATTATATTAGACTATATAACAATGTACTATATAATATAATATAATTGACATTATATTAGACTATATAACAATGTACTATATAATATAATATAATTGACATTATATTAGACTATATAACAATGTACTATATAATATAATATAATTGACATTATATTAGACTATATAACAATGTACTATATAATATAATATAATTGACATTATATTAGACTATATAACAATGTACTATATATTATGAAGGCATAATTCTAGTTAATTAAACTGATGTTAATGGATTTATTAATTACATTACATGTACATGTACATTTTAATATTGTGGACTTGTTAATTCTGTATGTGACACTAAACATAAATTAAATCATTATGAGTTTTAAAATTAACCCTTACTCTACTAATTAATTATAATAAATTCAACATATATTACTAACTTACGTTATTCCTCCTATTACAGCAATAATAACAATAATAATTATAACAATAATTACTACAATTCCTCCAGCTGCACCACCAATTATACCTATATTAACAAAAATGAAGGACTTATTATATTGTATTGTTGTTAATACAAACCTATGTTAATACCGCCAGGACTTCCGAGGGTAGGAGGAGGAGAAGACATTGAAGTAGAGGTTGTAGATGATGATGAAGATGACGATGGTAATGGTATAAATATATCTTATGAAAATAAAGAAAATACATGTAAACAGATTGACTTTAATGTTCAAGATTACAATTCATTATGTCTGTCTTTAACTTACTTGGAGGAACTTGAATAGGACTACTATCTGGACCAGTTTCTTCTCCATTTTGACCAAGTATTACATAGGTCACTGTTACAGAATATCCTTCTCTAGGATCTAGTCCAGTAAGGACACTTGATGTTTCATTGTAAGGTTCATATTGTACTACAGGATTGGCTGACTGACGACGTCTTCCATTACTGCTACCAGGAGCAGCTGTAATTTTGTATATAAAAAATGCTCCAACATCTTCAAAAGTTGACGCAGCCCATGTGACAGTGATGGAGAGATCATCTTGCGATCTAGAGGCTTCAATGTCTGATGGACTTTGAGTAGGTGCTAAAGGAGCCATTAATGAACTAGGTGATATTTCAAGACATTTCATCTTTACTTACATGATGGCTGACTAAATACAGTAATAGTTACATTCTCTCCTTGACCAACTTCATTGACAGCACCAATTGTAATATAATAAGGAATACCAGGTGCTATATTAATAGAAATAAATATTGAAGTATTAAGTTTTTAGTAACTTACCTAGTTTAGTGATCAAATTAGTGTATACATTTGTATCAGGAGTACTTAGGACAAAGGCTGTGTTATTGGGTTGATTTCTTCTATTATTTACTGCTATATTATAACGACTAATATATCCATTGGGTAAGGTAGGTGGAGTCCAAGTGAGGTTAACTGTGGAATCATTGACAATGGGTATAGAAGTTATCACTAAGATATTAGTAATTTGAATTGGAATTGTGAATAGATTGACAGCTGATGAAACTATAACAAAAGAAACAAAATCAAATTATGTAAAACATATTAGTATATCTACTTACTATCAGGATCAGTTCTTCCTTTAGTAATAGCACTAGGTCCATATCCAACTGATGTACTAGCTGAAACAGTAGCAGTATAATCCTGATAGGGTGAGAATCCATTAATAGTCATGGAAAAAGTTTCTTGAATAAGAGACACATCAATTATTGTGTTGTTAATTTGGTTAGTAACCAAGTTTATTACAGTGAGATTATATTGTATGATAATGCCATTAGGAGTAACTGGACGTCTCCAGTTAAATGTAACATCAGTTTTAGTTGGAATGGAAGTAAAGTTTTGAGGAGCATCACTAGGTCCTATTTGGGAATTATTTAAACAACATAGCTAATGTATACTTCTCTTACTGTCTTCTACAGTAGCAAATTGACATTGTAAAGGAGGTCCTTCACCTACTACATTAATAGCTGATAGATTACAGTTGTAAACGGTATAAGGTGACAAGTTTGATATAAAAACCATTGTCTCAGTTGACATCAGTGTATTTGGTAGTCCCATTAATGTCTCACTGGAGTCTTGTTTTCGACATGTTAAATTATATCCTACTAAACGCCCATTTTGTAATGCTTTCTCTGGTTCATCCCATTGTAATGTCACACTGTCATTATGTACAGTGACATTACAATTTAGAGGTCTACCAGTTGGCACTGCAAAATAAACAAAAAACATTACATATAATAATATCAAAAGGTGTCCTTTTTACTCACATCCTGGTAAGGTAGTAAAGTTCATTGTTTCACTACTAGTATTACCAATACAGTTAGTAGATACAACAGTGAAGTTATAAGTGTTAGCTTCTTCTAGACCAGTTAATGTGATTTGATATTTCATATTAGTAGCTGTAATATTAGGACTCTGTTCACTCATACTGTTTTTCAGTATATTCTGTAACTCTAGACCAATATATTGTACAGTATAGGTCTCTGGTGTATAGGCAATGCTTGGAATAGTGAAAGAGATGGTAGCACTAGTATTCATTAAAGACAAAACACTGATGTCTTGAGCTGAATAGGGTACTTGTGAACCTAAAATGGTCACACACACACACACATATATATTATAATAAAGTATTATTACTCACGTTTTATTGTAACAGTACTTGTTTCTGATGTTGTGATGTTGTTTGAGTCAGGTATGACTAGGGTAGCTTGACAGGTATAGCTACCAGAGTCACTAGTTTTACTGGTAGTAACACTTAATGTATTAGTCATGATATCATTGTTTGTGGTAACTACCCCTTGACGTATTGTACCATTATGTAACCAAATCACTTCAAGAGCTGGTATTACTAGAGATGGTTTACTAGCAGTACATACTAGAGTAAAGTTATCATAAGGGTCTGAGGCAGGACAAGATGTCTCCAGACCCAGAAATGAGTCTGGCATGACAGTAAAGTCTCCAATGGTAGGATCTATAAGATACCAATAATATTATTATAATTTAATATATAACATGTATACCTGTAACATTCAGAGATGTTGTAGTATTAACACTATTAGAGCCAGTAACATAAATATAGTTAGAGTCTGAATTAACAGTTATATTACATATATAACTGCCTGAGTCTACAATCCTGCTAAGTGTATTAAAACTAAGCACTGACTGATACTGGTTACTGCCTGTCTTTGTAGCATTATGAATTGTCAATCTAGGACCACTTTGGAGACTTTTTGATCCCATTATCCAAGTTGTTGCTATGGTAACAAGTGTATTAACCCTTGAGTTAACAGTAGTAGTACATATAATGTTAAGAGTACTACCAGCTAAGAGGTCAGTCTGTCTTGATAAGGCAATACTTATATCAGGAGTAGGAACTAGAAAGTAATGTCATAAATTATTAATAACATTTCATAATATGTACTTTGTAGCTGTAAACTTTGATTTGAGTTGGCTGTTGTGGTAGCAATATTAGGTATTGTTGTAGTAGCTTGACATGTGTATTGTCCAGCATCTGATGTATTAAGTGATGAAAATATCAAAGACTGAGCATTACTTCTAATAACAGTTGGTGTTACACTGAGTGTATCACCATTATTATTAGAATTTATTAAGGAATTCTTTCTCCATTCAATAGTAGAGTTTACTATTAGTCTGTCAACTACATTAACAGTACATGTTATATTATAAGTTCCACCAACAGATTGAATTCCACTAGTTGTAATGTTAACAATAGGATTAGGAAGATCTGTAATAGAAGATGATATATATATAACATGATTTAATATAATGTTAAATCATGTCATCTGTGATTACATTATATAATATATATTGTTAATTTTATATGTTTTAACTAAATAATCACATAATTTATATTACTAAATGTACTAATTACTTTTAACTCACTATTCACTGTAATATTCCTAGTAATATTTGCACTAGCATTGAGTATATAACTGTCAGTCACATTAGGTACCACAGCAATATAACAGTGATATTGTCCATTATCTGTTATATTCAATGGATTAAAGGAGAGAGAGGAGACATACTCCAATGAAGAAATAGTAATAAAACTAATAGTAACTCGAGAATTTTCTTGAACAATCCTTCCATCTTTTGTCCATTGAAATGACACTATTGTATTAATATCTACTAAGTCATCCAGTTGTAATGAACAGCTCTGTGTTAATGGTGTACCAACATAGACTGATCCATAGTAATTTTTGGTGATGTTAGGTTCAAGTGGAGGAACTAAATTGGAACAAGAAACATTACTATGGGAATAATATATATATATATCCTTTAAACATTAAGACTAGATTATATATAAATGAAACTTCATATAATGCTGGATTGTTGACTATAGACATATATATATCTCATTGTACAATATAAACTAATGGGATAAGATACCATAACTCTATATAAAAAGTATAACTCTATAAATGTAATCATATATAAGAATTATACTTACATCCAACAGACACTATTTCTGGTTGTGATATAAAAGATACAGAACCATTTGTAGCAGCACTAGTATAATCTACTATACACATGTACTTTCCTCTCTCTTGAAACATTAGCATTTCAAATACTATTGTCACATTGGTAAATGTATCATATTCTTGAGTAATGTAGGTGATGTCAAGGTCTCGAATATCATTGTTATGAAGTTCATCCATCTTTTTTACTGAATAAATGGGATTGAGTACTAATCCTTTAACTGTCTCTATAATAAAAGTAATTTTGAATGTTTCCCCAACAACTCTAAGATTAGAGGTCATTGTTGTGACTACAACAGGAGGTTGACCTGTAAACAATATACATTAATGATAAGTTTATAAGTTATTTTGTCATATACATGATAAGATATAATGTATTACATTATATTATTACATTAAGATAATCCCCATTCTTAATTGTATTTAAATTTGTCATAATGCAGGCTCTTTCAGTATACATAATTAGTACTCATACTATATATATATACTGACCAATTCAATAATTAATGATACACTTAATTGGTATGGTTACGTAGCTGGAACTAATGTACATTTATATATATTATATATCATAAACATAGTTGATTCATTTATTATTGTGTAATTGACTATATACTTTCACTACAATATAATCAATACTGTGACATCCTTGTCATGCAAACAGCTGCTTAAGATAGCTATCAATATCCCTTATAAAGTAAATAGTTTATGTAGATAGTGTGAGTAGATTACATACCAGGAGAAGTCAGTTGTGTTTGGGGACCCTCCTGATATACTCCAACACTAATTCCAATGGTCACAGATATTGTGAACTGATATTCAGTACTATTTGGAACTAGTCCTCCAATGACACCATTGACAGCATTAGAAGAGAAGTTCATCATTCCTGTATCATTAGATTTGTTATAATACACTGTGTAATTAAGTATGCCAGATATTTGAGGAGTTTGCCACATCAACCATACTGCTGTTGTATTAAGTGGTGTCACTATAAAGTTTTGAACAACTAGAATTAATAAAGAAAGACATGTACTTGAAAAGAGAATAAAATCTCATTTAAATAACAAACCTAAGCTTGTTGAGGCAAATATATCACTCCATTCTCCTGGTCCTACACTGGTATATGCTCTCACTCCAATAGTATAGTTAGTGTTAGATAGTAGTCCTCCTATACTGTATTGTGTGTTGGTTGTATTTGTCATATTGTATGGACCACTGCTGTTAGACTCTCTATAACGTATCTCATACATAATAATAACACCATTAGGTACTGTGGGTATATTCCATGTTACACTAATTAAGTCTATACCAACACCACTAAGCCGTAGATCAGATACCACACCAGGTTCTATAATGAATATTAAGTTAGTAAACAAGTGTTATGATGCTCTTACCAACTTCTCCTGTCTGCTGTATTACCTCACTACTTGTTGGTCCAGTCCCACCATCATTATATGCTCTTACTGTCACAGTGTAGTTAGTGTAAGGTGCGAGTGTTGTGAGGTTGTACTGTCTGTTGTCTCCTCCAGTGATGTTAACAATGTCATTGAATGTTGTGTTAGTGTAGTAGAGCAGGTAACCAGTGATGGGTCCATTCTGTCTAGAGCAAGGTACCTCATCCCATGATATAGTCATGGACCTTGCCTTAACTGATGAGATAGTGATATTACTGACAGGTGAAGTGGGTGCTGTAGATAATGTGATAACAATATAATAATTGTGGATATGATAATATAACATAGTTTACCAGATGAGAGTGTAGTGGTAATTCTATTACCCAGGTTAGCTGGTTCATTACCATATATTCCATTAAGACCAATAATACAGTAAGTACCAGGATCAATACCAGTAAATGTATATGGTGATGAGATTGATGAATTAGTGAATATAGTAAGACCTAAAGTCTGTTCACATTGTCTACGACATTGATGAAAACCCTGATAAGTAGGAGGAGCAAATGAGGGTCCTGTCCATGTCATAGTAATAGTAGTATTAGTGGTAGCAAGGGTCAGAGTAACTGAGGGTTTAGCTATAGAATAGAGAAGTCACAATAATAAATGATAGATTATATACTCACATAATGTCACAGTGATATTGTTACTATGGTCACTAGGTAGTACTGTACTACCTTCACTGCCATATGATACTACAAAGAAGTTATATGTACTGTATGAAGTCAGTCCTGATGTTATATTCAACATTGTGTTAGTGGTAGTTCCTGCACTCATAACAGAACTACTACCATTACTGAGTTGATAGAACATCTCATAACCAGCTACTCCTGACACAGATGACCAGGAGAGTTGTACATGAGTCAGACCTGTGTTCAGTCTTGTAGCAGTCAGACCAGTAGGAGTACCAGCAACTATAACAGAGAGAGAATATGTATACTATCCTACTTAGTGATTTACTAACCTGTTATAGGCTGTGATGTACTACTACTACTTGTAGCAGTTGGAAATGGACCATTTTGATCAGGAATAGTAATAGGACCATTAGTTACTCTGGCATTGAAGACAGTACACTGGTAAGTACCAGCCTGTCTCATCCTCACTGTCACTGTCACCTGTGTAACAGATTCTGGTCCATTCATTACCACACGAGATAGGTCCCCACTAGCAATGTTGAATGGGTTACTTCCATCTGTACAAGTGACATTAGTGGGAGGTCCATCAGAGACATTGAAGGTGAGAGTGAAGACTGGAGGGTTAGTATCTCTTGTGGAGATGAGAGAGAACTGCATAGAGGAGTTTGCATCAGGACCATCTATATAAGAGTGAGATATATCATCACTTTATTGCTACATGAACTCAGTCACTGACCATTGTTATTGTAAGTGATACTTCTATATGCTCCTACCACTAGTGTTTGGTTCACTTCATTCTCATCAGGAATAATACAGGTGTATAGACCTTCAATACCCGATAGTCCACCTTTTCTAGCTAGTGCAATCTGACCTGTGAACCTCATAGAGAATATAGGAGATGGTCCATCTTCAAATTTTCCAGAATACAAAGGTACTTTATTGCTATCAGGATAATACCACAGTCCAATATTAGAACCATTATTAGCACTCTGACACCACAAGGCATCATTAGTACCATCCTTATTCTGATCAATGTTATAAAACTGTCCAGCATATATCATTGAGAAGTCTGGTATTATCCTATTCTCATAGGGTAGATACAGTTGTACACCTGTTATTATGAAGTATATATTAATGATCACTCTAACAACAACTACTTACCATTACTAGGTCTGTTGGTAGGTTCTTGTCCATCTCCTAGTTGTACTAGTAGTAACATATAATACAATATCAATATATTCAATAACATATTGGCATTGCTTTTCAAAACGTCTTCTACTTTACAGTAAAGAAGGGGGAGGATCTGGAGTTATTGCAAACTACTGCAGCATTACTTTAAGAAGGTGTGGCTAATGTCATGACAACACAGACGATGAATATAACTATATGTACCTGATCAAATTGAATTAATCAATAACAAAAGAAAAAAAGAGATGTGTAAATTTTAAAATAATAACATCACAAATACTATTTTTCTAAACAATGTTAAAAGATTTGTATATAAATATATATAGCTATTACAAAATCACAACAATAAACTTAATAACTTGTTTAATTAACTATTTATAATAAAGGGATTATCTCTTTATAAGTCAATGTGTGTGAGTTGTGTTCAAGACATATCTTTAAAGTTAGCATAAGGATCAAAAGCTTCTACATAATCTGCTAATACTTCATGACAAAATACATAATGATCCTAAGAGAGAGAGAGAGAGAGAGAGAGAGAGAGAGAGAGAGAGAGAGAGAGAGAGAGAGAGAGAGAGAGAGAGAGAGAGAGAGAGAGAGAGAGAGAGAGAGAGAGAGAGAGAGAGAGAGAGAGAGAGAGAGAGAGAGAATTATATGGGTCACTAATAGCTATTATGACTTACAAGTTCTGAAAGGAGTCCAATACGTCTGGTACGAGCAGTCTTGAGATATTTAAAGATATCCACTTCTCCTTCAGTCTTAAGACGTTCCAATTGAGAGTGGATACATATAAAGGCTCCAGAACGACCTACACCATCACTATAAGAGGATCAAGACAGATATAACTCAACAACATTTAAAGTTGAATTACTTACTTGCAGACTATAGCAATAGCTTTGTTACCAGAGTTCATTTGAGCTCTTGTTAACATATCAATAAGTTCAATAATGGATCCAGTACTAGTAGGATGACCATGTTCTGGCCAAGTAGTGTAATGGAACTGAGTTATTACTTGACCCTCACGTTCACTCTTACCTCCCTAGAGAAAGAAAAGACAGACTATAGAGTTACTATTTGATGTCTTTACTTACCCTTTCATTACAAACAAGGAGTTTTCTGATGATGTAATCTCCACTTGGTGTCTCAGATTGTAAGGTGACCTTCATACGACCATACTCAACTGGTTCTCCCTCCTTTGTTGGCCAATACATGTAACATTTCTCCATACCCTCTTCCACATTGTTACATAACTGAACAATACAACGATTTTTAAACTCCATTATCATACGCCAAAACTCCTCTACAGTATTTTTCAATGGACCCTGAGTGACTATGTAAGCATTACGTTGTTTGTAACCCTAACAATGTAACAGTTATAATTATGTCCATTAATTGTAACATACATCAATATAGCTGGCATTAATGTAGTCAGAACCTGCACTGCCATCTGGTCTGAGTCTTGGACGATGCATGTTTACTGTTAAAATGATAAAGGAATTCATAACTATCTTTGTTTGAAATACCAATAGCTCCCATGTGAGAATGAATAGCATATATTTAGTAGAGAGTGAATGAGAATTATTACATTGGGAATATGTCTGTGTATTATTTTCAAAATAGACTTGACATGGATAATAACCAAAACATATTACATGTATAGTTTATGTTGGAATGATATGAATTGATGCAGCTGTAATTTGTAATTTTGCAGCTGTAATTTGTATATTTTGCAGCTGTTATTTGTATATTTTGTGTAAGTACATATAACTCACATGGGAGTATATCTGGATAACGATTCTTGGATGCGTTTACAGTTTCAGTACCATCAGAACAAGCATTTTCACTTGGTTTATAACCCACTTGTTCTAATAACTGTAGATAATTAGAGGATAAAGTTATGAAGACATCTTATTGATACTTCACTGTTATATCATTCTCACAATGACACGTCTTATAATAACTTTCAATTTACATGTAATAATATAAATTATTTTATTATAACTGTTTGTCATATATATATATATATATATATATATACATTGGTCAGTAACTACTAAATATCAAGATATTATTATCTATTTTAGTTAATATTAAGTGATCATTATTACTTTCTAAATTATAATTAAGTGTTTTAAATCATGTTACTCTTTTATTATTACATTATACTCACTTCAAACTGCTCCTGGAAACCAGTTACATTCTTTCCTGGTACTATTTTATGCATTTTATTGACTCGTGCTCTCAAATTGGATGCTAAAATACCAGTCTCACCACATGTTGTTAATTCATCCATAGCATCATGTATAAATACATATTGAGCCTAGAGAGAGAGAGAGAGAGAGAGAGAGAGAGAGAGAGAGAGAGAGAGAGAGAGAGAGAGAGAGAGAGAGAGAGAGAGAGAGAGAGAGAGAGAGAGAGAGAGAGAGAGACAGACAGACAGACAGACAGACAGACAGACAGACAGAGACAGAGACAGACAGACAGACAGACAGAGACAGAGACAGAGAACATTAGAACTTTTAGTTTTTGTCAATCATAGTTTCTCTTACCAATGTCTGGACCATGAACATCCTTTTACTTCTCATTTGTCTCAAGAACTCATATATATTAATGGAGTCTTCTAATTTGAGTCGATCTATCATACTATCTAACATAATAAAAGTCCCAGTACGACCTACACCAGCACTACAATGTACCAATAGAGGCACACCCTTATCTTTGTCATGATCTTTTTGTACTCGTTTAATAAATCCAATAAGAGATGTAGCAAATTGAGGAACACCATGATCAGGCCAAGAGGTGAAGTGGTAATGGCTGACAATAAGTGGTCTAGCTTCAGGATCATCAGACTGTAAGTAAGTAATAAAAATATTACAAGTAAATCTTAAAAATGAATTAAAAATTAATTTATAATTTATTATAAAAATAATTGTTTCTTTCTAATAAATTGGTTTTCTTACTTTTGTGACTTTGAAGTCACGTATGATATAATCAGCAAATGGAACAAAAGAGTTTAAAAGAACTACAAATCCATTTTGTACATCTAATGTTTCTCCGACTTTATCTGGCCAGTATTGTTCACATTTTTTCTAAAAGATACAACAATACATTATATAATACATTATATCATTCACTATATTATAAATAATTATTGTATTAATAATATTCTCATTACTCTCTCAAATACTCTCGTAATACCTTTCCACCTTCTATAACACCAGTTAACATGACAATATGATTAACTCTTTGTTCCCATATCATACGCCAAAAATCACCCACTGTTGTTGGTAAAGGTCCTATAATAACAACAGAAAACAGGATATATTAATGGGATAGTCTATATAACATTAACTGGACAAAGAAAACAAGTCATATTATAATGTTACTAAATATGTTGAGACATAGTTTGAACTATATCTTGTTATAAACAATATAGGAGATTTATTATAATGTTAGTTATTAATCTTGTACTAGACATTAGTATATCTATATTAGAATACCACATATTATCAATAGTTGTCATAGATAATTAAGGAGAGTATTTTAAAGACAGTATTAAGTCAGGACCTATCATTTAACCTTGTCATAAGCTCTTATATTTACGATGTTACTAACTAACAAAATATATAATTAGGAGAGACTTTAAAGTTTGTGTCATTATATTTACTAAACCACACCTACCTTGAGCAGCTATATAACATTCTTTTCTCATATAACCCTAAAGAATAAAAGAGAAGGTAATAGAGTAAACTCTTACAAAGTAAGGAAGACAAAAATAATAATATAATATGAACTAACTTACATCAATAAAACAGGCATTGATATAGTCACCATCAGGGGTACCCTGTGGATTTTGAAGTTTGACACGAGAGAAATCATCTAATGATAAGTGTTATCAATAAAAGTAAAAACCACAATAAAAATACTAACAAGGAAAGATGTTAGCAAATCTGTTCTTGGGTTTGTTTGCTTCAGTAGTACTTTCATTAAATGGAGTATCAGTTTGCATAGGAACAGACTATATTAAAAAAATAAAAAAAATATTAATTAATAACTTTAGATCAATCTTTTCATAGATATCTCTACAACTTACTGACTATACTAACCACTAACCTTATATTCACTCTCAAATCCTTTATCAGAATCAATATGCATTCTTTGTACATGTTCATGGAAACTAGCTACAGCAATCGGCTTCATTCTTTCCAAAACTATAAAACAGATAATTCTAACAATGACATATTAAAATGTCTTACCCATATCTTCATCCAAATGTCCCTCATCTTCTTGGTTCTCTTTAAACTCATCTTCTATTTCCTTCATCTTTTTCTTGTCTGGTGACAGAGGTTTAGTGTCAGCACTACCATTCATGATATCTGGAGCATCATTAAGTATAGAAAAATTATTAGTCACACCAGCTGACACAATAGGAGATTCTACAAGTTCAAACAAGTCCCTTGGTTTGTTTCTGCTACCACCAAAAGTAATACCTCCTTTATATCTTCTTTTATAACTATAACAATATCAATTATTATTGTTATTAGATTATTAAACTATTTATTAACTTACAGTACACAACAAACTATAATAACAATAATAATAATGATGGCAATAATGACACCTAAAACCACACCCACAATTATACCAATCACTAAAAAGAGTAGAGGAGATAATACAAATCTTTATATTATATTTCTTACATGTTGTGTTGTCAGGAGGTTGGGTAGTGACTGAAAATAAAGAAGAAAATAATATATATATATATATATATATATATATATATAATAATAATAATATGTTAACATAATTATAATTAAATATAAAGGTATAATTATCTATCATTATATTACATGTCATTAATTAAGTGTACAATATTATATTAACAATGATAAAAGTCATAGAGATATAATATTAATATTATATAATAAATAAAACAGAGTTTAATATGAACAACTTGTCAATGACTTACTTGGTGAATTTACTGTCACAGGAGGACTTGTAGGTCCTGAGATAAATCCTCCAGTCTCATTTTGTACTGCAACTCCAACAGTTACAGAATAATCCAGCTGTGCATCAACAGACACAGTAATTGATGTTTGATTATAGGGAACATATCTAGTAATATCACTAGTCTGTCTACGTCTATTGTTTTGGGGTTGAAGAATTATCTGATATTGAAAGAAACCTCTAGCTTGTTCAAGTGTCACTGGATTCCATGAAATTGTAATAGAGCTACCATCAGAAGATCTAGTAGTTTCGATATTACCAGGTACAATCAAAGGAGCTAAAATGATATAAAATAAAGTTATGTAAAATGTTGTTCAACAAAGTGTTAACTTACTCAAATATTTAGTGAAGACAGTAATTGATACAGCATTACCTTCTCCTAATTCATTAACAGCTACAACAGTAATATAGTACGGGACACCAGGACCTATTGAGAACGATAGAACATTAATATTGACTTACTGATTGTTAATTATATTATATAATTAATGGGGATTAACTTAGTGACTTACTTAATTTTCCAATGATATGAGTATAAGTAGTTACATTAGGAACAGCTGTAACTACTTGGTTTAAAGTAATACCACCTGTCACATATATCATGTAACGATTGATAAAACCATTAGGTGTAGTGGGCGGGGACCAAGTAAGATTAACAGCAGTATCATTGACTACTGGTATAGTGTTGTTAATAAACATACCATCAATTACGACTCGTCTGATAACAAGGAGAGGTTCAGAAGCAACTATTAAAGAAATCATATTAACAACAGATCATGTGATATCTACTTACTATCAGGATTAGTTCTTCCTTTAGTAATAGCACTAGGTCCATATCCAACTGATGTACTAGCTGAAACAGTAGCAGTATAATTCTGATAGGGTGAGAATCCATTAATAGTCATGGAAAAAGTTTCTTGATTAGAAGTCACATTGATTATTGTGTTATTAATTTGGTTAGTAACCAAGTTTATTACAGTGAGATTATATTGTATGATAATGCCATTAGGAGTAACTGGATGTCTCCAATTAAATGTAATATCAGTCTTTGTTGGAATGGAAATAAAGTCTTGAGGAGCATCATCAGGTCCTATTTCGGAGAATAAAAATTGATATTGTGATATGAACTTACTATCTTGAGCTGTTTTAAATGAATGCTGTGTAGCTGGTCCTTCACCCACAACATTAATAGATGACAGATTACAAGTGTACTCAGTAAATGGTAGTAATACTGGAATAGTAAACATTGTCACTGGAGAATTCTGAGTGGCTGTCAGTCCAGAGACTTCAGATCCATCGTTGTTTTGTATACAAGTCAAGTTATATCCAACTATCTCTCCATTTTGATCTACTCTAACTGGTGGATCCCAGTCTAATGTAACATTACGTGGAAGGAAGGTTGTATTGGTAAGATTCCTTGGAGAAGCAATTGGTACTGAAAAATAGAAAAAAGTGACAGACATTAATATGAAGACAACCCAAAATGTACTAGTTGACTTACATGATGGTAACGTAGTAAAGTTCATTGTTTCACTACTAGTATTACCAATACAGTTAGTAGATACAACAGTGTAGTTATAAGTGTTAGCTTCTTCTAGATCAGTTAATATGATCTGATACATCAAGTTAACAGCAGTAATGTTGTCAGTACCCACTAGACTAGAACTAGTAGTTAAAGTATTCTGTAATTCTAGACCAATATAGTTGATATGATATATCTCAGGTGTATAGGTAATAGATGGAATAGTAAAGTAGATAGTACTGGTAGTTTGTCCAACTGTTGATGATATATCAATGGCTACATGTGGATTTCTTTGAACTATATTTATTATAAATGAAGGATAATATAATATTAATATAATTTCACTTACATCTCAAAATGGCTGTACTGTTCTCTGTTGAACTGATATCAGGAGACTCAGGAATAGTTAGTTTAGCTGTACAAGTGTAAGTACCAGAATCATTAGCAAAACTTGTTAGAAAACTCAGAGTATTCGTTACATAAGTGTCATCATTTTGAGTAGTAACCCTTTGACGTTCTGTACCATTATGTAACCAGATCACTTCAAGAGCTGGTATTACTAGAGCTGGTTTACTAGCAGTACATACTAGAGTAAAGTTATCATAAGGGTCTGAGTCAGAACAAGATGTTTCCAGACCCAGAAATGAGTCTGGCATGGCAGCAAAGTCTCCAATAACTGGATCTATAATAAAATATAATAAATATGACAATATATTCTTCTAATTAAAGTCACAAATAAACTTTATTAATATTGTATTGTACAAAGTAATGAACACATACCTTCAACAGTAAAGTTAGTAGTAATATTAGTAGTACTGGCTGCATTAATATAATTATAACCAACCATTGGCATCACATCAACAGTACATGTATACATTCCAGAGTCCATTGAACTACTGAGAGTACTGAATTGAACTTGAGAACGATAAGTATTGAAGTCAATTTCTACAGGATTAATAAGTGAGATTCTTGACTGTCTGCTACCAGAGCCATCTTTGAGGATCTCAGGATCTGTTACTTGCATTCCAATTCCACTGCTGACCTCATCTAACATTGTCCATACAGTGTTAACGATAAAAGGAGTATTGACAAGATCATCTATTGTAATATCACATGTAATGGTCAGTTCACTACCAGCTAAATAGTCACTTTGTCTTGATAGACTAATATCTAAATCAGGAGTGGGAACTGTAAGAGGAAAAAGAAAGAGTAAGTTTATTAGCTGCTAGTGAAAAACATTAACTACATAAGATCATATCAATATGATTCTACATTTTAAAACTTACTTTGTAATGGTAGATCTTGTACACTAGTGTTAGTTACTGTGACATTAATCTCAGTCACTATGATGTTAGCTTGACATGTATATTGTCCAGCATCAGAGGTATTAAGTGAAGAGAAGAACAGTGACAGAGAGTACATTGTATCTGAGATATTACTAAGTACTGATGGTACACTGATAGTGTTTAGGTCATCAGATACTAATGATGTATTAATACTATCTTTGATCCATATAATAGTTGGTGTCACTATAAGTCTGTCAATGACTTCAACAGTACAAGTAATGTTATATTCTTCACCAGGTCTGGCTATACCATTTGTCATAATGTTCATTATTGGAGATGGGATTGCTATAAGAAAAAAGATAGGGAAAATACTTATCATATCTTTAAGTCCACTTTATAATTACAGTAGATAATGAAATACACTAAAGTGCTTAACCTCGCTGTGGCTTATCCAGAGACCTCCTCAAGTGACGTAATCTCACGTGATGTGCAAGAAATTACTCAACATTTCTCTTCAATCAAAGGGACAAAAGCTTTGCCTTTTAGTGCGTCTATTGGGTACTTTACATTCTAATTGACAAAAGGTCCAATACTTTCCAACTTCTTAGTAAAAGTTAATGATTCTCCAATGACAGCTATGGTGATAGTATTTTTAGTTCGCACTCAATGTATCGACAAAGATAACTGCCAAAAGTTAGTAAAACTGTCATAACTTTCCAAAGAAGTATTTTGGCCAAAATTCTCACTTTAAAAAGTTGGAAAATGTCATAAGCTGTATGCAGGAGATTTTTATTGAATTTTTGAGTCTTCACTGAAAGCTGTGCTTTTTTCAAAGGTTTTTCAGACTTTTAAAGCTTTTTGTTTGATGCTCCTTTTGGCAGTATTTTTAAGAAGTGCAGAAGTTTTACTACCATCCACTATAGTTTGGTGGCTATAAGTGCCTTATTTGCCGGGTTATAGCAGTTCAAAGCCATTTGCCCGGGTAACAGACAGACAGACACACACATACACACACACACACACACTGACAAACTACAGTAACCCTTAATATGCACTCACACACAGCGAGGTTAATAATATACAGTGTAAAAAGAATTAAATACAATGTACCTTGTACAGTAATAGTAATGCTAGTATTAGCTGATGAGTTCCTTACAAACTCATAGTCACTGATATTAGGTAGTATATTAAAATTACAGGAATACTTTCCACTATCGTCAGCATTATCCAATGGATTAAAGTAAAGTGTAGCTTCATATTGAAGAGAGTCATTTTGTATGAGACCTTCCTTGATAGTAGCATCATTTGAAAGACCACTAGGAACAGATATACCATTTCTTGTCCACTGATTTCTCACAATAACAGGTATTGTCACAAGATCATTCAATGTAATCACACATCTAAGAAAGAATGGTGTACCAGCATAGAGTATTCCTTGACGATTTTGAAAAATATTTGGAGTCACAGGAGGAACTACAAAATAATACCAAATACTTGATATAATAGTGTAAATATTATTGTATAACTCACAGTCAACAATCAGTTCATAGTCCTCTTCAACAAACTGAGCATCATAAGTAGCAGTTGCTGGATCATTAGTTCCATTAACACCAGTCACATTAAAATCAGCTTTACATATATATACTCCTCTGTCTTCAAACCTCACTGGTTCCAGTATTATTGTCCAATTGGTTTCAGACCCAGTATCATCAGTGGTAATAGTATAGGGAATGTTTATATCTTGTAGTAAATATGTATCTGTAGTGTTCATTTTCATTATCACAATATGTGGTGTGACAACTAATCTCTCTACTACTCTCACTGTACAAGTGATATTGAGGTTTTGACCTACTTCAGTAGAACCCACAGCATAGATATTTAACTGCATATCAGTCATATCTGAAACATTAAACAGTAAAAATGATGTGTACAATGAAGAAGATAAAGGTACTTACTTTGAACAGTTATTGTGTCAGTAATACTGTTTACTCCATTGATAATAAAATAACCTGGTGGTGGATCAAGAGGTGGTTGAATGGAACTAATAGTCATCTGACAGGTATATGTTCCAGTGTCATTAAAGTTACTATTATGATCTCCATTATCAATTGGTAGAAACACTAGTGTACTCTCAAACTCATTGTTTCCATTACTACTAACATTAGTGATCATACGTCGTGATTCAACAGGTATAGTATTGTTTTGAGGATCAAACCAGACTACAGTAGCTGACACTGTTGTGTCCACTACACTGGGTAGTGTACCAGTACAGGTCAGGTTAAAGTTAGTACTCTCATAGATAGGACCAGTAGAAGGACTACGTGTGATAACCATACTGGGAGGAGGGACTATAATAAAGATATTATTCCAGTAATTTTTTTTCCCAACAAATAACTTACTTTGAACATTAAGATCTCTCAATACATGATCATTGACTCCTAAATCACTAAATGTCACTGAACAATAATACCTTCTACCATCAGATGTCTTCACTGGATTAAGTGTTAGAGTACTTAAAATAAGATTACCAATCTTAGTCAAATTTCCTATTGTAGCATCACTGTTAATAACTTCAACTCTTTGTTGTCTAGCTAGATCATAACTCCATACTACTACAACTCTAGTAAAATCATGTACTAGTCTCTCAGGTATATTGATATTACATGTCATAGTGAACTGGTCTCCAGCAGTGGGTGTGGTTGGAAATAGAATATCAACAATGACATGATCAGCAGTGAAATCTATAAATTAATTAATAACAATAATTATTATTATTACTATATGTACAATTAAGTATTATACCTGCCACATTTAGTGTAATGTTGTTGTTATTCTCATTACCAGTAATATAAGAAGATACAGGAGATGGTAGAACACTCGCAGTACAAAAGTACATAACATTGTCTCTAGTATTACTTAAACTTTCAATATGTAATGTACTAGTGTACACATGTGATCCTAACATAGTCAGTGAACTAATAGTATAGTCACTGTTATTAGTAAGAGGAGAACCACCATTACGAGACCATTCAACATCAACATTAACTCCAGTATTAACAACATCACTGATGCTAACATTACATACTATATCAAGATATGTAGCCTCTATTAGTGAATTTGGATCAACAGGATGAATAGAGACAGTAACTGTTGGTTGTGGAACTAGAGGGAATGAAAGAGTCTGATGCAATACATATATAAATCAATACCTAAATTACACAATAGACATATATCAGAGTAGTACTATATTATAGAGAAACATCAGTACATGACACTTTATATAATTACCATACAAAAACATATTGAATACATAACTTACTAATAGTATTAATAGTGAAAGTTTCAATATAAGAGACTTGATAACTGATATCAATCTGACTGATGTTCACTACACATTGATATTGTCCTCTATGTGATGTATTTAGTGGAGTGTAGGATATAGATATACTGTTATCTCCAGAATTTTTCGAAGAGTTAATCACACCTTCTCCAATCTTGACTATAGTGGTATCAACAACAATATTATAGAGGTTATCATCCACATCTACTGTACACACTACAGAATAGTTCTCTCCTATAACACCTGCACCAATAGTAGTAACATTGATTACTGGAGCTGGTATAGCTACAATGATAGAATGAACTAAATTAGCACATTAGCAATAGACTGGACTGACCTTGTACTATCAATTCAGTTAGTGCAGAACTATTGCTACTGATAATAAAAGGTTTCAATTCAAAGTTAAATCCAGACCCTATAGATCCAGATCCTACAGATCTAGACCCTATAGGACTAACAGTTCCAGTACAAGTATAATTACCAGCATCATCATTGTCTATAGGAGTGAATGCGAGTATTGTAGAATAGACATTGTTATTGATTGTCAAGGTCTTGTTAATCCTAGAATTAGACAGATCTACAGGTTGTCCATTCTTGTCCAAGTTAATAGTGACATTTGGTGTAGGAGGAATAGGATCACTGAGACTGACAATACAAGACAAATATTGTTGAGTAGCACGAGTGAAGATAAGTAAACTACCAGGAGTTATAGAGACAGTTGGAGTTGGTACTGATGAAGAAAACATAGTAACTAAGATGTAAACATTGTTATGAACTTACTAATGATATAAACAGTTGCTGTTGCATTACTAACTCCAATAAATATGTCATCACCACGTGTTACAGTAAGATTAGCTACACAAGCATACTCACCACCATGTGTATACATTAATGGATTAAACTGAAGTTCATAAGTTTGTTCAGTGTCTGATATCATAGTTAAATTCTGAGTGATTCCAGAGCCATCAATTACTTCCATTCCATTATTGTCAAACCAAGTGATATTTGGTGTACCAAATACCACACTAACAGAACATAACAAGCTATACATATTACCAGCAATATTACTTTCAGATGTAGTAATACTAACAGTAGGATTACCTATATAAATACAAACATTATACTTATTACAAGATTTTTGCATCAAATCTTACCAAGTGTACTGAAGGTATAATTTTTGCTAGTACTTCTTTGTAGAGGTATACCAGGTAGACTGAGGGTAGCTGTACAAGTGTATAGTCCTTCTTGAGTCTGATTGACAGGAAAAAATGTTAAAGTGGCAGAGTTATCTCCATTATTAGTCAGTGTCACATTATCTTCCAGAGCTCTGTTGCCATTATACAGCCATATGACATTAACTTTAGCCAACTCTACTAGGTTATCTGGTACTGTGACATTACAGGTTAAAGTAAAGGTCTCTGTTACAATAGGTATTCCCATATCAAATATTTCCACTGAAGGTAAAGGTACAGCTACAAGAGATGAAATGTAAGTGACAGTATTTAATAGTATGACACATGTACCTTCAACTATAACAGTAACATTTTCAGATCTTGCTTCTGAAGGAATTACAAATGAAGAGAAGACAAAACTAGCATTTGCTCCAACTTGAGCCCTACAGTAATACTGGGCTCCATTGTCTCCAGTTAATGATAGATCACTGATATTTAAACTACTACCATACACTGTATTATTTAGCTGACCAGTATCAATACTATATCGAGTATTATCATGAACTACTACTCCATTTGGTCCAAACCATGTGATACTGACATTAGTGTCTACATCCAGTGATGTTATGATAACATGACAACCCAGAGAGACCATACCACTCTCAAAGTTACGATTATTTAGTTCAGTATTAGGAGTAACTAGTGTACTAACCACTGGATCTGGAACTATATAATATAAAATATAATACAACTAATAAAAATAAAATTAATACTAACCTTGGACAGATACACTAATTTGTCTTGGTAGTGTGAATAGATCACTGTTCTGTCCTTCAATAAATGCTGAACCACATGTATAATTTCCAACTTGAGAAGCTTGAAGATTAATAAAGTTCAAATCCAATGAGTAAATATTAGTATCTGTTAACATGATAGTATCCACTCTACCAACTGATATGTCTTCAGTAGTTATATTAATAACTTGTAAATATGGATCTGCCCACATCACTTGTACCTCCACTATTTCATCAAGTTCAGCAGATATAGAGGTATTACATATTACTATAAAGTTGGAACCATATGACAATGGAACATTGGGACCAGTTACCTCAGCAGATATAACTATTAATGAATGTCAATGAGAATACTGACAAAGTACTATATTTACCTTGAGGTATGGCAATATCAATAGACTCACTAGGTAAGTCTCCTCCATAGGCTACAACAAATACTGTGTGATTGACATCAGGTTGTAGAAAAGTTATGTTGAGTTCTGTGGCATTTGTCTCAATACTAACTCTTGTACCATTAGATAGATCAAGGAGCACCTCATAACCTTTTACTGTTGGAATATTATCGATGGGAGGTGACCAGGTAAGTAAAACTAATGTTACACCAGCTCTTCTAGAACTGAAGTTAGTAGGTGGATTAGTAACTAGAGAAAAATTAATTCATAATTATAAAGTTAATATGATTATTTAAAAGACAACTTACCACTGATGTTTATACCAGGAGTGGTAGGTGTAGGAAATGATCTTATTGATGAATCTGTTCTTACAGTACAAGTATATTCACCAGCTTCTCTTCTCCTAATAGTTATAGTCACACCTACTCTAACAGAATCAGTAGATATATCAGGTACACGATTTAAATCTTCCTCAGGTATATTAATTGTGTTGCTATTAACAGAACATGTTACTGTTGTAGGAGGTGTATTTGTGACATTAAAGTAGAGAGTGAACACTGGAGGATTAGCATCTCTTGTAGAGAGTAAAGTAAATTCTAGGTTACGATCCACACTAGGACCACCTATAAGATGTATGAATTTAATTGGATAATATCAAATATAACTCTTGGTTCTAATAACATGTTATTATATCATGTATTGAGTATTAACTATAATAAATGTGATATGTGTCTAATAAACTGTATATTCATAAGTGCCAACTATACTCTATAGTGGCTTACTACTTTGATCATTTAAGTTAATATGCTAAATATAAGATTAAGTTAATGAGACAGATCAAACATTTAATTAGTTGTACAACAATCAGTCAGCTGTTGAATCACTCCTAATACAGGATAGTAATTTATTGGATTGGATTTTATTATGCATGGTTTTCTAACATTAGATATAACTTACCACTGTTTTGAAAAGTACCATCTCTATATGCAGCTACATACAGTGTCTGATTTACTCCTTTTTCATTGGGAATAATACAAGAGTACAATCCCTCAAATGAAGTTAGCCCATCACGTCTAAGTAGACCCACTTGACCAGTGACATTAGTATTATATGATTGTAATGGAGTAGCACCACTTTGTGTAGGTACTGGTGATCCATTAGGTAAGTACCAGACGCCTATCATACTCTCATTAAGAGCACTTTGACACCATATACCATCATTTTGACTGTCACTATTAGTATCAATATCATGGAACTGGGCAGCTTTCACCATAAAGTAGTTAGGTATTACTCTATCTTCCTCACCTAGATAAAGTCTGACTCCTATATTATAGTATATAACATAATAATAAATATAAGTATTATATCATACCAGTAGTGGGAAGAGGAGGTAAAGTACCAATGGCTGTCACTCCATATCTTATAGTCACCACTAGTACAAGTAACAGCAACCACTTTAGAATTGTCATGGTAACTAATGACTATAAAACAAAAAGTATTAAATTATCATAATTATCATGTAGGAAATAAAGAAGTTTTAATGTTTATTTAATTGATTATTTTAATAATTAATTCCAAGTTATTAATCTATGAACAATATATTAATTGTTTGTAATAATTTTAGCAAATTTAGCAAATATTGTAATAATCTCTAAAATTGGAATGCAGAAAATTTTAATAATAATTAAAGTTAAATGGCTGGGACTTGGAAAATCATTAAAATCAATACATTTCAATATGTAAGTCACTAAATTTAGTACACACACAATTAATAGCAGGTTTAAAATTTATTGTTACAAAAAACAAAAGTGATTTTTTGAAATAATAAAATTGTATGATATTAACAACAATTGTTATCTTTTCGTTCATATAGAGTACTTCAACAACAACAACAACAACAACAATAATAATAACAATAGTAGTGTTGACATGAATGAACCTGTTATTATTATGTTTTCAAATTATAAAACTACTATATTTTTATCATATCTTTACTTTATAACATAGGTAGATAGTTGTACTTAGAAATGTTGCTAATAACTACTTTGTAGTTAATGATAAATCTTAAGGCTTACTGACATGTGTTATGTAAGTATATCAGTCAGAAATACATCAATCCTAAAATATTTATCTATTATTGCTATAGTAATATATAATAGTTGTTCTAAAATTTGTCCCTCTAATTTCAAAAATAAATAAAATTATTTCACAAAATTTAATAATTAGGAATTTAACTCCCATGTACACGTGTGTTCCATGCTGTGGCTACCAACTTTGAGGACAAAAGGCTAAAAAATTATTAGCAAGCTTTATTTACAAGATTTTTCCAACAACACTACTTTCACTATATTATAAAGTATTTTGAGAACTATAAAATATTACAGTTTGAAGTTCAAATCATTAGTTATTGTCAAGAAAGAACGATAAAAACATGTTCTCTATTTGTTGACACGCCCTCATGTTGCCCTCAAAGATGGCAACTTCTTATTGAAGTTTCTTAATCACATAAAATATTATAGCTACACTTTGAAACCCCTCCCTATTCTAGTTTTGGTACAACCCTCTAAATTTAACAACATGATACATCAATATAAACATCATTGTATTATATAGATATTAAAGATAGTTATTAGTGAATAGCAGCTGAAGTAAGTAGTTTAGACATTCTAAATTCATTGAACAGCTTTTAATCAATGGTAGCCATTTTAATGAATTACACATGATGGACACACACTCATTCTAATTCTGTCAAAAGTTATTCACAAACAATTTTGGTCCTTTTAACCTCCAAAGTTTACCTAACCTTGTCCAAATTTACCATGACAAATTCTCAACTAACTACAACAGTTCATTATAATACAATAATATAATTGATATCATAGAAATACACAATATAACAAAGATTAGAGACATAATGATTGATATTAAAAGGCTTCTGTCATTATCTCTATTTAAATAGGGGATTGTATGTCATAACAATCTCAATTAGTGGGTGTAGCTTTAATACCTTACACCTGCATATCACCTAATGGTCAAAATTTGCTATGAGTGCAGTTTGATGCTAACATTATAAACTACAAACATAGTTAGTATCAAACATTATCTAAAGATATTGACTCAAACAACCTATATATGATTATATCTAATAAATAAACAGATTACCTTCAAGTGTAGCTTTATTGAGATACTTACAATATGTTTAGAAGACGCATATAATATAAATAATCATATTGTTTTATCTCTAATCTCTTACCTATGGATTATATCAGCCTAAATCCCTGCAAATGATAGCAATGTCTCCCCTTCTTTGCTAGTAGAAGGGGGGCGGTTATAGAGCGATGATGAAATAAGAGCAACACAATCCACGAGGTACGAGAACACCCCTAAGACAAAAAACGGCTTCCTTGTGACACCTCTCTGCTTGTAACTTTGTTACACAACAGTAAAGATGAGAGACAGAGAAACCAGCAACAGAAAAAGAGAGAAGATAAAGAGATAGTGTCAGCAATTCCTGTACAACTTAGCACAGCAGATAATAATATTAATATATGTTAATTACTTTTCAATGAATATTAATAACACATCGACTCTTCAAGACATATGGTCTATTAATGGAATGATATGATCCCCACAGCACAAACAGTATATAGATTACTTTGAAAGAATTGAAATCAACTTTTTATTGTAATAATAGAACAAACAATAATAATTATTGAAATGTAATTCAAATATACAATTGAGAAAATACATTATATATTATCAGCTTTATTATAAAGAACATAATATTATACAAGACAATAGGAAATGATCTGTTTTCCATTGAACACCTAAAAAGTTTCACACAATAATAATTAAATTGTTACAAACATATAATATTAGTATGTTGTGTGTATTATGTGATAAATCACTCTATACTATAATAGTTTAATGTAACAATAACAATAATGAGTTGTTAAATGTATGTTCATTTGAAATTTGAATAAACATCAAATTTTTCATAATATTCTTGTAGAACCTGGTGACAGAAAATGAACTGCTCCTGTTGAGAGAGAGAGAGAGTGAGAGAGAGAAAGAGAGATGATCGTGTGTTTATCATGGCCGATGTAGTATCTTACCAAGTCTGATACTAAACGAGATCGTTGTATTCTTGAAGATTTAATAAAATGGAAGACATCTAGTACGCCTTCAGCTTTGATACGGTCCTGTTGTGCATGAAGACACATAAAAGCACCTGTTCTACCTTGACCATCACTAGAGAGAGAGAGAGAGAGAGAGAGAGAGAGAGAGAGAGAGAGAGAGAGAGAGAGAGAGAGAGAGAGAGAGAGAGAGAGAGAGAGAGAGAGAGAGAGAGAGAGAGAGAGAGAGAGAGAGAGAGTAACTTCCTTAGACATGTATCTTATTTCTCTATACTTACTTGCACATAACAGTGATAGATTTATTTCCTGTGTTGCGCTGAACTTTGTTAAGATCTTCCAATAAAGTGAGAATACCAGGAGCAGTAGATGGACAAGTATGCTCCGCCCAATCCTTGAAATGGAACTGAGTTACCACAAAGGACACAGGTTGAGGCTAAAAATCAAAAAATGAAACACTAAAAAATAATGTTCTAAACATGACTCACCTTGTCTTCTTTAATCTCCATTTTCCTGACAATATAACCTCCTAATTTATCATTTTCAGATTGAAGTGTTACAATTAATCTATTAAATGTCAGGGGTTCTCCCACTCTAGTTGGCCAATAAGGATAACACACCTCCTACATAACAAACAGATGAGCAATTAAAAGAACGATATATATGAATAGAATGATAAGATATTAGTTTAAAACAACACAAAATAATAACAACAACACAATACCACTATAACATACCATCACACACATAACAATAAATACATGTGGAGTATTTGTACTTCTAATTGGACATACATGCAATAAATACATGTACATGTATAGATTACATGTATAGTACATGTACTTTTAATATGGTATGCACACACAGTGTAATTGTTAGGCATATTTCAGTAAAAACAATGTTACTACTACATCATTGTATTATTACCACTCCGTTTTCCTCAGGATTACACAGTAGAACGATAGCTTTACTTTTGAATTCCCAAATCATTCTCCAAAAATCATGTACAGTCGCTTGTAAGGGACCTTGAGTAGCTATATAGGCATTTTTTAACTTGTAGCCCTATCATAGACAAGATGACAATGTCATTGAACATTAGTATGGATATCCTCTTACATCTACAAAACTAGCATTGATGTACTCTGATCCCTGAGCTCCAGTAGGTCTTAGTCGAGCTCTGGTAATATTATCTATGCCAGAGAGAGAGAGAGAGAGAGAGAGAGAGAGAGAGAAATTGAAAGAGAGGATCATTACACAAACAATATTACATTATCTATTGTTGACATTGTAAATATAACTCAATTACTTACATGGAACTCGATCTGGATATCTGTTCTTGTTTCGATTATAAAGCTGTAAACCATCAGAGCAATCTACCTCATTTGGCTTCCGACAAACCTGTTCTAGAAGCTGGTCAAACAAGAAATAACATGATGTAATCTAGTTTAATAGTCTCATTACTACATACCTGATACTGGCTTTCAAATCCAGTACATCCTTTCCCTACAACTGGTTTATTAAGCATTGTTATTCTTTGTTTCAAACTAGCAATAGGTATGTCTGTCTCTCCACATGTAATCAACTCATCCAAAGCATCATGAATAAAGACATATTGTGCCTATAAGAGAGTAAGTAAGTAAGTATGGAGTAAAAGGTGTTAGAATTGTATCATGTCAGAGTGATTAATACATTCACTTATAATAAGGGTATTGAATACTGATAAAGTCTATATTGTATATATAACATCATAATAATGATTATATAACATCAAGATAAGTCTATAACAGTTGTACTATGAAGACTTATATTATACTACACTATAAAAAATTATCACTTGGCATCTACTACTTGTAGTAACAACACTGAGAGAGACTGTGTGTTATAAAATATGAAGATATTCTTTATTTGGTATACCAGTTCTCTGCTTGTGTAGTTAACCACATTGAAACTAGATAGGGGAGTTATACTAATAATAACATTGTATATATAGGGATAGTGTTAATGTATGTTTTAGAGATAGAGTTAGTTATAGGACAAAAGTTTTTAATTACTTTATATCTACTTTTAACATGTGATCAAAAACATGTTATAAATATAATCAACAATGAGTATTATCCATTACATTAATACATACCTACAAACACAGGAATCACAAATATTACAAATGATTATCTTAGCAATTAGATTTTCCTTTTAAAAATCACTCACCAGTGTCTGAACCATAAAAACACGCTTCTTCCTCATGTCTTTAAGAAGCTCATAAACATTAATTGTGTCTTCAACTGTCAACCTTTCTAACATACTGTCCAATAGGATAAAGGTCCCAGTACGACCGACACCAGCACTACAATGAACTAAAACTGGAGGACTGTTTCTTTTGTAATGTTTACGAACATGACGTATAAAACTGATTAGTGAAGTGGCATATTGTGGACAGCCGTGGTCAGGCCATCCTAGAAAGTGCCAATGAGTTACTTCAAGAGGTGTGGCATCATGTTCAGTGGTCTGAGATAAAAGGAAAGATAAATGGATGACAGATAGATAAATGGAATGAATGAATATATGGTAAATGATTCAGTGGAAAGATGGTGGATGGAAAGATGAGTGCAGATATATATTACATCAGAGGGTGGACGGACAGATAGCTTAATGATTTAAAACTTCCAAATATTCTGATCTGTTACACACAATCACCATTCTCTCCCCCCACACATACATACCACTCACTCACTACACACACACACACACACACACACACACACACACACATACATACACACACATACATACATATCGCTAAACTCACTAAATTTACTATTTCAAGTGTCAATTCCTATTGTAGTGTCTACTATAACAACAGTTGTGACATAACTTACATAACATAGTGAGTATCCTATAACACATAACTAATATGTCTCTACACACATGATGACAATAAAAACAATAGAGTAGACACTTCAATACTATCAAATACAAAACCAACTTCAATATACAAAGTATTATATATAATATAGAGTCATAGTGAAAGATGGGTCTGTATAATCGCTATAGCAATAATTATATAGTAACCTTAGTACTACAACTATAGCTTATTATGACTGCACTTGAATGGCTGTTTAAAATACAATATGGCAATAACAACATACTCTGACCTAATTTGTAAATGTAGGGGTTAACTTGCTAGTAATATTCATGATATCTATAAATATACTGTATTGTTACTATTTATAGTAACTTGTTGCCCCCAGCCCCCCACTAGTTCATGACTCACTTTAATGACACGAAATTTTCTCATTTGAAAGTCAGCAAATGGAGTAATACTTGTTAGTGTGATATCAATGTGGACTGGTGTCTCTAATGTCTCATTAACTTCATCTGGCCAATATTGCTCACATTTACGCTAAGAAAGAGAGAGAAAGAGAGGGGGGGAGAGAAAGAGAGAGAGAGAGAGAGAGAGAGATAGAAAGGGAGAGAAAGAGAGAAAAAGAGAGAGAGAGGAAGGGAGAGAAAGAGAGAGAGAGAGGAAGGGAGAGGGAGAGAGAAAGAGAGAGAGAGAGAAGGGGGGGGGGGGGGAGAAAGAGGGAGATAGAGATATTGCAGGTGTATATGTAATTAAAACCACTATTATCATTAATGTCAACAGATGTCATGTAATTCAAGGTGTTCCATTAATTACCTATTATATTACACATATTCTACTTAATAACAGGTCCATTTTTTATATTACTCTGTTATTAAAATAGTATCACTAGATCTATTAATTGTATTATATAAAGACTAACTGTATACCTTGCCAGCTTCTATACATTTTGTTAACATGACAATTGTATCTAATTTGTGTTCCCATATCATTCTCCAGAAATCTGATAATGTGTTTGGTAAAGGACCTAGAGAGAGAGAGAGAGAGAGAGAGAGAGAGAGAGAGAGAGAGAGAGAGAGAGAGAGAGAGAGAGAGAGAGAGAGAGAGAGAGACAGACAGACAGACAGACAGACAGACAGACAGACAGAAACAGACAGAGAGACAGAGACAGAGAGTGAAAGTGGTAGGTGGGCAAACAAAAGAGAAGCATGGTGGTAAAATGGTAAAATGTTATTGAAAGTCTATTTTCTAAAGAAATATTGTCAACTATATGTATTCATAATATCACTGAAACTTAAACAAAACTCAAATGTAACAAAAACAACTTTCACAATATACTATGTCTTACCTTGAGCAGCAATATAACCACTTGACTTGTTGTATCCCTAAGGAATAAACACATACATATCTCATATTGAAAACATATAACATTCAAATGATGTACACCAGTAAACACACACTATGTATACAATCACTACATATTGTACATCATATAAATGTTCTTACATCCATATATGAAGCATTGATGTAGTCAGAACCTTCTAAATTCTCATAAAGAGAGAGTGGTACTCTAGAAAAGTCATCTGTAGAAGAGAAAGAAGGATTTGATGAAAAGATAATGAAATAGATAATGAGAGGCAGACAGACAGACAATTAGTAACATACACTGTAACAGCATGTAACAGAGATAAACTAGATTATAGTAACTAGTTAATAATAAATTATATTAACAATACTTAAAACAATCCTTTCATTTAAATGTGAAACAGCCAATATATATAGTTATACAATACTTATCAGTTTAATTTTATCATACATCAATAGACCTGTCATCATTATAAACTAATGCTTCAATGATTGTGTTTATATCTCAGGGACAGAAGAGATTTATCTTTTCTCTAATATAAATAATATAGTACTTCTAAATAAACACAATATTATAATATTATTCCATATCATTTTATATAGACAAGATATTACTCCATATTACATTAGGTAGACAACATGCTTGTTGTCATTGCTAGTGTGTACAAGAGAGAGAGAAAGTATTGAAATAACTACCATTATGAAGACAACAACAGACAGATACTGTACACAATAACATCCTCTCTATGTTTGTAGAAGAATGGTATTAGTCATAGAGTTATACTAGAATACACAGAGTTATACTGAGTTTTACTAGAATATGTGCACTTACTATACTAAAAGTATACTGAGTTTTACTAGAATATGTAGTACTTACTATACTAAAAGTATACTGAGTTTTACTAGAATATCTAGCACTTACTATACTAAAAGTATACTGAGTTTTACTAGAATATCTAGCACTTACTATACTAAAAGTATACTGAGTTTTACTGATATACATGTAGCTTACAAGGATAGATATTAGCAAATCTATTCTTAGGTCGATTGACAGGTTCTTTTGCAGCTTCATGTGGAACAACAGCAGGTGTGTTTAATGACTAATGAAAGATAAAGTTGCCATAGCAATAGTAATGAGAAGGCGTGGCTTACTTGATATTCAAGTTCAAATCCTTTATCACGATCTCTATGCATTTCTTTGACATGTTGCGAGAATGCACTTCGAGGAATTGGTTTCATACGTTCATCCACTAAATTAGGAAATGAAATGGATGCATAAATTATTTGCATGGATATATACGAGTAGCTATTATGATATATATGGATGAATGATAATGATAAAGAGTCAAATGTACAATAAAATGGACACATAATATATTAAAGACAGCTGCTTATTAGGTATTAATTACTAGTTATTAATTAATTATAATATATTAATATTAAATATGACATCAGCTAATAGTATATATATATAATATATATATATAGAACAGAATTAAAGGACAAAAGAACAGAGCTCTCGCTGTGTTGCTGTTACTCCGAGTTTCACGCGTTATGCGATCGTCAGACAGCTGTCTGACGATCGCATAACGCGTGAAACTCGGAGTAACAGCAACACAGCGAGAGCTCTGTTCTTTTGTCCTTTAATTCTGTTCTAACCCGCTCTGTCTAAACGACATCGAGCACTCTTCAACAGACTTAGATACTTCAGTATAATATATATATATATATATATTAAAGACAGTTACTCACTAGGTATTAATTCAGGTGTTGTAATTGGTTCAAGTTCACTGGTAACTTCGCCATTTAATGACTGTAAGTCTTTTAATTCAATTTTCTCATCTTCCATAGGAAAACCAATATTAACAGCTGAGGCATTATAGCCATCTGGAGACTTTGATTTCTTTCTGTGTATGACAATCACATGATATGAAATGTGAGTCACATGACATAATCTGTACAGGTCACATGATCTCTAGTATGATGTGCATGTGGTATATTAACATGCATAATATATTCATATTCATTAAATCTCTTATCTATCATGTGATGTGCATGTGTTTGTCACATGATGCTCACTTGACTATTATAATAACAATGATAATGACTACGATAATAACAAGTATTACTACACCAGCAGCTCCAGCTCCAGCATATACGTACATTAAATTTAAACCACTTGATTCAGTTGATTGTTCTAGTGAAAGAGAGAGAGAGAGAGATGAACTAAAACACATCATATAAGATAACATACCCATTGGTGGTACTGTTGGAACTGTAACTGGGTTATTATTATTACTTTCACCCACACTAGTAGCAGCATTAACAGTCACAATATAAGTCACTCCAGCTTGTAAGCCACCAATAGTCACTTGACTTTGATTATTAGGAACAGTGACAGAGTTAGTATTGTCTTGTCTAGTTGAACGTTGAGCAGAGTAAGTGATGATATAATGTAGTATTTTTCCTCGTGCTATTGTTATATCGATTGGAGTCCATGAAACGGACATAGCTGTTTGGTTGATACGACTTACAGTGATGTTTTCAGGTGGAGGGGGTCCTATATAAAAGTTTAGTAATATAATCCAGCTGTATTTTAATGAATTTATCATTTTATGGTAAATTAAAATGTACTATCTTATGTCTATTATTAATTGTGTGTATTAATTTTAACAAATTTACCAAGTGCTGTAACAATCCTTAAATTTGTTTTGTTATTAAAATTAACTGGTTGTCACTCAAAAAATTGGTAAAATTAAATGGACTTTAAAATTTAGTAGATAAACATTCATAACAAGCTTTAAGTTAATATATTATAATTTGGTTCACTCTTCATACAATTAATATGTTGCTATAAATAGTAACAAATTATATTTTTAGAATATAATATGACATAATCAAGGCAACATGGTGATTGACGAATCAATCAATAAATTTTGTTTAATTTATTATTCATTAATTATTGAGGGCGTGCCAAGAATTATTAATATAACAACTGTTTTATTACAATAAGGTAGATGAAACTTACTTCCTTCTTCAGTAAATATAATATAGTTAACAGGTTCTCCTGGACCAATTGTGTTGATAGCAATGACTTTCACAACATAAGGAATTAAACCTCCTATTGAGAAAAAGAAAGATATTTAAAGAATCAGTTATGATACTTCGTACTTGACATGTCTTAGTAAATCATAATGAACATGTTTGTAATATAATATAATATGTAATCAATTTATTTGTGATAATATATTAATATTAGTGGATTAAAGGTACTTTAATAATATTGAGTTTAAAAGTCAAATTTAGACGTCAATCAAATTTAATTTTTGATTACATCAAAATTTTACATATAGAGGACATTACCATTACCTGTCCTTATAGTTTATTGCTCCTCTTTTACTGAGTGTATTATTAAAACTAGTAATAATATCAAATGTGTTATCATAGAGTGTCTATCAAATTATATTTGTTATAATATTTGTACAACTAATATACTAAAGGTCACCTCAACTCATTTCTTAAAATTTTTTTTTTAATTAGACGAACAAATTAGAGAGGAGCTATTAACAGTCTAGAATAAACAATCTAGCAGTTCTATTTAATGCACGTGTACATGTATATGTACATGTATATCATCACTTACTTAATCCACTAAACTGAACTTCAAACTGAGTTCCATTTACAACTATTAATTGTCTGTTTTCTCCAGTATATTGTACAATAGTCACTTGGTACTGTAAAATGATACCACGAGCTACCAAGAGAGACTGATTGGTCCAGTTAACAAGTAAGATGGATGATGTGAGAGGATGATATTCAATTCCTTCCACTGGACCAGGTGCTTTAAAGAAATATTTAAGGAATGGATAAATGGATGGATAAAATATGAATGGAAATATTAATGGATGAATGAGAATGGACAGATATGTCCTTACCTTCTTCAAGTGTTTGTTTCATCTCTAAATTACTTCTTGGTCCCTCTCCTATAGCTGTCCAAGCTGATACCTGTACTTCTATTAATTGATATGGACTGAGGCCCATAATCTCATACTCAGTCTCAAACACAGTTACAGAGAAGACATTAGTAGTACCATTAAAGTAATACTTTGTTATATATACAGTATATTGGGTAATAAAACCATTAGGTTTTAATGGACGATTCCATTTAATAATGATAGAGTTCGAATTAATGGAACTAAATATTACATTGTGAGGAGAACTACCGGGTCCTACAAAGAATGAAACATGGATATATAGATCAATAGATCAATATATGAACAAATGGATGTATATATTGATAAATGGATTGATAGATGAATTAATGGATGGATAAATAGATAAATGGATTGATAGATGAATGAATGGATGTATATATTGATAAATGGATTGATAGATGAACAAATGGATGTATATATTGATAAATGGATTGATAGATGAATTAATGGATGGATAAATAGATAAATGAATGGATGGATAAATAGATAAATGGATTGATAGATGAATGAATGGATGTATAAATAGATAAATGGATTGATAGATGAATGAATGGATGGATAAATAGATAAATGATTGATAGATGAATGAATGGATCTACAATTGGTTGAAATAAAATTTAAACTTACGTTCTTCAAATGTCCTATTTATTGATTTTGCAGGTGGTCCTGCCCCTTCTGTAGAATTAGCAAAGACATAGCACTCATATGTGGTACCAGGTGTGAGTCCATATATATCTTCACTATATACTCTATCAGTCATTTCAAGTTCATCATTAACAGATACTTGAGTAGGTTCAAACTCAGTAGTATTACAGCCGATGGTGTAATTAAGAATAATACCATTCTGTTCTCTATCGGGTACTGGTTTCCATGACAACTTGAGGGTAGTGGAATTAGTGACTGTCAATGAGAAAGACGAAGGAGACCCATCGGGCACTGCAGAAAGGAAAAATAAACAATAGATAGCTACTAGATTAACAGACAGATAAGCTAATAAATAGTAAAGGAGTTTATTATTCTCTTATTATAATTATTGTCACTATTTGAATTAAGTTGGTGAACTCTCTTATAGTTTATTTATTCCTTCTTACAGTCCTGTCCATATAAGCCTCTTTCTTCTTTGCTAAGAGTCAGTTACTCACTTCTACAATAACTAACTGACTATTTCTTTATACTTACCATCAGGTTCAGTCATTCCACTTTCACTAGCAGGTCTACTCTGTCCAGCACTATTATTAGCTACAACAGTACAGTTGTACATTGTAAAAGGTCTTAAACCATCAACAATAACATTAGCAGGAGGAGGATGAGAGAAGACCCTCGGTAGAGAGGAGGGGACTACTTTACTCTCAATCTCATAACAAGTCAGAGTGTAGCTAATGATAATACCATATTGTAGAAAGGGATCTGGTGGTAACCATTGTGCTGTGAGCTCACGAGAATACATGTTTGTAATGGAGAAACTCCTTGGAGGACCAGCAGGAGCTATCAAGAGATAAGAGCAATCAATTAAACAGGAAAATTTATTACAAATCTTTAAATGTTGTACAGTTCAAAACATTAAAGATTTGTGGTAGATCTACTCACCTTGTTCTTGTGTGATGGTATCATCATGTGCAGCTGGACCTGTTCCCGCGTCGTTAGAAGCAGTAACACTACAATTAATAATAGTACCAGGTCTGAACCCATTAAGGACAAGATCAATAGAACCATTATTGTTGACAGTATAAGGAAATATAGGAGATGTGACAAGATATGAAGATCCATTAACTGTCTCATAGCAAGTGAGAGTATATTTAATGATGAGGCCATTTCTATGTTCTTGAGGAGGTGGATTCCAAGCCAAAGACAGAGCAGTTGAGTTAACAGAAGAGATGACAAAATTTGTAGGAGGAGCAGTAGGAGCTAAAGAAAGAAATAAGTGGAAATAGTTATAGTGAGAGGAGAGGGTGAAAGTAGTGATAATAGTTATAGTGAGAGTGGAGGATGACATTAGTGATAGTGAGAGTGAAGGGTGACATTAGTGATAGTGAGAGGAGAGGGTGACACTAGTGATAGTAAAGGCAAGGGGTGATAATAGTGATAGTGAGAGTGGAGGATGATGTTGACATTATCTAGTAAATACACACATTAATATTTACTCTTATCTTACGTTTTTCTCTTGTCTTAAATGATTTAGTATCACTGTTAATAGATCCTTCGGTATTAGTAGCAGTCACATGATAATAATAGGTAGTATCATGTATGAGGTTAGTCAATGATATAGAGAACATATCATTAGTACTAGAGAAATCAGTACTACCAGATAATATAGTACTATTATTAGATAGATCATTGCTCTGTAGTCCATATTGTATTGTATACTGTTCTGGTGTATATGTTATACTAGATACTATCCATGTAATAGTAGCGCCATTATATAGAATATTAACAGCTGTAACATTGAGAGGTTTATTTGGAGACGAGGGACCTGTAGATAGGAAAAGGAAGATAGTAATTAGAGGGCAATAGCTGTGAAAAAGGTGATGATAATTGTAATGAGAAATAGTGATTATAGGAAAAGGTGAGTTATTGTGAGAGATAAAATTGCAGGAAATATGATTGTTGTGATAAGAGAGAAGATGATCATAGAAAAGGTGATAGTTATGATAGAGAGATAATCATAGGAGGAAAGGTGATGGCTGTAATAGAGAGGTGATCATAGAAAAGGTGATTGCAGTGATAAGATTATAGATAAAGTAATAGTTGTGATTATGTATAATTATATCATTGGTAGTATCTAGTTAGTAGTAAAATAATTAAAAACAATTAGGATGACAGTTAGAGGTTAATGACATTGAATATTATAAGGTATGTGATGGTAACAATAGTGACAGTGAGGTTTTAAGAGTGACAGTGTGATACAATGAAAGAGAGGGTGTGTGTGACAGTGAAAGTTGTGAAGGAGAGAGTGACAGTTATGGTACACATATAAATTATCTTACTGGTGACAGTGACAACAGTGTTGTTAGTAGACGATACCACAGGGTCACCAGTTACACTGATACTAACACGACAAGAGAGTTCATATTGTCCAGCAATTGAAAATGTTTGTGGTAAAGTACTGAAACTCAGTGCAGCTCGTGGAGTACTTGGTGTAGTAGCACTATTAGTAACATCATTATTATGAAGAGTCCAAACAAAGACCTTATCAAATGCAAGAACCACTTCATTAACTAGAGGTACAGTACCAGTACAATTGAATGTGACTTGATTGTAGTTGGCATGATTAGGAAGACGTAAAGAAAAAGGTGTCAGAGAGACACTAGGAGTAGGTGCTATTAAAAAATGATAATAACTTGTAATGTCCATTGATAAAATTATTTATACATAGAATTATTAAAAATATTAATAGTGGAACCTCCAACAATAACAAAGATAGCAATAACTTTTATTTCATACTTTAATGAATTACATTACAGACAATTTCCAAAGTTTAACTGTCTGATATTAGTAATATAATTAGAATATATTAGAATATATCTGATATTACCTTCTATTGTAAAAAATACAGTTTTGGTAGTAAGTGAGTCAACAATATAACTTGAATCGATAGAAGATGTCACACTTACAACACAAGTATATTCACCAGTGTCCAATGATGATACTAGATAGGTAAATTTAAGTGGTCGAATACGTACTACACCTCCACTAAGAATCTTAATATTCTCAAAACTTCGTCGACCATTATTAGTTATAGATGATCCATTAAATAGTATATTTATACTGACAGTCACACTAGTATCACTATGAGTACTTAAGCCATTTACTAAACACTGAAGTTGTCTGCTAGTTCCAGCATGATAAGGTTCTCCATTAGGTTCAGCAAAAAAAAGGACAAGATTATTACTATCTGGTATTGGCACTAAAGAGAGAGAGAGAGAGAGAGTTTAGAGTTTAGGAGAGGGAGACAAAGAGATGAAATATAGATCAACAGAGTAACATGATCATATCAATTACTCCAACTTCTCTAAGTTACTTTTGAAGGTACTTGTAATGAGAGGCATTCTTTACAACTACTAATTATATTGTTATTATAAAGACAATATTTACACTGCATTTTAAACTAATGAAAGCTCCAGGTGCACTATAACCATGGAAACCTAACCACATATTACTTTAAAATGCAAATTTAAATCTTTATTGCAAGATAAGAACTTCTATGTAATATAATAAATATATGAAGTGCTAACTTACTTTGTACTGTTATATTAGTGCTATTACTAATCATTATGACAGATCCATCATCAATATAAGGTGAGGATATTTGAGCAACACAAGTATAGTTACCAGCTTCATTAGATAAAATAGTACCGAGAGACAAAGTGGATCGTCCTTCATTAAGTGTGTTAGTGACACCATTAGACATGAGAGTACTGTCTTTATACCAAGTAATGGAAGTTACAGTAGCACTGAGACTATTAGTAACTGATACAGTACATGTTAGAGTGACTGTTGTACCAAGAGTGATTATTGTATCACTAGGATCTAGGACAAGTAGAGGCTGAGGAACTAGAAAGGAAAATGGAAGACAAAGATAGATCATGTAGATAGATATGTAAACAGATATAGAGGCAAACAAATAGGACATTACTTACCTTGAACTTCAACATTGGTTACAGCTGTTCCCACATTTCCATTCATGTATGCTTTACATGAGTATGTTCCACTATGAGAGAGACGTAGAGGACTTAATGTAAGTGCCTTACTAAAGGTAGTGTGTTCATCTTCGAGAGATCCTAACATTATTCCAGCTGCTACATTAGTGCTCAATACAACATCACCCTTTTGCCAAATAATTGTCACATTTGAGTTCTCCATTAAAGTGACTGTACAATTAAGTGTATACGAGTCACCTGCATCAGTTGAACCCACAGTTGTCACGGCAACTGTAACATTCCCAACAGATTGTATGGTAACGGAACTAACATCACTATCGATGACAACATCATTATGTCGTATTGTTTTCACCTCACATTTGTATGTTCCTATTAGTTCAGAAAGTGAGCTAGCTTGTATAAATAACACATTTTGGTAAGCAGAATTATCTCTGTCCATAACAATTTGATATATGGTATTTGAGCCTCCATTATTTAATATATTGCCATCTTTACTCCAAATAACTTGAGTAGCTGGCCAGCCATTACTTGTACAAGTAACAGTTATATTATGACCAGATATATTATATTCTAATGGCATGACTTCAAGAGACACTAGAAAATAATAATACTATATAATTATTATGAATGCTACATATTATGAACACTACAAATATATACAACAGTAACTATATGTCATCTTTAACTTTAAACATTATAGTTTTTATAATAAGTCATGAGTATATTTATCACAATGGGTTTTGAAAGTAATGGCATTTTTATATACTATCTAGTCCTAATGGCCCTTAGTGGTCTTAGGCTTAAGCCATTAGATGGAACTGACCTTTCACACATATACACTTTGTTACATCTAGAATAATAGTTATATATGTACTACATATAATATTGTATGTGTGTGCATATTAAGTGTTGGCTCAGCTTGTTATGATTTTAAGTCATATCTATAACTACACATATTAAGTAAACAAAATGAAAGTTTCCAGTAAATCATATTGACTAGAGAAATCTGTTATTGTCTATCACAATCAATCATCTATTGACCACACAGTACAGACCCAACTTACCACACTATAATTGCTTTACATGAACATGTGACAAACATGTGGTCTTGACTATACATACATGTGCCTTACATGTGGTATAATAATTATAATTAATACAATAATTAAACATGTGATAAGACAGCTGACACTAAAGCTTAATTACTTCCAACATTTTATGTAACTATTAAATGTCTACATACTATAGATAACTATATTAATGATACTATTATGCAGAATAAAACACATACCTGTATTCCCAGATCCAGAACCAGGTTCTCTAGTCCTACTGTACACAGCAAATGAACTCTCAGATATAATTCCACCTCCATCAACATATTTACAAGTATAAACACCATTATTAACACTACCAACATTAGTTGAGCTACTCTTCTTCTTATAACCAGCTTCAACATCACTGAATTGTAGAGGTGTATTTCCACTGGGACTAATAATAGTAGTACCAGTATTGCCAGAGTTAGTATCTCCACTATAACATCTTATTTCATTAACCATACCATGTACTGATATAGCAGTGTTATTATGTATTAGATGACCAGGTGTGGGATTGTTATACCATATTGTAGTACCTGGAAAAAGAGAGTGTGTTTAGAAAGTGAATAAATTGTTATTTACAGTATTAAGAAGATGATTATAATACTAACTAATTCAGAAGACTATGAAATGTCATATTACTGACAAATATCACATCCAATGTATTAATGCATCCATTTCATCTATTAATATATCCATTCCATCTATTAATATATCCATTCTATCTATTAATATATCCATTCTATCTATTAATATATCCATTCCATCTATTAATATATCCATTCTATCTATTAATATATCCATTCTATCTATTAATATATCTATTCCATCTATTAATGTATCCATTCCATCTATTAATATATCCATTCTATCTATTAATATATCCATTCTATCTATTAATATATCCATTCATCCATCTAATTACAAACTAAATTTCCATACAATTCAAAGATTCTCAAACAATATACCAAGTAACAATTAACTATATTTTTACAAGATATTACATTATCTACTAGTAGACATACTTACCAGTAACAGTTAAAACATAACTAGCACTCTCTGATCCTACAGAACATGTATGACTACCAGTATTGTGTCCATGAAGGAAGATACCAGTAATGGCATTATTAGAAAGAGTAACACCTACTCCATCAGCATTAGTGAATGTACTGGTCCAAGCAAAGGTGGGGTTGTTAACAGTAGTAGAACAAGTTAATGTGAGATTCTCTCCAGCTTGAAAGACAGCAGGAGATCGACTTGGCGATGAGGTAATTGTAACAGTAGCATTAACTATAAAAAAGTTATAAAGTGTTGAGGATATTGTTATAGGAAATATAATGTAGTTAATATGTGTGTGTATACAATATTGTAGTTAAGGAATTCCTAATGTAAAACAGACCATTAAACAAATATGACAGATTAATATAATGCAGTAACTATAGCAACTGTTATTTGATGATGAGAAATGAAACCACACCCCTTCATCGTTAATCAAAACAAATTAATAACGAACAAAATAGTATCCTATTAATTATACCTAACTCATAATAACATTAATTAATGTCCCTTGTGAATTAGCAGGATCATCATTAGTGTATTACTTAACAACAAAAAAAAAAGGGATGTCTCCTGATTAAATAGACAATGACATCATACAGATATTAAGAGGTTATGTTCTATTATAATATCTATCATCATTATAAGGAAATTTATATCATAACTTAAACTATAATCTAAACAGACTTTCTTGCGATAATCGATTAATCTGTATTGATAACATTGATATTGTAAATAGACTATCTTTATAGGTAGGTACAAATTGTAGCTAATGACAGTAAACAGAACAAACAAAATGAACATAATTGCAGTGTAGGAAATGAAAGGAGACAGAAAATTCAACACAATACACATTGTTGGCAGTTCTATCACGTAAAGTTACTGGTAAACAACTTAAAACAATTCCTATTGTTCAATTACTTACCTAAAGTTATAAAATTAAACACTATCGTTAAGATTAGTAGATATTGCGCAGCCAGAGAAATGCTATCTCTAGCCATTTCAAGACAAAACTTGTAGATTTCTGCTGATCCAATAAGTCTAGAGGGCAATCTTCAAGGGTCATCAAAACTAACAGCTGAGTAGTCACTTTGAGGCCTGAGTAAGGATAATAACATAATAATTAATTGACTTATCACGTGAAAATGACCACGCCTAGTTAAGATACTTACTGTAAATTTTTGTAATCTTCAAAATAGGTAGTTTACTGACATTTCCGTAGATCTACGGTACTCACATGTTGCAAACAACATGTCCGAAGCCAAATTAGAGAAAAGCACAGTGAACAGACTCCAAGAGATATTCCAACAGTGGAAATATCCTCTACCAATCTACAGAGAAGCAGAAGGAACCTACCAACAATTTGGCACTGAAGTTACTATCACCATTGATGACAATATCATTGGTTTTCATGCGCTGGGACGTACAAAGAAAGCCAGCAAATCGAATGTTGCAGAGAAAGCAATAGCCTTCATTGAAGAGAACTATCCTCACCTTTTGACTCCTCCACCTCTTCCTGTACGTCATATCACATGATTAATAAGCAATGAATATAATTAATCATGTGATTTATTTCATATTTATAGGATCTTGACCCAACCTTGTTTCCTCAACCAATTTTAGTAAAGAAAGGTAAGTTGAAATCAATGGTTAATTAAACTTTCTATGACCATATTAAGAATTCACTACGTATATGGTTGGTCGATATACATGTACATCAGTGACATATATGTATTCAATGATAAGGAGTACATATAACAATGACCCTATTTCAATGTACTATTCAGTTTAGTAAAATATACTCTGTATAAATATCAAGAACATCTATAAATATTATGTCCAAACAGTATATGTCAATATAACAATAAGGTTTCTACTACTTTTATGATATCAATATGTTGTTTCTCTAGCACATCTTAACAAACAAAGAGCAGAAGCAATAAATATGAAGGAATTAGCTAAAGAAACAGAGCAACTTGCACGTAAATTATAATAAAGATGCATCCATTACTACTTATTCATCCATTATTACATTTTATTCATCCATTTTACATATGCACATCCATTATTACATCCTATGCATCTATTACTACATCCCATGCATCCATTATTGATGGTATTCAATATAGATGTTCATGTTGGACTTGACATGGGACGATTAATACAACAATCAAGACAAAAAAAAGGATTCTCTCAAAAAGATCTTGCAGCTGTAAGTACAATTAATAAATTTATGAGATCACAACACTAGCTGTACTATATGCATTATGTCATAGTACTAAATATAGAATGATACTATTAATAGAATACTGTTATTTTCTTAGCGTATTAATGAGAAGGCTCAAGTTGTTAGTGAATATGAGCAGGGTAGAGCTATACCTAATGATGGTATTATTAAGAAGTTAGAAAGAGCATTGGGTAAGTTAATATGGAGTACTATTACAATTCTAATTATAATAATGTAATTAATATTAATTTATTACAGGAGTCTTTTTGACTGGGGAGAGAGCTGGACAACCAAAACAATAATCTTTAATAAAAATTCTGTATTTATTTTAACCAATAATTATTTTATGGTCTGGATGCAGTGTAGCTATTAACAGAACTGATCACGTGATCACTTCAATAAGAGGTGTGGTTATTTGTTTTTTAAGCCACACCCACTAGTCATACTTTCATTTGTGCTAATGGTGTGCTAGAAATCGTAGACAGATTCTATGAACAAAGCTGAGAAGATCATGCAGCTGATAGCAGCGTGGCTTTTTCTCGTCTTGTCTCTTAGCACCAGTTAGTACTTAAATTAAATTAATACTCATATTTATTAACATAATATGATATTACTAATATAAGTGTCATAAATTGCTGTATTAAATGAGGCGAATGATTTGTGCCAAACAAGCCGAAATCTGTCACTAGGATAATATATACATCTATGAATATGCTCTCTCTAATAGAACTGTTTTAAGGACCAGCTGTGTATATTCTTTGTTCATTGACAGTTTATGAATTCATTGCAAAATTGTCACATACTGTAATAATAGTTGTAATTTCATTATACTAACAGATGTCCTCGCCATATAACATGGAATGACACCTCTCTAGTCATTTAACATGGAATGATGCCTCTTTACTCGTGACATTTGAGTTAATATACTTCTGTATGCTTTTAGTAGTTGTCAACATAGTCAATGTTTGTATAACTGTATGTAATATGGAGTAAATTAGCCTACTTTGGAGAAGTTGTGTTTCCCTATAACAAACAAAATCTAATGTAACGAGTGTTGTATGTAAACATGGTATGTATGTACAGCTTGAACCATTTGGTGTTGACCTTGTTAATTTTATAATTGTCACCACTCCTTTTTAACTTGTTTTCTTTATTTCTCTTTTGTTCCTAATAAATGATTATTATAATTGAATCACTTAATATGTGTTATATGTATGGAGATGAATATACCACCTCATGTGTGACTGACTTTCTTTCCTTTATCTTATTATCACTACCTTTATCTGTTGTCTTCATGTTCTGTACCTAACTACTATCTATTAATGTGATATTTTTACTGATTTTTTCTCTCTCTTCTCTCTCTCTCTCTTTCTCTCTCTCTCTCTCTCTCTCTCTCTCTCTCTCTCTCTCTCTCTCTCTCTCTCTCTCTCTCTCTCTCTCTCCATTAGATGTTTTGTCACAAGAATGTTTCGACATGTTAGATGTATCTGACGGATCTGGTGATGGCATGTCTGTAATGGTATCTGGTCTCACTAATAAAACTGTCAATGAAGGCGATGATGTTACCTTCACATGTCAGACTAATATTGGTGTTGTTTGGTGGTTGCTAAGATGTCAACGTTTCAATAATAAATCTAATGTGATCATTAATAATAACTCACTCAGATTAATAAGTGTATCACAAGAGGAACACAAGTTAATGGTAACTTGTGTTGTTAATATGAGTAATTTGATTAAACATGAAGAGAGTGTCTATCTCTTTGTAAATAGTAAGCTAGTTATAATAGAATAGATGGATGGATGGTTGTTGGATAAAGAAATCAATAATGACATAATACCAAGGATATCCTATCATTGATAATATAGTTTATAATAGTACAATAATTAAATAACTGTTCAATAGTATACTCAACAGTTTATATTGTCCTCAATATCTATTATAGTATTTAAACTAGTTAGTAGAGTAACAATTGTATTAGGTCATAGTACCTTATAGTAACCTCCTATATCAACCTCACCCTGTGTTATTGCCTTACTATATTATATTGTGTGTATAAAGTCTTCAATACTTGTGTGTTATTGTAACAGTAGTTTACATGTGTTAAGATGTTATTTTTGCTGTAGTAATCTCAATAATATTATATATTACTGTAGGCATTGATGAAAATGGTTCTGGTGGGATCAGTACTCATTTAATATATATTGTAATTGGAGTGGGTGGATTTCTAGCAGTTGTTCTAGCAGTCATTTTAATAATTTTGCTCTGTTTAATTTGTGTACTGAGAAATCGTAGAGAAAGGTGATACACTCTGTATATGTAGGTGTGTGTTGACTCTCTCTCTCTCTCTCTCTCTCTCTCTCTCTCTCTCTCTCTCTCTCTCTCTCTCTCTCTCACGAACACACACACCACAGACCTATGAGTCCACTTATACTTAGAAAACAAAGTACCAGTAGTCGTATGGATAGAGCAAGTTCTAGTTTTATTCGAAGATCCTTTAGGAAACCCAAAGCTGCTGATCCTATTGAAGACTTTCGTCATACTCATACTGACATGATGGAATCACATCCACCATTACCTACACAAGCATTCTCCAGTCATTTAGCAGTAATGAGAATGAATGACAATCAGCGATTTATGTTGGAATTTGGGACTATACCAATGGAACCAGAATATCCTAAAGAGACTGCAATGTTGGAGTGTAACAAAGTAAAGAATCGCTATGAAGATATCTTACCTTACGATCACTCTCGTGTTAAATTGTCAACAGTAAAATGGCAAGAAGGATCAGATTACATTAATGCCAGCTACTTAGATGTAAGCATCAGTCTACATACATGTACATGCACATGCACAAGCACATGTCATGTATATGTACATGTATATGGTGTGATTGTTTTCTCCATAATGTAATTATCTACATATCCTTCTTCCTTCCATCTCTACATACTATGTTCATTATTCTTGTTTATAACTAGCTCCGCCCCTTTTAGGGTTATATGAAACATAAGCAATATATTGGTACTCAAGGTAAATGATGGGAATAATATTTATTAATATTAGTGGGTGTGGTTTATTAGGGCCACTTCCAAGCACAATTGGAGATTTTTGGCGAATGATATGGGAAGAAAATAGTCGAACTATTGTCATGGTAACAAATTTACAGGAAAAGAATGCAGTATGTTTAATGGATTATCCACATGACTGTCACATGATTTGTCTAGGTAAAATGTGAGGCATATTGGCCTCCTCGTGTTAATGAACCTATGTCATATGGAGGTATTGATGTGATATTAGTTGAAGTTGTCCCACTTGCTGATTATACTATAAGAACATTTAGTATTATTAAAGTATGATGACTATTATTACTGTATTTATATTTCTCTCTCTCTCTCTCTCTCTCTCTCTCTCTCTCTCTCTCTCTCTCTCTCTCTCTCTCTCTCTCTCTCTCTCTCTCTCTCTCTCTCTCTCTCTCTCTCTCTCTCTCTCTCTCTCTCTCTCTCTCTCTCTCTCTCTCTCTCTCTCTCTCTCTCTCTCTCTCTCACTTCTCTCTCTCTATTTCTCTCTCTCTCTCTCTCTAACTCTCTCTCTCTCCCTCTCTCAGGGAGGTTCTCAAAAAGATACAAGAGAAATCCGTCAATTCCACTTTACCTCATGGCCAGATCGTGGTGTCCCTGAGTTTCCCACTGCAATGCTTTCAATGATACGTTGTGTCCGTGCTCATCACAACAAACAACATACTTCAACAGGTCCAATGACTGTCCATTGTAGTGCAGGTGTTGGACGTACTGGAGCCTTTATAGTAATAGACAGTATGTTACAACGTATACTGAACGGAGAGATCAGTATTGATATTTATGGTCATGTGACCTTGTTAAGAAACCAACGCAACTGTATGGTCCAAACTGAGGTAGGCTGTGCCCCCATTATTGTCGCATGACATGTCATGTGATTGTCATAGGACCAGTATTTCTTTATTCATGAAGCTGTAGCTGAGGCTATTGCTTGTGGTGTTACAGAAGTAATGGCTGATTCTTTTCCTAGTTATTTGGATAAATTAGAGTTGATTCAAGAAGATGGTGAAAGCTCTTTACTGGAAGTTGAATTTAAGGTATGAAATGAATTAATAGATGAACAGATAAAGTAACGGAATAATTAAATTTTTAAAAAATGCATTATAAACAAAAATATATAGACTGTAACATGTTATTATCTAACATAACCATATATGGTATGTACTACTAACAGTACTATAGCTCACCTTCTTTCTCAACATGTAACTGTTGATCAATAGAAATGAGTTCACATAATGTGTGGATGGATGATTGAATGCTATGATGGATACCTGGATGGTTGTCATTATTTTTTTGTTTTTTCTTTTTTTTCTTCCATTCTTTTTTCTTAAGCGTGTAGCTACTGATCGTACTGAGCCTCACAGATTTGCTAGTGCCACACGAAATGTGAACAAAACCAAGAACAGATTTGTCAACATAATGCCTTGTAAGATAATGATGGGTGTGGCAATAGGTGTGTCTAACAATTATTTCCTATAGATGAATACAACAGAGTCAAATTGAGTTTCATACGTGCTACTGAAGGCTCAGATTTTATTAATGCTAGTTATATTGATGTAAGTTATTTATTAATGTATTCTATTTATGTGTACGGAAGAAATAATTTCACATTATTATTATATTCTGTTATTAGAGTTATAGACAGCAACGTGCCTTCTTAGCAACACAATGTCCACTACAAAACACTGTCAATGATTTCTGGAGAATGATATGGGAACATCAGAGTCCTATAATTGGTAAGAACTAACAGACAAACAGACAAATGCTAGGCATATCGACTGATAGCTTGTAAATGAATAGCTCTATAATGGTCTGTCTTTGTTGCTATAGTGATGTTGACACGACTTGAAGAGAAGCAACAAGAATGTAGTGCTGTTCATTGGTCTGATAGGGAGAGAAGAAGATTTGGAGATATATTAGTACAAGTGACAATACAGAAGGAAATGGGAGAATATATATACAGAGAAATGACATTGAGTCATGCTGAGGTGAGTATATGAATGGACAGACAGACTGGGGGATGGATAGATGGATAAATAATGGATGAATTGGTTGATCAAAGAAATTCTTATTCTAGAATCCTGATAAAAGTCATCTTGTACGCCATTTTCAATTTATGGGATGGCCAGAACGAGGTGTACCAGAATCTGCTCTACCATTACTTCAATTGATACAAGAAGTACAACTTGTTTATATCACATTACGTACTAATAAATCTGTTACTGTCATGTGTAGGTTAGTGAGTATGTCCCTATTATTAAGATTGTAATTAATGTATTATATCAACCTGTTACTGTTACGTGTAGGTTAGTGAGTATGTCCCTGTTATTAAGGTTATAATTAACATGTTATATCAACCTATTACTGCTGTGTGGATTAGTGAGTATATCCCTGTTATCAAAAATATTGTTAAGATGTTATAACAACTAGTGTTGTTATGATATATCAAAACTAAAACTAAAAGTACTTTTAGTAAGGTATTTGACTTTTGGTAAACTATAAACTAATACTATCATCCTTCCCAACTAATACTATCCTCCTTCACAACTAATACTAATACTAAAAGTTTAGTTCTTACTAAAACTAAAACTAAACTAAAAGTATTAACCTTGGTTTTAGCTCTAAATACATTCACACATGCACCTGTTGAATTTCATGTATCAGTAGACATGAATTAAAGGTGAGTGTTATGTATGTACTCTCATTATAATTGACCTTTGATTGTAAATCATGGCTACTGTTGGAAGACCTAGGGACAGCTGTGTATGGAATTATTTTGAGTATTTGGAAGAAAAAGATAAGAATGAATACTTGGTAACTTTGGGTGATGGTGAGCATGGTCAACGTGGTCATTCCACTAAAGGAACTATAACCAAAATGCTTCACATTATAGTAACAAAAACTATAACAAAAACAAAATTAGATTTATTACTAAAACTATTACTAATACTAAAATTATTTTCATTACCAAAACAACACCAATAAAAACCCTATTACTATGTTAGTGAGTATGTCCCTGTTATTAAGATTATAATTAATATGCCTTTACTATCATTAATGTATGACTTCATTTTTTATTCTACATAGTTCTGGTGTGGGTCGAACAGGAGTCTTTATAACTCTTCATATTATCCTAGAACGATTTGCTATTGAAGGTCTTATTGATGTATTTCAAACTATAAAAATGTTACGTATACAAAGATCAGCTATGGTCCAGACTTTAGTAAGACCTAGTGTGTGAATGACTTACAATATCTCTTTCTCTCTCTCTCTCTCTCTCTCTCCTATAGGAACAATATCATTTCTGTTACGAGGCTGTCTTAGATTACCTTATCAATACTGGACAGCTACCCCAAATGCGTTCTACATCCATTGAACGACGTACTTCAGTACTCCATGTCAAAAGACCAGTATCATTAAATCCACAATCATTACCTCAAAATGCCATCGCAATGGATACAATATATCCATCACGTAATGGTGAAGCCTCTTCAACTATGTAATTAAATAGCACACTTCATTCAGTTCTTTCTTACAATTGTTTGATGGACTCTGATGTCACCAGGTTGTATTGTGTTGCCATGGTAACTGACTACTCACTGTCATTGATATTATTAAATGTTATAGAAAAATATGTATGTTGTTAAAATAGTATTTTTTGCTTTTTTACATATAATCATAAAACATTATACATTATTTTGTAATAATAAAAAATAATAAATAACAACTAAAGACAATTATACTATTACTATTAATACTAGTTATATTAATACAAGACATATACTATTAATTACCATTAATTAAAATTTGCTATTTTGTAACTAGTTATAAAATAGCAAATTTTAATAAACTGCAATAACTCGTAATTTATAAATTGTATTTATTTCATTTTAAGCCTTTCTTTAATTTTAGCATTTTCTCTCTTTAATAGTTCATTTTCTTTCTTTAATTCTTGACAAGCTCTAGCAACAAGAGACAAATGTATTTGTATGTTATCAGAACAATGCTTAGGAAGATCTTGACGTTTGGGTTTCACCTTACATCCAGCCCAGCTAAATTCACACTCAATTGGTTGTAATGGACAAGATGTATTGAGATGATCTTTACGTTGGATACGAGGTATCTTATCTTGTGTGCATTTATTAGGACAGGACACAGGGTAAGAATGACATTCTGAATAATGCTTCTCTGTTATACTAACATATGTATTATCATAGCCACAATATTGACAAATATATGGACGATTAGGACAGTCATTGGTTTCATGTGTATTAAGTTTATATCGTTGATCTATAAACTCACAAGTCTTGGATGGATATTGCTGGTTCTCTTGAATTAACTGGAATATATTAGTGACATTATGACACCTACGCTTATACTCTCTATATTTATACTGAACCAATACATACTGACACTCTCCTTCTCTCTTTCCTTGTTGAAGATGAAATGTCAAATCTTTAAGTTCTCCCTTCCACTCACATCCTTCTTTGTTATTAATACAATAAACATGTAAACTATTAATATGACATTGTGCCTTTTTATCAACCATTGCTTGATAGTTGTTCTCCATACAAAGTGGACATGGTTCATTTCTACGTAGTAATTTCTTAATACAAGGACCACAGAAATTGTGACCACAACAAGACACTAGATGAGGATCATTTAACATAACTTGTAGACATATTGGACACTCTAGCTCTAGTAACTTTGGTGGTTCTTCAACGAGTGTGAGTTCATTTTTGGAATATCCACTGTGAGTAGAACCAAACACAAATGATGCCATTAGTCCTACGCCCACAATCGACAATACATATTTATTAGAAGCCCAAATAGAGTAATAAAATTTAATACGATTATACACCATCCCTCCACTGTCATCATCTTTAAAATGAAAATGAAAGTCATACAGACTTATTTTAATTTTTTCTCTTATTATTACAACACCTTTCTTTATCTCAGCATTCTCTTTTCTTAAGAGTTGATTTTATTTAAAGCCTTAGCAACATTAGACAATGTCTTTGAAGATTATCAGAACAATACTTAGGAACATTTTGACGCTTCAGTTTCTCCTTGTATCAAACCCAACTAAATTCATACTCAACTAGTTGTAATGGACAAGATTTACCAAGATGGTCTTTAACTTGATAGTGATGAATTTTCTCTTGATTGCAATAATTAGGATAGGACAGTGGGTATCGATTACAACTTGTATCTCAGTTATATAACTGAATGAATCTTTGTCACCACAATGATCAAGTATATATGGACGATCTAGACATACTTTTCTTTCATGTATATTGACTTTATATCGTTGATCCATAAATATACAACATTGGTGTTTGCAACGAACTCTTACAAACTGACATTCTCCTTCTCTTATGCCTTGTTTAAGATGAGATGACAAATCTTTAAGTTCTCCACTCCATCCACATCCTTCTTTGTTATTAATACAATAAATGTGTAAACTGTTAATATGACGTTGTATATTTTTATCAACCATTGCTTGATAGCTGCTCTCCTTACAAAATGGACATGGTCCTTTGGCTTCTTGTACTTTCTTAATACAAGGACCACAGAAATGATGACCACAACAAGACATTAGATGAGGATCATTTAACATAACTTGTAGACATATTGGACACTCTAGTTCTAAGATTTTTGGTGGTTCTTCAACAAATGTGAGTTCATCTTTAGAATATCCAACATCTATGATCCTAGGCCTACTAGCAAGAGCCATCTTCAGCATATTCTTTGCATTCTAGTGTAGGAGTGATGCCCATATAAGGATTACAATCTATTCATATAAATAATAATGTTGTATTTATTGACTCAAGCATCTAGTTTGAAAAGAGGTGAAAAGTTTCACAATATACTGTATAAAAATACTTTATATTATTATAACATTATGTTCTATATGTATTTCATATCTATGGCTACTACAATTCTAATGTTTCCTTTATTGTTGCAATATCTTCTTTTAAATCAGCATTCTCTTTTTTTAAAGCTTCATTTTCTCTCTTCAATTCTTTACAAGCTAGAGACAAATGTTGCTGTAGATGATCAGCATAATGCTTAGTGAGATCTTGACGTATTGTTTTCTCCTTACATCCAGCCCAACTAAATTCACACTCAACTGGTTGTAACAGACAAGATATATCAAGATGATCTTTAAGTTGATAACGAGGCATTTTGTCTTCTTTACAATTATTAGGACAGGACACAGGATAATTACGACATTCTGAATAATGTTTCTCAGTTATACTACAAAATGTATCTTTTTGATAACAATATTTACAAGAGTATGGACGATTAGGACAGTCATTGGCTTCATGTCTACTTACTTCGTATCGTTGACCCATGACTCCACATACTCTAATTTTTTGGGGAGTTAAAAAAAAGATATCCAAAAGAGTTTTGGCATATTTGCACTGAACTATTACATACTGACACTCTCCTTCTCTCTTTCCTTGTTGAAGATGAGATGACAAATCTTTAAGTTCCCCCTTCCACTTACATCCTTCTTTGTTATTAATACAATAAATGTGTAAACCATTAATATTACGTTGTGTGCTTTTATCAACCATTGCTTGATAGCTGTTCTCCTTACAAAGTGGACATGGTTCATTTCTACTTTGTATTTTCTTAATACAAGGACCACAGAAATGATGACCACAACAAGATACTAGATGAGGATCATTTAACATAACTTGTAGACATATTGGACATTCTAGTTCTAGTAACTTTGGTGGTTCTTCAATGAACGTGAGCTCATCTTTGGAATATCCACTGTCCTTCTTATCTTGAACTGTGCGAACCAGGCTTTTCTTTGATTTCTTCCGTGTTGCCATATCATAGGTGTAGGAACAGGGGGGGGGGCACAGGGGGCACGTGCCCCCCCCCCCCCCACCCCCAAATATTTTTGGTATATTGTGAGATGGTTTCACAATCAAATGATTTAGATTAGCCACTTTTCAAAAATTTTTGTCAGTGTAAACGACAGAAAAAGTTTGGTTGTTTTTGAAATACCTCATTGTTAAACTGAACAATGTTAAAATGTTACATAGGTGCCCCCCCAATGACAAAATTGTTCCTACACCTATGCATATTAGTCTCGCGCAGTCACACCCTCTGATTTCATTTAAGGGAGGGGCTGGCCACGCGAGACTTTTATGAAGTTACTGTTATTTTAAAGAGCACAAACAGAATAGAACAATAATAAACAAAACAGAATTAAAGTACTGGATATAGTCTGATTAATAATACAGAGATAAAAATAAGTGATTGATGGTATCTGGTAAGTTTTAGTGTGATAAGTGATAGCAAGTAGATGATTAGTAAATAAATGTATTTTTTTAGATTTAAAAGTGATTAGAGATGAGCTAGATTTCACGTGATAAGGAAGTAAATTCCACAGAGAGAGAACAAAGGGACAAATGAGTTTTGTGAAGCAGATGAGGCAAGAAAGGGATGGTAAAGATGAGAGGATCAAAGTGACAAGAAGAGATTTGATTATGTATGTATGAACAATAATTATGTAAAAATGGATAAAATTAGTTTTCAATTCTGCATAATAAAATAATGAAGCTATTATAGTCAATTATAATATGCTAAACCAACAATTTAATTCCTCATCTCTCAATACATAACTGACTTGCTAGATTGTATAGCTTGCTACAAGTCTAGAGTGCCAAAAGCATGAGTGCCTAGTTAACCTTTCCATTTGATTAATCATTAAGAGTTAAAAGACTTACTTCAAAGACATTGTCTTAAACCCTTATAGTTTTATTACTATTAATTTCATTTTAAAAATATTGCTATAATTAAAAACATTTTTACATGAAATTAATAGTAATTATAAAAAGGAATACATGGTTTAAGACAAAATAAGTCTTTTCACTTAATAATAAATCTAATGGAAAGATGAATGGAGTGTTACTATAAGAAGCAAAAGTCCCAAAGTGTCATTTAACAAGTAGGGTACACATGAGCAATTCAAACAACTTTATATTAACTTTTTGTAAACATTTTAATATAGACAACATGTTGATCAACAGTAATGAGCTTGATTCTTTAAAATACTTTAAGAAATTCTGTTTCAAAATGATAATAAAATTTACTGATTCCTTTGGACACAGAGTACATTATTAAGTGAATGGATAAATAGATATAAGGTTGAAGAATACTTAATTTTTATATGTGGGTTTTCCAGAATACTGACTGGTCTCATTTGTCCTGACATCCAAAGATTATAATCTTGTATTTGATGAGTCAGATCAGGGTAACACTCACTTCTCTCATACCATGGATTACTCAATAACAAAGTCACCTCTCTACATCAAACAGGACAGCAACAAGCACGAGGCCATCGATCAGCATGCCAATAAGCCAAGACACATTGTGCATAATTCAAAACTTATGTCCACAGTTAGTCTCAACTGGATATGTTATAGTACCAAGACATACTGGACATTGGATTTGTTCTGCATTGTTATCATCCTTGATTGGAAAATATGTATGTTAATTAAAAATAGTAGTTTTTTTTTTTTTTTACATACAATCTATATGTTACCCTGGAACTTAATGAACATTATTCATTAATAAAACAACTATTACCAGAGACTTATAATAATGCTAGTTAAAAAATAACAGGTCCATTGATTTTCTTAATACAAGGATCACAGAATTGATGACCACAATATGATACTAGATGAGGATCAATTAACATAACTTGTAGACATATTGGACACTCTTGTTCTAGTATCTTATGTGCATAATTTATTACATTTTCTTCTTTGGTAACTTTAGCAACAAAAGACAAAATTATTAGAACAATGCTTAGAAGGTATTGATTTTCATTCATGTGAGACTAGACAAGAAAGTACATAAATGCTTTAGACTTGATTAGGTGTAATTATTCATTATCTGAACACTGAACTATTTGCTCAGAAATCATACATATATAGGATATGGCAACATTTCTAGAGATTAAGTGTTAGATTATAGTGTTATAATTATTAAAAGTATCACAAAAGAAAATCTATCTGAAATCATGCTATTTTAAGCCTTGCTTTTATTTTTGCAACATCTTCTTTAATCTTAGTGTTTTCTTTCTTCATTTCAGTGATTTCTTCATTTATCTCAGCATTTTCATTCTTCAAGAGTTTATTTTCTTTCTTTAATTCATCACAAGCTAGAGACAAATGCCGCTGAAGATTATCAGAACAATGCTTAGATATATCTTGTCGTGTTGGTTTAACTTCACATCCAGCCCAACTAAACTCACACTCAACTGGTTGTAATGGACAAGATGTATCAAGATGATCTTTAAGTTGATAACGAGGCATTACATCTTGTGTACAATTGTAAGGACAGAATATAGGATAATTTAGACACTTTGAATAATGCCACCAGGTTACAAAATAATGTGTACCACTGTAGCTACAATAATCACAAGAGTATGGTCGGTTAGGACAGTCCTTGGTTTCATGTCCACTTATTTTGTATCTTTGATCTTCAAATAATTTGCAATATTTGCACTGAACTCTCACATATTGACACTCTCCCTCTCTCTTTTCTTGTTGAAGATGAGATGACAAATCTTTAAGTTCTCCCTTCCACTCACATCCTTCTTTGTTATTGATACAATAAATATGTAAACTATTAATATTACGTTGTGTCTTTTTATCAATCATTGCTTGATAGTTGTTCTCCATACAAAGTGGACATGGTCCTTTGGCTTTTTGTATTTTCTTAATACAAGGACCACAAAAATTGTTACCACAACAAGATACTAGATGAGGATTATTTAACATAACCTTTAGACATACTGGACACTCTAGTTCTAATAACTTTGGTGGTTCTTCAACAAATGTGAGCTCATCTTTAGAATATCCATTGTGAGTGTCGTCAGCCATATTACGGTAGTTCTACGCCCACAATCGTACGTTATTAATTATTTATGAAGAAGCCATATTATAATTTACGTCATTCCTATTTACGCTACGATTATCATCTTTAAAATGAAAAGTAAATTCATAACGACTTGTGTGGAGTATTTCATTTTAAGTTTTTATTTTATTATTACAACATCTTTCTTAATGTCAGCATTCTCTTTTCTTAAGAGTTCATCTTCTCTCTTTAATTTTTAAAAAGCCTTAGCAATAATGGAGCATAAGACAGGTGTCTATCAAGATTATCAAGAAGACTTAAGGTTTTCTTGTTTTAGTATCTCTTCACGGTTTATAGCCATTTCGTCTAATCCCATTTCGTCTAACAAAATGTACAATTGTCCCATTTCATCTAAAAACTTTTAAATGATTTAAATAATGATTTAAATAACAGTAATTACAAAGTCAGTAAGTACATTCTGGGGTATAAGTGATCTAGCTCCTCTTGTTGTTGTAACAAACTTCATTGATTCAATATGTTGTATGTATGAAATAGCTCCTCTTAAGTACTCTACCATTCAAGACATCAAAGCCTTTACACTATTAGTTCTTTGGAATTAGAATTCCATCACCTTTACTGGCCTTTATTCAGTTATCTTAACCTTTTACACTATTAGACATTATTAGACAAAATGGGACAATTATACACTTTGTTAGATGAAATGGGATTAGACAAAATGGCATGACACCCTCTTCACATCCTGCCCAACTAAACTGTTTGTAATAGACAAGATATACTGATTATGATTTTCAACTAATGAGGCATTTTATCTTGTTTATAATTATATTAGGACAGGAGACTGAGTATCCATGAGACATAAAGTAATACTGTAATATAACCATATGTGTCAGCCAAAGTATATACAAATATATGTTCAGTAGACACAGTCCTTGATTTCACGCTCACTAACTAATGATACATCTTTGATCTTTTAACTACAGTTTGTAATAGTTCATTGCAATACCATTGTGTAGACAATGGTATTGCAATGAATTATTGCAAACTGACATTCTCCTTCTCTTTGAAGATGAGAGGACAAATATTTTAGTTCTCCCTTTCACTTAAATCTTTCTTTGTTATTGATGCAGTAAATGTATAAACTACATTGTGTCCTTTGTTAATAATTGTTTTATAGTGTCCCTCTTTACAAAGTGGACATTGTTCATTTCTATGTCATGATGACCACAAGACACTACATGAGGATCATTTAACATAACTTGTAAACATACTGGACACTCTAGTTCTAGTGGTTTGGAATATCCAATAACTTGTCCTCTAAATGATTCCCTACCATTAGTACCATAATAATAATTATTATTATTATTATTGAACCTCCACCCATCAACTGTCTTTACTGTATAGAACTAAAATAACTTAATAAATTCATAACAAGTTTATAAAGATATGTGTTAATTATAAACAGAGGAGCAAAAGATAAAAATGATCTTTAAAAAAGGTCATGATAAAGTATAACACAGTGATGACTAGACCATTGGATAAATTGTAGTAATACATAGAAAACAAGTTATTTAAATAACCTCATAATTGTAAAGGACTCTTTGCTATCAGAATATTTTATTTCTAATTCGTCTTTAATAATTGTAACAGTTTCCTTTATCTCAGCATATTCTTTTTTTAAGAGTTGATTTTCTCTTTTCAATTCTTTACAAGCTTTAGCAACAAAAGACAAATGTTTTCAAAGATTCTTAGAGCAATGTACATGTCTTGGAAGTTCTTGTCTTCTCCTTTTTACTTTACATCCAGCCCAACTAAATTCACACTCAACTATTTGTAATGGATAAGATGTATCAAGAGGATCTTCAAGTTGATAGCGAGGAATTTTCTCTTGTTTACAATCATTAGGACAGGACACTGGATATTGACAACAACTTGAATAATGTATCTCAGTTATATAACTGAATGAATCTTTGTCACCACAATGTTCACAAGTATATGGACGATCTGGACATACTTTTCTTTCATGTATATTGACTTTATATCATTGATCTACAAATATACAATGTTGGTGTTTGCATTGAACTCTCACATACTGACACTCTCCTTCTCTCTTTCCTTGTTGAAGATGAGATAACAAATCTTTAAGTTCTCCCTTCCACTTACATCCTTCTTCGTTATTGATACAATAAATGTGTAAACTATTAATATTACGTTGTGTGCTTTTATCAACCATTGCTTAATAACGGCGCTTTTTACAAAGTGGACATGGTCGTTTTGCTTTTTGTATTTTCTTAATACAAGGACCACAGAAATGATGACCACAACAAGACACTAGATGAGGATCATTTAACATAACTTGTAGACATATTGGACACTCTAGCTCTAGTAACTTTGGCGGTTCTTCAACAAATGTGAGCTCATCTTTTGAATACCCAATCACCATTCTGTGCCGATCTTCTACACGTGTTCCTGTCACAATAATTATTATTAATAGTAATATTATTAATAAGTTTACTCTCCACCCATCAATTGTTTTTTAGTTAGTAAACAAATAACTCGTCTCTAAAAAGTAATTAACAAAAGTAGCAAAGCTAAGAAACAATCATAATAATATATAACATAGACCATTAGATAAAGTGTAGTAATACATAGAAAACAAGTTTTATTTAAATAACCTCGTGCTCTTTAAAAAGACTCTTCATAATCAGAATATTTCATTTCTAATTCTTCTTTAATAGTTGTAACAGTTTTCTTTATCTTGGCATTTTCTTTTTTTAAGAGTCGATTTTCTCTTTTCAATTCTTTACAAGCTTTAGCAACAAAAGACAAATGTTTTCAAAGATTCTTAGAGCAATGTACATGTCTTGGAAGTTCTTGTCTTCTCCTTTTTACTTTACATCCAGCCCAACTAAATTCACACTCAACTATTTGTAATGGACAAGATGTATCAAGATGATCTTCAAGTTGATAGCGAGGAAGTTTCTCTCGTTTGCAATAATTAGGACAGGACACTGGGTATCTACGACAACTTGAATGATGTATCTTAGTTATATAACTGAATGAATCTTTGTAATCACAATGTTCACAAGTATATGGACGATCTGGACAGTCTTTTCTTTCATGTATTTTGACCTTATATCGTTGATCTACAAATGTACAATGTTTGTGTTTGCACTGAACTCTCACATACTGACACTCTCCTTCTCTCTTTCCTTGTTGAAGATGAGATAACAAATCTTTAAGTTCTCCCTTCCACTCACATCCTTCTTTGTTATTAACACAATAAACATGTAAACTATTAATATTACGTTGTATATTTTTATCAACCATTGCTTGATAACGGCGCTTTTTACAAAGTGGACATGGTCGTTTTGCTTCTTGTACTTTCTTAATACAAGGACCACAGAAATGATGACCACAACATGACACTAGATGAGGATCATTTAACATAACTTGTAGACATATTGGACACTCTAGCTCTAGTAACTTTGGCGGTTCTTCAACAAATGTGAGCTCATCTTTTGAATACCCAATAACCATTCTGTGCCGATCTTCTACATGTGTTCCTGCCACAATAATTATTAATAGTAATAATTATTATTAATAATTTTACTCTCCACCCATCAATTGTTTTTTAGTTAGTAAACAAATAACTCGTCTCTAAACAGTAATTAACAAAGTAGCAAAGCTAAGAAACAATCATAATAATATATAACATAGACCAGTAGATAAAGTGTAGTAATACATAGAAAACAAGTTTTATTTAAACAACCTCATACTCTTTAAAAAGACTCTTCATAATCAGAATATTTCATTTCTAATTCTTCTTTAATAGTTGTAACAGTTTTCTTTATCTCGGCATTTTCTTTTTTTAAGAGTCGATTTTCTCTTTTCAATTCTTTACAAGCTTTAGCAACAAGAGACAAATGTTTTTGAAGATTCTCAGAGCAATGTCTCGGAAGTTCTCGTCTTCTCCTTTTTACTTTACATCCAGCCCAACTAAATTCACACTCAACTATTTGTAATGGACAAGATGTATCAAGATGATCTTTAAGTTGATAACGAGGAAGTTTCTCTCGTTTGCAATAATTAGGACAGGGCACTGGGTATCGACGACAACTTAGATAATGTATCTCAGTTATATAACTGAATGAATCTTTGTCACCACAATGTTCACAAGTATATGGACGATCTGGACAGTCTTTTCTTTCATGTATACTGACTTTATATCGTTGATCTACAAATATACAACATTGGTGTTTGCAACGAACTCTTACATACTGACACTCTCCTTCTCTCTTTCCTTGTTGAAGATGAGATGACAAATCTTTAAGTTCTCCCTTCCACTTACATCCTTCTTTGTTATTAATACAATAAATGTGTAAACTATTAATATTACGCTGTGTGCTTTTATCAACCATTGCTTGATAGCTGCTCTCCTTACAAAATGGACATGGTCCATTGACTTCTTTTACTTTCTTAATACAAGGACCACAGAAATGATGACCACAACAAGACACTAGATGAGGATCATTTAACATAACTTGTAAACATACTGGACACTCTAGCTCTAAGATTTTTGGTGGTTCTTCAACAAATGTGAGTTCATCTTTAGTATATCCAACATCTATGATCCTAGGCCTACTAGTAAGAGCCATCTTCAGCATATTCTTTGCATTCTAATGTAGGAGTGATGCCCATATAAGGATTAACTAAATACAATCATTTGTGTTTATATTAATAATGTTATTGTATCTATTGACTAAAATAACTACTTTCAAAAAGAGACAAGAGGTTTTGCAATACACTTCTCTCATAACAAGGATTACTCAATAACAAGGTCACTTCTCTACAGCAGACATTACATCAACAAGCATGCACTATGACAACAATGCTAATAAGCCAAGACACATTTGACACAAAAATTATAGAATTTTTATATTCCTTATCATAACAATTAGGAATGAATGAGACTCTAAAAATGAACTACAAAATAAGAAGCATCAGTGTGTCTGTCTGTCTGTGTCTCTCTGTGTGTATGTGTGTCTGTCTGTCTGTGTCTCTCTGTGTGTATGTGTGTCTGTCTGTCTGTGTCTCTCTGTGTGTATGTGTGTCTGTTATTTTATTATATCATTAGTTTTTAATGACACAGTATATTATAGTGAAAACAAAGTTGGAATAATATATCATCAGAGGCACATCTTAAATGTTTTCTATTTATTTGGTCCTGACACACACAGACACACACAGACACACACACACACACACACACACACACACACACACACACACACATCATTGCAAAATGACAATTTTAAAAAAGCTGAACTGGTGAATAATTTTTTTAGTACTGGAATATGTGAAATGGATTTTGAAGTCTTGCTTTTAATATTGCAATGTCTTTCTTTATCTCATCACTTTCTTTCTTCAGTACAGCATTTTCTTTCTTTAGTTTCTCATTTTCTTCTTGACAAGTTTTAGCAACATAATACAAATGTTGCTGTAGATTATCAGAACAATGTTTACGGTAATCTTCTCGTTTAAATTTAACTTTACATCCAGCCCAGCTATATTCACATTCAACTGGTTGTAATGGACAAGATGTATCAAGATGATCTTTAAGTTGATAGCGAGGAATTTTACCTTGCTTACAATTATTAGGGCAGACCACAGGATACTTAGTACAAACAAGGAGATAATGAATTCCACTTATAACTCCATATATTTCTTTGCAGCCACAATATTTACAAGTGTATGGTCGATAAAGACAATCATTAGTTTCATGCTTACTAACTTTACATCGATGATCTTTGAATTCACATTGCACATATACAGATGACAAGCGTGAAGAATTCAGACTACATCTATGCTTGCAACAAACTCTTACAAACTGACATTCTCCTTCTCTTATGCCTTGTTTAAGATGAGATGACAAATCTTTAAGTTCTCCCTTCCACTTACATCCTTCTTTGTTATTGATACAATAAATATGTAAACTATTAATATTACGCTGTGTGCTTTTATCAACCATTGCTTGATAACGGTGCTGTTTACAAAGTGGACATGGTCCATTGACTTGTTGCATTTTCTTAATACAAGGACCACAGAAATGGTGACCACAACAAGATACTAGATGAGGATCATTTAACATAACTTGTAGACATATTGGACACTCTAGTTCTAGTAACTTTGGTGGTTCTTCAACAAATGTAAGTTCATCTTTAGAGTATCCAACATCTATGATCCTAGGCTTTCTAGTAAGAGCCATCTTCAGCATATTCTTTGCATTCTAGTGTAGGAGTGATGCCCATATAAGGATTAACTACCTACATTTGTGCTTATATTAATAATATTATTGTATCTATTGACTAAAATAACTACTTTCACACTGGCTTAGACATAGGGGGGCAGGGGGGCTTGAGCCCCCCTAATTTAAGACTGGGGGGTATAGCCCCCTTAATTTGAATGATTCAGCAATTTCAAAAAACCATTATCAAAAAATGAATAGTGTCAAAAAATTTATCACCTGACAGTGTAAATGATGTACATGTATTTGTAGGTGATTCATCATTATGATATCATAATATTGGATAATTAATACCAGCTATATACAACTTCAATTGTTTGTTCTTAACAGTGACTCAAAGCCACTTAAACAATTATTTACTTTTGCATATACACAACAACTACACCGATAATCTCAATTTACTTTCAATAGCCAAGGAGTTTGTAAAGAGAAATGATGAAAGGATGAAGCATTTTGGACAATTTTAAAACTGTTTACTGATTGTTATACTGTTATTGATTCAAGTTATTCACATGTAACATACTTAGTTCATTGTAATTTTTTTCGGCATGGTAGTAAAAATATCAGGTTATATTTGAGCCCCCCCCCCCAAAATTTTTTATGGTGTCTAGGCCCCTGATTTCAAAAAGAGACAAGAGGTTTCACAATATACTATACAATAAATACTTTACACTATCCTATATTTTTATTATATTATGTTCTACATAATAAGAATCCTATTATATAGAGCATAATATAAATAAAGCATACAGGATATATTATGTATACAAGTTCTGTAATATACTACTTAAAATCACTTTATCTATTAATTGATAATAATATAAACTTATGAACAACATCACTAACAATAGAAATAAACTTAGGAATGAGACTTTAAAAAAGAACTGGGAATGAGACCATAATACTATTACATCATTGTTCTATTAGTAACATAAGCTCTATATATTAATGTTATATAAACTATAGCTCCTAATAAGATAATAAAATCATCAATGTATCCTAGGAGACCAATGAAAGACTCTGGTAGGATATCAAAAGGAATGAATATATAAATGACAAGTAAAATTAATACTAATAATATATGTAGACGATGAATACAAAGGAGACCTCCAACTGTAAAGAGATCGTTTAGTAAATGACGTAGAAGAGTGGGAAGATCGTAGAGGTAACTAAGTAACTGTGGAGGAATAGAAATGGATAAACAGATGATGGAGTAATGGATAAATGGATATAAGATAGATACAAATGGAAGAACATTTAATTTTTATATGTAAGTCTTCTAGAATACTGACCGGCCTCATTTGTCCTGACATTCGGAGATTATAATCTTGTATTTGATGAGTCAGATCAGGGTAACGCCCACTTCTCTCATACCATGGATTACTCAATAACAAGGTCACCTCTCTACGACAAACGGGACAACGACAAGCCCGAGGCCATCGATCAGCTTGCCAATAAGCCAAGACACATTGTGCACAAAACTTATGTCCACAGTTAGTCTCAACTGGATATGTTATAGTACCAAGACATACTGGACACTGGATTTGTTCTGCATTGTTATCATCCTCGATTGGAACATCGTGGTTTTCTTGTCCACTATCTGTTTCTCTTAGTTGCTGTCTCGTTCTTTCTACTATCTCCTCCTACAATGATAAAAAGGGGGTGTGTCACAATTTAATAGCTATAACTTTATATTAGGATGTTCGTTAAGAAATAATGTTATGTTAACTAGAAAGCTTGTTTTAGGGTAATAAGTTTATATTTTACTAAAAATAGCAACAGGCATCCTATATGTGTTACTATTTTTAGATAATTTGATGATGTAATCTCTCTTAATAATCAGTACTGGTATTGTTTTGGTACAGATAGTATCCTATATAGTGAAATTAAAAGTATATATATCATACAATGTAAATAACAGCAGCTGGACGTACAAGTTATCACAAGAATAGTAGTGTTTATCCATACAAGTAATTATATTGACCTGTTCTGGGTGGATTTCCTGCATATTTCCTTCCTGTCTTAACAAAAATACAAACAGTGCGATTCCAGTGGCTAATAAAAATCCACAAGTCCAAATCAACTCATTTCCAATTCCCTCAAATATCATCTCTTCTTTCTCAGCCATATTAAACCAGCCACACCCCTAGCCCCACACCCTTCATTTCACAGAATAATGGATGTCCATCCAGTTATTTTAGCAGGTGGTCATGGTTCAGGTATGTACCCATTATTGGAGGGTTGTCCCAAAGCACTACTACCAGTGGGTAACTTTCCTTTAATATATTACCCCATCCGATCTCTAGAAAGGAACGGATTTAAAGGTTAGTGGGTGTGGTTTTGTGTATCACGTGATCTATACTATTTCAGAAGTGACTGTTATTGTAAATAGTTGTGATGTAAAGCCAATATCGTTAGCATTAAACGAATTACGTACAATGAAATTTTCCTTACATGAAATACATGATGCTTCCGAAGAGATTGGCTCTGCTAATGCATTGTGTGCATTGAAAGGAAAGATCAAAGTGGGTGTGGTCAAAGTACATGCATAAATACATGTGTTGCTATCATTTTTTAGTCTGATTTATTGGTTATGAGTTGTGATGTCATTATGACCACACTCCTCCATAATCTATGGGACCTCCATATTAGTCAAAGATCTACAATAACTATGTTACTACACAAACCACCATCATTATCTGTAGAAGATGCTAAGAAACAATCTTCTATAACCACAGGTAAAGCAGACAAATATACATGTATTTTTACATGGTCTCTTTTAGAACAAGATTTGATTGGTATTACAGACCAGGGTCAAATGGTTTTTCACTCTTCATTAGCTGATGTTGATGATGAATTAAAACTTAGCAAGAAAATGCTTCAAAGGTATGGTATGTTACTAAAAATAGCATTGTTCTATTTTTAGAACATCACCTATTTGAATATCAATATATACCTTTTATTTCAGGACTCCTTACTTCAAGATGCATACTAATCTGTTAGATACTCATGTCTATATTGTTAGTCGCTGGGTATTGGACTATATTGATGAACACTTTAATACACAATTGTCTCTTAAAAGAGAACTTCTTCCACATCTTATAAGAAGACAAGGAGTTAAAACAGTAGAAACTGAAAGTAAGAAAAGATGACATTGATAAGGTAGACTCTCTCTTTCTTTCTCTCTCTCTCTCTCTCTAGAACTTCACGAGTTAGCAGTTAGTTCTCAAGATCCAATAGAACAATTGGCTCTCAAGTTCTCGTCATTTCCAGCTGGTACGACTCCACCTACCCATCCAATTCAATGCCACGCCCTCACAATTAGCGAAGATCTTTGTATGAGAGTCAATACTGTGGCATTGTATATGGAAGCTAATAGAGTGGTGGGTGTGGTTTGTAGGTGTGGTTTTGTATACTTTCTGTAGGTCCCACAACATTTTTTAGCATTTCAATTAGAAAGAGCAGAGTCACCAAGTCTGGGACCATCTGTTAAGAATAGTGTATGGATGAATGGATGGACAGACAGATAAATGGATGAATGAATAGATGGATGAAATATTATATAACTTTATTATTTTTACACACAGGCAGTAAGTGGTGATTCTTTAATAGGAGATGGAGCACAGATATCAGATCGTGCTTCTGTCAAACGTTCTATGATCGGCCGACATTGTGTAATAGCAGAGAAAGTAAAAATAATTAATTCTGTAATAATGGATCATGTAGTTATTGGAGAAGGGTAAGAAATCACATGGTAATCACATGATAGTCACATGACTATGTTACAGCTGTATCATCCAGAACACTGTTGTATGTAATAATGTTAGAATAGAGGAAAAAGTGACGTTAAAAGATTGTACTGTAGGAACTCGTGTGATCATTACCAGCAAAAGTTAGTAATGAATATATAAGAACAAAGTACTATATAGTGCAGTATAATGTAGTACTGTATAACATAGTACCATATAGAGCAGTATAATATAGTACTGTATAACATAGTACCATATAGAGCAGTATAATGTGGTACTGTATAACATAGTACCATATAGAGCAGTATAATGTAGTACTGTATAACATAGTACCATATAGAGCAGTATAATGTGGTACTGTATAACATAGTACCATATAGAGCAGTATAATGTGGTACTGTATAACATAGTACCATATAGAGCAGTATAATATAGTACTGTATAACATAGTACCATATAGAGCAGTATAATGTGGTACTGTATAACATAGTACCATATAGAGCAGTATAATGTAGTACTGTATAACATAGTACCATATAGAGCAGTATAATGTGGTACTGTATAACATAGTACCATATAGAGCAGTATAATGTGGTACTGTATAACATAGTACCATATAGAGCAGTATAATGTAGTACTGTATAACATAGTACCATATAGAGCAGTATAATGTAGTACTGTATAACATAGTACCATATAGAGCAGTATAATGTACTACTGTATAACATAGTACCATATAGAGCAGTATAATGTAGTACCATATAGAGCAGTATAATGTAGTACTGTATAACATAGTACCATATAGAGCAGTATAATGTACTACTGTATAACATAGTACCATGTAGAGCAGTATAATGTACTACTGTATAACATAGTACCATATAGAGCATACTACTATTAATAGTATGTCAATATAATTATTATAACAAAATATTTTTAGTCAACATGTTATTATTGTTGAATTTTAAAAATAGAACACTTAAAAATGTATTAAATGTAATAATTAACATGTTATAATCACATAATTTTGTTGTTTTTATTTCAGCTGAACACAAAGGAGAACTATTAGTAGAAGAATCTGAACTGGACATAATATAACTCAATATTTTCTTGTTAAAAATATATCATTAAACTGACTGCTTGGTATATAGCGTCGAGAGTGAGAGCAAGAGAGAGAGAGAGAGAGAGAGAGAGAGACCTGAGTTGACAGTGGTGCATAAAGTGAAGTATTGTAAGGTTGCTCTGGTGGGTGTGGTTTAAGAGTCTGACATCTGTGGACTGGATTTACGTTTGCCATTGCTACATCTCTAAAGAAAGAGTTCAACACACTTAATAGTAATTATCTTAGGTCACTGTGGTAAGTACTGATGTTTACTAGTCTAGAACATACTAATGATAGCTATCTTAGGTCACTATGGTAAGTACTAATATTTACTAGTCTAAAGCTTACTAATGATAGCTATCCTAGGTCACTAGGGTTAGTACTGACGTTTACTAGTCTAGAGCATAGCTGTCCTAGATCACTGTGGTAAGTACTGATGTTTACTAGTCTAATGGTTACCTTCAATTTATCTCTAATCTTTTTAGGTAAAGTTTCACTCATAGAGTAGATATACTCTTCAGTTACAGTATTCTCTGATCCATCATCAAAAACAACCTACAAAGAGAAAGAGAGAGAGAGAGAGAGAGAGAGGTACTTTAGTTATTGATATGATCTAATCACTAACAGTATATTGAGGTACAGTTGTAAATCCAATAATTCTTGCAGAGTATATTTCTCTCTTACTCCATCTTACTTGAACAGTACAACCTAATTCTGGTGTTCCTGTACACTAAATAATAATGAGATACTAAATGAAATAATTAGTAGGGGCATTATCAATATAACCCTCTCTTAATAACAATAGTTATCTCACTAATTACTAGGGACAAACCCAATTAATTACTCACAATAATATCTGAACTGTCCATTTCAGAACACATTGTTCCATCTTCAAATTGAACTTCAAAACTCTTTAACTCGTCAACAGAAGTCACATGACCATGAGCATACTGTTGTCTAAAAGTGGGTGTGGTCAACCAAGTCACATGATATTAAAATAGGTGGAGTTACCTGGTATTCTTTGTTTTAGCATGTACTTCATCTCCTTTTGATATTGTGATTGACTGAATAGAACCCTATTAAAAAGGGTGGGGTCATGTTAACCACGACCATTAATCAGTTACCTCTGATGAATGCTTGGAACACACATAACCTGATTTCCCACCCAATTGCTGAGGGATAAACCCTTGATATTGGACACAAGTGACATGAAAAGGGGTGTGGCACTTTGGCCATATACATTGTACACAAGCCCCGCCCTTACCACCAACAGATGATGTCATACAGAAAGTACATTTCTAGAGAAAGAGAGGGGAGAGAGAGAGAGAGAGAATAAATTCAAACAGCTTATCTTAGCCAAACTTAGTTGGCTCAAAACAAAGTAAGTTGTCATTAAAGTTTCCAAACTATTAAAACAGATAACATTACACTTACTATATAATCTAACAATTAAATATTTACAATAGACATACCATTACAATACTTACTACATTATCTAACAATTAAATATTTACAATAGACATACCAATACAATACTTACTACATTATCTAACAATTACATTATTATAATTATCATACCAATCTTTGACGAGAACGAGATAAAGAAGACAAAACAATTGGCTCCTTTAAATCCGTCTGTCCAAATACAATTTCTGGTATAGTCACTGCACACACTATATGTGCCCATTGTCCTGATGGGTGTGACGTAGGTTTTAAAGCTCCTCCTCTTAACACACAGAGACAACATTCCTAGAAAGAACAGATATATTCCCTAGATGCATTATGTGTAAAACTACTTACAGCATTATATTTTCTTCTTTCACAACGACAACACAACCAAGGCTGTGTACTAACTTTTTTAGCACCATAACAAGCTATAGAAATATATAGTTACCATAGTAACAGGCCACATCTACTCACATTGATGAATGGTGATTCTACATTTATCACAAGTAAGTAGTTCTGATCCTTCATCGTCGTCGTCATCTAACGTCTCCTGGGCAAGATGAGCTAACGAAAGTGGTAACTGCACAGCTGCTCTTTGGACTACCACCTGTAAACAAAAGACATATCAATCTCTCTCTCTCACACACACACACACACACATACTTTTAAGCTCCTTGATCCCAGTCCTTTCTTTACCGTTGTTTCATGAGCTTTCAAACATTTCGTTGTAGACCTTAGCTGCGAGTAACGGTACGTTGTAAAAGGATTTGGTAATTCAAACATTGAACAAATACAACATTGAGATCCTCCACGTGACATCAATTGATTGAAAGCCTGCTCAACTATAAAATCATGAGGTTGACTCTGCCACAATCCATTGAAATGTCGTCTCCAATCTGACCCCTCCCCTTCATCCACCTCCTCCTCAAGATCATCGTCTTCTTCTTTAAGCTTCGATTTTTTAGTGGGCGGAGGTTTGAAAGAGAATTCTAAGAGTTTGTTATGTTTAGTACCAGTAGATCTAAAGAGAATTATAAGAGGGTGTGGTTGTTAGATGAATATCTGTCCATGTACAAGTACGCATCCATACTTCCATGCACTTATACATCCATCAAATCAACCATCTATCCATCCTGCATACCTTGATGACTCCGAGTGTTTTGTGGGCGTGGCTTTGCTTTCTTTCTTACGACAATACTCTTCCCATTGTTCAGGTTGGAACTTCTCCACAAAAACATCCATATTTATTTGGACCATATCTTTACGACACATACATCTCTTAGCCTTTTTCCCATACTCAATCCACCTCAAACTAGCAAAGTTAGTACTCTCGGCACAGTTGAGTCCCTGGTTGAAACCAGCATGATACCCATAGGGAAATGTTACAATGAAGTTACCAGGTTCTTGGACAACCTTTATAAGTGAAAGGAAATAATATTTAACCCTTTATGATTTCTGTTGTCGTCGTTATTTTTAGTGTTTGGTGAAGTCTTACTTTTCCATAAGGAATAGAATGTTGTTTTAATACTGATGGCGATATGATAGACATTTTGTGTCTTAAGAAACTAGCACATTCATCAAAACTATCTGGAAAGAGAGCTTTAGCAAGTCTTTCCAAACGTTCAGCATGAGCTAATGGAATGGCATACCTAGAGAAATTATGTTACTATGATTAAGTTCATTAACCTTTACTAATGGTAGCTATTCTAGGTTATTGTGATCAGTACTGATGTTCACTAGTCTAGAGATTATTAATGGTAGCTATTCTAGGTCATTGTGATCAGTACTGATGTTCACTAGTCTAGAGCTTACTAATGCTAGCTATTCTAGGTCATTGTGATCAGTACTGATGTTCACTAGTCTAGAGATTATTAATGGTAGCTATTCTAGGTCATTGTGATCAGTACTGATGTTCACTAGTCTAGAGCTTACTAATGGTAGCTATTCTAGGTCATTGTGATCAGTACTGATGTTCACTAGTCTAGAGCTTACTAATGGTAGCTATTCTAGGTCATTGTGATCAGTACTGATGTTCACTAGTCTAGAGTTTACTAATGGTAGCTATTCTAGGTCATTGTGATCAGTACTGATGTTCACTAGTCTAGAGCTTACTAATGATAGCTATCCTAGATCACTGAGGTAAGTATTGATAATCATAATAGTTATTCTAGATCACTATTATCTTACTGATAATCATATCTACAATACGTACGACTACTAAAATTACTATACCAAACCTTAGTTATCATATTATCAAAGGACAGACATACCATTGTTTAGGAGCACCAAAATGAAGATAATTTATACTGTAAAGGTCCATATCTTCAGTGTGCCAAGCAAAGGTCGTCTTCCACATGCCAAAGTAAAGATAAGCTGTGTTTACCCCCGGAATACTGACGCCATATTCTTCTGTGACTGTATCCAGTATGGTACCCAAGTGGTTGATATTCCATTCTTTGACATCTTGGTCGTAAAGAGAACCGGGTATGTCTGCTCCATATATGGGTGGATTGAAGGTGACGTTCTTCCAGTATTTACGTTCAAGCTCCTCATTGTCTTTAACTTTAGGAGGTTTGTATCTGCAGAGAAGACAAAGGATAATGAATGAATGGGATGAGAGATAGAGAGATAAACAAACAAAGAGCAGAGATACAAGAGAAATACATAAAGAAGTGTCAATTGTTGTATCCTATTAACAACATTATGAAATCTTACAAGTCACTGTTAGCCATTTCCTTAAACTTAGAGAAAATCAACGACTTCTTTTGAATATTGAACACTTGATAGACACCTAGAGAAAGAAACAAGAACTAATATAAAAGACACACCCATTATGAGATAAACTGAACCCCTACGATGAACCCCTACGATTGAAAGCTCTGAGGAACTGTTCATGTAACAGTATGTTTTACGATAACAATGGGCAGGACTATAACTTTAATGTGGGTGTGGCATTCTAAATGACGTAATGTGATGTACGATATCGAGAGAGATATTACAATAGTTATCAAAGAAAGGATGAAATATGCTGGTCATTAGCTATTGTAAGAACAAATAGTATACTAATTATATAAAAGTAGAAAGTCTTGAGTTTATTATCCAAGTGTTATGATAACCACACATAATGTAATTGAACATTCTGCAATTTTGATTGGTCAGGAGTCTTTCATGCAAAAACAAGTCACTAATGTACTATTCCATTATCAGTCATAAGGGTTGAGTCTGGCTTGCGAAACTAGACTAAAGTGGTCACAACTTACCTTGTTGGCCGGTAACAAACTGAGAGACTGGTGTGGGAATAACAAAATCATCCACTCCATTGTAATCACGGCATGGTTTCCATTCTTTAGGCGGTATTATCTGTTAATATAAAAATAAATGAAAATTTATAATACTGTAAAAACTATTATATTCTAACTTTAGCTATGCCGTTGTGATGAGCTCCGTGTTCTTCCATATACGAAATGAACCGAGGGAAGTCTCTGAATTGTTCCAAAGTTGGAGTGAACACCATAATACCACCTTCCATATGAAAAGCCATCCTAGAAACAACTAGGAGAGGAGCTAGTCGCACGTTCTAATTAACGCCCACCAGTAATTAAACAAGTAGGCGTGACCAATGTGAAATATTCATAATTAAATGCAAATTACTCAACCTCAGCAAGGACCTCCCATTATAGACACCTCCCATTACAATAGACAATATTACAATGATAATGAGTTCACTCAGTGAACAATATAGATAACAACAGAATGATATTTACAGAAAGAAAAAAGAAATTTCAATGACAAAAAGAAAAAAAAACGGTTTAAAAAATTCCCTAGCTAACAAAGTGAAACTGAATGTGAAACTGAAAATGTCCTCAAAATAAGAGCAATATTTCACCTAATTCAATCAAACTAACAAGAGAGTCTCGTCTCTTGTTAAAATGATAATAAATAAAATATTAAAACACTTCTGTGTGCAAGAACTCCTAATAAGGAAACCGTCCTAGAAAATAATACCAATCTATCACTATGACAACCACCAATGATTGGTGTGTGGGCGTAGATGACAGACTGCTAACAAAAAGATCCTCATAATAATACAGCTGGTCTCTAGACTCCAAAATAAAAGGAAAAAGAATTTGGAAAAAAATGGACGGATCGTCAAACAATAAATACCAATAATAGGACAATATGAGAAAAAAATGAAAAAAAATAATCAGAGAATTTGATTTAGTCTATGAGAGAGGGAGAAGAAGAAGGGGGAAGGGGATAGGGAGAAGTGGGAGGGTGGGAGAGAGGGAGAAGTGGGAGGGAGAGAGGGAGAAGTGAGAGGGTGGGAGGGAGAGAGGGAGAAGTGGGAGGGAGAGAAGAGGGAGAAGTGAGAGGGAGAGAAGAGGGAGAGAGAGAGCATACAGTTTGCTTACATAGCAATAAATAGATACCTCATATCTGGTAAGCAGTACCCAATTTAGCCCTCAGCTGAGGAGGAAATTGACTAACAAATTCCTGCCAAGTTTGATCGCCAACATTGGTTTTAAAACCATGAAATATCTAATATTGATACAAACACAAAAACAAAACCTCTTCATTCCTATCCATCCATCATCCATATGTCTGTCCATATGTCCATCCATATGTCCATCCATTCTACCTTAAAGAACATCTCCTTAAGATCATTTTTAGGTTCTTCCCAAGAAGCAACAGCATCACAAAAGAATATAAAATCTTGAGCCACGCCCTGTGGATTTAAACCAATCATAGCACACACTCCTCTAAAAGCAGAGTCTTTCTCTTCATTGTCTCGAATATTACGTAATGAAATACACCACAATCTCACAAACTGACCAAGATACGGAGCAACCTCATTCGGACAAACAAAACCAAGTCGTCCAATAGTAATAGCTGTATTTTCTAAGAGGTTCTTAGGTGTGGCAGGACGATTAATGTTCTCAATTAATCGGAGCAGAATAAGTGGTAAGTATTGTTTCATATCTTGACCAAGTTGCATTGATATTTCTCCAATGGCCCACGTAGCATTGTTGCATACTGATACAAAGTCTGGGTTAAGATTTTGACTAAGAACCTTCATGAAATTATCTAAATAAAATTAACATGATTTATTTATTACTAATTACTAGGGGCAAAGCTAGAATATCTAATTAGTACTAATTACATGCACTAGGGGTAACATACCACATCTAATTAATACTAATTACTAGGGGCAAAGTTGTCATCTAGTTAGTACTAATTACATGTACTAGGGGTAACATAGTATATCTAATTAGTACTAATTATTAGGGATAGAGCCAACTTACCCACACAAGGTCTGACATGTTGAAAGCATGCTTTAGTCAAGTCACCCAAAAGTGCAAAGGAGCTTTGTCTAACATCATGTAATGGATCCTGCATACACTGGAATAACAGACTCATGATGTTACTTTTAGCAATCAAATGTTCAATACTAGCTCCTAGTCCTTCAGCTAAACCACTCAATAAATCTAACGAGACTATCATGAAATCTTTATCTGGGGTCTGAAAATATTCAGGGTTACTGTGAGCAGCCTGGATCATATGTAGGGTCTGATCAATAAGAGCTAAAGATCTATTGAAAACCGGTTCACAGTACGGGAAAAACCCGCTTTGCAGAGCAATAGCTACTGAAGATAAACACTAAAAATAAAGGGGAAAAAATTAGTAATAACCAAAATTACACACACATATTCTGTTGTCTATCCATCCATCCATCCATTCATCCATCTATCCATCCATCCATCTATCCATTCATTCATCCATCCATCCATCCATTCATCCATCCATTCATCTATCCATCCATCCATTCATCCATCCATCTATCCATCCATTCATTCATCCATTCATCCATCTATCCATCCATTCATTCATCTATCCATCCATTCATTCATCCAATACCTCTAGTAATGGAAACAAATCTTTATCTTCATCTTTTAATGAGTACCATTTTTGAAACAAAGGAGGCATCAACAAATCTATATATTCCTACAACAAATCACATGACAATCACATGACACTACAGTTACAACACGTACCTGTTTATTGAGATTGTTCCCCACAGAATCTGCCAGCGTCCCAATAGCGTCATATAATATCAACAGGTTCTTAGCTTGGTACTTAGTAAAAGCAAATACCAGTACTTGCAAGATATCATGTAGATAGGGTACTAGCTCAGTACATGCCTCTTCCTCAAGGGTAGCAAACGCACTGCATGCTGCCTCTTGTACTCTTTTATTAGAATCAAGTATCCTCTTCAGAAGCTGAAATAATTAATAAACAATTCATAACTAGATACCATATATATAGTGGACATGCTCTAATTATACAAGCAGAAATTGAATACAGACAGTCAGACAGACAGACGTAAGTACACAGACAAAAAGTGGACATACCTCTGACATTAGTGGTTGTAAGAAAGCTTCATGAGGTTGTGTTACAACCCAGTGAGAATATCGTGACAATGTCCAACATGTAATAGAACGGACTAATGCTTTAGTATCTGATAAACATGTTGTGAGATAAGGTAGTAACCCAGGTAAGTGTGGGGACATGCCGTCCATGCAACCCTCGGCAACAGCCCCTAGGGCCAAAATGGATGACTCCTTTATCAACCAATCTTGGGAGAAGAGAGCTTCTTTGAGTAATGGAAGAAGAACTGGCAAGAGATTGTCATGGAACACATTAGAGAGAACATCAAGAGCAGCTGCACTACATCTGAAAATGAAGTAAATATTCTGTTACCATTGTGATGTAAAATAGCTATGTCTAGACTAGTAAACATCAGTACCTATAGGATAGCTACCACAGTGACCTAGCATAGCTACAATTAGTAAGTTCTAGACTAGTAAACATCAGTACTTACCACATTGACCTAGGATAGCTACCACTAGTATGTTCTAGACTAGTAAACATCAGTACTTACTACAGTGACCCAGGATAGCTACCATTAGTAAACTCTAGAGTCTAGACTAGTAAACATCAGTACTTACCACAGTGACCTAGGATAGCTACCACTAGTATGTTCTAGAGTAGTAAACATCAGCACTTACTACAGTGATCCAGGATAGCTACCATTAGTAAGTTCTAGACTAGTAAACATCAGTACTTACCACAGTGACCTAGGATAGCTACCACTAGTATGTTCTAGACTAGTAAACATCAGTACTTACCACAGTGACCTAGGATAGCTACCATTAGTAAGCTCTAGACTAGTGAACATCAGTAATTACCACAGTGACCTATGACAGCTAAACTCACTTGCGAAGGTTCCAGTCTGAGAGAACATCCTCTCGATATTCCTCTTCATCATCATCCTCATCATTGTCATCACCCCCTCCATTACCCGAGGCTCCACCTACTCCATCAGCAGTGTGCGTCTTCCCTCTATAGATCCACGGTCTTATTTCAGATTCCTTATCAGGAACATTTTCATCTTCAATATCTGATTTCATTAAAGCAATATCAGTAGATGAATATTTCATGCCATTAAGTAGTATAGGAACCAGTCTAAAGAATGGGAATGAAGATAATATCAAGAATAGGAATTGCTTTACGAAAGCAAAAATTCCTTACTGATGTTATTTGTATACTTAAGGAAAGATAAAGATAGAAATATATACATTATTATAAACTCTTAAGTTTATTATATGCAATGAATCTACATAATAGTATTGTGTATGATAATAGATCTGTGATATATATATACACTGTCCTTTCATAATAGTATTGTGTATGATAATAGATCTGTGATATATATATATATATATACACTGTCTTTTTACCTGCCAAGATATGGGCCTAAAGAGCTCTTACAAACGTCAGTCAATTCTGCTAATGTTAGCCAAAATTCACACGCTTCTATGGCAACTGATTCATTGGAGTCTCTTGTATGGACAAGCATATACTAAATGGATAGATAGATGGATGCATGAATGGATAGCTGAATGATAATGATTGGGTTTACCTCAATAATGTATGGCATGTGTGGGAGGAGATCAACAGCTCTTACTTCAAGTAACATGACAAGTGCTCTACATACATGTTTGCGTACTTCAAGATCTTCATCTGTGGCCACCTGGAAGAGATTCTGGAGAGAGAGGGAGGAGGAGGAGAGGGAGGGAGACAGAGAGGGAGGGAGAAAGAGAGAGAGAGAGAGAGAGAGAGAGAGAGAGAGAGAGAGAGAGAGAGAGAGAGAGAGGGAGGAGGGAAAGAGGGAGAGGAAGGGAGAGTGTCAACATTACATTACAAATACATACTTGTAAATATGCTCCAATGTGACTAACTAGTACAGTAGATTGACTGAAAATAAACTGATTTACACAAGATATAGCATGTGATCTATATATGATGATAACAACAGAGAAAGAAAGAGAAACTATCATTAACAACATAAACAAGAATGGAATTTTAACACAGACAATGTAATGTTAAGGAAACAATAATTATTCTCTTGATATAAAATGAAATTGACGCACACATAAACACCACAGACAAAACCACATCAAAGACATTGTTATGTTTCTATATTACATTTTAACCACATAATAACAAGGGCCAGCTGCTTTACTATCATAGGCCTACCTTATTCTGGGATTACTGTGATGAAAGAATTGAAGGAATTTTGGAATAAGAATGACTAGCGGCCGATTTAAAGCCTCTGAATCCAACTGTTCACTGCAGTCCTCACATATCTTTAATAAAGCACTAAATGCACCCTTGGGAAGGAGAGGGAGGAAAAAGGGAGCGATGAGAGAAGAACCAGAAGAAGGGAATGAATAAAATGTATCTAACTAATGTACACACAATACTACTTACCTCACAAATAATCTGTTCTTCTGCTTCAATCAATTGACATAATGTTGGTAAGAGTTCTGGCCAGTTAGTTAATTCTCCTCTATTAGCTATCATACTTATTACAAGACCAACTGTAGCTCTTATAAGAGCTGAAGGATCTCCAATAGCAGTGAGACATTCCTGCTTCACAAAGTTCTTAACTTCGTCAGGAAAACTAGAGAAGGAGAGGGAGAGAGAGAGAGAGAGAGAGAGAAGAGGGAAGGAGGGAGGGAGGGAGAGAGAGAGAGAGGGAGAGAGAGAGAGAGAGAGAGGGAGAGAGAGGGAGAGAGAGAGAGAGAGAGAGAGAGAGAAGAGGGAAGGAGAGAGAGAGAGAGAGAGAGAGAAATCCCAACATTACAATGACATTATTAACACATTAAAGGTAACATAATATATACCCAATATCCAAATATTGGATACAGACCACCTGTTAGAGATCAGAGAGGAAACATACCACCAGTCACTATGACTAGATATGGTATACATATACATACAAACAATGTTTTTTGGCAACATCTGATAGAACAGAACAATAGATAATGCTGTACATGTAGCCATTGACATCATCACAATTTAATTAATACCTACTACACAATCATATTATGATGACTATACACAAACTGTCATCATCTCATATATCATCATAACCTCTACTATCATTACCAGATTATATCACAACATATAATAGTTTCTATACAATAGTGTCTAGATTGGATATACATTAAACCCTCTCTTATTTACAAATTGTTAGGTCTATCTGGACACCACTATGATGGTGGATTAAGATTAAATTAACATTGTACACAATTTGTAAACAAAAAAACCAAGTCAATAAAAAAAGGATAGAGCATACTGGCAAATGAAAAACAACAAAGAAGGTAGCCATTTTTAATGCTTACTACCTCTAAAATTAGAGTTGAACAGACACTTAGTAAATCTTTCTATATTAGGTCAAGAAAGGTTTTGACAAACTTGAGAACATCATATTTACAAGACAATGTTAACATCATAATACCAGATATAGTGTTATCATACATGATAATAAAATGTAGAGCTTAATACATAAAACCACACCCATAAGTTAATTACATGTAACTCACTAACCTTAGGTAATATTCTCGTACATTGTTTTTCAGTATAAGTCCTGCTACAGAGCGAGTTGGTTCATCTTCAGTCTTTAACCTTGACAGCACAAAGGCTAAGTAACTGTTAAAATCTGGGTATTGGTTAAGAGTAGTAAGACGCTACCGAAAAAAGAATGTTGTATAATAATTTAGAGCATTGAAACAAATGTGTTAATATTATCATAAGAGACAAAGTTTTCTGTGTCTAATATACCTGGTGTACAGTTCTCTGTGTTTGTGTGTCGGAATATTGACTCTCTTTCAGCAGCTGGACTATTTGTTGAAGACCTGCAGGATCAGGTTGCCAAGCTGCAGCCATTTCAAGATAACTGGCAGTTGAGATGGATTTTCAGCAAGATCTTCTGATGTTGTAGGTTCTAGTCTGTTCCGTATGTTGTCTATTGAGTTGCTGCTGAGTTAGAGAAAAATGTAGTTCTGTCAACCCATCAGCTGTAGTGTACTGCGTGCAACTTTTTGCGCATGCTCAGTCGGCTTCAGGGTTAAAATTTTGACAACGGACGTATACGGAAACATTCTGAAATTTGTACAGAAAAGTAATGTGTAAATAAAGCCAGCTCCGTATACTATAACCACGTGCGTTTGCATGTCGAGATAAAGTTAGTACACGAAGTCAGTAAACTGAGTAAATAGTGGGTGGGGAAGATGGCAGAAACAAAAATAGATTTAGAAGTGAGTGTTATGTTGTATTTAGTATACATTACTTTGTTCTGTATCTTGATGTTTTTATTAGGGTCTACAAGAATTTGAATGTAAGTGTTTTCAGGTTTAAATACTTAACAATAAATGCTTACTCTCTTTCATAGATACCACAGCAGCAGAAGGTCAGATTGAGTCTAAAGAAAGAAAAGACGGAAAAGAAAAAAACGTATTTGGTAATCAAAATAATGACAATTTTTTGTATATTTTTTATTTAATTTTTTCAATTTCTTTAGATGATACTGATGACGAGGTGAATATTCTATTCTTTGGAAGAATTGTTAAGTTTTTATTATATAGGTTAAACAACAAGGTGAAAAGAAAAAAGGATCTTGGTTTGGAATCTTCAGTCTGGAATATTATCAGTCATTTTTTGATGTAACTACTAAGGAGGTAATGAAACAGGCTAGAACTAAAATAAAATACTCTCTTTTCACTACTAGGTACTTCACCGTCTTCTTGCTGGTATTATACCTTATCCACTTAACCTTTCTTCTGCTATTTCAACTTTTCCTGATCTTTATGGTCCCTTCTGGTTATGTATGACACTCATCTTTACTACTGCTTTATCTGGTAACCTAGCAACATTAATAAGGTCAGTTGGAACACAATAGGGACCCATTGATTTGTTCGTTCAAACTTATTCGTCCATACATGATATATCTATCCATTCCATACAACCTATGCATCCATTAACTATATTATCCGTCCATTTTATTAGTGGCAATATAAAATGGGAATTTCATTTTCATGAGGTCATTGTTCTAGCTACTATCATTTATTCGTACACGTGGTGTGTTCCCTTATTTCTCTGGGGATTTATGATTTGGAGAAAGACGGACAATCGCTATTCTTTGCTACAACTTCTAGCAATCTATGGTTATTCAATGGCTGTGTTTGTTCCATTAACGGTACATGTTATATAATGAGTTAGTTATGATATATGAGGTTATTAATAGTAGGTAGTGATGGTACTCAGTGATGGGTTCTTGCTATCTATTGAGTGTTCGTTAATATAAGTTAATTAGTTAGTTTATAGTTAGTTTCATTTTCAATTTTGTTTGTTTTAGTTTTAATTTAGTTCCTGAAAGTCAAAAGTTTATGTAAACTTAGTAACACTAATTTTTACTGTTGTCTTTATTTGTTTCTTTGATAGTTGCTTTGGTTGATAAATCTACCTCTATTGAGATGGTTTTTGTTATTTTGTGCTATACTATTATCAGGTACAGTATTAATGAATGTACTAAATTAAAGGTACTACATGATAGGGTCTGTGTTGGTACAAGCATTATGGAAACCATTTCAGAATGAGAGAAGAAATGTGAGTATTAAAGTAATGAAATGTGTCACTGGGTTACATGTTATGCAGATTGCAATGGTTATTATGATTGTTGCATTGTGTCTTCATGCTGGAATTGCAGTGGGCTTTAAGGTATGTACCGTAACAGTATAGTGATTATAAACCAGCTGGTTTTAGTTATTATATAAGATTTTACACTGTTTGTAGTTTTACTACTTTAGTTCAGCCCTTGCTCCTGAGTTGGCTGCCAATGTACCACTCCATCATATATCAAACACTACTGTTGCTCCTACCAACAATTTCAGGACTCCACAGAATAGCAGTGGCTTGCTGGGCTGACTTTAAAATTTCATAATATATTCCTTTATTATTGTGATATGTTGTCTTCTTTAACTTCTTGTTGTATTTAAAGTTATTATGATGCAAACTTGCTTAATTTTCGCGGTAGAATAGGCTGGTGAAAAGAAAAGGTGCCATTGGTCACTTTTTCCTGTTGCCATGGAATCCTTTGCAGCTGAATCATGACCTACAGGCTACAGCTGCTAGAGGCAATTTCGAGATTTTATATTTTACTTTCCTTGTCATTTTCTCTCTCTTATTGTACCTGGAGTTTACAAAAAAGAAAGGTTATTTATTAGTGTTAACGAAGTTGTATTTTTAGCAATATTTGTAAACTGCTTCACTTCATTAGAACTCATCGTGTTGTATTAGTGGAGTGCAAAGAGCATTGGAATTTTCACCTAGGTCATGAGTGAGGGTAATTTGGGAGCATTCTCCCACATATCTTTGACACCTCATGACTCTGAGCACATAAACAAGGCACGCAAAGGAGGACATCGAAAGTCCATCATGCAGGCAAATATTGCAGAGTCCATTAAACTCAGACAGGCTAGAGCTAAAGCTATCAGAGATGTTCAAAGAGGACGTATTGATGGTCGGCATAAGTACATGTTCAATATTATAGGAAATTACTTCAAACTGGATGCAGCTGCTGTTGAAGATTTTATGCTAGATGGAGATCAGGTAAGTTTTGCCTAATAATATAAAATAAAAATATTAACTTCTTTATAGCTTGATCTTATGGAAGAAATTTTTGTTGCTGATGGCCGTAAAGCTATCCTCTTTTATTACCAAGAAGCAGATACTCCAATATCAAGTAAGCAACTACTTAGCAGTTGTTGACAACTACTAATGTCCTCCCTCTTAATTTAGTGGACTTGATAAGCTCTGGTGTAGCACCCTCCACTAGTAAACAGAGAATGAAGCGAGTTATAGCAACTGATGGTAACAGTGAACCATTAATAGGCACTTGTGTGTTCTTCTTGAGACCTAACAACTCAAAACAACTATCCACATCAAATATGGCTGATGTAAGAGAAGACACTAATAACCACTGATTGTATGAGTTACACTTTGTTTTCTTTGCCTTAGGAATTAACTTGTGGTATATTGGATGCTAGTGGTGGTCGCAATGTTTTACAAGTTGTCCAAGAATATCTTAATCTCGTTGTGTTACCAGCGCTCAACTCAGGACAAAAATGGGGAAAATTATCTCAGCAACAAGTGGCAGAATTCAAGTCAATGTGGAAATCATTCAACCTCTTTCTAACCAGTAAGATTTATTTTAATATCAGAACAGAAAACATATTGCCTGTTAGGTGCTCAACAAAGCATTAGTGATGCTGTTTACTTATCTCTTGAGACGTCTGTTGACTTACCTTTACTGGGCACATCTGAAGGATGTATCATTGCTTCAAAGAATCCTGAAACTATAACTTGTTTAGAACAACTAGTTGGAGTCTGGTGTCAACAAGTAGAAGAGGTTCTTGCACAAGGTTCACAAATCAGAAAGGAAGCTGATGATTCAGGTTAAGAGTTAAAGTAGTACACAATGAGATGGTTATTAGTGTTAACGTGTGGTATTGTTAGTCACAGATATGTCATATTTGTAGGTCCTTTAGCTGAGTTGGAGTATTGGAGACAACGTACTGCCAAATTTTCTTATCTGGTAGACCAGATCAAATCTCAACCTTGTAGAGGTGTTATTACCACACTAGGAGCAGCAAAATCTAGAGTGTTAAAGGTAAGGATAGTATGTTCCCTTTACCATATTTAAGGAATACTTAACACAATTATATTCTGTGTTATTTTTCTATGATGTTCTATATTATTTAATGTCCATTCTTTTAGGAATGGAGGGAACTTGATATGAAAGTTACTGACGCAACTAATGAAGCCAAGGATAATCTCAAGTATCTCAATACACTTGAGGAACTTTGTAAACCTCTCTATCGATGTGATCCTGTATCAATGTTAGATGCTCTACCCTCTCTTATTAATACTATTCAAATGATACATGCTGTGTCACGTTACTACCACACTTCAGAGAGAATGACATCACTGTTTGTTAAAGTTAGTGGAATATAAGATAGTTACAGTATATGACTATATATACAAGAATAGTTAACAATTAGATCTTAGAATAGTATAGAAGTGTCCTTAATAGAGGGTCTGTATTATAATACACTAAAGTACATTATTAGTATAGAATATTGGACAGGACAGAATTAACTCAACTACATATAAATGTACTATAATGCATCCATTAATTCTAAAATTTGTATCTCCATTGTCTTTACTTTTATTGCTTAGGTAACAAACCAAATGGTATCAGCTTGTAAAGCCTACATCACTGACAATGACTCACTTCGAGTCTGGGATGTAGAACCTCCAGATTTACTTAAAAAGTTCCAAGCTTGTCATAATCTCTTTCAGCATTATCAAGACAGTTTTCAGCATGCTAAAGAGAGAGGTAAAAATGCCAGTAGATCCTTTGAAGTCTCAGAGATGTATGTCTTCGGAAAATTTGCTTCTTTCTGTCGTCGTTTGATGCAAGTTCAAGAAATGGTTGAACTAATACAACAGTTTGCAGTCCTCAAAATGTCTCGGATTGAGGGTATTGATGCGTTTGCAACTCGTTTTGGTCATATTGTCTCCTCTATTAAGAAGAAACCTTATAATGCACTTGATCATCGTAAAATAGAATTTGTAACAGACTATGAAGAGTTTCAACGTCAAGTAGCAGAACTTGAAGATCAACTCAGTGCTTTTATGATTAAGATCTTTAGTCAAGTTCACTCCACTTTACAATCTTTGAAATTATTGAAAAGGTAATTACTTATAACAGCAATATGCTGTATGTTTTAACCGGCTTGTTGTTCTATTTAGGTTTGAGGCTTTGGGTCTTCGTTGTCTAAATGATCCCATTAAAGAGAAGCTAGCAGAGATTGTGACAGAGTTTCACAAAGACATAGATAGGACTCAAAATGTCAGTTCAAAGCACTAGTAAATATACTATAATTACACAAAACATACTTACAATGTACTATAAATCTGTATGCATCTCTTCTATGAAGCATACATGTACAGTAGCCTCATACCCAGGTGTTCAGCAAAATCCTGGGCATGAGGCTACAGATACAGTACCTTAATATAGTTATTTGCTTACTCTACAATATAATGTTGTTGCTATTTTCCCTTATCCATTAGCTCTATACAATGCAATACCAAAATCCAACTCTCGATCACAATCTACCACCTCTTGCTGGTCGTATATGTTGGGCTCGTCAACTACTCCACCATCTAGAACAATCTATGGATATATTAAAGCTTTACCAATCTATTATAAAGAATTTTCCCAATACAAAACTCCTATATCGGAAATATAACAAAACAGCTTTAGTTCTGACTGAATATGAACTAGGTTATCACAAAGCATGGCTAAACTTTGTAAGTGAAGCACAAAAGAGCCTTCAGGTAAGGAAGGAGAGATCACTACAATAGTAAACTAAGTTTGTGTATATGTACTTTGTGTTCTTCAGAAACCAGTATTGAAGCGTAGAGATGGTCAGTTTAAAGTGAGTCTTCACTCCAGTATTACTAGTATGTTAGAGGAGGCTAAATGGATGGAACGTCTTGGTCTTGAAGTCCCCGATGCTATTCATCAGTTATCTTTAACTAATATTAAGAATAATTTTGATCAACTCAAGGTATTAAATCAGATAGTACCTTAGTAGTAGTGGTAGTGAATTTATAGACGGTTCAATAATGTATGTGTGGAGAATATAGTTAGATGCATGGACAATTGAATCTAATATTTATTTTGTTTCTATTGCAAGCTTTTATTGGAGGAGAGGGACCAAATCTGTCAATGTATACCAGAAATATTCACTGGTATTTTACAGTTTCACATTAGAAAGGTAAACACTATTACAATCATAAATTTAAGTACCAATACTTTTATAGGTAGATGCAGCACTATTACCAGGACTATCACACATCACATGGACCTCACTGAACTTAATGTCATTCATAGACAAAGTGTTTGGTACCCTTCAAGATTTCCGACGATTCTTCCAACAGGTTTACCTATATTAACATTTTACTAACTACACTACTACTGCTGTCACTACAATAGGTAATGGACATGTATGAATATCAGATCTTAGCTAACTTGGAACGTATGAGTTGTACTCAACTACTCAACTTATCCTTTGAGACAACATCCACTGAAACTTTCATTGCCAATGCTAAAGCTACGAGTCGAGAGAAGGGACTATATCTTCAACACTGCAGTCAAAAAATTGAACGCTCTGTACAAGAACTATTGGGATTACTACATGATAATGCTCTCATTTCCTCACCACTACCAGCAGATACACCTGAAGTGGCACAGACTAAGAAAGGCACGCACAATACATATGTATTAATTTTATTTTTGGTCTTGTGTATACCTGCATGCTTATTGCTTATTGTTCTTGCTATTCTATTATAGTTAAGTGTCTTTTAACCTCTTCTCTGTAGATGATTTAGAGCAGTTTGCTACAGAATCCGAGGAGCTTTTTATACACTTTCAACATCGTAATTTAGAGGCCATTGTCAGTGCAGTTAAAGGTTCCATTGACGCCTTACGTAGACGAGTTACAACCAGGTACATAAGGAACTCTTAGGCATCAATAAGTGATTGGTATTCTGTTGTATTTCTAGTAGTGCTTCAGTAAGATCAGTGGATACGACTAAAATAATGCCTTGTTTTGCTGCAGATGTTGTCCTATCTTTACCAAATATAGTATGTACATATAGACATTGAACAGTTGAGAGTTTATTTTTTGATATGCAGGTGATTCAGCCATCATTAGAAGATATTCAAAATGCAGTCAATACTGCTGTTCAATGTGTAACGGATGTGGGTCAGTATATACAGTTATGGACTATGTCAAGTCCTGCTTCCTCTTTGTCTAATACACCTCGCAGTGGAGAAAGTAAGACTAGATATTAGCTATATAAAAATAATATTAGTTAATACAAATATTAATCTCTAGTGATTTGTAATAAGTGTTACAGTACATGATTGGCTTTTTTACAATGTATTTTTAATAAGTATTATTGTATTTAGCTCCCAGCAAACTACCACGTGAATCCACTAGTAGTAATACATATCATCGAACTATCCATGAAGGGAAAGATGTATTAAAGCTATTGCATACACTCTCTTCAGTTGTAGTCTCTTGCAGACACGATCTAGCAAAGGTACATTTACTACAGTACATTTACTACAGTACATTACTACAGTACTTTACCTGTCTATATCCACTGTCTAGTGTCCATATGCCCAGTATTTATTTATATCTTTATCTGTCTGATAGTTATTGACTCAGTTCACACTCTATGAACATCTTTACATGAAAGAACGAGACCAGACAATAACTGAATTTCTGTCAATTAATAAACATCTCTCAGATGTTGAAGGAGAAATTGAACATTATGAATACTTGGAGAGTGAGATTGCTGCATTACCGCACCAACTAAGTATTGGTCATACAGTCCTCTTATCAACAGGTTACCACTATAACAATCTTAACTCACATATTAAATGAATGTACTATACAGAGCCTTTAAGGATGGCATTAACTGTTGAAGCTAAAGCATGGAAAACAGCTTATGGTCGCAGTCTTAATGATCGATATCGGTCAAGTATGGATCATATAGTCCAGTTTGTAACTGACTATAGCAAGAAGTTAGCAAGACCTATTAAAGTAAAGTAGAAAGAAATAAAGAACTTGAATGTTTTAATTTTTGTACTGAAGGACTTAGAGGATGTAAGAATGATGATGGCAGCACTTGAAGAGGTCCGTGAGGCTCAGATTGGGATGGATATGGAATTAGCTCCTATTGAAGAGTGTTATGCCTTCCTTCAAAAATGTGGAGTATCTGTGGCCAAAGAAGAAATGGAGAGAGTTGATTCATTGAGATACTCATTTAAGAGACTACTAACTCAAGCAGTAAGTATTGTACTGCAGTTGTATTCAATGGACATTGTGTGTATCTTATTTTAGAATAAAGTACAGAGTGAGTTAGCTAGGATCCAGCCACAATTCAAGACTAACTTGCAAGACAGTGTTATAGTCTTTACAAGTAATTTATCATCCTTTCTCTCCAATTATAATACAGTAAGAGATACAAAACCTAACACACTATATTATTCCCTGTCTTGTTATAGACTGGTCCAATGGCTCCTGGTCTACACCCTAGAGAAGCTAGTGAGAGGCTCACAACTTATCAAGCACAATTTGATGAGCTTTGGAGCAAATATCAAACATATTCAGGCGGAGAGAAATTGTTTGGAATGCAAATAACTGAATATCCTGACTTACAAGCTGTACGGAAGGAATTGGGTCTCTTACAAAAGTTATATGGACTTTATAACACAGTGATTGATACTGTTGATGGATATTATGATATCCTATGGACTGAGGTATTATTTGTCATCATAATGTATTTCATGATTTTTTTCCATTACTACTTCAGGTTGACATAGAGAAAATCAATACAGATCTCATTGAGTTTCAAAATCGTTGTCGTAAACTACCTAAAGCCCTCAAAGAATGGCAAGCTTTTAATGAGTTAAAGAAGAAGATTGATGACTTCAATGAGACATGTCCCTTACTTGAACTCATGGCTAACAAAGCAATGAAGGATAGACACTGGGAGAGGATAGCCACATTGACAGGTAAAGTAATGTAAGTCACTCTACATAGCACTGTACTATGATGTAATCTAGGTCATACTTTTGATGTCAATTCTGAGAACTTCCAGCTACGACATATAATGGAGGCACCTCTTTTAAAACATAAAGATGACATTGAAGATATTTGTATATCTGCAGTGAAAGAAAAGGACATTGAAGCTAAGCTCAAGCAGGTACAGTATTGCAGCGATATGATAATTAACTGCTATAGAATTCACATTAAATGGAGTGGGTCATTATAAGTTCTGTTGTATGTGTAGGTTGTTACTGACTGGAGTGTGCAAAATCTTAGCTTTTCTCAGTTTAAAACTCGTGGAGAGCTTTTACTGAAAGGAGTTGAGACAAGTGAAATTATTGGACTAATGGAGGACTCTTTGATGGTGTTAGGTTCTCTAATGTCGAATCGTTACAATGCTCCCTTTAAGAAAGATATTGCTCTGTGGGTACAGAAACTTTCCAACACTTCAGACATTATTGAGAATTGGTTGACTGTGCAAAATCTTTGGGTGTACTTAGAGGCTGTGTTTGTTGGTGGTGACATTGCTAAACAACTACCTAAAGTAAGGATTAAAGTGTAGAGGAGTATCATTTAAGTGTCTCTGTCTGTTTCTGTCTTTCTAGGAAGCTAAACGTTTTCAGAATATTGACAAGTCTTGGGTGAAGATAATGACCAAAGCCCATGAGACTCCCAATGTAGTTCAGTGTTGTGTTGGTGATGAAACTCTTGGTCAACTCCTACCACATCTGTTGGAACAATTAGAATTATGTCAAAAATCTTTGACTGGATACCTAGAGAAGAAGAGACTGGTTTTTCCTCGATTTTTCTTTGTTTCTGATCCTGCACTGCTGGAAATTCTTGGACAGGCCTCTGACTCACACACTATACAGGTTATTATATTGTATTAGCAACTACAGTATATTCTAGCATTTAATTCTATAGGCTCATCTCCTTGGTATTTTTGACAATGTCAAGTCTGTGGTGTTTCATGAAAAGGACTATGATCGTATACTTGCCATCAGTTCCAGAGAAGAGGAGAAGATTCAATTAGAAAATGCTGTTATAGCACAAGGCAATGTTGAAGTCTGGCTTGGCCAGTTATTAAATGAAGCTATGTCATCACTTCATGCTGTTATTAGAGAAGCTTCAATTGCTATTGAATCACCATCTTTTGATCTACTAGGTAATGTCCTAATAGCAAATTATAGTGAAGCAAAACATTGCACAATGTATTTATTAGCAAAACTACCAACAACTTATAGAAGTAGTTATCAATGCAAAAAACTGTAGCTTTTGTAGATAGAACTAAAAGTCTATTAAACCTCAATGTTGAACGTGCTATGAAGTACAAAGTGATTGTAGAATTGCTTGATCTTATTCTCTTATTTTCAGAGTTCCTGAACAACTTTCCAGCACAAGTGGGTCTCCTTGGTTTACAATTAATCTGGACAAGAGATTCTGAAGTAGCATTAAATAAAGCTCGCTCAGACAAGAAAATCATGACAGCTACTAATGCCTTCTTCCTTGATATGTTGAATACACTTATTGAAGTAACCACACGTAACTTAAGTAAAGTGGAAAGAGTCAAGTTTGAGACACTGATCACAATCCATGTCCATCAAAGAGATATCTTTAATGATCTAGTAAGTCAACCATCTTAATAATGCATTTGTGTTAAAGCATATTCTTCTCATAGGTTCGTATGCATATCAAATTTCAGTCCGATTTTGAATGGTTGAAACAGAGTCGGTTTTATTTCAATGAAGACACAGATCAAACTGTCATATCTATTACTGATGTTAATTTCATTTACCAGAATGAGTTCCTCGGCTGCACAGATCGTTTGGTCATTACACCACTCACTGACAGATGTTACATAACTCTTGCCCAAGCACTGGGAATGTCAATGGGTGGAGCTCCTGCTGGTCCCGCAGGTATCTAAATATCATATAAAATGTCCTAAAATTTTACACCAATTTCACAGGTACAGGCAAAACCGAGACAACAAAAGATATGGGGAAAGCTTTAGGGAAATATGTTGTTGTTTTTAACTGCTCAGATCAGATGGATTTCCGAGGACTTGGCAGAATCTATAAAGGGCTTGCTCAATCTGGTTCATGGGGCTGCTTTGACGAGTTTAACAGGATTGAATTGCCTGTACTTTCAGTAGCTGCCCAACAAATTCACATTGTTCTCACTTGCAAGAAGGAACGTAAAGCTCAGTTTATTTTCACTGATGGTGACGTTGTTGATATGAATCCAGAGTTTGGTATCTTCTTGACTATGAACCCTGGATATGCTGGCCGCCAAGAGCTCCCAGAGAACCTGAAAATCCAGTTTCGTACTGTAGCTATGATGGTACCTGATCGTCAAATTATTATGCGAGTCAAACTTGCTTCATGTGGTTTCCTAGAGAATATCATCCTAGCACAAAAGTTTTTTACATTGTATAAGCTATGTGAAGAGCAGTTGACAAAACAAGTTCATTATGATTTTGGATTAAGGAACATTCTCTCTGTTCTACGTACTCTTGGCTCAGTAAAAAGAGCTAATCCTCAAGATAGTGAGAGCACCATTGTCATGAGAGTGCTGCGAGATATGAATCTCTCCAAACTTGTAGATGAAGATGAACCCTTGTTCCTTAGTCTAATCAATGATCTTTTCCCTGGTATCCAACTAGAGAAAGCAGGCTATCCAGAACTGGAAGCTGCTATAGACACGAGAGTGACAGAAGCAGGTCTTATCAACCATCCATCTTGGACTCTTAAACTGATTCAGTTGTTTGAAACCCAACGTGTACGTCATGGTATGATGGTCTTAGGTCCAAGTGGTGCAGGTAAAACCTGTTGTATACACACACTAATGAAAGCAATGACAGACTGTGGAGAGCCTCATAGAGAAATGAGGATGAATCCAAAGGCCATTACAGCACCTCAGATGTTTGGACGACTAGACGTTTCTACTAATGACTGGACTGATGGCATCTTCTCCACACTCTGGCGTCGCACACACAAAGCTAAGAAGGGAGAACATATATGGCTGGTACTAGATGGACCAGTAGATGCTATTTGGATAGAAAACCTTAATAGTGTACTAGATGACAACAAGACACTCACTCTAGCTAATGGAGACCGAATCCCAATGGCACCTGATTGCAAGATTGTCTTTGAGCCTCATAACATTGACAATGCCTCACCAGCTACTGTATCACGTAATGGAATGGTCTACATGAGTTCCAGTGCTCTAGACTGGAAGCCTATTCTACAAGGCTGGTTAACATCACGTTCAGAAACAGAGAAGGCAGTTTTATGGCAGCTATTTGAAAAATCCTTTGAACAAGTTCTGACTTATGTTCAACTTAACTTGGAAGCTAAAATGAAAGTTTTAGAATGTAACTACATTAAACAGGTATACAGTAAAGTGCAATATTGCTGTACCTTTAATTTATTTCTGTAGGCTATTGATTTGTTAGAAGGTCTAGTACCTCAAGAAAGTGAACAACATCAACAACAATCTGTAACACTGTCACCAGATCACTTGGAGAAACTTTATATTTTTGCTTTAATGTGGAGTGTGGGTGCTTTACTGGAATTGGATGACCGAGCTAAGATGGAAGCCTTCCTTGTTGAACAAGATAACTTAGCATTACCTCCAATACAAGAAGATGAGACAATATTTGAATATTTGGTGGATGAGCAAGGCCAGTGGCTACATTGGTCAAAACGTGTTGAGGAGTATCAGTATCCACCAGACTATGTCCCTGAGTATGCTTCAATCTTAGTTCCCAATGTGGACAATGTCCGTACAACTTTTCTCATTGATACTATTGCTAAACAGAGCAAAGCTGTTCTGTTAATAGGAGAACAAGGTACAGCAAAGACTGTCATGATTAAAGGCTATGCCACAAAATATGATCCTGAGAAACAGCTCTTTAAAAGTTTCAACTTTTCAAGTGCTTCAACTCCAACTTTATTTCAGGTACTAAAGCACATATCTTATTAGTATAGATGTATGTACACATGTATTATAACAGTATTGTCTTTCTTCACTAGCGTACTATTGAGAGTTATGTTGATAAACGTGTTGGTAATACTTATGGTCCACCCGCTGGTCGTAAGATGACCGTCTTTGTTGATGATATTAATATGCCAGTTATTAATGAATGGGGAGATCAGGTAATTCACAATACAGTGTATTTGAGTTGTATATAATATTTGTCTGTAGGTTACTAATGAAATTGTACGTCAATTAATGGAAATGAAAGGGTTTTATAGTCTTGAAAAGCCAGGAGACTTCACTCAGATTGTTGATATCCAGTTTTTAGCAGCCATGATTCATCCAGGAGGAGGTCGAAATGATATACCAGAACGTCTAAAGAGACAGTTTACAATTTACAACTGTACTTTGCCTTCTAATGCATCCATTGATAAGATATTTGGTGTGATTGGACTGGGATATTTCTGTGCTGCTCGTGGCTTTTCTGAGGAAGTTTGTTCTACAATTGAAAAACTGGTTCCTTCCACTCGAATGCTCTGGCAAAAAACTAAAGTATAAATAATGCATTGAATTGACTAAAGTATTGATTCTCTCTCTCTCTCTCTCAAAAGGTTAAAATGTTGCCAACACCTGCAAAGTTCCACTATATATTCAATTTGCGTGATCTGTCTCGTATTTGGGAAGGAATGCTCCATGTTGCAGCCTCTGAGTGTCCTGCCCCAGCCAATGCTGTTAATTTGTGGTATAATGAGTGCACACGTGTCATTGCTGATCGTTTTACTAATGAACAAGACTGTCAGTGGTTTGAAAAGGTACATTATATATATGGGTTAAAGTGACGCTAATGAACATTCTTTCTCTCTCTCTCTCTCTCTCTCTCTCTCTCTCTCAGGCAATAGAGAAGGTATTATTAGAAGAAATCGAAAATGTAGAGATTCCAGAAGCACCTTTCTTTGTTGATTTCTTACGTGATGCTCCTGAACCTACAGGTGAAGAAGCAGATGATGCTGATCTTGATGCACCCAAGATCTATGAACAGGTCAGCATCCTATGTAACTAATACATCAGTAATGTCCCTATTCTTTAGATTCCATCATTTGAGTTCTTATCAGATAAGCTCACCTTCTATATGCAGCAATACAATGATACAGTCCGAGGGGCACACATGGACTTAGTCTTCTTTAGAGATGCCATGATTCATTTAATGAAAATCTCACGCATCATACGTACAGACTGTGGGAATGCTCTCTTAGTTGGTGTTGGAGGTTCAGGCAAACAAAGTCTCACACGTTTAGCATCATTCATTGCTGGTTATAAAACGTTCCAGATCACTTTAACTCGTTCCTATAACACCAATAACTTAATGGATGACTTGAAATTCCTTTATCGTACCTCTGGTTTAGAAGGTAAAGGTATTACATTCATCTTTACTGACAACGAAGTCAAAGAAGAAGGCTTTCTTGAGTATCTTAACAATGTGCTCTCATCCGGTGAGGTGTCTAATTTATTTGCTAGAGATGAGTTGGATGAGATTACTGGGGAATTAATACCTGTGATGAAGAGGCAGTACCCACGTCGACCCCCTACTCAGGAGAATTTGTATGATTATTTCATCTCTAGAGCACGCAGAAATCTTCATGTTGTCTTGTGTTTCTCTCCAGTAAGTCACTCATATTATATAATGCTTAATACTGTACTCACTTAGGTCGGTGAAAAATTCCGGAATCGTGCCCTTAAGTTTCCTGGTCTTATCAGTGGCTGTACAATGGATTGGTTTAGTCGATGGCCTAAAGATGCTCTCATTGCAGTTGCTCAACACTTCCTTTCTTCCTACGACATTGCATGTTCTCCTGAAGTCAAACAACAAGTAGTACAAGCTATGGGAGAGTTCCAGGACTATGTAGCAGAGAACTGTGTTGGTTATTTTGATCGATTCCGTCGCTCAGTCCATGTGACACCTAAATCCTATTTGTTCTTCATTGCAAGCTATAAGAGTGTTTACACTGACAAGAAGTCCCAGATAGGAGAGCTTGCTGATCGTATGAACACTGGATTAGATAAACTAGTTGAAGCTAGCGCATCTGTGGCTCAGCTCTCCAAGGATTTAGTGGTAAAGGAGAAAGAATTGGCAGTTGCTTCTGAGAAGGCAGGTAAAGTATTGGCTGAAGTGACAGTGAAGGCTCAGGCTGCGGAGAAAGTGAAAGCAGCTGTGCAGAAAGTGAAAGACAAGGCACAAGCTCTAGTAGATGATATAAATGTAAGAAGAGATAGAGTGCTCCCTATAAAAGACTGTACTTAATACACCAAATGTTAATTTCATTTTTTCCTATTTCCTATAGGCTGATAAGCAGATTGCCGAGGGTAAGCTAGAAGCAGCCAGACCTGCTTTGGAAGAGGCAGAGTCAGCACTACAAACTATTAAAGCTGCTGATATTGCTACAGTACGTAAACTAGCTAAACCACCTCATCTCATTATGAGGATTATGGATTGTGTGTTGATCCTATTTCAAAGAAGACTGGATCTTATGGCACCAGATCCGGAACGACCAAGTCCTAAACCATCATGGGGAGAGTCACTAAAGGTTAGAGAGTAAAGCCAAATTTGATAACTTAATTCATTGCTCCTCTATTCCTTTAGTTGATGAGCCAACAAGGCTTTTTACAAGGTCTTCAGACTTTTCCAAAGGACACAATAAATGAAGAGACTGTGGAACTCTTAGCACCATACTTAGACATGGAAGACTATACATTAGAGACTGCTAAGAAAGTGTGTGGCAATGTGGCTGGTTTACTGTCATGGACAAAAGCAATGTCATTCTTTTATGGTGTCAATAAAGAGGTACTGCCTCTTAAAGCTAACTTAATTGTCCAAGAAGGAAGACTGAAGGTGGCCATGGACGATTTACAGGAAGCACAAGCTCAATTGGACGAGAAACAAAGAGAGCTAGATGAAGTCCAGGCACAGTATGATGCAGCTATGAGAGAGAAACAAATGCTTTTAGATGATGCAGAAGCTTGTCGTAAACGTATGCAAGCAGCCACCGCTTTGATTGATGGTCTAGCTGGAGAGAAGGAACGTTGGACTCAACAGAGTAAAGAATTTCAGGAACAGATTGGTAGACTTGTGGGTGATGTGCTTCTGGCTACTGGATTTCTTTCCTATTCTGGTCCCTTCAATCAAGAGTATCGTAATGTATTAATGAAGGGCTGGGAGAAGGAATTATCTCGACGTAAAATACCCTTCTCAAAAGAACTCAATATTACAGCTATGCTAGTTGATAATGCTACTATTGGAGAATGGAATCTTGAAGGATTACCTAACGATGAGCTCTCAATTCAAAATGGTCTCATTGTTACCAAGGCAACACGTTATCCACTTCTCATTGACCCACAAGGACAAGGCAAGACTTGGATTAAAAACAGAGAGAAACAAAACAGCTTACAAGTGACAACCCTCAACCACAAGTACTTCAGGACTCATCTTGAAGACACACTCTCTCTTGGACAACCCCTGCTAATAGAAGATATAGGAGAAGAATTAGATCCTGCATTAGATAATGTACTAGAAAAGAATTTCATAAAATCTGGATCAACATTGAAAGTGAAAGTAGGAGACAAAGAAGTTGATGTTCTCAATGGATTCAAGTTGTATATCACTACCAAATTAGCTAACCCATCTTATACACCAGAAGTACATAGTATAATACACAGATATATGTGAATATCTTCCTTTTCTTGTAGATTAGTGCACGTACAGCTATCATTGATTTTACTGTAACTATGAAAGGTCTAGAGGACCAACTTTTAGGACGTGTCATTCTGACAGAGAAACAAGAATTGGAGGCTGAGCGAGTGAAATTAATGGAAGAGGTCACAGCTAATAAAAGGAAAATGAAGGAGTTAGAGGACAACCTGCTCTATCGTCTGACGTCCACTAAGGTTAGTATTAAGAATGAAGTGATTAGTTTTTGCTGTATATGTCAAAAGCTGTTTTTGGCAAGATCTTTGCTTTAGTTTGGATGTTTATGATCATTGTTAAGATTGCCTCAACCTTAAAATGTGGAGTAATCTTTCTGCAAGATATTTAATTATTAGATATGTTTTTATTTACTTGTTAAATGTGTCATTATCCTAATAATAGGGATCATTAGTAGATGATGAAACTCTTATTGATGTGTTAAGGACTACTAAACAAACATCAGTAGAAGTTAATGATAAGTTAGAAATAGCAGCAGAAACAGAAATAAAAATTAACACAGCTCGAGAGGAGTATCGTCCAGTAGCTGCACGTGGGTCCATCCTTTACTTTCTTATAGTTGAGATGTCGATGGTGAATGTCATGTACCAAACATCTTTAAGACAATTTCTGGGAGTATTTGACCAATCAATGGAAAGGTACTTGAACTAGTAGTAATTATATATAGCAGCTTTACAATTCTCGTCGTAGGTCAGATAAATCTCCCATTGCAAGTAAACGTATTCACAACATCATCGAGTTTCTGACTTTTCATGTCTTCAAGTATACATGTCGTGGACTTTATGAGAACCATAAGTTCCTCTTTACTCTATTATTACCTCTAAAAATAGGCTTACAGTCTGGTACTATTAAACACAATGACTTTCAAGCCTTTATTAAAGGCAAGTACTACTTAGCAATGTAGTGAGTTTATTGTAAATACTTTAGGGGGAGCTGCACTTGATCTGAAAGCCTGTCCTCCTAAATCTTCTAAATGGATTACAGATATTATCTGGTTGAATTTAGTGGCACTAAGCAAGCTACCTCAATTTTCTCAAATACTGGATCAAGTCAGTTAATCGTTGAATTATTGTATGGTTCAATGTTCTTAGGTCATTCGTAATGATCGTGGGTGGAAATCATGGTTTGACAAAGAGGCACCAGAAGAAGCTCAAATCCCTGACGGCTATCATATGTCATTGGATTCCTTCCGTAAACTGTTACTCATCAGGTCTGGATAGATAAAAACTTGTTAAATAATAAAAAGTCAATTCTATTACTATTTTTATGTTCTATAGGTGTTGGTGTCCTGACAGAACTCTTGCCCAAGCTCGCAAGTTCATTAGTGAATCTATGGGAGAGAAATATGCTGAGGGTGTCATTCTGGACTTGGAAGCAACGTGGGAGGAATCAGATACTCGTACACCACTGATCTGTTTTCTTTCAATGGGTTCTGATCCAACTACTAACATTGAAGGATTAGCCAAAAAATTGAAGTTGGAATGTCGAGCTATATCAATGGGTCAAGGACAAGAAGTCCATGCACGTAGACTTTTACAGCAATGCTTCACTTCTGTAAGTACAAGCATATACATGCTATGTACTCTAATCTTTTGTTCTAGGGTGGTTGGGTCCTGTTGCAAAACTGTCATCTTGGTCTAGATTTTATGGATGAGCTACTTACTACAATTACTGAGGCTGAAAGTATCCACGAAAATTGTCGAGTGTGGATAACTACTGAAGTCCATCCTAAATTCCCTATCTCTTTACTTCAAGTCAGTACTAACATTATAATATATGCTAGTACTTATCTATGGTTATGTATAGACTAGTATTAAGTTTACTAATGAGCCTCCTCAAGGAGTCAAGGCTGGTTTAAAAAGGACTTATGCTGGCATCACACAAGAACAATTGGACATCACTAACTTGCCACAGTGGAAGCCTATTCTCTATGCTGTCGCTTTCTTACATACTACAGTGCAAGAGAGAAGGAAGTTTGGTCCTCTTGGGTGGAATATTCCCTATGAATTTAATCAGGCTGATTTCTCAGCTAGCGTCCAGTTTGTTCAAAATCATTTAGATGACATTGACCCTAGAAAGGTACTATACACTTTATATTGTGTGTTGTTCTATAACAGTACAGGGTGTCTGTTGGAATACTATACGTTATATGCTAGGAGAAGTACAATATGGCGGACGTGTTACTGATGATTATGATAAGAGATTGCTCAACACCTTTGCTAAGGTAGATATCACATTGCCTTTGTTACGATATTATGTGTACAATATTTCACTTTAGGTTTGGTTTGGTGAACATATGTTTACTGAGAGTTTTGCTTTCTACAAAGGATATACCATCCCTCAATGTCGCACTATAGACCAGTTCAAAGAAGCTATTGATCACCTTCCATTAGTAGACTCACCAGAAGCATTTGGACTGCATCCAAATGCTGATATAACGTATGTTACAATAATAATGTATAGCTGGTAAGGTGTCAGTTTGCAATTCCATCAAATATCAGTATTTCAGCTTGACTGTCACCAAAATTGAGCACATTTTAAATTTCCTTGCAAATTTCTAGATATATATTTTATTCTTACTTTAGCTATCAAAGTAATATGGCTAAAGAGATCTTGGAGAACATCATGAACATCCAACCCAAGGACAGTAGCAGTGGTGGAGGGGAAACAAGGGAGACCATTGTTGGTCGTTTAGCAGCAGACATGCTTGAGAAACTTCCACCTGACTATATACCACATGAAGTCCGTGCAAGGCTTCAAAAAATGGGAGCCATGTCTTCCATGAATATCTTTCTGCGACAGGAGATTGATCGTATGCAGAGAGTTATCTCTTTAGTTCGTACTACTCTCCATGATCTACAGTTAGCAATAGAAGGGACTATTATTATGAGTGAAGTAAGATGATACATGTATTAATAGTATATGTGATAATAATGGTGCTATTAGGGCTTACGTAATGCGCTTGACTGTATGTTTGATGCTAAAGTGCCTGATGTATGGAGAAAAGTGTCCTGGGAATCGTCAACAATAGGTTTTTGGTTTACGGAACTGTTGGAAAGAAATGCTCAGTTCTCATCTTGGATCTTCACTGCAAGACCTAATGTCTTCTGGATGACTGGTTTCTTTAATCCTCAAGGTTTTCTTACTGCCATGAGACAAGAAGTAAGTGAATAGATCAATGAATTAATGAACAGATGCCATTTTTGAATCTTCTTTAGGTGACTCGTGCACACAAAGGGTGGGCATTAGATACAGTCGTGTTAGACAATGAAGTTACTAAAATGATGAAAGAAGATGTAACTCATCCTCCTGGCGAAGGGGTCTATGTACAAGGACTATTCTTAGATGGTGCCGGCTGGGATAAACGAGGGTGTCGCCTCACAGAACCTCCAGCCAAAGTCCTCTTCACTCCTCTACCAGTAATCCACTTATATGCAGTTAATTTGAGTGATCAAATCAAAGATCCCAAGATGTATTCTTGTCCCGTTTACAAGAAGCCTCATCGTACAGATCTCACATATATTACAGCTGTTAAACTTCGTACTCCCACAGCACCTTCACATGCAGCTAATCCTGATTACTGGATACTTCGAGGAGTTGCTTTGCTTTGTGACATTAAATAGAACTGACCTAAAGTAAAGATATGGTGCATGTACTAATATTACAAGTGAATCAAATAATAAAATATATAATTTTGCACCAGTATCTTGGAGATCAGTAATAGTTATTAAAAAATGATATTAATAGTTTAATAACTAACTACATATTAAATTTTAAAATAATTAACTTATTTAACTATTAATTAGAAAATGGCCGAACCATTACCTGTGGAGGGAGATTCAAAAGAAGCAGGTCCTTCTTCTGAAACGACAGAACCCAATGATACAAGCAAAGAAAAACGAGTTAGAGCGTTTATAAAACGTCACAAACGTGTCAAACGTCTGGAAAAGAAATTAGAACTCTACCATAGAAAGATTCAACAGACAATGGAGATGGAACTCACGTTAGATGAAATGGACAGTGATACTTCAACATATCTTAAAGAGGATTTAATAAAAAGAAAATTTGTAAAAGTGTGGCATGAACTGTGTGACATTGTTGGCATTTCACCGGAAATACAAGAAAATGGTCATTGCCATAGTTACGAGTCCACACCCTATCCTGAAATTAATCGTCGAGTTGAACGTCTTTTGAAATTGGATGAGTTCCCCGACTATTGGGATGTATGTCAGCTGGTCAATCGAGTTAACGAGAAACATTCGTTAGGTATTAAAGAAAGGGAAGCAGAATCACTCTCACGCAAAATTTTCACAGAAGTTGGAGAGCAAATAAAACAAAAAAGAAGGCAGACATATTCTCAATTATTTGGTTCACATTTAACAGACATAATAGAAGAGGATCCTGCTCTTAAAGACCCAATTCTACTTGAGCAGTTGAAGTCTAGTGAAGAGTCAGGACGCAAAAGGTTAGAAGAATTGTATGATGAGTTTGCATCACGACAACAAAAGGAAGGAGACCATACTGATTCCTCTAATGAAGAAAGAGAGAGCGTGAAGAGAGTAAAATATGATGACATGGAGAATGAAGAACAAACAAGAACAGGTCTAATAAAAGTTTGTATATCTGAGTTTTAGTTAATCTTTTCTTTATAGATGAAGAAACATCCAACATAGCTGGTGATTCTCATAATAATAGTGATCTAGAAGACATCGAGAAATCATCAGGCCAATTTGTACAAGATGATACATTAAATGAGACTGTTGAGAGTGAGATAGATTATGGTAATGAGTTAGTATCAGAAAGACAAGATATGTCACCAGAAAGACAATATATAGTATCAGAAAACGATTCCAATATTAATCCTGTTCTGGATGACATTATTGTCAATGATAGTTGTGATTCTGATGTGATAGTGATTAGTGATTAATTATTAATATGTATTGTAATTTACAAGATGTTTCTTTCCTCTCTCTAAATATTCAAAATCCTTTATATCTAAGATGATAATTAATAACAAAAATAAAAAATAAAAATGACACCATTAATAATTATTGAAATAAGAATTTTATTGTATTATTATTTTAAAACACATACAGCAAACTGTGTTATTAATAAATTATCATTGAAGGTTCAGTTATAGTTGACTGACAATGATGAATTGTTACCAGCACTTACTGAGTAGCTTCGAACAGGAAAACTGCCCTCAAGTTAGGATTATCACAAGCTGATGTACTGCAAAAGCTGGTCTCTGGTACTGTGACTCTACCAGGAGGTAGGGAGATCCCTCCAGGGGTTGTGGCCATGTTACTTACTGGGGAAGAATGAAGTGAGTTGCTTTGAGCACGATAACTGTTTGGTAAAGTGAGGTGTAATGGTCTTCTGGAACTTGAAGTACTCTCTGCCTCATGTGTAGGGCTATCCACGTAACGATTTGAAGGAAAGTTTGTCATCAATTCAACTGGATCTTGTACATTGTTGTTTGGTTCAACTTCAACAAAATTAGAATTTACTCTACTATAACGAGAGGTGTCTGGTTCATTTGGTTGGCAGCATGTACCTTGTTTCACAAAAGCTAAATCAATATAGTGTTCATTGAAATTGGTTTGTTTTGAGAGCATAGCATCAAATGTTTGACGTAATGTGACAAATGTTGGACGATAGTCTGGATTTCTATGCCAGCATTCTAACATAACATCATATCTAGAGAGAGAGAGAAAGAGAGAGAGAGAGAGAGAGAGAGAGAGAGAGAGAGAGAGAGAGAGAGAAAGGGAGGGAGAGAAAGAAAGAGAGAGAGAGAGAGAGAGAGAGAGAGAGAGAGAGAGAGAGATGGCCGGAGGGAGGGAGAGAGTTAAATGACAAGGTTTATTTTCAATCTTACACTTCATCTGAGCAATTTTGTGGTTTCTTCATTCTATAGCCATTGATCAACATAGAGAGAACATCTTCATTACCAATAGTTGGATAGGGACAACACCCTATTGGAAACAAGATAGACAAACAGATAGAAGAATGAATAAATGGGACATACCAAGTGTAGCAATTTCCCATAGAGTCACACCAAAGGACCAAACATCAGATGCAGTAGTAAATTCTCTATCAATAATAGATTCAATGGCCATCCATTTTAACGGCATTTTCCCCTTTGTTGTTTTAACATAAGCACTATCATTATAGATCATACGTGATAGACCAAAGTCAGTTATTTTAAGAGTTTTTCCTTCATTAACTAATATATTACGACAAGCTAAGTCTCTATGAACAATATGAAGACTGACCAGATACTCCTAGAGAAGTTAAGATTAGTTTATTAATAGTTTATTAATACTTTGATACATTGATACATTAGTACACTGGTTTATTGTTACATTGGTTTATTGGTACATTGGTTTATTGATACACTGGTTTATTGATACATTGGTTTATTGATACATTGGTACACCAGGTTATTGGTACATTAGTACATTGGTTTATTGGTACACTGGTACCTGGTTTATTGGTATTTTTGCATATCTGTATGCTGTTTAATGCAATAAATACATTGATACAATGGTAAACAGGAGTTTAACATAATGGTAACAAGTGCATTGGTATAATGGTATTGAAAAGCTGCTAAAAATGTAATGATATTATTTACCATTCCAGAAGTTATCTGGTAAGCAAATGATACTAAATCAATATCCTCCATATTGCCTAGCTCAGAATAAAATTCAAAAGGTTCTTTTTCGTCTTGTTTTTCGTCTTGTTCTTCAGGGTCTTCCATAAGATCCTGGTATTAGTAATAAATTATTATAATATTATTAATAATATAGTTTAATTGCCTTTTCATCTTTTGACATTTCAGTTAGTGTATCAATCTGAAAAAAAGACAAAAAATTGTGTCCCATGAAACTATTGATAATATATCTATCAGTCCATTTATCAAGATGTTTATTAGTCCATCCATTCATCCCTTGTACCTTCTTTCTGCAGGCTTTTAGGTAGCTCAATAGATCACCATAAACAACAAACTCAGTAACTAACATCATTGGTTCTTGTAATGTAACAGCACCCAACATATTAACAATATGTGGATTGTTGCTTCGTGATATTTTCTTCATTAATTCTATCTCTTTGAGAAAGTCATTCTTTTCACAGCTAGAGGCAGTGCCTAATACAATATAAATGTCATTATCAATATTAGTTACTACCAATACATGATTTTATGAATCATATCCTTATCAAACAATAGGTATGGCTTCTCCGCCATCTTTATATCTGTCCATTCATCCCTTAGTGTGTTGCCCATTTGTTCATCCATGTATCCATTGATCTACTTATCTATCCATTTATCCATCCATGTATCCATTGATCTACTTATCTATCCATTTATCCATACATCCATTACACCTTTGAGTAATTTCACTGCAACCATTGGACGATTGATATGATGTCTCATGTATGATTTCAGTTTTGGACTAGTGAAATCCTCTTGAAGTTGACCAAGATATACTTCTCCGAAACAACCCTCTCCAAGAGGTTTATTCAATTTAATACATTCAGACGGTATTTCCCAGTCATCAATATGAAGAGAAAGAGGGATCACCTGAGTTAGTGTAGGATGGTGTGGCTTGGGTTGGAATATAGCAAGCATTTCATTGTCATCATTCTGGAGGGAGAGAGAGAGAGAGAGAGAGAGAGAGAGAGAGAGAGAGAGAGAGTTGTAAATGATGTTTATTCCTAGTTGCACTTAAAAAAACATAAAAGTTGAAATAAACAAAATACATCACATTATAAACAGTAAACAATTATTATAGTCAACTCCAAACATGATCACTACGGATATTTCCTAAAACAACAACAACTAACATGATACAAAATAGAAGTGTAAATTAACAATGAAACAAGAAACACATCATAGATTATTTGCTGTCTTACTGAATACAACCGGTTAGACATGTTATGAAATTTTCTTTTACGTTTCACAATCAACACACAGATGATACCCAGTATCATAGCAATTAAAATGAAGATAACAAGTATTATTACTGTTATGATAACAACTATTGGTGTTGACATTACTAGGAAAGGAAAAGAGAGTAGTACACCATACAATATATATGAGAGAAAAAGACAGACAGACAGTCATATTAAGAGGCATACCTCTTTGACTGGAGGGCAATATTACAGGTGTTTGAGATGAACCAATGGTCTCTAAATAATAGATTAATAATAAATATATTAATTATTAGATAGATGTATCAGTGAATGTGTAATTCCATTCACTTGTATTGCTGTTGGTAGTTATAGTAACAGTTGTCATGGTAGCGGATATGTTTACTACATTATATGTACCTGTCATCATTAATGTCATAGTAGTAGTTGATGGTTTTAATGAGTTCATTGATTGTTCTATTAATTTTAATGAAGAACTTAATGGCGGCATATTGGTTGTTAATGCAGCTGTACTAGTGGGATGAATTGTAGATGACATTTCTTCATGTCTTGTTAAATTTGTTGGACTACTCCATCCTGAATATATAGTAAGGTTTTGATCCTCAAGAGGAACAATGTAGTAACAACGAATCTACATGGGAAAGAGAGAGAGAGAGAGAGAGAGTTAATTATAAATAATTGTAATTATTATAACATACTCTTAAGTAGACAACATTGGTGTCATTGGATACCATAAGTGAGTTAATGTCTTCCACTTTACCTTGTAATAATGTCTAGATTGATGGAATGGATCAATGAATCAATCAAATGGATCAATACATCAATCAAATGGATCAATGAATCGATCAAATGGATCAATACATCAATCAAATGGATCAATACATCAATCAAATGGATGAATGAATTAAAATAATGGATTGATAATTTTATAATGGACAAACTGTATTATACAAACTGTTGATTAATGGACGTATGAACAGACATACTTACCTCATCACTAACTAATGTGACATTAACAACATCAAATATATTAGTATCATCATTAGAAGGACCCTCGTAATCCTCACCGACCCAAATCTGATACTGAAGATTATCTGTTATATCTCCGTTGAGAGAAGGTGACCAATATATATTAATATCAGATATTTTCATAGTAGATGAGTCCAAATTAGAGGTATGGTCAACATGTAGAATATATGTGATGTGATAGATGCTTTGAATAGTATTAAGTGGTGGTGGAGTTAATGGTATACAGATTGTTTGTTGTTGAGCTAGTCCACTCACTTTCCATAAAATTTGAATCTTATGTGGAAAGGTAAATAAAAAAATAATTTAATTATAATATTAATGTACTAGATTTTGATACTACATAACATAACCTCTTTATAGTGGATGCTTACAAGGACACTCTCCTCACTATAGAGGTGTCCTTAGAATAGAGGTTGTATAATACACTAAAGTATTAGTATGGGACTAGAACAAGTGTCCTCAATATAGAGGTTGTATAATACACTAAAGTATTAGTATGGGACTAGAACAAGTGTCCTCAATGTAGAGGTTGTATAATACACTAAAGTATTAGTATGGGACTAGAACGAGTGTCCTCAATATAAAGGTTGTATAATACACTAAAGTATTAGTATAGAACTAGAACAAGTGTCCTCAATATAGAGGTTGTATAATACACTAAAGTATTATAGTATGGGACTAGAACAAGTGTCCTCAATATAGAGATTGTATAATACACTAAAGTATTAGTATGGGACTAGAACAAGTGTCCTCAATATAGAGGTTGTATAATACACTAAAGTATTAGTATGGGACTTGAACAAGTGTCCTCAATATAGAGATTGTATAATACACTAAAGTATTAGTATGGGACTTGAACAAGTGTCCTCAATATAGAGGTTGTATAATACACTAAAGTATTAGTATGGGACTTGAACAAGTGTCCTCAATATAGAGATTGTATAATACACTAAAGTATTAGTATGGGACTAGAACAAGTGTCCTCAATATAAAGGTTGTATAATACACTAAAGTATTAGTATGGAAATAGAACAAGTGTCCTCAATATAGAGGTTGTATAATACACTAAAGTATTATAGTATGGGACTAGAACAAGTGTCCTCAATATAGAGGTTGTATAATACACTAAAGTATTAGTATGGGACTTGAACAAGTGTCCTCAATATAGAGATTGTATAATACACTAAAGTATTAGTATGGGACTAGAACAAGTGTCCTCAATATAGAGGTTGTATAATACACTAAAGTATTAGTATGGGACTTGAACAAGTGTCCTCAATATAGAGATTGTATAATACACTAAAGTATTAGTATGGGACTAGAACAAGTGTCCTCAATATAAAGGTTGTATAATACACTAAAGTATTAGTATGGAAATAGAACAAGTGTCCTCAATATAGAGGTTGTATAATACACTAAAGTATTATAGTATGGGACTAGAACAAGTGTCCTCAATATAGAGATTGTATAATACACTAAAGTATTAGTATGGGACTAGAACAAGTGTCCTCAATATAGAGGTTGTATAATACACTAAAGTATTAGTATGGGACTTGAACAAGTGTCCTCAATATAGAGATTGTATAATACACTAAAGTATTAGTATGGGACTTGAACAAGTGTCCTCAATATAGAGGTTGTATAATACACTAAAGTATTAGTATGGGACTAGAACAAGTGTCCTCAATATAGAGATTGTATAATACACTAAAGTATTAGTATGGGACTAGAACAAGTGTCCTCAATATAGAGATTGTATAATACACTAAAGTATTAGTATGGGACTAGAACAAGTGTCCTCAATATAGAGGTTGTATAATACACTAAAGTATTAGTATGGGACTAGAACAAGTGTCCTCAATATAGAGGTTGTATAATACACTAAAGTATTAGTATGGGACTAGAACAAGTGTCCTCAATATAGAGATTGTATAATACACTAAAGTATTAGTATGGGACTAGAACAAGTGTCCTCAATATAGAGGTTGTATAATACACTAAAGTATTAGTATGGGACTAGAACAAGTGTCCTCAATATAGAGATTGTATAATACACTAAAGTATTAGTATGGGACTAGAACAAGTGTCCTCAATATAGAGGTTGTATAATACACTAAAGTATTAGTATGGGACTAGAACAAGTGTCCTCAATGTAGAGGTTGTATAATACACTAAAGTATTAGTATGGGACTAGAACAAGTGTCCTCAATATAAAGGTTGTATAATACACTAAAGTATTAGTATAGAACTAGAACAAGTGTCCTCAATATAGAGGTTGTATAATACACTAAAGTATTATAGTATGGGACTAGAACAAGTGTCCTCAATATAGAGGTTGTATAATACACTAAAGTATTAGTATGGGACTTGAACAAGTGTCCTCAATATAGAGGTTGTATAATACACTAAAGTATTAGTATGGGACTAGAACAAGTGTCCTCAATATAGAGATTGTATAATACACTAAAGTATTAGTATGGGACTAGAACAAGTGTCCTCAATATAGAGCTTGTATAATACACTAAAGTATTAGTATGGGACTAGTACAAGTGTCCTCAATATAAAGGTTGTATAATACACTAAAGTATTAGTATGGGACTTGAACAAGTGTCCTCAATATAGAGATTGTATAATACACTAAAGTATTAGTATGGGACTAGAACAAGTGTCCTCAATATAGAGGTTGTATAATACACTAAAGTATTAGTATGGGACTAGAACAAGTGTCCTCAATATAGAGGTTGTATAATACACTAAAGTATTAGTATGGGCAAGTGTCCTCAATATAGAGGTTGTGTAATACACTAAAGTATTAGTATGGGACTAGAACAAGTGTCCTCAATATAGAGGTTGTATAATACACTAAAGTATTAGTATGGGACTTGAACAAGTGTCCTCAATATAGAGATTGTATAATACACTAAAGTATTAGTATGGGACTAGAACAAGTGTCCTCAATATAGAGGTTGTATAATACACTAAAGTATTAGTATGGGACTAGAACAAGTGTCCTCAATATAGAGATTGTATAATACACTAAAGTATTAGTATGGGACTAGAACAAGTGTCCTCAATATAGAGGTTGTATAATACACTAAAGTATTAGTATGGGACTAGAACAAGTGTCCTCAATATAGAGATTGTATAATACACTAAAGTATTAGTATGGGACTAGAACAAGTGTCCTCAATATAGAGGTTGTATAATACACTAAAGTATTAGTATGGGACTAGAACAAGTGTCCTCAATGTAGAGGTTGTATAATACACTAAAGTATTAGTATGGGACTAGAACAAGTGTCCTCAATATAAAGGTTGTATAATACACTAAAGTATTAGTATAGAACTAGAACAAGTGTCCTCAATATAGAGGTTGTATAATACACTAAAGTATTATAGTATGGGACTAGAACAAGTGTCCTCAATATAGAGGTTGTATAATACACTAAAGTATTAGTATGGGACTTGAACAAGTGTCCTCAATATAGAGGTTGTATAATACACTAAAGTATTAGTATGGGACTTGAACAAGTGTCCTCAATATAGAGATTGTATAATACACTAAAGTATTAGTATGGGACTAGAACAAGTGTCCTCAATATAGAGGTTGTATAATACACTAAAGTATTAGTATGGGACTAGAACAAGTGTCCTCAATATAGAGGTTGTATAATACACTAAAGTATTAGTATGGGACTAGAACAAGTGTCCTCAATATAAAGGTTGTATAATACACTAAAGTATTAGTATAGAACTAGAACAAGTGTCCTCAATATAGAGGTTGTATAATACACTAAAGTATTATAGTATGGGACTAGAACAAGTGTCCTCAATATAGAGGTTGTATAATACACTAAAGTATTAGTATGGGACTTGAACAAGTGTCCTCAATATAGAGGTTGTATAATACACTAAAGTATTAGTATGGGACTTGAACAAGTGTCCTCAATATAGAGATTGTATAATACACTAAAGTATTAGTATGGGACTAGAACAAGTGTCCTCAATATAGAGCTTGTATAATACACTAAAGTATTAGTATGGGACTAGTACAAGTGTCCTCAATATAAAGGTTGTATAATACACTAAAGTATTAGTATGGGACTTGAACAAGTGTCCTCAATATAGAGATTGTATAATACACTAAAGTATTAGTATGGGACTAGAACAAGTGTCCTCAATATAGAGGTTGTATAATACACTAAAGTATTAGTATGGGACTAGAACAAGTGTCCTCAATATAGAGGTTGTATAATACACTAAAGTATTAGTATGGGCAAGTGTCCTCAATATAGAGGTTGTGTAATACACTAAAGTATTAGTATGGGACTAGAACAAGTGTCCTCAATATAGAGGTTGTATAATACACTAAAGTATTAGTATGGGACTTGAACAAGTGTCCTCAATATAGAGATTGTATAATACACTAAAGTATTAGTATGGGACTAGAACAAGTGTCCTCAATATAGAGGTTGTATAATACACTAAAGTATTAGTATGGGACTAGAACAAGTGTCCTCAATATAGAGATTGTATAATACACTAAAGTATTAGTATGGGACTAGAACAAGTGTCCTCAATATAGAGGTTGTATAATACACTAAAGTATTAGTATGGGACTAGAACAAGTGTCCTCAATATAGAGATTGTATAATACACTAAAGTATTAGTATGGGACTAGAACAAGTGTCCTCAATATAGAGGTTGTATAATACACTAAAGTATTAGTATGGGACTAGAACAAGTGTCCTCAATGTAGAGGTTGTATAATACACTAAAGTATTAGTATGGGACTAGAACAAGTGTCCTCAATATAAAGGTTGTATAATACACTAAAGTATTAGTATAGAACTAGAACAAGTGTCCTCAATATAGAGGTTGTATAATACACTAAAGTATTATAGTATGGGACTAGAACAAGTGTCCTCAATATAGAGGTTGTATAATACACTAAAGTATTAGTATGGGACTTGAACAAGTGTCCTCAATATAGAGGTTGTATAATACACTAAAGTATTAGTATGGGACTTGAACAAGTGTCCTCAATATAGAGATTGTATAATACACTAAAGTATTAGTATGGGACTAGAACAAGTGTCCTCAATATAGAGGTTGTATAATACACTAAAGTATTAGTATGGGACTAGAACAAGTGTCCTCAATATAGAGGTTGTATAATACACTAAAGTATTAGTATGGGACTAGAACAAGTGTCCTCAATATAAAGGTTGTATAATACACTAAAGTATTAGTATAGAACTAGAACAAGTGTCCTCAATATAGAGGTTGTATAATACACTAAAGTATTATAGTATGGGACTAGAACAAGTGTCCTCAATATAGAGGTTGTATAATACACTAAAGTATTAGTATGGGACTTGAACAAGTGTCCTCAATATAGAGGTTGTATAATACACTAAAGTATTAGTATGGGACTTGAACAAGTGTCCTCAATATAGAGATTGTATAATACACTAAAGTATTAGTATGGGACTAGAACAAGTGTCCTCAATATAGAGGTTGTATAATACACTAAAGTATTAGTATGGGACTAGAACAAGTGTCCTCAATATAGAGGTTGTATAATACACTAAAGTATTAGTATGGGACTAGAACAAGTGTCCTCAATATAGAGGTTGTATAATACACTAAAGTATTAGTATGGGACTAGAACAAGTGTCCTCAATATAAAGGTTGTATAATACACTAAAGTATTAGTATAGAACTAGAACAAGTGTCCTCAATATAGAGGTTGTATAATACACTAAAGTATTATAGTATGGGACTAGAACAAGTGTCCTCAATATAGAGGTTGTATAATACACTAAAGTATTAGTATGGGACTTGAACAAGTGTCCTCAATATAGAGGTTGTATAATACACTAAAGTATTAGTATGGGACTTGAACAAGTGTCCTCAATATAGAGATTGTATAATACACTAAAGTATTAGTATGGGACTAGAACAAGTGTCCTCAATATAGAGGTTGTATAATACACTAAAGTATTATAGTATGGGACTAGAACAAGTGTCCTCAATATAGAGGTTGTATAATACACTAAAGTATTAGTATGGGACTAGAACAAGTGTCCTCAATATAGAGGTTGTATAATACACTAAAGTATTAGTATGGGACTAGAACAAGTGTCCTCAATATAGAGGTTGTATAATACACTAAAGTATTAGTATGGGACTAGAACAAGTGTCCTCAATATAAAGGTTGTATAATACACTAAAGTATTAGTATAGAACTAGAACAAGTGTCCTCAATATAGAGGTTGTATAATACACTAAAGTATTATAGTATGGGACTAGAACAAGTGTCCTCAATATAGAGATTGTATAATACACTAAAGTATTAGTATGGGACTAGAACAAGTGTCCTCAATATAGAGATTGTATAATACACTAAAGTATTAGTATGGGACTAGAACAAGTGTCCTCAATATAGAGGTTGTATAATACACTAAAGTATTAGTATGGGACTAGAACAAGTGTCCTCAATATAAAGGTTGTATAATACACTAAAGTATTAGTATAGAACTAGAACAAGTGTCCTCAATATAGAGGTTGTATAATACACTAAAGTATTATAGTATGGGACTAGAACAAGTGTCCTCAATATAGAGGTTGTATAATACACTAAAGTATTAGTATGGGACTTGAACAAGTGTCCTCAATATAGAGATTGTATAATACACTAAAGTATTAGTATGGGACTAGAACAAGTGTCCTCAATATAGAGGTTGTATAATACACTAAAGTATTAGTATGGGACTTGAACAAGTGTCCTCAATATAGAGATTGTATAATACACTAAAGTATTAGTATGGGACTAGAACAAGTGTCCTCAATATAGAGGTTGTATAATACACTAAAGTATTAGTATGGGACTAGAACAAGTGTCCTCAATATAAAGGTTGTATAATACACTAAAGTATTAGTATAGAACTAGAACAAGTGTCCTCAATATAGAGCTTGTATAATACACTAAAGTATTAGTATGGGACTAGTACAAGTGTCCTCAATATAAAGGTTGTATAATACACTAAAGTATTAGTATGGGACTTGAACAAGTGTCCTCAATATAGAGATTGTATAATACACTAAAGTATTAGTATGGGACTAGAACAAGTGTCCTCAATATAGAGGTTGTATAATACACTAAAGTATTAGTATGGGACTAGAACAAGTGTCCTCAATATAGAGGTTGTATAATACACTAAAGTATTAGTATGGGCAAGTGTCCTCAATATAGAGGTTGTGTAATACACTAAAGTATTAGTATGGGACTAGAACAAGTGTCCTCAATATAGAGGTTGTATAATACACTAAAGTATTAGTATGGGACTTGAACAAGTGTCCTCAATATAGAGATTGTATAATACACTAAAGTATTAGTATGGGACTAGAACAAGTGTCCTCAATATAGAGGTTGTATAATACGCTAAAGTATTAGTATGGGACTAGAACAAGTGTCCTCAATATAGAGGTTGTATAATACACTAAAGTATTAGTATGGGCAAGTGTCCTCAATATAGAGGTTGTGTAATACACTAAAGTATTAGTATGGGACTAGAACAAGTGTCCTCAATATAGAGGTTGTATAATACACTAAAGTATTAGTATGGGACTAGTACAAGTGTCCTCAATATAAAGGTTGTATAATACACTAAAGTATTAGTATGGGACTTGAACAAGTGTCCTCAATATAGAGGTTGTATAATACACTAAAGTATTAGTATGGAAATAGAACAAGTGTCCTCAATATAGAGGTTGTATAATACACTAAAGTATTAGTATGGGACTAGAACAAGTGTCCTCAATATAGAGGTTGTATAATACACTAAAGTATTATAGTATGGGACTAGAACAAATGTCCTCAATATAGAGGTTGTATAATACACTAAAGTATAAGTATGGGACTTGAACAAGTGTCCTCAATATAGAGGTGTCCTTAATTCAGTGTGTTTATTGTAAGAGGTTTTATTATGTGGACATATTGGAGTACAAAGTAGTGAGAACAATTTCTCATTCATAAATTCCACTTACTCTATAACGAGCTCTTTCTTCATTTAATAAAGGAGTCCTATCTCTATCAATAAAGGAATATGATGTTTGTCCATCCTATAGAGAAATGTATATTAAAATATTAATAATTTATCTATAGGCAATAACCAGCTGTATTTTTAACAGTGTCTATATATCATTAATACATACCAATGGATCTATGTATACACGTTCAGTGGTACCAGATATAGGTGCCCCAGAGCATATAGTATTACCATATTCTCGATATTGGACTTCAAAGTCCTCTATACCTGACACATCACTGCTACTAACAGACCATGTGATAGTCACATCATAACGGTATGTTGTACTGTTCCAATATTTAGTGTACTGAAGACTTGATAGATCTATTTGTTATATATATATATATATATATATATATATAGAGAGAGAGAGAGAGAGAGAGAGAGAGAGAGAGAGAGGTGTTATAGTAATTGCTAATAGCTATTTAAAAATACCTCTTTTTGTGAGATGAGAGTAACTTTTAATGATGTCATGTTCTATAGAGAAATATTAGCGTACGATGTAAATGGTATCAAGTGGGCGTGGTTATAACTTACTTGTATTAATATAAGCTAAAATATCAGGTTTGTTCTAATAAGATAGAGAAATGGATGCATAAAATGAAATGGACATATAGATTAAACAATAAATGATGTAATAATGATGTAATATTACATATGAAGTAAAGTCCCTTTAATAAACAAGGTTTAAGGTAATGATGTCATATACAAGGATATAATGGAAGTCACACAATGTTACAATAGTAAGTTATGCTTCATATAGTAATAATTCTGTAGTATTTAATATAATTATTAAGATCAAACAACGCCCACTCAAATAAGTACTTTTATCATATGGATTCTTGAAAGTTAAAAGACACAGATCTGATTGCTAGGGGAATTAACCAGTTCAGGATATGTTAGTTAATAATAGTTATATTTACAATAACAAATTTATTTAATACTCATTTCATTTTCATTTATAGAATTCAATAAAAATCTCCTGCATACAGCTATGACATTTTCCAACTTTTTAAAGTGAGAATTTTTGCAAAAATACTTCTTTGGAAAGTTATGACAGTTTTACTAACTTTTGGCAGTTATATTTGTCGATACATTGAGCGCGAACTAAAAATACTATCACCATAGCTGTCATTGGAGAATCACTAACTTTTACTAAGAAGTTGGAAAGTATTGGACCTTTTGTCAATTAGAGTGCAAAGTACCCAGTAGACCGTGCAGTGGCGTACCTGGGCCCGGGCCTACCCGAACTTCATTCATAATTAATTCATTATTAATTAATTAAAATTTTGTGTAATAATAAATATTTATATTCATAACTATACTGTAACAACCATTAACACGTTTTGATGACCACGCCTACTTCCGGGGCCCTACCTTCGACCTTTTTTCCCAGGTACGCCCCCCGAGTAGACGCATTGGACGGCAGATTAAAGAGATATGCTGAGTCATCAATAATCATCTTGCGTATCGCGTGAGATTACGTTACTTGCGGAGAGTCTCTGGACAAGACCGCAGTGAGGTTAGTGGATTTCACTTCATTTTCATTTATATAACTACAGGATTCTTGTACTCATTATAAAACATTATTGTATAATATGTCTCTATTGTATATGTTATATTATATATATATATATATATATATATATATATATATATAATAATAATAATATATTTAATATATTGCTTTCAGCTATGTATATTGTGATTGTCCTGTGTTACAATATCCAATATTTCAACATCAGATGTAGTAGAAAGTAAAGGTGACATTCTCTAATAACATAACTGCATAATATAAGTTTTTAAATGCATTCAAGTACAACACACACACACACACACGTTCATATTATTGCCTCAATAATTGCCTATATGGATACTAAATAAAACTAAATGTTGCACAAAATAAATATAGTTCAATGTCTATAGCTAGATAGATAGATAGATAAGTTAGCAATTACAAATAAATGATGAACTGACCTGTTGATGTGATTGCTCTGTCTCAGTTTGAAGTAGTCCTTCATTAGCAACTGCTGTAGTCAGCAAAAGAGAAACACTGAACAAAATTAGAAGCATCTTTACAAATTCTATTGATGGCAATACTTGGAAGGGAGTGCTTTAAAAAGAACACCTGATTCAGAAGTATGGCTTCAGATCATATCATAAGTAACAGTTGTCATGGTAGCAGATATGTTTACTACATTATATGTACTTGTCATCATTAATGTCATAGTAGTAGTTGATGGTTTTAATGAGTTCAGTGACTGTTCTATTAATTTTAATGAAGAACTTAATGGCGGCATGCTGATTATTAATGCAGCTGTACTAGTGGGATGAATTGTAGATGACGATTCTTGATGTCTTGTTAAATTCATTGGACTACTCCATCCTAAATACATAGTAAGGTTTTTATTCTCAAGAGGAACAATGTAGTAACAACGAATCAACATGGGAAAGAGAGAGAGAGAGAGAGAGAGAGAGTTAATTATAAATAATTACAACTATTGTAACACACTCTTAAGTAGACAACATTGGTGTCATTGGATACCATAAGTGAGTTAATGTCTTCCACTTGATAAATGGACATATGAACAGACATACTTACCTCATCACTAACTAATGTGACATTAACAACATCAAATATATTAGTATCATAATTAGAAGGACCCTCATAATCCTCACCAACCCAAATCTGATACTGAAGATTATCTGTTATATCTCCGTTGAGAGAAAGTGACGAATATATATTAATATCAGATATAGATGAGTCCAAATTAGAGGTGTGGTCAACTTGTACTAGATTTGATACTAAATAATGCAACTTCTTTATAGTGGATGATACAAGACACTGTCCTTAGTATAGAGATGTCCTCAATATAGAGGTTGTGTAATACACTAAAGTATTAGTATGAGACTAGAACAAGTGTCCTCAATACAGAGGTTGTATAATACACTAAAGTATTAGTATGGGACTAAAACAAGTGTCCTCAATGTAGAGGTTGTATAATACACTAAAGCATTAGTATGGGACTAGAACAAGTGTCCTCAATGTAAAGGTTGTATAATACACTAAAGTGGGACTAAAACAAGTGTCCTCAATATAGAGGTTGTATAATACACTAAAGTATTAGTATCAAAATATTTTAAGACTAATGATCGTGAAAACCTAGTGGGTGTTAAATGCATTACTCTATTCCTGATTGCAGATGCTTGCTACAATACATCCTACATGCATAGTTCCTAACATGTACAGTTATTTTTATTAGCACTATATCAACTGATGTATACTCTTGGATGTTACTAGAAAAGGAAGAGACATTATTGCATCCATTCAATCTCCATTCATTCATTTATCTGTTCATGTATCCATTAAAGCTAAACCCTCCTCTCTTTTGACAAGCTAAATGGTAGCTAAGGAAACAGTTTACTAGACCATCCATTTTGTATGTCCATCTATTCATCCATCTGAAATACTAATGGATAAATGATAACTCACTTAACTCAGACACTATTATTTATAGGCCCCAATTGTCTGTGTGGTATGTTCTGAAAATGAAACAAGGGACTTATAATGTCAATATTGTAGTAGCTGGGGAACAAGGCACTTATAATATCAATATTCAGGGCTGTACACAGGGGGGGTGATAGGGGGTAACGACAAATCACCCCCTTTTGAGCTTAATAATCAATTATTCATGTTTGCTTTGATCAGAGGATGACAAAGCAAAGCTTTCAATTTGTTAAATTGCTAATGAGTCGATGAAGCATGTCAAATACATGAGTCATGTGTCTGACATGCTTCACTAAGTGCACATGATCACAATTGCACCTGCCTATACTCTTCGGTGGTAAACTAAAGTTATGAAAAGAAGTAGAAACTCAAAGGAACATGATATCAGAACTTTTTTCTCCAAAAGAAGAGCTTTGGAAGAAGATCATGAGTTACTTATTTATCTACTTTTCTAAATGTAGTTTTAGATACAAGTGTTGAGGTAGATGTTGATTCACCTTTAAGCGTGCCTTTAAGTCAAGATTCAATACTGTCTCACACTGAGGTCGTCGATACTACAGAAGAATGCTTATCAGAAACTAGTAGTTGTTCCAATATTGTTTCAAACATTACCTTTCAAGCACCCACTACTTGAGACACCACAATTCTCAATGATATTGGAAACATACTTGAGCCATCCAAGTCAGTTGATACTTTATGTCATACTGTCGCTAGTCTATCCAACGATGAAAGTATTTGTTACTTTTAACCATTTCCTGCCACCAAGTATTTTGTCATGTACTTACAGCAAAGGAAGTAATCATAGGTTTAACCCTACTTGGCTTGACAAATATCCATGGCTACGTTACAGTCCTAAACTTGATGGTCTATTTTGTGGGCCATGTTCTCTTCTTCTGCGTATAAATGAAAGGAAGGACAAAGGGTTACTGGTAAACAGGCCTTACTCTAATTGGATTAAAATTAGTAATGTCCTAAACAAACACACTTCCCTTTGTTATCATCATATGATATATTCCCTTCAATATCAAATCGACCTGCAACATTGAAAGATGCCCTTATGAAATGTTGCTCTAGTAACCTTCCAAATATTTATACTCTCTTGAAGCTATTTGCAACGATACCACTTAGCTCATGCTCCTGTGAAAGATCAGCATCCTCTTTGAGGCGATTGATGTTAAGATGTTCCCAAACGAAGCAAAGGTTAAGTGACCTAACATTAATACACATGAACTATTACACTGGTATTGTGTATTGTAGGTAATATTGGTATTTAGGGTAATATTGGTATAATGGAGATGGAACTCACGTTAGATGAAATGGACAGTGATATTTCACCTTATCTTAAAGGGGATTTAATAAAAAGGAAATTTGTAAAAGTGTGGCATGAATTGCGTGACATTGTTGGCATTTCACTGGAAATACCTTATCCTGAAATTAATCGTTGAGTTGAACATCTTTTGAAATTGAATGAGTTCCCTGATTATTGGGATGTATGTCAGCTGGTCAATCGAGTTAACGAGAGACATTCATTAGGTATTAAAGAAAGGGAAGCACATTTACTCTCACGCAAAATTTTCAGAGAAGTCGGAGAGCAAATAAAACAAAAAAGAAGGCAAACATATTCTCAATTATTTGGTTCACATTTAACAGATATAATAGAAGAGGATCCTGCTCTTAAAGACCCAATTCTACTTGAGCAGTTGACATCTAGTGAAGAGTCAGGACGCAAAAGGTTAGAAGAATTGTATGATGAGTTTGCATTACGACAAGAAAAGGAAGGAGACCATACTGATTCCTCTAATGAAGAAAGAGAGAGTGTGAAAAGACAAAAATATGATGACATGGAGAATGAGGAACAAACAAGAACAGGTCTAATAATAGTTTGTGTATCTGTATATGTTTAGTTAATCTTTTCTTATAGATCAAGAAACATCCAACATAGCTGGTGATTCTCATAATAATAGTGGTCTAGAAGACATTGAGAAATCATCAGGCCAATTTGTACAAGATGATACATTAAATGAGACTGTTGAGAATGAGATAGATTATGGTAATGAGTTAGTATCAGAAAGACAAGATATGTCACCAGAAAGACAATATATAGTATCAGAAAAAGATTCCAATATTAATCCTGTTCTGGATGACATTATTGTCAATGATAGTTGTGATTCTGATGTGATAGTGATTAGTGATTAATTATTACTATATATTGTAATTTACAAGATGTTTCTTTCCTCTCACTAAATATTCAAAATCCTTTATATCTAAGATGATAATTAATAACAAAAATACAAAATAAAAATGACATCATTAATAATTATTGAAATAAGAATTTTATTGTATTATTATTTTAAAACACATATAGCAAACAGTGTTATTCATAAATTATCATTGAAGGTTCAGTTATAGTTGACTGACAGTGATGAATTGTTACCAGCACTTACTGAGTAGCTTCGAACAGGAAAACTGCCCTCATTAAAGAAGTTAGGATTATCACAAGCTGATGTACTGCAAAAGCTGGTCTCTGCTACTGTGACTCTACCAGGAGGTAGGGAGATCCCTCCAGGGGTTGTGGCCATGTTACCTATCGGGGAAGAATGAGGAGAGTTGCTGTGAGCACGATAACCGTTTGGTAAAGTGAGGTGTAATGGTCTTCTGGAACTTGAAGCATTCTCTGCCTCATGTGTAGGGCTATCCACGTAAAGATTTGAAGGAAATTTTGTCATCAATTCAACTGGATCTTGTACATTGTTATCTGGTTCCACCTCAACAAAAATAGAATTTACTCTACTATAACGAGAGGTGTCTGGTTCATTTGGTTGGCAGCATGTATCTTGTTTGGCAAAAGCTAAATCAATATAGTGTTCATTGAAATTGGTTTGTTTTGAGAGCATAGCATCAAATGTTTGACGTAATGTGACAAATGTTGGACGATAGTCTGGATTCTTGTGCCAGCATTCTAACATAACATCATATCTAGAGAGAGAGAGAGAGAGAGAGAGAGAGAGAGAGAGAGAGAGAGAGAGAGAGAGAGAGAGAGAGAGAGAGAGAGAGAGAGAGAGAGAGAGAGAGAGAGAGAGAGAGAGAGAGAGAGAGAGAGAGAGAGAGAGAGAGAGAGATGGAGGGAGAGAAAGAAAGAGAGTTAAATAACAAGGTTTATTTTCAATCTTACATATCATCTGAGCAATTTTGTGGTTTCTTCATTCTATAGCCATTGATCAACATAGAGAGAACATCTTCATTACCAATAGTTGGATAGGGACAACATCCTATTGGAAACAAGATAGACAAACAGATAGAAAGATGAATAAATGGGACATACCAAGTGTAGCAATTTCCCAGAGAGTCACACCAAAGGACCAAACATCAGATGCAGTAGTAAATTCTCTATCAATAATAGATTCAATGGCCATCCATTTTAACGGCATTTTCCCCTTTGTTGTTTTAACATAGGCGCTATCATTATAGATCATACGTGATAGACCAAAGTCAGTTATTTTAAGAGTCTTTCCTTCATTAACTAATATATTACGACAAGCTAAGTCTCTATGAACAATATGAAGACTGGCTAGATACTCCTAGAGAAGTTAAGATTAGTTTATTAATAGTTTATTAATACTTTGGTACATTGATACATTAGTACACTGGTTTATTGTTACATCGGTACACTGGTACATTGGTTTATTGGTACATTGGTACACTGGTTTATTGGTACATTGGTTTATTGGTACACTGGTTTATTGGTTCATTGGTTTATTGGTACATTGGTACACTGGTACCTGGTTTATTGGTATTTTTGCATATCTGTATGCTGTTTAATGCAATAAATACATTGATACAATGGTAAACAGGAGTTTAACATAATGGTAACAAGTGCATTGGTATAATGGTATTGAAAAGCTGCTAAAAATGTAATGATATTATTTACCATTCCAGAAGTTATCTGGTAAGCAAATGATACTAAATCAATATCCTCCATATTGCCTAGTTCAGAATAAAATTCAAAAGTTTCTTTTTCATCTTGTTTTTCGTCTTGTTCTTCAGGGTCTTCCATAAGATCCTGGTATCAGTAAAAATAATTAATATTATTAATTATATAGTATAATTGCCTTTTCATCTTTTGACATTTCATTTAGTGTATCATTCTGAAAAAAAGACAAAAAATTGTGTCCATTGAAACTATTGATAATATATCTATCAGTCCATTTATCAAGATGTTCATTAGTCCATCCATTCATCCATTGTACCTTCTTTCTGCAGGCTTTTAGGTAGCTCAATAGATCACCATAAACAACAAACTCAGTAACTAACATCATTGGTTCTTGTAATGTAACAGCACCCAACATATTAACAATATGTGGATTGTTGCTTCGTGATATTTTCTTCATTAATTCTATCTCTTTGAGAAAGTCATTTTTTTCACAGCTGGAGGCAGTGCCTAATACAATATAAATGTCATTATCAATATTAGTTACTACTAATACATGATTTTATGAATCACATCCTTATCAAACAATAGGTATGGCTTCTCTGCCATCTGTATATCTGTCCATTCATCCCTTAGTGTGTTGCCCATTTGTTCATCCATGTATCCATTGATCTACTTATCTATCCATTTATCCATCCATGTATCCATTGATCTACTTATCTATCCATTTATCCATCCATGTGTCCATTGATCTACTTATCTATCCATTTATCCATCCATGTGTCCATTGATCTACTTATCTATCCATCTATCCATCCATGTGTCTATCCATCCATCCATTACACCTTTGAGTAATTTCACTGCAACCATTGGACGGTTGATATGATGTCTCATGTATGATGTCAGTCTTGGACTAGTGAAATCCTCTCGAAGTTGACCAAGATATACTTCTCCGAAACAACCCTCTCCAAGAGGTTGATTCAATTTAATACATTCAGACGGTATTTCCCAGTCATCAATATGAAGAGAAAGAGGGATCACCTGAGTTAGTGTAGGATGGTGTGGCTTGGGTTGGAATATAGCAAGCATTTCATTGTCATCATCCTGGAGAGAGAGAGAGAGAGAGAGAGAGAGAGAGTTGTAAATGATGTTTATTCCTAGTTGCACTTTAAAAAAAAACATAAAAGTTGAAATAAACAAAATACATCACATTATAAACAGTAAACAATTATTATAGTCAACTCCAAACATGATCACTACGGATCTTTCCTAAAACAACAACAACTAACATGATACAAAATAGAAGTGTAAATTAACAATGAAACAAGAAACACATCATAAATTATTTGCTGTCTTACTGAATACAACCGGTTAGACATGTTATGAAATTTTCTTTTACGTTTCACAATCAACACACAGATGATACCCAGTATCATAGCAATTAAAATGAAGATAACAAGTATAATTACTGTTATGATAACAACTATTGGTGTTGACATTACTAGGAAAGGAAAAGAGAGTACACCATACAATATATATGAGAGAAAAAGACAGACAGACAGTCATATTAAGAGGCATACCTCTTTGACTGGAGGGCAATATTACAGGTGTTTGAGATGAACCAATGGTCTCTAAATAATAGATTAATAATAAATATATTAATTATTAGATAGATGGATCAGTGAATGTGTAATTCCATTTACTTGTATTGCTGTTGGTAGTTATAGTAACAGTTGTCATGGTAGCAGATATGTCTACTACATTATATGTACTTGTCATCATTAATGTCATAGTAGTAGTTGATGGTTTTAATGAGTTCATTGATTGTTCTATTAATTTTAATGAAAAACTTAATGGTGGCATACTGGTTGTTAATGCAGCTGTACTAGTGGGATAAATTGTAGATGACAATTCTTCATTTCTTGTTAAATTTGTTGGACTACTCCATCCTGAATACATTATAAGGTTTTGATCCTCAAGAGGAACAATGTAGTAACAACGAATCTACATGGGAAAGAGAGAGAGAGAGAGAGAGAGAGAGAGAGTTAATTATAAATAATTACAATTATTGTAACATACTCTTAAGTAGACAACATTGGTGTCATTGGATACCATAAGTGAGTTAATGTCTTCCACTTTACCTTGTAATAATGTCTAGATTGATGGAATGGATCAATGAATCAATCAAATGGATGAATGAATTAAAATAATGGATTGATAATTTTATAATGGACAAACTGTTGATTAATGGACGTATGAACAGACATACTTACCTCATCACTAACTAATGTGACATTAACAACATCAAATATATTAGTATCATCATTAGAAGGACCCTCGTAATCCTCACTGACCCAAATCTGATACTGAAGATTATCTGTTATATCTCCGTTGAGAGAAGGTGACCAATATATATTAATATCAGATATATTCATAGTAGATGAGTCCAAATTAGAGGTGTGGTCAACATGTAGAATATATGTTATATGAGAGATGCTTTGAATAGCATTAGGTGATGGTGGAGTTAATGGTATACAGATTTTTGGTTGGTTAGTTGATCCACTCACTTTCCATAAAATTTGAATCTTATGTGGAAAGGTAAATAAAAAAATAATTTAATTATAATATTAATGTACTAGATTTTGATACTACATAACATAACCTCTTTATAGTGGATGCTTACAAGGACACTCTCCTCACTATAGAGGTGTCCTTAGAATAGAGGTTGTATAATACACTAAAGTATTAGTATGGGACTAGAACAAGTGTCCTCAATATAGAGGTTGTATAATACACTAAAGTATTAGTATGGGACTTGAACAAGTGTCCTCAATATAGAGGTGTCCTTAATTCAGTGTGTTTATTGTAAGTGGTTTCATTATGTGAACATATCGGAGTACAAAGTAGTGAGAACAATTTCAATTTCTCATTCATAAATTCCACTTACTCTATAACGAGCTCTTCTTGTATTTAATAAAGGAGTCCTATCTCTATCAATAAAGGAATATGATGTTTGTCCATCCTATAGAGAAATGTATATTAAAATATTAATAATTTATCTATAGGTAATAACCAGCTGTATTTTTAACAGTGTCTTTATATCATTAATACATACCAATGGATCTATGTATACACGTTCAGTGGTACCAGGTATAGGTGCCCCAGAGCATATAGTATTACCATATTCTCGATATTGGACTTCAAAGTCCTTTATACCTGACACATCACTGCTACTAACAGACCATGTGATAGTCACATCATAACGGTATGTTGTACTGTTCCAATATTTAGTGTACTGAAGACTTGATAGATCTATTTGTTATATAGTGAGAGAGAGAGAGAGAGAGGTGTTATAGTAATTGTTAACAGCTATTTTAAATTACCTCTCTTTGTGAGATGAGAGTAACTTTTAATGACGTCATGTTCTATAGAGAAATATTAGCATATGATGTAATTGGTATCAAGTGGGCGTGGTTATAACTTACTTGTATTAATATAAGGTAAACTATCAGGTTTGTTCTAATAAGATAGAGAAATGGATGCATAAAATGAAATGGACATATAGATTAAAGTAATAAATAATGTAATAATGATGTAATATTACATATGAAGTAAAGTCCCTTTAATAAACAAGGTTTAAGATAATGATGTCATATACAAGGATATAATAGAAGTCACACAATGTTACAGTAGTAAGGTATGCTTCATACAGTAATAATTCTGTAGTATTTAATATATTAGATAAGATAAGACCAGACAACGCCCACTCAAAATGAGTACTTTTATCATATGGATTCTTGAAAGCTATCTGATTGCTAGGGGAATTAACCAGTTCAGGATATGTTAGTTAATAATAGTTATATTTACAATAACAAATTTATTTAATACTCATTTCATTTTCATTTATATAACTATAGGATTCATATATAATGTACTCATTATACGATACTATTGTAGAATATATCTGTATTGTATATGTTATATTTAATACTGCATTCGATAGAAAGGTATCATGTATAACAGCTGGTGTAGTACAAGAGTAAGTTAAATATCTTTGAAATGAGAACTTATCATGTACTGTATATAGTATCTATAATATATATATATATATATATAATATATATATATATATATATAATAATATATATAAATATTATATATATATATATATATATAATAATAATATATTTAATATATTGCTTTCAGCTATGTATATTGTGATTGTCCTGTGTTACAATATCCAATATTTCAACATCAGATGTAGTAGAAAGTAAAGGTGACATTCTCTAATAACATAACTGCATAATATAAGTTTGTAAATGCATTCAACTACAACACACACACACACACATTCATATTATTGCCTCAATAATTGTTTCATCACTCAACAATTGGACACTAAATGTTGCACAAAATTAATATAGTTCACTGTCTATACTGAGCTAGATAGATATTAGAAATAAATGATATATTATATTAAGTGTTCGTTTTTAACTGAACTGACCTGTTGATGTGATTGCTCTGTCTCAGTTTGAAGTAGTCCTTCATTAGCAACTGCTGTAGTCAGTAAAAGAGAAACACTGAACAAAATTAGAAGCATCTTTACAAATTTTATTGATGGCAATACTTGGAAGGGAGTGCTTTAAAAAGAAGACCAAGTTCAGAAGTATGGCTTCAACTTAAACCTTTTTTGTTGAGGCAATTGAAAACATCCTCATTTATGGTATACAATTCTCTAATAAAATAAACAAACTTATTAGTAAATTGTTTTCATAATATCTTTTGTTGTTGTTAGCTTGTGATGTTTGATTAATGAGTATATGGAATAATGATTGATATGATATACTGATATAAAATGGTGGACTAAAATAATGTTAAATAATTCATAATCCAGTTCTTGTTTTTGGTTTCTGCCTTAAAATTCAAAGTTCTCATCAAACAGATCTTCACTATCAACAGAGAAACAACTTGTTGAAAGATGGGCGGAGTCATTAGGTATGTTTTTCATTGTATTTGTCTCATTGGGAATAGTACCATGAGATTGAGACTGGTGTTTTGGTGTTCTGGAATGAATGATTGGAGTTTGGGAATGGAATTGATTAGATTGTTTGAGATGTTGAAGTTGTAGTTGTTCTAAAATTAGTTCCTCTAGAATAAACACACATACATGTACAATGGACAGACAGATGAATAAAATGGACGAATAGAATCAAAAATGAACGAACTGACCTTGTCTTTTATACTCTTCATTGACATCTTCAGGAAATGCTGAATGTAGACAGTTTACTTCTCCTAGGAGAGCTGAACTCTGTATTAGTAAGACATATCTACTAAATTGTCTTCCTAAACTTACTTGCATAGAACATTCAACAACAGTTACAGCTGCTATTGAATCTAGTAATGTAACCTCAGAATGCAGCATTAATCTAGCATGAGCTGAAACAGAGAGAGAGAGAGAGAGAGAGAGGGGGGGGGGAGAAGAAAAGGACGAAGATGGTAAAAGAGATCATCATATTAATTCTTACCTTGTGCTAGACGTACTAGACTTTCTAATAACCTTATTGTTGTTCTAGCTGCATTTCGGCTATCAGTCTGTCTCTGGAGTTGATAATATCTTGATAAGACCCTATGTGGTAAATTTATATCAGTATCAGAACCCTCAATTGGATGCAATTAATTTCTATATTATTTTGATCACTATAATTACAAACTGGTAAAACAGGTTTAAACTAGTAATTCTTACTGGTTTGCTTGATCACTCATGGTGGGTTGAAGTGTTTTAATATAAACAAAATAAGCCGCAAGTTTTTCCAAGTTCCATGTGTCATCTTTAAAAAGGAAGTTAGTCAAAGTTACAGAATAATAAACTCTCAACCATTATTGATTTGGTCTTCCTGACTTCTAGACAATATGAAAGATGACACAACTCTTTGAAAGAAAAGGAAATAGGAAATAGAATTTTAAAAAAATAAATTATTGAAATGTACTTATCCCATTCTTCATTCATTGAATCAAGTAACACTAATACAAGATCAAAACGACTTAATAATGGACTAGCTAATGCTATATTAACACTTATACTCTGAGAGAGAGAGAGAGAGTATGAGAGAGAGAGAGAGAGAGAGAGAGAGAGAGAGAGAGAGAGAGAGAGAGAGAGAGAGAGAGAGAGAAACATAAACATTTATACAATGCTATACTCACTTCTTTAGGATCATAATGACCTTTAGGATTAGTAGCTGCTAAAATAGAACATCTAGTATTCAATTTACATACCAATCCAGCCTACATACCAACACAACATGGACATAGTAATGACATATGTTATCTCACTTTAGCAACGCTAATAGTCTGTTGTTCCATAGCTTCATGAATACTAGCACGATCATGTTCTCTGATACTATTGAACTCATCTAAAAGCAAATGAAAGGGACTAACTCATTGGTTGCTATGGATACAAATGATGAATTATAAGTCTTACCGATACAACATAGTCCACCATCAGCAAGGACTAAAGCACCAGCTTCAAGTTGCCATTCACCACTATCCTGTACATAGATTAATAAAACAAAAATGGAGGGAGTATCTTGTACCTTTACAGCTGTAACAGTTAAACCGGCACTTGTTGTTCCCACACCAGTTGTCAAAACAGATCGAGAAATAAGTTTAGCAGCAAACTTCAAAAACTGAGACTTTCCTGTTCCTAATACCTGAGACTGGAAAACTGAGTCTCAACATTAGATTCTAATCACCTGGATCTCCTACTAAAAGCAAATGAGAATCACCTCGTACACGAGTTCCAGAAGAATCCACATACTAAAAAAGTAAAAGTATATGTACAGGACCCTACAGTAAGGGGTATTAACCTGGACCCCTCCAATTAAAGCCAAACAAACACTCAATTTAACTACATAAAGACCAAAAACTTGGGGACAAAAACTTCTAATAATCAAGTTTCGACCCTCCAGGGGTCGATCTTCATATTGCGACCAAAATGTCCGAAATGTCTCTTTCTAACATTACAAATTTAAAAGAGTCGTATAAAGTTATATATCATTTTACATACTAGATCATCTGTGACATTAACATTTGATCTATGTTCACTGTTTAAAAATACATGATTAGCATGTATAACTAACTCCAACGAACAAGGATAGCCAGCTCTAAATAAGAGATATAGATAGATGAATGAATTAGTACTCTACCCTAGAGGTTTCCAGCGTTGTCGTACAATACCAGTCACTGTTACATCATCACCTGCCTTACAGCAGTCAACTAGATCTCTCTCCAACACCACCCACACAGATCGTGGTATCTAGGGGGGAAATTATATATAAATGTCCTCTACCAATTCTCTGTCTGTTCATTCATAACATACATAACCAATATCCAATTTCTGTACATGCTCCTGTATCTTCATCTCTTGGTAGTCATGGTAACTGGACGTAGAAAGCCCTAGAGTGACAAAACACTACTAATAAGACCAGTCATTGTTTACAATGATGTTATGACAGTAATAGTACTATTATCGGATGTGTGGACATTATTTGGCTGACACATACTAACACTATAGTACTCCAAACTTGTTGACATGTATTTATCAACGAGTTAGTCCCATTTCGCCTACTCCCATTTCGCCTACTAATTGACAACCAGTGCCATTTTGCCTACTCATGCAAAATGGTATACAATTCATGGAATACAATAAATACATGATGGTTTTGATGTGAGTTTCACATAAAAAGGGTGTTACCTAAGCCAGTCTTTGATTTTCATTGCCAAAAACTATTGCTCTAGCATTTGTGCCTCAACGATTTGTTCGCTTTGCTTGGCATGGTATCAAGATGCAAATTCCAAATGTTTAAAAAATGGACGAGTTTGTGACCTACTTTGAAGAGACGTGGTTGGTGGGCAACTTTGGTCCTAGACTATGGAACATCTCCTCAGATGTCAGCAGCCCTAGGACCAACAACCACCTTGAAGGATGGCACAACAAATTGAAGCGAATTGCAAGGAAAGCCCACCCCAATGTGTTTGAACTCGTCGAAATCTTCAAGCAAGAACAATCAAGCACTGAAGTCAGCATTGCTCAACTTGAAGCAGGATCCCAGCCACCTAAAAGAGCTAAGAAGTCTGTTGAAAAAGACAATGAAATAGGAGAACTAAAAAGTAGATTTGATCAAATTAGTTTAGAAGAGTATATTAGAGGAATTTCTGCTCATACTACCATTTGAACTATATGTGTATACATAGTTTTGTTGGAACTTAATACTATTAGATGATTTTTAACCTTTTTTATTCTCTTGCAAACTTACTTCTATCATTTTCATCAAGTTTTGCATAAGTAGACAAAATGGCACTGGTCGTCAATTAGTAGGCGAAATGGGAGTAGGCAAAATGGCACCAATTCTTATCAACATACCATCATCAACTGATGAAATTTTGAATGAATTACAACCTTTTTCTGGACAACTGTGAGAATGAGAAAGAGAGAGAGAGAGAGAGAGGGGGGGGAGGGAGAAATAATCAATGAATATCATTAAGATGATACTTTACTTTGAAGGTTTTGATATATTAAAATATTGTTCAAACTCTGCCTCCACAGAAAACGTCTGATGACATTTATGACATGTGAATTGTCTCTCCTTTTCCAATAACTTCACTGTGGTTGATCTTATTACCGTTCCTATGGCAACCAAAGTCACAGAGTTATTAAGAAGTAATCTCCATCCATCCATCAGTACATCCTTCACACACCACAAAAAGCAAGCAATCGTCCAACATCAGCTGTTAAAGGTATGACATTTCGAGTATATTCAGGAAACAATGGCAGTCCAGTTATCCTTACATGTACATGTTCCTTGTAAACCTAATTAAAAATGGATTTAAATTAATTCAAAACGTACTATCAGATTACAAATGAACTCTTACTAAAGCGTCACATTGCTCACGATTTCCTCCTTTATCTAGTAGTACTTTCAATGTTTCTTGGAGCATGTTATTAAATACTACATCAACAATATCAAATAGACATAGTGTATTTTGTACCTGGTAATGTAGTCAATGGTTTGATATGTAAATGTTCCCATAATATCATACTAAAGTCTGTCAGCTGTGTACAACTATCAAATAAATCCCATTAGTCTAATCTTGTTAATATCATTTAATAGTTAATATGTATCTATATATCTACTTTATCAATCCAGTCTACTATTTATTTATCTATCCATTCATCCATGTATTCTATTCACCTATAAGCCATCCATCCATCCATCCAACCATCATTTATTTATTAATATTGTATATACTCTATTGTTAGTGAATAATGGATTGTAGGATCTTCAGCCATTAGAATACAAATCATGTTCTCTTTATGATGTTTTAGCAAAAAACCTTGAAAGAGGTCTAGGAAAGAAAAGGGTGTGGCCATTACAACACGTGTTATGGGCGTGGCCATTATATTAACTGATTTTTGCATTATTTTAGTTCTACGAAAGATATTGTAATAGTTACCTTTAATTTGTCGATCAGACTCTTTAGAAGAAACAGCCATTTCTTTTAAACCTAAAAATACTTATATTCTATACTATAGGACTGGCAACGGGCGGTAACTTGGAATTTTAACCCAGTCAGCTGACCACGTGGATCCTCATGGCATCAACAGTTGATATTGATTGTGCTGACAGTCCACCTGGCTCGCCATCAAAACGTAGGAGATCAAATCCTCACAAAGAGATGATGAGTTGGGCTATAAAATACCCTCAAATAATGGCACGAGTTAAGAAAAGGTCCGAGCAACAATTACCATTAGAAGACCCCGCCCACCATCTCTCTGAGGACAGTAGTGAAGAAGATCCTTTTTCCACATATGATCCTCGTCTTGCTGTTGGCATTGAAGCATTTGGTTTGTTTTAAAGACAAAATATATTTTGTCGGCATTTATAATTTTAGTCCCTAAATTTGTCTGCTATTTTTAATTTTACAGATAATCCATACATGGAAATATTTAATGTTGCCATGGCAACTGCAGGTATGCATGATATGAAAAGACTGACAAGTGATGAATACTTGAGGTTTGGAATTATAGGATCCAAATATTGAGTTTTCTTAATGGACGCAGGTATAGCCAGCTATCAGAGCCTCTGATGTATGTTGATACAGATGGCAGCATAGATGAAGAAGATGAGATGGTTACAAAGGAAGAAAATGAACAAGAGGATGTTATTATGGAAGTAAAAGAAGTCGTAAGTTTACTTTTCTTGCTCTAATAGACTATGATTAAATTGTATTAACATCAAAACTTGTACTCTGAAGTAAGGACACTTTTAATGTAGAATTGTTAGATCTTAGAAATGTTTAGCATAGAAGTATCCTCAACACAGAGGTTAAGTATTAGTTTGGGACTAGAACGAGTGTTTTGAATAAAAAGAGGCTGTAATTACAACAGAGTATCATTTTCATATACAAAATTACTTCATTCTTTCAAACACAGTCCATCTCTTTGATAAAGAAGATTCCAGTACGTACTTATCCTACAAAAGTAGTCAGCAGAATAACACATGAATGTCAGTCATCACAAGAAGAGACAACCAACTTACCTCCTTCAAGTGAACAATTCATAGACCAAATTATAGAGAATAAAATAGTTAAATGGAGCAAAGAAGGGTAAGAAAATTGTAATGGTAATGTTTTATTTCTCTCTTGTTACAATAATTGTTAAGAAAACTAAACCATCTTACAAAGACACAATGTGAGGTATTAACTCATCAACTCAAACATGAGACAAAAGTATTTCTAACTTTGCAAATTGAAGGACATATTTCTGCAAAAGATTTTGTATAATCATCATTAATTGTATATTATAACACTCTCTTAGTTTCCAATCTCCTTTAATTCTCAATTTTAATTTAACACAACAACTACCATTAAAATTTTATAATAGTTAATACAATTTTGTTTCATAATTTATATTCAAATAACATCTAATAACTATGGACAATTACTTAATATATCAGGGATGGGGTCATCCCTGCGCAAGTTTTAATATGAAAACTCACGACACACAAAAGCAAGGATCATATCAGACCCAAGATATGTTAACAAAAAATAAACTTATAACTAACTCATTTTTAGCTCATGGTTTAGTTGTAGGTGGAAAATAAGGAGACGTTGGCGATGGGAGAGGTACAGCAGACGAGGGAACACCTGGATACATTAGTGGTGTATACCAATAAGGATAATTAATGGGGACAGGTCCAATTGGAAGAGAAGTGTTAGATTGTGGTGGCGAAGCTTGAGGTGGTGTATTACCATGGTGACCATAAGAATAAGGCAAAGGGAATGAGTATCCGTGGGAAACAGCTGAAAGAGGCTGACCTCGTGGTTGAGACCCAGCTTGTTGCAAATAATAAAGGGGTGGAACATTGGGAGGAGTGTTGCCATGGGCAACAGGAGGACTTGCACTGACATATCCTGGGATATGTTGAGAAGGTAATGGGAAAAAAGAACCATGTGTCGAAGTACTACCAGGACTTATTCCATATGGTACATGCGAAGGAGGAGATTGGACAGGATAAGGGTGAACACTGGGAGGTGTGGCATTTCGTATGAAATTCATATTAGCAGGATAGTGAGTTGGAGAAGGCATTGGAAGTAATGGTGTCTTGAATGGTGGACTAGACATGTTGGGAGGAAATAAACTATACGAGTTTTCTTGTCGGCTAGGAACTGGAATTGGGTTACTACCCATGATGGGTTTTCTTCCTGTTTTCAGATGATGAGCACCAGTTGGTTCCTGACTGGTTTGTTTTACTGGCTGAGTATTTCTTTTAGTATTAAGTTCTTTGTCTTTAGTAGAAGGTACTATATTTTTAGTTTCATCAGTTGACAATTTACTAACATCAGTAACATTCTTTTTAGTAGAGATGTAACTGACATCAGTTGAAATTATTTCATCATCATCTTGTAGATCAGAGCGAAGTTCAGCTAAATGATATGAAAACTTTATTTATTGATATAACGGGTTAAAAAAATATTTGTGTTCAAAATGTTATTTTAACTCTTCTTTAACCAGAAATAATATAAATTTTATATAATTTGTAAATAAACACACCTTTTTTTTCAGCTGTAGCAGCAGCTGTCTTTCTTGCTCGTTCTTCCTTTTCCATCTTCTTTAACATATCACTAACCACTGACACCATTTTACGATCCTGTGGTGTACTACCTTTGGAATAGGCCTTAGCACGAAGTTGTTGCTTCAATTTACGAAGTTCCTCTAATGATTCACCTGTCTGCTCAGCAATGTAGGCTCGAATTTGAGATCGCGTGAGTTCTGAAAGTAGCAAAAAATAGCACAACATTAACATTATTAATACTAAAAGACTGTGAAGTTTCTACAGTGAATATTATGATTTAAGAATGCACCTTTTAAATTAAAGACACTTATTCTAGTCCCATACTAATACTTTAGTGTATTATACAACCTCTATATTGAGGACACTTGTTCTAGTCCCATACTAATACTTTAGTGTATTATACAACCTCTATATTGAGGACACTTGTTCTAGTCCCATACTAATACTTTAGTGTATTACACAACCTCTATATTGAGGACACTTGTTCTAGTCCCATACTAATACTTTAGTGTATTATACAACCTCTATATTGAGGACACTTGTTCTAGTCCCATACTAATACTTTAGTGTATTATACAACCTCTATATTGAGGACACTTGTTCTAGTCCCATACTAATACTTTAGTGTATTACACAACCTCTATATTGAGGACACTTGTTCTAGTCCCATACTAATACTTTAGTGTATTATACAACCTCTATATTGAGGACACTTGTTCTAGTCCCATACTAATACTTTAGTGCATTATACAACTTCTATATTGAGGACACTTGTTCTAGTCCCATACTAATACTTTAGTGTATTATATAACCTCTACATTGAGGACACTTGTACTAGTCCCATACTAATACTTTAGTGTATTATACAACCTCTATATTGAGGACATCTCTAAGGACAGTTTCCATGATCTCAATTATACATTATAGAAAGGCTTTTAATTCTAACTAACATTATTACCATTACGAGAGGGTGTGGCCTTCACCCCCGAACTGGGCTTAGTGGTCGTTACACTATCTGCTTGTGGCTGTTTCTTATCCAAAATTTCAGTCACTGTTTCTTTAGTAACTGGTTTATCCTGTTCAACAGGTTTTTCAGGTTCTGTGTCTATTTTATACAAAAAGCAGACAATCAACGTTAACATAACTCTTTGTAATATAATTATATATAATTTTAATTCATTAATTTAGATAATTAAGACACTTAAAAAACTATTATATTATTAATTAATTTAATAAAATTTTTGACCAAATATAGGTAACCATAGTTACTGTGGGAAAATCCCTAAATGAACACTCATGTACATACATGTAGTGCTATGTGACCAGTTTGTATATTGAAATAAATAACACAATCATTGGTCTTCCTAATTACCATATTTGGTAAATACTCTCTAATAACAACTACAGCTATAGAAGTATTTGTTTGAAAGGTTTCCACACACAACTAATGTAGTTTTAACAACATTATATCTACTTACCAGATACTGTTACTAATGTTGAACTGTCTATATCATCTAATGTATCTTCATTATTTACAATTTTATCAGATATAGATTGTAATGGTAGTTGAATAGTTTTGGAGGTCTCAATTTCTAACAAAAAAAATAAATCATTCAACTTTTTTTTGTTGCAGTATGTGTGTGTGTTACACAACTTAGTATGAACTTACTGGGACATTCATTAGCACGATGACCTCTACGATTACATTTATCACAAATTATAAATTTAGGTGCTTTAAAGTCACCGCACAACACACTAGAATCCATAAGATCCTCCTTAAAAAGAAAACATTACAATGTCTACTACTGCCATTACTAATACAACAGTACTTACTATAACATTCCAGTGTTTTGATTTACTGTGATGATAGTAGGCCTTCTGAAATCTCATCAATATGTAAGTACGCACTATAACAGGAATAGAGTAACAGGAATGGAGTATGGAGTATTAGGAATCAAAATTCTCAATAAAAAACTTACTTCGACTTGATACAGCCTGTCCTAGATTATGATCCAGATTAAAGGGATCTATAAGAGTCAAATGATAATCACATGACAATCACATGCTCATTAATTACCTTCTATAGCTACTGGTTTAGGACTCCACCATTTTTCAAACTTAGTCAATGGTTCCAGCTGTCTCATAGTAACAACATGATGTGCCCAGTCAAAGTCTCTGGCATAGAATCTGTAGAAAGATTGTGTGACAACAATATGACAGTCACATGACTAACTACATCTATCATGTGATTACCTTAAAAATCCTAACCAGAGTTGGCTAATACTCATATTATTTAGAAACCTTGGAGTCCAGGTTCTAAGCTAATAAAAAGTGTTAACAGATAATGGAGGTTGGGATAATTTACTAACCAAGTCTTCTCGGCTTTTGGGTTGAAAGAAATAGCAATTCCATCCATCAATTGTTGGAGTATTATTTCTTCCATGATAGGGTAGCTATGTAAATGAATATATGTTGAGAGAGAGAGAGAGAGAGAGAGAGAGAGAGAGAGACACACACACACACACACACACACACACACACACACAGAGATCTACCTTTTGCAAAACAGGTAATACTGGTATATTCAATTGTTGCAGATAATGTATCAACATAATAATATAGGCATAAGAGGAGAGACTTCCAGATGCTGCATCACACATATCACAGGCCTAAAAATATAGAAGTACAATAATAAAATTTTATCAAATGAATTAAATGTAATAAAATTGTTTTTTCAATGTTCTGTAACAGTTAAAATAAGGCGTACTACATATGTACCTCATGTAAGGTTTGTTAAAATAATTGTTAAATATCTTCTAGTTTTATAGTTACCATGGGATAATCAGAACAAGAAAAAAATAAAGAACATTTTGTCATCCCTACTGGCTACCTAATTACAATTGTATCATTAACACATGGGGTACCTTGGCAAAGGATTTCACAGCATATCCTAAAGGTCGAACTCTCTCATCGAGACTACAGTAAGTAGAGAGCATTTTTGTATTCTGCAGAGCAAGGCAATTCTCCAAACTAATGTCACCTTCAATATTCCTAGGGAGAAGAGAGAGAGAGAGCGAGGAAGAGAGGAGAAGAGGTTTTATCATATTCCCGCAGACAACTGGAACATACCATTTTTTGATGTACATCTTTACAATAGGTACTCTTGCCGAGAGAATAGGTATCACATGACTATAATATGACGCTAAATAATGAAACATGAAAACTTGAATTAATAAAAACTTCAAAAAAACGTACAGTTCTTTCTCATAGCTTTAGCTAACTTCTCTATTATTTCTGACTTTTCACACTATCATATAATTCAACTTAGTTATTTAATAAAAACCATTGAGTACCTCATATGTTTCATTCATTAGTAAACAAAGGTCTAGATCACTCTGACAATGACCAAATCCATTAGCTGATGACCCAAATAATTCCAATGTTGCCTCTATCATTGAATCAATACAATATTATGTTATACAATGACTTACTTGGATAGAGCTTTCTCACATCTGATAAGATTTCATCTCTAATAATGGCTCTCTCCCTCTCTTCTCGTGGTAACAGCATCACCTCCTCTAATTAATGAGAGAGAGAGAGAGAGAGAGAGAGAGAGGGAGGGAGGGAGGGAGAGAGAGAGAGAGAGAGAGAGAGAGAGAGAGAGAGAGAGAGAGAGAGAGAGAGAGAGAGAGAGAGAGAGAGGGGGGGGGGGAGGGAGGGAGGGAGGGAGGGAGGGGGAGAGAGAGAGAGAGAGAGAGAGAGAGAGAGAAGGAGGGAGGGAGGGAGAGAAGGAGGGAGGGAGGGAGAGAGAGAGAGAGAGACTAAAAAAATCATTAAATTGCTCATTTTTTTCTTACTCATATAATTAATCAAGACATCATCAATTTCCTTCAAATATTTTACTGGAGGTGGAGGTGCCTCACGATGCAATTTAGGGACATTCTCATCAGGACATTTCTAATAAAAACACACACATTTCACAACAAGACATAATTAATTAAGATACTTACTACAGCAGTATGCCTTGACTTCTTGCACAAGATACAAGCTGTAGGATAGATCTGAAAAGACAATACAAAAAATGTCAATACATCAAATGTATATAGTGAAATAGTCCATACTTCAATGTGAAATTAATACATATAGGTTCTAAGGTTGAACATTAGGGGTCTAGTTGATATTTCACATTGATGTATACACTTCCTGTAATATTAATGTACAGTTTGTACACATAGCATATTGTATAACAAATTGTATTGTAATATAAACTACCTTTCTTAAAGTTACTAAAGTGGTACTCTCAATCCAACTATTTAACGGTGTCTCCTCTTTCACCTGGACACAAGCCAGAAGCTGACATAAAAATGTGATATCATTACTCTTTTTTCTCTTAGAAGCACGTTTCTCTGAGATAGGTTTTACACTGTCAACACTGTCGATGCTTTTCGCAAGATCTTCGGAACTACAGACATCTTCTGTTGACTCGTTTATACTTTCTACAGTGGTATCAGTCGTCATGGTGACATCATCCTCTGTGTCAAATACTTGCTCATCAAGTTTGTCTTCATGTATGTCACTATCTTCTTGATTCTGAGAGGTGTCTACATTTTCTTTGTTCATCTGCTGTTGTTTGTCTTCATGTTGTATGAGAGAGAGAAATGATGGTGTTATCTGGTCTTCATTGGGAGTTTTGACTATTAGCTCACGTATTTTTTGAGTTACTTGAAGTACGTGAAGAAAAGTGTGTTTGAGACATGAAGTGAGGTACTCAAATACTGAGAGAGAGAGAGAGAGAGAGAGAGAGAGAGAGAGAGAGAGATTCACTAAAACAAGTATTTACTTCCACCTACTTTTATCACTTCCAGCTGCACGTGCTATATTACTTTTAGGAATAATAGGATCTATAAACAATAACATTTAATAATTAATACCAAAACAAGGGACATACCTTCAACAGCCAATCTATTGCTGCCCCATCCTCTATCCTTCCTCAACAAAGGTTCAAACTGTCTGATAGAGACAGCATGTTTGAATAAATTGAAGTCCAAAACATAGTACCTAAAAGTCAAGAGATAAAACAACGATAACACAGACCACACCCACTTTAATAATCCATATAAAAGTTCACCAAGAGACTGTTCATTCGTAGTTTGCCATTTTTGAGCAGCTGTCACTAGTAGACTCATGTCAAATTCGATTTCTCTGTCATCTTCAGTCGTTTTACTCATTGGGACCATTTCATGAAGAACAGGGAGGACAGGGGGTGTGGTATGTTGTAAGTAATGGATAACAAAGAGTATGAAAGTGACAGCTGGATAATGACCATCCATCTGATGATCTAATAGTAAAAACTGCAAAGAGAATGATACATCCATGCTGGGTCCTGTCATCAATATATTTATTGTCATACTGGGTCCTATTAATACATGTATTACCACATTGGGTCTTACCACTACATTTCAGATAGTATGTTTACTATAATATTGGGTCTTATCAATACATTTACTACCAGTCTACCACACTGGGTCCTACAAATACAATTACTCTCTACTGGGTCCTATCAACACAATTACTGTTTCACTGGATCCTACATTGACTGTTATACTGGGTCCTATTGATACATTGACTACCACACTGGGACCTGTAACTACTTACTGGATCAGAATAATACGTTTACAGTCAAACTGGGCCCAATCACTGACTATATTTACTCTCAAACTGGTTCTGATCAATACATTTAAATTTATAGCTATACTGGGTCTTGTCATATAGGTTTAACATACTTTAGCCCAATATCTAAAAGCTGTACATAACACAAGTACTCTATCATCCATTTGACAATAAATTCCTAACAATGATGACAGCTGCACTGGCTAATAAGGAAAAGAAAAGGAAACATGACTTTGTTGTTAATACATAAAACTTACTGCTATAGAACCAGCTCGTAATTCACAAAGAAGATTACTAAAAATGATAATGTATGATATTAGAATAAAGATAATTGTTAATAACCTTGATTTGTGTACAAAGAGAATTCGTGGGACTTTTAAAGGAGAATAGAAATCATTTCTAACATCAACATAGTCACCTGTATAACAATGAACAAAGAATATTATATTAATATTATATTATATTATATTATATTATATTAATACACTCTGTATTATATTATATTAATAAATTCTATTATTATAATATCTTTATATATAATGTGATTTCTTTGTACAGATAGATAGGGAATTTATCATGGGAATTGATATAAGGATTAATATATTGATGAATGGCTGATTAATAATGAAAAGTATAGATGAACTTACTGGATTTTCTTAAAAGTTGTAATACTTTAAGCAAGATACCAGGAATCCGTTTCTATAAGATTCCAAATAAAACTACCTTTAACTTTATTATTAACAATACAAAAAAGTGTTCTTATAATCTGATTACCTGGTTTGTTTCAATGTCTCCTATATTTAAATTTATATTGACGTCACTATCATATAATGTAACCCCAGACATAGTTGATCCAAATAGCTCAACAATAATATCCTTATCAACCTGTTTAACAAGTTTGTCCAGTTCTTTAGCAATGTTCTTTCTAGCAACGTTTTGTCCTTTAATAGAACTAGAGTGGTTCTGAAGCCACGTATTGGTAACTAGTTCAGACATAGCATCAACTTGATGTTGTGAAGGTGGTGGGAAATGTGGTAATAGTCTGGCTATATAATGCTCCTAGAGTTATTGTAAGAGAATTAAAAGGTATGCATGGTATTTAGCAATGTTTGTTAGTCTTGAGTTAGTTATCTTAGGTCACTGTGGTAAGTACTGATGTTTACTAGTCTAGAGATTACTAATGGTAGCTATCCTAGGTCACTATGGTAAGTACTGATGTTTACTAGTCTAGAGATTACTAATGGTAGCTATCCTAGGTCACTGTGGTAAGTACTGATGTTTACTAGTCTAGAGCTTACTAATGGTAGCTATCCTAGGTCACTGTGGTAAGTACTGATGTTTACTAGTCTAGAGCTTACTAATGGTAGCTATCCTAGGTCACTGTGGTATGTACTCACTTCTAGTCTTGTTATGTGTCCTCCAGACTTAACATGCTGATGAACAGACCCAGAGTCTTTTAAGAAACTACAGCAAACACTACAACGAAACTTAGAATCAACTAACTGAAAAGGAGAGATAAGATCAAAGGATTATTGTAAAATATTTCCATGATAATGACATCTTACTTCTGGTGGGTTTCTTATCTCATGAATTGTATTCATTTTTAAGTAATAAGGAGAGAATTCCAAATCATTTTTAATTTCTTTAATGTGTGTATGTGATGTTGGTGAAACAGTTGATAACTCTGATAGCTCCTTGTTTGATGATGTATTGCTATGACCCTCAGGTACAGTACTGGTTGACGTCATATCATTTAATGATGGTGAATTCTTTATTGATGATTCATGAATAGTTGCGGTGATGTAAGAAACTTCTTTTTTAGGATTAAGAGGAATACTAGAAGGTTGAGAAGTAGCCATTTTACTGGAGATATTAGAAGTTAGCTTGATTAGTTTGTATATTGGTTTTAGTTTTACTATCCCTCAGGATCCATCACATTGAAGGAAACGATAGTGCGTATGTCGTATATCAGGGCACAAAACGTACTGAATTAAGCTTTGTAGTGACAGAGTTTACAAAATCAGCAGCCACGTGTAGTAAGTTACCGCCCCTCTCGAATAGTAATTTTAATAAAATTTAATTTTAATAACTTGAATGCTAAGAGAAAAGTTTAAGTAGAATACTGGAGATTTCCGAGTTAAACTTAAGATTTAGAAATATACCTAAACACTAGCTGTATATAAAACAAATATTTTGACACAAGCAGACAACTATACTACTTAGAGTCATGCTCAGTATTACAGAATTATCAAATGTAGCTATCAAGTATTGCATTTAGTTTTGGAATAGTACATGTAAGATACATCAAAACTGTCAACACTATTTGTCTGACTCTGTCTACACAGAACTTAATGTATGAAAGACAAGTACAATGAAGCTACATCTACAAATTCTATATAATTAAATGCTTTGTGAGTAGGTGGAAGTATACAACTGTTACCAATGGCAACCTCACTGGAGGTAGAACCTTAACTTATTTTGACTTGTTACTTAAATACATGTACATGTACAAATAAACATGTACATGTTTATATGTATTGCCTTTTATTGTAGTATATGACATTGTAATATCATAGTATGAAATCTATAATTTTTTCTTACTATCTTTTTTCAAACTTGGCCAGCAAAAAATGAACAGCAAATACATGTAAATATATTTATTTCATAAATAAAAAGTAACACGAAAAACGTTATTAATTTCACATTAAAAATGGTTTTTCTTTACAGGCTACCTAGAAACTAGAAATAATGTAAATATCAGGTAATATGACTTCAATCATAATGATACTGATGAATCTTAAATATCATTTTTTAAATTTTTTATGAGATTCTCAATATCAGGATTTCAACGTATCTATTAAACCAGTCAAACCAGTCAAACCAATTATAAATTAATTTCTGCTAGTAATATTTTATGAAATTTTCTTTATCAGTATTATGTTTGTGCATATTTTGTATATACCATATATAACTTCGTGAAATGTTCTTTATGACAGTCTGAGGGCCAGTTCTACTAACAGGTAGTTTCCCAGTAGTTTAAAATAAATCTAAATTTATGAAAAAAAAAACCTTGTGTGTTGCCCAAACGATTCCTACTCGCTCACCCACTCAGGCTTCCACTTAGGCTCCAGGATTCCCTGCTATTGCTAGCTGGGACCGCCACCTGGCTTGGTAACCCTCGTCTTCGCGAGGTAATCCTGGCTGGAGCGTCGCCCTAACTTAAAACCAGCCGTACGGGATTCCAGCTCTTAGGGAATGTCGCATTCAGGAACCGGGAACCACAAATACACCAGCCTCATCTCGTTTAAAGGGAGACTACCAGCCCTATCCTAGTCGGCCTTTCGGATACTCCGTAGAGTATGCTGGTAACCATCTCAGAGGTCTGATGCATTGCAGAACGCTGGCCCACAACACACTGGCACTCATGACTGTTCAAGTTTCATTTTATATGTACGTCAGATTTTATCTTCATGCTCTTGTGGGGCGCGGACATGTCAGTCATGAATCTCATTAACGGCCACTATGAATATTATTAGTAGCATCGAAAATAATCAAAACTAAAATAACATTGTGTATCAATTTTTATAAGTGGTGGTATAACTTTAAGGTTTTAAAAAAGTGTAATGTAAAAGTATCGTACATCAAGAGAAGACAGGTAAATAACAAGTTATAAGCACAAAGTTAAAAATACCAGTTAAACTGGTATTTTTAACTTTGTTAGAAGTACCTGAAGATCCTAATATTAGAAGTACCTGAAGATCTTCAGGTACTTCTAATATTAACTTCTCAATTGTACACTCATCTTGTGAAGGGACAATGTCTTTATACATCTTATCTAATTCTTATCTAATGTTATCTTATACCTGTACTTGAACAACTAGACAGTAGACACTCAGTTCTAGTATCAAATAATTATGTCATCACTGATTTATTGTGATTGATGGATGAATCTGAGTTCTGAAATAACACACTTTGCAGACAGATTTTTTTATGTGGTAAGTTCTGAATTCACTAACAAAACACATGATCTTATCATATCATCTTTTGTAGGACCAGTTCAAATTATTTTGAATACTTTATAACAGGAATATAATACTGGACCATTTTATCTACCAATATTTATACAAAAATATGAAGAAAGTAAATGTGACTCTTATATTTACTATTTGCTATCAAAATCATCTTTTAATAAAGGTCACTAGTTATTAATAATACTTTAAAATGTTTTGTTATTACATGTAGTATTAATATATCAATTTATGTCTTTTTTATATATAGACCTTGAGTTTTAATTCAAATAATTCTATTGCTATTGAATGAGGTGAGCAAAGAAACATGATATGTATGAAGGATGGTTAAAGTCAAAGGTAGGTTATTATGTGTATTGTCATAGTAACAGGTACAACACCTTCAAGAATTACAGGTGGAGCTTTAAGTTGATACCCTCTTGAGATACTCCCTCCTAACCAGTCTACACTGTACTTAACATACTTTTCTAATCATCACTCTTAAATATCTGACTTCACCCTTTAGTTGGACTTGAAATTTTTGACTGGATCATCTTTCAAAAATTATTTAGAATTATCATTATATCTAGAATTACTATTGTATCTATTTAAATTTAATAAATAGGTGGGAAATGCTCTTTAAAAACTTATTAATGACTAAAAATTATTGTATATTCAGTATTTACAGATTTGTACACTCATTAAATATATTTTCTATTGCCAATACAGATAATATCACAGATCGAACAAGATCTTTGGCGCCGGCAGAAGGAATACAGTCTCGATGAAATTGCAAATGAGAATTAACTACTATGTAACCTGCATATTTTAATACTGGCTGCAACATAAGGTCACTCCAGGCACCTTTATCACAGAAACTGTGTACACTTATATCATGAGGAGTGCTTTGAAACTATGGTAAAAGAAAAGTTGAAAACAAACTAAGTAACAGATATGACTCAGTTGATTGGTTGTCAATACCATGCTGTGAGCTATATATTTAATACTGTATATATATTGATAGACCATGCAGTACTAACTTGTCTTATTAAATTATTCCTCTGTTCTGATGTGAGAGAGGTTATCGTAGTTATCAAGTTCCCAGGAAGTTCTATGCAAACACATTAGTACTACATCACAAAATTAATAATAGAATATTTTATTACAAATTATTAGGAACAAAGTTCCTAAGTGAGCTATTGTGTATATCTATGCTGACTTACCTTGCAATACTTCACAAATAAAGTGTAATGCTCTGAATTCTTTTATTCTTTGTGGAATATTCTGTTTATTTAATGCACCAAAGACATTATCAATCACTGTTGCTGTTGTGGTATTGCTACTGTGACCAAGTAAACCACTCCCTTTCTTACACTACAGAGAGAGAAAATGTGTGTGTGACAAACATTACATATATATTTCTTATGTTAATTTTATTCACATAATTCAAAATAGATGTGATATCTTCAACAATATCACTTCCTCTTAGAATAGTTTGTAGCGATGTCTGCAAGAGATCATTTTCTTGTATTATACCAAACAACTCTGTAACACTGTCAACCATATCTGCAGAATTCAATCACATATTGTGAGTCGTACAATCTTGTAAGCATTGTATAATCTACCTCTATAAGGAGAGTCTTTAAAATCTTCTATATGTATTATAGATTGCTCAGCACTTTGTGTGGGAAAATGGGACATAGGAGAGGACAGAGAGCTATCAGTGGGTAAAGGAGGGTTTTCATCAAGTGAATCTCGAGCAATTGTTGATAATGGGTAGGATTCGAGAGATATCTCTTCCTCTACTGGATCAGATAAGGAGCAATTAATGATTCCTTGGGTGTGGTTGGAAAAAAATTCTTCCAGCCACACTCTAAAGATCTAGACACAAGAATAGATTTACCTGCCATTCTTTTATACTCTCTCTAAGTTCTAGTACAAGAGTTCTCACTTTGTTGAAGTTATTAGCACGTTCACCAGCAGCATATTCCTCAGCTCAGGCATAGATAGTATAGACTACGTAACCGGGATTGGAAACGGATCACGTGATCCCATAGAAGTGAATGAACATTCGAAAACGCACTCCGTGTCCAAAAAAATCAATTAATTTTTATTACCTGACATTGTAAACTAGACACACTCTTACCTGTATTGTATTACTCTACAAAGATATTAGTGTTATTTTTATTTATCAACACATTGACTATATATTCTTCTTTATATTCTATTATTAAAAATAGTCAATAATACTGACATTCACTTTTAAATTAGTTATTTTCCGATGAAAATGGCACTAAAAATACTTTTGTCGCTCTTTCTTCTTACAGCAATGTTACCACTAAAAGCCTAAGGACAAATTATTTAGAACAAATAAGAATACATTGGTTTAGACTGTTTTTATGTTAGTAAAGTCGCGCTATTCTTATGGAAAACACTAAAACAACATAAGATATAGGTACACTTTTGGGACTATAGCCATTGTTTTAAGTTATGTAGACATAAATTACAACTTTTCATCTAAAGACGAAAGATTTCTGTGTTGGTTTAGCTTGTTATTCTTTACTTTGGCAATCTCCTGTCATATTTATGTAAGATACAAAATACGCGTACATATTCAGTACCAAATAATTATCAATAATTAATTTCCTTCAGATGGGTAAAAGACTGTACTATAGAAAGCACAGATCAATTCCCAGGTCTTTAATTGTAACTCTTCCAATGCAAAGTTAATTTATTATATTCATGCTCCTTTCTATTCTTTGTCTGCGCTAAAAGAGAGATTCCATTCCTTGGGATTATTGCCTAAATAATCATATGACAGGTCATTTATTAGATTGGTTGAAAAAGTTGATACTATCTCCCTGGTTCAGGCCTAGAGCACCATTTAAACAGGAGGTCTGCACTATCTAACACTTGTGTAGCAACTGATGTACCAATTTTAAAACCTTCATCTGAAAGAGCTCCTTGTATATAGTATAATGTATATTATATGTGTTTCTGTGACTGTGACCTAACATTATCAGTAAAATTAATTGTCAGATAAATAATAATTACTTCAAATAAGTATTTATTATAAAGTAACATTTAATTAAAGTACAAATTCCAAAATACTACATGCTTGTTTCAGAAGAAACAGGACCACTGCAAGCTATATATAGTTTATATGCTGTTTACGCTTGTCAACTGGAGCTGGACAAGGAGTGTACCGGAAATGCGTGGGCGTTTCCAATCCCGGTTACGTAGTCTATACTATCTATGGCTCAGGTTACTAGATAACCACGCCCTTATTAAATATTTATGAATTCAAGTATTTTGATAGGGTGGAGCTGTAGTTGCTGTATAACTTACAACATTGCAGAACGTTCCATTGGCTTAGTTAATATATTATAAATGATAGCCAATTAATTCCTTTCCTACAAATATGTGCTGCTAACTTCAACAGAGTAGAGTTCTCGACATTTATGGACTCCATGATGACATCAACAAATCCTTAGCCATGTTACCGCCCACTACAGTCTAGTCATGAATATTTAACTCTTTTTCTCGCATCATACTAATACAGAAATACACCAGAAAAAATAATTTTTAGTATATATATTAATAAGTATAAAATACTTAGGTTATTTCTTGACAAATATTTTCTCCTCATCATAAATTACTTCCACTGCCAATACAGACATTGTTGCTGACTTTACAAGATCTCTGGATTTATTAGCTTGATGAAATTGTAAACGAGAGTTGACCAATTTATAGCCTGCATGTTGTAGTATAGGTTGGAGGGCAGGATCACTCCAAGCACCTTTTTCACAGAAACTGTGTACATTTGTACCAAGAGGGGTGCTCTGAAACTGACAAGGGAATTATATGAAGTCAGAATGCAGTCTATTCTTAATGCATAATATGTATTGCAATTGATATGACAAGGAAAAATTAAATACTAACTTGTCTTAGTAGTTTGTGTCTCTGTTCTGATGTTAAAGAAGTCATTTTAAAGATTAAGTCTTGAGGAAACTCTAAGAACACAAAGATATATTATTATAACATATAATTCACATCTTATATACTTTGATATTTCAATAACTAGTTATACAATTGTAGTGGCTTATTGTATTTAAAGGTATATAATCATATATAAAGTAAAGATCTATATTATTGTATAACCAGTGTTATACAAGATAAATGATACTTCCATACAATTGAAAAATACTCCCCTTAAACATCCTGGACTACTAGACATCAAAGACATTAGTTCATATTGAAGTTTATCATTATAATTAAAGCTTATATAATCTCCATAGTGATTGGATAGGATTTTACAATATCCTTATACTATAAACAATTTAAAGCCATCTGTGTTCATGAACTCAGTATTGTTATCATAACCTAATCTTCATATATCATGACATATACATATATGATATAACATAGAAGATGTGATAACAACCTTAAGAGTAACATTGAAGCTATATTAAAATCATTGCATCATTATTATGAAAACTACATTCCTTACAGAACAAATCACAAATGGAGTACTATTATACTATAGATGTTATAGCTTGTAGTGACAGTCTCCATCAGCAGGTCAAAGGAAAGGTTTACATTAATATTGCTATCAATCAGCAAAATGTGTATTGTGCATTCTTTGATTGGTTGTACCTAGTAATGCTTCACAAATCAACTGTAGAGCTTGTATTTCTTTGACTCTTTGAGGAATACTTTGTTTGTTCAATTTACTTAAAACATTGTCAACTGGAATAGTTATACAATCTCTTCTATGGCCCAATAAACCGCCTGCTTTCTTGCACTGAGAGAGAGTAAGGGAGAGAGAGAGTAAGAGAGAGAGAGAGAGAGAGAGGGAGGGAGAGAGAGAGAGAGAGAGAGAGAGAGAGAGAGAGAGAGAGAGAGAGAGAGAGAGAGAGAGAGAGAGAGAGAGAGAGAGAGAGAGAGAGAGAGAATGTCAACAACAGATGCAACAGATGGCTCACATAGTTTAAAATAGATCTGATATCTTGTGCAATATTTCTTCCTTGTAGTACTGCTTGTAGTGATGTTTGCAGCTGATCACTTTCCTGAATTGCACCCAACAATAAACCGGTATTGCTAACCAGTTCTGCAGGAAAACAAAGAATATTATGACTATAGCTGCTTGACAGTTAAGCATAGACCACCTGTTCATGACATGTACATCTATACATTGGTGAGAGATATTACTTTAAAAGTGTCTATGTAATTCAAGCAGTTCTACAATTGATGAGTTCAATGATCTAAAAATATCCTTTATTATTGTTTGTGCTGTGTCAGTCTTTGGATGCCACAGCAGCATAATTTAATTTAATTTAATTTAATTTAATTTCTACATTACATGGATGGATTGCTGTGGAATATAGAATTTATGTGAATTATTCATTTTAAAATTGTTGGTATATAAATTCCATATTCCATAGTAATCCATCCATGCATGCAACAAATTTGTTGTTAAAATGACATATTAATTTTTACTGTGTATATAATTATATATATGTGACCTGATTTGCAATAAGAACAAAAATACAAAGATTCAGAACAAAAATACAAGATTGATTTCTTACTATAAAGAGTTATGAGAACTGCTTATTAACAATTGGACTTAACGCTATGACAGAGATAAGATTTGTTGATACAGATACTACACTGAATTGCGACAGAGTATTATTAGTAGCTCTCTCTATGAATGCTATCACATCATCACAGAAAGAATACATTCTTTACTTGTTTTTCCAGTTTGTAATACAGGTTTAGAATAAATGTTGACAAATGTTGGTATATAAGTCACAAATTTTAAGTAGCAATCATTTCAGTTGAGAAGTCAAGTATAAAACAGATCCAAAAATGTTTAGTTTTCTTAAAAATACAGATTATATAATGCAAAGCATATCATTGTTATCCTGAAACTATGTTGCCATTAGTTACAAGCTGCATACACCTGTGTACTAAATTACTGATCATATAGGTAGCTGTCCGTGTCAGTGAATCTATAGGTTTATACTTGTGGGATTAAGTATTGATACTATGTAACCTGTTGTATAGCCTTACACATCCAGCAATAAAATGAAGATCACATTGAAGAAAAAAAATGTTGTACATTAGATCTATACATTATGTATGCAGCTATATAAACAGATTTCTGGATTATTACTTAATAATTGGTCTCTGTTTACCTCTGTAAGTGAAGTCTTTAAAGTCAGATAACTGATATACATGCATCATAGGTTCTGCAACAGGTGAAGATCTTGTAGGAGAGCTCAAAGGAGGGGATGATGTGATGGCTTGAAAAAGACTTGGAGATGAGTCTTGAACAGCTGTTGACAGTGGGTAGGAATTGAGATCTATTTCTACTACTGGGCAAGGGGAACATGCACAGCAAATATGCTACTAAGACAATAAAGATAATTGACTTACCTGCCATATTGTAACTTAGTTCTGTATCATTAGACTGATATAGCACCACAGACTTCAAACTATATGCTGTCAGACAGTGAAAGCTTTTGAAAACAGGATGCTTTTAGCTTAAACATCAGCCCCCACACAATTATAGCATACTTTCCATGTCACATTCTTTATGGACACATTGCTTAAGTGTAATTGACAGTCTGACACTTGTATAGAACCTGTAACAGGTGGTCACTGTTATATGTGGCATATATGCAGCTCAACAAAAAATGAGAAGAGAGAATGAGTATTCAGTCAATCTTCCATGTTAGTAAAAACAACTGATATTCATAACATATTATAATATCAACAAAATACCTAATGTATTTGCAAGAAAAAGATCAATCTCAGTGACTCATCTACTTTAATGCAATCCTGTTTTATCCTGCTAAATAGCATTGACAGATTTCCAAATAAGTAGGATATTGAAGAATTCAAACAAAAAGAATATATTTATATAACTTATATTAGTTAGTACACAAGGAACAATAATAATATAATGTGTTATATGCTAGTCATATAATATTAATAATACATTTGTCAGAAATTATTATATATACACACACACACACATATATTATTATGTTAGATGTATTGTAAGTATAATGGTCGCCATGGTTTCCTGCCTACACCTATAGAGTGATAAGGTTGGCAGTGTCGGAGAATAGAGACAACAAGTTTTAAAACATTAAAATGCTCTTTTGAACAGTACAACATAGTCTCCAGAAGTATTATTATGGAGTCTGTTTTATTGACTATATGAAGATATACTTTGAAATATTTCTTTTGTTTTATGATTGGCAAGATATTTTTGAATATATTTATATAACTTATATTAGTTATTAAACTTGCATATTACTTTAACATAAACGTATCATTTCATAAATTATCATACAAAACAAAACTTTTAGAAATTATTTTAAAAGTAAATTTAAAAGTGTCAGATGGTTGGTTATCAGTATGGTACTAAATCTATTTAACTAAACTGTATATCAACTATGATCATGTCATGAACTTCCAGTTAACTTACCAACTGCTACAGTTGGACCACGTGGATATACTTTTAATTGTGATTTAAATTCTGCTATATTTTCTACACAAAGTGTTACAAACTGAGGAGTGCATTTAACATTTTCTGAGTCTTGAGTTGACTTAGGAAGAGCAGAATTCATTTTAGCACTGACATTAGAGAAGGTAGGTTGTGTATCGTTAGTTGCTGGTGGTATATTCTCCATACTCTGCAAGATGATAGCTGAAGATTGGTTACAAGAGTTCACTATCTTTTCTCCTATAGGTGATGATAAATACTCAGGTTGATTTGATGTTGTTTCAGATGATATAGATACATTTTCTACCTGTAAAGAGACTTGACTGGTTACCTGTAGAGAACACAGAACATTGTTATTCTTTGTGCTTCCTAAACGCCATACCTTTACAGTAAGCTTCCTATAGTTTTCTCCTGGTTGGGTATAACGTGAAAACCAGTGACAGGCTTTGGTCTTGCTGATTTTCTCAAGTGCAAGAACCTGTTTTTCTAACCTGTCAAACTGGTATGATTGGGTTATAATTTCTGCCCAGTTTCGATCAACTTCCTCATCCAAAGTGGCATCATCTTCTTCTTTAGCATCAATAAGTGCATTCACCTTTTGAAAATTAGTATCCTCACTAGCAGAGCTCTCTCTGCCCCTCTCTCTCTCTCTCCTTCAATGATGCATACTTACATGAGAGTTAAACTCTTCATTTGTCCAAGATTCCAGGAGAATCAAAAATTCATTGACAAATTCACTCATACATTGACTAGCATATTCAACACTAGATAATTATAAAATAGTATTGTACTACATATATAAGTATATAATGCACCTGAACTTTTGTCCTTGAGTTATGAGATTAAGAGACAATCCTGCAACATTGTGAGTATCATGATGGCCTACATATACAGCATAGCTGGCAAAATAATATACAATGAATGTATATAAAATAATGTTATGTTTACCCTAACTGTTTCTTTGTTCTAAGTGAGTCGAAATAGGGCTCATCCATGCAATCCTGAATAGAATAAATAAAAATCTTCTATTCCTCTATCCTTCCTTACCACAAGAAGTTGTGCAAGTACATCTTCTCGTGGGTCAGCTACTGAACATTGATAGTAGTCTGTGATGGCTGTATTAGGTGAAGAAGGATCTTGGTTAAGTGTGAGAAGATTAACTTCTGTGTTAGAAGGCAGACGAAGACATTTTGGCTAAAAGAGAGAGAGAGAAAGAGAGAGTAATGTAAGAAACATAGTCATTACTTTGTATTGTAGATCTTTTGGTAATGGCTCAAATTTCCAACATCTAAAAGGGTTAATAAATGATCATAGACCACTTGAGCTCAGTACTTACTTGCAGAGATAATTCATCAATGATTTAGCATCCTATAATTATTAAAGTTAATTAACTATAACTGTAATAATTAATATTACTAACAGCAGCTGTCATGTTTCCTTGTATAAGTGATTCCACAAAAAGTTGATTTCGTAACTTCTTAACAAAACACTAATGATGCAAAACTGATCACATGACTATCACACAACAAGTCATACAAATCACCTGATAATCATGAATTGTCATCTTGTCTAATGCTGTAATACGAAGGGACAAAGGGAAATGATCCTTTTCAAGAACCTGAAGTCTCAGAAACCTATAATCAGATTTTAAAAACTATCTGATTCTTAGAAGACAGATAGGTAACTGTGTGATCATGTGCTTTATCACATAATCTGATGTTTTATCATGTGATTTATGATGTCATTTATCACATGGTCTATTATATAATAACCTGCATAATTTCTTAGGTTTAAGTGATAAATTTTTGTATGCCTTTCTTAGCTGTTCCTATTGAAATAGTTGATAAATTTAGATATTATTCATAATTTTCTTACCTTAGTCATTTCAAATTGACTTTCATTATCAATGTCAAATTTTGCCAAGTGCATAATCAATGTTTCAAATAACACCTGACATAACTGATTAGGAGGGTGTGTCCATATGGGTGGGACTTACTGGTAATTTATGACTAAATCCACCCATACATAATGACAGACCACAATAAGCTATTGTTAGAGAATATCTAGAGAGATAAATAAATGGGTAAATGGATACATGGATGAATGAATGGATACATGGAAGAATGAATGGATACATAGATGAATTAATGGATACATGGATAAATGAATGGATACATGGAAGAATGAATGGACAGACAACTGAATAGATGGAGGTATAGATAAATGTATATCCTTACTCAAGTTGCGCTACAGTTGCTTGGTAACCAGTCTCCATAATGTTAAGATTAAACAGTCGAACAAATATCTCCATTAAGACAGTACTAAGATTAACAATAGAGAGAAATAGAAGAGAAAGTCTTACTTTTCAACAGTCAACACATCGCATGGAGTTTTAAATAAAACACATATTGAGGCTATAAATATAGAGATATTCCCTTATATGGTAATGTAGTCTGTTTTAACCTCTAGGTAATTTAAAGATGTCATCTTTCTTATACCATAGTTTATAATGGAGTGTCTCTTCAATACAAATTGGATACTAAAATATACAGAGATGTACAGAAATATACTGAAATATACAGAGATGTAAAGAAATGTACTGAAATATACTATTATTGTATCTACCTCAGTCTGAGGGGCATCACTGGAGACAAGAGAAAACTCTGATGCTATGAGAGAGAGAGAGAGAGAGAGAGAGGTAATACTATTATATCACATAATACATCACTATACATATCATTTATATAATACACATACTTACCAATAAATGTACTAGGTGGAGGCAAATAAAGGTCAGGATTGATAGGAAGATCTACAAATACAATAGATCAATCCAACAATATTTAACCCTTTAACTGACTGTTCCAAGCCTCTGTCCACTTTGGGTTAATAACTACAATTAAAATTATAAAACAATTAAAATTATAATAGTAATTATAATTATGTACCTTCATCTGTGTAACAACTATTAAACCATTGTTCTTTCTTGTTGCATTGAGCTCCTGAGAATCTTTGTGATGTTATACATATCATACACTTATCAGGAGTAAGGAGATCTTGTATAGCAGAAATGACCTGGAAAGAGGGAGAAGGAAAGGAAGAGGAAGAGGAAGAGGAAGAGAGAGAGAGAGAGAGAGAGAGAGAGAGATTATACATATATAATACAGTTGTCTCTCTTTTGAGAGACCACCCTCATATCCAACAAAAAGTGGTCTCCCAAAAGAGGTGGTCTTCCACTAGAGGTGGGCGGGGTAATGGGTTGGATCAATTTGTATGTACATGTAGCATTAAGTACTGAAGAATTGTTATTAATTAATGTAGTCAGAGACATCTCTGGTTGGTAGTTCTACTTTAGTTAACTACAGCTGCAAGTCACATGATAATACAGCTGCAATTATGTCCATGCATTGAATTTTACATGCAATTTACACTTCTAATGGTCTTAAAAATGCACAATGTTAGTAGTCTCACAAAAGAGGTGGTCTTTGACTAGAGGTGGTTTTGTATTACAATGTATTGGTACACGCAAATTGTGGTCTCTCAAAAGAGGTGGTCTTTCACGGGAGTGGTCTCTCAAAAGAGGGACTACTGTATATAAAAACATACCTTACCTCAGAATTATACTCAAAATATAGGTCATCTCCAGTAAGGTAATCCTCAGGTGGATAAAACTACCAATAAATATTATAATGGGTGGAGCTAATAAAACAGTCATTATTACTTGCATAGCAACACATAGATGTCCTACTAAATCGACAGAGTCCATCTGTAAATATAAATGTAATTAATACAATTAGTGGAGGGTGTGTCTACCTCTTCCTTGAACTTAAATTCAGTTTGTTCAATTGATTGTAACTCTTTATAAATCCTATAGTTTACTAATAATTTACTGACTTCATCTAATTTAGTATACTGACCTTTCTTGAGGCCCCACCTCTTGTAACATCTTAAGATATTGAAACAAGACACTCAAAACCTATCATGAAAACAATATTAATTATAATAACTTTTAATATAACTACCTCAAATACATTGTCCACTCCTTTTTCCTAAAAGTTAAGAAAAGACATCACACATTAGTTGCTATGGCAACAGTCACTAACAGTCAGAGTAATTACGCAAGAGAAAAGAGTGAAGCATGTATTAAATTCATAGTCCTCTCGACCAGTGCCAGCCTCTAATGTTGTAGCCAGATTCCTATGCCATAATATAGGAATGAGCCTTAGTTCTTATATCACATGACTATCACATGATATATATAATACTATAAAATGATACCTTTTTTTGAGGTAGGATAAGATACTTCCATAGCCTTCATGTCCTACTAACCATCCTATATAATGTGTTGGTTTGATCCTATACAGAATAGTAGTTATTCACTAGTTATTATAACTTATTATTAGTTATTAATAGTTATTAAAGGAAATAACTACCTGTAGAGATTTAAGGTAGAAGGCAGTAACCACATTACAGAGAGTAAGTGAATATCTTTCACAGGAACAACTAATAGATGGATAGACGAATGAAGAAATGGATTAATGGTAGAACAAATGGATTTATAAAACAAGAGACAAAAGATTAATGGATCAACCTTTATAAATACGATGAAACACAGCATCATCAAACACAGGCTATATAATAAATAAAAACTAAATAGTTACCATGACAACATACCTGGTGATCTTTGATGGATGGGTGGGGTTTGCCACTATAAAAAGAAAGGGTAAGGCCAAAGGTCAAAGGTTATTTTACTCACTTCGTAGGAAGACAAGAGAATGATTCTTTTACCCATTGTTCTAAAGAGTCGAGGGTATCTAGAAAGGAATGAATGGATGGATGAATGAATGAATGAATGGATAAATACTCAGTCTCTTTTACCTTCAGATATAACTACTAGCGTCATGTAACTCGCAGAATAATAGGAATGATAAAACTCTCTTAAATACGTGGACACATTAATACCTTTCTTACAAGGTACTTCTTTCAATGTCTTACAATTACCTATATTAATGCAGGGATATTCTTGTTCATATCTCTGATAATATCAGTACCCCATGGAAAGTTTCTCAAAGGATGACCCTCAATAGCTAGGGAGCAAAATAACTGTTGTAGTCGATCTGTATCATTTTGGTAAGCATTTTGGAATTCTATCAAAGAAATCAATTGACCATGAATCTATCTATCTATCTGTCTGTCTGTCCATCTATCTATTCATCTATTCATCACATACCACTGTCAACTGCTTCAATTTCTCTCTCTAGACTAGACTCCATTAATAAAGGAGATATAAAAAAATGAGCAAATCTTCCAAAAAGAAGTAAAAATTTAACAAAATAATTAATAATTTTTACTGACTTATCCAAAGCTTCTTGGAAAAATTTCTTGTTAATTCCAAAATGATAAATAGTCTATAAAAAATAGTATCCAAATAATATCCTAACAATATCCTAATAATATCCTAACAATATCCTGATTACATACTGTTTCATAGTCTGTGGAAGCATCACTCATACCGCCATGACAACTAACAAACGAATCAAACTCATTTTCTCCGGGATATTTTTGACTTCCCATAAACAACACTAATAAAATGATGTCATAATGTTCTAAAAATAGACTTACTATTTATAACTCACTATGTTCAAGGAGATGTGCTAGTCCTGGTACTTCAGGAGGATCATGAAAGGATCCTACATGTACGCATAATGCACAGGCTGCCTATAGGATTGAATACATGCACATGAATAATGGATCAATAGATAGTTAAGAGAATGGATGAATAGAAAGGTTGGTACAAGAAAACAAATTAGTTATAAATAGTTATGAATAGTTATGAATAGTTATAAATAGTTATGAAACATACACGTGATATAATGCGTCCTCTAGACTTGTTTTCAACGTTATTTTCGTTGGTACTTGCTTCATCTTCAGAACTACAAGAATGAGAACCAGTCTTCCTACGAGCACTGGAATGAGTCTCCATTTCATCATCTGTCTCTTCATCCTCGGACTCATCCTCATCATCAACCTTGCCTATGTGATTAAAATATTGAAGTCAAAGAATAATATTGACCAGCATGGAATCATGATTCAAGCATCAATGATAAATGTATTATAACTATAAATCATTAAAAGATGAATTTATACATAATTATATGAAAAATATTAATCAATTTTTTGTTGTATAATTATATCAATACTATAAATATAGTGATGTGGGTCATTGATAAAGATAAGTAATTATGTGTCATCAAAAATCAATAGAATGAAAACCATTTAAATTTATGATTTGACTCATAATTGAGGGTCAATGTCCATTTTGTTAAATGATCAATTAAAATTGATAACAAACAATAATAAACTATATTATATATTAGAATTAATAATAATATTTTATATAAAGAATATTAAATGGATAATTTTTGTCATAAACAGAAGGTCTGAATTTACATAATATTAATAATAAAAGTAATCATGTAATTGGTGGATACTACAAGAGTAAATTAAATATCTTGCAATAAGTATTTACAAAAAAACTATTTTGCTTAAAATATTTGGCTTACATTTAGGATGTGCTAGTTTATTCTCTGATATTAACAAAGTCTTCAATCCATTCACCAAAGTAATTACCCTAAGGGGAAAGAAAGACACGCCCACTTTAGAAAATACAAATTATAGCTACTTCTATCACATCTTGTTTAGCAACGCGTTGTAGCTGTCAACTCACATACATACGTACGTACCTGTACTCTTTCTCATCGTAAGGGGACTTGGTGACAGACATATTGTGCGTTGCAAATAGGAATATAAAGAGAGAGACCCTATTGTTAATCAATAGGACAGATTGTTATTGTGGGTGTGTCGAAGGCGTTTGCTATTTGTTACGTGATATTATGCAAGAAAGTGTTAAAGCTTTAACTCTTCCTCTACCTAAATTTACAACTCAGCTCCTGCGATAAACAGATCATACACGTCATCATGGCGTGGTGGAGACTTTCCTCGAATATTCGACTACCATTAGTCCAGCTACATCGAACATCTCGATCGCTTACTTTAGGTACCGTATTACGTCTCAAAGAAGTTTTACCTCCACTTGAATCTTTTGCAAAAAGACACATAGGTCCTTCAGAGAATGATACAATGGCTATGTTGCAGACTTGTGGCGTGCAAGTAAGTTAAACATTTAATTAATTAGAAAGGTGTGGCTAGGTTTTCAGCATCTTTGGTTTTAAGCTAAACATTGTTTCTCCACTTTATCAAATTGTTAATATTGAGTTAGAAAACATTGATTTAGTATTTAAAAACAATTTTAATTATTATAATTGGATTATTATTATAATATGTTGTATCCTGTGATCAGTAATTTGTAAGTACAAGTGAAAATGACATATTGTATTTCTGTTGTTATGGTCATTGCATTTCTGTTGTTATGGTCATTGCATTTCTGTTGTTATGGTCATTGCTACCAAACAACATTTGTTTAACAAGGAACATAATAGTATTAAGAGTGTCTTGTACTAAAATGATCATTAATCAATGTCACATGATATTCCTACAAAATATCCCACAATTATGTTTAAAACTAACAATACTAGTCTCTGGTTAGATAAACTCATTAAACATCATAATTATAATAGTGATAATTGTTACATAACTTTCCATATTATAAAAATGTTCTACATTTAAAACTCACAATGGACTACTTTGTAGTACACCACTTGTTCCTGTAGAGATGGGCTTTAATGAGCTAAGCATTTTTTTGTCATGAATATCATATTATATTTAGACTCTAAGCATTTTTTTGTCATGAATATCATATTATATTTAGATTCATATCATATAAAAATAAATATTACACATTTTAATTAAAATTGTTATTGCATACCAGGAAAATGATTGACCTTTTTAACTGTCAGGAGATTAATACCTTAACATGTACACTAACCTCCAAACCTCCTAACAACTCAACTGTTTTATAACTACACATAATTAACCAGAATAATTATTTATAACTACAAAGAAAATGTTTTTTACATTTGATTAGAACTGTCCTACATACAAAGCCATAAACATTGTTATAATTAGTTTCTTTAGACCATTGAAGTGGTTCCTTGTTGAATGACATTAAAACATTAAATCCTTATATGAACTAAAGTATTTATAATTGTACATTAATTTGACAATGGTATTTCATTTCAAAATATTGACCATACTGATATATTTACTCTTATAGTCAATGGATGAGCTTATTTCAAAGACCATTCCAGAAGATATTAGATTAAAAGAACTAACTAAACATTTTGAACCTCTTTGTAAGTCTAGTTGAACCTCTATCCATCCATCTATCTGAGCATGTATCTCTCAATCTATCCATTGACTCATTCATCCATTAATTCATTCATCCATTAATTCATTCATCTATTAACTCATTCATCCATTAACTCATTCATCCATCCATCTATCTGTTCATTCATCTTTTGTTTTTCAGCTGAGTTTGAATTAGCTAAGAGAATACAAGATCTAGCTAGTAAGAACCAAATTAACAGATCATACCTTGGACAAGGGTATTATGATTGTATTGTACCACCTGTTATCAAAAGAAATATCTTGGAAAACCCTGGATGGTGAGAGAGAGAGAGAGAGAGAGAGAGAGAGTAAGGAGAGAAAGAGAGAGACAGAGAGACAGAGAAGATAGTTAGGATACACAATCTATTAACCATATAGGATCACCCAGTACACTCCCTACCAAGCAGAATTGGCTCAAGGACGGTTAGAGTCACTGATGAATTACCAGACAATGGTATCAGATCTGACTGGATTAGATGTTGCTAATGCTTCACTATTAGATGAGGCTACTGCAGCAGCTGAAGCAATGACATTATGTCATAGAAATGCTAGAGGAAAAAAGTTAGTTCAGTCATCAGAAGATTTTACTTGAATTGTGATCTTCTTCTCATTATAGAAACAAGTTTTTTGTTGATCAAAATACTCACTTACATTCTCTTGCTGTTCTCAAAACAAGAGCTGACTTCTTAGATATTGAAGTGATCATTGGTGACTATAAGAGTTTCCAATTTGACAAAGATATATGTGGAGCTCTCATACAATACCCAAATAATGATGGTCGTATTGAGGACTATAGTGACTTTATTGCAAGAGCAAAAGAAGAAAATGTAAGTGTCTGTCTGTCTGTCTGTCTGTCTGTCTGTCTGTCTGTCTTTTGTTGTGTTCTTTCTGTCTGTCTGTCTGCCTCAGTCTTATTGTGCTTCTATTCTTCTATCAATCAGCTTTTTATTCATCCATTTTGTTTTATTGTATTTAGATTCCTGTTGCCATGGCTACTGATTTATTGGCTCTAACTCTGTTAAAAAGTCCCGGAGAACTTGGTGCTAGTATAGCCTTTGGAAATGGCCAGCGTTTTGGAGTACCCATGGGTAAGTTAGAACTCCTAAAACAACATCACTATCTATCACATGACATTTCAGGATGTGGAGGACCACATGCCGCCTTTTTTGCAGTGACAGACAACTTGAAGAAACTGGTACCAGGAAGAATAGTTGGTCGAACATGGTAAGTAGTATAATACAATTTATTATCATATAAGTACAAGTTATTGATGTGATAAAGACCTCGATGTTTCAGTAAGTTTTTAGTAGTAAGATTCATGTTTTTATTTATTGTTTGGTGAGTAATATGAACATGTAATGATACTGATAACTACCAATGACTTATAAATCTCTTATCATTTAAAATGTAATACACATTCACTTATTAATAGTAGTAGACTCCACTGACTTCTGTTACTGCTTACTAGCTATATAATATTATCATCAAGAAGAGAGACCATTTAAAACAATTATAACTTTACGTGTTCCTCTACTAACAGGGACAGCAATGGAGTACCTACCTATAGACTGTCGCTACAGACAAGAGAACAACACATCCGACGAGACAAAGCTACTAGCAATATTTGTACGGCACAAGCATTACTAGCTAATATGTCAGCAATGTATAGTGTTTATCATGGACCACAAGGACTCATTGATATTGCAGAAAGAGTTCATAAAGCTACATTATTGTTAGCTGAAGGTAAAGGTGGCCACATTTTATTAATTTATTAGTATTAATGATCCATCAATACTAATTTTTATTAATTTTAATATGTAACTTGTACATTACATGTATATGTACATGTACTTATATGTACATGTACTTATATGTACATGTACTTATATGTACATGTACTTATATGTACTTGTATTTATATGTACATGTACTTATATGTACTTGTATTTATATGTACATGTACTTATATGTACATGTACTTATATGTACATGTATTTATATGTACATGTATTTATATGTACATGTACTTAATGTGTTCAATATCAGGATTTTTCATTAGGTTTAAGGCAGCATGGTCACTGTGTTGAGGGAGGGACTATTTTTGATACCATCAAAGTAACAGCTGTAACAGGAGAAATTGGAGAGGTTCTGAAAAGAGCAGAAGAGAAGAGAATCAATATTAGACATTTTGAAAATGGATCAGTAAGTAAATTGAATGTATTGTTAAGTTAATTTAAAAACATTTTTTACTTTATAGTTTGGGATATCCTTGGATGAGACTGTCACCATGAATGACCTTCGTGACCTTCTGTGGGTGTTTGGATGTCCTCCGGAAACCTTGGTAAGTTAGTGTACAGACAGACAAACAGACAGATTATTATTTTTTCATTTTAATCTTTACATTAGGAGTCTCTGTCTATAGGAGAGACAACTGAAGGTGCTATTACTGGTGGTCAATTTAAAAGGACTTCTCAGTTTCTCCAACATCCTGTATTTAACAGGTATGTTTGTAAGTTATGAGTATACAAATATAATTCCTCTCTCTCTCTCTCTCTCTCTCTCTCTCCCAGTTATCATTCTGAGACTGAATTACTTCGCTATTTGAAGAGACTTGAGAATCTTGATCTTTCTTTGGCACACTCTATGATACCATTGGTATGTTATCTCCATAACCACAACATGTGCAGACTGCCATGCACAGCACATGCACAGCACATGTATAAAATTTAATTTTAACTAATAAAATTTTACTATATTTTCTAAAAACAATCATTATATCATTCATTGCTTCATTTTTTAAAATTTTTGCTACTAGATTTTATTTTCTTATAAATCTAGGGTTCTTGTAAATACCTGATTTTATTTTCTAGGGTTCTTGTACTATGAAACTCAATCCAACAAGTACATTACTACCTGTATCTTTGCCTGAGTTCAATTCTCTACATCCTTATGTACCTAGCTCACAGTTGCTAGGTTACCAAGAGATGTTATCAGAACTTGAAGCTCACCTTTGTGACATAACTGGTTACGATCGCTTCTCTTTTCAACCAAATAGCGGCGCTCAAGGAGAATATGCTGGACTGTGTGCTATATTGGCTTATTTGAGAGATAAAGGCGAAAACCAGAGGAATGTAAGTTGAAGGGATTTACACTAGCAGCTAACACACATCGCAGTCTCAATGTAGAACAAATTTGTAAATACTGTTATGCAGGTGGTAGTTGTAGTGGTCTAAAAAGCTAATCTTGTATTAACAGATGGACTAACTACTCTGTATTATAGTTGTAAGTAATGTTGTGTAAGAACATACTGGGAACTGTTCAAATTAATTAATTTAATTGAGATAATAACTTTTTCAAACCCTGATATTTTTGTAGTATTTAAAAATATTGTTATAATTTTTTTATTTCTAGATTTGTTTGGTTCCTGCATCAGCTCATGGTACAAATCCAGCCAGTGCCATGATGGTTGGTCTTAAAGTAGTCGAAGTACCTACTAATAAAGAAGGTGAAGTCTCTAAAGAAGCCTTAAAAGAGAAGGTACATCGTCATAGTAACAGCTACCTTGACAATACATTGTCATAGTAACAACTTTAACTATTGATATTTTGACAGTTGCTTTTTTATTTTTTAGATCGAAGAAGCTGGTAAACATCTAGCTACCATTATGGTCACTTATCCATCCACTAGTGGTGTCTTTGAGGACACTATTAGAGAAGTGTGTGATATGGTCCATTATTATGGTGGACAGGTAAGAGAGTGATATACAAATAGAGAGACAAAGATCCATCAAAAATATAGCCAACAAGATCAAAAATATAGCCAGTAATATCAAAAATATAGCCAGTAATATCAAAAATATAGCCAGTAATGTCAAAAATATAGCCAGTAATGTCAAAAATATAGCCAGTAATATCAAAAATACAGCCAGTAATATCAAAAATATAGCCAACAATATCAAAAATATAGCCAGTAATATCAAAAATATAGCCAGTAATATCAAAAATATAGCCAGTAATATCAAAATATAGCCAGTAATATCAAAAATATAGCCAGTAATATCAAAATATAGCCAGTAATATCAAAAATATAGCCAGTAATATCAAAAATACAGCCAGTAATATCAAAAATATAGCTAGTAATGTCAAAATATAGCCAGTAATATATAGACACAATGCATTTATTTATAAGGGAACACTACTGTTTTAGTTAGTTCTGTGTTAATACTTCTCTGTATGGAGAGATTTGAGGTCCCATGATATTTGACAGTGAAAATATTTTTACTATACATTCTACACACTGCATCACTAGAATTTAATTATTTAATTATTTAATTAAATTATTTAATTAAAGGATTTACTCATCTGTCTTTTGCCAGTTAGACCACCACTTTCAATTGTACCTCCACAATTATCCCAGACTTTCCCTCCACAATTATCCCAGACTTTCAGATCTTTAAGGCAGAAAATGTTGTTGTGTATACCTTTGAAAGACATAGTCTCTACCTTTATTTTTAGATAGTCCTGTTTTAATGTTTCATAATGTACCTCTCTACACACACACAGAGAGAGAGAGAGATGGCATTTGTTAGTGAAATTCTCTACACACTAGAGTACTAGACTACTAATTGAATTATTGAATTAATGGGGGTTGTCCAGTTAGACCACACCACTTTCAGTTCTCTGATTTGTACCTCCACAACTATCCTAGACTTTCCCTTCGCATTTTCACTTCAATGATGTCATAATCTGCTTGTTTGATGTGTTAAGCTTTTCCTTCTATTTAAAAATTTTCTGAGAAGAAATGACATCATGCTCTAGTGTGTTCTTGTGTGATAATGATCATAATTATGATCATTATCACAGGAACCACTCTATAAGATGAAGACCCACTAGCAGAGATACCTAAACATCTCATGTACATGTACAATCTTTTAGCATTTAATAAGGTTTTTTGATAGTACATATGCTAAAGTATTATAAGGATGCCCCTGGAATTGTGGGAATTAATTAAATTTGCATCTGTCAATATTCAATAATGGTAATATGACTTATAGAGAGGTAAACATCTGCAATCATGTACTTACATATACTATACATGTCAGCTTAGTGAACCTTGAAATTGGTACATGTAATCTACATGTATATTATGACTCCAGGCACTAGCTATTTCAGATGTATTTTGCCTAGTAATAAGAGATGTTGTGTGATGGAATGGATTAGTGTAGGTACTAGAGGAGATAATTTATCACTGTTTTAATGATACTCTTTCATACCTCTGACCTGGCTAGGTTTACGTTGATGGTGCTAACCTCAATGCACAAGTAGGCCTTTGTCGTCCTGGTGATTATGGAGGTGATGTATCTCATCTCAATCTTCACAAGACATTTTGTATTCCTCACGGAGGAGGTGGTCCAGGAATGGGACCTATTGGAGTGTAAGTATGAGAATGAGTGTCTGTTTGTTAGGAAGCTATGATTATAACTATAGGAATGAGTCTTAGCATGTATAGGAATGGGTCTCAACATGTATAGGAATGAGTCTCAACATGTATAGGAATGGGTTGTTGGGTTTAAATATGAGAAAGTATAGGAATGAATTAATGAGTCTGTGGTTTAAATATGGGAATACATCTTTTAATTTTTATAAAATGTCTGTCATCAACTATACTTTATATGACAGTAAATCTCATCTTGCTCCATACTTGCCCTCTCATCCTGTCATGGGTATCAACCCAGAGAAGGCATTTGGGACTGTGTCTGGTGCAGCCTGGGGCTCTGCCTCTATCCTACCAATTTCTTGGGCATATATCTTGATGATGGGAAGTGAAGGCCTGAAAAAAGCTTCTGAGGTAAGTTCTCTACTCCTAAGTACATCTCTTGTCTATCTATCTATCCATCTATTCATATGTAGGTTGCAATACTCAATGCTAACTATATGGCTGCACGACTTAAAGATCATTACAAAATACTGTTCAAAGGACCTCATGGTAAAGACTTATTAAATATTCATAACTTTCAATAATAATAATTATTATTAATTAGGTTTTAATGCTCACGAGTTTATTCTCGATACAAGAAGTTTTAAAAACACTGCAGGAATTGAAGCAACAGACATCGCTAAAAGACTCCAAGATTATGGTATGATAATAATCCACATATTATATGTTGAAATACTTTTACCTTTCGTTGTCAGGTTTTCATGCACCTACTGTGTCCTGGCCTGTGACTAACACACTTATGGTTGAACCCACGGAGAGTGAAAGCAAAGCTGAACTTGATCGCTATTGTGATGCCTTTATATGTAAGATCTCTCTGTCTCTGTCTGTCTGTCTGTCTGTCTGTCTGTCTGTCTCTCTCTTTCTTTCTCTCTCTCTCTCTCTCTCTCTCTCTCTCTCTCATGTAATTCCATCAGATCCAGTCTATGTGGCTGCTATATTTAGTAATGTTACAAGTAGTTTTTTCCCTGTTATGACAACTTGAAAGAGTTCATTTATTATCTCTTCCTTCAATTATATACATGTACATGGTAACATACATGTACATATATTGAGAACACTTGTTCTAGTCCCATACTAATACTTTAGTGTATTATACAACCTCTAAATGGTCAAAGGATAATAGTGGTATTTCCCATTCTTCCCCCATGCTATAACACCACATTAAAGTGGAGTCACATTGACTTAGCGTAAACTAATGTACTTGTACTTTATACCTCATTTCCTAAATGTTGAGATATATTATACCATAAATGGAAATTTAGTGTTGTAGTGACATAAGAGCCAGACATTGTAACTAGTTACATGTAACTATTGTATACTAATCTAGCTGGACAAAGGGTCATTTCAAAATTAAATCTTTCCATTTCATTAATTGCTACACAAATTTATGAAACTTGGTAGTCAAAAAGTCAGTAAATACCAAATTCCACATGTTTCCATAGCAACAATTATGATTGCATAGCTACGGCTTAAATAGAAGGGTTCTCTTAAAAAGTTTTGATTTTGATTTTGAATAACTCCATTATATGCTCATTAAAACATATGATATAAATTTGGGCCTGCAGTAGCATGCCCTTCAGATTCATAAGTATAAAATAAGATTGAAGTGTTAATATTGATCATCAGCCCTACAATCTACTTCCTTTGGGAGTTGACCTTCAAGATAAGACAGTTTATTTACTTTCTTCCTTCTTCTTTGTCTCTACAGCTATCAGAAAGGAAATTGAGGAGATTGAGAGTGGGAAGTATGACAGACATAATAATGTATTAAAAGTAAGGGCTTAATGATATACTGTTGTTGGTAACTAGGGCTATAAGCCTATATTGTGGACATCAATACTTACCACAGTGACCTAGGATAGCTACCATTAGTAAGTTCTAGACTAGTAAACATCAGTACTTACCACAGTGACCTAGGATAGCTACCATTAGTAAGTTATAGACTAGTAAACATCAGTACTTACCACAGTGACCTAGGATAGCTACCATTAGTAAGTTATAGACTAGTAAACATCACTACTTACCACAGTGACCTAGGCTAGCTACCATTAGTAAGTAATAGACTAGTGAACATCATTATAGTAACCTACATACTAGTATACATTTAATTCATTTTTTCCCTTGTACTTAATTATATTTTATACCAATGTGTAGGAAGCAAAAATCAGCCCATCTCATAACAATACTATTTATAATAACAATACTCTATTCAATTACTACAAGCAATTGTTTGTATAGTAATCTTGTATAGTTCTAATTGATGACATAAGTGTCCAGTTTCTCTTGAATTGATGACATTAATTTACTATAATGACGCACCACACTAGGAAGTTTGTATATTGTACATGTTTTTAGTAGTAAGTCAACAACATGTTATATAAACTATTGTAAGGGTTAATAATAATATACAATAATATACAATAGTATACTATAATATACAATAATATACAATAATATAATAGTATACTATAATATACAATAATATACAATAGTATACTATAATATACAATAATGTACAATAGTATACTATAATATACAATAATATACAATAGTATACTATAATATACAATAATGTACAATAGTATACTATAATATACAATAATATACAATAGTATACTATAATATACAATAAGGTACAATAGTATACTATAATATACAATAATATACAATAGTATACTATAATATACAATAATATACAATAGTATACTATAATATACAATAATGTACAATAGTATACTATAATATACAATAATATACAATAGTATACTATAATATACAATAAGGTACAATAGTATACTATAATATACAATAATATACAATAGTATACTATAATATACAATAATATACAATAGTATACTATAATATACAATAATATACAATAGTATACTATAATATACAATAATATACAATAGTATACTATAATATACAATAACGTACAATAGTATACTATAATATACAATAATATACAATAGTATACTATAATATACAATAGTATACTATAATATACAATAATATACACAGTTCATTGACTGTTGTTTGTAGTGGATGATAGTTGATATATCCTGTTTTCATCCTGTTTTTTGGTTCTTCCCCCCTCTCTCTCTTTCTTTATCTCAGAATGCACCTCATACTATGTATGTGTTGACTGGGTCAGTCTGGAAGCATCCTTACTCTCGAGAAAAGGCTGCTTTTCCGGCAGTAAGATCATCTATCTGTTGATATAATCCATCTGATCTTTGTCTCTCTGTCTGTCCATTTGTGTATCCATTCATCCATATACCTGTCCATTTGTGTATCCATTCATCCATATATCTGTCCATTAATCTGTCCATCCACATCCTCCCTCATATTAGCGGAGAGGATTAGTACTGCAACTATAGTAATTGTCCCATTAAAAATGTATGGTTGTAATTTGAGAATGTGGTAACAGCTTCATTGTCATGTAGACAATTTTTAATCGTGATGTTGCTAGGAGCAACACTCAGAGAGAATTTTAAAAACAGGACATAGAAATAATCATATTTAACACCACATTTTGAATCATGACTACTGATTATAAATTTGTTATGGTTATCAGTCAAAAATATGAACAAGCATGTTATGTTATTGAGTTCAACTGGAATTATTGCATAAGAGATAGAGCCTTACTATCTAGCACCAGCTGCAAGTAATAAGTCTAGCTACTAGTAACACGAAATAGTTGAGGCTTCTAATGAAGATCATCAAAGAGTTAGTAATAGTCTAGTCAAATAGGGCTGTGATCTATCTAATTGGATAATTAACAGGTGGGTTTCAACATGTGATATCAGCAGACCAACTAAGAAACTGATACTAAGAAACAGATACTAGTTGAGTACTGAAAGTTATATTACATAAGAGCTATATAACTCATTTACGTTCTGATCTTACTCTAAAATTATTTGATTTTTACTATGGCGGTTTACATATAGTATCTACAACACAAATTGAATATGACAGCTGGTCATGTTGTGCAGCACTATAATAGTAGACACCTTTTTATAGTGATCTTCTCCAGTTTTGGACACATGTACAATCTAAAATTATCTCTACATCTTGAGTTTTATTATAATATATATATATATATATATATATATATATATATGTATATATATATATATATATATATATATATATATATATATATATATATATATATATATATATACATATATATATATATATATATATATTATATATATATATGATATAATCTTGGCCTAATATATTACTTAGTTTAAGAGATTTGTACTAGATATTGGTTTGTGATCAAAGTGTCCTATAAATAAAATGACTTCAACATTTACTATAAAATCTTTTGCCATTACTGCTGAGTCATCTATCCATCTGTCAAATCTTATACCATCACTGCTGACTCACCCATCTATCAATCTACCTATCATCCATTATTCATCCATCCATCCATTACTTCTCACTTTCTTTAGCCTTGGTTGAATTCAACTACTAAAGTTTGGCCTGGTAGTGGTAGAGCAAATGATGTACATGGAGATAGAAATCTTGTGACAACTTTGAATAAAGACCTTGTGCCGCCAAAATAAAATAATTAAATGACACTATTGTTTGTCAATAATAATTATAAAATATATTATATATAACTTGTTGTACAGTATTGTTTTCTATTACTAATGTTATGATTATTTTTTTGACCTGCTTAATTGGTGACTTTGTTTTTTTTGTTTAGTGAAATTTTCGTTCTTTTAGCTTGGTTACTGATTACTACATGTAGTGTAGAAATCTATTATTATTATTATTATTATTATTATTATAAGTACAATTATAATTATTATATTGATAATATCAAATAACCTGGAGTCATGTCCTAAATGTACTATAGCAAGACAAATCAAGCAGAAATTAAGTGCGCAAAATATTCCAAAAATTTATTTGCTTGCTCAAGTTATTCACTACAAACTGAAAATATAATTTTAAAGAAAATATTTGATCAATCTTGCGTGGTGTTCTATGTATCGGCGTCATAACAGAACAGACACAATGGTGCAATGTGCCAAGTATCTTTCCATGTAAAGTAATACAATACAAGACGTAACACTTTCTATACTAAATACATATTTTATGTTTACGAGATAACAACAATAATAAGATACTAAGGACTAGTTAACCTGGAGTGACCTATTCTATCTTCCCTATGATAAACAGTCTGTCACTGCTCACCTAGACAAAAAGGTTGACGTCACCAGACTACCCTCATGCTAGTGAATTGTTTTCTTAAAACCATAGCATAGATTTAAATGTTATTGCCTCTGTCTTCTCTTATAAAAAATTATTTTCACAACTACAAAACTACACGACAAATTAAGAATAAATAATTCCTAATTATTATTACTATAAAAGTGACAACAATGTTTTATTAATACAAAAAAAGTGAATTAATAATCCAAACAAAAGTAAGCAGAAAAATAAACAAAATACATGTTATATTATGAAAAGTGATCAATAAAGATATAATAATAATAATAATAATAATTGGGCAGTACCACAGACAAATTGTACCTGTTTACATCCTCAAAATTGAACATAAACCAAAAAAAATTACAGGGACATGCACAAAATTTAAAGAGGATAAAAAGTCACATGATTGTTGTAACATGATTATTATTATGTATTATGGAGATTAAATGTTGGATAAATGCAATTTTGTGAAATAATAAATTTTACTGGGTAGGCAGACCAAAAATATACATAATTATTAAAAAAATAAATATCACTATTGTGACTAAAGAAAATAATACATCGACATAATACAATTTTGACACAATGGTCACATTTTTTTACAACACACTATAAATTTTGAGGCCTTTTTGTCAAAAATAAGAGTTAATTTTTTAGTAAATTAGATATCGTGAAATTACACTTGCCTGGATCTACAGCCGTGGGAGAGATTGTTAAAGGAGGATGTTCAGGAAAACCATTACATTCCATTGTGGGTGGGGCTGAGTACGAGTAGGAGTAGGGACTACTGGGACTCGAGGGTGCTTGTTGTCCATTGGGTTGTGCAGAGGCTTGTTGATGCTGTAAATGGTAATGTTCGGGTATGTGGGTAGAGATGATTCCACTGAAAGGAGGTGGCATGCCAGGATTACCAGGAAGAGGAGATGGTTGACTGCTGAGTGGCGGGTAAGCCCAAGATGGTTGCGTAACACATTCCCCTGGTTGGTAATGGCGTAAAGGATTTAAATGTGGGGGTGGGGTAGCCATGGGAAACCCCCTATGTGCATTGGGAGGAAGGTGGGGGAACTCGTACGGGATTTCTCCCACGGGTGGCGAAGTAAATCCTCTGTTGCGTGCAAAAAATTCTTCTGTGTTGGATGGCATGCTGCCAAAAAATTTCTGGTCTGGGTAACATGAATATGCATGTAGAGGGTTCTTTGGGTCAAACCCAGTGGGCGTAATGGGTATTGGACTTGCAACAGCCATCTCTAATTTGATGCCTTGTGGGGGGAACCCATTCTCTGGAGACATGGCAGTTGGTGACGTGAGGCCATCTGCATAAGGTTTCTGAGGAAGTTGATGAAGAAAGCGATAACGTCTTCTTAAAAAGCTTCCATTTTTAAACATTTCTGCACTAGCAGGATGAAGCTTCCAAAAGTTACCTTTACCAGAGGATCCATATTCTCTTGGTACTTTGATAAAACAATCATTAAGACTAAGATTGTGTCTGATAGAATTTTGCCAGGCGGGCCAACGTTTGCGGTAGTAAGCAAATTGCTGGATAATAAAATCACATATCTCCCCTAGCGTCAGCATTTTATTTGGTGACTGTGATATTGCCATAGCAATTAATGCTATGTACGAGTAAGGTGGCTTAACATCATCTTCACGACACTCTGTTCCAGAAACAGAGGCTGCTTTCTTTCTGCTTCGAGACCGTTTTTGACTGTCAGTCTTTGCAGCCTCTTTTGATCCTTTTCCTGCAAGTTCGTTAGTTTCAGATTCTTCTTCCTTTTCTAGTCTAGGGGGAGGAGTAGTGGGAGGGATGTTGTTGCCGATAATGGGGTGAGCTGGTGTGGTGTCCATTTTATTTTTATCGTTGTTGTTATTCTGATTCATTGTAATTCTGTATGAGAGAGAGAGAGAGAGAGAGAGAGAGAGAGAGAGAGAGAGAGAGAGAGAGAGAGAGAGAGAGAGAGAGAGAGAGAGAGAGAGAGAGAGAGAGAGAGAGGGAGGGAGGGAGGGAGGGAGGGAGGGAGGGAGGGAGGGAGGGAGAGAGAGAGAGAGAGAGAGAGAGAGAGAGAGGAAGAGATTAATTAATTTGCAATTAAATTTAACGCTATTAGTACAAAGTTGGCACCAATTATAGCCAATAGGAATAATTGTCCATAAAAGACTAACTCTCGTTGTGCAGATGTCTAATTGGCTACTACCAAACTCTCTATGGCTGCAATATACGAGTTCATTGCTATTAGCGCTTAATGCAAGAAGCCTTTATTGTGCAGACAAAGAGGTGTATTGTAGTGAATTTAGTATGCAGCTGTCGTCTCTGGATAGTCAGCGATATTGTAATTGTTAGCTAAAGATATCGGTTGATAAACTGTTGAAAATAGGATCGCGAACGATTTTGCATGCAGTAAAACAGAGAAGACGTTCAAACTCCGAAATCTAATTATGCAAAACAAACAAATTAATTGTGTGTTTATTTAATTGTATAAATAAAATAACATCTATAAAAAGTACTCCATTTGTAATAAATCCAACAATAAAATAACAAACTACTTAGTAATAAAATAAAAAACAACTTAAAAATACTAACACACATCACTAATTTCGAAGGATACTAACTTATCAATTCGAATTTAAACATAATAATTTCAATGCATACAATTAAACAACAAACATTAATATTTTCTTACCTCGTTCACAAAATACTCTTGCGCAAACAGCAATAGTTACACAACTAGAACAGTAACAATTGGGTAGTATTGGCTAGCGAGAGAGAGGGAAAGAGAGATCGCTGCAGATCAAACGCAATAGAATATCAACTTGATAAAGTCCACTTCTGCAAAGTTACAAAGATTGGAAAACTTGCTTGTCCAAACTGAACGCAGTATTTGATACGAACTGCAACTTATAGCAATTTCAGAGACTGTTGACCTTGTCTTCCGGGATGATATTTATACGTAGGAGTGCTTCTTCAGTATATACAATATAACAATATTATATTATGAAGATGTTTTCTACGGCCTCTTTAGTGATGATTTAATAAACGAGGATTGTATTAATTAAATTTAATTATAGACACGTGGTATTTAAAAATTATAATTTATAGTTCAACGCTAATATTAATTTTATTACTGGATAGTTTCATTCTTAATGTAGTGATTATCAAATTAGTCTCTTTTAATGACTTATTAAAAGCGTGTATTATAATAGTTATATAATTGTTTATAATTACTTTTTATAAGTAGAACAATCATTATAATAACTTTCTAATAGCATAATTTTATTAATAATAATTTCAAATATAACTCACTCTCTTTCAAAGATTTTTGACACAACACAGAACAATTAATAAAACAATTAAATAATACGTTTGTTTTCATTATTAATATCAGTATTAGTAAAAGTAATAATTATAACAAATTTCTATAATACTTATACACTTGCTTACAAAAACATGTTACAAAAACTACATCTTCTTAATACTAGTTGTTGGTATAAACACAGCATTATATATACATCAGCTTTTGTAAGGCAAGAGGTTTTTTTGATGAGGTGTGATTCAAAGGAGTGTTTGTAGTGACAAGAAGTTATCTTAGGTCCACAATCTTTACACTGGTAGATTTGTCATACTGTATATGTTTACAGGCCTGTGTGTGTGTGTGTGTGTGTGTGTGTGTGTGTGTGTGTGTGTGTGTGTGCGTGTGAGTGTGTTATGTGTTGTGTGTGTGTGTAAGAGAGAGAGAATTTTAATAAGCTGAATTAAATAAATACAGATAGATAGTTTTCAATTCATTAATGTCAGACATCTTAAAACATTTGAGGAAATAGATCATCCTTAGAGTAATATAAAAATTATATGTACATGTACATTAAATGTAATGCATACATACGTTACATGTAATGTACACATGCATTAAATGTACATTACATGTAATGCACACATGCATTAAATGTACATTACATGTAATGCACACATACATTACATGTAATGTACACATACATTACATGTAATGTACACATGCATTACATGTAATGTACACATATATTACATGTACATGCACATGTAATATACCCAGTATGTGTACTTTTGACTTTCTAGATAAGAAGATCACTACCAACTATGAATATGTTTATCATATTATATCTAGTCTATTAGATATATAATACACTAAATAATACATTTTCTACTTTAAATACTCAACAGCTGTGCCCAAACTTTATGTCTGCGATATTCACGAGGGGGAATGATGACAAGGCATGGGATGGACTCCACAAAATAGGGCAGGAAATATTGACCGCTAGTGGTAGATAAGAGATAGATAGCAGGGATGGATTTGGATAAACAGATCTATAGCAGGCTTCATTGGGTCAGTATATCAATTGAGCATGACGCCAACAAGTGGCGGTGCTGTATTGATGGTAAGACACCTTCACCAGGTGCTAAATATAGCTCTTTTGCATAATGTGTTTTGGCCATACATTGAATGGTATCTTACTGGAACCATTACATACTGGTTAATATGTACTTAATTGTTTGTGTCTAGAAGACTCAGAGTGGGTAGGTCCCTGAACAAATTAAATCAATTTTAATTGGACACTTTAACTGTCTGCCACAGTAAAGGCAGGCTCTCTCCACCTCTTGTCTTAACAGATCCTTAAAAGCATCACCCAAATCACTAAGAACTCTTACTAGAAATGACATTCATATTTTATGTACTAATTACACAGCAATAATTAAAAACCAACTGTATGTCATCCTCTCTATAAATTTGTTTGTCATTTCTTTACCTATTGGGTCAATCCATCCTATAACCATCCATCTCTCCATCTATCTACTCATCCATATATCCAGTTATCCAATAGACTACATCATTCCTGTTATAACAATAATTATGTTAAATAGAATTACACTTCACACAATCACATACTAAATTATATGATACTATATACACTCAACAACACAAGTACATGAGGGGGAGTTAACAACTACAACCTGCTTGTCGCTATGACAACCTGGGAACGTGCATGCTTGACAGATAATGGTCTGACCCTAAAAGTACATCCATTATGGATAAAGTTTTATGCCTCATTCATCCATTTCTAGACGGAACATGTATCCATTCTGCAGCCATAAAATTGTTATTAATAATTTTAATGTAACACTTGTATACATGGTTGCTATGGTTACAGTTACATAATCTTTTGTAAGAAGGAAAGGAAATTGACTTTCAAGTATCAAATTTCAGCCTCTAGCTATAACACACAGAGAGATATCTCAATGGTAAACAAGAATGACTTGAGTACTACATATTAAGTTATTCACAGTTATCATAGAAGACAATGAGGTTACCTCGTAGAGTGGAGGCTCCTTTGGATGAGTATGAAAACCTTTTCCACTGCATTTAGTAATGAAGTTTAAACCATGAGGTTGTGTTAATGTATATATACCAACCCTTGATAAAGAGAGAGAGAGAGAGAGACAGAGAGAGAGACAAATAGAGAGACAGAGAGAGAGAGACAGAGAGAGAGAGAGAGACAGAGAGACAGAGAGAGACAGAGAGAGAGAGAAACAGAGAAACAGAGAGAGAGACAGATAGAGAGAGAGAGAGAGAGAGAGAGACTCATAATTAAGTTAACAATCAAATTATAAAAAAAAACAATCTAATAATAAGTTTTTACTAAAAAGTTAGAGATCAAATACTAAACCATTATATTGTTATCATAGTGACCTATTACAGACCAGCTATGACATATTCCAAGAATACCACTATGACAGACCACTCTTTTCCTTACAAAGCAAGTTTGTATAATACCATACTTTCCTTACTCTAATATTGTGACAAGAAATTCCAGAACATTTGTACTTGTGGCCATTTAAAAGGTCTACAAATTTTCGATTGTTAATAATTGATTGATTATAGTTTGATAAATGAATGAGATGATAGATGGATGGATGAATTAAGAGACGAGTAGTCAATGGCAAGGATATCAAATAGTTAGGCGATGTGGTTACAGAGGCCACATAATAATATAAAGGAGACACTTTGACAGACCCTATGACAATAACTGAGTTAGTGGTTAATTAAAGGAATAATTAATTTATGTTCACATAATATAAAAATACATTTGATTTTATTGTTACTTTTTACAGCAAAAAAAATCAGTTTTACTGACTCTAAATATTACATTATAGATAGGACTATGTTAAGTGTGATAGCATAGTACTCTACCAAATTATTAAGTCAGTAAGTAGTTATAAAAACTCACTATTAGTTATCATATAAAAACAGATCATCTTTGTAATACCTGAATATTCAGCCTGAGGCCATTGTATGTCACCCAAAGTACTTACAATAGTAAAGCATTAAAAAGCCCCCACTGAGTATAGGAATACTGGGAAAGGGCAGGTCTGTGCTGGCCTAAGACTGTCATTATTCAGGGAGTGGATGGAAGGGGAGAGTCTTGAGGGCAGCAGAGGCAAGGCAGTCTAAGAGTAACTAATGAGAAGCACATATAAAGAGGGGGTGCTCTCAAGAGGTTCAGTTATTTCTTGTTAAAAAGGCTATGTAAACATAATAAATATTCCTTGTTATTTTTATATATTGAGTATTAGTAGATTAAAATAAGAACATGAAGTGTGTGTATATAAGTTATTTCTTGAACAAACCAGGACAGGGGATACATTGAAGTATTGTTGATGTAAGAAATAGGTAACTTATAAAAGCAACCATTAAAACAAGTAGTTATAATAAAAACAGAGGAAAGAAAATAATTCAAGTAATTCATTGCAATAAAAGTGTAGATAATTTATGATAATCCAATAATCCATCATTAACAAACGACATAACGATATCTACATCTTTAAATATTGTTTTGAAATAACAAAACAGCAATATCACTTGTAAAAATAACATTAAATGGTTTCAAATCAAGGCCTTAATCTCTGCTGTTTTTTCCCAGAATATGTATATCTCTATAAAACAGGATGAAACATGGACCAGTGCCATCCAAGAATGACCAATAACCTTATTTGGTCGTAAGTTATTTAAACCAATATGGTTCTAGCGTAATCGTGTGACTGATAGATAATGCGTTGGATTGTATGTGTAGTACAAATATGTGTAGTGATATTATAATATATTTACTAGAGTATAATACTCTGAGATATAGTTAACAGATGAATGGATGGATGGACAGATAGGAGAATGAATGGATACACCACAGTTGATTTCTGGTGATCACAATAATTAAATTCTTAACCTCATATCTAATCATAATAGTAAATGTACATATACAAATATAATGACATCATCAAAGAATACAGCTATACATTAATACACCTGCTAAATCAATACTACATAACATCTGGGTTAGGGGTTGGATTAGGCAACCTTAAAGAATAGTTGTAGGTCACCTTGGAAGCATGGCTATTTACCACAGGCACCAGAATATTGTCTGATATAATTGTGGCTGGTATATTGTTATATTATTAAAAAAATTAAGAAGTAAGTGGACCTGTAATTTATAATGATTCAAGGGTTAAATCTTAGTAACAGAATTGGCAAGAAAGAAGGAATTTGCCGCTTATCGATAACTCTAAAATGTGTGACATAATTTATAGTGTTTATATATTATATTAATATGTAAAATTCTTTGTTAATTTGTTTGATACTTGTTTATTCATATAAGTTTATCACTTAATATATTCTTCCGTCTGTCCGTCCACATTCCATAGGAACATGTGAGTATTGCATGTACATCTACTCCATATAAGGCATGTACATCTACTCCATATAAGGCATGTACATCTACTCCATAAATACTTAGAGTATAGGCAGATGGTTGACAGAGTTGTAATGGTATAGTACAACCATATTCATAACTTGTCAAGAGTGTAGGGAGTACTATCGTCAGATAGTATTCAATGGTATTATATCGTGTTAGTTTAGACAGTATGACTGGAAATGTAGTGCCAATGTGATGAGGTATGTTGATAAAGAACTAACTGAGTGACGATAGACTAACATTTGATGAGTAAGAGAATAATAGAGTCATAGTGAAACTATCTCTGTGTGTGTGTGTGTCTCTGTCTCTCTCTTTCTCTGTCTGTCTGTCTGTCTGTCTCTCTCTCTCTCTCTTAGGCTAAAATAGCTTCATTACATTCAGCAGTGGTCGTTTTTCTGACAAGTTATATAATACATTATGTGATCAAAGTAGTGCTTCATACAGCTGGCTAGCTACATGGTGGTCTGTACTACTATAGAGGCTACGTTACACCATAGTAATGTCCCTCTTTGTCTATCTCTGTCTCTCTCTAATAAGTCATACTATAAAAGAAAGTATGCATAATAAAAATAATAAGATATCAAGTTAACATAGGTGGTTTCAGAGTGTACTATAACTAAGGGTCATAAAGTTCTTTTGCTAAGCAACAACATTACCATGGCAACAATCAATAAAGGAAGTAAAAAAGGTCAACAAATCACTATGTACAAATTGAATTAGTGTCATATTTCTAAAAAAATGCATTGTGATGATGGATTAACAAGTTAATATGAATAATTCCACAAATATTCATCCATACGTTCAAGTATATGTCCATTGGACTACTTAACTGCCAATAATCTGTCCATTTATCATTTGTTAAGTTTATCTATATATCCATTCATCAATATAATTGAGTTAACTCGTATGGTATAGTTGGAATATAACAAATTATATCGTACTACTTGTCATAGTTCAGCTAATTATTGTTAGTGTACTACATACTACATTTCCCAGAGTGAAGGAAGGGATATAATTATATTAATAAACATAATATGCTTGATAGTACATATCAAATGTTTGTAGTATGTATAAAATGCATGTACAACATAATAATTTTAATTTGTAAATATTCGATGTATATAATAATATAATGGACAGATAAATAAATAGCATTGATGGATACGAGGATGGTTATATGGATGTATGGTCATGTGACTGTATGGATAGATGAATGGATGGATGGACATATATATTATACTATGGATAGATGAATGGATGGATGGTCATGTGACTGTATGGATAGATGAATGGATGTGTGGACATATATATTATAATATGGATAGATGAATGGATGGATGGTCATGTGACTGTATGGATAGATGAATGGATGTATGGACATATATATTATACTATGGATAGATGAATGGATGGATGGTCATGTGACTAAATGGATATTAATATGCACACATTCCAAGTGATACTTGTACATGAAACCTGAGGACCTACATTAATACTAACACTATCAGTGACAGGTTATCACTTGTCTAAACACATTAAATCTTACCACATCAGTTCAATGTACAATGTTAGTTTATTCTATATTATAGTTTATAAAAGAGAGAGCGTTTGGTGACCACCTTTTTATAGTTTGCTTATAAACTGTTTACAGAGACTCAGTTCACAGTTACTTCATGCAAGGATCAGTCAGTTTATTTAAAAGACAAAGTTTTGATGACTCTGTTCTCCCTAGCTTGTTATCATTGTGTGGAGTCACTCTAGCACATGAAATCTTAAATTTTAAGATTTCATGTGTTGTATAAAAAACAATGTTCTAGACTAAACAGGATGACAATTTACTACAGGTGGTTAATGACACTAATAAATAAAAAAGCTACTAAAATCATTTTTATAAACCCACTATATCTTTCTATATCATCCTCAACTCCTTGATGAAATTATAAAATTGGTAAAGAGTAATAAGAAAAATCCTTCCAATGAGAAAATGAATTGTTTACAAAGAAATCTTGTTTTCCTAAGAGTATGATGATGTAAGGAATAGTGAACACGCTTTTTGATACCCATGGCAACTAACTACAGCTCATTAGCTAAGAATTTTTGTGAGTAATGTATTAAATTATGAATTGAATGGGCACAGTGTAAAATAGTTGAGTAAATGAATGGTTATACAAATAGACAAATATTTAAGGGAATGGATGGACATATGGTTGAATGGATTAATGGATAGAGCAATGGACAAACACAGGTCTAACAGATGGATGAATGGACAATAAAATATGGATGAATGGACAAACACAAGTTCAATAAATGCATCAATGGACAAATGGATTTTGGATGAATGGATTAACACAAGTTCAATAAATGGATGAATGAACAATGGATTATGGATGAATGGATTAACATATAAATGAATGGACAAACACATCAACAAATTTATTAAAATATACAGATGGGTGATCACGGTATTTAACAAATTGAATTTAATATTGTGGTTGATTAATCTGAGTAATTTAGCACACTGATAAATATCCCATCGTCAATGACACAAAAAGCGATAATAGTATTATTAATTGACATTAGAACATGTGTAGTTTTTATAGTTAACATAGTTGTAGTTACTTTATATATAAACTTGTGTAGGTCCCTTATATATAATGCATATATGTGGCTTGGAATAACCACTATGCTCTCTCTCTCTCTTTCCCTCTTCGTGTGTGTGTGAGATTATTCTAATGAACACATGCACTATTTACCATTGAAGTGGGGTTAGCTGTTGTCAATAGGACTTCATAAAATTTCATAAAAAAACCTAAAGAGTCTGGAGCCCTTACATTGAGACATACTGGAGCCAGTCTATCCTTTGGCCTCTAACACAGTTCATTAACTACATCACCACATCAGAACTACATCTCTTTATAACCTCCTCCCTAGCTTAGTACTGGTTGCTAGGGCAACTCCCTCCAGTCTCAAATTACTACAAAACACACACATGTGTGCAGATATGTATAAAATTACATAATATAGATAGCAACAGAATAAAAGAATAAACTCTTTGTTTCAGTAGCATCTGTGTGGGCATAAAGGAGAATGAGGCTAGATAGTAGAGGGATTAAATATCACTGTTATGGTAAGTCATAGGGTATAAAGGAGTGAGCTATACAAGCAGTCACTGTAACTGTTTATAAAGACACAATTTTTTAGTACAGCTGCAAAAATGACCACCTTGAAACAAGAAACAATGCTGATGTTAAAAGGTATCAATTATGTTGACCTTATGCCACATCTACTTCATTAAAAGCTTTAATAGTATATAAAGTGAAATTATCTAATATTGGACATTATATGATCTTGGGAACCACTAATATAGAGGTGTCCTCAGGTTATATAATACACTAAGGTATTAGTATGGGACTAGAACGAAGTGTCCTCAATTTTGAGGTTGTATAATACACTAAAGTATTAGTATGGAACTAGAACAAGTGTCCTCAATATAGAGGTTGTAAAATACACTAAAGTATTAGTATGGGACTAGAACAAGTGTCCTCAATATAGAGGTTGTATAATACACTAAAGTATTAGTATGGGACTAGAACAAGTGTCCTTAAGTCTGTATGTCCACAATGAGTGAGGTTCCAATCATTAGTCTAAGCTTTTAAATCTTTTTATACTCTGAGTGAATTTACACTTCTTAGCTCAGACATCTAAGGCAAAACCACACTCATGTAATAAACCCTACCAGCACAATTTGTTAAAGGGATAATATCATTTCAGACAACACATGTACAAATAGTAGTACATGTATAGATTTACATGTACATATACATGCATGTATACTATTAATTGGAGCTAAAGAGTAGCCTACAGCTGTTTAAACCACAAGCTAAGTCATACATTTTGAAAGAGCCAGTGTTATCCCTGTCACCTCCTACTACAGCAGGTTATCTTCAATGCTAAGGGATTGGCTCCTCCTTTTGTAGAGTAAATCTTATTTTAGTGTTATCAGTAACATGTATAGACCAGTATCTTACATGGGCTTGTACGAGCTTGTAGTAAAGCTTTTGTCAACTAAAAGTTAGTGTATTATAGTGTATAAAAGTATTGATGACACCTGTACATGTAGAATGCTTACTACTGGATCCTATGATAACGAATTGTGTGCTTAGTACAGTGAGCTAGGATAGCTACCATTAGTAAGCTCTAGACTCAACACTTACCACAGTGACCTAGGATAGCTACCATTAGTAAGCTCTAGTCTAGTTACTTACCACAGTGACTTAGGATAGCTACCTTTAGTAAGCTCTAGACTAGTAAACATCAGTACTTACCACAGTGACCTAGGATAGCTACCATTAGTAAGTTGTAGACTAGTAAACATCAGTACTTACCACAATGACCTAGGATAGTAAGCTGTAGACTAGTAACTTACCACAGTAACCAACACTGTTAGTAAACTACTAACAAACATTCAATAACAAATTCTTCTACTCATTCCAGACACCCACATCCAGTAAATGGCAAGTAGAGACATGTCATAGGACAAACACACGAATTTGTTTTCACCATTATGTATACAATCATTTACTGGTTTACACAGTACGTCCCTTTTACTACATTTACTAAATATTTACCAAATATATCAAACTACTAGCATGGAATCTATTTAAATAGAATTATCTCTGTTCTTTTGTAAGCTGTGAGTTAAAGTGTTAACATACTTGTTTACATGAATCAATCATTGATTCATAGTATGTAAATCAATTAATGGTAACTATCCTAGGTCAGTGTGGTAAGTATTGATGTTTACTAGTCTAGAGCTTACTAATGGTAGCTATCCTAGGTCACTGTGGTAAGTATTGATGTTCACTAGTCTAGAGCTTACTAATGGTAGCTATCCTAGGTCACTGTGGTAAGTATTGATGTTTACTAGTCTACAACTTACTAATGGTAGCTATCCTAGGTCACTGTGTAAGTACTAATGGTTACCAGTTCTAATGGTAACTAAGTAAAGCTCTATACTAATGCTACCATACAACTGATCCACATACCATTACTAGTTTCTTATCACTACTCTAAAGGTCTGACCTTATAGTGGAGTGACCACACAAGTGCTAGACAAACCTTAGATTTGTATTATCAGATAGCAAATCATTCCATTTGTCTATTAATTGTTTCATACTTATTGCGCCATCCAAATCAGTACTATTTAGTTCATCTGCACCTCTATAGGTTATTTACTAGGCCAGCCAGCCTGTCTGTCCATTTACTATTCCATTTGTCCATTCCATTTACCATTTACCAGCCTGTCTGTCCATTTACTATTCCATTTGTCCATTCCATTTACCAGCCTGTCTGTCCATTTACTATTCCATTTGTCCATTCCATTTACCAGCCTGTCTGTCCATTTACTATTCCATTTGTCCATTCCATTTACCATTTACCAGCCTGTCTGTCCATTTACTATTCCATTTGTCCATTCCATTAACCAGCCTGTCTGTCCATTTACCATTCCATCAGTCCATTCCATTAACCAGCCTGTCTGTCCATTTACTATTCCATTTGTCCATTCCATTAACCAGCCTGTCTGTCCATTTACTATTCCATTTGTCCATTCCATTAACCAGCCTGTCTGTCCATTTACCATTCCATCAGTCCATTCCATTAACCAGCCTGTCTGTCCATTTACTATTCCATTTGTCCATTCCATTAACCAGCCTGTCTGTCCATTTACTATTCCATTTGTCCATTCCATTTACCAGCCTGTCTGTCCATTTACCATTCCATCAGTCCATTCCATTTACCAGCCTGTCTGTCCATTTACCATTCCATTTGTCCATTCCATTAACCACCCTGTCTGTCCATTTACTTATCCATCCATCCATTTCATCAACACTCACTGGTTATATCGTGGTGCACAAACAATAGCAATGGCTTCCTCTAGCATCAGTTGATAGGAACAGTGAGTATGAAGGTCAACGCTAGACATAAAACTAGTCTGAGAAGGATGAGTCTATAAAGAGACAAAAATTATGTAATATTATTATTGGAAGCCACTAATTCCATCATAAATATTATTTTAATAACATATACTCTTATCCAAACTAATTTAGTACAAATATTATTGTTATGTTTGTACTAAACACACCATCACTGTATTACTCTGTGACTGCCTGGTAAGGAGAAAGATAGACTAGATTCCATAAAGATTTAGATACATAGGATTGAGACTTTAGATATATGGGATTGGGACTTTATATACATGGGATTGAGCTTTTGGATATATAGGATTGTGACTTGGGATTGAGACTTTAGATATATGGGATTGGGTTATATACATGGGATTGGGACTTTATATACATGGGATTGAGCTTTTGGATATATAGGATTGTGACTTGGGAATGAGATTTAGATATATGGGATTGGGACTTTATATACATGGGATTGAGCTTTTGGATATATAGGATTGTGACTTGGGATTGAGATTTAGATACATGCACATGGGACTGAGACTAGATACATGTACATGGGACTGAGACTAGATACATGTACATGGGACCGAGACTAGATACATGTACATGGGACTGAGACTAGATACAAAGTGATAAGACTTATTGCCCTTAAGAGTACAGCATTAGGTTATAGACCAGAATAATAACACAGACAGACAGACAGAGTTGTTTATACAACTGTTTAAAGTATAACAAAACAATGTTTTGTTTTGATATAGTCCACTTAAACAATACATTTAGTAATCTAAGACTGTCACTTTTAAAATACAATATTTATCAATATATCAGCTGCATATGTGAACCAGCCCTAGTGTCCAAGTTCAAAGGACTTCCACAGTACAGGTGGACTATGTTCCAATGAGATAACAGTCTATATAAGATACTTCTAAGGAACATAGACTTTGAGATCATGAGAGTACGCATTAACAATAATTAAATATCTAGACAAAAGAGATGTCATTCACAGGAATTGTGAGACTTGATAAGAATGTTCATGTTATTTCAATACATGATCTCAAATTGCAGATCTTAAAAATATCCTGAAACAATCAACTAGATAGCCTTTCATGAAGATAATGTTACAGAGCTATTGTTCTGTTTTATAAGTTGCATAACAAGTTTTTGAAACGAGAATTAGGGTTTATAGTTTGTTTAGAAGGGGCGGTTTCCATGGATAGCATATCATTTGAAGTCTATCCCTCAAGTTTATTTAATTAGTTTATCAAAGACACTGAAATCTTCTCAGTTAGTTTCAAATGATTTTGGATGCCAATTTTTATAAGATAATGTTTACTTATTGTAATAACATTATGTTAATAAATTTTACTAAAATCAATGATAATTTGATTAACCTATCAATTAATTTATCCATCCATCCATTCATTCATCTATCCATCCATCCATTTATTCATCTATCCATCCATCCATCCATCCATCCATTTATTCATTAATCCATCCATCCATTCATTCATCCATCCATTTATTCATCCAACCATCCATTCATCCATCCATTCATCCATCCATCCATCCATCCATTTATTCATCAATCCATTCATCCATCCATCCATCCATCCATTCATCCGCCCATTCATCCATCCATCCATCCATTCATCTATCCATTCATCCAACCATTTATTCATCAATCCATCCATCCATCCATCCATTTATTCATCAATCCATCCATTCATCAATCCATCCATCTCTCCTTTTGCCCTGTCCTATACAAAGCCATATAAACTGATGCCACAAGTAATCAATCTTACAGTTTACTCAGTCAATTTTAAGGGAAACTACCAGAATAATACCCTATATACTAGAAAGGTCAGGTGGCCAGTGCTACAAGGAAACTAAGAACAATAAAATAATTACTACTTGGTTCCCAGCTACTACAATATTGATATAATAAGTGCCTTGTTTCATTTTCAGAACATACCACACAGACAATTGGGGCCTATAAATAATAGTGTCTGAGTTAAGTGAGTTATCATTCATCCATTAGTATTTCAAATGGATGAATAGATGGACATACAAAATGGTTAACTGTTTTCTTAGGTACCATTTAGCTTGTCCAAAAAGAGAAGGGTTTAGCTTAATAGACTAATGGATAAATGAACAGATGGATGGATGAATGGATACAGTAATGTCTCTTCCTTTTCCTAGTAACATCCAAGAGTATGCATCAGTTGATATAGTGTTACTAAAGATAATAGATTTAACTGTCAGGAACTATGCATGTAGGATGTAATGTTTATTTTGTAGCAAGCATCTGCAATCAGGAATAGAGCAATGCATTTAACACCCACTAGGTTTTCACGATCATTAGTCTTAAAATATTTTAATTGGTTGCTTAGCAATGATTTTGAATTGACTCGGAACTAATAGACTATCATGTTTTAAAGTCTTGTAGGAATGCAGATAAAATAGTGCATAGAACTATATGGTCTCCATTGTTGTTTTACCCTCTCTTGTGCCACTCTATATCTCCCTTTCTCTTTCTCTTATATTATTATCATTTATGAGGGAGGACATAGGAACATATGTCATTATCAATACATGTTATATTACACATGTAAAACTACATGACCACTTACCACTAATGCTATAATGTATATGTTTATATGTTTAGTGTGTGTGTGTGTGTGTGTGAGAAAAAGGATGTACATCGTAAGATGCTCACACACACACACACACACAAATACATGTACAATACATGAAATTAATACTATGGTTTAGCTGAAGTGATGAATCAAGTTTGGATAACGTCATCGATGTGTTTAAATGGAGCATAATGAATGACGTTACACAGTCTACAACTGCCTGGTCTTATAAGGACTACAGTTTGTATTGTTCAGATGTAAGTCATTCAAAATGATGTGTTGGTGTGTAGGAGAACGCATTCCAACTTTGTTACCAATGAGTAGTATGAAGATGACCTCCCAGATAAGGAAACTGGTTAAACGTGTTTTTTAAACCTGTTTATAGAAACATGTGACAGTGGTAATGTATGGTCCATACTAATATAATACATCGTCTTGTTACATACCAATGGTGGACAAGAGGATTAGTAATAATAGTTAATACACCTCTGTTATTAGAAATGACACTCTATATTGAGAACACCTCTATACTGAGGACACTTGTTCTAGTCCCATACTAATACTTTAGTGTATTATACAACCTCTATATTGAGGACACTTGCCCATACTAATACTTTAGTGTATTATACAACCTCTATATTGAGGACACTTGTTCTAGTCCCATACTAATACTTTAGTGTATTATACAACCTCTATATTGAGGACACTTGCCCATACTAATACTTTAGTGTATTATACAACCTCTATATTGAGGACACTTGCCCATACTAATACTTTAGTGTATTATACAACCTCTATATTGAGGACACTTGTTCTAGTCCCATACTAATACTTTAGTGTATTATACAACCTCTATATTGAGGACACTTGTTCTAGTCCCATACTAATACTTTAGTGTATTATACAACCTCTATATTGAGGACACTTGCCCATACTAATATTTTAGTGTATTATACAACCTCTATATTGAGGACACTTGTTCTAGTCCCATATTAATACTTTAGTGTATCATTATTTAACCTCTGCACTAAGGAAAGAGGTCCCAAAGGAAAGAGGATACCATAATGCTGTATAAACAATTCCTGCTATAAAAACCTCACAAGTTACATTCAGTGTAATAATGACTTCTTTATAAATTCACTTCCCAAGTATTATTACCACAGACAATTAACATGAGTCATAACAATAACAAGTAAGAAATACCTCTCCATGGAGGATAGTCCCATACTAATACTTTAGTGTATTATACAACCTCTATATTGAGGACACTTGTTCTAGTCCCATACTAATACTTTAGTGTATTATACAACCTCTATATTGAGGACACTTGTTCTAGTCCCATACTAATACTTTAGTGTATTATACAACCTCTATATTGAGGACACTTGTTCTAGTCCCATACTAATACTTTAGTGTATTATACAACCTCTATATTGAGGACACTTGCCCATACTAATACTTTAGTGTATTATACAACCTCTATATTGAGGACACTTGTTCTAGTCCCATACTAATACTTTAGTGTATTATACAACCTCTATATTGAGGACACTTGTTCTAGTTCCATACTAATACTTTAGTGTATTATACAACCTCTATATTGAGGACACTTGTTCTAGTCCCATACTAATACTTTAGTGTATTATACAACCTCTATATTGAGGACACTTGTTCTAGTCCCATACTAATACTTTAGTGTATTATACAACCTTTACATTGAGTACACTTGTTCTAGTCACATACTAATACTTTAGTGTATTATACAACCTCTATATTATGGACACCTCTATATTAAGGACACCTGAGGACACCCTCCTATACAAAGGATAATTTCTATAGTCCTAAAGTATCTGCTATGAAGAGGTTCAAATGTAAATTAGAAACACAAAATTGAAAGAAGAATAGAAACCAAGGTCAGAACAAGAATACATCAATCACTACTACCTCCTTCAGTACAACAACCTCTTAACCACACAGCATTATATGTACATGCTACATATATCAAAAAAGATCATATTAAGATCAAATACATATCATATAGACTGTATACACATATTGCCAATATTAACACAATATCTAAATTAACCCACTCAACATTACTTACATTAAATACCAAAGTACATATGTAATTACTTAATTTAAATGGATATTTTGATAAAGACACTTTGACAAACAATATCATGAGTGGTATCTATGTTGCGGTTTCTTGTCGATCTTTAGCTCACCTACACATTACAATATCCATCCATCCGTCCATCTATCCATTTATTATTATAACAACAAGTTTATTCATTCTTTCCATCATGTAATGTTACCATGACAACATACATGAATCCATCCAAGTTGAATGAGGTCGTGTTTATCTTGAACATCAAAAAGTTCTTCTTCATTAAGTGTCTCGCAGGAATCTGACTTTCCTCTTTGTTTTGGTACAATAATGTACGTAATAGACAGTTTGTTTTGTGCCTATAGATAAAAGGATTGATGAATAGATAGATGGATGGATTGACAGATGGATATATATCAAGGAGAATCTGCCTTACCAATTTCCCGGCTAAGATACCACAAGTCTCTACATCTCGTCGTGTATTACCAGACGCCAACTGTTGAAATCGACTAACAGTATCTCCAGGAATAATGACAGGTCGTATTCCCTCCAAACCACCTATAAAGTACAATATACTAGAATATACTAGAATTTACTGGAGATATAACAGTGCACACATATTAGTAAAACATTATATTAGAGTAATTAAACCTTCACATTATCAATTACATCCCATATAAACTAGGCACAAGTTACAATCTATTGTTTACTTTAAATAACTAATGTAGAGTGAAATTCCTATGAAGGTATCAATTACAAGAATAAAGCCTCAGGACATTATTATGATCATGTATACTCATGTGCATGCACATATAAACTTGTATTACAAGCAGTTACATAATATATTATGAGAAAAAATGTTCTAAATCCATGAGGCAATTAATTAATTAAAACATAATTTTTATATCGTCATGGTAACCTAGTAGAATGTGCATGTGGGGTATTGGTTACATGTTTACATGTACATGTAGTAAAAACATGATGTTTATTGCTGTATACCTATGTTATCACATTGGTATTAGCAACTAATTAATTGTAGTGTGTAGATAACTGTATGTATTAAGAATTGGATTAATGGATGGATGGATTAATAGGTAGATGGATTAATGGATAGATGGATGAATGGGTGGAAAGATTAATGGATAGATGGATAAATGGGTGGAAAGATTAATGGATGAATGGATGGATGGATGGATTAATAGGTAGATGGATTAATGGATAGATGGATGAATGGGTGGATGGATTAATAGGTAGAGGGATTAACGGATGGATGAATGGATAAATGGATTAATGGATGGCTAGATGATTGAATGGACAGACAACTACATGTGTACTTACCTAAACTTGTTAATACATGAGGTTTTAGGTCTCGATTAATAGGAGGGGTTTTAACTACGGCAGAAGAGGGAGGTGGGGGTTGAGCCACAGTGGGTGGAGCTGGATAGGGTTGGTAAGATGGTACATTATTATGAGGGATTTGAGACGGGGGTTGAATAGGATGCGGGTTCTGATAATAGGCAGGGGCTCCCCAATTAGGTGTGAAAGGAACAGGACCCGGTGTAGAATAAGTTGGGGGAGGTTGATACATAGGGGTGGGGCCAGGAGGCATCATAGACGGATTGTAATTAGGTTGGATTGGGTGTGGGTGATAAGAGGGTGGGGCCTGGTAGCCACCTGATGGTGGTGGTTGGTATGGTAATGGCCCAGCTGTTGGTAAATTGACAGGAGGAGCTGATGTTTGACCAGGTATGGATGCAATTGGTTGGGGACCTGTTGACGAAAACTGAAATGTGCCGGGCAATACTTTACTAAGATTAGCATCTGTAGCCGTCAAACTAACATGGCCTGTGGGTTCTGATGTGGAGACAACCTGAGATGAGGGTGTAGATACCGCCTCTGATGTTGCCATGGGAACAGCATTTGATGTGGGTGTTTCCTCTCTTTCGTATTCTTCTTCATCGTCATATAAGTATGGTTGATTGTTCGATAGAAGTAACATATCATCACGTGCAGTCCAGCTGTCCTCAGGATAACCACCTTCCTCACTTTCTTGCATCTCCACATCTTCAATATTTATTGTAGGTGAGTTCATTGGCTGATCCCCGGTCCCAGGTTGATTCTCAGGCGGTTGGGTCTCAGACATATGAGGGTGTGGTTCATAAGTAGTTGAGTCTGATGCAACAAATCCAGTAGTGGGTGTGGTAAACGACACAGGTTTCTCGAGGGTGGGTGTGGCATTAGCTGGAAAAAAGAGTAGTTATTAAAATGTGCATATGTTAAACTTACCAGCTAGAAAAGCTTCAAGTTGATCAGTTTTTACTTTGTCTATTCTTTCTTGCTCTTCTTTAAATTTTCTCTTTGCTTCTTCCTGCTCTGCAATCTGAAATAGCAAAAATGGTAAGTACTGATGTTTACTAGTCTAGAGCTAGTAGTTATCCTAGGTCACTGTCGTAAGAACTGATGTTTACTAGTCTAGAGCTTACTAATGGTAGCTATCCTAGGTCACTGTGGGTAAGTACTGATGTTTACTAGTCTAGAGTTTACTAATGGTAGCTATCCTAGGTCACTGTGGGTAAGTATTGATGTTTACTAGTCTAGAGTTTACTAATGGTAGCTATACTAAGTGGTAATGTTCTGTAGTCTATAAAAATTAAACACTAAACATTAAATATTAAACATTACTTCAGTTTCTTTTTGTCTACAATATTCTTCCTTTTCTTCTTCATACTTCTCTTTCATTTTGTTCTTAAGTTCTAACGCTCGATCAAATGATGGTTTTAATAGTTTTTTAACTCTTGATTTATCACTAGCAGGAGCTTTTGCCCATCCAGGATGTTTAGGTAACTTCTCAACAAAAAGTCTACGAACAGTGACATCATTATTGAATGATATATATCACATTGATATAATGGTTAATGGATGACATTGATATAACGGTTAATGGATGACATTGATATAATGGTTAACGGATGACATTGATATAATGGTTAACGGATGACATTGATATAATGGTTAATGGATGACATTGATACAATGGTTAATGGATGACATTGATATAATGGTTAACAGATGACATTGATATAATGGTTTATGGATGACATTGATATAACGATTAATGGATGACATTGATATAATGGTTAATGGATGACATTGATATAATGGTTAACAGATGACATTGATATAATGGTTTATGGATGACATTGATATAATGGTTAGTGGATGGCATGGTTAACGAATGACATTGATATAATGGTTTATGGATGACATTGATATAATGGTTAACGGATGACATTGATACAATGGTTAATGGATGACATTGATATAATGGTTAACAGATGACATTGATATAATGGTTAACGGATGACATTGATATAATGGTTTATGGATGACATTGATATAATGGTTAATGGATGACATTGATATAATGATTAATGGATGACATTGATATAATGGTTAACAGATGACATTGATATAATGATTAATGGATGACATTGATATAAATGGTTAACGGATGACATTGATATAATGGTTTATGGATGACATTGATATAATGGTTAATGGATGACATTGATATAATGGTTAACGGATGACATTGATATAATGGTTTGAATAATGGTTAATGGATGACATTGATATAATGGTTAACGGATGACATTGATATAATGGTTTATGGATGACATTGATATAATGATTAATGGATGACATTGATATAATGGTTAACAGATGACATTGATATAATGGTTAACAGATGACATTGATATAATGGTTTATGGATGACATTGATATAATGGTTAACGGATGACATTGATATAATGGTTTATGGATGACATTGATATAATGGTTAACGGATGACATTGATATAATGATGACATTGATATAATGGTTAATGGATAACATTGATATAATGGTTAACGGATGACATTGATATGTCATCCATTAACTATTATGCTAATGTCTTCCATTATACCAATGTCATAATTACCAATAACAACGGTCTATATTAAATACTCACGTTGCAAACTTATTATATAAAATAAATGCTTGTTCCCATTGTCCTTCAGCATAATATGTCTTTGCCTAGCAACAGAAACAATTAACATTAACATTAAAAGCCACACCTACTTACCATTCTTTCCATTTGAGGCCCACTACGAAGATATCTCTGTATAGGTACTTCATAATCAACTATTACTGAACTTCCAATCTCACTGAGTGCCCTCAACCGACCAGCAGGATCCAATATTGAGTCCCTCTTAGACACACTAGCTTCAACTGACATTATTTCCTTTTAAGGAAATAATAAAAGATCCAAGCTTATTCAGAATTCAAATTGGTTGATTCTTGAATAAATTAAGACTCGATAGAGTTTAAATAAAAGACTTTCAGTTTTGGTATCACTTCAGAAACAATTGTTTAGTAAGTCATCACAGGGTTAAAAAGTAAAAGTCACATGTGTGATTAAATCTACGGAAGTATACGGAAATAAACAGCAAAGATAATAACTTACGAAAAATAACAAATTAATATTAAACAAATTTTACTATTAACATTACAAATATTATTATGTCATATAGTTTTAGTATACATGTTCTTCATTTTCTTCAGGAATAGAACCTCTCTTATGTTTAAGCGACTCAAACCCCCACGTCTCATCAAAATCTTCCTCATTGACAGAAGGTTGCCTTGAACTTTGTTGACCAACTGAAATGCCACTATCATAAATACCATCTTTTTGTGGAAATGTACCAAGGGAACACATGGAGTCTCTCTCTTCTGGTGTACATTGTTCATGCATAAAAGATGAGTATAACATTTTTGATCGTCGCCTTGACAGCTCAGCTGGTGAAACTTCTGTACTGGGTTCAACGTCTGTATTGGATGATTGAGGTCCAGGTAGGCTAGCTCCCTCGTCAGTTTCTGTTGATATACTTCGTCCTATTCCCTCATCTCGTAGCACTTGTAACATGCCAGGTCTTTCCTGAGGTGATTCAAGGAGGGGTGTGGTTGATATATTGAGAGCTTGTAAAATTCTCTGTATATTATGATCGATTACGCCACATGGCACACATGAATCCAATGGGACACGACAACCTTTGTGACTTTGGTATCTTGTTAATGTGTCAATGACTAATGTTGATAGAACAGTAGGATCAGTTATTGGGTCTGCTATGGGAGGGGGTTTGTGTTCCACTACTACATGGTTGGTTTCTTCGAGAGTAAGTAATGGTGGTTTATCTATAATGGAGATGAAAGATACTGATACTAGTCTAATTCTTAGATTTTCCCTCTTAATGTAGGTCTGGGAATGAGACCAATGTTCCCTCTTATGTAGGTGTGGGAATGAGACCAATTTCCTCTTATGTAGGTAGGTCTGGGAAAGAGTTGAATTATGCTCATTTTACTTACTCTGGTTTATGTCATTTACCTACATAACTAAACTCTAAATCCTAAACCTTACAAGATTATAAACAGAGTGATACTAGTAGGTGAAATGAGAGTAGGTGAAATGAATAAAGTGAGATGCACACAATGAGAATATTTCTAATGCTAACTATATTATATATATATACACTAGATATTAAAATAATATTGGCAGGTCCATCACTATGGTAACCATTACCCATGTTTATAGCTTGTAAAGCCACTTGAAAACCCTAAGTAGAAAATTAAAAAAAATAATTAATTAATATTTAATTAGAGAGATTACCCCACTGGAAGTGAGATCAACTTTCTCCTCCTTCTCCTCCTCTACTTTATTTTTCTTTGTTTCATCCAATATAACCATTTCCCCTATTGTTAACAAAATCACACCCATCTTTCGAAGAGACGTTACTTTCTCTTGAGCTAATTTCTTCAGAGCTTCCATCAGAACAGCAGGTGCAAAACAAGTACAATGAATGCAACCAGGCCTGACATCATGGAGATGAATATAACGTGCCATGTTCGTAAATGTGTCACGAAGAACAGAACAAAACTCACCAACAGTAGCATTGTCGACATTATCCCAGTCTAATTTTATTTGAATTGTCTCGGAAATTTGTGGTTTGTTCCGTAACAATTTAGCTTCCTTTTGTAACTCCAGGGCAAATTCCTCGTCGAGAATCTTTCGTTTATAAAGACCTTCTTCTTGTTTATATTTCTCTATAAGATCACGTACTTGATCTAGCTGAAATTCATCTGCTATAGCACATAATATTGTATAGTTAGTTAGAGAACAGTAGCCTCGGACGACATAAAACACCTCTGTAAATGACGTTGTCTTCGCTATCTCATCTTTCATGTATATATATGAATATGTAAGATATTCTTGTAATTCTTCTAATGTGACTGCATTTTCAACAACTCTCTTTACTCTTCTCACTAGTCCACCTAGTTTTCCCTGCATCACTGTGAAATCTTTATGAACATGTTCATCAACGATGACTGGTTCTATAAGAAAATGATTAAAGGCCATGAACAGAAATTACTAATGGTAAATATCCTAGGTCACTGTGGTAAGTACTGATGTTTACTAGTCTAGAACTTACTAATGGTAGCTATCCTAGGTCACTGTGGTAAGTACTGATGTTTACTAGTCTAGAACTTACTAATGGTAGCTAACCTAGATCACTGTGGTAAGTACTGATGTTTACTAAATACATAATATATTGTAATATTGTCATTTGTTTTTATCAATAAAGCCTACAAAATGACATAGTTCACAATTAAATTAGAATGATGGCAAAATCTTCAGGGAAATCACAGAATTATCCTTATAAAGACAATTGACTTACTTAATTCTATACTGATATCTGATGTTGCACTCAGATTAGAGGCAGAACGGCATACCACAGTATGACCATTGCTCTGTTCCTCATGACCATTGGCTTGTTCCTCATCAACTTCCATTGCCATGTCATGATCTCCATCAGTTCCTAGTTAATATGTTGTAACATAATAACAGCTGATTTTAAGACTCATAGTCTCATTCTCAGACTGTCTACACTCAATACATACTTAACTAAGAACTTATTTATATAATCTCATTCCCGATTATACATTCCTATGCATACATGTACAATGTACATATGCATATAGCCTCATTCCCAACTACACATTCCTATGAATACATGTACATATGCATATAGCCTCATTCCCAACTACATATTCCTATGAATACATGTACATATGCATATAGCCTCATTCCCAACTACATATTCCTATGAATACATGTACATATGCATATAGCCTCATTCCCAACTACATATTCCTATGAATACATGTACATACGCATATAGCCTCATTCCCGACTACATGTTCCTAATGCATACATGTACATATGCATATAGCCTCATTCTCAACTACACGTTCCTATGAATACATGTACATACGCATATAGCCTCATTCCCAATTACACATTCCTAATGCATACATGTACATATGCATATAGCCTCATTCCCAATTACACGTTCCTATGAATACATGTACATACGCATATAGCCTCATTCCCAATTACACGTTCTTATGCATACATGTACATACGCATATAGCCTCATTCCCAATTACACGTTCCTATGAATACATGTACATACGCATATAGCCTCATTCCCAACTACACATTCCTATGAATACATGTACATACGCATATAGCCTCATTCCCAACTACACGTTCCTAATGCATACATGTACATATGCATATAACCTCATTCCCAACTTCACATTCCTGTTCATACATTTAAGAGATTGTGAAGGATAAACAAAACATTGTCTATTATTACTACAATTTTTATAGTCTAATGAGAACAACTCCTACAAGAATCAAAGCTTTAGTTTGTGTATTTTTAAAAGTGCAAAATGAAAACAATCAGGGCTAGGATTTAAAGTTTAAGCTCAATCTAGGGTTTCATGTAACTTTTCAATTGAAGTACAAAGGTCATTACATACAGAACACAGCCTTAATAAAACAATAAACAATAACAATTAATGTTGTTTGAAGAGTTAGCGAGGAACTACAATGTACGAGGGTACTCTCTAATACTTATTTGTATTTTACCCTACTTACCAACAAATAATTGTTTAATCTTTTCAGCTACTCTATCAGCTGGAGGATGTTCCCTCAAGATATCAAGAAATTTTTCCAGAGCTTCAGGATACACTTCTATACAACCTAGAACTCCATCTAAGATGGCTGACACTTGGTTATATCTCGGTATCCCGATAGCAGTGACTTTTTCAAGCGTGTATCTATTGATTATATTCTGTGAGAAGAGCGACCATGATAGCGGGCTTGGATCGACAATGGCGTTGTAAATCTCGTAGCTGTGACGTCTAAAGAGTTTGAACGCCTTGTTGGGGGGAGAAACAATGCGAGCAGTTTCACAGAGATCAAACGCAGAGTCCATGACCACATGAAGAAACCTTCTACGTGCCCCTAATTGGGAGGAGTTCTGTATTTATAAATAATACAGAAAATAAAGATATTTCTAATAAACAAACGCAAAAACATTAGATTGTATACGTATAATATATATATATATTATATTTATAATTAATGATAACAGGCCAATTGTGTAGTTTATATTAGAGAGAATTAAAAAAATATAATAGATAATGATTATTATAATTACAGATCTGAGATATATTAATTTGAACTATTTCTTGACTTTTAGTAATCCAGCATTAATTTCTTCATATCTAAAATTAAAAAAATAATTATAAATTGTATTCTATTCCAGTCTCACTCCATTCCAATACTATTTCATCTTTCATTCCAATACCAATCCATTCCCATCATTTCATTCCAGTACCACTCCATTCTAATATTGTTCATTCCAATACTACTCCATTCCGATTCCAATACAATTTCATTCCAATACTACTTTATTCCATTCCTATTCTACAGTTACTAATACCATCCATTGTTTCAATACTTTATATGATGTCTCTGTAAGTAGTTAGTTACAGCAGGTTTTATCTTAGCAGTACCCTTACTATGAAGACCACGCCCAGTAATAACGAATAAACAAGAACCTGCCAATTATATATATACTATAAACAATGTTATACTGTTAGTAATCAAGTTATACTAATAGTAAACAAAATTATACTAATAGTAAACAAAGTTATCCTAATAATAAACAAAGTTATACTAATAGTAAACAAAGTTATTCTATTAATAAACAAAGTTATACTAATAGTAAACAAAGTTATACTAATAATAAACAAAGTTATACTAATAGTAAACAAAGTTATACTAATGGTAAACAAAGTTATACAAATAGTAAAGTGAGATATTCAAGAATAGAGTGCTAACCTGTTCTAAGAGAAGACAATTTTTCAGCCAGTGCTTGTAATGCTTCATCAACATGTAGACAATGTAAGTCTAGATTATTATCAGGTCTGCCTTTGTTTCTGGATAAATGAATGAAGGAATTGTATGATAAATGGACAGATGTATTAATGAATGGATAAATGGATAGGATGTTGACTGTACAAATAGATGGATAGACAGATGGATGGAGGTTCTAACTTTATTTTGAATGTCATTTCAGCTGCTCTTCTGTTAGCATCTTTCATCCTTTCAGTATGAAGATGACCCTACACAAAAATCACATGACAGTCATATGACAATATACAGGTGTCACATGACCATCAGATTCACCTGTTGAGCATAATGCCAAGCCACTTGTCCTTCTTTACAAGACCTAGCTTCAGCAGCCTTTTGAAATGCTTCTGCTCTTAGCTTAGCATGTATAGCTGCTTCAGCCCTTAAGTCATCATAATCATACTCTGAAGGAAGTGAGTGTGATGGAGGAAGTGGTACAAGTGAGTGCATGTGATGGAGGGGATGGTACAAGTGAGTGCATGTGATGGAGGGGATGGTACAAGTGAGTATAATGGAGGAGATGGTACAAGTGAGTGTGATGATGGAGATGGTACAAGTGAGTATAATGGAGGAAGTGGTACAAGTGAGTGTGATGGAGGAGATGGTACAAGTGAGTGTAATGGAGGGGATGGTACAAGTAAGTGTGATGGAGGAGATGATACAAGTGAGCGTGATGGAGGAGATGGTATGAGTGAGTGTAATGGAGGAAGTGGTAGAAGAGAGAGTGATGAACTACCTTCATCATCTTGGTCATCAATGTCATCAGATGTACTAGTAGCATTTATCTATATACAAAGGTTATTCTCAATACTTCTAAAGTGTGGTCTCAAACCTGTGTTGTTATAGGTTCAGGTCTAGTCCGTGAGACTTGGCCTGGTTTATATGTTGGTCTCTGATGGACCTCAGTGGGTGTGGCTATTTTGCTTAGTAATGAGTGTGCTTTGGTAAAGTCAAATCTAAAACAAATGAATAATGATAATTGAGTGTGATTAATGACTGATAATTATAGGAGCATACTCTCTCTTAAACAGACAGCTAGACTACAGACAGACTAACAGACAGACAGTTAGACTATAGACAGACAGACTAACAGACAGACAAACAGACTAACAGACCTGCTCTTATAAACATTCCAATGTATCACAGAGTGACTAAGTCGAGGAAACAGAGAATATAAATTATTTAACTTTGATTTAATATCAGGTCTCTCTTTAATAACTTGACCCATCAGCTGCTCCTATGATGTCATAATGGAGTTATTAAAGAGTTAAAATTAACACTACCACACCTACCACTTCATTCTGTCCCAGTTGATCAGCAAACTGTTCATCCATTATTTGGGAGAATGGAGTTTGTTTAGCCCCACCCACCAAGGACCAGGATGAGTCCAATTTTCTGTGAGTTAACGTGGGTGAGCTAGCAACACGAACACGTTCTTTTTTTTTCTTTTTCTCTCTTCCAATTTCAGGAGACAATGAAGGTCCTGAATGATGGCGTCTTGGTTGAGACCAACTGGTAGCTACAATGAAATAACAAGTGAATATGTAACTCACCCATCTGTCAGTCCGTCCATCTATCCATCCATCTATCCATCCATCCATCCATCCATCCATCCATCCATCTATCCATCCATCCATCCATCCATCCATCTATCTATCCATCCATCCATCCATCCATCCATCCATCCTTCTCTCCTGTATACCCACATCTCTTTTGTCCCAAGATTTCATATTCAATTTTTTTTGCCTAAATTAAAAATATTTTTGACATTTACAACTAATTAGATAATAACTCCACTATTACTTGTAACGTGTCAATCCACTTTCTATAAATCTCTCTGGCAGCATTTTCCGACAATAAGACAAGAAGATCCTCCTCTTCTATATCCTCTATAGAATTACATGTACATATATTTCAGAACATGTACATGTATTTCAAAACATGTACTAAATAGTCCTTATAATTTACTTTGTAAATAACTTCAATAGTTTTTAATATCTGTATATTTATATGTGTTTTTATGATAATTTTTTATTATCATTATAGCTAGCTTTGAAACTGTCAAACATAATGATTGCAGACTTTGTACTAAATTATATTATAGTAATGATTTGGTACCTTATAGTCATAAATTGAAAAAGAAAAGGGAAACTTATGGTAGAAAAACAGAGATCAAAATGTCAGAACAAATATTAGTTACAATATACTTACTTCTTGATGATGGTAAGTGAGGAGTAACTGATCCATAAATGGCTTGTAGTTGTTTAGCTAAAGATGGAGTCAACCGAAGCACCAAGTTTGAGCTGTCGTCTTCTTCATCATAACCTTGATGACTTTGTTCAGTATCTATCTTTGTAGTAGATTCTGATAGTCTCATTCCAGATCTATTAGGTTCTGAAGTCTTTGTTTCTCGATTCTGTTCTGAAAGTCTTATACCAGAGTTCTCTTTTGAAGGTTTCATTCTGGGACTGTGTCCTGATTCCTGTTCATCTTCATAAGTGGTATCAATTCGTAATTGGTCCTGCAATATTCTGGCATATTGTTCATCTGTAAAGCCCAGCTCCCAAACAACATCATCGTTAATAAGTTCTTGTGCATTGACTTCACCCACTATTCCAACCTCCTCTACATCAGCTGTTGCTTTTAAAAGTGGCCAGCTGTTTGGTGAACCATGAGTATGTTCATCAAATGATGAGTTCAGTAAACTAGGTTCATTAGACGATGACGATCTACATTCGTCAACATCATTATCAACATCCATGTCCTCTTTATCACTTTTGGCTGCCGAGGGTGTCTCCTCTTCATGGTCTGAGATAGGAATATGAAGGGCCAAATCAACAGCCGTCATGATATCTTTATTAGCTTTGTCATATAAGAGATGAAGAACAGCTTGTGAAAAGTTAGGAAAACATCCTTTCAAAAATACCAAGTCATTCTCATGTTCTACAACAATGGGGACATCTTCTGGCCTACCTCCTTCATTTGATGATGCTGCTGTATCACTATTAGACTGTGTGAGTGTACCGGCTTTCAAATGACCCTGAGCCCCATGACTGCTGGAATGGGTCTCAGTCTTGACTATATTTGAAGTTGATGATTCAAGAGATACAGTTGTATTATGACTCATAGCAGGGGAGGTTCGAATGATGACAGGTTCTAAACATGGCCATTCTGAATTCTCTTCTTTCTCTGCTTCTTCTTCCTTGGTGTTGTCATTTAAAGATGTGGAATTATCTATTTCCATAGGTGAAATATCTTCATTCATTCCTTTCACTTGTACTGTCAAATTTGACCCAGTAACCCTGTCAAATTTATGAATATCTGATTCTATTTTAGCAGACACAATTGATGAATCTTCCTCTTTCAATTGACTCCACCCACTACCAGACCCAGTATTATTGATTTTTGTCTCATCTGATTTAACAGGAGAAATCTTACAAGGAACTTCAGTGGGAAATTTGTAAGGGTCCAACACTTTAGGGGGACTGAAATCTAGTTGATCCATGTATTCTGAAGTACTATTAGTTTCAAGACCCTTTGATTCATCACTGGACCCAGTATGACTTTGCCTTTCAGTATGAGATTGTAATCCTATGCTAGTCTGGGAATCAGACCAACCTCTAGAACGAGTCTGAAAACCACCAGGCAAATAACGCCTATTGCTTTCATTTGGGTATCTGTTACCATATTGTCTATTGCCATGGCTACCTGGATGTCTATAGTAACTACCAGTATATGACTGACGTCTCCAATCTTGTTGCTGAGAACGTTGTACTGGTTTCTCTGAGGCAAGAACTTTCTCTACAGTCATGTCATGTTCATATCTTTCTAACATTCTTTGCAAACTCTCGTGACCAACTCCATGGCTATTAAATCTACATTAGAAATAGAAATAAAGACAGACAGACAGACAGACAGATATGAGCAATCCTTGATAACAAACATTTAGCATCACATACCGTTCAAGTTTATCAATATCAAATTTCCATGTAGTATCTGGTTCAATAAATTCAATGTCATATCTTAAGGAAAGAGCCTGAAAAAAAGACAATACACATTATCATATTTCAATTGTTTCTGTTACCATGGAAACATAAGGTTTCATTTCCCAGGCAACAGAGTTGGTATTGTCAATAATAATAGGTGATTTGTGCTCTCTCATTGCTTGTTGTACTAAATAGTGAAAGATGAATGGATGGATGAATAGATAGATAGATGGATGAATGGATGGATGAATGGATAGATGGTTGGATGAATGGATGGATGAATGGATAGATAGATGGATGGATAGATAGATGGTTGGATAGATGGATGGATGAATGGATAGATGGTTGGATGGATAGATGGTTGGATAGATGGATGGATGAATGGATAGATGGTTGGATAGATGGTTGGATGGATAGATGGTTGGATAGATGGATGGATGAATGGATAGATGGTTGGATGAATGGATGGATGAATGGATAGATGGTTGGATGAATGGATGGATGAATAGATGAATGGATAGAACCTTTGTCTTGATTTTTTTGATGGTTCTCAGTCAACTTTGTAGGATCAAACAGATATCTATTAATGGATATCAATAACTTGTATGAATGTATTATACATGTATACCTTCCATTCTCAACAAAGAAATCGTCTGTTGAACAAATCACACCTGTGTCTTTAACAAGTTGTCTGAAAATATATACAGTGACCACATGTATGTCTTGTATACCCATCTATCCATCCATCCATTCATCCATCCATAGATCCATTCATTCATCTATCTATCCATCCATCCATCCATCCATCCATTTTTATACTTACTTTGCTAATGTAGTTTTGCCACTTCCTGGAAGTCCTCGTAAAATAATCAATTTCCTTTCTGCTCTTGAAGAATGGAAATCAAAACCTGACTGACCAGTTTGAGGAACTGGTTTTGCAGCGGGATTATGAACACCAAAATGTGACCCAGGATGTACACCAAAATTATAGTAATTAGGTGGATGGGGCCTCATATTAGACTGATAAGAAGGTAAACGAGGATGATTAGCATGTGAATGATATGAGCGTGGCTGAAAAGTACTGTGATATGGGCGGAGCTGATTGTTAATTGGACGTAAGACTGGAGTCTTATGGGACATATCAGAGGGTGTCAAAGGCCAGGGAGATGGTTTTGAAGCAGAGGCAACAGGATGAGATAAAGACGTACCAGATGTTGGGACATTACTAACACCATTGGTCAGCATTATAAGTCTCTCAGCTGCAGCATCCACTGTAAAAACAAATAATGTGGTAACATATTATAGTATATTAAATGATAGCATAGTAGTTATTTAACTACCATTATTATGGCATTGTTGTAGTACATCACGAATCAGACTTTGATCGGCGTCTGGGAAAATAGTTTGTAGCTTTTTAACGTTCGAATTAGACATAATGATAACTTGTATCGTTTCTTTAAGGAAAAGAGCTATCTAATGTTGTTAAAAGAAAGGTTAATTAAAATAGGTGGGACTAAAAATTAATTAAGTACTATGAATCTCATTAAAGGGCGTGGTTATTAAGTGCGTGGTATCTGCTGCACAATCAAGATGGCTGTCTTTTCCAAGCTAGCAGAGAACCCTAGAGTAGTGGTTGCCGTTGCAACTTGTATTGCAGGACTTGGATTTTATATCTCAGTTCGTAAAAGTGCTACATCGAAAACGTAAGCAAACAAGCAAGCAACACTAGCCGTGCATTGATTAGTAGGTGGGGCTTCAGCAGCTGACCTTTTACAACCATTTTTATTTTTTTTAGAAAAGATCAAAATGTGTTTATTGCTAAAGTGAGTCACTTGTATCAAATAACATTTGGAAGAAGAGATTTGTAATTCTATACTTGACCCCACCCCCCATCCATGTACATGTGTACATGGTCCACATGTAGACAACTGTAATTCCCCTGAATGAATTATGAACTAGTTTGTTCAATTATTATGTTGCTATAGAAACAAACAGCTTTCACTTGCATCACGTAGGAAATATCCCAGTCTCCTTTCTGACTCCCTGGCTCACAAGTCAGAGAGTCTAGGAATGAGACTAGGAGTATTCCATATGTATCCTGAAATATACGGACTTAGTATACAGATATAAGTCTAGTAAATTATTAAAATATATTTAACCAGAGGTTACCTTAACTGCTATATCTTATGTTAGGACTCCGATAATAAGAAGAAAAAAGATAGAGCAGCTGTCGATGTGCGCTTTTTCATGTAATGTGTATAAATCTTTTTCTACAAGTATTTTAAATACCTTCTTTATCTAGCCGTTTATCTCGTCTTTTAAAAGTCCTCATTCCTGGACCATTCTGTCCTGAGGCTGGGTTTATGGTTTTGATTGCCGTGATGTTGATATTAAGAACATATGCAGATGTCTGGATGATTCAGAATGGAACATCAGTTGAAGGGTAGGTGTAGTATGGGTCTCAGTCTGAAATGATTGGGTATGTGTCTGATGATGAGAAATATTTGGACTACGACGATCTGAGAGATTAAGTCTTACATCGTGAAGATCTGAATATCTGAAGACAAATTGGGTCTCTGTCTGTGATATTAGTAGATGTTAAGTAGATGTTAAGTAGATGTTAAGCATGGGTTTCAGTCTCATGGAATGGGTTTCAGACTTTAATAGTAGTATATATGATAAATTAATGAGAGTCAGTCTAGTATAATAGCAATGAGCAGTTCATTGGATTAGGTTTCAGTCTTATGGAATAGGTTTCAGTCTATTATTACTTTCCATGCAGATCAATCATTGGTCGTAATAGAGCTCTATTTATAGAGAATTGTTTAAGTTTTCTCTGTGTAATGCCATTTATCTCTCTCGTCAATGTTCTCCTCAAGGCAAGCATAATAATAATATGTATTATGTATATCACGATATAATTTTGGAGGGAATTATATTTTATCTAGCAGCTGTTCTATGATATTAAATGGTGGCTCAATTTTGAAAGAATGCATTTATTGCTGGGAAAAATTTAGAGTGAATGTGTATATATATATGGTTGCTTTGTGGCCATTTTGAAACATTTAGCTTAAGTATTCACTCTAAATTTTTCTCACAATAAGTATATTTTTTTCTAAAATTTAATTTGAAATTTAGCATGTGAAATTTACACATTAAAATTATTTTCTTTTCTCAATGCAGTATGGATTACAAGAACTGAGGTTAAGATTTAGAACTAGATTATCGATATATTTATACAAACAATACATGGAGTGGGTGGAGTTTGTTAACTTATTATGTCAATTAATACTTGATACTGTCATTTTAGAGGTTTTACATTTTACAAGATGGCCAATTTGGATAATAGAATTGCTAATGCTGATCAGTTGCTCACACAGGTATTACGTATTTAGTTCACAGCCTTTAAAATTCTCTCTCTCTCTCTCTCTCTCTCTCTCTCTCTCTCTGTGTGTGTGTGTGTGTGTCTCTCTCTCTCTCTCTCTCTCTCTCTAGGATGTTGACAAGTTTTGTGATACATTAACTGAACTGTATTCTAACATAAGCAAACCATTATTAGACATGTGTCTTTATTTCTATCGTCTTTCAAGTAGTATCGGAGTTCAAGGTCCATTTATAATGTTAGCATATTTGGCCTTCTCTGGATTATTACTAACAACGTAAGCTAATATAATAATATTAATTAATATTAATTAATATTAATTAATATTAATTAATATTAATTAATATTAATTATTAATCATAATTACAAGAGTTCTTTGTTTTAATATTTACTGTCACTGTACAATTATATATCAATTTGTACCAGTTTTGTAAACTCTAATTTTTTTGTCTTCCTTTACTATTGTTTTATCAAATTTGATAAAATAATCTCTTACACTATTCCTCTGCAGGGTTTCATTTAGAAAAATAGACAGGGGGGGGGGCAAGACTCTAGCAAGGGGGGGCAAATGCCCCCCCCCCCCCCCCCTAAATGGAACCCTGCTCTGTCTAACATTCGTTCTGTTTATTTATTTATTTGTCTGTCTTTCCTGTTTTAGGTTACGAGCTCCAGTAGGTGGTATGACTATAAAGGAACAACAACTAGAGGGTACACTACGTTATGTTAATTCACGTGTTATTACAAATAGGTACACAAATCACATGATTGTCATGTGACATTGCTAATTTTTGTAATACATATATAGTTTACCATAAATCAATATCATATGATTGTCACATGATTCCTGCTATGTTTTCTATTTAGTGAAGAAATTTCATTTTATCAAGGCAGTGTTAATGAAAGACTTACAATTGAAAATACATTCAAACGATTAGTAAGTAAATAAGACCCAGTGTGAGTGTAAATGTGTTGATAGGACCCAGTGTGATTGTAAATGTAATGATAGGATCTGGTATGACTGTAAATGTAATGATAGGACCCAGTGTGACAATAAATGCATTGATAGTATGACAATAAAAGGTATTACAGTAGTAGGATTGTAATAAAAGGTATTGATGAACCCAGTGTGGCAATAAAAGGTATTGATAGGACCCAGTATGACAATTAAAGGTATTGATAGGACCCAGTGTGACAATAAGAGGTATTGATAGGGTCCAGTATGACAATAAAAGCTATTGATAGGACCCAGTATGGCAAAAAAGCATTGATGAACCCAGTGGGGCAATAAAAGGTATTGATAGGAGTCATAGGACCTAGTATGACAATTAAAGGTATTGATAGGACCCAGTGTGGCAATAAAGGGTATTGATGGACCCAATATGGCAATAAAAGGTATTGATAAGACCCAGTATGACAATAAAAGATATTGATAAGATAATAAAATGTATTAATAATCATACCTATTGATGTCATGATAGCCTGTTGCTATTATGACGAAACTGGTTGTCTTCTTTAGTATATGATATATATATATATATATATCTAATTAAACCCACCTTACTAGTTTTGTTTACTTGTTCTAATTTGTTCAATTAATGAAGGAAATGCACTTACATGTGTTCACCATTAAGTGGTTTCTCATGTACCCATACATATATATATATGTACAACTAACATGTACCCATATATATGTACATGTACCCATATATATGTACAAGTAACATGTACCCATATATATGTGCATGTACCCATATATATGTACATGTACACTCCTTTTTAGAGGTTGTTATCATAACTTTATAGTAACCATAGTGAAATAGTGCACTTTATAACCACTTATTTTTAATTTGTTTTATATGTACATGTATTTTTATATCTACATATATTTTACATGTCATCTGACCTCAAGTCTGTAAGCAATTTGCAATTCATTAATAATTCAACTTTTTTGACCCTATAGTTTATAATCTCAAAATATCAAAACATCAAGTCCTATGTTTCAGTTCTATATTTTAAAACCCTAATTCTCAAGCCTATGTTTTCAGTTCTATATTTTAAAACCCTAATTCTCAAGCCTATGTTTTCAGTTCTATATTTTAAAACCCTAATTTCAAGCCTTTGTTTTCAGTTTTAAACCCTATTCTCAAGCCTATGTTTTCAGTTCTATATTTTAAAACCCTAATTCTCAAGCCTATGTTTTCAGTTCTATATTTTAAAACCCTAATTCTCAAGCCTATGCTTTCAGTTCTATATTTTAAAACCCTAATTCTCAAACCTATATTTTCAGTTCTATATTTTAAAACCCTAATTCTCAAACCTATATTTTAAGTTATACAATTCTTATATTGCTGACATTAGCTATTGTTTCTATTTAAATAATGTTTATTTCATAGGTCAATCATCTTAGAAATGTCATCCATTTTCGATTTGCTATGGGCTTTATCGACAATCTTGTTGCTAAATGTAAGTATACATGTACATATACATGTATATGTACATGTACATGATAACATTACCGTGAATGTTATTGTTTAATGTAACTAAACATGATTATAATGTTACTATGTACGTATATTGTGTAAATATAATGTTATTGTATAATCTATACATATAGCTATATATTACAGGTGTACCAATTTATAATAACCACTCTACTGTCAATTGTGTGATGAGAATTTGTTATAGCATGCATCCATTTCATTTTTTCATATATCCATTCATTCACTCTATGCATCCATTTCTTTTTTTCATATATCCATTCATTCACTCTATGCATCCATTTCATTTTTTCATATATCCATTCATTCACTCTATACATCTATTTCATTTTTTCATGTATCTATTTGTGTTTAGTATCGTCCATTTCTTTCACAGATATTGCTACACTTGTAGGATATTTTGCCGTCAGTCGGCCATTTTTAAACCTGTCCAATCCTCGACATTTGAACAGCTCCTATCACGACATTATGCTGGTATAAAAATATCTTATTAGTATTTATGACCTAGTAACCATGGCAATATTCAATTATAGGATTATTATAGAAGTGGTCGAATGTTGGTACGTATGGCAGAGGCTATTGGACGACTGACACTTGCCGGACGTGAATTAACTCGTCTGTCTGGTTTTACAGCTCGTGTACACGAGTTAATGGTTGTATTGAGAGAGTTACATAAGGGTATATACAGTAGAACAATGGTGTCCTCCTCCAATGAGAAAACTAAAGATGGTACATTATATATTGTCTGCTATCTCCCTTTGTTGCCTTATAGCAAAATAACTTTATGTGGACATGTAGCTTAATAATTAACCAAGCTTTTCTTTCATAATAGTTTTTTGAATACCAAAGCTTTTGGTTTGAAAAGAAGTAGAATAATTGTAAAATTAGGAGGTAATGTGGACTCTACTGGGCTTGAAGCACTGATATATTGAACAATATATACTCACAGCTCTACTATCTGATCTATTAGCCAGCTGAGTCTAGCCCTATTCTCCTCTGTAGTGTTTTTACTAGATAGTTTATATATCTGTCTATCAGTTCATATCTATTTAGTTATCATACATCTTTTTGTCATATATATATAGATATCACAGAACCCTCTGTGGCGCTTGTACCCGGTAATGGAGAAATTATTGAAGTGGATCACCTCATTAGGTATGGGACACAAAAACATGTTTTACTTGTTATAGAACTCGTTTTATAAACAGGTTTGAGCATGTTCCATTGGTTACTCCTAATGGGGATGTTCTTGTCAAAGATATGAACTTTGAGGTATTTTTTTCCATGATGTAATGATGATGTAATGGTCGATAGGTGGTTATGGTAACAGTAAGATAGGTGATGCAATGATGATGTAATGATTATGTAATGATTTTTAGTTAGATGGGTATTTTTATATTTTTCAGGTCCGTTCTGGTATGAATGTTTTGGTATGTGGCCCCAATGGTTGTGGAAAGAGTTCTCTTTTTAGAATATTAGGAGAAGTAAGTTAATAAAATGATTTATAATGACTAAATCATCAATTACTACATTATGTAGTAGTAAAATATGCATGTTTGAGTCATTTAACCATCCACTCCTTCCATTTATAAATCCATCTATCTGTCTAACCATTAATTCATCCATCCATCCATCTATCTGTCTATCTAACCATTAATTCATCCATCCATCCATCTATCTGTCTATCCATTTAACCATTAATTCATCCATCCATCTATCTATTCAATACATAATCAAATTTTAAAAATTAGCATTATGTAGTTGTGGTCAAAGGTTGTCCACTCTCTTAATATAATTATTGCTAAACACACCCAGTGTAAACTTTATTGGTATCCTCATCTGGTCAAACTAGACAGTAACTTGTATAGTGGTTTATAATATAATGTTAGTATGTAGTAAATGTAATGTAATATACTTGATAATATATTACTAATGGATATATATAGTAGTTACTATTTGAGTATCAATAACATGATATTGACCGTTACTAAAAATGCGGTCACTAGTAAGTTACTAGTGAATATTAGTACTTACCACAGTGACCTAGGATAGTCACCATTAGTAAGTTCTAGACTAGTAAACATCAATACTTATCACAGTGACCTAGGATAACTACCATTAGTAAGTTCTAGACTAGTAAACATCAATACTTATCACAGTGACCTAGGATAGCTACCATTAGTAAGTTCTAGACTAGTAAACATCAGTACTTATCACAGTGACCTAGGATAGCTACCATTAGTAAGTTCTAGACTAGTAAACATCAGTACTTATCACAGTGACCTAGGATAGCTACCATTAGTAAGTTCTAGACTAGTAAACATCAGTACTTATCACAGTGACCTAGGATAGTTACCATTAGTAAGTTCTAGACTAGTAAACATCAGTACTTACCACAGTGACCTAGGATAGCTACCATTAGTAAGCTCTAGACTAGTAAACATCAGTACTTACCACAGTGACCTAGAATATCTACCATTAGTAAATTTGTTTTAATTCTCTAGACTGTAGTATACTAATGTTGTGTTAATCCCCTCTATTGACAAGAGATATATGTGAAAAACTTTCAATAATAATTATACCACCTTGTGTCTGGTACATTGTTTATTATAATATAATATACCCCATTCTTCTCAGTTTGGCTATATAATTTCTATTCATCTACTAATTTCATTCATTATAATTATATACTTTTTAGTTATGGCCTCTATTTGGTGGTAAAATGACAAAACCTCATAGAAGTAAACTTTTTTACATTCCACAGGTAAGATACTTTAAATAATTAATGCCATGCCTTATTTGTTTGCTCTCTGTTGTCATAGCGACCGTACATGACTCTAGGTACGTTAAGAGATCAAGTTCTCTATCCAGACACTCAGGACGATCAACAACGCAAAGGAATATCAGATGAAGTCTTAGATGAATATTTAAGAAAGGTCACTTGAAGGATATTATAATGTTTCTTTATCCATTAGTTCTTTTTGTCCATCCATCCATTCTCTGTCTGTCATCTATCTATTAATCCATTCATTATATTGGAATTAATAGATAGATAGATATTTCTAAAATGGATACATGTGATATCACACAAACCACTCAATTAGTTTAGAAATCACTGAAACCGGTCAAACTAGTTTAATTGAGTCACTGAAACTGGTCAAACTAGTTTGGTTGAGTCACTGAAACTGGTCGAACAAGTTTGTTAAGCTCCATTACTGTAGAAATTAAATGTTACTGATTTAATTACTTATAATAACACAATTCGATTAAACTTTGTCTCAGGGACAGTTAATACTAGTCTCTGTTGACTACATTATTACTAAATTAGGTAATATAATAATGGCATTATTTCATCATCTTTTGTTATCTCTGTTAACTATACATATAAGAACATATAACAGTAAGAAATATGTCGACAATGTTTGTCATATGATTGTCACGATAATACTCCCTCTTTGGTATCGAACATTCTTGGTTGATAGCCATGTATCATTTACAAGGTTTAATACATATTCATGTATCAGACCTTGTAAATTAAACACGTGTGCTTTGAAAGTACCAGATGTTTGATTTAAAGTGTTGTATTCTCTGTTGTTTGGTGTGAATTGTATCATCTATTGTTGTTAAATCCTCTTAAACTGTGCAGGTGTTATTTGGTAATATTTCACTTCATAAATTAATGTAATTTATTATAATAACATGTGGTTAGTTTTAAAATTGTTATTACAAAAGGTCATAAAATACAAACACTGAAGTAGAGGAATCCATTGTACATATTAAGAAAAGTTACAAGTCTCAATTTGTTAATTGAATTGTCTGTGGGAGTGGCTTTGTATCATTAGAAATTAACTCGAACAATTGAGACTCAAGTATCCTATAATTGTATGGCATATGGTCATTACTACATGCAGTTTATTTTGACTTATAGTACACTAGCTTATTAAGAACCTTATCCCATTATAGTAACAACTGCTAGACTTTGAAATGATATGACACCTTTATCTATAATACTATTGTCTAGAGTATTAACCAGACGGTCTCTCTGTCTCTTTAAACACACTGAACATCACTAGAACAAGTAAACAAAAAAGCTAACAGTGTACGATGTGATGTTGTTCGTAGTGATAACAACCAGTTAACAATTAGGCTACATGTCATATGACAGTGGACAATGTGATATCTTTCACAGTGATAACAATTGGTCACATTCATGTCATGTGACATATCATATGACAGTCTATAGTGTGACTGAAGGAAATTATTGGGAAGATACACTTAACTGTCATTAAAGAAAATTATATTATAAATAGTAAATATTTATATAGTTTTGTTATCTGTATTTTAATAGTTTATAATAATATAATATAATTGTTTTACTTTCAGTGACAACATTAAATATAAAGTCTGTTTAGACATGATACAATTATTATAACCTTTCTTATTGAGTAGCTAGAATAACCCATCTCATCGTCCTCCTCCTCTTCTTCTGGCAATAGTTACCCTTTATACAATAACACTATCTTACTAAGTGTAGGAAATAGACTTCCTCATAATATACTATAATAATTATGTTGTTAATTGATTAGTATTCTTAGAAATCACATTTGACGTTTTGTAGGTTCTCCCCCTCTTTTAGGTAGGTTCATGTATAGACTGAATATAAGCACTTAACAATATCTTAACACTTTGTAGTCCAAACAAATTGTTAATAATGTTTGTTGTAATAATATTAACTGTTTATATGGACATTGGCACAATCTGTATTTAAATAGGTCTGTTTAAGGACATATTCATGAGAAATGGTTGGCTTCTGTTTTGAAATGAAATTATTATATTTCTCTTAGTATTAAATGTTTACTACAATTGTGTGTGAATGTGTCTTTGTGTGGTTATGATGATAAGTAGTATGGTAACTGTGGGGAGAGAGAGAGAGAGAGAAAGAGAGAGAGAGAGATTTCCCAAACTGTTGAAGGAATTGTTGATGTTTGAACTATACACAGTAAATATGTCCTCTGCAAATAACATGTACACATACAAGAAATAGCTTTCACATAATATCAATGTAGTAATAATTTGATTATAAAAGTACCTTATACCTTGATGTAATTGGATAATAATATCATATATAGTGTATAGTAGGAAGTGATCTTTGTGTATTGTAATGTTATATATGTAACAAACTATAAACAATGAGATGAATGATGCAACAATAGATAATTATATCACATATTCATTACTAATAGTGTCATGTGAAGCTTGTGATATTCATTTGTTCAAACACAATACAAGCTGTTATTAACACACATTGTTCACACATGTTAATACCAACCACATGCATGCATCTGGTTGTTACTTTGTTGTGATCACACCTATTTATATATCAAGGTGTTGTTTTAAGTTAGTATTTCTTTTTCTAGGTCCAACTTTACTATCTACTTGAGCGAGAAAATGGGTGGGACAGTGTTCAGGTAGAATTTAATGATGTGGTTGAAATCTATAATGTTGTGTTACTGTTATAGGATTGGATGGATGTATTAAGTGGAGGAGAAAAACAAAGGATGGCTGTAAGTCTCTTATTTACTGACCTGTATATTGCAGTGATTCTCTCTGTCTCTCTTTCTCTCTCTAGATGGCTAGATTGTTCTATCATCAACCCCAATTTGCTATTCTTGATGAGTGCACTAGTGCGGTTAGTGTCGATGTTGAAGGATTTATTTATTCCCATTGTCGTGAGGTTTGTTTATTTGTTATTATCAACTTAAATATTTAATATACAACTTATCTATTTGCCATCCCATCCATTTAATCACTATCCATTAATCAATTCATTAAATCTATTCATCCATTGCTTCATTGTATTCATCCATTGTTTCATTGTATTCATCCATTGCTTCATTGTATTCATCCATTGCTTCAATTGTTTTCACATCTATTGTTACAACTATATACACTTAATACCCAATCTTGTCTTGATTTAGTAAAGCACTGCTATGTACTGTCTCCACTAGAAACACTTCCTGTCATTGTTCTATCACCCTAATTGTCTAAAAAGCTGGACATTTACATAACTATCATAGCATATGTACTGGCCTTAGACAATAGACATTAGTTTACTACAGTTATCTGGAGTGTGAGTGTGTGTGTCTGTGTTGGATGTGTTGTCTTAGGAATATTAGTTGCCGTGGTGAGATGGGATAAGGTCAAAACTTGAGTTTGAGTAATGGATGTTAGTGGATTAATACCTTTTGTGTGTGACTTCATGTTTTGAGGATATTTTTTAATTATCATCTGTGTGGTGGTTAAATGTATTAGCTCTCTCTCTCTCTCTCTCTCTCTCTCTCTCTCTCTCTCTTTCTCTCTCTCTCTCACGCACACGCACACATAAACACAGAAAGGAATAACATTGTTTACTGTGTCACATCGTAAATCACTATGGAAACATCATGAAGTGAGTTTTTTTTACATTAGCTAAATTAAGAAATTATAATCCCCTTTACATACGTTAATAAACATTTATAAACTTTCCATAATAACATTCAACAGTCCCTCAACAGACCATTAGTTAACTACTAATGAATATATATATATATAGATAGATAGATATTATTGAGAACTACAGTTATTATTGGTTATCAACTTGTCAACATGTCTGAGATCTCTAGTGATTGCCCTACCCTGCCAGCTGGTTATTATCTTATCAAAGGATAGGATAATTCAGCTGGTCTATATGTTTCTGTTTATGTATATTTGAAGATAGTGTTAACAATAGATTGTTGGGAAGTAGGAAAGAATGACAATGGGAGTGATAATAATTATGATTGTGTGTGAAATACTAATGACTCTCTCTCTCTCTCTCCCTCCCTCTCTCTCTCTCTCTCTCTCTCTCTGCTCCAGTATGTAATGCAACTTGATGGTAGAGGTGCATATGAATTTAAACAGATCGATTCTTCTACTGAAGAATTTGGATCATAAAAGCTTAGTATTAAGATGTAGTCATTATTAATTTATATTATTGTTGTTTATTGTGTGAAAATGTAATATTTAATAATTTTGTAGTTTTATTGTGTATTATCTATTTATTGTTTTAATTTATTCTATACTTTGTGTAAATTTTTAGTCTGACAATTATTTTTTGAAAGTACTGATGTAGTGGGAATGTTCTAGAAATGGCCTCACCTGTTTGATGTTATAATTTCAAAATCTTAGATAAAGTGAATGTTTACTTAAATAAAGTAAGTTACTTTCAGAAGTCTTATAAAAATATTGTAGCTACTCACGTGTATACAATATAACTCGTATATTAACAAGGTTTGCAAACCTGACGGGTGACTTTTGGAGGAGAGCTAATAGACTTCCTTACAAAACAATACGTGATGATTAATTCATTACTTCGCGCCACAATACAGGTTTTGCCGGTATGTATTATGGCGGTATAAAAGATAGTGATAGAGACGATAATAGCTTCTAGGAATGTGTTTGCTATACTAACAGAGAGTAAGTCAAAGGGAAGAGAAGCAGAAAAAGAAGTGGTGTCGTCGTCTATCCAGTTTTAAGACCTAGTCGCGTTTTGTTTGCTGAATTAGCACTCTTGCAGCTGGAAAGAGAGAAACGATAAGACAGCTATTACGAGTATTTCTAAGTTGACTATAACTATAGCTCTCGCTTTATTGTCTAAAGATTATAGTTATAAATATATCTATTTTAAGTCATGACGACAAGTATAGTGCTAGTATCAATGTTATTGATGTGTTCTATCCATCGAGAGACGATTGGTGAGTTCGTTTTCAAAGACAATAGTTATAATATTCACTGTCGAAAGCCGTACGAATTAAGTCCTCTGGGATTTGTAGCAAAGTGTATTAAAAGTCAAAAATATTATAATGGCTGTTAGTAAGCCTAACATGATCACCAAGATATATTTTTTCAAGCTTAGAAAGTCAATCGATTTAAATGATCTTTTGCCATAATCTCACTGAAAGAATGTAATAGACTACTGTTTCAGTATCACATTGTATGAGTATAATTATATTCATTTGTCTAAGAGTTAGTAGGTCTATTACTATAGTTTTTTAACTTGTAATCGTCCTTTCTCCTTCCTCAGCTCAACCTATCAAATTAGATCTTGATATCAAAGAAGATGGTAACACAGAACCTCAGACAGCAATCATGGTCGAGAACAATAAAGAACGATCTATTACTTTATCACCTGGACGATCATATGACATTGGATGTACTTCGTCTGCTGGATTTAATACTAACGATAATAAATGGTTTACTGTGAACCTTGATAGTACACTAACCTCTATAACAGAAAATACTCCAGCATCTAATAACGAGTCAGCTGTCTACATGTTCCAGCCAAATCCTGATGATAATAACAGATGGATTCTGAGATTACAGAACTTCGCTAGCTCTATGACAAACACATATGTTTGTATATCACCTACTCTCAACAAATCTCTGACTATCAATGAAGGTACTATTAATATTAATACATTACTGAGAGCAAGTACAGTAAATAGTGGATCGATGAAAAAGAATCTTTGTTTGTTTGTTTTAAGATCTTGTGTTAGCAACCGTTTTGTTTATTATGGTAATACAAGGGCATGGTATATTGATGTAAGAAGGCTTTAAGTGTAAAATGTAATTGAAGAGATATCATAACTTGTGAACTATGTCATCATCATTGATGTAATAAACTTGGATGTTTTGTTTTTTTCTCTCTTTCTCTATCAGGTAATCCCTCTGTGATTGCATCAGATAACACTCTTGTCTTTATTCATGGTGATGCTAACACTAGACTATTCTCAATATTTATCTCGGGCAATCCTAAACCAGATATATCCACTGTTGTCTGGATGCACAATGGGAATATTATCACAAATGGCTATCTAGAAATTATAAATATAATAGCATCGAAAGGAGAATTAACATTTGATGGAGAGTTTGATTTCAAACATGCCGGTGTATATACTGTTAATGTTACTAATCAATTTGGTTCAGCAACAGACTTTTTCACAATTGTCATTCAAGGTGAGTCTTAAGAACATTTTAATAGTATTTTGACATTACTGTGAATAGACTTGCTTCCTTGATGCCCACTGATGCCATTGTCCAAAAATCATAACTCATTCTGTGTATAACTAATCGTGTATCCTGTTTACATGCCATCCGCCCACCTTTTTTTCCATATATGGTCATTTGTTTACATGCCTTGTGCAACTGGTTATCAAAACCTGTTAAGTGGCCACTAGTGATCCAATTACTTACATAACTGAAGACATGTAATTGGATATTGCATCAGTGCTAATAAATGCCATTACTGTAAAATGTAAACAATGTCTAGCTACTATCTATACTATATAGGTTTGTTGCTATCCTATAGTATAAACTATTATGTTATATACTACCATTGCTATGAGTACTATAGGAATCCTGTTCTTAATACATTGTTAAGACTGTTGCCTCAATTCTTCCTTTTAATACCTAAACAATCATTATAGCTATATTCATAACATTGATCGCTGTGTAGCTACATTTCCCAAACACTTTACATAATGGAGGAAGACTGGATGCGAGCCTAGCCACAATATTTAGTAGATGTTTTGGTAATTCATTTAGATGGGAAGACAACATCATGAAAGCGTTAAATGCTATGACATAATACTTTGTTTATCTGGCAGTAGTAGGAGTTCTAGGGTATTGCCATAGTTGTTTGTAATTATATACCTTCTTTGAAAGTTTATATGTCAACAATGAATGTTTTAGTCTTGTTACTTTCCTTGTGTTGCCTATATGATTGAGGTGTGGACATATTTTGAATACATATTAGACAATACTACTAGTTAACATGTTGTTCTCTCTCTCTCTCTCTCTCTCTCTCTCTCTCTCTCTCTCTCTCTCTCTCTCTCTCTCTCTCTCTCTCTCTCTCTCTCTCTCTCTCTCTCTCTCTCTCTCTCTCTCTCTCTCTCTCTCTCTCTCTCTCTCTCTCTCTCTCTCTCTCTCTCTCTCTCCTTAGCATCTCCACTTCTCACTCTGTCGTCTTCACAAAGTCAACCTATCATAATTGGTGATAATGTCGCTCTCACTTGTATAGACTCTCAAGGATCACCAAGCCCCCTTTTTTACTGGTCTATAGATGCGACTAATATTATAGATGGTATTGGTGGTTACAATATTGAGACTGTTAACACTAATACATCAATACTGACTATATCAAATACTATGTTTAATCATAGTGGAAGATACAGATGTAAAGCTGTAAATGAGGCTGATCAAACTTCTGAGTATTATACATTGGAAGTGTTATGTAAGTAACTGAAATGTTCACTGTCTTAATGCGAGTGGTAGCTAGTCTAAGTTACTGTTGTTAGATGTTTACTAATCTAAGGCTTACTAATAGTAACTAAACTATGTCACTATAGTAAGTAACATTAGTCTAGAAATCTTGTAGTAATTTCCTTTCTAAGCAAGCCTAAATATTGACATTTGTTTGCTCACTAGACAAACCTCAGTATACTATGTTGCTATGAATACTGTACTTGTGTGGGTGGTACTTTGCAACATAATTCATATGTAATTTGAGTGTCTACTAGACCACAAGCATTTTATATATTCATCTTTGTTTAATAAACTTGAGTAGAGTCATGGGATTGTGGTTCTCATAGTCTATCTCATTCCACTTGGAAATACCACCCACTAATAGATCATAGACAAAACAACTTTGATAGCTTCATGTGACTTGGAGGATCTTAGATAACATTTTGGGGGTGTATCTTGTGCTAAGCATACTTGGGGTATAGCAATGGGATGGTTTCCCTTTACTGAGATGTATATAATAGGTTTATCATATATAGCTACCCATTCTCCTTAACTGTAATATGATGCCGAAGTCCACAGTCATGAACTGTCCCCTTTTCATTTCATCCTTTTGTGCTCTATCCAATTATTCCAGCTGTGTCCTGTTGTGACAATATGTTAAATGGGAGTGTCCTTCTCTATTAATCATACCATCTGTTTACACAATTAACAAATTACCACAATATAATTTTAAATATAACCTCTTCTTTTTACAGTGCCAACTCCCTCTATCAATTCTCTTACTGTATCACCATCTTCTGGACCTCTATATGCTGGAAGTCAAGTGATACTTACATGTCAGGGGACTCTTCAAGACACGTCCTTTTATTCTGGTTCTCTCTCTGCTAACTTTACTTGGAAGAAAAATGGCGTCGAAGTCTTGGAGTCTGGTGATGTCACAATTAGTACAAGTCATAATGGAGGGCTTACCTATTCAAGTACCCTGTCGTTAAGTCAAGCAAGTATTGTTCAAGACAACGGTAGTTATATTTGTGAATTGAAAACAGTGTCTGGAAGTTTTGTTAGCTCCGTAGTGACGTCACCTGTGACACCTCTAAGGATTGAAGGTACATTAAATACATTAATATTAAGCAAGGAAAGAATTTATAGCAATTATTATAATTACATAGACATGTATTGTTGTAATCTTATAATATAAACATTGTTAATTTCAATCATATCATCATTATCAGTATTGTTATCTTGATAACACTTGCGTTAACAAATATTTTTATAATGCCTTCTGCCTTATTAATATTATTATGTAAACTGCCAAGAAATTGTAACAATTTTAATTGAAGACATGTATTTGTAGGAGTAAGCATATTTACTATATAGCAGATTTGTGGTACCAGAGAAATCATTCTTCTGTTAAAAATATGAATAGTTGTCATATTTGGAGTTGTTTAGACATTAGATAGTAATATTTGTTATAATGTAATTGTTTGTTTGCTCAGTTGTTAAGGTACTGAGTTTAAGTTTTTATGATGTGACTGAATTGTCTGATCATGATCTCTCTTCCTCTCTCTCTCTCTCTCTCTCTCTCTCTCTCTCTCTCTCTCTCTCTCTCTCTCTCTCTCTCTCTCTCTCTCTCTCTCTCTCTCTCTCTCTCCCCCTCTCTCTCTCTCCCTCTCTCTCTCCCTCTCTATCTTCCAGCTCCCCCAGTCACTCTTCACTTAACACCACTATCAGTTGCAGTACCTAACTTCCATCCTTATAATGCACTTCAATTTAATTGTTCAGCTAATATTCCAAATGAACTATCACTCATTGTTACATTCCAGTGGTTTAAAAATACAAACCAGACATTAGTTCATGGTACTAATGGTATCTCCATAGTCAGTGATGTCAGGAGAAGTATCCTCTCCTTGGCAGCCAGTAACCCTGGTGTTGATAAATACACTTGTAAACTAGACATCTCCCTGCCTGGACCAGAACCTATTTTGACATTGACACACAATGCAACAGTTACAGTGAGAGGTAAGAGAATAATGTACCACATTCTTATTGTACTTTAATGACTAGCTTAATATTGCATTGTTGTGCATGGGGTGTGATTTTTAAAGAAGTCTAACAGATTATGTGGTAATGTTTATGGTCTACAAGTGATCAGGTTTTTTGACCATGAATCATTCCACTCTATTTGTTAGCTTCTTCCTCTGTGCACCTGTTCATACTGTGACTACCACACTTGTGTTTTAATTAGTACCTTTAATGGCCTCTGGAAACTCCTCTTGTATTAATACAACTTCAGTTAGCCAGCCCCCTCTCACCCACCACTTTGTAATTAGCTCACTTGACCTTGATGCTTTTTGAGTTAACATACCACAGTGACCTCTAGAGCCTGTAACCTTGAATATCAGTAAGCTTATTTGCTACAGTGACCTAGGATAGCTACCATTAGTAAGCTCTAGACTAGTAAACATCAGTACTTACCACAGTGACCTAGGATAGCTACCATTAGTAAGCTCTAGACTAGTAAACATCAGTACTTACCACAGTGACTTAGACATTATGAAGTTCACACAATCATAATAACCTTTAATATAATTTTCTTAGGACCACGTGCTCCTCTACTACCCACTGGTATTACTGTTGGCAATGTCAACCATAATAGTGCTCTCATACAATGGACAGTACTCTCAATAGCCTATTCTCCTGAGACCTATTACATCAGATACGGACTTAGTAGCAACAAATTAAACTATGTTAGCTCATCTATTAATGGAGCAACTGATATTGCTGCTAAAAGTCAAACATATTCAATAACATTACAACACTTAATTCATAATGAAGTCTATTATTATTCAGTGGTGTCCTATAATAATTATACTGAGACAACGTCTGCTGTAGATTCATTTCAGACAACAAAACTTTGTAAGTGTATAGCTTAAATAGTTAGTATTAGGATTGTATGTGTGCTAATATGAGTCACTCACTCACTCTCTCTCTCTCTCTCTCTCTCCTCCAGCTCTTATTCAAGTCAAAGCTGGTCCTTTCAGAGGCTGTAGTAATGGAAGAGTAAGTATATCGACATGTATATTTCCCAGCATACTATATTAAATATAAATCCATCTGGCCTCATTCATTAACATTTCTTTATTTACTTCAGGTGTTAGACTCATCTCTGGTTAAAAGTTTCATGAAAACTGAGATCTCAAAAGAAATCAGCTCGCGTTGTAACTGCAATTACCCATCATCCCATCTTGTTAATGGCACTCTTCTTTGTACTGAATCAAACTCAAATGAACTTATCTACAGAGCTTATGTAGTTGGTACAGCAGACATATCATCTTCAGTAGTTGTTAACTATATAACTGACTGGGTAAAATCAAAGTCTGGGCTTATATCAGGAGTTGCTAAGATTAGCGTTGATAATTCTTGTACTGTCAATATATCCTCTGCTGGCGATCCTATTTGCTCAATAACACCAACTGTTACTTCAGAACCTACTGTAGCCGGTACTGGACTGTTTGATTCTAATCATTCAGTGCTGTTTGTTGTCGTGGCAGGGGCTATTATTCTTCTTCTACTAATGATTCTTGTAGTTGTCGTCATTGTTATTGTTTATCAGAATCATAAAATAAGGTGTGTTGATGAGGAACTAGAACAAAGAATAGTATCTTTATGATACCCCAACTACTACAATAACTAATAGTTGCAGTTGCAGTGATTTGCATGTTGGAGGCCAGCCTGACAATATGTCTGCCATGCCCACCCCTCAAAAAAATCAGCACTTTATTCTCAATGAATGTTATATTGTATTATAACGTTAACTTCTCTATTTTTGCATGTATTGGATTGTAAATTGCATGTTTGATATAATCTTGTACGTGTACTATAATACTGATCTCAGCACTACGTGTTATGATAACAACTATAAAAGTGGCTATCACGTGACTTATCCATAGTATAGTAGTTGCAGTGTTAAGTGTTGTATAGCATTCCTTTACTTTCTCTTATTGTTATTAGAGCAATTCAGAGGAGGAGAAGTGGCAGTGTTACTAGACGAGATTCTAGTGTTATTGATGGAGGATCGCCTATATCACCTAAATGGTATGGACCAATTGATGGATGGAAAGAGTGGTAGATGGAAGAGTAAGAGTACATAGAATTAACTGATGAATGGATGGAACAAATAATCAGAAGGGAATTCACAAAATGGATGTCTTAGCTGATAAAGAGATAAGCTTAATTTACTAAATTGTATTTGTATAGGAAAGGTGAAGCTTATGTCACCACAGAATGTCCTGCCTACCTTACATCGTACAATCACGATCCTCATATAAATCACGACCACATAGAGCGGCAGCCAACTCCAGGAATCTATGACAGCATAGATAACCTAAGTGGGCGTGGAATCTCACCTCGTGTAACCAATCCACTTACAGTCAGTGGCAGTTCAGACACAGATGATACTACCGGAGGTAGTGCCACGATGTCCTGAATGCACTTCTAAAATATCCTGCCGTATTTTTGAATCGCTCTCAATGGCGACTTCATTTTTAAGCCATCATCATCACCCCAGTTTTATGGGGTAGTAAATACTTCAAAATGAAGACATTATCTGGTAATGATACTAATCACGGGTGGAAGAGATAACTATCATTTATGAGTGCTCTCTTACCATGGCTCCTAGCCGATAAACAGAATATTGTCAATTTGTAATGATACTAATTATGGGTGGAAGAGATAACTTTCATTGTATGAGTGGCATCTCTTACCATGGCTCCTTGCCGATTAACAGAATATTGTCAATTTGATGAAAATTGTGAACAAACTGGATTGAGAGATTTTAATACTTGTCAGTCAGCTGACACACCTATCAAGCAGATTAATCTAAAGACTATATCGTTTACTTATTTCTTCTCTTTCTCTCTACAAAGTCTTCCATTTTAATATAATCCACAATCGAACATTCTACAGTAATTCTAGTAGTAAGTACATCATCGTGTCATAAAAGTTCCTCATTTTATTTTAAAAAATATTTTTTTATTTATTGCAACAACTCTTGATCTCATTACAATTGAGTTTATCATAATAATTATTACTCATTAAATTAAATATATTTATATTAAAACAATATCTTTTTATTATAAACTCTTCCCATATCTCTCAATCTCCTTTTCTTGTATTATAATTATTAAATATTTTTATCTTTACAAAATCTGTTCTTTTATTTATTGATAATTAATAATAATAATTATTGAGATTAGATACTCTTCATGTAAAACATTCAATGAAATAGATATTTGTCCGGCAGGAAGTCCATAGTCTTTGGGAGGTGGGGATCGATATCAATGAAGTGTATGGACTTCCTCCCAGGACAAATAATGAATACCTTATTACAGATATACAGTCACACTCAAGAATTGAATATACTCTAGAATATGTAAGAATTTAAACATTGATGCATTAAGCTCAAATGTTATTTAATACATTAGGATCAACAACCATTGTGTTATATCACAGTTTGTCACTTGGTATTATATTTTCCTTTAACAATGTTACTTCTTTGTTTATGTTAACTCGAGCTTTCATTTCATATAATGTATGAAATATTAATGTACAATATACTCTACCTGTGTCAAGAAAAGTTGTTAGAACCTGTAGACCAAGAATAAAACTGTTTGTGGCAAGTACATTATAAGAGTGTGGTTATGATATTTAGCAACTATTATGGGTAACGGAGTAATTAATAACTAACCTGAGCTCGTCTCTGACAGTATTCGTTGTGAGGTATATGAGAGTACTCTCTTCGAATATCAGCAGCATATTTTTCATATACTGGATGAGCAGAAAGAAGAATGGATGGAAGAATAGTATATTAATGCATTGTTTACCTTGCCATTCCTGTCCTAGTATACTCATATCAATATCCAGTAAATAATGTATGTCATCAGTACCAAACCTATATAAGTACAATGTTATTATTAGCTCCTATGATATCTTACTGATGATCTTTTGAATGAGCTGGTGTTTTGTGGTCCTCTGTCAATAGAATCATATCGTAGATCTTATCTTTATTGATATCACATGACGATGGCTATAAGAGAAATAATGATAAAGTTACTACGGTTCTTACTTACGACTGCTTCTTCACAGAACTTCATTGCAAGTAAAGCACTTTGTTTCTCGTTGTCTTTTGTCTTGGGGTTGTAAATTATACTATAGAAAACAATATCATAAATTAATAGACATAGTAACCATGGTAACCAATCTCACTCATGAAAGAAGATAGCTAATTTAACTTCATTGGCGTTCTTTATTATTAATTCTCCTTGACAATGAGTTCTTAGTTGTTCCAACATAAAAGATATGTGCTCTAATGTGTGATAAAACCTGTGATTTTCTCCATAATAGCCAGCTATTACTCGCCACCACCGAGTGCTGATCTGAGACGATATACCAAGTGAAGTACACACCTCTAACCAGTCAGAATCGGCTAAAGACAGGTACGTTTCCATAAGAACAAGAAATCAAGAACGGAGTATATTATATATTCATGACAACTTTAATCAATCGATGGGTGGAGTAAAAATTATTCATATATTACAATCATTGTCTCTATTTTCATTGACTTTATTTTAATGTAACTCGAGCAAATCCATGCAGCAGTTGGTAGAATGTCCATATTTACACATGTCCTACCAAGTAAAAGTATGTCATCAATTTTTGTCCTACTTAAAATATATCTTAGGATAATAATTACAAGAAATATCAGAAAATCTTTATCCTACTACCCAAAAATTTATCCTATGACATAAAAACTTACTGACCATTTTTTATCCTAGCAACGATCTTATTGAATAATGCAAACCTATTTTAATTTAAGATATTCTGAATATATTTTGTTATTAGCACACAATTAATACAAAAATATATTCATGATAACATCTCTAAACAACTAGGTAGGACAAAAAATTAAGGGATACAACTATTACAATACCAACATGTAACTTTATTGTTACACATTATATGTAGTACATTCACATATATCATAATTATAATACCATTATATGAATGCATCATATCTGTTTGAGTACTTTTGACTTTGTGTGGAAGATGATACTTATTATTACATTACACTGTGTCCTATTGTTGATAGTGAAGATTGAATTTTGTAGATGTGTCACTCCAATTTACGAAAAACTCTTGAAACCAACAAATTTTCAGCAGAACAATTCAAAAATTATTACATATTTGTATGATTCTTCCTCTTTTGTGAAGCTATGGGTTCTTGGTTGCTTATGTGTGACTTAAATAAATTATTTAAATTTAAGTTAAAATATTTAGTTTTAGCTATTTTAACAGCCTCTTGCTGTTCACAGTCACCACTATGCCATATACTTCATAACTATCGTTAATAAGATTCATAAGCGACATGTCTGCGCCCCACAAGAGCATGAAGACAAAATCTGACGTACATATATAAAGAAACTGAAACAGTCATGAGTGCCAGTGTGTTGTGGGCCAGCGTTCTGCAATGCATCAGACCTCTGAGATGGTTACCAGCATACTCTACGGAGTATCCGAAAGGCCGACTAGGATAGGGCTGGTAGTCTCCCTTTAAACGAGATGAGGCTGGTGTATTTGTGGTTCCCGGTTCCTGAATGCGACATTCCCTAAGAGCTGGAATCCCGTACGGCTGGTTTTAAGTTAGGGCGATGCTCCAGCCAGGATTACCTCGCGAAGACGAGGGTTACCAAGCCAGGTGGCGGTCCCAGCTAACAATAGCAGGGAATCCTGGAGCCTGAGTGGGTGAGCGAGTAGGAATCGTTTGGGCAACACACAAGGGTTTTTTGTTTTGTTTTTTTTTTAATTTTATAAATCTTAATAAAATCACTGGGAAGGAATGTCAGTAGAAGTGGTCATAGAGAAGGTTCCAAGAATTTAATGACATATACAAAATATACAATTGGTATTAGAAACATAAAACTAACAAGGATTTCATGAAATGTTATTAGCTTAAGTTTTATAAGACAACAAATAATACTTTAACTGGTTTAACCGGTTTGACTGGCTTATTAGATCTTGATATTGAGAATCTAATTTAAAAAATTAAGACACAATATGTTGTTTGCCTACTCTATACTTTCCTCATATTTGTAACACCTGTCAATTTCATGGAAGCTCCATTTTACAAGCATGTAAAATTTGAATACTTCATATATTAAATATCATAATGTCATTGTTATTTCTTTTTAACATACTAGTGGGTATCATTTAGTAAACAAGTGATGCATGTCATATAAAGGAAATATTGTCACTATTAAGTAATATTTATAGGAAATATTAATGATTAGACTTAACAGGTGACGTGGTACAAATGTTATGTACTTGACCATTATCATTTGTAGTAATAAGTTTGTATTCATCCTACCTATTTGATTTTGTTCATTCAATCCATCCATCCATCCATCCATTCATTCATATGTCCTGACAGTCATAGTAACCACATTTTCACTCTATACTCTTCACTCAATCAAGCAGAGATTTTAGTATTTTTCTTCCAATCCTTCTGGTTGGAAAATCTTTAAAACTGCCTTCAGACAAATTAAACAGACAGACAGACATGTAAAAGATTTCTCATTTTCTTTTTTGGTCAAAGAAGTATTGACCAGGATTGTCTCCTTTGGCTAAATTGAGATAAATGGAAGAGCAAACAGCCCACAATTAGCTGATCCAACTTGTGATCAACAATAACAATACTTACATAAGTAAACAACAAAATTAATAATAAGTATATAATGTGTATCATATAATTCATGGTTTGTTACTTACATTTAACAGGTTCAGAACACAGATCTAAGAGAGTTAATATAGGCAGTTTACCTGCTTATCTTTCCTTGATCAATAAAATAATTCACCATTATTTACAACAAACTTCTCTGCCACTTTTCTTATTTGTCTTTTCTAGTAGCAGTATATTATTCTAAACATATGCTTTCACAATATACAAGTAAACTTCATCTAATAGATTAAAGTCATCTCTCTCTCTCTCTTCCTCTGCCATTCTTCTTAGCTCTTCTTTCAAAAAGTAACTCATTACTAAAAGTCAACAGCTTTCTTTGATACTTTCGTGCATTTTTTGAGTTAGTACAAGTATTGTTTGACTGTTTACTGCATTCTTCTAGGTTAGTAGAATTGGAAATAGCCACTTTGGTTTAATAGGACAGAAATTTACAATAGCAGACGAAAATGTCAAGAGATGATTGGATTTTGTCTTTGAACAATTTTTTTTGGGAGGGATTTTTCTCAAGACAGGTAAACTATTGACATATTATATGTTAATTCTTAGTCAATATATTGATATTTATTGTAGTATATATACATTTAATATAATTACCAGTAAAACCATTTATAGTAGTCATCACATTCTGTCCTGTTTCTGTGTGTTGTAGATAGTTGGCAATAAGAACATACTATTTAAGACGTTTATTTATGGTCATCTGTAATTGTAACGTCCATTTCATAAATTTCTGATAAAACACGAGTGTCTTTAGCTGCACGTAACCAGTCTCCTTCAGCCATTCCTCAAAATCGTTCATGTGACGTCTTAAATTTAACCAGTTCTTCATATTCGTACGCTATACCGTATATACATTCTATATATCACACATAACTTGATGTATCCCTACAATAAACGACCGAGAACAACTTCTTCTGATACAGATGAAGACGAAAGAGACCAACATAGCTACTCCAATTACACTGTTCGAAAGCGGAAATTAGCTCTTGATGATGATGAGGGAGTGATCAAAAAGAAACCACCCACTTATAGTGACTTCTCAATGAAAGTGATGGTACTTAAACCATTCATCCATTTGTAGACATACATCTATTTGTTCATACATATCTCCTCTTTACATCTATTTTAAATCCATTTCTTATTTATTCATATATCCATTCAATAGGCTAGTATGGGTTATAAACCTGGTTTGAGTCTTGGGATGAGTGGTACCAGTATCACAAAACCAATCCAAGAGTCATTACATAAAGGCCATCGAGGGTTGGGCTATAATTTAGAGGGACTAGAAAAAGAAGATGTTCAATGGGAACTTGAAGAGGTGTGGTCATCTGGCAATATTTTTACCAATTAATTTTTTTGTTTTGTTTTTCATTTATCTGATGATTTATTTTTTAAGGTTAATGTTGAACAAGAACCAGTGTGGCTACCATCATGTCCTCTGACAGTTCTTACTGAATATGATATGGAAGGATGGATTATTATTGGAGAGGTCTCTCCCTCCCTCCCTCCCTCTCTCTCTCTCTGTCTCTCTCTCTTTCTGTCTCTGTCTCTCTCGCTTTCTGTCTCTCTCTGTCTCTGTCTCTCTGTCTCTCTCTGTCTCTCTCTCTCTCATGTGTACTTTGTCTTTATTTAGAGAAAAAAATTTATTGAAGATGAGACTACATATTGTGATGATGAGATATTGGATAAAATTCTCAGTTCTAAGGTATAGAGCAGGTCCACATGTATATTAAATTCATACCTCATTACAGACTGTTTTTGATAATCTTGGAGACAGAGAGTTTCTTGATGCTCGTCAACGATCAAATCCTTTTGAAACGATCAAAGGTGTAATTTTTCAAAACAGGTAAGTCACCATCTTAATAATAGTACATACTAATTTATTTAATATATTTCTCTTCTTTACTGAAACTTATATAATGTTATCATTTTTATGTTTTGTGTAGAGTGGCAATGAAAATGGCCAATATTGATGCAGTTTTTAACTTGATGTTCACATCACCTGATAATGTATGATTAATTAAGTACAACTTCAGTATTTTCACTTCAATGTATGTCCACTATGGATTTTTGCATCAGCTTCTGAAAGGAGTATGCCCCTTTAATCACAAATACTAATAGATGTTCTAATATTTTATTTTTAATTTGTATTCAATTTTATGTGATTACCCAGTTCAAATTTGGTCCATATGATGTCATGTATTTTGCTGATATCTGTGCTGGTCCTGGTGGATTCTCAGAGTATGTACTTTGGAGAAAAACATGGAATGCCAAAGGATTTGGGTTCACTCTCAAAGGTTAGCAATATTAAAATATAGATTCCTAATCTTATTAATATTTTTAGATCCAGATTCTGGTTCCGATTTTAAATTGGATTATTTCCATGCTGGACCCAGCGAGACATTTGATCCTCATTATGGTGTAGGTGGTTATGATGGTGACGGAGACATAACTAGACTTGATAATCTACAAGCTTTTCAAAAATATGTATTAGAATTGACTGAAGAACAAGGAGTTCACTTTGTGATGGCAGATGGGGTAAGTTCTATGGTATTGTTATACAAGAACTGACCCTCAATTGTATCCATTCAAATTTGTTGGAATTGGTCTACCAGATGTTCAATTAATGATCATTGTTTATTTATCCATGTCCTATCAGCAAGTTTCGTAAAAAAACAATTTTCTGCAACCTGTTAATCTCTTGAAATTAAAATATTGCTAAATGTTATTGATGATGTAGTCTTAAAGAAGTGACTGTTTGGTGTAACGAAGTACAAGTGGCTAGCAGGTTAAATGAATTCTGAAGAGCCTATAAGCTCGTACTTGTTGGTTTTCTCATGTTCCCATAGTTATGTCTAGTTGGTAAATTACAGCATTTGTTTCTTTGTGAAAGTGGAATGTCCTCCTCCCCCTAATTGCTTGTCACAATTTACACTTCTGCTAGAGCCTCCCCCCTATTGAGGGAGACATTACACACACTTAAATCTCAAGTGGTTAAAAATGTGTATTTATAAATTTTTTAAGAATTACATTTCAGCCTCCGGAGAGGCCTCTAAAAATTGCAAAGCCGACGGTATTTCACGTCGTCAATGCGGGGTATTGGGGTAAGTTTTCAATTAGCAATAACCACGCCTCGGTTGAACCTCATTGGCTATGGTACTGCCACTGCGCAAAGCTGATTGGCTAATATTTGGTCTGTTTATTTTATATTAAATGATGTAGTCATCCACTTGAGGGCTCTAAATATATTGTTCAGTTAATTATCTATGAATATTGATAATTATTAATATTATTAAATTTAATGGATGTTGTGAATACTATTAAATTTAATTACGGGGGCGGTATCTTTTTCATAGGGATTTTCAGTGGAGGGTCAGGAGAATATTCAAGAAATTTTATTAAAACAATTAGTATTATGTCAGTATCTCTGTGCACTCTCTATATTACGAACAGGTAAATGTACACTGTTATTAATGATCCTTGTTCTCTCTCTCTCCTTTCTCTAGGTGGTCATTTCGTATGTCAAGTGTTTGATATGTTCACTCCATTTAGTGTTGGTCTGTTTTATTTACTTTATCGTTGTTTTGATGAAGTTTGTATCTTTAAACCTGTCACTAGTAGACCAGCTAACTCTGAGAGGTATCTCTACACACCAATGGACCAGTAGTCCAGTAGACTATTCGATGTGCCATTAACAATGTACACCCATAATCTAGTAGATCATCCAATGTACCAGTAATCCAATAGATCATCCAATGTACCAGTAATCCAGTAAATCATCCAATGTACCAGTATTCATGTTGATTATCCAATGTACCATTAGTCCAGTAGATAATCCAATGTATCAATAGTCCATTAGATCATCCAATGTACCAGTATTCATGTTTTCTTGTATATAGATATGTAGTATGTAAGGGATTAAGACCAGATACAGATTGTGTACATAATTATATGTGGAGTGTGAACACTGAATTATGTAGATTAAAGGATGTAGAACAAGATATATTAGAGGTAAAGTTCATTGTAGGTTGGTGGTATCTTTTAACCCTTAATTGTTAGGTTGTACCAGACCATTTACTTTATTCAGAGCCATTTTATTCATACATGACACAAAGTAACAACAGGTTTGTATGTTATGGGACAAAGGCCTTTGTAACTTGTATTGTTTGAACATTTTTATAGTATTGGTTTAAATCAGATTATTGCACTCAAGAAACTCCGATATTATGTGAAAAATGAGTATGTTGGTACTGAGTTAATCAAACTGTCTATATATTATATTTAAAGGAAACTTCAAGATACAAGACAAACAGAAATTAGATCAAAATGTCTTCAACTTTGGAAGGTATAAGGAGATATATGTGTTCATTTAATATGTAATACAACAATACAGGTCCCTAATATACCCAGAGCTACATCTACTGAGAGAACTGCAAGTGAAATCTTTGATGAGATATGGAAAGTAAAAAATCATACTATCTTTTGTATCAACTGCTCTCTGTGGTTACCTATAGAAACTGACTCCACCCACACCCTCAATGCCAGCTGAAATCAAGCTGTTTTTGTCCAATAATTTTCAGTCTTGTAGTCGTGACAACCTCCCCTTTTTAGTAGATCCCCATTCATGGAAATGGTATTTTCCTTGCGGCAAACGCTATCTACTTGTTGGTCTAGGGGTATGTTGTATAGATGGCATGTGTGTATGATGTGTGTAAATAACAGTAGCTAAGTCATGTGACTAAATGATGATTGTCACATGACAACACAATGAAAACAGCATGATGTCTTATGATTCTTTTCTTTATAGCGTAATCGAATTTATTCCTGGGACATGACAGGAGCAGGAATTAAAGCATCATTCACTCAAAAACCAGAACTTGTGTTGGAATTGCCACGTGGAACTATCCTTGAAGTGGAGGTAGTATCAGAAATGACAGGAGAAGTATGTCAAAAATGGACAGATAAATTAGTACAATGGATCTACTTCCTCTTTTATTAAGAGACATTTCTTTGTTAGGGTCAAGAAGAAAGGGAAGTAAAGGTTATTTATATTGTTGATGTCATAGCTATTTATAATGAAATCTATGCTAATAAATCACTCAAAGAAAGGTTGTTGTATTTAATAACAAAGATAATGAAATGTTGTTATTATAAATACAGATTACAACTAGCTGAGAAATTATGTCGAGTGTTAAATAAACCATGTCGTAAAGAATATCTTACACTTAAGTATGAATGAATGAATGGATGGATGGACATTTAGTTTGGAAATCTTTTAGGGTTAAAAATTATTATCGTCTTACTGATATGAATGGACAATTTGAAAAGTGAGTGTCCAACTGTTATATGATATTAACATGTTTACTTTCTATTATATAAGTCTTACACTTCGAAAATGCAAAGGATATAAATGGGACGTACCAACTATTGAAGTATCTGATGACATCTTTGTTGCTCCAGTAGGTGTGATATTCTCAAAAATAATTAAAGGTATGTATATACATAAAGATTACTTATCTTCCTTCCATTCATTTAGAACCATGGCAACTTCACTTAAGTAAATCTGGTCAATTTTATTTCTTTAATGCAAAAACAAATAAAAGTACCTACGAACCTGATCCCACGTCACTTTCTCCTTACTTGTTAGTCACCTTATATATTCATTATATGTTAACACTAGTTCTTTTTAGAACAGTACTTTCAACACGTCACCTATGGATGTGGTCACGCCCAATTTTTGAGGACATTTGTAGCATTAGTACTACTGACAGCACTGAACTCACCTGGTCACACTTAAAATCATCTTTACATGCACTATTTCATAAACACAAATAACAATATGTTATTAACAAGTGGTTTTAATGATATGATTTTAAAAACTGCTCAACTTTTTCCCTCCAAAATTACAATAAAAATTATTCAACAAATTTTTACTTAACTAAAAAAACAGCTGCTTAGATAACCAAATTAAATTAAAGGAGCAAAAAAATTTGAATACTTTATATACTAAATATAATATCATAATAATGTCATTGAACTTTTCAATTTGCATATTGTAAAGACTTGTATTACTTATAGGTAAAAAATGTTGATAGATATATAAAGTGTCTAGTGGTTAAAGTAAGGGAAGGATAACCTCATCTTTGGATGACACTGTATTGCATATTAAGGAAGTGATAGATATGTACTAAATTGAAATGGATGTTTAAAAATGAAAGTGGATATATAAATGTCTTTTGTTTCTAATGAAATTATTGATGAGGAGTAAAGGTATTTCATTTTAACATACTAGTGGGTATCATTTAGTAAACAAGTGATGCATGTCATATAAAGGAAATATTGTCACTATTAAGTAATATTTATAGGAAATATTAATGATTAGACTTAACAGGTGACATGGTACAAATGTTATGTACTTGACCATTATCATTTGTAGTAATAAGTTTGGATATTTTGTATTCATCCTACATACCTATTTCATTTTGTTCATTCAATCCATCCATCCATCCATTCATTCATATATCCTGACAGTCATAGTAACCACATTTTCACTCTATACTCTTCACTCAATCAAGCAGAGATTTTAGTAATTTTTCTTCCAATCCTTCTGGTTGGAAAATCTTTAAAACTGCCTTCACACAAATTAAACAGACAGACAGACTTGTAAAAGATTTCTCATTTTCTTTTTTGGTCAAAGAAGTATTGACTGGGATTGTCTCCTTTGGCTAAATTGAGGTAAATGCAAGAGCCACAATTAGGTAATCCAGCTTGTGATCAACAATAACAATACTTACATAAGTAAACACCAACATTAATAATAAGTATATAATGTGTATCATATACTTTATAGTTTGTTACTTACATTTAACAGGTTCAGAACACAGATCTAAGAGAGTTAATATAGGCAGTTTACCTGCTTATCTTTCCTTGATCAATAAAATAATTCACCATTATTTAAAACAAACTTCTCTGCCATTTTTCTTATTTGTCTTTTCTAGTAGCAGTGTATTATTCTAAGTATATGCTTTCACAATATACAAGTAAACTTCATCTAATAGATTAAAGTCATCTCTCTCTCTCTCTGCCTCTGCCATTCTTCTTAGCTCTTCTTTCAAAAAGTAACTCATTACTAAAAGTCAACAGCTTTCTTTGATACTTTCCTGCATTTTTTGAGTTAGTACAAGTATTGTCTGACTTTTTACTGCATTCTTCTAGGTTAGTAGAATTGGAAATAGCCACTTTGGTTTGGTAGGACAGAAATTTACAATAGCAGACGAAAATGTCAAGAGATGATTGGATTTTGTTTTCAGACAATTTTTTTTTTTTTGGGGGGGGGGATTTTTTTCATGACAGGTAAACTATTGATATATTATGTGTTAATTCTTAGTCAATATATCGATATTTATTGTAGTATATATACATTTAATATACTTACCAGTAAAACCATTTATAGTAGTCATCACATTCTGTCATGTTTCTGTGTGCGTGTTGTAGATAGTTGGCAATGAGAACATACCATTTAAGACGTTTATTTATGGTCATCTGTAATTGCAACGTCCATTTCATGAATTTCTGATAAAACATGAGTGTCTTTAGCCGCACGTAACCAGTCTCGTTCCTCAGTCTTATATAGCAAAAATCGTTGAAGATGTGACGTCTAAATTTAACCTGTTCTTCGTACGCTATACCGTATATACATTTATTATCTTCTATATATCCACGCACACACACACACACACACACATGATGTATCCCTACAATAAACGACCGAGAACAACTTCTGATACAGACGAGGACAGTGACGATGATAAAGGGAATAGATCCAGTACTAGTGGGAGCAACAATGGCAGTGATAGTGAGGATCAGAGACAGGATGATCAATTAGGAAGAGCAGCTGTTCGAAAGCGGAAATTAGCTCTTGATGATGATGAGGAAGTGATCAAAAAGGAACCACCCACTTATAGTGACTTCTCAATGAAAATGATGGTACTTAAACCATTCATCCATTTTGTAGACATGTATCTATTTTTTCATACACATCTCCTCTTTACATCTATTTTAAATCCATATGTCCATTTGTAATTTATTCATATATCCATTCCATAGGCTAGTATGGGTTATAAACCTGGTTTGGGTCTTGGGGTGAGTGGTACTGGTATCACAAAACCAATCCAAGAGTCATTACATAAAGGTCATCGAGGGTTAGGCTATAATTTAGAAGGACTAGAAAAAGAAGATGTTCAATGGGAACTTGAAGAGGTGTGGTCATCTGGCAATATTTTTACCAATTAATTTTATTGTTTTGTTTTTCATTCATCTGATGATTTAATTTTTAAGGTTAACATTGAACAAGAACCAGTATGGCTACCATCATGTCCTCTGACAGTTCTTACTGAATATGATATGGAAGGATGGATTGTTATTGGAGAGGTATTCTCTCTCTCTCTCTCTCTCTCTCTCTCTTTCTCTCTCTCTCTCTCTCTCTCTCTCTCTCTCTCATGTGTACTTTGTCTTTATTTAGAGAAAAAAATTTATTGAAGATGAGACTACATATTGTGATGATGAAATATTGAATAAAATTCTCAGTTCTAAGGTACAGATTAGATCCACATGTATATTAAATCCATACCTCATTACAGACTGTTTTTAATGAACTCTCAGACAAAGAGTTTCTTGATGCTCGTCAACGATCAAATCCTTTTGAAACAATCAAAGGTGTCATTTTTCAAAACAGGTAAGTCACACAAAAAGCAATTCAATGAAGATGTCTATAACGCATACCTATATTTAAAGTTATGTAATTTTTTTCTTCTTTACTGAAACTTATATAATGTTATCATTTTTTATATGTTTTGTGTAGAGCGGCAATGAAAATGGCCAATATTGATGCAGTTTTTAACTTTATGTTCACATCACCTGATAATGTATGATTAATTAAGTATGCCCCTTTAATCACAAATACTAATAGATGTTCTAATAACTTATTTTTAATTTGTATTCAATTTTATGTGATTACCCAGTTCAAATTTGGTCCATATGATGTCATGTATTTTGCTGATATATGTGCTGGTCCTGGTGGATTCTCAGAGTATGTACTTTGGAGAAAAACATGGAATGCTAAAGGATTTGGGTTCACTCTCAAAGGTCAGCACTTAAAATATAGATTCCTAATCTTATTAATATTTTCAGATCCAGATTCTGGTTCCGATTTTAAATTAGATGATTTCCATGCTGGACCCAGCGAGACATTTGATCCTCATTATGGTGTAGGTGGTTATGATGGTGACGGAGACATAACTAGACTTGATAACCTACAAGCTTTTCAAAAATATGTATTAGAATTGACTGAAGAACAAGGAGTTCACTTTGTGATGGCAGATGGGGTAAGTTCTATGATATTATTATACAAATTTTTAAGAACTGACCCTCAATGGTATCCATTCCAAATTTGTTGGAATTGGTATTGGTATTAAAAACCTACTAGATATTCAATTAATGATCATTGTTTAATATCCATATGCTATCAGCAAGTTTCATAAAAAAAACAATTTGCTGCAACCTGTTAACCTCTTGAAATTAAAATATTTCTAAATGTTATTGATGATGTAGTCTTGAGTGTTTGGTGTAACAAGGTACAAGTGCTAGCTTATTGTAGTTGGTTACATGAATTCTGAAGAGCCTATAGTTGGTACTTGTGTTCTCATGTTCCCATATTTATGTCTAGTTGGTAAATTACAGCATTTTTTCTTTATGTGGGTTCAGTTATTTATACGATTTCACTGTGTGAGACCTTGATATGATCACACTGAAGCTCTGCTTCAAGGGGTATTTGGCAGTGTCCATCACCAACAGTGAGATGGATCATTGATAAAATTTCATCTGAGGGGTAACCTCTTTCAAACTTAAAGAGCTCAGAGAAAGGAAAGTGGAATGTCCTCATTCCTTACAGGGTTTCTTCCCCCTAATTGCTTGTCACAATTTACACTTCTGCTAGAGCCTCCCCCCTATTGAGGGCCACTTAAATCTCAAGTGGTTAGAAATGTGTATTTATAAATTTTTTTAACATTATATTTCGGCCTCCGGAGAGGCCTCCAAAAATTGCAAAGCCGACGGTATTTCACGTCGTCAATGCTGGGTATTGGGGTAAGTTTTCAATTAGCAATAACCACGCCTCGGTTGAACCTCATTGGCTATGGTACTGCCACTGCGCAAAGCTGATTAGGTAGTGTTTGGTTGTTTATTTTATATTAAATGATGTAGTCATTCACTTGAGGGCTCTAAATATATTGTTCAGTTAATTATCTATGAATATTGATAATTATTAATATTATTAAATTTAATGGATGATCGTGAATACTATTAAATTTAATTACGGGGGCGGTATCTTTTTCATAGGGATTTTCAGTGGAGGGTCAGGAGAATATTCAAGAAATTTTATTAAAACAATTAGTATTATGTCAGTATCTCTGTGCACTCTCTATATTACGAACAGGTAAATATACATTGTTATTAATGATCCTTGTTCTCTCACTCTCCTTTTTCTAGGTGGTCATTTCGTATGTCAAGTGTTTGATATGTTCACTCCATTTAGTGTTGGTCTGTTTTATTTACTTTATCGTTGTTTTGATGAAGTTTGTATCTTTAAACCTGTCACTAGTAGACCAGCTAACTCTGAGAGGTATCTCTACACACCAATGTACCATTAGTCCAATAGATCATCCAATGTACCAGTAATCCAGTAGATCATCTAATGTACCATTAATCCAGTAGATCATCTAATGTACCAGTAATCCAGTGGATTCTCCAATGTACCATTAGTCCAGTAGATCATCCAATGTACCAGTAATTCAGTAGATCATCCAATGTACCATTAGTCCAGTAGATCATCCACTGTACCAGTATTTCATGTTTTCTTGTATATAGATATGTAGTATGTAAAGGATTAAGACCAGATACAGATTGTGTACATAATTATATGTGGAGTGTGAACACTGAATTATGTAGATTAAAGGATGAAGAACAAGATATATTAGAGGTAAGTTTAGTGTAGGTTGGTATCTTTTAACCCTTAATTGCTAGGTTGTACCAGACCATTTACTTTATTCAGAGCCATTTTATTCATACATCACACAAAGTAACAACAGGTTTGTATGTTATGGGACAAAGACCTTTGTAACTTGTATTGTTTGAACATTTTTATAGTATTGGTTTAAATCAGATTATTGCACTCAAGAAACTACGATATTATGTGAAAAATGAGTATGTTGATACAGAGTTAATCAAACTGTCTATATATTATATTTAAAGGAAACTTCAAGACACAAGACAAACAGAAATTAGATCAAAATGTCTTGAACTTTGGAAGGTATAAGAAGATATATGTGTTCATTTAATATGTAGCATAACAATACAGGTCCCTAATGTACCCAGAGCTACATCTATTGAGAGAACTGCAAATGAAATCTTTGATGAGATATGGAAAGTAAAAAAATCATATTATCTTTTGTATCAACTGCTCTCTGGGGTTACCTATAGAAACTGACTCCACCCACACCCTCAATGCCAGCTGAAATCAAGCTGTTTTTGTCCAATAATTTTCAGTTTTGTAGTCGTGACAACCTCCCCTTTTTAGTAGATCCCTATTCGTGGAAATGGTATTTTGCTTGCGGCAAACGTTATCTACTTGTTGGACTAGGGGTACGTTTATAGATGGCATGTGTGTATGATGTGTATAAATATCAGTAGCTAAGTCATGTGACTAAATGATGATTGTCACATGACAACACAATGAAAACAGCATGATGTCTTATGATTCTTTTCTTTATAGCGTAATCGAATTTATTCCTGGGACATGACAGGAGCAGGAATTAAAGCATCATTCACTCAAAAACCAGAACTTGTGTTGGAATTGCCACGTGGAACTATCCTTGAAGTGGAGGTAGTATCAGAAATGACAGAAGTATGTCAAAAATGGACAGATAAATGAGTACAATGGACAAATAGAATTGACTAATGAACAGATAAATTAGTACAATGGACAAATAGAATTGACTAATGGACAGATAAATTGGTACAATGGACAAATAGAATTTATTAATGGACAGATAAATTAGTACAATGGACAAATACAATTGACTAATGACAGGATAAATTGGTACAATGGACAAATAGAATTTATTAATGGACAAATAAATGAATACAATGGACAAATAGAATTAAAAATGGATTGATAAATAAGTACAATGGATCTACTTCCTCTTTTATTAAGATACATTTCTTTATTAGGATCAAGGCCAAAGGGAAGTAAAGGTTATTTATATTGTTGATGTCATAGCTATTTATAATGAAATCTATGCTAATAAACCACTCAAAGAAAGGTAGGTGTATTTAATAACAAAGATAATGAAATGTTGTTATTATAAATACAGATTACAACTAGCTGAGAAATTATGTCGAGTGTTAAATAAACCATGTCGTAAAGAATATCTTACACTTAGGTATGAATGAATGGATGGATGGATGGACATTTAATTTGGAAATCTTTTAGGGTTAAAAATTATTATTGTCTTACTGAAATGAATGGACAATTTGAAAAGTGAGTGTCCAATTGTTATATGATAATAACATGTTTACTTTCTATTATATAAGTCTTACACTTCGAAAATGCAAAGGAACTAAATGGGAAGTACCAACTATTGAAGTATCTGATGACACTTTTGTTGCTCCAGTAGGTGTGATATTCTCAAAAATCATTAAAGGTATGTATATACATAAAGATTACTTATCTTCCTTCCATTCATTTAGAACCATGGCAACTTCACTTAAGTAAATCTGGTCAACTTTATTTCTTTAATACAAAAACAAATAAAAGTACCTATGAACCTGATCCCACGTCAGTTTCTCCTTACTTGTTAGTCACCTTATTTATTCACTATATGTTAACACTAGTTCCTTTTAGAACAGTCCTTTCAACACGTCATCTATGGATGTGGTCATGCCCACTTTTTGAGGACATTTGTAGCATTAGCACTACCAACAGCACTGAACTCACCTGGTCACACTTAAAATCATCTTTACATGCACTATTTCATAAACACAAATAACAATATGTTATTGCTTAGATAACCAAATTAAATTAAAGGAGCAAAAAAAATTTGAATATTTTATATACTAAATATAATATCATAATAATGTCATTGAACTTTTCAATTTACATATTGTAAAGACTTGTATTACTTAAAGGTAAAAAATGTTGATAGATATATAAAAGTGTCTAGTGGTTAAAGTGAGCAGAAGTTATCTTTGGATGACACTGTATGGCATATTATGGAAGGATAGATACGTAATAAATTTGAAATGGATGTTTAAAAATGAAAGTGAATACATAAAAATGTCTTTTATTTCTAATGAAATTATTGATGAGTAGTAAAGGTATTTCTTTTTAACATACTAGTGGGTATCATTTAGTAAACAAGTGATCCATGTCATAGAGGAAATATTGTCACTATTAAGAAGTAATATTTATAGGAAATATTAATGATTAGACTTAACATGTGACATGGTACAAATGTTATGTACTTGACCATTATCATTTGTAGTAATAAGTTTAGATAATTTGTGTTCATCCTACATACCTATTTGATTTTGTTCATTCATATATCCATTCATCAATTCATTCATATATCCTGACAGTCATAGTAACCACATTTTCACTCTATACCCTTCACCCTTCTGGTTGGAAAATCTTTAAAACTGCCTTCAGACAAATTAAACAGACAAACAGACTTGTAAAAGATTTCTCATTTCATTTTTTTGGTCAAATAAATATTGACTAGGATTGTCTCCTTTGGCTAAATTGAGATAAATGCAAGAGCAAACAGCCCACAATCAGCTAATCCAACTTGTGATTGACAATAACAATACTTACATAAGTAATCACCAAAATTAATAATAAGTATATAATGTGTATCATATACTTCATAGTTTGTTACTTACATTTAACAGGTTCAGAACACAGATCTAAGAGAGTTAATATAGGCAGTTTACCTGCTTATCTTTCCTTGATCAATAAAATAATTCACCATTATTTACAACAAACTTCTCTGCCATTTTTCTTATTTGTCTTTTCTAGTAGCAGTATATTATTCTAAGTATATGTTTTCACAATATACAAGTAAACTTCATCTAATAGATTAAAGTGATCTCTCTCTCTCTCTGCCTCTGCCATTCTTCTTAGCTCTTCTTTCAAAAAGTAACTCATTACTAAAAGTCAACAGCTTTCTTTGATACTTTCCTGCATTTTTTGAGTTAGTACAAGTATTGTTTGACTGTTTACTGCATTCGTCTAGGTTAGTAGAATTGGAAATAGCCACTTTAGTTTGATAGGACAGAAATTTACAATAGCAGACGAAAATGTCAAGAGATGATTGGATTTTGTTTTCAGACAATTTTTTTTTTGGGGGGGGGAGATTTTTTTCATGACAGATAAACTATTGATATATTATGTGTTAATTCTTAGTCAATTCAATATATTGATATCTATTGTAGTATATATACATTTAATATAATTACCAGTAAAACCATTTATAGTAGTCATCACATTCTGTCATGTTTCTGTGTGTGGTAGATAGTTGGCAATGAGAGCATACCATTTAAGACGTTTATTTATGGTCATCTGTAATAGTAACGCCCATGAATTTCTGATAAAACATGAATGTCTTTAGCCGCACGTAAGCAGTCTCCTTCAGCCATTCAAATCGTTGAAGTTTAACTCAATGTGACGTCTTAAATTTAACCTGTTCTTCATATTCGTACGCTATACCGTATATACATTTATTATCTTCTATATATCCACGCACACACACACACATGGTAACTTGATGTATCCCTACAATAAACGACCGAGAACAACTTCTTCTGATACAGATGAAGACGAAGGAGACCAACATGGCTACTCCAATTACATTCTGGCCAAACAGGACAGTTCTGAATCTTTATGCAATGACGAGGATAGAGACGATGATAAAGGGAGTAGATCCAGTACTAGTGGGAGCAACAGTGGTAGTGATAGTGAGGATCAGAGACAGGATGATCAATTAGGAAGAGAAGCTGTTCGAAAGCGGAAATTAGCTCTTGATGATGATGAGGGAGTGATCAAAAAGGAACCACCCACTTATAGTGACTTCTCAATGAAAATGATGGTACTTAAACCATTCGTCCATTTTGTAGACATGTATCTATTTTTTTATACACATCTCCTCTATACATCTATTTTAAATCCATATGTCCATTTGTAATTTATTCATATATCCATTCCATAGGCTAGTATGGGTTATAAACCTGGTTTGGGTCTTGGGGTGAGTGGTACTGGTATCACAAAACCAATCCAAGAGTCATTGCATAAAGGCCATCGAGGGTTGGGCTATAATTTGGAGGGACTAGAAAAAGAAGATGTTCAATGGGAACTTGAAGAGGTGTGGTCATCTGGCAATATTTTTACCAATTAATTTTTTTGTTTTGTTTTTCATTTATCTGATGATTTATTTTTTAAGGTTAATGTTGAACAAGAACCAGTGTGGCTCCCATCATGTCCTCTGACAGTTCTTACTGAATATGATATGGAAGGATGGATTATTATTGGAGAGGTATCTCTCTCTCTCTCTCTCTCTCTCTCTCTCTCTCTCTCTCTCTCTCTCTCTCTCTCTCTCTCTCTCTCTCTCTCTCTCTCTCTCTCTCTCTCTCTCTCTCTCTCTCTCTCTCTCTCTCTCTCTCTCTCTCTCTCTCTCTCTCTCTCTCTCACTCTCACTTTCTCCATCTCTTCCTCTCTCTCTGTCTTTTTTTCCTCTCTCTCATGTGTACTTTGTCTTTATTTAGAGAAAAAAATTTATTGAAGATGAGACTACATATTGTGATGATGAGATATTGAATAAAATTCTCAGTTCTAAGGTATAGATTAGATCCACATGTATATTGAATTCATACCTCATTACAGACTGTTTTTGATAAACTCTCAGACAAGGAGAAACTTGATGCTCGTCAACGATCAAATCCTTTTGAAACTATCAAAGGTGTCATTTTTCAAAACAGGTAAGTTACACAAAAAGTAATTTAATAAAGATGTCTATAACACATACCTATATTTAAAGTTATGTTTTTTTTTCACTGATACTATTTATTATTATTATGTTATCATTTTTTTGTTTTCTAGAGCGGCAATGAAAATGGCCAATATTGATGCAGTTTTTAACTTGATGTTCACATCACCTGATAATGTATGATTAATTAAGTACAACTTCAGTATTTTCACTTCAATGTATGTCCACTATGGATTTTTGCATCAGCTTCTGAAAGGAGTATGCCCCTTTAATCACAAATACTAATAGATGTTCTAATATCTTATTTTTAATTTGTATTCAATTTTATGTGATTACCCAGTTCAAATTTGGTCCATACGATGTCATGTATTTTGCTGATATCTGTGCTGGTCCTGGTGGATTCTCAGAGTATGTACTTTGGAGAAAAACATGGAATGCCAAAGGATTTGGGTTCACTCTCAAAGGTTAGCACTTAAAATATAGATTCCTAATCTTATTAATATTTTCAGATCCAGATTCTGGTTTTGATTTTAAATTGGATGATTTCCATGCTGGACCCAGTGAAACATTTGATCCTCATTATGGTGTAGGTGGTTATGATGGTGACGGAGACATAACTAGACTTGATAATCTACAAGCTTTTCAAAAATATGTATTAGAATTGACTGAGGAACAAGGAGTTCACTTTGTGATGGCAGATGGGGTAAGTACTATGGTATTATTATACAAGAACTGACCCTCAATGGTATCCATTCCAAATTTGTTGGAATTGGTCTACCAGATGTTCAATTAATGATCATTGTTTAATATCCATGTCCTATCAGCAAGTTTCGTCAAAAATGTTCTGCAACCTGTTAACCTCTTGAAATTAAAATATTGCTAAATGTTATTGATGATGTAGTCTTAAAAAAACACAAAGAAATGAGTTGTTTGGTGTAACAAGGTACAAGTGCTAGCTTATTGTAGTTGGTTACATGAATTCTGAAGAGCCTATAGCTGGTACTTGTGTTCTCATGTTCTGATATTTATGTCTAGTTGGTAAATTACAGCATTTGTTACTTTGTGTGGGTTTAGTTATTTATGTTTTCACCAGACTTGTGAGACCTTGACATGATAGTGACGTTGAAGCTCTGCTTCAAGAGGTATTTGGCCGTGTCCATCACCAACGATGAGAGGGATCATTGATAAAATATAATCTGAGGGGTAGGTAACCTTTAAGAGAAAGAAAAGAAGTGGAATGTCCTACAAGGAAAAGAATGTCTTCTTCCCTAATTGCTTGTCAGAATTCACACTTCTGCTAGAGCCTCCCCCCCCTATTGAGAGAGAACATCACACACACTTAAACCTTAATAAGTGGTTAAAACTTGTGGATTTATAATTTTTTTAAACATTATATTTCGGCCTCCGGAGAGGCCTCCAAAAATTGCAAAGCCGACGGTATTTCACGTCGTCAATGCGGGGTATTGGGGTAAGTTTTCAATTAGCAATAACCACGCCTCGGTTGAACCTCATTGGCTATGGTACTGCCACTGCGCAAAGCTGATTAGCTAATGTTTGGTTGTTTATTTTATATTAAATGATGTAGTCATCCACTTGTGGGCTCTAAAGACATTGCTTACATAGTGTGGTTAATTAGCTATGAATATTGATAATTATTAATATTATTAAATTTAATGTGTGATCGTGAAACTGTTAAATTTAATTACGGGGGCGGTATCTTTTCATAGGGATTTTCAGTGGAGGGTCAGGAGAATATTCAAGAAATTTTATTAAAACAATTAGTATTATGTCAGTATCTCTGTGCACTCTCTATATTACGAACAGGTAAATATACACTGTTATTAATGATCCTTGTTCTCTCTCTCTCTCTCTCTCTCTCTCTCTCTCTAGGTGGTCATTTTGTATGTAAAGTATTCGATATGTTCACTCCATTTAGTGTTGGTCTGTTTTATTTACTTTATCGTTGTTTTGATAAAGTTTGTATCTTTAAACCTGTCACTAGTAGACCAGCTAACTCTGAGAGGTATATTTACATACCAATGTACCATTAGTCCAGTAGATCATCCAATGTACCATTAGTCCAGTAGATCATCCAATGTACCATTAGTCCAGTTGATCATCCAATGTACCATTAGTCCAGTTGATCATCCAATGTATCAATAGTCCAGTTGATCATCCAATGTACCATTAGTCCAGTAGATCATCCAATGTACCAGTATTTCATGTTTTCTTGTAGACACTAATGATAATGATCATGTTTTCTTGTATGTAGATATGTAGTATGTAAGGGATTGAGACCAGATACAGATTGTGTCCATAGTTATATGTGGATTGTGAACACTGAATTATGTAGATTAAAAGGTGAAGAACAAGATATATTAGAGGTAAGTTTATTGTAGATTGGTATCTTTTAACCCTTGATTTCTAGGTTGTACCAGACCATTTACTTTATTCAGAGCCATTTTATTCATACATCACACAAAGTAACAACAGGTTTGTATGTTATGAGACAAAGACCTTTGTAACTTGTATTGTTTGAACATTTTTATAGTATTGGTTTAAATCAGATTATTGCACTCAAGAAACTTCGATATTATGTGAAAAATGAGTATGTTGATACTGAGTTAATCAAACTGTCTATATATTATATTTAAAGAAATCTTCAAGATACAAGACAAACAGAAATTAGATCAAAATGTCTTGAACTTTGGAAGGTATAAGAAGATATATGTGTTCATTTAATATGTAGCATAACAATATAGGTCCCTAATGTACCCAGAGTTACATCTACTGAAAGAACTGCAAGTGAAATCTTTGATGAGATATGGAAAGTAAAAAAATCATATTATCTTTTGTATGAACTGCTCTCTGGGGTTACCTACAGAAACTGACTTCCTCTATGCCAGCTGAAATCAAGTTGTTTTTGTCCAATAATTTTCAGTCTTGTAGTCGTGACAACCTCCCCTTTTTAGTAGATCCCCATTCATGGAAATGGTATTTTGCTTGTGGCAAACGCTATCTACTTGTTGGACTAGGGGTATGTTTTATAGATGGTATGTGTGTAAATAACAGTAGCTAAGTCATGTGAGTAAATGATGATTGTCACATGACAACACAATGAAAACAGCATGATGTCTTATGATTCTTTTCTTTATAGCGTAATCGAATTTATTCCTGGGACATGACAGGAGCAGGAATTAAAGCATCATTCACTCAAAAACCAGAACTTGTGTTGGAATTGCCACGTGGAACTATCCTTGAAGTGGAGGTAGTATCAGAAATGACAGGAGAAGTATGTCAAAAATGGACAGATAAATTAGTACAATGGATCTACTTCCTCTTTTATTAAGATACATTTCTTTATTAGGATCAAGGCCAAAGGGAAGTAAAGGTTATTTATATTGTTGATGTCATAGCTATTTATAATAAAATCTATGCTAATAAACCACTCAAAGAAAGGTAGGTGTATTTAATAACAAAGATAATGAAATGTTGTTATTATAAATACAGATTACAACTAGCTGAGAAATTATGTCGAGTGTTAAATAAACCATGTCGTAAACAATATCTTAGACTTAAGTATGAATGGATGGATGGATGGATGGACATTTAGTTTGGAAATCTTTTAGGGTTAAAAATTATTATCGTCTTACTGAAATGAATGGACAATTTGAAAAGTGAGTGTCCAATTGTTATATGATAATAACATGTTTACTTTCTATTATATAAGTCTTACACTTCGAAAATGCAAAGGAACTAAATGGGAAGTACCAACTATTGAAGTATCTGATGACATCTTTGTTGCTCCAGTAGGTGTGATATTCTCAAAAATCATTAAAGGTATGTATATACATAAAGATTACTTATCTTCCTTCCATTCATTTAGAACCATGGCAACTTCACATAAGTAAATCTGGTCAATTTTATTTCTTTAATACAAAAACAAATAAAAGTATCTATGAACCTGATCCCACGTCAGTTTCTCCTTACTTGTTAGTCACCTTATATATTCATTATACATTAACACTAGTTCTTTTTAGAACAGTCCTTTCAACACGTCACCTATGGATGTGGTCACGCCCAATTTTTGAGGACGTTTGTAACATTAGTACTACCAACAGCACTGAACTCACCTGGTCACACTTAAAATCATCTTTACATGCACTATTTCATAAACACAGATAACAATATGTTATTAACAAGTGATTTTAATGATATGATTTAAAAAACTGCTCAACTTTTTCCCTCCAACATTACAATAAAAACTATTCTATTTTGACTTCAAATTTTTGCTTAAATAAAAAAAAAAACAGCTGCCTTAAATAACCAATTAAATTGAAGAAGCAAAAAAGAGCTCAACTTTTAACACACACACACATGCTATGTTACATAATCACTGTCTTTCAGTCTATACTCCATATTATCTTTAATCTGAGTATTTTTATAGACAGCTGCTACCTCAGATGTCCCTTTTCCCTTTTTAATAGCCTCTGCTACAGCTTTAACTTTATTACCCTCATTTGATGCAATCTGACGCCAAACCATTAACATATCGTTCCACCATGTCACTGACTTATGACGTTTGATCAAAGCTTTTGGATATTCACAGTCGTAGTGATCGTTATGTGCTATTAATGGGCGGGTATAGATTCCATGTTTTTGACGTGTTACTTTCTCTATTATTTTATCGCAAACGAAACACTCAAATCCTTCAATATGGTTGATTTTTTTCTCGCCATACTCATTGACGACCCAACCTCTCTCGTGCATATGTTTCAATAATCTGGTATTAGTCACGCCCACTTTTTTATATTCCAAATATTTCTCATACTCCTCATTATGTTGATCCAAGTAAAGAAGATACTTTGCTAATGCCTCAGGATTAGGAAAGTCATCAACAACAATAATGGAATGATTACGAGGGGCCCAGTCTTTGATTGACGGAGAACTCTTTACAACAGGCACTGAACCTGCGTACAAAGCTCGCCAAAACTTCTCTGTGATGTAATCTCCACATATTGCATTTTCCATAGTGATGGCAAACTTGTATTGACTGATAATATCTATCAATTCGTCTGAGTTCATTGAATGAACTGGATTTCGTAAATGTTTAGGCAAATCCTTATTGTGTAAACAGCGACCATAAGAATCAACTTTGATGTATTTCATGAGTTCTTGAACATAAGCATCACGATCTGAGGGCGTGTTACAATCTGTCTGTATGTACACGGCTAGACCTGTCTCACCACGGCTTTTTTGTGATGAAGAGTATTTTAAGGGACGAGCTATTTTTTCTAAATTTTCTAAATACTGTGTAACTAAGGGATACGATGAATAGCGACTTGGGGTTGAAGTCAAATTGAATAATGAAATTCCCTCCTCGTATGCAAATCCCCAGTTATTTTTTGGGGATTCTTCATGTAAGAGGGCCCAGTAATGTTTTAAATTTCGAGGAAGGGGGAGATCAGTCCATTTTAAGTCGGTTCCATAAAATAAAATACCTTCAGTCAATGGATTATCGAATTCAGTACGACTTTGAGTAAAAAGACAAGACCCTTTTGAACATGTTTTAACAATACGTTTATAAGGAGTGAATGGGGTCCACCATATAATTATAGGATGATCTTTGGATTGTTCCGGTGGAAGAAAAACCGGTTTCTTTCGGTGTTCGTCCCCGTCATCGAAACGAACATGGAATGTAAGGAATTTTACAAACAAATAGACTAATATTATACAAACCAATAATGTTATTTGTAGCTTACGATTCCTAGCTCTTCGATTCACTAGGCGCTGACAAAAACTCAACATTTCATGTTCCTTAGGATGAGTGAATATACGGAGTTAGTATTCTCTTTGTGTTTCTATTCGTATTTCAGATTCTTTCCGTATATTATCTCCGTGAACAAAACAAACATAATGTGTACATGTACTAAAAAACGTCTTTTCTTCGGCGCTATTGTCTTTCTAATTATCGCTATTCTCTTCAAAACAGTCATGGATTACATCTACTTTGACTATGAGGAACTAATGAATCAGAGACTGAAAGATTCTGAGGAAAGAAGAGCACATGATATGGAATTACATAACTCTAATGGGCTCAATTTCACAGAATACAAAAACCAAGCTGTCTATCTTGAGCCAGAAACAGCCACTGACTATCCCATTATTGTATGGTGGACACCATTTACTGGATACTCTCGTATTGTTCACAACTGCAATAAAGGATCTTGTCTGTTTACACACAGTCGTACTGAGTTCAACAACTCTCTGACTGAAGCATTCATGTTTTATGGCACCCAAATGAGATGGACAGATTTACCTCTCCCTCGAGATCCCAATCATTTGTGGGTGTTATTACATGAGGAATCCCCTAAAAATAACTGGTTATTAGCATATAACGAGGCTATATCACTTTTCAATTTGACTGCCACCTCAAGTGAACATTCATCTTACACTTTAGTCACGCAACACTTAGAATCTATTGATTACTTAATGCGTCCAATGATATATTCTACCTCACAAAAGAGCCAAGATGATATTGGTCTTGTAATGTACATTCATTCAGATTGTGATACTCCATCTGATAGAGACTCGTACGCTGCTGAACTAATGAAATACGTCAAAGTCGATTCTTATGGAAAATGCTTGCATAATAAAGATCTACCCGAAAACCTGCGTGATCCAGTGACTGGTATGGATTCAGATGAATTAACAGATATAACTGCACAATATAAGTTTACTTTAGCTATTGAAAATGCTTATTGTGAAGGATATATCACTGAGAAAATATGGCGACCTATGCGTGCTGGGTCGGTACCTATTATAAAAAGTTCTCCGACAATAAAGGAATGGGCCCCTCATAATCATTCAATTATTGTCATTGATGATTTTCCTAATCCTGAGGCATTAGCGAAGTATCTTATCTACTTGGATCAACATGATGAAGAATACGAGAAATATTTAGAGTTTAAAAAAGTAGGTGTGACAAATGAACGATTATTAAAATTTATGAACGAGAGAAAATGGGCTTCAAAGATCAAATCCTATGAGGATGTTAACATGGTCGAAGCATTTGAATGCTTTGTGTGTGATACAATTCATGAGAGAAAAATTCAAGAGAAAGATGGCAAAACATTAGAACCATTATTAGTAAATCAAACTCATTTTAATTGTTCTATGCCTGTTCCGTTACTTGAAAATAGTACACCTCATCAGAGACAAGAAATTGAATTTTGGAGACAGCTAGCAAAACAAGCAGAATACCAAGCAAAAGCTATTGCACCTGCTATAGCAGATGGACAAACACAACGTGAAGTTGCTGCAATCTTTGATCGCGCAGCTGAGAAGATGACTTTTGAAGATTGGATGCTACAATAGATCAAGAAGCCTTTAGCATAGAAATCAGAAGAGCAGTAGTTTTTTATTAACTATTAGACATAGCACAATTAATATTGTATTATTATATTTTTCAAATATTGCATTAACTCAAGATGTTGTTGTTTAAATGTGAAAATGAAATAATACACTTAACAAAACAGTTCACACAAAATCAATATAATATTTTTGCAAACAATTCTCCATAAACTGCAAGAAATATCGTGTTAATTTATTAACTATTTATAAACATACTATAACTATAGTTATGTGGTAGATGGAGGTTTCCTGGAAGATGATGGTTGGTTAGAATTACTTGGAGGTCCAAACATATCTTTAAGTAAAGGTCTCCTTGGCTTGTTGCTGTCATCAGTTTTGAGAAGGAAATCATATTCTGGAGGACGCTCACCTGTAAATAAAATAAATTAATAATATAAATAAATGTTTCAGACAGAAAAGGAAGAACATTTATATCATATAAATTCTTTACCATATTTGATAATTTCAAATTGTTAGATATATATATATAGAGAGAGAGAGAGAGAGAGAGAGAGCATTAAGAACATGGTAATGATTTCTAAGTTAATGACGTTTCAACCCAAAAAGTCTTTGTCAGCTATAACTGACTATAGCTGATGAAGACCTTTGGGTTGAAACATCATTAACTTAGAAATCATTACCATGTTCTTAATGCTCTCTCTCTCTCTCTCTCTCTATATATATATATATCTAACAATTTGAGAAAAGGAAGATCAGTTCCATATACATTTAATGACCAAATGGATCAGTCATTCCATAGATTGGCATGTAGAATAACATTAAAATTACAGAAACAAGATGTCTGCCATGACATGACATATGTATTAAAATAATCTAATCAATAATACCTGGTTACATTTAATACCTGGTTTCATTAAGGTTGATTCTTGATAATCTTTAAGATGATCATCAATGTCTAGCTCACTGTTAGACTCCGATGATGTTCGTCGTCCTCTTCGAGATATTGGAATGAGAACCTCCTTTTGACCTCCAATTTTGTTCTGACGATATGCTATATCTTGTGTGTCAGAACTTTCATTATCTGATGATGCTCGACGACCTTTCCGAGATATTGGAATAGGAACCTCCTTTTGACTCCCAGCTTTGCTTAGCCGACGTTCTATTTCATGTGTATCACTTAATGTGAGCTCAGAACCTTCGTTATCAGTCTGAAATGGATAGATGGATAGATAAATGGATGAATGAATGAGTGAGTGGATAGATGCATAAATAAACAGATTGATGAATACAGATAGATCTCACCTCCTCATGAATCTTATCATGATAGCTGGGGTTTAACCATGGCATAGTTTGTGGATCCATCAGATCATCTTCGTACATGGTTTCATAAGCACTAGTATCTCCTTGTGAACCTATGTTAATAATAAAGAGACTGTTCCATAATGTAAAGTCTTATTTACTTTTTCGTTTCATTTCAAATTCTTCAGTTTTTGTCTTTCTTCCTTTAGACTTAGTATTTGGTGCCAATTTCCAATTATCATTGGCAGGATCCAAATATGGATCTCGGCTAAAAATAGAACATAACGTTACTAAAAATAGACCAACCCTATCTATAACAACACTTACTTTTTTCGCTTAACTCTCTCTCTTTTCTTCATACTCAACAACACAGCTAATACACACACAATTACAAACATTATCAGGACTAAGATTGACAAGATAACAACGCCAATCACGATCCCTAAGCCATTATCACCACTTTTACTAACATAAATTGTATAACTTGCTGTGGTGTTTCTAGATGGTGTCCCGCCATCTTTAGCAAGTATACGAAGAGTTACTTCACTTGGTGCATCACTAAGCAAGTTATCAGTATATAATGCACCTGTTGTAGCATCTATGTAAAAAAAGGAGGTGGAGTCAGTGATGGAGAAGGTGATGACTGAATTGGAACCAGAGTCAGCATCTGTGACATTTACATTCCCGATCTTTGTTCGTACTGGGACTGAGTCTTGTATTGTGAATTTTCGGTGTGAATCTGTGAAGATGGGTGAGTTGTCATTGACATCAATAATGTTGACTGTGATATGTGATATTGATGAGAGATAGCCCTCAGCTACTGCTTTTATTGAGAAAGAAAAACTATGTAGATTAGGACCATCATAATCAAGTTGTGTTAACACTCTTAAATAAACTTGATCTGATTGTTTTATTAGGTCAAAATAATCCCGATATGTACTTCCCTCAAGTGTGAAAGTTGTTTGTAGTGTTAAACTAGTGTCTGTGATTGATAGAGATCCTACTGTAGTACCTGGCTGATTGTTCTCAGGGAGATCAAATATGTACATCTCCTTTGAAAAACCCAAGTCTCTCAAAACTTCAAGTGTGCATGTTGCTGTGGTAACTAGAGTATAGAGACTGTCATCAGTCACTTGAATGAGTAGTTTTATCGTAGCTCCAGGATTGAGGTAAGTACTCCCAGTCTTTGTTAATAAACCTGTTTTAGAATTGATAACAAACTGATTTGTTTCATTATATATTGAGTAAATAAGGTCATCTCCATCTGCATCAGTAGCTGTAATGTAAGTTACATTGGTCCCAGCTGGAATAGTTGGTGCTATTTGGAGTGAGAATGGAAAATCAACAAACTCAGGTCGATTGTCATTGGGGACATTTATCAAATGTGCATGCAATGTCTTTTCGCTATTATATTTCCCGTCACTAACGGTTACAATTAATTCATATTCTGATGGGCCATTATCTGAGTCCAGCTGTACTGTACTGCTAACTTCTCCATTAGAATTAATTTGAAACTGATCATTACCACCACTAATGCTGAAAGTTAATACAGAGTTAAGGTCTACATCATTTGCTAAGACAGTGAAGAGAACAACATTCTTCTTCTGTTCTTCTGGAAAATAATAATTAAAGTTATTATTAGATATCAAATCCGGCTTATTGTCATTAACATCTAGAATATTAACTAGCAAGTGAGCTGTAGAAGATAATGGTGGGCTACCGCTGTCAGTTGCTATGACAACTAACTGAAAATCTGGATCAGTTTCTCGATCTATTTGAGTTGTACTAGTCTGCACTTGACCGTTATTGCCATTTTTCACAACTTTAAATCGATCACCATATGTGTCTTCAAGAGTGAACTCTATGTAGCTATTAGTACCACTGTCAGCATCTGATACTGATAAATCTATAATGCTCAAACTAGCAGGTGAGTTCTCATGAATACTAGCGGAATATATTCCATTTGGAGGCTGGTTTTCAAAAACAGGAATATTATCATTTTCATCTGTGATTCTCAATTTAATGAGTGTAGTTGCAGTTGCTGAATTGATTGCTACACCAGTCAAGTAAACAGCAGCTGTAACTTTGACAAAATAATCTGTTATATTTTCATGGTCAAACTCAATGAGATTATACAAACTGGGCATCAACAAAGTGTCAGGTGTTGTTACCATGACGAATCCACTAGTATTGTATGAGTATTGTATTGACGTGACATATGTTAAATCAATTGTCTTAAAAGCTACTGTGGCTAGTTTAGTTCCAACTGGTAAGCTTTCACTTCCAGAGAACTGATAAGCTGCATATTGGAATGCTATTCCTGAAGGTATTGGAGCATATATGGTTACAAGAACTTCAGCAGTTCCATTAAGAGATGGAGAGCCTCCATCTTGAGCTATCACCGTTATATGATAAATTCCGTCATTCAAATTGGAGTTTTTCGCTTTAATATTACCCGATGTTTGATCAATATTGAAGTCTGCATTAAGTGTAGTAATTTGATATGTAATGTCAGCATTTATACCTTCATCACTATCACTGGCTTGTACTTGCAATATAGTACTTGCAGTGTTAATACTACCTTCAGTAGCACTAGCAGTATATATAGAATCCGTAAATAATGGTTTATTATCATTCATGTCATTGATAACTAAGTTCACAGTTGCTGTGGCTGAGAGAGTTGGTTCTGACGGAAGTTGTGCTTTTACTTTGACCTGTCCACCACTGAACTGTTCTCTGTCAATAGATGCTAACGTACTGATGTTACCAGAGATGGGATCAAGATGGAAGTCATTTAAATGTCCAGCTAATGTCTGGTCTGATGGAGTCACAAAAGAGAACAATAGGGTGTCTAATGCTGAGGAGTCCTGTGCTATGGAAACTGTCCCCACGTAGGTCCCAGCTGGTGAATTTTCTTGTATTGAAAAAGTGTATGAATCAGATACAAATGAAATAGATTCTGGTAGTGGAGTTTCCACAGTAACGGAGACAACACTGGTACTCGTAAGAGAGGGGACACCCCCATCTTCAGCCACAACAATGAGCTTGTAATGGTCTTCAGGAATGGGTGATATTGATGTTAAAATGAATCCAGTAGATGGCTGTATGGTAAAATAAGGTGTTGTATTAGTCAGAGAGTATGTAATCAACTCATTTATGCCTATATCGTCATCATCTGCATGAACAGTAATGACAGCTGTATTAATCTGTGAGGTTGTATTAATTGACGCTACATAAAGTGTTTGATTAAAAGCAGGTGCATTATCATTTTTGTCTGTCACTTCTATAGTTATATAAGCACTGGCAGTGACATGGAATTCTTGGAATGAGGCTTGAACTAAGATGACATGGGATTCAGACACTTCACGGTCTAGAAGATTGTTTACAAGTATCATGGTTGCATTAGCATCCATTATGTGAAAGTAATCTGCTCCTTCGCCACTGAGAATTTCAAAGTGTAAATTACCAATGTAATCCTTGGGATTAATTGGCATAGGGGTTTGTAGTTGTAAAGTACCTACTAATGTTCCCCCGGGGCTATTTTCTGGTACAGAAAAGACCAGAGATGATTGTGAAAATGCTAGAACCTTTGGTGCTGGTTCTACTACAGTTATCAGAACCAGTGCAGTGTTAAATATAGAGCTGTCTTGAGTATCAAAAGCATTGATGTAGAAGCTAAAATCCCCCAGGGGGAGTGAGCCGTTATTGAATGCAAGAACTATATCACCTGTATTTGAATTAACCTTGAAAATATTGAAAACTGTAGGGTCCGATGAAGATAGATTAAATCTTGTAACAGCATTACTGCCTTCATCTCTATCTGTCACTAATGGTTGTAACAATATGGACGATCCATTATAATTTGAATAAATAACTTTAACATACACATCACGATCAAACTGTGGTGCTTCATCGTTCTCGTCTCCAATGGTTACCTGAACACTCACTTCAGCTTTTAATCCATTGGGAGCACTAGCTACGACAAGGAAATTATAACTAGATTGGGTTTCATGATCCAAGTTTGAACAAGTGATACGTATGATACCACTGTTAGCATCAATAGAGAAACAAGACTGAGGTTCCTTAAAACCAAAAGTTACGTCTCCGACGCTAAAAGTTTGATTGACTACTTCACTGATACTAACAGTTCCAACTAAAGTGAGTATCTCAGAATTCTCTACCACCTCAAAAGTATAGTTTGATTTTGAAAAGATGATAATTTGAGAAGGTTCTGGTAGGACTGTGATGTCAACATTGATTGTGGAACTCTTTACGGGATCACCTTTATCTTTAGCAGTGATGGTCACACGATAATCACCTGATATAAGTGTGGTATTAGCTACAGTAATGACACCAGTAACACTGTCTACATGAAAACCCAGTGTTGATGAACTCAAGGAGTAGAGTATTTCGGAATTAGAACCAGAATCTTTATCGGTAGCTGAGACGGTAAGTATTGATGTACCACTTGAAGTAGAAAAAGGTATAGATATTTTGTAGAATTCTTCAGAGAATACTGGAGTGTTGTCATTAATATCCAATATTTTAACAACTACTGGCGTAGAATCAAAGACCATTGTTGTATTGGTAACATTATACAACTCAACATAAAAAATATACTCCATCTGTGATTCGTAATTAAACGTATATGGTGTTGTTATTGTCACTGCACCAGTGTTAGTATTAATACTGAATGGAATATCTACAACAGACTCATACCCAGGTTGTCGCAGTCTGAATCCCAATCCATCTGCCTCAGTCACAGACCTATTACCTTCAGTAATAGCTCCTATACTACCAATAACATTGTTACTAGCGTAGGACTCTGGAATACTAAACAAATACAATGTACTATTTAGTACTGGATGAATAGTAGAGCGACGAGCTATAGAGATATATACAACAGCCTCTGACATTAGACTAGGTTCTCCAGTATCAGTAGCCACAACTTGAAAATGAAAGTCTTTTGGTGACTGCAGACTTGAGCTAACAACAATATCGCCACTAGTAGCATTAATGGTAAAAGGACCACCAAATCCTTCTTCAAGCGCATATGTTATAACTTGTTCTCCATTTTCATCTTTATCTGTGGCAGACACTGTGAGAACTGTCCATCCAACGACAGTGTCTTCATGGATAACTTTTGAATAGATTGAAGGTTTGAAAACTGGATCATTATCATTGATGTCCTGAAGTGTGAGACGTACTCTCGTTGTTGCTATGGGAACAGAGGGGAAATCACGAAGAGTGGCGATAATATCTAAAAGGTAAACAGATTCAGCTTCATAGTCAACAAGACTCTTCAGAAACAGTTCACCACTTTGAGAGCTGACAAAGAAAGTATCAGATCCTCCTGTGATATGATAACTGATAGATTCAGCTGCACTCCCTTCATCAATGGAGACATTATAAATATCATAGAGAATAGCAGAGACTGTGCCGATCTTTGAACCAGGACCTTTGTTTTCAGGAAAACTAAAAAAATAATGTTTTTGTAGAAATCTTATCTCTTCAGGAGTTGGTCGCACATAAATATCAATTAATGTTGTTCCAATTAAAGAGGGACTACCCCCGTCAGTGGCATTGACCTGTAAAATGTAGTTCCCACGTTCTATTGAAGCTGTGGCTACATATATCTCACCAGTGACATAGTTAATGTAAAAATATGGATTACTTTGAATAGAGTAGTTGACTCGCCCATTCTGATACAAGTCTCTGTCAATGGCAGATACATAAAGAACAGTATCGGGATATGAGTTGCTCTGACTAAGATTCGACGAGAGATAAAGAGATCGACTAAATAATGGTGTGAAATCATTAACATCAAGAATCTCTATTTCAACAGTTGTTTCTGCAGTATAAGCAACACTATTATCATCATTGTACAAGATGGCCATCAATAAAAGAGTATAATTGTCTCGCATTTCGCGATCAAATGGTGTCATTAACACACCATCAACTATAACTTTTCCAGTAGTCTCATTAACAGAGAACAGATCTCTATAGCTACTGTTATCGGCCATATAATATCCAATAGTGGCGTTTGGAGTATCAGCATCAAAGGCCTCAACAGTCACAACTAATTCACCTCTAGTTATATTCTCATAAAGTTGAACCGTGTATGTCACAGATTGAAAATGAAAAGGGTTATCATTAAGATTGATAACAACAATTGTTTCTATCACTATATCGGTACGATTGAAAGCATTGGTACATGATATATTTAGATTGAATGCAGCAAATCGTTCATAATCAATCGGTCGTGTTGTGATAAGTTGGTCTCCTTGGAGTTCAAAGGTATTATTTGTGTTGCCTTCTTCTATAGCTAGTGTTAGTTCAGTAAATACAGGATTAATAGAATATAATTCTGTGCAGTTAATTGTGTAGACAACAGAACCACTTGGTTTGTTCTCGTTAATTCTTATTGTAGAGGGTGGGGTTGTGATGGTTGGAGTGGGAAGAGAATTATTGTTTAACTCTACAACAATCAGATGTGAAGATTTTTTAGGAGTTTGAGTGCCATCACGAGCTTCTACATGAAGTAAAAATTGAGTATACGGCAAAGATTCAAAAGGTACTGTCAGTGATATAAGACCAGATGCCTCATCGATACTAAATACTCCAACACCGTCAGAAATATTAGGTGGTAGGATATAGGGTGCAGCTGCTAAGTGATAGGTCACTTGTCCTGCATTACCTGAGTCGGCATCATCTGCAGATACTCTGAGAAGAGGGGTACCTCCTGGAAGGGCTTTGGGAAGAGAAAGGGTGTTAGGTGTTCCGGCAGCAAAAGTTGGAGTATATGTGTTTATTTCTATAATGGAAGTAGTCATATAATGTGAAAAATCTCTGTAATGTCATTTGGTATGGTAACTTAAATCTTTATCTGTTTATATCTTACTACTCTATGTACATATATGGTCTCTTACCTGTTGTACAATCATGTCCTGTCCAACCAGCTGTGCAGGTACATCCAATCACATGATCACATGTACCGCCATTTTGACAATTACATTCTCTATTACAGTTAAAACCGTAAGAAGTACTGTCACACTCTAAATAAATGAATGGATTGATGAATGAAAGAATGGATTGATGAATGAAAGAATGGATGGATGGATGAAAAAATGAATGGATGAATGAAAAAATGGATGAATGGATGAAAGAATGGATGAATGAATGGTCGTATTAATACCTATACATGTTTGATGGATGTAGTATCCATTTTCACAATAACAAAAAAATGCACCATTAAAAGAACAGGCTATAGCATTAGGAATAAAGGAACAAGTACCAAGACCATTATTAGAATTACACGTCTCTATAGCAATATATAACATAATAAATAAAACAAAAGTGTAATATAGGACACTTACCAATAGGTAAACAAGTATTACTTTGACTTTTAGTCCATCCATCAATACATGAACATTGATAACTACCAATGTTATTAGTACAAACTTGTTCACAATTATCACTTCCCTCAAAACACTCATCAATATCTGTAAAATAAAATATGTACAGGTGTGATAGAAATGGTTGCTTGGTTACCTGAGCAGGTAACATCATCATTTGCTAGTCTGTATCCTTTATTACAGCTGCACTTAAATCCTCCATCTGTATTAGTACAAGTTTCAGTACAGTTATGAGCACCTGTAGTACATTCATTGACATCTAGAGAGAGAGAGAGACAGAGAGACAGAGAGAGACAGAGAGAGACAGAGAGAGAGACAGAGAGAGAGAGAGACAGAGAGAGAGAGAGAGAGAGACAGAGAGACAGAGAGAGACAGAGAGACAGAGACAGAGACAGAGACAGAGACCCTAATATTAACATGTCATTAACAATAACATACCTATACACTTCATGTCACTGTTAGTATTATATCCATTGGTGGTACACCCTCCACACATATATCCCATATTAGCTGAACTATCAGTCTCACATGTTGTATACGAAGGACAAGGATCATTGCCACACCCATGTAGATTAACTTGACAATAATTCCCAGCAAAACCTGCAGGACAATCACAAAGAAGACGATAATATCCATTATCATCAAAAGGGAACGTGTCCAGGTCTTGTATACAAGTACCATTGTTCTTACAATCACAGAGTAAGAGAGAGATACGTTGGACTGTGGCTGTGTTGTTAGTATCATTAGAGATGATGTAGAGAGGGAAGGAGGGAATAGACGAAATATTGATAAGTAAATGACCAGTTGAATTCAGTTCTATACCAGCTGGAACAGGATCCTATAAAAAGGGAATTGAAATAGTCAAAGTATTATTCATGTTTCTATACTCAATACATGGACTCAGACTCATATTGGTAATCTCATACATTCAATACGTCATTATAATCAGACTCATACCAATAATCTCAGACTTGCTTTGCTGCCATCATCGGGGTCTTCAGCAGAATACTGGACTGCTATTAATGTTTCATTGGTTGCCACAACAACCTGTCTTGAACCAGTGATCTTAGGTGGAAAATTACCTATAAAGAAATAAATTAATAACTATTAATAATAACTAGACTATCAATGAATAATATTAATATCCAAGGTTACCTCAACACAAACAATAATAAATATAATGTGATAACAATTAACATAATATTATTCACATAAATGTCTTCCTAACAATAGTACACTGGTGTCATCAAGAGCATGTAATAATAGAAGTTATTTATATCACATGATTAGTACAGTGGTACGTAGGTAGGTATGTTGGTATAGTGGTATGTAGGTAGGTACGTTGGTATAGTGGTTACATAGGTAGGTACCTTGGTATAGTGGTACGGTGGTATGTAGGTAGGTACGTTGGTATAGTGGTACATAGGTAGGTACATTGGTATAGTGGTATGCAAGTACATTGGTATAGTGGTATGTAGGTAGGTACATTGGTATAGTGGTATGTAGGTACAAACTATTCATAACATTTATTTACCAAAGATTCATTCATATACTTACTTAATTCTTGTTTAATCTTTTGATTACGCTGTCTTATCTCATGAGTAGCTAAACCAAGAGAGAGGTCACCAGTTTGAGCAATGTCATAGAGGCAAGAGTAGTCACCCTCGCAGACAGCTGTAGCATTAGACTTGAGGGTGGGGTTACTCTCAAGATCAGAGAGACCAAATGATGGAGTAAATGTGTATGTTTCTTGATTATAATAAGAGTAATATAGTTGACTGTGATAGTGAAAGATTGAAGCAGATTCTGATACATGCCCTAAATTGATAAGATATGTTAAATCACCTTCACATCATCACATTTAACACTCTCACAATCACAATTGACATTCCACATTATAACCTTCACACCATCACAGTTCATCAAAGTCTACTTACTACTTCATAACTAGTGTTCATCACCATCACCCAACCTTCACAACTCACACACACACACACACACACACCCATCCACTTACATTGTAATCCAAATGTACTATACAGTTCTTCCTCCGTCAAAGTATTTGATAAAACAGTTCCATTGGGTAACTGAAAATCATTTGAAGGATCCTCATCAAAATACCCTAGAAGACCTTCAGTAGAATTAAAAAACCTTGTACTTAATTCTACGCCTAAATAAAGGAAGTCCATTTCTTTTCCTATAGTTAGTGCTGCTCCAGAAGATGTGGTAATGATCATTGTGTCATTTTTATTTAATAAGATCACATTATTAATACTAGTGGAGTCAACTGAAGAAAGTTGGTTATCATTATAGATGTTATCTTCAGTCACAACTAGGTATTCCCCATCAGTGGGTATTTGTTTGTATTCACTATTACCAATATAAAGTACATAAAGGTTTAACTGGTTTATCTCAATTTGTACCAGCTGGGAATCGTGACTCTTTATTGCAACTGCTTTTATGACTGTAGCAGATGTTTCATCGAGTTTTGATAGACGAATTTGAACTGTAAGGTTGTGTGTTGTAGATTGAAGTAATGAGAATTCACCTAGTCCATTAAATGTGTAGTTATGTCCGTCTAAAGTCTCAAAATGAGGATCTCCCCATGTGAAACCTAATAGATGAATGGATAGATGTATTGACAAATAGATAATGGGTGAATGGATGGGTGGGATGGATAAATGGATCAATGGGATGGATAAATGGATCAATGGGATGGATAAATAGATGAATGAATGGATAAATGGATGGATGTGATTATACCAGGAGTTGGAGGCTCATAGACACTACAATTAGGTGATGGTCGATGTTTATAAAATAGTTCACAATTTTCAGTCTCTTCACAACATTGACTAAAAGGTTGACTATCACTCTCTTCATGTTGACTAGGATAAAACAAGGAATGATAATAATGATATCGTCCACCCTCTTTAGGTCCAATAAGAAGTGCTCCATTATTGTCATAACAACACTCTAAACCATGTTGACTAGTAGTAGCAACAAAAAAAGCACAGCTGTCATCAGAACTACGTACAAAACTAAATCTCCAATCTCTATTAGCCTGTAATTTAGAACAAGGACAATCTGGTAGATTCTTAGTCCAATCTCCATGATCTTCTTGTTCGCTTACCCACTGCAGACACTTCTCTGCAATCTTTTCTTTCTCACTCAGTGTTGGTGATAGATCAAACATCCATTGACCATTAGCTCCAGTATTACCAAGTACCTTATCAATGTTTAAAATTTGTGCATTGGTAAGTTCTTCATTGAAGTAGGTAGTTAAGTTTCCTGCACTATATCCAACAACAGTTGGATGATGGTATGTTTGTAGAGTGAAGCTATTCTGCTTATACAAGTAAAGAGTATATGTAGCAGTATAATTTGATACTAGGACCAGCTGGAAAGTCCTAGTCTGTAAACAAAACACAAATAAATTACCAAATTTTTATATTTTAGTATTTTTAAGGTATATTCTTACTACTAATATTAACAATTTCTGTGTAATAATTTATTACAAAATATTATTTATCTTTATATGTACATATATAAATACCTCATTCTCATGGCTAATTCCTAAATAAGGTACTGCATTAGACCAAGTGGATACAAGAACCCATTTTCCATCAAAAGTCCCCTCACTGAATTCCTGGACCCTATCAGAGGCAATTTTCAGTATATTCTGGGCCCTGAGACCATCTGATGAAGTATACACTTTATAAAAGAGAGCAGACATGTTTTCAGAGGTTCGGAGGTCAAGATCTGTCCAGTAAGGTGCTAGAATGGGAAGTTGAGCTTGACCGTATGGGAATGGAATTGCTTGCCAATTAAGATAGGGTCTGGTTAGCGAAAGGATGCCATTTGATGTGATCTATAGATTAGAATGGATAGTAAAATGGATGAATGGATAGTATAATGGATGAATGATGGATAGTAAAATGGATGAATGGATAGTATAATGGATGAATGGATAGTAAAATGGATGAATGATGGATAGTATAATGGATGAATGGATAGTATAATGGATGAATGATGGATAGTAAAATGGATGAATGGATAGTATAATGGATGAATGATGGATAGTAAAATGGATGAATGGATAGTATAATGGATGAATGATGGATAGTAAAATGGATAAATGGATAGTATAATGGATGAATGATGGATAGTAAAATGGATGAATGCATAGTAAAATGGATGGATAATAGCCTATGAATGGATCTACGCCTTACATAAATTTTCCGGTACTTTCCGCTAAATATAGGAATTGGTTTACTACTATTGACTAGAACAGTTACAGCCTCATCATCGACATTGCTCATTTTATTATCCTTTAATATCTTCCCATATGGTAACAACCTGTTTGTATAATTCGTAACACTTACATTGAGAGACAACATGACAAGTGGATCATCACAGAGATCTAAACTACAATTTGCAATAACATGGACTTTATATTTCTTGCCTAGTTCAAATTTATCAGCATAAAGCAGATCAGAGTCTTGTGAGTGTGTTGTGAAGTTGCTGTTAGTTAATGTCACTGTGAAGTTGTACTGATCATCTGATTGTAGCGAGCTAGTACATTGTGTGACTAATGTATGAAGAGAGGTAGATACGAGGGAGAAAGCTGTAGCCTCTATCGAGTAAGCACAGTCATTTAGATCGTCATCTGATATTCCACTACCAGAGGAAGCTGACCCGCCATCGTTGGAGACTGCGCGGACATTACGTGTTTCGAAATTGTTCAACGATTTTATATAATATTCTTCGAAGTTCGTGAAAGAGTCGTCTTTGATGTTACTCTCTGATACAGAAAGCCACTCTAGTGCTCTGAGATCCTTTGTTTCTCGTTTGTTGTAACTGGAGACGGAGATAATAGCTACAAGAAAGAAGAAAGACAACGCTATCATTTTAGCTTCTAGTTTTTCGGGTGGGGCTCGTAAACAGCAAAAGCGTGGGAGTTAGTTATTAATTAAAAGAGGAGGAGCTGATGATATAATAATTATTAATAAAATTAAAAAAATTATTAATTTTGCTGAAAATTTGTTTTGATTTTCCAGTTTAAATTTTACAAAATGACAACAACTATTAATTTTTGAACACGAACACAAATTATTGTACATTTGATTTTTGATAATAAAAGATGAAAATCTTGTCTGACTTCTCATCAGATGTGAATCAAAAACAAAACAGCAAACAAAGAGATAGTAAACAAAACAATAAACAAATCAAATCAAAGGATTCTTATACTCTGATTTTCACAAAAACTTGATTGATTTCGTAGATAAAATAGTGTGTTAATAGATTTGCATGTGGAACAGTCTGTAGTAAATTTGATTTTCCTAGCATGCTAAAAATCAGATCACTAGATCACTGCTTCAGAAATGCCGGAAAAGCTAACATAGTATTTTGTAAGCTATCATTGTGTCTCTGCATTGTATTAGTAGCATAATAACATACTAAGCTTAGGAGTGAATCAAATTCAAAGGGATGAGCAAAACCGTAGCCTCCTCCAGGGCCTCTAAAAACTGGTATGCGTTTGAATTTACCTTCGTCTCTATAGATTAATAAAAGAAGTGTTAATTTGTGCATCCTTTTAAATCAAAAATTTAACCCTAAGTCATCCATTTTTCCATTATTTATCTGTCTTTCACCATCCTGTCCATTCAGCATCCACCCATCCGTCCATTCATCCATCCATCCATCCATCTATCTATCCATTAACATACACTATATCTATGGTATGTGTATGTAGAGGTTCTCCTTGAGGTATCTGATCAGTCACGCCAGGTTTGGGTCTGACAAGGAACGTCCCATCTGGACGACCATTTAAAAGATCACGTGACTCATCCCTTGATATGTGGTCACGTGTCCAAGAACTAGATTGAAAATGAGGCAAAGTGGTTGGTAACTCCATTTGTTTATAATTAATAAGATGACCCTATAAGGAGTAGAGAGTATACTGAAAATATCCTAACTGTATACTTAATAAAGTGATAGTATCCTAAAATATACAGAAGTATATTATTAATTACAAGCACTCGTTTCAAAGGAAAGTGCTAAAATGTACTGATAATATCCTGAAAGTATACTAACAATATCCTGAGATAAACAGGGCAACTTACATCTATTTCACTTTCAAAATTAGATGAAGGGATTGAAATTTCTCCTGGCAATGGTATTGTTGCCTCACGACTCACAGGTGGGTGTGATGGAGGTGGACGATGCGAAGGACGAGCTATTGTATCAGTAAGACCAGACTAGAGTAAAGAGTGATATTTCACATCAGCTTTTACCAGCTACTCAGTATCCATAGTTACCTGATATTGAGGAGGGAGAGGTGGAACTGGTTTTTTCTTCTTGCGCTGAATCTGTTCAGAAATACGTTGATAGTCGGCAGCACTAATATATAGAGGAGATAGACAACAGTAATTATATTCAACATAAATAGTATCCTAACAATATACTAATAATTTACAAAAGTATACTAACAATATACTAATAATTTACAAAGGTATACTAACAATATACCAGTAATACTGTATTACTGGTCCAGTAATATACAGTATTATTATACTATCCATATACAATTAATAATTATACTAACATGTATCAATAATATACAGTAGTATACTAACAATATACAATAATATACAGTAGTACACTTACAGTACACCAATAATATACGATAATAGTATACTAACAATATATCAATAATATACAGTACTACATTTACAATATACCAATAATATACAATAATATACTGAAAATATACAAAGTTATATACTAGTATACTAACAATATACAAAGCTGGCTTACTCTTCTCTGTATGTATGTAACATTGCATAGGTAGCATAAAGATCATCTGGGTTGTCTTCCTCGACACCTTCAGCTAAAAAGTCACTAGCACGATAACCACGTTGGTTAAGATATCTGGAAAGAAATGGACGCATTAATCAATAAATGGATGCATAAAACAATGGATGAATTAATGGATTAATAAACAGGTGGATGAATAGATAAATGGACAGATAGATGGATAAATGATCCAATGGACGAATGAATATGGATACATAGATATATAGATGGATGGATGGTGGATTATTATAATACCTCATTTGTTGTTGTTTCTGTTCTTGTAAACTTTTAATAATTGGTTTTAATAAATTTCTTTCGGTGTCTAGTTGGTTTTTCTGTTGTTCTGTTCGATGTAGCCTCGCCTCTAACTCTTTGTGACTATGTTCTTGAGTTGAATAACGTCTCTTTAGAGCTTGAAAGTTTTTAATCACCCTTAAAGAGGAACAGTTGAGTAAACAAGCAAGCCATTAAAAAACATTCTAAATAGTAGAACTTAAAATAACTCTAATTCAGTACTTACTGTTGTCTGTGTTCTGGTGTCCCAGAGCCATCATTCTGTACTTTTTCACTAATGGCTATATGTTCCTTTAACATGAGAATTATCTGCTGTTGAGCTGACATTTCTAATCTCATTGATGATATTTCATGAGATGTTTTCTCAAATCGATCAGATAATTCGTTATATTTTGTATTTTTATCACGTAGTTCTTGTTCCGTTGTCTGAAAGTCTTTAGACATTTTCTCAAATGACATTGGTTCTGCCTAAAATAGGAAAATATAAAATTGGTGGGCGTGGTCAATATATCTATAATTAGGTTGAGAATCGGTTTGTATCTGGGAATGAGTCCTAGACTATTGTGTACATAGGAATGAGTCTATAACATGGATAGAGAAGGTAAATGGGAATGAGTCTATATGGTGTTTGAGAATGAATTTATAAGATTGATGTTTGGGAATAAATCTATAGTATAGGTACATGAGAATGAATCTACAGTATAGATGTTTGGGAATGAGTCTATAGGAATGGAGTTTGGAAATAAATCTATAGTATAGGTACATGAGAATGAATCTACAGTATAGATGTTTGGGAATGAGTCTATAGGAATGGAGTTTGGAAATAAATCTATAGCATAAGTACATGAGAATGAATCTACAGTATAAGTGTTTGGGAATGAGTCTATAAGGTTACATACTACCTTGCCATTACGTCCATGAGGTCCTTCACTTTCAACCTCATAAGAATCATATTTAGAGACCGGTTCCATTAACGTGATATCCAGTTTGGGACTATATGGTTGTAAGGAGTGCTCTTGATAATACTCAATGAGTGCCATAACTGAAGAGAACTCAAGTGGTTCAGCAAATCCAAAGTAACCATCACGATAATATATACGTATTAATCTATTAACTCCATCTTTTCTATAAAAAGATATTAAATAAGATGTAAACATCTCTCAGTAATTATTGCAAAATTATCAATATATCTATTCATCCATTTATTTATTTATCTATCCATTTCTGACCTTAATGTCAATGTAAAGTTGCCAGGATTTCTTGCTGCATCTCGTACTAAGAAAGATCCATCTGGTTTGTCCTTCATAATTTCAGTAACTTCCTCTCTACATAGACAGTTGAAATAGTCAGAGAGAGAGAGAGAGAGAGAGAGAGACTTACTTTGATATATTCCCCCAATACCACTCTTGTTCTTCAAAAGTACCATAGTCCTTAGAGTAAGATCGACCTCTTATATCCATACCAAGAGTTATCCCTTCAGTAGTAGAGATATATTGAGAAGTACTAGAACTCAACGACTTTGACCTCACACCAATTTTTGGACTATGGTCATTAGGAAGTGGAGGTCTGAGAGAGAGAGAGAGAGAGAGAGAGAGAGAGAGAGAGAGAGAGAGAGAGAAAGAGAGAGAGAGAGAGAGAGAGAGAGAGAGAGGACAGGCAGAGAGGACAGACAGAGGGAGAGAGACATACATCAAAAAAGCCCCTTTAAAGTGAGTTAGCAATTTAATACAAGGAAAAGGGCAATTATCTATTGAATCAACAGTTTGTTATAGACTTCCTTTGTCAGTACAGTCTGTAACAAACCATTAAAGTAGAATGAGTAAATATACACCCAATATAAGTCTATATACATAACATTAAAATGGCATAATATAATAAGATGGTGTGGTCAGTTGCATACTTATTTGTCATTCGTCTGGGAACTAGAGGACCTAAATCAGGACCACCTCCTCTACCATCTAACAGGCCTTGACCTTGAGCTGTGTGTGTGTGTGTGTGAGAGAGAGAGAGAAAGAAAATTTATTTACATGACATAAACAACAATATCTTTACATGGTTGTCGTCTAGGGGGCCGAGGAGGGAGAGCAGGGGGTACTTCATCAAAAGAGGTCTGTTGTCGAGGAAGGAACCCTACAAAATATGCAGAGTCAAAGTAAAACAACATTACTACATACAAACTAAATGTATTGATAGAGGAGGAGGTTATTATTAACAGTAATAGGTATTTAAAAGAGGTTGGTATAAAGGATTGTGTCTTGTTGATATAATGATTATTATATACTAAATAAATTGTATGACCAGAGATCTAAATGGATGAATCGATGAGGTTTGATGGATGAATGGGTTAATGAATAAATGGATAGATAGATGTGTTGATGGATGAATGGACCGAAAGACATAACAAAATGATAAGAATAGATAATATATAAATATATAAAATAAATAATTCAAAAATAAACAATAACAATAAAAAGATAAATGTTTATAATTTCAGAGAAAAAGACATTTAATATTGAAATAATTTCATATAACCATTACTCCAACTATAATGTTGACAATCTCTAAGATCATATCAATAATAATATTGTCGTCTATACAATGTTATGTCTGTGTATAATGACAATAACACATCACATTGAAGTGACAATGTATTATTTACTAAATGCTGACATGGTAATATATCAATTGTTTAGGTAACAAGCTGACAACAATACTAATAAATATTTTATTGTCTATTAACAAGCAGGAAGACCACCTAATACAAGAGTAATTATTACATGCACAGACAAATATACTACATGTACAATACATACTATTATTATGCATGAACAATACGTGTGCTGTATGTAATTATGTACTATAAACATGTAAACATGTATACAAGAATACATATAAACATGTACATTACATGTAAACATGTATACAACAATACATGTAAACATGTACATTACATGTAAACATGTATACAACAATACATGTAAACATATACTTTACATGAAAACATGTAATGTACTTGTACTTAGATAGTTAGGTGTCAACTTTCCTTTTAAAAATCTAATGTACTAATCTTATAAAGTAAAAGGATGCTTCTCTGTGTGTGTGGTGAGCATGTGTGCGTACCAGTGTTACTAATAGATCACAGATCACAATAACAAAGGTCATATATATGTACATTTAGGTGTTACATGTAGATGTATATAATTGAGTATAATTTATCAGATAGTTTATAATTTTATTCAGTGAAAGTAAACAGTACCAATTACTAAACATATATCCTGTTAACACAACAACCTTAAGTACATAATTATAAGCTGCCATCTACACGATTAGTGAAGTGGGTAGTTATGTATAACAATGATTTAAACATTGATATTTTTAGATAACAATTAGAAAAAGCTCTCAGGTATCTGAAAAGAGTAGTATCAACATGAGTCTATTGGATTTGGTTTGAGTATCAGTCTAAATAAATGATTTAGTATGTCTACAATGTTGGTTTCAGTATGAGACTATATTTGTAGATTAGGTCTGAGTCCATTGACTTCAGAGACAACTAAGGAAGTTGTTTAGGAGATAATCATTTAAAAAGAATTCCAAACTACATATTTTAAACTAATTACATGAACAATAACACAAAGTTTCTAAACGTTTAACAATATTCATGTACATATATAGTCCTTACCATTTAAGATACTAAATAACACATTTAAGATATAAGTGATTAATACAAGTGTAGTACATGTACATGTGTATTTAACTATATAAGTACATGTACATATTTAAAACATCATAGTAATATTTATAGTAACTATTAGTAATGGATGCCAACAATTAATTTAATACAATATATTATATTATATAAGTCCCTAGCAATAGTGTATATGTTGTATAGGTGACCAACATTGTTAACAATGATAAAAGTCATTGTGGCATTATAAAAGATTTTCTACTGCCAGGGCAAGGAATATTAAGTTTCTATACTAACAGAGATTGAACTTACCTGTGTAGTCTGCCATTTTCAATACTTTATCACGGAAACTTGGAGCGAAATCGTCTCTCTTTCTACTGAAACCTGCTCAGAAGTTTAACCAAGAGAGAAAGGTTATTCTAATTACACAGCCAAGCTAGAAATTACTTTTTATTTAAATAAATATACGGTCATATTTACGTTTTGTGTCATCACGTGATCCAAGCAAATAATAATATTCATTGCTAGCAGGGCGTAGCTGGAACTTGGCCTCAGCTTTAACTTCAAAGTTCAAAGAAGCTTAAAATGGCTAGTCAAAGGAGACTAACAAACCAATTAGGTATCAAATTATTTAAAATTAGTATTGTAATCGCTACATGAAATATGTACTCACTAAAATCACTTATAGTTCCATAACTTATTGTTTATAAGCAAAAGGGGTGGGGCTCAATGGTCTTTATTCTATCCATAATCTTTTTTTATACAGCTGAACCACAGCCTCTCAGTCCTAGAGAACTAGTAGAGAAATACTCAGGTCTGGGACTACAATTTCGAGTCAAAGTGAGTACATCCAGCACATTAATATTATACAGCGACTCTTTGCATATTGTATACCATTTCTTACAATCATGATACTAATATAAACAGCTAGTGTAGTAGTGTATGCTAATACTAAAAGGTTATTACTGCATATACACGACTGACAGTTGTAGTTGTATTCATAGTAAGACTATTGACAGAAAGCTGTATTCAAATCACAAGTACATATCATTTGATGTGGGCGGAGAGGTTTATGGTGTTTTATTTTTCAATTCTTGCAGTATGTTGGATCTGAGAATATTAATAGGAAAAGAGGAGATGCTGAAGCAGCTAGATACTGCATTCCAACATTAAGAGTAAGTACCAGTACAGGTCTACAGTTATACCAGTATCTACTATTACAAGGACTCTGCTGATGTCCTTTCTATCCTTGCTGCATTTACCATTTATCATACTATTAATCTATTTATATTTTTTTACAGATTGCCAGTAAAAATATGGGAGCTCACAAGCCCAAAGCAGTTCTTGGTCTTAGTTTAAAAGGCATCTCATTATACGACGAAAGATCCAAGGTATGTTATCGGATAGCACAAATAAACAATGATTTCATAACAGTTCTAAAAATAGACACAATCCTTTTTCACTTTAATCGTTTACATGCTTTATCTTTCAGTCTGTGACTCGTGTACCAGTAGAGAAGATTACCTATGTCAGTCATGATCCTGAGGACTTATGTTATTTTGGTATCATAATACAAACAAAAGAATCACATACAGGATTCCGTCTGTACTGTTTCAAAGCCGAAAAATCAGTTGTGAGTTTCTGCATAAAATGTAATATACTATATTAATTCCTTCAATGATGATATAGTTGTGCTCTTAAGTATTGTTTCTAATGTTTTTTTTTTTTACTCTACAAATAATTGTTATAGTTTTGTTAGTATTTTTCTATTTTGTCTTAAGGCAACTACCTTTGTCACTTCTGCTCGTGAGCTGTTTGATTTGATGCTCAAACTTCGTGAAGCAAAAAAGAAACTTAAAGAAGAAAGAGAAGCTGCTACACAAGGTCAACAATTTTGAGGACTTTAAAGTCCTAAATTATACACTTTCATAAAAAATAGTTAAATTAAGTATCACAATATATGTTTGTCTTATTGACTGTGTATTGTCATTGTAGAAACCGACTCTGATAAAAGTAACCTGCCGCCTGAAAATGCCCCACCTCCTTCATACACATCAGTAGTGAAAGAACCTGGTCCTCCTGAACGCCCTCCACCTCCTTGTCCCAAACAGGCACCAGCTATCCCTCCACGTCCCGAGGAGAACATGTTTGATTTTTCCAACAAGCCACCTGAGTCATCACCATTTGACGATGTTTATGAAGTAAGTTATCATACAATGATATCTTTATGTATCATCAGTACTAAGGTTTTAAGAGAAGTATTATTTTGAAGTGTTCTTAATTTGTAATGTTCTTTAGTTTTGTGTCATGATAATAATTATTTATTATGATAATTGTCTATTGATAACAAATTTCTTTTTCTTTATAAGATATTTGACTCGACACAGAAACCACAACAGGTAATTATAGTAAGAATTTTTCAAATTTAAAATTAAAGATTTTTTTGTTGATAGTTAATTATTTAATTTTTTAAATATTTTTAGACACAAAGACAATCTACTATGGATGAATGGCAAAAGTTAGAAGGTGAATTAAACAGTATAGCTAAGGTAAAAAACAATGACATCAAAAAATGTACTAATTGATGAGAATTCTTTAGAATCTCCCTAACATGCCTAGACAACAATCAGTTGCAGAGGAATATGTTTTACTACCTCCGCCAACTGGTGGGATACAAAGGCCTCAACCATTTGGGGCAAAGCCACCTCCCCCTAAAGAACCACCACCTCCTGACACAGGACTTGGGGAATTAGAGGACATTTTTTCAGGGGGTAGTAGTATGCTTCCACCTCTACCTGAAATTAATACTACACTAAATCCTTTTGGAGCTACACAGGCACCTCCACCTCCCACCTATCCTCCTTCCCAACCCTCTTATCCACTTGGACCATCAATGACTCCTCAAGAACCATCCATTACAATGGATCTAATGGATGCAGTCAGAAATCCTCCACCTGGTACCACTTCATATCCTCAAGGAATGGGAATGGGACCATTTGGCGGTCCACAATATCCAGGTCAACAATTTCCAGGCACTTCTTTTGGAGGTGGTCCATATGTAGGCACTGGTCCTTTTGCTACTGGGTCTGGAGGTGGTCTATATGGTAACATACCTGGAGTTCCTGCACCTAATGATATCTTTAGCATGCCAGCTGACCCTCTCTTGGACACTACCTTTTCTCAACCTCTTCTTCCCACTAACACCCAGAAAACAGACACAGCCAGTGGAGGTCCCAAGGGACAAGGAGGATCCGGAGGTGATGCATTCTCTGATCTTGTTAGTATGGCACGAAACAAAGCTTCAGCAACAACAGCTGCTAGCACTAAGTCAGTAGAGTTTCTTCCAGTTCGATCATCTCCACCTCCTCTTCCTTATCGTCCACCTAATTTGGGCCAAGAGTCCACAGACAGAGGCAGACTCAAACCAGAAATGTTGTCTCCTTTTGAAGAAAACTTTTCTACTGGCAAACAGACACCACCTTTGCCTTTACATCAATCATTATCAGATCCATTTGGGGATAACTTTACATTTAGTCAAGCTCCACCCCCAGAAAGTTTTCCTCAATCTTCCGGAGGTGGTGGTTGGGTTTCCTTTTAAAGAAATAGGACAAGCCATAACTAATATATGTATACATAAATACATTATATAACTTATTCTATTTTTAACTCTATAGTTACTGTCAGAGCTGTATGTTATGTTAACAATGCTAATGATTTGCTGTTTTTATTTCAATTTTTACTAGTTTATTTAGTTTATTGTGTACAGTTTAGTTTGTATACCCAATAGCTGTATATTCTATTTTTAACTCCATAGTTACTATTACATCATTTATTACAAAGCTGATTTCGTTAAAATAATAACCTCACTTGATTTGTTTGTATAAATTTGATAGACAACAACTTAATATTTAAGTGATGTCAAGTAACAACTCTTATGTTTTGGTTAGTATAGCAATTTCTCTCTACATCATCACTGTTATTCTCTTAACATTAGTGGTCAAGTAATCAAGTATTTTAACTTACCTTCTACAGGTATATTAAGATTATGTAGAGACCAAAGGTGTCAATCATATAGGTGTTCAATTGTATGAAGAATATAATCAAATTACTTCTTTAAAAAGTTCTATGATCATATCATCCTGCAAATTATTTCTGTGATAGCAAATGTAAGCATAACAAAGATGAATTAAGGGACAGATTAATTGATGGCTTGTGGTGTCAAAGTGCTAGAAATGAATCTAATATTGGAGTATGGTATTATCCTAATGGTAGTCAAGTATCTACAGTAGATGACTCATCACCATTACATCTGTGTATATGTCAGGACAGATTGGACTATATTCATGATAAAATGTTAGATAACTGTGAGTGAGTGTACAGATATTACACCAGAGAACATCATATAAACTCAGCATTATTGATATCACTGTATTAAACAAGGATATAAAGTGAGTTTGGTTAAATAATGCATTTTCAATTTTAAGCGTTTTGTAGTTATAGCCAACAGTTTACCTAGTGGGTGTGCATTGTGTACAATATAGATTAACTGTTAATGCATTATCTTAAAGCAACATTCACTGCTGTTTATAAAGAACTATGTTAAGTGTATATGTCTTATTTAATACTACCTGTGTAGAATATAGGACAGTCAACAGAGCTTGTCGAGTTGTCATATATGATGTCAACTGTCTTCTTTTGTCTTACAGTTGGTTTACTAATACCATTGTTGGCCAGGTCTAATATTCCTCCTCCATTACCTCACATTGGTAAGTTTTCTGAAGGTAACTAGCTAAATATTGTTATATAATACAGGAGTCCAATTATATGGAGGATATAATAAAACTATCTACCCAAATAATTCAGTGATTCCTGCAGAATATTTCCATCGTGATGACAGAAACAATGATGAATTAGATGATGGCTTGTGGTGTCAAAGTGCTAGAAATGAGTCTAATATCGGAGCATGGTATTATCCTAATGGTAGTCAAGTGTCTACAGTAGATGACTCATCACCATTACATTCTGTGTATATGCCAGGACAGATTGGACTATATCGTGACTATGGGATAAATAATTATGAGGGTATTTATACATGTGTTATACCAGATGAATGTAATGTAAATCAAACATTGATGGTATTGCTGTACAAGGAGTATACTTACAGTATAAATAGTGAGTTAAATTGTATTAACAATCAATAATAGTTTTATTAATGTGTTCAGGTGGACCTAAGATCATTGAAACTACATTCAACTCATTACTATCTACCAGAGATAATTCATCATTCCTGATATCCTTTAATGTTACAGATGGAACAGCAACATATATCAATTGTACATTAAATGATACTTTGATCTATCCCAATATTACACAGACTATTCTATCATATCAACTACCAACTAAAATTTTAGTAAAGCTTCTATTTGAATCAAGAGATGAAGGATGGTACAATTGTTCTGTGTCTAACTCCAGAGTTAAGGATGAATACTACAATAATATATATCAAGCATATCCTGCTCACAGTAACATATATGTTAAAGGTATGTATAATAGAACAAGACAATGTAATGATCATTTGTTAATTGTAGTTGCCAGAAAACCAATTAATGTCACAGCTAAGTGTTTATGTTCCTCTGATGTTCTAGTCACATGGTCTTCACCAGTTGATAATGATCCGTTAATAGCTGGTTATGAGGTCTTCTATGACATTGGTAATGGCAGCAGACAAAGTGTAGGAGTGACCAATGATACATTTCTGATGATCAGTGGCTTATGTAGTGCTCGAAACTACAGTTTCTTTGTAGTGTCATATTCAAATGAGGAAAATACACTTCCAAGTGAATGGAGTGATGTTTTTGTACTCATTGGAGGTAAACAGTATTAAATTGAACATAATTATATTATACATTTTGCTATGTAAGTTAATGAAGTAACATCAAAAGGACAAAAAGAGAGTTCTCTAGTGTTTTATTCAATGCTCGCTGGTCTGGGGTTTCTATTTTTCACTAACATTATCACAGCTGCTGTATTAATTATAAGTTGTATAAGTTTTTGTAGATTTAGAAAGAAGCAAATCAAACAGTAAGTTTTAATTAGTTTTGTACAATTAACAGTAGAGCTTAAAAATTACCTAATAAAATGTATATCTTATTATATAACATTTTCTAGTAACATAATGAAAACACACAATGTTTATTCTAGACTTTACTGGTCATCAAGGTAGCAGACAAGTTTGTTATAAATGTTTTTAGCTACAATATCAATTGTTACAATACAGAAATAATAATATGTTTGAGAGTGAGTCTAAGTTTGAAAGTCAAATCCTTGAAGACAATGATGATAAAGAAGATCCGTTTTCATCACAAAATTATTTATTAGGTAGTATAAATTAAAAGATAATAATATATCAGTGTTTGTTTCAATTATCATAGAATATATTATTATCAGAGTCTGTTTCCATTATCATAAAATATATCAACATCAAATTTTTTCCTTGCAGCTGCTACAGATAATGAGATAAGTACTTTTGTGAATCAGTAAAGAAAAGATAGAACAACATTTACAAAGACACATTATTACTTTACAATATATGTTGCTGTTGTAGATTATTACTATAGAAATAATAATTATTATAATATAGTATGATGTTGTTATCAAAATACATATACAGATGACAGATCAAAGACACATATTGTATTGTTTAAGTGAATCATTGTTTTTGGTATTCTCAGTAAAACAATGTATGAAATATAAACTTTTCTTTCTTACTAAACAATTGTTTTCTCAAATCATTTTGATGTACATTAAAATTAAGAATTGTGAAACAATACTTAAAACTATAAAACTATGTACATGTCTTAATGTAGTTGTTAAGTAGCAATTTATGTAGTGGGTGTGTATAGAGTATCATGTTGTTATTGAGCATATCTTAATGAAAAGAATGTCCATTTTGTACTACCATAAATTAAAATTTAACTCAACTACACAATATATTAAAGTGTATTTCTAGTAATTTAACTCAACTACACAATATATTATAGTGTATTTCTAGTAATTTAACTCAACTACACAATATATTATAGTGTATTTCTAGTAATTTATTAACTCAACTACACAATATATTATAGTGTATTTCTAGTAATTTAACTCAACTACACAATATATTATAGTGTATTTCTAGTAATTTAACTCAACTACACAATATATTATAGTGTATTTCTAGTAATTTAACTCAACTACACAATATATTATAGTGTATTTCTAGTAATTTAACTCAACTACACAATATATTATAGTGTATTTCTAGTAATTTAACTCAACTACACAATATATTATAGTGTATTTCTAGTAATTTAACTCAACTATACAATATATTATAGTGTATTTCTAGTAATTTAACTCAACTATACAATATATTATAGTGTATTTCCAGTAATTTAACTCAACTACACAATATATTATAGTGTATTTCTAGTAATTTAACTCAACTACACAATATATTATAGTGTATTTCTAGTAATTTAACTCAACTACACAATATATTATAGTGTATTTCTAGTAATTTAACTCAACTACACAATATATTATAGTGTATTTCCAGTAATTTAACTCAACTACACAATATATTATAGTGTATTTCCAGTAATTTAACTCAACTACACAATATATTATAGTGTATTTCTAGTAATTTAACTCAACTACACAATATATTATAGTGTATTTCCAGTAATTTAACTCAACTACACAATATATTATAGTGTATTTCTAGTAATTTAACTCAACTATACAATATATTATAGTGTATTTCTAGTAATTTGAAGATAGAAATTATGGAAAAGATAGCAATTTAGTAAAGATATCTAATTTCATATACAAATACCCTACAGTATGGAGGACAAATTAATGTCTATATGAAGATATTTTTACTACAAATCTTGTATTTATATAACACATGAGAGTGATAAAACCAAGTCACTTAAATATGATTATTCTGTTCTTCAGTTTGCAACTCTCCTGATATAATTCTATTTATTTAACTCTTAAATATGATAAAGTAAACATACTGAATACAACTCACAAAGTTACTTCTCTACAAGATGATTATATTCTTGAGAATGAGTGACAAAAGCCAAATCTATGTAAAAACTGAAGTCATATGAATATTTTTGAAATATGTATAATCAGTAACTCTGATTATAAGTTGTGGACATGTGTTTTTTAATTAATTATAATTTTCTGACTTTTAATCAGATATTAATAAAACCTCATATATTATTATTGAGACTATACATAAACAGTTATAGTTATTGTGTACTTTCAAAATTATATTGAAGCATTAATCATTACGTTATTAATTTATACCAAACACCTGTTCTTTAAAACATTCATTATAATAATAATATGCAAGAAATTAAACATATTATCAACTGGAAATAGCTCAATTACAGACACTATTCCATTTAGAGAACACCCAATTAATTAATTTTTATAATTAAATAATGAACATCCTGTTATCACTGTGTATATAGTGGTATATAGAATATATCAAAGTCAACGGAGTTTGTTATATACGATGTCATCTATTGTCTTTTATCTTACAGTTGGTTTACTAATACCATTGTTGGCCAGGTCTAATAATCCTCCTCCATTACCTCACACTGGTAAGTTTTCTGAAGGTAACTAGCTAAATATTGCTATATAATACAGGAGTCCAATTATATGGAGGATACAATAAAACTATCTACCCAAATAACTCTATGATTCCTGCAAATTATTTCTATGGAAATGATTACAACAAAGATGGTTTAAATGATAACTTGTGGTGTCAAAGTGCTAGAAATGAATCTAATAATGGAGTATGGTATTATCCTAATGGTAGTCAAGTGTCTACAGTAGATGACTCATCACCATTACATTCTGTGCATATGTCAGGACAGATTGGACTATATCGTGACTATGGGTTAGGTAACCTTGAGGGTATTTATACATGTATTATACCAGATGAACATGATGTAAATCAAACATTAATGATATTGCTGTACAAGGAGCATACTTACAAAATGAATAGTAAGTTAAATTGTATTAACAATCAATAATAGTTTTATTAATGTGTTCAGGAGGACCTAGGATCATTGAAACTACATTCAACTCATTACTATCTACCAGAGATAATCCATCATTCCTAATATCCTTTAATGTTACAGATGGAACAGCAACATATATCAATTGTACATTAAATGATACTTTGATCTATCCCAATATTACACAGACTATTCTATCATATCAACTACCAACTAAAATTTTAGTAAAGCTTCTATTTGAATCAAGAGATGAAGGATGGTACAATTGTTCTGTGTCTAACTCCAGAGTTAAGGATGAATACTACAATACTATAAGTCAAGCATATCCTGCTCACAGTAACATATATGTTAAAAGTATGTATAATAGAACAAGACAATGTAATGATCATTTGTTAATTATAGTTGCTAGAAAACCAGTTAATATCAAAGCTAATTGGATATGTTCCTCTGATGTTCTAGTCACATGGTGTCCACCAGTTGATAATGATCCATTAATAGCTGGTTATGAGGTCTTCTATGACATTGGTAATGGTAGCAGATATAGTGGAGGAATGACCAATGATATATTTCTTATCATCAGTGGTTTATATAATTGTAAAAACTACAGTTTCTTTGTAGTATCATATTCAAATGAAGAACATACACTTCCAAGTGAATGGAGTGATATTATAACATTAATTAAAGGTAAGTTATCAAAATATTCAAATTTATACTTTTAACTTGCTTCATATCATTCACTATCCAAGTTGATGAAGTGACACCATCATCAGTTAATAGAGTAGAGTTGTCAACATCATTGATATCATTAACTAGCTTTAACAGAGCAACATCATTAATAATCAATGAAGTATCAACATCGTTAATTAATGAAGTATCAACATCATCAGTTGATCAACTATCAAGATCGTTAGTCAATCAAATATCAACATTATCAATCAAACAAATATCAATGTCATTAGTTGATCAACTATCAAGATCGTTAGTCGATCAGGTATCAACATCATCAGTTGATCAAATATCAACATCATCAGTTGATCAACTATCAAGATCATTAGTCAATCAGGTATCAACATCATCAGTTGATCAAATATCAACATCATCAGTTGATCAACTATCAAGATCATTAGTCAATCAGGTATCAACATCATCAGTTGATCAAATATCAACACCATCAGTTAATCAAGTATTAACATCATTAGTCGATGAAATATCAACATCATCAGTTGATCAACTATCAAGATCGTTAGTCAATCAGGTATCAACATCATCAGTTGATCAAATATCAACACCATCAGTTAATCAAGTATCAACATCATTAGTCGATGAAATATCAACATCATCAGTTGATCAACTATCAACATCATTAGTCAATATAGTATCAACATTAATAAAACCAACTTCAAGTCTTCAACCAAGTGACTATATTAGAGAGAGTTCACAAGTGCCATTATCATGGCCAATTGGTGTTGGATTTCTACTATTCACTAACTTCATCACTCTCTTTATGCTCATTATAAGTTGTTTATGGTTACAAAGATATAAAGGAAGACATGAAAAACTGTAAGTATTGATGTTAATTTACAAATAGTTTATGTACGTAAATGTTGTTGTATTTATTAATTCCATATTTATCTAGTGACAAAATGAAAGTACATTATGAAAATACAGGGCAATATTTATCATCAAGGTAAGCAGACAATGTTGTTATAAATGTTATCAATCATGATATTATTTCTTACAATATAGAGATGGTACTATAGTTGAAAGTGAATTAAAAGAACACAATCCTCACTTACCAGATAATGTCAATGATCATAAAGAAGATATTGATCCATATACTTTACATATTTATGCATCAATTAATAAAAGTTATGAAAACCTGTAAGTGTTATTGTTAATTTAACAATAGTTTTAATAAAAGTTATTGTATTTATTAATTCTAATTAAAGAATGTAATTGTAATTTTTTTACCATACTTATCTAGTGATGAAATAAGAGCACATGTAGAAGATACAAGACAATACTCTTCATTAAGGTAAGTAGACAATGTTGTTATAAGTTTTTTATAATTCTTACAATATAGAGATGATAGTATAGTTGAAAGTAAAGTAAATGACCATAATCCACACTTAGCAAATAATGGCAATGATCATGAAGAAGATACTGGTCCATATACTTCACATATTTATTCAGTAGTTAATAAAAAGAATAAAAAGAAAGATGACAATGGATCTAATCCTGTTCAATTACCACAGAGTGTTTTACCACCAGTATATTCACTAGCAACTGCTGTAGAGAATGATGATGATGAGACAACAATTTAGTTATTAGGAAATAATATGAACACAAAGAAATAACAACCTTTATAAATTACTGTTAAATTTAAAGAATATGTTTAGTTGTTAAATTTATACTATTAAACACTTTATTATCAACTGAAAAATAACTCAAATACAGACACTGTTCATCTAGAACACATCCAATTACCTTTTACTGATTATGTTAAGAACATCCTGTTATTACTGTATATACATACTATATATAGTGATTGTTTAATAGATAACACAATAAGTTTATATAGAAATATAAAAACAGTGGCCACAGGGTAACTCCTAACTCAACAGTACTCAAATGTAAGTCCAATTTCTACATCTTTTATTGTATATGATCATAACTGTGTTCCAATATTCGATTGTAAATCAGAGAGAAGTCTATCTTATCACACTACATGATATATTTATGAATATATTAAGAAGAGTGTGTCTCTAAGTTAATGACACCAACTGTTCTTTATCTCATTACCATGACAACAGACAATGACCTTACATAATGACACATGTATAATACTCCCTTCCTGCTCATGACCTGATCAATGATTTGATAATTTGAAGGGCTTCTTGCTCAGCCAAGGGATGTACTCTAACCTACTATATAAACTAATAGATAAGATAAGCATTTTCTTATATATAAAGTATATTGTTATTATAGTTGTATATATTACTGTTAAATGTATCACATCAGTTGTAATAACAAATCATAAGAAAAGTACAACAGCTGAATAGTCTGTAGTTTGTCTACAATAAAAGAGTTGACACTAACATAATTCAGTCATTCAGTCAACAGGAACAGAAAATGGTGCTCAGACTACAATATACTTTGTTACTCCTGCTATGTCTCTTTTGCATGAGATTTCAAGAAAGTCTCTGTTGATATTACACAGTCTAACATAACATATGACAGATCACATCAACCAGTACTACAACATAATATATCATATATATCAGTGGATTATAAGATATTAGATATGATGTATGAAATATTACCTGGTAAACAACAATAGGACAATAATAATTAACATTATTATGTTTGTAAATAGTCTCTTGTTAGTACAATGACATATAAAGTTAAAATGACATGTGTTGATCACATGTCATATATTGTAATGTCTTACAGTGTGTTGTTTGCTATTAATGACATAAACAGTCAATAACTTTTTAAAACAATTAAAAATGCTATTTTCTGTAAAAGGTATGTCATTTTCTAAAAAGTTCATAATAGGTGGACAGTGTCTATTAAAAGGTCATAACACATGTCTATTAAATGGTCATAAGTTTCCATAACACATGTCCCATTAAAAGGTCATAATTCATGAGCAGTGTCTATTAAAAGGTCATAAAAATCATATTTATTTTTCAAAATGTCCTAAGTACAAACCTTGTAGAGTTCATAAACAAGGAAGTTTAGATATTATAAGGTATGTAAATATATACAGCTGTAGACCAGCTGACATTATATCTAATGGACTGTTGTTTTATATATTAGGCAGGAGTTTATCTAGTGAGTGTATATATTGTTTATCATATTGTTTATTGTTATTGTTATTAATATAATATTATCTTAAAACAATTAATTACATTTACTACTTATAAAGGACTAAATATATCATGTCAAATTTAATGTTATCTGTATGGATTATAAGACAGTCAACAGAGCTTATCATAAATGATATCAACTATTCTCTTTTGTTTTATAATTGGTTTACTAATACCATTGATTGTCAGGTCTAATTATCCTCCTCCATTACCTCACACTGGTAAGTTATCTATAGGTACATTAACTAATTGTTATATAATACAGGAGTCCAATTATATGGAGGATACAATAATATGACCTATCCAAATAACTCCATGATTCCTGCGAATTATTTCTATCGTGATGATCCAAACAATGATAGATTAAATGATGGCTTGTGGTGTCAAAGTGCTAGAAATGAGCCTAATATTGGAGTATGGTATTATCCTAATGGTAGTCAAGTGTCTACAGTTAATGACTCGTCACCATTACATTCTGTGTATATGTCAGGACAGATTGGACTATATCGTGACTATGGGATAAATAACTATGAAGGTATTTATACATGTATTATACCAGATGAACATAATGTAAATCAAACATTGATAATAGCACTGTACAAGGAGTATACTTACAGAATAAATAGTGAGTTAAATTATATTAACCATTAATAATAGTTTTATTAATATGTTCAGGAGGACCTAGGATCATTGAAACTACATTCAACTCATTACTATCTACCAGAGATAATCCAGCATTCTTGATATCCTTTAATGTTACTGATGGAACAGCAACATATATCAATTGTACATTAAATGATACTTTGATCTATCCCAATATTACACAGACTATTCTATTATATCAACTACCAGCTAAAACTTTAGTAAAGCTTCTATTTGAATCAAGATATGAAGGATGGTACAATTGTTCTGTGTCTAACTCCAGAGTTAAAGATGAATACTACAATACTATAAGTCAAGCATATCCTGCTCACAGTAACATATATGTTAAAGGTATGTATAATAGAACAAGACAATGTAATGATCATTTGTTAATTGTAGTTGCTGGAAAACCAGTTAATGTCACAGTTAAGTGGATAGGTCCCTCTGATGTTCTAGTGACATGGTGTTCACCAGTTGATAATGATCCATTAATAGCTGGTTATGAGGTCTTCTATGACATTGGTAATGGCAGCAGATATAGTGGAGGAATGACCAATGATACATTTCTGATGATCAGTGGTTTATATAATTGTAAAAACTACAGTTTCTTTGTAGTGTCATATTCAAATGAGGAATATACACTTCCAAGTGAATGGAGTGATATTATAACATTGATAACAGGTAAGTTATTAAAATGTTATTTTAAAATTGCTTCATTTCATTCACTATATAAGTCAATGAAGTATCAACATCATTAGTTAATGAAATATCAACATTATCATTCAATGAAGTATCAACACCATTAATTGATCAAGTATTAATGTTAACAGTCGTTGAAGCATCAACATCATCAGTCGATTATATATCATTATCATCAGTCAATGAAATATCAAAGTCATTAATTGATCAACTATCAACATTATTAACCATTGAACTATTAACATCATCACTTGATCAAGTAACAACATCATCAGTTAATGAAATATCATCATTATCAGTCAATGAAATATCAACAACATCAGTTAATGAAATATCAACATCATCATCAGTCAATGAAATATCAACATCATCAGTTAATGAAATATCATCATCATCAGTCAATGAAATATCAACATCATCAGTTAATGAAATATCAACATCATCAGTCAATGAAATATCAACATCATCAGTTAATGAAATATCGACATCATCAGTCAATGAAATATCAACATCATCAGTTAATGAAATATCAACATCATCAGTTAATGAAATATCATCATCATCAGTCAATGAAATATCAACATCATCAGTTAATGAAATATCAACAACATCAGTTAATGAAATATCATCATCATCAGTCAATGAAATATCAACATCATCAGTTAATGAAATATCAACATCATCAGTCAATGAAATATCAACATCATCAGTTAATGAAATATCGACATCATCAGTCAATGAAATATCAACATCATCAGTTAATGAAATATCAACATCATCAGTTAATGAAATATCATCATCATCAGTCAATGAAATATCAACATCATCAGTTAATGAAATATCAACAACATCAGTTAATGAAATATCATCATCATCAGTCAATGAAATATCAACATCATCAGTCAATGAAATATCATCATCAGTTAATGAAATATCAACATCATCAGTTAATGAAATATCAACATCATCAGTTAATGAAATATCAACATCATCAGTCAATGAAATATCATCATCAGTTAATGAAATATCAACATCATCAGTTAATGAAATATCAACATCATCATTGGCCAATGAACTATTATCATCATCAACCTTGTTATCAACAATATTAACAACAACAACATCTATTATTACAACATCAACAGGTTATGTTATCATTAATACAATCAACTTGTATATTTTCATTAACAACACTAACTATTATTACTATATTATTAATAATAAATACAAGTAAACTATATAATAAAATAATATAATGATATTATTAAACTATATATCAGTATATATTCTATTGATATCATTGTATATATAACAATAGTACATGTATTATTACATGTAATATAATATATTATTATATTGATCATATATTTATATACAACACTAACTAATGATCATATTATATAATAGATATAGATATAATGATTATATTATATATACTAGTAATATATTATTGATTATATTATATTGTCATTGTATTATGTAATAATGATGTCATTCTTCTATAGGGTTTACTCCTATTATCACTATGACAACCACTAGTACTGAGTACCTGTCTTCTACTAATATACTAATTATTATATCATCAATATTACTAGTACTATTAGTTATTACTGGTATTATTATTATAATACTAGTACTGATTGTAATAAGACAATATAATAAGATACAGTTATTAAGGTATATATGTTATTAGATAAAGTAACTTTATTGATTATTATAATGATTTGTTTTATATAGTATGAAAACATCATATGAAGATATCGCTATGACAACCAGTCCAGCTTATAGTATTGTAAAAACAAGTGCTAAGTGAGTTACTAGGAGACATATTTTAAATTATAACATCATGTTTATAGTATATTTGAAGAAACATTGTATGAGATAACTGATGAAGAAGAAACTGAACTTACTTCTGAACAAGATTATACTTATGAGAGAATTGAACATTGAACCAATGAAGAAATACTGTACACTAGTACTTAACATGTCCATATGTTATAGAATAGTTAATGTCTTATACTTAATAATAGACATTGTGTATATTTTAGTGTTAAGGGTTCTAGTCAATATTTACTAGACCCTCTGTATCTATTTTTTCAAATATCTTAAAAGATCAGATATAGTCTTATCTAGTGTTGTAACTTTACTAGATAACAATTAATATTAACAGATATATTAGTAATAAATGAAGTCTATTAGATAAATAATTCTGAACTAAATAATTATAATTATAAATATAATAAATTATAGAATTTTAATAGAGGTCAACGCCAGAGATAATAAGTATATAATATATTATGATATTATAATATACTTTATTACAATAGGTGTCTACTAACAATGACATCATTACATATCTTCTTGTACATCAACTAATGTAATAAAATCATCAAGGTCTGGAATACTGAAAGCTAACAAATTCCTTCCTAGGACTATCACTACATGTGGCTTGGTAACCCTCATCAAAAGATGATGTAATTATGGTTGGAGCATTGCTCCTCACTTCAAACCAGCCACACTGAGATTCAAGATAGGGTCTGTCATTCTCACAAGAACCAGGAATGCAAACACACCATGCCACTTTATGCTTAAAGGTACAAACTATATACTAGTCTGGTATAATGGGAACATGCTCACGATCAGAGGTCATGATGTTGCAGACAATGGTCAACAACATAACTAATATCTAAAATAAACTGTTTTTATTTCCTTACAAATTAATAGATGAGGTAAGCACTGTCTTATATATAAAGTATATTATTATTGCTGTTGTATATATTACTGTTAAAAGTACAACAGTTGAATAGTCTGTAGTTTGTCTACAGTAAAAGAGTTCTGTTGACACTAACAGAATTCAGTCATTCAGTCAACAGGAACAGAAAATGGTGCTCAGACTACAATATAGTTTATTACTACTGCTATGTCTCTTTTGCATGAGATTTCAAGAAAGTCTCTGTATATATCAGTGGACCATAAGACATTTGATATGATGTATGAAATATTACCTGTTGAACAACAACAAGACAATAATGATTAACATTATTATGTTTGTAAATATTCTTGTTAGTACAATAACTTATAAAGTTACAATGACATGTGTTGATCACATGTCATAAATTGTAATGTCTTACAGTGTGTTGTTTGCTATTAATGACATAAACAGTCAATAACTTTTTAAAACAATTAAAAATGCTATTTTCTGTAAAAGGTATGTCATTTTCTATAAAGTTCATGATAGGTGGGCAGTGCCTATTAAAGGCCATAACACATGTATATTAAATGGTCATAAGTTTCCATAACACATGTCCCATTAAAAGGTCATAATTCATGAGCAGTGTCTATTAAAAGGTCATAAAAATCATATTTATTTTTCAAAATGTCCTAAGTAAAAACCTTGCAGAGTTCATAAACAAGGAAGTTTAGATATTATAAGGTATGTAAATATATACAGCTGTAGACCAGCTGACATTATATCTAATGGACTGTTGTTTTATATATTAGGCAGGAGTTTATCTAGTGTGTGTATATATTGTGTATTGTACTGTTTATTGTTATTGTTATTAATATAATATTATCTTAAAACAATTAATTACATTTACTGCTTATAAGGACTAAATGTATCATGTCAAATTTAATGTTATCTGTATGGATTATAAGACAGTCAACAGAGCTTATCATAAATGATATCAACTATTCTCTTTTGTTTTATAATTGGTTTACTAATACCATTGATTGTCAGGTCTAATTATCCTCCTCCATTACCTCACACTGGTAAGTTATCTATAGGTACATTAACTAATTGTTATATAATACAGGAGTCCAATTATATGGAGGATACAATAATATGACCTATCCAAATAACTCCATGATTCCTGCGAATTATTTCTATCGTGATGATCCAAACAATGATAGATTAAATGATGGCTTGTGGTGTCAAAGTGCTAGAAATGAGCCTAATATTGGAGTATGGTATTATCCTAATGGTAGTCAAGTGTCTACAGTTAATGACTCGTCACCATTACATTCTGTGTATATGTCAGGACAGATTGGACTATATCGTGACTATGGGATAAATAACTATGAAGGTATTTATACATGTATTATACCAGATGAACATAATGTAAATCAAACATTGATAATAGCACTGTACAAGGAGTATACTTACAGAATAAATAGTGAGTTAAATTATATTAACAATTAATAATAGTTTTATTAATGTGTTCAGGAGGACCTAGGATCATTGAGACTACATTCAACTCATTACTATCTACCAGAGATAATCCAGCATTCTTGATATCCTTTAATGTTACTGATGGAACAGCAACATATATCAATTGTACATTAAATGATACTTTGATCTATCCCAATATTACACAGACTATTCTATTATATCAACTACCAGCTAAAACTTTAGTAAAGCTTCTATTTGAATCAAGATATGAAGGATGGTACAATTGTTCTGTGTCTAACTCCAGAGTTAAAGATGAATACTACAATACTATAAGTCAAGCATATCCTGCTCACAGTAACATATATGTTAAAGGTATGTATAATAGAACAAGACAATGTAATGATCATTTGTTAATTGTAGTTGCTGGAAAACCAGTTAATGTCACAGTTAAGTGGATAGGTCCCTCTGATGTTCTAGTGACATGGTGTTCACCAGTTGATAATGATCCATTAATAGCTGGTTATGAGGTCTTCTATGACATTGGTAATGGCAGCAGATATAGTGGAGGAATGACCAATGATACATTTCTGATGATCAGTGGTTTATATAATTGTAAAAACTACAGTTTCTTTGTAGTGTCATATTCAAATGAGGAATATACACTTCCAAGTGAATGGAGTGATATTATAACATTGATAACAGGTAAGTTATTAAAATGTTATTTTAAAATTGCTTCATTTCATTCACTATATAAGTCAATGAAGTATCAACATCATTAGTTAATGAAATATCAACATCATTAGTAAATGAAGTATCAACACCATTAATTGATCAAGTATTAATGTTAACAGTCGTTGAAGCATCAACATCATCAGTCGATGATATATCATTATCATCAGTCAATGAAATATCAATATCATTAGTTGATCAACTATCAACATTATTATATGAAATATCAAGATCATCATTTGATCAAATATCAACATCATTATATGAAATATCAAGATCATCATCAGTTGATCAACTATCAACATCATTAACCATTGAACTTTTAACATCATCAGTTGATCAAGTAACAATATCATCAGTTAATGAAATATCAACATCATCAGTCAATGAAATATCAACATCATCAGTTAATGAAATATCAACATCATCAGTCAATGAAATATCAACATCATCAGTTAATGAAATATCGACATCATCAGTCAATGAAATATCAACATCATCAGTCAATGAAATATCAACATCATCAGTCAATGAAATATCAACAACATCAGTTAATGAAATATCAACATCATCATTCAATGAAATATCATCATCATCAGTCAATGAAATATCATCATCATCAGTCAATGAAATATCAACATCATCAGTTAATGAAATATCAACATCATCAGTCAATGAAATATCAACAACATCAGTTAATGAAATATCAACATCATCAGTCAATGAAATATCAACATCATCAGTTAATGAAATATCAACATCATCAGTTAATGAAATATCATCATCATCAGTTAATTTAATATCAACATCATTATATGAAATACCAACATCATTAGTTGATGAAACAACAATATTAGTTAAACCAACTTCAAGTTTGCAACCAAACAACTGTAATTGTGGAGAGAATTCACCAATGTCATCAACATGGCCAACTTGTGTGGGATTTATACTGTCTACTAATTCCATCACTATCTTTGTAATCATTATAAGTTGGTTATGGTTGCTAAGGTCTTTAAGAAGATATCAAAATCTGTAAGTGTTATAGTTTATTTACAAATAGTTTTTCATGTACATCAAAGTTATTATATTTATTAATTCTAATTTAAGAATACAATTTTTTGCCATACTTATCTAGTAGCAAAATGAAACCACACGAAGAAGGTACAGGACAAGACTTATCATTAATGTAAGCAGATAATGTTGTTATAAATGTTATTAATCATGATATTATTTCTTACAATATAGAGATGATACTATAGTTGAAAGTGAATTAAATAATCCACACTTAGCAAATAATGGCAATAATCATAAAGAAGATACTGACCCATATGAATCACATATTTATGCAGCAGTTAATAAAAGAAATACAAACCTGTAAGTGTTAATATTAATTTGCAAATATTTTTTCATGTACATTAAAGTTATTATATTTATTAATTTCAATTAATAAATATAATATAATAGAATAAGTGTTTTTGCCATTCTTAAGTTAAGTTTATTTACATACATTAAAGTTATTAATTCCAATTTAAGAATAGAATTTTTTGTCATACTTATCTAGTGACAAAATGAAATCACATGAAGAAGACACAGTACAATACTTATCATTAATGTAAGCAGACAATGTTGTTATAATGTGTTATCATAATTCTTACAATACAGAGATGATAGTATAGTTGAAAGTGGGCTTGAGATAAATGACCATAATCCACATTTAGCGAATAATGGCAATGATCATGAAGAAGATACTGGTGCATATACTTCACATATTTATGCAGCAGTTAATAAAAAGAATAAAAAGAAAGATGACAATGGATCTAACCCTGTTCAATCACCACAGAGTGTTTTACCACCAGTATATTCACTAGCAACTGCTGTAGAGAATGATGATGATGAGACAACAATTTAGTTATCAGGAAATAATGTGAACACAAAGAAATAACTATCTTTATAGAGGAAACTAGTAAATGTTTGTGTAATTACTGTTAGATTTAGAGAAAATGTTTAGTTATTAACTTTATAACATATAGAAAATTAAATACATCATTATCAACTGGAAAATAACTCAAATGAGTACTTCTTGTTTTGTCTACATCTCATTTCACCTACAAATATCACCCTGCCTATAATCTTGTAGGATTTAGAGTTTAGTTGTGTAGATAAAGCAACATAAACCAGAGTAGGCAAAGAGAGAACAATTCATTCAAATACAGACACTATTCCATTTACAACACACTCAATTACCTTTTACTGATTACATAAAGAACATCCTGTTATTACTGTGCAGTAAGATTGTGAAACTAGGGATTTCGTGAAATCCCTAAAACTTTCGTGAAATGACTGTTTTACTTAGGAATTTCATGAATTCACTAAAATCTCTAGGGATTTCGTGTAATTACTAAAAAATAGTGTTTTATTTCACAACTTCACTAGATGCATATTAGGAAGATTGTGAAATAACATAGTGAGGAACACAAAATGATTTTTTGATAGTTTAGTTTTAATTTATTTATTTAGTTTTAGTTTATTTATTAGTGTTATATAATTTTAATATGATTTAAATTTTTTTCTGATAATAAGATTTTTAATAGCTTTGATGTATCCTTTTATCACAATTTGCATTGATGATTTTTTCATTTGGCTTTATACTTTCCTTTGATGTTTTCTAAGGAGTGGATTATGAATATCTTTGATGTGTACTTACTCCCACTGCTGCATGCATAATTGCAATTACAATCGAAAGGATTTTTAATAGCTTAGATGTGTCATTTATCATTGATTTCAATTACAGTTACTATACAAGAGAGGTGTAAGCTATGCTAAATAAATTCATTCTGGCATTTCAGTCAAAATGACACAACCTAGCTTTGAATTGGAATTCAAGGGAAAATTATATGAGAAATACTCACAGTGTCAAAAGTATCTTATTCCTAAAGAGGTGTATTACAAGAGCATTGATGATCTGAAAGCAGTAACTGAAGTTTCAACTAGCAAGTCACATCATCAGTAATACTACATCCCACAGAAGTATGAAGTGCTTATGTGTGGTGATGTTGAGAAGCTTATCAAGAAGCGAAAGTCACCAGAAGAGTGCCCAGTCTACTATGCCACCATAGAAGACACCTGCGACATAATTACCAGGATGCTGAAACATTTTGGGCAAAAGTATGCTAATATCACAACAGAAGCTGTTGAATTATTAATGAGTATGATGAATGAATGTTCATTGCTTACAGATAAATTTAGTGCTATTATTTATGGCTAAAAATTAAATAACAGTGATTTTGTGAAAAAACTTAGTATTATTTCAGTAATTACATGAAATCCCTAGAGATTTTAGTGAATTCATGAAAGCCTTAAGTAAAACAGTCATTTCATGAATTCACTGAAGGTTTTAGGGATTTCGCGAAATCCCTAGTTTCACAATCTTACTGTAACATATGCATAGTGATTGTTTAATAGATAATACAATATGTTTATATAGATATAAAAAAACAATGACTACAGGGTAACACCCAACTCAATAGTAATTGAATGTAAATCCAATTTCTGTACATTTACTGTATAGAATCATAACTGTGTTTTTCTAAGAGTCATATTCAATTATAAATCAGAGAGAAGTCTATCTTATCACACTACATGATATATTTATGAATATATTAAGAAGAGTGTGTGTAAATTAATGACATTGACTGTGTTATTACCATGACAACAGACAGTGAGTGACCTTACATAATGAGACATGCATAATATGTACATGAGCAGTGTCTACTAAAAGGTTATAAAGGTCATGTTTATTGTTCAAAATGTCCTAATTATAAACCTTGTAGAGTTCATAAACAAAGAAGTGTATATATTATAAGGTATGTAAATATATACATCTGTAGACCAGCTGACATTATATCTAATGGATTGTTTTTCTATTTATTAGGCAAGAGTTTATCTAGTGTGTGTATATATTGTGTATTGTACTGTTTACTGTTATTGTTATTAATATAATATTATCTTAAAACAATTAATTATGTTTACTGCTTATAAAGAACTAAATGTATCGTGTCAAATTTATTGCTAGCTATGTAGATTGTAAGAGAGTCAACAGAGCTTACCATAAATGATGTCATCTATCTTCTTTTGTCTTACAGTTGGTTTCCTAATACCATTGTTTGTCAGGTCTAATAATCCTCCTCCATTACCTCACACTGGTAAGTTATCTATAGGTATATTAACTAATTATTATACAATACAGGAGTCCAATTATATGGAGGATACAATAATATGACCTACCCAAATAACTCTATGATTCCTGCGAATTATTTCTATCGTGATGATCCAAATAATGATGGATTAAATTATGGCTTGTGGTGTCAAAGTGCTAGAAGTGATCCTAATATTGGAGTATGGTATTATCCTAATAGTAGTCAAGTGTCTACAGTAGATGACTCATCACTGTTACATTCTGTGTACATGCCAGGACAGATTGGACTATATCGTGACTATGGGATAAATAACTATGAGGGTATTTATACATGTATTATACCAGATGAACATAGTGTAAATCAAACATTAATGGTATTGCTTTACAAGGAGTATACTTACAGTATAAATAGTGAGTTAAATTATATTAACAATTAATAATAGTTTTATTAATGTGTTTAGGAGGACCTAGGATCATTGAAACTACATTCAACTCATTACTATCTACCAGAGATAATCCATCATTCCTGATATCCTTTAATGTTACAGATGGAACAGCAACATATATCAATTGTACATTAAATGATACTTTTATTTATCCCAATATTACACAGACTATTCTATCATATCAACTACCAACTAAAATTTTAGTAAAGCTTCTATTTGAATCAAGAGATGAAGGATGGTACAATTGTTCTGTGTCTAACTCCAGAGTTAAGGATGAATACTACAATAATATAAGTCAAGCATATCCTGCTCACAGTAACATATACGTTAAAGGTATGTAAAATAGAACAAGACAATGTAATGATCATTTGTTAATTATAGTTACCAGAAAACCAGTTAATGTCACAGCTAATTGGATAGGTCCCTCTGATGTTCTAGTCACATGGTCTTCACCAGTTGATAATGATCCATTAATAGCTGGTTATGAGGTCTTCTATGACATTGGTAATGGCAGCAGATATAGTGGAGGAGTGACCAATGATACATTTCTGATCATCAATGGCTTATGTAGTGTTAAAAACTACAGTTTCTTTGTAGTGTCATATTCAAATGAGCAACATACACTTCCAAGTGAATGGAGTGATATTATAACATTAATTACAGGTAAATTATCCAATTGTTATTTTAAAATTGCTTCATTTCACTCACTATATAAGTCAATGAAATATTAACATCATTAGTAAATAAAAAAATAAAATTGGTAAAAGAAATTTCAAATTCTCAACCAAACATCTGTAATTGTGGAGAGAATTCACAAGTATCATCATCATGGCCAACTTGTGTGGGATTTATAGTATCTACTAACATTATGTCTCTCTTTATACTCATTTTAAGCTGTTTATATTTGCTAAGATTTAATAGAAGACATCAAAAACTGTAAGTGTTATAGTTTATTTGGAAATATTTTTAATGAACATTAAAGTTATTATTATATTTATGTATAATTTCAATTAAAGAATAGAATTTTTTGTCATATTTATCTAGTGACAAAATGAAACCACATAAAAAGGTTACAAGACAATTCTTATCGTTAATGTAAGCAGACAATGTTGTTATAAATGTTATCAATCATTATACAATTCAGAGATAATACTATAGTTGAAAGTGAATTAAATGACCATAATTCACACTTAGCAGATAATAGCAATGATCATGAAGAAGAAGCTGACACACATGAATCACATATTTATGCAGCAGTTAATAAAAGAAATAAAAACCTGTAAGTGTTTAATGTTAATTTGCAAATATTTTTTTATGTACATTAAAGTTATTATATTTATTAATTCCAATTAAAGAATAAATGTTTTTGCCATTCTTATCTAGTGATGAAATGAAACCACATGAAGAAGACACAGTGCAATACTTATCATTAATGTAAGCAGACAATGTTGTTATAATGTGTTATCATAATTCATACAATACAGAGATGATAGTATAGTTGAAAGTGGGCTTGAGATAAATGACCAGAATCCACAGTTAGCAGATAATAACAATGTTCATGAAGAAGATACTGATCCTTGTGCTTCACATATTTATGCAGCAGTTAATAAAAGACATCAAAATCTGTAAGCATTATAGTTTATTTGCAAATATTTTTCACATATATTAAAGTTTTGTATTTATTAATTCCAATAAAGAGTAGAATTTTTTGTCATATTTATCTAGTGATGAAATGAATCCACATGAAGAAGATATAGGACAATACTTGTCATTAATGTAAGCAGACAATGTTATTATAATGTGTTATTGTAATTCTTGCAATATAGAGATGATACTATAGTTGAAAGTAAAGTAAATGACCACAATCCACAGTTACCAGATAATGACAATGATCATGAAGAAGATACAGGTCCATATACTTCACATATTTATTCAGTAGTTAATAAAAAGAATAAAAAGAAAGATGACAATGGATCTAATCCTGTTCAATTACCACAGAGTGTTTTACCACCTGTATATTCACTAGCAACTGCTGTAGAGAATGATGATGAGACAACAGTTTAGTTATCAGGAAATAATGTGAACACAAAGAAATGATTATCTTTATAGAGGAAACTATTAAATGTTTTATGTAATTATTGTTAGATTTAGAGAATATATTTAGTTAAATTTATAATATATAGAAAATTAAACACATTATTATTGACTAGCTCAATTAGAAACACTATTCCATTTACAGCACACCAAATTACCTTTTACTGATTACGTTAAGAACATCCTGTTATTACTGTATATGCATACTATATAGTGATTGCTTAATAGATAACACAATTGTGTTATAATATAAGTTTATATAGAAATGAAAAACAGTGCTCACAGGCTAACTCCCAACTCAATAATACTCAAATGTAAGTCCAATTTCTACATCTTTTACTGTAAATAATCATAACTATGTTTTTCTAAGAGTATTATTTAATTGTAAATCAGAGAGAAGTCAATCTTATCACACTACATGATATATTTATGAATATATTAAGAAGAGTATGTGTAAATTAATGACACTAACTGTTCTTTATCTCATTACCATGACAACAGACAATGACCTTACATAATGACACATGTATAATAATCTCATGACCTGATCAATGATTTGATAATTTGAAGGACCTCTTGTTCAGCCAAGGGATATACTCTAACCTACTATATAAACTAATAGATAAGATAAGCATTTTATTGTATATAAAGTATATTGTTATTATTGTTGTATATATCACTGTTAAATGTACAGCAGTTGAATAGTCTGTAGTTTGTCTACAATAAAAGAATTGACACTAACAGAATCTAGTCATTCAGTCAACAGGAACAGAAAATGGTGATATTACAACACAGTCTAACATAACATATGATAGATCATATCAACCAGTACTACAACATAATGTATCGTTTATATCAATGGATTATAAGATATTAGATATGATGTATGAAATATTACCTGATGAACAACAATAAGACAATAATAATTAACTTCATTACATTTGTAAATAGTCTCTTGTTAGTACAATGACTTATAAAGTTACAATGACATGTTTTGATCGCATGTCATAAATTGTAATGTCTTACAGTGTGTTTTAATGTATCTTAATTGTTTGCTATTAATGGCACAAACAGTCAATAACTTGTTAAAACAATTGAAAATGCTTTTTCTACATATGCATTTTCTGTAAAAGGGCATAATACATGGTCAATGTCTATTAACAGGTCTTAAATGTCATGTTTATTGTTCAAAATGTCCTAAGTACAAACCTTGTAGAGTTCATAAACAAGGAAGTTTAGATATTATAAGGTATGTAAATATATACAGCTGCAGACCAACTGACATTATATCTAATGGACTGTTGTTTTAATTATTAGGCAGGAGTTTATCTAGTGAGTGTGTATATTGTGTATTGTACTGTTTACTGTTATTGTTATTAATATAACATTATCTTAAAACAATTAATTACGTTTACTGCTTATAAAGGACTAAATGTATCATGTCAAATTTATTGCTAGCTATGTACATCGTAAAACAGTCAACAGAGCTTGTCATATATGATGTCTACTATCTTCTTGTATCTTGCAGTTGGTTTACTAATACCATTGTTGGCCAGGTCTAATAATCCTCCTCCATTACCTCACACTGGTAAGTTTTTTGAACATAAATTAACTAATTATTATATAGTACAGGAATCCAATTATATGGAGGATACAATAATGAGTCCTACCCAAATAATTCAGTGATTCCTGCAGAATATTTCCATCGTGATGACAGAAACAATGATGGATTAGATGATGGCTTGTGGTGTCAAAGTGCTAGAAATGAGTCTAATATTGGAGTATGGTATTATCCTAATGGTAGTCAAGTGTCTACAGTTAATGACTCATCACCATTACATTCTGTGTATATGTCAGGACAGATTGGACTATATCGTGACTATGGGATAAATAACTATGAGGGTATTTATACATGTGTTATACCTGATGAACATAATGTAAATCAAACATTGATGGTATTGCTATACAAGGAGCATACTTACAGAATAAATAGTGAGTTAAATTATATTAACAAATAATAATAGTTTTATTAATGTGTTCAGGCGGACCTAAGATCATTGAAACTACATTCAACTCATTACTATCTACCAGAGATAATCCATCATTCCTGATATCCTTTAATGTTACAAATGGAACAGCAACATATATCAATTGTACATTAAATGATACTTTGATCTATCCCAATATTACACAGACTATTCTATCATATCAACTACCAACTAAAATTTTAGTAAAGTTTCTATTTGAATCAAGAGATGAAGGATGGTACAATTGTTCTGTGTCTAACTCCAGAGTTAAGGATGAATACTACAATAATATAAGTCAAGCATATCCTGCTCACAGTAACATATATGTTAAAGGTATGTATAATAGAACAAGATAATGTAATGATCATTTGTTAATTATAGTTTCTAGAAAACCAGTTAATGTCACAGCTAAGTGTTTATGTTCCTCTGATGTTCTAGTCACATGGTCTTCACCAGTTGATAATGATCCACGAATAGCTGGTTATGAGGTATTCTATGACATTGGTAATGGCACCAGATATAGTGGAGGAATGACCAATGATACATTTCTGATCATTAGTGTTTTATTTAGTGTTCAAAACTACAGTTTCTTTGTAGTGTCATATTCAAATGAGGAACATACACTTCCAAGTGAATGGAGTGATATTATAACACTAATTACAGGTAAGTTATCAAAATGTTATAATTTATGCTTTTAAATTTGCTTTATTTAACATTATCAGTTAATGGATTACGTTTGTCAACATCATTGTTATCATTTATTAAAATCAACAGAGCATCATCATCAATCAATCAACTATCAACATCATCAATCAATCAAGTATCAACATCATCAGTTGATCAAGTATCAACATCATTAGTCAATATAGTATCAACATCAATAGTCAATATAGTATCAACATCAATAGTCAATATAGTATCAACATTACTAAAACCAACTTCATGTCTTCAACCAAATGACTATAATAGAGAGAATTCACAAGTTCCATTATCATGGCCAATTGGTGTGGGATTTCTGCTGTTCACTAACTTCATCACTATCTTTATGCTCATTATAAGTTGTTTACAGTTGCAAAGATATAAAGGAAGACATGAAAAACTGTAAGTATTAATGTTAATTTACAAATAATTTATGTACGTAAATGTTGTTGTATTTATTAATTCCATTTTTTACCATACTTATCTAGTGACAAAATGAATGTACATTATGAAAATACAGGGCAATATTTATTATCAAGGTAAGCAGACAATGTTGTTATAAATGTTATTAATCATGATATTATTTCTTACAATATAGAGATAATACTATAGTTGAAAGTGAATTAAAAGAACACAATCCACACTTACCAGATAATGTCAATGATCATAAAGAAGATATTGATCCTTATATTTATGCATCAATTAATGAAAGTTATGAAAACCTGTAAGTATTAATATTAATTTGCAAGTACATTTCACATACATTATTGTATTATTAATTTTTAATTAAAGAATATAATTTTTGTCATATTTATCTAGTGACAAAATGAATCCACATGAAGAAGATACAGGACAATACTTATCATTAATGTAAGCAGGCAATGTTGATATAATGTGTTATCGTAATTCTTACAATACAGAGATGATAGTCCAGTTGAAAGTGAGCTCGAGATAAATGACCATAATCCACAGTTAGCAGATAATGACAATGATCATGAAGAAGATACTAATAATCCTTATACTTCATATATTTATGCAGCAGTTAATAAAGGAAATAACAAAAAAGATGACAATGGATCTAACCTTGCTCAATCACCACAGAATATATTAGCAACTGCTGTAGAGAAGAATGTTGACGAGATGACAGTTTAGTTATTAGGAATAATGTGAAGAAATAACTATTTGTATAGAGAAAACTAGTAAATGTTTGTGTAATTATTGTTAGATTTAGAGAATATGTTTTAGTTGTTAACTTTACTCATAATTTGATGTAATGTGTATATGCCATTTTTAACAAAGTACAACTAAATTTGTAGAAATATTTAGTTAATTTTCTGACTTTTAATTAGATATCAATAAACCCCATGTATACATGAACAGCTACAGTTAGCATGCATCTTAAAATCATATTAAAACATAATTCATTATCTTATTAACAAACAACTGTTCTTTAAAATATAATGTAAACAAAATTAAATACATTACTATCGACTGGAAAATAACCCAAACGAGTACTTCCCACTTTGTCTACATCTCATTTTGTCTACAAATATTACTTTGCTTATAATCTTTTAGGGTTTAGGATTTAGAGTTTAGTTGTGTAGGTAAAATAACATAACCAAAGTAGGTAAAGAGAGAACAATTCATTCAAATACAGACACTATTCCATTTACAGCACACCACATTACCTTTTACTAATTAACTAAAGAACATCCTGTTATTACTGTGTATACATACTATATAGTGATTGCTTAATAGATAACACAATAAGTTTATACAGAAATGATAAACAATGGCCACAGGGTAAATCCCAACTCAATAGTACTCAAATGTAAGTCTAATTTCTACACCTTTTGCTGTATATGATCACAACTGTGTTTTTGTAAAAGTAATATTCAATTGTAATCAGAGAGAAGTCTATCTTATCCCACTACATGATATCTTTATGAATATATTAAGAAGAGTATGTCTTTAAGTTAATGACTAATCGTGTTCTATCTCATTACCATGACAACAGACAGTGACACATGCATATTTACTCCTCCCCTACACATGACCTCAATGGTTTGATAGCAAACACACTTTGAAGGGCTTCCTGTTCAGCCAATGATGTACTCTAACTTACTATGTAAATTAATAGATATGATAAGCATTTTCTTATATATAAAGTGTATTGTTATTATAGTTGTATATATTACTGTTAAATGTATCACATCAGTTGTAATAACAAATCATAAGAAAAGTACAACAGCTGAATAGTCTGTAGTTTGTCTACAATAAAAGAGTTGACACTAACAGAATTCAGTCATTCAGTCAACAGGAACAGAAAATGGTGCTCAGACTACAATATAGTTTGTTACTACTGCTATGTCTCTTTTGCATGAGATTTCAAGAGAGTCTCTGTCTTTCATTTGGAAAACTACCACCAAGACCTTCTCAAGGTAAATAAATAACTTTATTGGAAAGTACCTCTCTTTTAACTTTATTTTTATTTGTGAAAAGGTGTTCGGTTATATCTCGCAGGAGAATCCAAAGAGATATCAAATTTCTCTGTTATCCGTGCTAATCAATTTTTTGATCGTGACTACATAAGTCCAGATTCTGGTAGTCCTGATGATATCAATGATGGTCTATGGTGTCAAAGTGCCAACAACAAAGTTAATATTGGTACTTGGTATCTACCAAATGGAAAGCCAGTACCTACAGAAGATATTGATGGACATGCTAATATACCTTTACAAGCTTATAACAATGCTAGTGGACAAGTTGGTTTGTTAAGAGATGATAAGTTAGGATCACATGAAGGAATATTTAAATGTGTGATAGCTGATGAAAAAGAAGTGAATGTAACACTGGCTGTTGCCATTTATAGTAAAGATAACTATGATAATTCAGGTAACTAACACTTTCATGAGATAAAAGATAACATTGAGTTACATATAATCATCAGAATATTCATCTCGTGTCTTTTTATTGCAGTTGGACCTGAGGTTCCTTCTGATCCATTACAATTTTCTCTGATCTCAACAAGAGATGTCACTCCACCTGTTTTTACTCTTACCTTTAATGTAACACATCGTCCACCTACAGATGTAACTTGCATAAAAGACAATTCTCTTATTCTCAAGATTGATAAACAAAAAGACTTATCACGAGAAATATTACAGTCTACTACTCCAATCATTGTCCGAGTAACTGTTACTCTAAGAGAAGGAGGATCTGGAGTGTACATATGTAATGTCTCAAATGCTAGAGTAGACAACAAAGATGTTTATCCTGGTACTACACCTTCAAAGAGAGTAAGAGGTAATGACATCAATACACCACTTATTGTAATAACATATATTTATTATCTATACAGCAGGTGGTACTCCGGTGAATCTGACAGCTATTAGATTTAGTTCAACAACAGCTACTCTTTCTTGGATACCTTCTGTAGCTAATGATAGTTTTGTAAAAGGTTATGAAGTGTTCTACAATGATTTAAACGGTTTTAATGAGAGTCTCCTTGTAAGTAAAGCAAAAACAGAAGTCACACTTACAGGATTATCAGAAAATGTTGAGTATTCAGCATTTGTAGTGTCCTATGGGGATTTACCAAGTGAACACAGCAATATTGTTATGATACCAGCTGGTTAGTTGTGATACTAAAAATAATTTTTTTTAGAAATTGTTTATATTTGTTAATAGAGTATGAGTCATATTCATTTGAAGTTTGTGGAAGCTTTTTTTTGCCTTGTGAAACTTGGGATGTAAGAAATACTTTAATAATAAATAAAACAATAACTTTTTATTTCTTAGATTAACATTACATCCTCCATAAAGTCTTTTATCAAATCAGTATTAGTTAATGCTGTTAGTAAGAAATGTCATTGTAATGATGTCTCAATCATAAATGAAGTCCTCACTTGTGACAATGTAATCTCTACTCAAATCAAATATAAAGCTAACATCACAGGTTCCAAGTCTTTCAATTCATATGAGCTAGCATCTTTCATTGAGCAGTGGGTATCTACTGACTTTATCAAATTACATAGCAGATGTCTTGTATCGAGTGACATTGAAAAGAACATTACATGTAGACAAATGAAAACAGCTGCAAAGACTGAAACATCTACAATTATCATCACTTCAACCCCCACTACCACTGTTACCACCACACACTCACCTATTGTACACATTCCACTGTCATCTACATCATCACAGTCAATGATAGTGAAGCCAACGTCAAACAGTGTTGTAACTAGTCACAGTATTAGTACACTTGTCATCACCGGCGTTATATCAGTGTTAGTAACAGCTGTCATAATGATGTCAATCTTTATACTGTTACTAATCTTAATTAAGAAGAAATATGACAGGTATGTAATAATAAAGACACATCAAAGCAAAATGTTATACAACAAATAGTCTGTGTTAAGTCTATATTGAGTGGAAATAATAGCTTGTTAGTATACCAGTAGTTCTCTCTCTCTCTCTCTCTCTCTCTCTCTCTCTCAATTACTCACTTACATTTGGTAATGCTTGTATACATATTCATCATACTTGTGTCATAAACATATACATAAATTATTAATGTCTGTATGATTTTGTAGGTCTATTTGTAGATCTACTAGATCTGTGTTCAGAAATGGTGCCAGCAAGAAATATCCAAGGTTAGTTAGAAATTAGAATTAATATCTGTTATACATCACTCTCTTTCTTACACACATTTCAATATAGTATGACTGATTTTCAAATGATAGAATGTACTGCATATCAGTCAGCAAATGAAAGACATAATACAGTTGTATATGATCAACTAACAACTATGTACACTAAAATAGAGGACTCTTCACATCACCAACTACCTACCCCTCCTCCCTCATCATCACCAAGTCCTCAACCACCACTCTCTCAAGAGGAGAGAACCACTACTATTATATATGAAACAATTATATAAAAGATTATATCTCTATTAGTAAACAATCTAGTATGTAGAATACCCATACAATACATACAAGAATATGTGTACATTTTGTATAGAAACAAAAGATCCCTTTTCTATTCATGTCTATAAGGTTATCACTACTTTCCCATTGACTCTGTTTGCTTGTAATTTCTCCCTTTCATCACAGTTTATACAAGTACATTCATTACTGGAATTTTGTAGACATGTAGTGTATTGACCATATATGGTAATACATACATGGTTTATTAATAATTAATTAATTAGCTATAATAAATGTAATAGTATAGGTACATTTTGTAGTAAAGGCCTCTTTTAATTTGTGTTTATCATATATAGTAATGCACGTGTGGTTTATTAATAATTAATTAATTAACAATTAAAAATTATTAACAAATAATTTTTATTAAAATATACTGGAAAAATACAGTATTATATGAAAATCATTAATTTGTAAATATTGTGAGGTAATTTATTTTTGTTAGAAATAAATTACTAAGCTCCTATACTTAACAAAAATATCAAAAAAACTAAAGATATTTTAAGTATGTTTAATTTAATACTTATTATTACTAGCTAATAATAAAGAGAGAGAGACATAGATAAAAATAACATAATGATTGACAAGACTGCATTTTCATATCCATCATCACATCAATATCTGATTTAAATGAATAAAAATAAATAAGTTTTACAAGTAAATGGGGAAAATAATTTAATAGTTATAGAGAGTATTAAGAGACAGTGGATGGAAATATGAATAGATGGACAGATAAACATAAATGGATTCACGTAAAATTCATAACTTATTTATGAGATTGAGTTTAATTTCTTCCTTATCTATTGTTTTTTAATAGTATTTATAATTATTGTACATGAAATAGGAGCCCGTTTATGACTTCATATCCTACCGGACCCCAAATAATTTTAACCCTTAAAATGCGAGTGCTACGTATGCACTCGCCCCAGAGAGTCTTATTTTCTAAGGCGGTCAGTCTGAGGACGAAAGTCATTAGATAATTATTCAATTATACGACCCTTGTAAACGATGTCGAGCGTTTTCTTTTGTCTTACAGTTGGTTTACTAATGCCACTGTTTGTCAGGTCTAATAATCCTCCTCCATTACCTCACACTGGTAAGTTATCTATAGGTACATTAACTAATTGTTATATAATACAGGAGTTCAATTGTATGGAGGATACAATAATATGTCCTACCCAAATAATTCCGTGATTCCACCAAATTATTTCTATGATGGTGATAAAAACAATGATGGATTAAATGATGGCTTGTGGTGTCAAAGTGCTAGAAATGAGCCTAATATTGGAATATGGTATTATCCTAATGGTAGTCAAGTGTCTACAGTAGATGACTCATCACCATTACATTCTGTGCGTATGTCAGGACAGATTGGACTATATCGTGACTATGGGATAAATAACTATGAGGGTATTTATACATGTATTATACCAGATGAACATAATGTAAATCAAACATTGATGGTATTGCTGTACAAGGAGTATACTTACAGTATAAATAGTAAGTTAAATTGTATTAACAATCAATAATAGTTTTATTAATGTGTTCAGGAGGACCTAGGATCATTGAAACTACATTCAACTCATTACTATCTACCAGAGATAATCCATCATTCCTGATATCCTTTAATGTTACAGATGGAACCGCAACATATATCAATTGTACATTAAATGATACTTTGATCTATCCCAATATTACACAGACTATTCTATCATATCAACTACCAACTAAAATTTTAGTAAAGCTTTTATTTCAATCAAGAGATGAAGGATGGTACAATTGTTCTGTGTCTAACTCCAGAGTTAAGGATGAATACTACAATAATATAAATCAAGCATATCCTGCTCACAGTAACATATATGTTAAAGGTATGTATAATAGAACAAGATAATGTAATGATCATTTGTTAATTATAGTTACCAGAAAACCAGTTAATGTCACAGCTAATTGGATAGGTTTCTTTGATGTTCTAGTGACATGGTCTCCACCAGTTGATAATGATCCATTAATAGCTGGTTATGAGGTCTTCTATCTTGTTAGTAATTGTGATTGTAAAACATTCAGTGTAGGAGTGACCAATGATACATTTTTGATCATCAGTTTTTTAGTTAGCGCTCAAAACTACAGTTTCTTTGTAGTGTCATATTCAAATGATGAACATACACTTCCAAGTGAATGGAGTGATATTATAACATTAATTACAGGTAAGTTATCAAAATGTTATTTTAAAACTGCTTCATTTCATTCACTATATTAAATCAATGAAGTATCAACATTATTAGACAATGAAATATCAACATCATTAGACAATGAAAAATCAACATTATTAGTAAATGAAGTATCAACATCATTAGACAATGAAATATCAACATCATTAGACAATGAAAAATCAACATTATTAGTAAATGAAATATCAACATCATCAGTTGATCAAATATCAGCATCATCAGTTAATGAAATATCAACATCATCAGTCAATGAAATATCAACATCATCAGTCAATGAAATATCAACATCATCAGTCAATGAAATATCAACATCATCAGTCAATGAAATATCAACATCATCAGTCAATGAAATATCAACATCATCAGTCAATGAAATATCAACATCGTCAGTCAATGAAATACCAACATCATCAGTCAATGAAATATCAACATCGTCAGTCAATGAAATACCAACATCATCAGTCAATGAAATATCAACATCGTCAGTCAATGAAATACCAACATCATCAGTCAATGAAATATCAACATCATCAGTCAATGAAATACCAACATCATCAGTCAATGAAATATCAACATCATCAGTCAATGAAATATCAACATCGTCAGTCAATGAAATACCAACATCATCAGTCAATGAAATATCAACATCATCAGTCAATGAAATATCAACATCATCAGTCAATGAAATACCAACATCATCAGTCAATGAAATATCAACATCATCAGTCAATGAAATATCAACATCATCAGTCAATGAAATATCAACATCATCAGTCAATGAAATACCAACATCATCAGTCAATGAAATATCAACATCATCAGTCAATGAAATATCAACATCATCAGTCAATGAAATACCAACATCATCAGTCAATGAAATATCAACATCATCAGTCAATGAAATACCAACATCATCAGTCAATGAAATATCAACATCATCAGTCAATGAAATATCAACATCATCAGTCAATGAAATACCAACATCATCAGTCAATGAAATATCAACATCATCAGTCAATGAAATATCAACATCATCAGTCAATGAAATATCAACATCATCAGTCAATGAAATATCAACATCATCAGTCAATGAAATATCAACATTATCAGTCAATGAAATATCAACATCATCAGTCAACAAAACATCAACGTCATCAGTTGATCAAATATCAACATCATCCGTTTATCACAATTATCAACATCATTATTCAGTGAAGTAACAATGTCATCAGTCAATCAAATATCAGCATCATTAATCAATCAAGTATTAACATCATCTGTCAATGAAATAACAACATTATTAAAACAAACTTCAAATTATCAACCGAACAACTATAATTGTGGAGATAATTCGCAAGTATTATCATCATGGCCAACTTGTGTGGGATTTCTATTTTTCACTAACTTCATTACTATCATTGTGCTCATTATAAGCTGTTTATGGTTTATAAGATCTAAAAGAAGACATGAAAAACTGTAAGTATTAAAATTAATTTGCATTTTTCTCACACATTATTATAGTTATAGTAATACTAGATAATGATATATGTGTAATACTTATAATATTATATATACATTTGTACACATCATTGTGTCATAAACATGTTTATGTATATAAATTGATAATATCTTTATAATATTGTATATTTACTATAATAGATCTGTGGATAATAATGACACTATCAAGAAATGTCCAAAGTTAGTTATAGTTAATATCTGGTGTACATCTGCAGTAATAATAATTCTCTCTGTCTCTGTCTCTTTCCCTATCTCTCTCTCTCTCTCTCTATTCAGTGTGACTGATTTTGAAATCAAATTGACAGAATGTAGTGCATATCAGTTAGTAAACAAAGATGAGGAAGCCACTACTGATATTATATATGAAACTGTTATGTAGAGGATTACATCTCTAAAACTACATCATCTACCATGAATACATATGTACATTATAACAAAACATGTATATTAATTTTGTACCTAGAAACCAGAGATTCACTTGTACTTGTTTGTTTTTATTTGTTTTACCATATATGGTGATACATGTATGTATGGTCTATTAATTAATTATTAGAGATTATTAACAAGTAAAGTGTACTCAAAATATAATGATATAAAAAAATCAAATTATACATAATTCAATTATTTGTAAATAATATAAAGTAAAATAGTTTATAAAGCTAATAACTTAAAAATAAAATGTACATCAAAAAAAAGTAGCTAAAATATATATTGTAATTTTTACAATATTATAAGGTATTTTTTAGTAAAAATAAATTATATAGTTCCTATATTTATTAAAATATCAAAAAGAAATAAAGATATTTTTAAAAAGTTTAATTCTTTACCTACAATGTTTGTCTACAATAAAAGAATTGACGCTAACAGAATCTAGTCATTCAGTCAACAGGAACAGAAAATGGTGATATTACAGTACAGTCTAACATAACATATGACAAATCACATCAACCAGTACTATAATATAATGTATCATTTATATCAGTGGATTATAAGATATTAGATATGATGTATGAAATATTATGTTGAACAGCAACAAGACAATAATAATTAACATTATTATGTTTGTAAATAGTCTTATTAGTACAATGACTTATAAAGTTACAATGACATGTGTTGATTACATGTCATTTTTTGTAGTGTATTAAAGTATGTTTTGATGTATCTTAACCATTTGCTATTAATGACACAAACAGTCAATAACTTGTTAAAACAATTGAAAATGGTTTTTTCTATATATGCATTTTCTGTAAAAGGGCATAATACATGGTCAATGTCTATTAAAAGGTCATGTTTATTGTTCAAAATGTCCTAAGTACAAACCTTGTAGAGTTCATAAACAAGGAAGTTTAAATATTATAAGATATACAGCTGCAGACCAACTGACATTATATCTAATGGACTGTTGTTTTAATTATTAGGCAGGAGTTTATCTAGTGTGTGTATATATTGTGTATTGTACTGTTTACTGTTATTGTAATTAATATAACATTATCTTAAAACAATTATTTATATTTACTGCTTATAAAGACTAAATGTATCATGTCAAATTTATTGCTAGCTATGTACATTGTAAGACAGTCAACACAGCTTGTCATATATGATGTCTACTATCTTCTTGTATCTTGCAGTTGGTTTACTAATACCATTGTTGGCCAGGTCTAATAATCCTCCTCCATTACCTCACAGTGGTAAGTTTTTTGAATGTAAATTAACTAATTATTATATAATACAGGAGTCCAATTGTATGGAGGATACAATAATATGTCCTACCCAAATAACTCCATAATTCCTCAAAATTATTTCTATCATGGTGATAAAAACAATGATGGATTGAACGATGGCTTGTGGTGTCAAAGTGCTAGAAATGAGTCTAATATTGGAGTATGGTATTATCCTAATGGTAGTCAAGTGTCTACAGTAAATGACTCATCACCATTACATTCTGTGTATATGAAAGGACAGATTGGACTATATCGTGACTATTCGATAAATAACTCTGAGGGTATTTATACATGTATTATACCAGATGAACATAATGTAAATCAAACATTGAGAGTAGCACTGTACAAATTGTATACGTACAAAATAAATAGTGAGTTAAATTATATTAACAATCAATAATAGTTTTATTAATGTGTTCAGGAGGACCTAGGATCATTGAAACTACATTCAACTCATTACTATCTACCAGAGATAATCCATCATTCCTGATATCCTTTAATGTTACAGATGGAACCGCAACATATATCAATTGTACATTAAATGATACTTTGATCTATCCTAATATTACACAGACTATTCTATCATATCAACTACCAACTAAAATTTTAGTAAAGCTTCTATTTGAATCAAGATATGAAGGATGGTACAATTGTTCTGTGTCTAACTCCAGAGTTAAGGATGAATACTACAATAATATAAGTCAAGCATATCCTGCTCATAGTAACATATATGTTAAAGGTATGTATAATAGAACAATACAATGTAATGATCATTTGTTAATTATAGTTTCTGGAAGACCAGTTAATGTCACAGCTAAGTGGATAGGTTCCTCTGATGTTCTAGTTACATGGTCTCCACCAGTTGATAATAATCCATTAATAGCTGGTTATGAGGTCTTCTATAGTGTTAGTAATTGTGATTGTAAAAGATTCAGTATAGGAATGACTAATGATACATTTCTGAATATCAGCGTTTTGTTTAGTTTTCAAAACTATAGTTTCTTTGTAGTGTCATATTCAAATGAGGAACATACACTTCCAAGTGAATGGAGTGACATTATAACATTAATTACAGGTAAGTTATTAAAGTGTTAAGTATCAACATCATCAGTCAATGTAATATCAACATCATCAGTTGATCAAGTATCAACATCGTCAGTCAATGAATTATCAACATCATTAAAACCAACCTCAAATTATCAACCAAATGACTGTAATTGTGGAGAGAATTCACAAGTATTATCATCATGGCCAATTGGTGTGGGATTTCTACTTTTAACTAACTTCATTACTATCATTATGCTCATTATAAGTTGTTTATGGTTGTTAAGATCTAAAAGAAGACATGAAAAACTGTAAGTGTTAAAGTTAATTTGTAATTTCCCACACATTATTATAGTAATACTGGATAATGATAAATGTGTAATATTATATATAAGTATGTACGCATGATTATGTCATAAAAATGTTTAAGTATATAAATTGATAATCTCTGTATAATATTATTTACTTACTATATAGATACGTAGATAATAATGACACTATCAAGAAATGTCCAAAGTTAGTTATAATTAATATCTGGTGTACATCCTGCAGTAATAATAACTCTCTTTCTTTCTCTTTCTATTCAGTATGACTGATTTTGAAATCAAATTGACAGAATGTAGTGCATATCAGTTAGTAAAGAAAAATGAGGAAGCCACTACTGATATTATGTATGAAAGTGTTATGTAGAGGATTACATCTCTATTATTACATCATGTATGTATAGATAATACATATAACAATATATGTACATTAACTTTGACCTAGAAACTAAAGATCCCCTTGCACTTGTTTTTTTTTATTTGTTTTCCATATATGGTGATATATGTATGTATGGTCTATTAATTAACTGTTAGAGATTATTAATAAGTTACTTTTCATTTAAAGTATTTTTATATAGAAAAATCATATAATACAAAATTCAATTATTAGTAAATAATATAAAGCAAATAGTTTATAAAGGTAAAAGTCTTAAAAATGCAATATACACCACAAAGAAATAACTGACAATATTCTAATTTTTACAATATTTTAAATAATATGAAATAATTTTTAATATAAATAAATTATATAGCTCCTATACTTATCAAAAAAATAAAAAAAAATAAAAAATTTTTTTAAATAAGTTTAATTTTTTACTTATCATTGCTAATTAGTAAAGGGAGAAAAACCTAGATAGAAATAACAACATATACTTGATAAGACTGCTTCTTCATGTCCATCATAACATTAATATTTGATTTAAGTTAATAAAAAACAAATAGGTTTTACGAGTAAATGGGGAAAAGTAATGAATAGTCAGAGACAGTATTAAAAATCAAATGGATATAAATATAAAAAATGGACAGCTAAATTCAAATGGACAGATAGCTACTTATGTAAATGACAACTAAACAAAAAATGGATTCAAATAAAATTCATAACTTATTTATAAGATTGAATTAATCGCTTGCTATACATGAAATAGAAGTTTATTTACGACATCAAACAGAGTAGTCTTATTCCCTTCAAATGCAAATAGCACGTATACACTCACGTCTAGAGATTGCCTCGCCCCCTGAGCGAAAACATTTTCGTAGGCAGTCTGGAGACGGGATGGTATTAGATAATTATACGACCATCGTCTGACCCTTGTAAATGATGACGTGTGTCTTCTTGAGTCTTACAGTTGGTTTACTAATACCAATGTTTGCTATATCTAATGTTAATCCTCCTCCATTACCTCACACTGGTAAGTTATCCAAATGTATATTAACTAATTATTATATAATACAGGAGTCCAATTATATGGAGGATACAATAATATGTCCTACCCAAATAACTCGATGATTCCTGCAAATTATTTTCATCGTGATGATCCAAACAATGATAGATTAAATGATGGCTTGTGGTGTCAAAGTGCTAGAAATGAGTCTAATATTGGAGTATGGTATTATCCTAATGGTAGCCAAGTGTCTACAGTAGATGACTCATCACCATTACATTCTGTGCGTATGTCAGGACAGATTGGACTATATCGTGACTATGGGATAAATAACTATGAGGGTATTTATACATGTATTATACCAGATGAATATAATGTAAATCAAACATTGAGAGTAGCACTGTACAAGGAGTATACTTATGAAACAAATAGTGAGTTAAATTATATTAACAATTAATAATAGTTTTATTAATGCGTTCAGGTGGACCTAAGATCATTGAAACTACATTCAACTCATTACTATCTACCAGAGATAATCCAGCATTCCTGATATCCTTTAATGTTACAGATGGAACGGCAACATATATCAATTGTACATTAAATGATACTTTGATCTATCCCAATATTACACAGACTATTCTATCATATCAACTACCAACTAAAATTTTAGTAAAGCTTCTATTTCAATCAAGAGATGAAGGATGGTACAATTGTTCTGTATCTAACTCCAGAGTTAAAGATGAATACTACAATAGTATAAGTCAAGCATATCCTGCTCATAGTAACATATATGTTAAAGGTATGTATAATAGAACAAGACAATGTAATGATCATTTGTTAATTATAGTTGCTGGAAAACCAGTTAATGTCACAGCTAATTGGATAGGTCCCTCTGATGTTCTAGTCACATGGTCTCCACCAGTTGATAACAATCCATTAATAGCTGGTTATGAGGTCTTCTATGATGTTAGTAATTGTGATTGTAAAACATTCAGTGTAGGAATGACCAATGCTACATTTCTGATGATCAATGGCCTATGTAGTGTTCAAAACTACAGTTTCTTTGTAATGTCATATTCAAATGAAGAACATACACTTCCAAGTGAACAGAGTGATATTATAACATTAATTACAAGTAAGTTATCAAAATGTTACAATTTATACTTTTAAAATTCCTTCATTTTGTTTTCTATGTAAGTTCATAAAGTAACACCATCATCAGTTAATGGAATAGAGTCATCAATTGACATCAACAGAGCAACATCATTAGCTAATAAAATAAAATCATCATCAGTCAATGAAGTAACAATAATAGTAAAACCAATTCCAAGTTCTCAATCAAGCAACTATATTTGTGGACAAGTGTCATTATTATTGTCAATTGGTGTTGGATTTCTACTTTTCACTAACCTTATTACTATCATTGTATTCATTATAAGCTGTTTATGGTTGTTAAGATCTAAAAGAAGACATGAAAAACTGTAAGTGTTAAAGTTAATTTGTAATTCTTATATGTTTAGTAATAATTAATGATTCTCTCTCTGTTTAGTATAACTAATTTTGAAATTGAACTGAATGAATGTGGTGCGTATCGATTAGAAACATGTAATATGATTGAACATGATCAACTAACAACTACATATGCTAAAATAGAGGACTCCCCAGATAACCAACTATCTACTTCTCCTCCTTCGTCATCACCAAGTACTCAATCACCACTCTTTCAAGAGGAGAGTACTAGTATATATGAAAGTCTTATATAGAGGATTACATCTCTATTGCTATACAATCTATATTATATATAATACACATACAATATATATATGTATATAGTACTTCTTGCATATTTTTGTACTCATTAACACTGTCTGGTTTCTTTGTTTGATGATTGTCCATTTTATCACAGTTTTTACAGGACATTAATTACCTGTCACACATAGTATATTAACCATATATGGTCATACATGTATTGTTTATTAATTATTAATTAATTAACTATTAGAAATTATTAACAAATCAGTTTGAATAAAATATAATTTATATATACGGAAAAAATCAATTATAGTATTATACAAAATTGTAACTAACATAAAGTAATATATTTTAATTAAATATAATTATATATTTCCTATTTAAATAACAAAACTATATATGAAAAAGAAATAATTAAAAACTTTTTAAATAATCATTACCTATTATTACTAGTTATTAAAGGGAGAGAGACTTAGATATAAATAACATATACTCGACAAGACTACATCTTCATGTCCATCATTATATCAATATTTGATTTAAATGAAAAAATAATAGTTTTTACAAGTAAATGGGAAAAATTAATGAATAGTTAGAGACAATATTAAAAGTCAGTGTATAGAAATAAAAATAAATGGACAGCTAAATTCAAATGGACAGATAGGTACTTATGTAAGTAGACAGTTAAAAAATGGATTCATATAAAATTCATAACTTATTTATGAGATTGAATTTAATCTCTTCCTAATCAGTTGTTTTATTACATATTATTTATGTTGTACATGAAATAGGAGTCCAATTTATAACTTCAGGATTCTTATCCTCTATTCCAAAAGAGCCAGAATTTTAACCCTTCAAATGGATGTGGCACTTATGCACTCTCATCCGCAGATTGCAACACCCCCGAGCGATAAGCTTTTTCGTTAGGAGGCGGGGGCAGTCTTGGGAACTGACCTTTGTAAATGATGTCGAGTGTCTTCATTTGTCTTACAGTTGGTTTACTATTACCATTGTTCGTCAGGTCTAATTATCATCCTCCATTACCTCACACTGGTAAGTCTTCTATAGGTATATTAATTAATTATTATTTGATACAGGAGTCCAATTATATGGAGGATACAATAAAACTATCTACCCAAATAACTCTATAATTCCTGCAAGTTATTTCTATGAACATGATCACAACACTGATGGATTAAATGATGGCTTGTGGTGTCAAAGTGCTAGAAATGAGTCTAATATTGGAGTATGGTATTATCCTAATGGTAGTCAAGTGTCTACAGTAGATGACTCATCACCATTACATTCTGTGCATATGTCAGGACAGATTGGACTATATCGTGACTATGGGATAAATAACTATGAGGGTATTTATACATGTGTTATACCAGATGAACATAATGTAAATCAAACATTGATAATAGCACTGTACAAGGAGTATACTTACAGAATGAATAGTGAGTTAAATTGTATTAACAATTAATAATAATTTTATTAATGTGTTCAGGTGGACCTAAGATCATTGAAACTACATTCAACTCATTATTATCTACCAGAGATAATCCATCATTCTTGATATCCTTTAATGTTACGAATGGAACAGCAACATATATCAATTGTACATTAAATGATACATTGATCTATCCCAATATTACACAGACTATTCTATCATATCAACTACCAACTAAAATTTTAGTAAGGCTTCTATTTGAATCAAGAGATGAAGGATGGTACAATTGTTCTGTGTCTAACTCCAGAGTTAAGGATGAATACTACAACAGTATAAATCAAACATATCCTGCTCACAGTAACATATATGTTAAAGGTATGTACAATAGAACAAGACAATGTAATGATCATTTGTTAATTAGTTACCAGAAAACCAGTAAATGTCACAGTTAAGTGGATAGGTTCCTCTGATGTTCTAGTCATATGGTCTTCACCAGTTGACAATGATCCATTAATAGCTGGTTATGAGGTCTTCTATGACATTGGTAATGGCACCACATATAGTGGAGGAATGACCAATGATACATTTCTGATCATCAGTGGGTTATGTAGTGTTAAAAACTACAGTTTCTTTGTAGTGTCATATTCAAATGAGGAATATACACTTCCAAGTGAATGGAGTCATATTATAACATTAATTACAGGTAAGTTATCTAAATATTCGAATTTATACTTTTAACTTGCTTCATATCATTCACTATCCAAGTTGATGAAGTGACACCATCATCAGTTAATAGAGTAGAGTTGTCAACATCATTGATATCATTAACTAGCTTTAACAGAGCAACATCATTAATAATCAATGAAGTATCAACATCGTTAATTAATGAAGTATCAATATCATTAATCAATGTAATATCAACATCATCAGTTAATGAAATATCGACATCATCTAATGAAGTAACAATGTCATCAGTCAATCAAATATCAGCATCAATATTTGATCAAGCATTAACATCATCTATTAATGAAATATCAACATCATTATTAAAACCAACTTCAAATTATCAACCAAATAACTGTAATTGTGGAGAGAATTCACAAGTGTCATTATCATGGCCAATTTGTGTGGTATTTCTACTTTTCACTAACTTCATTACTATTATTGTGTTCATTATAAGTTGTTTATGGTTGTTAAGATCTAAAAGAAGACATGAAAAATTGTAAGTGAAAAGTTAATTTACAATTTTTCTCACACATTATTATAGTTATACTATATGTCACTAAATTCTAAATTTACTGTTTATCAATACTTTAATATGTACACATCATTTTGGCATAAACATGTTTATGTATATAAATTGATAATATCTTTATAATATTGTATATTTATTATAATAGATCTGTGGATAATAATGACACTATCAAGAAATGTCCAAAGTTAGTTATAATTAATATTTGGTGTACATCTGCAGTAATAATAATTCTATCTGTCTCTTTCTCTCTATTCAGTATGACTGATTTTGAAATCAAATTGACAGAATGTAGTGCATATCAGTTAGTAAAGAAAAATGAGGAAGCCGTTGCTGATATTATGTATGAAAGTGTTATGTAGAGGATTACATCTCTATTATCACATCATCTACCATGAATACATATGTACATTATAACAAAACATGTATATTAATTTTGTACCTAGAAACTAAAGGTTGACTTGAACTTGTTTTTTTTGTTCTTCCATACATGGTAATACATGTATGTATAGTCTATTGATTAACTATTAGAGATTTTTAACAAGTAAATTTATTTTATATATGATTATATATATATAGAAAAATCATACTACACAAAATTCAATTATTTTTAAAAATATCAAAAAGAAATAGCTAAAAAAATATTTTAAATAATTATTACCTATTCTTAATAGTAAATAAATGAAAGAGACTTAGACAGAAGTAACATATACTTGACAAGACTGCTTCTCCATGTCCATCATCACATCAATATGTGATTAAAATGAATAAAAAAATATGCTTTACAAGTGAATGGGGAAAAGGAAACAAACAGTTAGAGACAGTATAAAAAAATTAATGGATATAAATATGAATAAATGGACATTTAAAGACAAATGGACAGATAGATACTTATATAAATGGACAGCTAAACACAAATAGATTCATATAAAATCATGATTTATTTATGAGATTGATTTAATCTCTTCCTCATCTGTTGTTTTTATTTAAATATTATTTATATTGTACATGAAATAGGAGTCAATGAAATAACAATTCTCTCAGTCAATGAAATAACAACTCTCTCAGTCAATAAAAACTGTAAGTGTTAAAGTTAGTTTACAATTCTTATATGTTTAGTAATGCCATTACTAATAATACATACATCTATTTACTAATGTGATATTGTAGATTTAATAAGAATACCATCAAGAAATATCCATTATTTTGAAATTGAACTGAATGAATGTGGTGTGTATTAATTAGAAACATGTAATATGATTGAACATGATCAACTAACAACTACATATGCTAAAATAGAGGACTCCCCAGATCACCAACTATCTACTTCTCATCATCACAAAGTCCTCAATCACCACTCTTTCAAGAAGAGAGTACTAGTATATATGAAAGTCTTATATAGAGGATTACATCTCTATTGCTATACAATCTATATTATATATAATACACATACAATATATAAAATATATATAGTACTTCTTGCATATTTTTGTACTCATTAACACTGTCTGGTTTATTTATTTGATGATTGTCCTTTTTATCACAGTTTTTACAGGACATTAATTACCTGTCACACATAGTATATTAACCATATATGGTCATAGATGTATTGTTTATTGTATATTAATTAATTAACTATTAGAAATTACTAACAAATCAGTTTGAATAAAATATAAATATACAGAAAAAATCAATTATAGTATTATACAAAATTGTAACTAACATAAAGTAATATATTTTAATTAAATATAATTATATATTTCCTACTTAGAGACTTAGATATAAATAACATATGCTTGACAAGACTACATCTTCATGTCCATCATTATATCAATATTTGATTTAAATGAATAAAAATAAAATAATGTTTTACAAGTAAGTGGGAAAAAATTAATGAATAGTTAGACACAATATTAAAAGTCAGTGTATAGAAGTAAAAAAAATAGACTGCTAAATTCAAATGGACAGATAGGTACTTTTGTAAGTAGACAGCTATAAAAATGGATCATATAAAATTCATAACTCAATTATGAGATTGAGTTTAATCGAGTTTTCCTCATCTGTTTTTTTATTAGATATTATTTATGTTTATGTTAAATAGGAGCCCAATTTATGACTTTAAGATTCGTATCCACTATTCCAAAAGACCCAGATTTTTAACCCTGCATGTTGCACGCATGCACCGCAGATTGCTACACCCCCGAGCAATAAGCCTTTCACTAGTAGGCGGGCAGTCTGGGGAACTGACCTTTGTAAATGATGTTGAGTGTCTTCTTTTGTCTTACAGTTGGTTTACTAATACCATTGTTTGTCAGGTCTAATAGTCTTCCTCCATTACCTCGCACTGGTAAGTTATCTAAATGTATATTAACTAATTATTATATAATACAGGAGCCCAATTGTATGGAGGATACAATAAAACATCCTACCCAAATAACTCGATGATTCCTTCAAATTATTTTTATCCTTATGATGTAAACAATGATGGATTAAATGATGGCTTGTGGTGTCAAAGTGCTAGAAATGAGCCTAATATTGGAATATGGTATTATCCTAATAGTAGTCAAGTGTCTACAGTAGATGACTCATCACCATTACATTCTGTGCATATGTCAGGACAGATTGGACTATATCGTGACTATGGGATAAATAACTATGAGGGTATTTATACATGTATTATACCAGATGAACATAATGTAAATCAAACATTGATAATAGCACTGTACAAGGAGTATACTTATAGAATAAATAGTGAGTTAAATTATATTAACATAGTTTTATTAATGTGTTCAGGTGGACCTAAGATCATTGAAACTACATTCAACTTGTTACTATCTACTAGAGATAATCCATCATTCCTGATATCTATTAATGTTAGAGATGGAACAGCAACATATATCAATTGTACATTAAATGATACTTTGATCTATCCCAATATTACACAGACTATTCTCTCATATCAACTACCAACTAAAATTTTAGTAAAGCTTCTATTTGAATCAAGAGATGAAGGATGGTACAATTGTTCTGTGTCTAACTCCAGAGTTAAGGATGAATACTACAATACTATAAGTCAAGCATATCCTGCTCACAGTAACATATATGTTAAAGGTATGTATAATAGAACGAGACAATGTAATGATCATTTGTTAATTGTAGTTGCCAGAAAACCAGTTAATGTCACAGCTAAGTGGATAGGTCCCTCTGATGTTCTAGTCACATGGTCTTCACCAGTTGATAATGGTCCATTAAAAGCTGGTTATGAGGTCTTCTATGACAATGGTAATGGCAGCAGACAAAGTGGAGGAATGACCAATGACACAATTCTGATTATCAGTGGCTTATGTAGTGTTCAAAACTACAGTTTCTTTGTAATGTCATATTCAAATGAGGAACATACACTTCCAAGTGAATGGAGTGATATTATAACATTAATTAAAAGTAAGTTTTGAAATTGTTATTTTAAAATTGCTTCATTTCATTTACTACATAAGTCAATGAAATATCAACATTATCAACGAATGAAGCATCAACATCATTAATTGATCAAGTAACAACATCATCAGTCAATCTAGTATTAACATCATCAGTTAATGACATATCAACATCATCAGTTCATCAATTATCAACATCATCAATTCATCAATTATCAATATCATCAGTTAATGAAATATCAACATCATCAGTTCATCAATTATCAACATCATTAGTCAGTGAAGTAACAATGTCATCAGTCAATCAAATATCAGCATCATCAGTCAATCTAGTATTAAGATCATCTGTTAATGAATTAACAACATTATTAAAACCAACTTTAAATTATCAACCAAATGACTGTAATTGTGGAGAGAATTCACAAGTATCATTATTATGGCCAATTGGTGTGGGATTTCTACTTTTCACTAACCTCATCACTATCATTGTGCTCATTATAAGCTGTTTATGGTTTACAAGGTCTAAAATAAGACAAGAAACACTGTAAGTATTAAAGTTAATATGCACTTTTCTCACACTTATTATAGTAATACTATAGATAATGATATATGTGTAATACTTATAATATTATATATACATTTGTACACATCATTGAGTCATAAACATGTTCATTTATATAAATTGATAATATTTGTATAATTTTGTATTTACTATGTAGATCTGTGGATAATAATGACACTATCAAGAAATGTCTAAAGTTAGTTATAATTAATATTTAGTGTATATCCTATAGTAATAATAATTCTCTCTCTGTCTCTGTCTCTCTCTATTCAGTATGACTGATTTTGAAATCAAATTGACAGAATGCAGTGCATATCAGTCAATAAAGAAAGATGAAGAAGCCACTGGTGATATTCTATATGAAACTGTTATGTAGAGGATTACATTTCTATTAATACATCATCTACTATACATATATATGTGACCTGATTTGCAAAAAGGGACCACTTCTGTCAAAACATTTGTGCTGATTTGTGAAAAATCAACTGTTCAAACATTTCCAAAAAACATTTTGTATACATACAGTTGTTATATATTCATAACTATTCTATATGTATACAAAACTGTTTTTAGTATTTTTAATTGTTTTTTTTTATTACAAATCAGGTCACAAATGTTTTGATAGAAGTAGTTCTTTTTCTGCAAATCAGGTCTCATATGTACATTATAACAATGTGTGTACATTAATTTTGTACCTAGAAATCATTTGTGCTTGTTTGTTTTTCCATATATGGTGATACATGTATGTGTGGTCTATTAATTAACTATTAGAGATTATTAACATGTAATTATATAGAAAAATCAAATTACTAATTATTCTTAAATAATATAAAAAGTTTATAAACTAAAACTTAAAAAATACATTATATATTAAAAAGAAGCAAATGAGAATATTTAACTTTTAAAATATTTTACAAGATTCATTTATTTGTAAATAACATAAAAACAAATTATAAGCTCTTAATAATAATAGCAATACATGAAAAAGAAATAATTAAAGATTCTTAAAATAATCATTACCTATTTTTATTAGTGAGTAGAGGGAGAGAGACTTAGATAAAATTATTATTTGCTTGACAAGACTTAATCTTCATGTCCTTCCTCACATCTGATGATGTAATTAAATAAAAATAAATAATTTTTACAAAGAAGTGAGAAAAGCGAAAAGTAAGTGAAATGAGTTAGAAACTTGATCTCTTTTTTTATCTGTTGTTTTTATTAAATATTATTCATAGTATACATGAAATAGCAGTCCTATTTGACTTCGAATTCGTATCGTCCTCTTTTGCACTAAATAAATTTAACCCTTCAAATACAAGTCTCACATGTGCACTTTCGCAGATTGCGTCTCCGCCCAAGCAGTCTGGTCATTAGATATAATTATCGAACCTTGTAAGTGATGTTGAGTGTCTTCTTTTGTCTTACAATTGGTTTACTAATACCATTGTTTGGCAGGCCTATTAATCCTCCTCCATTACCTCACATTGGTAAGTTATCTGAACGTAAATTAACAAATTATTATATAATACAGGAGTCCAATTATATGGAGGATACAATAATATGACCTACCCAAATAACTCCATAATTCCTGCAGAATATTTCCATCGTGATGATAGAAACAATGATGGATTAAATGATGGCTTGTGGTGTCAAAGTGCTAGAAATGATTCTAATATTGGAGTATGGTATTATCCTAATGGTAGTCAAGTGTCTACAGTAGATGACTCATCACCATTACATTCTGTGTACATGTCAGGACAGATTGGACTATATCGTGACTATGGGATAAATAACTATGAGGGTATTTATACATGTGTTATACCAGATGAACATGATGTAAATCAAACATTGATGGTATTGCTATGCAAGGAGCATACTTACAGTATAAATAGTAAGTTAAATTGTATTAACAATCAATAAACGTTTTAATAATGTGTTCAGGAGGACCTAGGATCATTGAAACTACATTCAACTCATTACTATCTACCAGAGATAATCCTGCATTCCTGATATCCTTTAATGTTACAGATGGAACAGCAACATATATCAATTGTACATTAAATGATACTTTGATCTATCCCAATATTACACAGACTATTCTATCATATCAACTACCAACTAAAATTTTAGTAAAACTTCTATTTCAATCAAGAGTTGAAGGATGGTACAATTGTTCTGTGTCCAACTCCAGAGTTAAGGATGAATACTACAATAATATAAGTCAAGCATATCCTGCTCGCAGTAACATATATGTTAAAGGTATGTACAATAAAATAAAACAATGTAATTAAAGGTATGCAGAGGGGTAGGAATGAAGTTTAAGTTTGGGGTGGGGAGTCAAGAGGTTATTGTGTACATAGTCTTGAGTGCAAATCAGGGGGGCTTAGCCCCTTCTCCCCTATGAAGGTATGTACAATAGAACAAGACAATGTAACAATCATTTGTTAATTATAGTTACCAGAAAAACCAGTTATACTTTAAAATCCTATTTATTTTATTTTTATCCAAATCAATTAGAAATAAGACCATCATCAGTTAATACAGTAGAGTTATCATCCTCTTTTGTATTATCATCATCAGCAAATAAAATAACAACTCTCCCAGTCAATGAAATAACAACTCTCTCCGTCAGTGAAGTAACAACTCTCCCAGTCAGTGAAATAACAACTCTTTCAGTCAGTGAAGTAACAACTCTCTCAGTCAGTGAAATAACAACTCTCTCAGTCAGTGAAGTAACAACTCTCTCAGTCAGTGAAGTAATAACTCTCTCAGTCAATGAAGTAACAATAATAGTAAAACCTACTGCAAGTTCTCAATCAAGCAACTACATTTGTGATCAAGTGTCATTATTATTGTCAATTGGTGTCGGATTTCTACTTTTCACTAACCTTATCACTATCACTTTATTTATTATAAGCTGTTTGTGGTTTATAAGATCTAAAAGAAGACATGAAAAACTGTAAGTGTTAAAGTTAATTTGTAATGTTGCTATTAATAACACACATGTATTTGTAATTTTGTAGATTTATTAATTGTATCAATCCAAGGTTAGTTATATAAATATCTAGAGCAGATCACTATAGATGATTCAGTATTGATGTCTCTCTCTCACTCCTCCTTCTCTCTCTCTCTCTCTCTCTCTCTCTCTCTCTCTCTGTTTAGTATAACTGATTTTGAAATTGAACTGAATGAATGTAGTGCATATCAATTAGAAACATCTTACATGATTGCACATGATCAACTAACAACTAGGTATGCTAAAGTAGAGGACCCCCCATATCACCAACTATCTACATCTCCTTCCTCATCATCACAAAGTCCTCGATCACTACTCTCTCAAGAGGATGAAGCCAGTGCTACTATATATGAAAATCTTATATAGTGGATTACATCTATTATTATACAACCTATATTATATATAATACACATACATTATATATAATATATACTGCTACTTGTACACTTTGTACTCATTAATACAGTCTAGGTATCATCACAGTTTTTACAGGTGCATTAAACCTTAGAGGACCACTGTCACAACATACCCACCTTTATTAAAAACCACTGCTGTAACATGTGGAATGTTAATTAAAAGAAAATTCTTATCTATAAGTTTTAACATTTATAAAAAGCTTACAATATAATATTCAATAGTTACTACTATAGAACAACAAGTGATTTTGATCAGGTTTTTGTAAATCTTTCAGGTGCTAAAACAGAGGGAGAGAGCATGTATGATTATATTATGATTGTAATAGCAATGACGAACTGGATAATGAAGTCCTTTAGGTTGTGTTCAGATAAATGTTTTAAAAATTTCCATGCCTGACTTAAACTCATAATTAGTAGCATTTCATCTATGATATATTCACATAATTACACAAGTTAAAAAATTACAATACTATTAACTTGTGCTCGTTGCTAAGGACAAGATGTGGGGGGTCCTTCTTGGTGTAACTTCTATGATGATGTAACTTGTACTATGATGATGACATCACTATGTGTCATAAGGTTTTGGCTTAGGGTTTAGGTGATGGATTTAGATGATGTCAGCATATATATATGATGACATCACTAAGTGTCATTTAATGACGATGTCATCAGAGTGAAAGAACCACCCCACATGGGTTCAAGTGTCCATGGAAATGGCCCCATAGGCAAGAACAACAAACAAACTATAATGTTTGATGGTCTGTAGCAATATGTTATTTAGAAAACAGAAAGTCAAGCATATATACGCTGGCTCTTTTCATTAACAAACTTTGTGAATCTTGTGGGGTTTTTTAAAGGAAATAAATCTTATAGGCGTGGCCTCTAGGAGTAATTGCCTGAATTTTGTCACATATAGTTTATTAACCATATATGGTCATACGTGTATGTTTATTAAGTAACTATTAATAAGCTATTAATTAACTATTAGAAATTGATTAAAATGCATACAGAAAAAAATCAATTAAAATATTATACAAAATTTGTAACTAACATGACTAATAAAATATTAAGAGCAACACAAAATATAACCAACAGTTCAGCTATCATAGCATTGCGTATCACAGTAACACCATACGTGTCATTTCACCAAAATCAGAGTCTTATGCTAATACTGGATGCTCAGGACATCCAATCAACTGTAAAATCCTGTCTTGCTAGCCTACACCTTTTTTACTTGTTTATACACCTGTTTCATGTGTGGATTATCAAAAACCTGTGAGAACTAAAATGTTAGTGACAGCAAAGCCTTCATGGACAAGTCTTCAATGTGCTAACTTAGAGGGGAAGTATTGAGAGTGATGATGACCCCATAAATGAGGTACCTTGGTATGGCCTATATTGCAACACGCATGTTCTTGCCACTCCCATTTTTGAGGAAGGAGCTGGAAGCGGCACCATGAAAAAAAGTGAAACAATGATGCTGTTCACTACCATCCTCCGCACTTGTTAAGACTTTTCCAGACTTCTTTTGTGTTACAGTTAGTGTACTAATACCATTGTTTGTCAGCTCAAATGATGTAATCCTCCTCCATTACCTCATGCTGGTAAGTTTTGTATATGTATATTAACTAATTGTTATATAATACAGGAGTCCAATTATATGGAGGATACAATAATATGTTCTATGACTCCTATCCAATTAACTCTATAATTCCTGCCAATTATTTCCATCATGATGATCCAAACAGCGATAGATTAAATGATGGCTTGTGGTGTCAAAGTGCTAGAAATGAATCTAATATTGGAGTATGGTATTATCCTAATGGTAGTCAAGTGTCTACAGTAGATGACTCATCACCATTACATTCTGTGTATATATCAGGACAGGTTGGACTATATTGTGAAAAAGGAGTAAATAATTATGAGGGTATTTATATACCAGATGAACATAATGTAAATCAAACATTGAGAGTAGCACTGTATAATCTATACACATGTACAAATGATTTTGTCATAAACATGTTTATGTATATAAATTGATAATGTCTGTATAATATTTTGTATTAGATCTGTGGATAATAATGACACTATCAAGAAATGTCCAAAGTTAGTTATAACTAATACACCAGGCATTATTAATGTTTCTCTCTCTCTCTCTATTCAGTATGACTGATTTTGAAATCAAAATTAATTAACAGAATGTAGTGCACGTCAGTCAGTAAACAAAGAAGAAGATGCCACTACTGATATTATATATGAAGCTGTTATGTAGAGAATTACACCTCTATCATTACATCATCTACTATACATATATACATTATACCAATATTAATAGTTTATGTACACTAATTTATACCTAGAAACTAAAATACTCCTAGCTTACTTATTTTTATTTATGTTTACCATGTATATGTATGTATGGTGTATTAATTAACTATTAGAGATTATTAACAAATAATTTTGATTTAAATTATATAGAAAAATAAAATTATTAATTATTTGTTATTTGTTCTTTTATTAAGTGTAATTTATATTGTACATGAAATAGTAGTCCTATTTGACTTTAAAATTCGTATTCTCCTGAGTACATATAAATTTAACCCTTCAAATGCAAGTAACACGTCGTCCGCAGATTGCCTCGCCAATATATACGCTAGGAGGCGGGCAGTCTGGGGGACTGTAGTCATTATCGAGCCTTGTATATGATGTCGAGTGTCTTCTTTTACCTAACAGTTGGTTTACTAATGCCAATGTTTGCTATATCTAATGTTAGTCCTCCTCCATTACCTCATACTGGTAAGTTATCTATAGCTATATTAACTAATTATTATATAATACAGGAGTCCAATTGTATGGAGGATACAATAATATGACCTATCCAAATAACTCATTGATTCCTGCAAATAATTTCTATGAAAGTAATAAAAACAATGATAGCTTAAATGATGGCTTGTGGTGTCAAAGTGCTAGAAATGAGCCTAATATTGGAATATGGTATTATCCTAATGGTAGTCAAGTGTCTACAGTAAATGACTCATCACCATTACGTTCTGTGTATATGCCAGGACAGATTGGACTATATCGTGACTATGGGATAAATAACTATGAGGGTATTTATACATGTATTATACCAGATGAACATAATGTAAATCAAACATTGAGAGTAGCACTGTACAAGGAGCATACTTACAGAATAAATAGTGAGTTAAATTATATTAACAATTAATAATAGTTTTATTAATGTGTTCAGGAGGACCTAGGATCATTGAAACTACATTCAACTCATTACTATCTACCAGAGATAATCCAGCATTCCTAATATCCTTTAATGTTACAAATGGAACAGCAACATATATCAATTGTACATTAAATGATACTTTGATCTATCCCAATATTACACAGACTATTCTATCATATCAACTACCAACTAAAATTTTAGTAAAGCTTCTATTTGAATCAAGAGATGAAGGATGGTACAATTGTTCTGTGTCTAACTCCAGAGTTAAGGATGAATACTACAATAATATAAGTCAAGCATATCCTGCTCACAGTAACATATATGTTAAAGGTATGTATAATAGAACAAGACAATGTAATAATCGTTTGTTAATTATAGTTGCCAGAAAACCAGTCAATGTCACAGCTAAGTGGATAGGTTTGTCTAATGTTCTAGTCACATGGTCTCCACCTGTTGATAATGATCCATTAATAGCTGGTTATGAGGTCTTCTATAGTGTTAGTGATTGTGATTGTAAAACATTCAGTGTAGGAATGACCAATGCTACATTTCTGATGATCAATGGTTTATGTAATGCTCAAAACTACAGTTTCTTTATTATGTCATATTCAAATGAGGAACATACACTTCCAAGTGAATGGAGTGATATTATAACATTAATTACAGGTAAGTTATCAAAATGTTATAATTTGTATTTTAAAATTTCTTCATTATGTTTTCTATCCAAGTCAATGAAGTGACACCATCATCAGTTAATGGAGTAGAGTTGTCAACATCATTGATATCATCTATTGACATCAGCAGAGCAACATCATCATTAGCCAATGTAATAACATCATCAGTCAATAAAGTAACAACTCTCTCAGTCAGTGAAGTAACAACTCTCCCAGTCAATGAAGTAACAACTCTCTCCGTCAGTGAAGTAACAACTCTCCCAGTCAATGAAGTAACAACTCTCTCTGTCAGTAAAGTAACAACTCTCCCAGTCAATGAAGTAACAACTCTCTCAGTCAATGAAGTAACAACTCTCTCAGTCAGTGAAGTAACAACTCTCCCAGTCAATGAAGTAACAACTCTCTCAGTCAGTGAAGTAACAACTCTCCCAGTCAATGAAGTAACAACTCTCTCAGTCAGTGAAGTAACAACTCTCCCAGTCAATGAAGTAACAACTCTCTCCGTCAGTGAAGTAACAACTCTCTCAGTCAATGAAGTAACAACTCTCTCAGTCAGTGAAGTAACAACTCTCCCAGTCAATGAAGTAACAACTCTCTCAGTCAGTAAAGTAACAACTCTCCCAGTCAATGAAGTAACAACTCTCTCCGTCAGTGAAGTAACAACTCTCCCAGTCAATGAAGTAACAACTCTCTCAGTCAGTGAAGTAACAACTCTCCCAGTCAATGAAATAACAACTCTCCCAGTGAATGAAGTAACAACTCTTTCAGTCAGTGAAGTAACAGTAGTACTAAAACCAATTGCAAGTTCTGAAGTAAGCAACTATATTTATGATCAAGTGTCATTATTATTGTCAATTGGTGTTGGATTTCTACTTCTCACTAACCTCATTACTATCATTGTATTTATTATAAGCTGTTTATGGTTGTTAAGATCTAAAAGAAGACATGAAAAATTGTAAGTGTTAAAGTTAATTTGAAATGTTACATTTTTAGTAATGTTACTATTAATAACATGTATGTATTTGTAATTTGTAGATTTAGTAATCGTATCAACAAGAAGTATCCAAGGTTAGTTATATTAATATCTGGTGTACATCACTTTTAATGATTCCTCCCTCTCTCTCTCTCTCTCTCTCTCTGTTTAGTGCAACTAATTTTGAAATTGAACTGAATGAATGTGGTACAAATCAATTAGAAACATCTTATGTGATTGAACATTATCAACAAACAACTAGGTATGCTAAAATAGAGGACTCCCCACATCGCCAACTATCTATTTCTCCTCCCTCATCATCCCAAAGTCCTCGATCGCCACTCTCTTAAAAGGATGGAGCCAGTGCTATTATGAAAATGTTATGTAGAGGATTAGATCTCTATTACTATACAATCTATATTATATATAATACACATACACTATACATAATACCTATATTACTACTTGTACACTTTATGCTTATTAACACAGTCTAGTAATAATTCTTATCAACACACATACTTCTTACTGGTACATTAAGTACCAGAATTTTGTCACATACAGTTCATTAACCATATATTGTTATATCTAATGGTTTGTTATTTTATTAATTAAAAATTACAAATTACTATCATCACCTGCTCTCAAGAGAAAAGAGCCAGTACTAGTATATATGAATGTCTTATATAGAGGACTACATCTCTATTACTAGATACTCCACTTGTTCACTTTGTACTCATTAACACAGTCATATCTTGGTGATCATTCTTTTTATCACAGTTTTTATAGGTGCATTAATTACCTGTATTTTGTCACATATAGTTTATTAACCATATATGGTCATACATGTATGGTTTATTAAGTAACTATTAATATGATATTAATTAACTATTAGAAATTATCAACAAATCAAAATACAAAATCAATTAAAATATTATACAAATTTGTAACTAATATAAAATAATATATTTTTATAAAAATACAAAGTTCTTACTTAATTAAAAGAACAATATATCAAAAAGAAAAAGCTAAAGATATTTTAAATAATCATTACCTATTATATAATACTAGTTAACAAAGAGAGATACTCTTAGATAGTAGTAACATATGCTTGACAAGACCGTATCTTCATGTCTATTCTCACATTTGACTTAGTAGAACTAAAAAAGATTAATTTATTTATGTATCTTTTATTAATTGACATTATAATCTGTTAATTAATTTTTCCCATTAACTTATAAAATCAAAATTCCTTTATCCTCCCCTCCCAAAAATATCCAGACCCTAAAACTAAAACCAAAAATATCCAGACCCTAAAATGGTTAACTGCGACTCACGACAATATGATGAAAAAAAAATTGAGTGGCTATCCAATAAAATTTGGCAGTGTGTAGTAGCACTTAGGAATGACCAGCCAGCCACATGTACTTTAACGGGAAATTAATACTGACCTCTCGCCTCACCCCTAAACTTTAATGCTCACATGTTAACACAATGAAGACATCATTATTCAACTAGTCTCAGTTAAATTCCACATCTTTAAAATTTTACTTTCAATCTATCCAAGAACACAACTAATACAACAGTAAGAGCAACACAAAATATAACTTAATGGTTCAGCTATCATAGCATCAACTATGACAGCAGGACTATATATGTCATTTCACCAAGAGCAGAATCTTATGCTAATATATACTGGATACTCAGGACAGCCAAAGTCAACTATAAAAACCTGTCTTGCTAACTTACATTGAGTTTAACTTGTTTATACACCTGCTTCACGTGTGGATTATCAAAAACCTGTGAAAACTAAAATTTTAGCAACAGCCAAACCTTTATTGACCAGTCTTCAGTGTGTTAATGAAGAGGGGGAGTATTGAGAGTGATGATGACCCCATAAATGAAGCATGGTATGGCTCTTTCTTGCCACTCCCGTTTTTGAGGGAGGGGCTGGAAACAGCGCCACGAGAGCAATGATGATCTTTTGTGTTACAGTTGGTGTACTAATATCATTGTTTGTCAGCTCTAATGAGATTAATCCTCCTCCTTTACCTCATACTGGTCAGTTTTTTATAGCTACATTAACTAATTATTATATAATACAGGAGTCCAATTATATGGAGGATACAATAATATGACCTACCCAAATAACTCATTGATTCCTGCAAATTATTTCTATGAAAGTAATAAAAACAATGATGGATTAAATGATGGCTTGTGGTGTCAAAGTGCTAGAAATGAGCCTAATATTGGAATATGGTATTATCCTAATGGTAGTCAAGTGTCTACAGTAAATGACTCATCACCATTACGTTCTGTGTATATGCCAGGACAGATTGGACTATATCGTGACTATGGGATAAATAACTCTGAGGGTATTTATACATGTATTATACCAGATGAATGTAATGTAAATCAAACATTGAGAGTAGCACTGTACAAGCAGTATACTTACAGAATAAATAGTGAGTTAAATTATATTAACAATTAATAATAGTTTTATTAATGTGTTCAGGTGGACCTAAAATCATTGAAACTACATTCAACTCATTACTATCTACTAGAGATAATCCAGCATTCTTGGTATCCTTTAATGTTACAAATGGAACAGCAACATATATCAATTGTACATTAAATGATACTTTGATCTATCCCAATATTACACAGACTATTCTATCATATCAACTACCAACTAAAATTTTAGTAAAGCTTCTATTTCAATCAAGATATGAAGGATGGTACAATTGTTCTGTGTCTAACTCCAGAGTTAAGGACTACAATAATATAAGTCAAGCATATCCTGCTCACAGTAACATATATGTTAAAGGTATATATATGTATAAAATAATGCATATTAATTAATCCTTGCCAATCACTACAAAGTAAGGGTTACAATACTTGTCTTATGAGTGCTAGTATCTTATCAACTAATCAACTAATGTCAATTACTACACGTGTAACAATAACTTGTATATTTTCATAGATGTTATGATATTGATCTAGTTTGAGATAACCTCTAAATAAATATTATTGTACTATATTTTAGCTACAACAAGGGTTCCACATATTAGTGCTTTTTATTACATTTGTATAGTTGCTAGAAAACCTGTTAATGTCACAGCTAATTGGATAGGTTCCTCTGATGTTCTAGTCACATGGTCTTCACCTGTTGATAATGATCCATTAATAGCTGGTTATGAGGTCTTCTATGGTGTTAGTAATTGTGATTGTAAAACATTCAGTGTAGGAATGACCAATGCTACATTTCTGATGATCAGTGGCTTATGTAATGCTCAAAACTACAGTTTCTTTGTAATGTCATATTCAAACGAGGAACATACACTTCCAAGTGAATGGAGTGATATTATAACACTAATTACTGGTAAGTTATTAAGATATTATAATTTGTATTTTTAAAATTCCTTTATTATGTTTAAGTCAATGAAGTGACACCATCACCAATTAACGGAGCAACTCCAAGCTCTCAACCACCAAGCAACCATATTTGTGGACATGTATCGTTATTATTGTCAATTGGTATGGGATTTCTACTTTTCACTAACTTCATCACTATCATTGTCCTCATTATAAGCTGTTCATGGTTTATAAGATATAAAAGAAGACATGATAAAAAGTAAGTATTAAATTTAATTTGAAATTCTTATATATATTTAATAATGCTATATATATATATGAGTTATATTTATCATGGTTCAGAGGTCTACATGGATTATATAAACCTTCCAATGAGAGAATTTATATAATATTTTGTCCAAAAATGATATCTTTACAAACTCCTGAATTGGCAGGTTTATATAATTCATATAAATTAATGAACTCAAGTATAATATATAATATATCATAATATATCTGCTATAATAAGTTATCATGAAATAAACTGCCATTATCATTTTGTAGTATAGCATGTGGTTGTCAAGTAATAGCCTTAAATTCTTAGGTAGGCAGGTTTATAACACTTATAGACCTGTCACTAATGACAGAACTGATATAACTTGTCATCAGGTCTATATAAACATGTTGCTTTGCTGATTATGAAAAAAAGACCTAGCTGTTTTAGATGTTAGTTTTTAAATTTGCTTGCTAGGAGGTCTAAAAACTGACACTTCTATTCAAAATGTATGGACTATAAATCTCATTATATGCTTATGTATTTTGTAGATTTACTAACGGTACATATAATTTGGTTGAAGATGATCAACTAACAACAATGTATGATAAAATAGACGACTCCACACTTCACCACGTATGAAGTTCTTCTCTTTTATCATCACAAAGTCCTCAATTACTTCTTTCTCTCTCAAGAAGAGAGACCATTACTTACACATGAAACTCTTATGTAGAGGATTACGCCTTTATTAATAAACAATCTGTAGTGTACAATATACACACATATATAATAGTACATGTACATTTTGTATAATACAAACATGCACACACTATCTCCTTTTCATCATTCATTACCTGAACAGTGTACACATGGTGCATTAACCATATATGGTATTACGTGTATGGTTTATTAATTATTAATTAATTAACTATTAGAATTATTAACAAATCAAAATTTGATTAAAATACTGGTATATACAGAAAAAACTCAATAATAATATTATTGAACATTTGTAACTAACATAAAGTAATATATTTTAATAGGCCTTTTCATGTAAAGCAGTAAGGAATTCATTAGAGAGATAATGAATATGGCGTCATTTCCGGGGTACATTCTTGCGCCATTTTGGGGTAGTTTACTGTAGAAGTGAATGGAAAAACACATCAATTTTGAACTTCAACTGTTTCCCGCCTGTACCGTTTATTCTTATTTTAAAAATATCAATTAAAAGATTGAAAATTGGACTTTACAACAGCGTGCTTTTCATAAGAAGATTTTGTCGTGATTTTTTTGGAAAAAAGAGACCATTTTACTTCCTGTTTGTCGGCAGCCATTAGGTAAAGTACTGTGCTTGCATTGATAGATGATAATTTTACTATATATATAGATTTAAAATGCCTAATTCTTGCTGTATTTGTGGATTAACAAAGGGAAAAGAAAAGGAGATATCAATGTTTCGATTTCCTAGTAATGAAACCAAGCGTCAATCATGGCTAGCAGCTTTTAATATGAATCCAAGTGAAATATCTGAGCATTCACGAGTTTGCAGTAGACACTTCCTTAATGGTGATTCCTCCAATCCTCCTTCATTAAATCTTGGAAGGAAATTTTCATCTCCTAGAAAACTTTCATTAGATCGTGGTAAGAGAGTTTTGAAACGTTCATCTCGTACACCCACACCTGGTCCAACAAGTAAACAAGGGAAGTTGTCAATGTCTCCAACTGATACCATTTACAATACAAGTACAACTGATGATGATACAAATTCATTAACAGCATCAATTGGTGAACCATTAATGAGTGATTATAGTGTACATGAGTTACCAGGCTATGAGAGTGATATGGTCATTGATACTGCTCTTAAAACACGTATTGAGTTCCTTGAAGGTGAAACCAAATATTTGAGATCAGAGTTAACTAGTAAGAGATCATTTTTTTTTAGAATTGAGAATATTTCTTCAAACGACAAACTTGTTCGATTTTACACTGGTTTTGAGTCATACGAAGTATTTATGTTATTCACAGAGTTTTTAGGACCAGCAATGTATAATCTAAATTATTGGGGTGAGTCTGAAAAGAAAACTTCACGTCGATGTAAAAAGAAAACACTAGATCCTCTGAATCAGTTATTTTTAACTCTTGTTAAGTTAAGGTTAAATCTCAAGACAGTGGATTTAGCATTCAGATTTGGTATATCAACTGGACTAGTGTCAAAGTACATCACAACATGGGTATGCTTTCTATACAAACATTTACAAGAAATAAATTGGACTCCTACAATTGATCAAGTTTTTGGAACACTTCCCATAGCATTTAAAGAAAAGTATTCATCTACTTATTGTATTATTGATGCTAGTGAAGTTTTCATCGAAACACCATCAGACCTTTTTATGCAATCAAGTACCTGGAGCAACTACAAGCATCATAATACAGCTAAGTTTCTTGTTGGTTGTACACCCAATGGTGTGATCTTTTTTATTTCACCACTATATGTTGGATCAGTTTCTGATGTGGAACTGACAAAAGTCTCTGGATTTTTGAATTTACTTGATAACAAAAAAGGCGTATCAGTAATGGCTGATCGTGGTTTCACCATTCAACATTTACTTAAAGAAAAAGGTGTTTTGTTAAATATCCCACCATTTTTGGAAGGTAGGAAACAATTACCAGCCAATGAAATTAAAGAAGGCCGTCAGATTGCTTCTTTGCGTATCCATATAGAAAGAGCTATTGGTCGTATTAAGAATTACAGAATACTTAATGGTACATTTCCTCTCACCATGATTCGTCTAGCAAATCAGATTGTTTCTATTTGTGGATGGCTAACAAATTTTCAAACAGCTTTGATTCCATCTTCACAGCTTAACAGTGATGACAATGACGATATTGATGATGTCGAAGATTATTTTAAATCAGTTTTAGAGAGTGATTCTGATAGTAGTTATAATGCTGACACTGAACTGACAGATGATGATGATTACTAGTTTATTGTCTAATAATAAATTAATTAATTATAATTATTAATCTGACAAATTTCGTACATTCATTCCTAGAACATGCACAGGACAAATAACTTCAGGAGCAAAGCAGTTATCAAAAAATTCAACAAGTTTAGGTAGAAGATCTTTATCCCAAAAATCCTGATCAAAATCAATACGTTCAACATTAATACCCTTTTCGGTATAAATGATGAAGTCACACCATTTTCTTCCTGTTATAGCCATCTGCCCTTGGACTTGAGCATAGTATGGATGTGCACGTTTTAATCTAAGTCTTTCTTGACCATCACTGTCCGTTTCAAGTTCACAGAAAAAATTTCCTGCTTTACAAGCTTCAACTGGAGTGAGATGAGAAAAAGAATACGGGCATTTAACTTCCGCTAAACCAAATGAGTCCTTGCATGAGGGATCATGAACAACTGCATCAGGTGATGCACCTAAAAATTGATGTTCCTTACAGATAACAAAGCCACATCTTGAACTTTTTAAATCAATATGACCATGCAAGTGCTGGTATTCACAATATTTTTGAAGAGCAACACCTTCATTCTTTATTCCCCAACATGTAGCTTTTGAAGAAAATGATTTTGGATTAAGAATTCTCAGTACTAATGAATGAGGTGAAGTAGATGGACGTCTACGATAAATTTCTCCAAAGTGTGAGGCTGTGAGGCGAAAGCGCCTAACAGAAAACCACAAAGAAGAGTGACTCTGGTCACGAGTACTTTGTTCAATTTCCCCCATCTGCTGTTCTGATATTTGTAAACTTTTCTTCAACTCTTCTACACTAAACTGCAACTGACTTTTACTAGGAAGTACAGGAGGCAAAGAATTATCACTACTTGTAGACCAGCACCTACATTCACTGTCTAGTAATAAAGACACACCCAAACCTTTTCCTTTGACTTTCCTAAGAAATGTTTCCAGTAGTTCATTGGCAGTGCCACGAAACTGAACTGGACGAGGGTCAAATTCAGAAAGGTTTTCAATACTGTGTTGTCGCCTACGACCATAAGTGTGCTTTTCAAAAGTTCCTTCACTGATCTTTAAATTGCTTTCTTTGCGTTTTGAAGGTTTTTTCCATTTACATTCATATGATGTAATAGGCAATATATCACATTCGGTTTCTTCTGAAGAATTACTTGCTTGAAAGCTACATGGTGACAAGGCAACTAAAGCGTGTAATAGTCCTGACACATGGACACAACATGACGATTTTCTATAAACATAAAATCAGCATGTGTTACTATATGCTACAGTAAAACATACCCAGCAGCACATCCACAGCTTGCGACTTCAATTTTACCCAATCCAGCATTGTTACGAAGAAGGATATAAACATCATACAAACCTTGCTTCATTGAAGGAGTCATTTTGCACCTTATATGACAAAACAATGGATGACAGCCATTAAGTTCTAGATGTGTTAGCCGACCAGATGACCATAAAGTATATCCGCGCTGAAGAGATCTAAATGCTCCATCCTTCCCTATATGCTCAGCACCACTGGCGAGGTAAGTGTACATGAGACCTGAAACATGTATTAAATCACTGTTTAGAATGTCATAATGGTATTTACCATGAGTTATTGTAGGATTCTTTTTGCCATGTCTTTATGGTTCATTTCATTGATGACTTCCCATCCACTTAATGGTACACTACTAGGTATTTCATCACCACCATCAATTGCAAGTAACTGCTTTTTTCGATACAAGTATGACCCATCCACATCAACTACCTTTACATTATTCTTTTTAGCGTCTCTAATCCTACATGTCATTTAAATAAATAAAATTAATATATGTCATGTTCAGTGGGTAGGACTGAGGCTTACTTTTCAATAACCTGAGACTTTTTTAGAGAACTAGATATTTGTATACCATGGCAAAGAAGCCACCATCGAAGTGCTGGCAAGGTATGCTGCTCTAATGGCTCTTTTAGAGCAGCACCAGCAATATCTTCCTCAGTAAGCTCAGTCATTCAACAAACACTGCCAAACAGGAAGTAAAATTGTCTCTTTTTTCCAAAAAAATCACGACAAAATCTTCTTATGAAAAGCACGCTGTTGTAAAGCCCAATTTTCGATCTTTTAATTGATATTTTTAAAATAAGAATAAACGGTACAGGCGGGAAACAGTTGAAGTTCAAAATTGATGTGGTTTTCCATTCACTTCTACAGTAAACCACCACAAAATGGCGCAAGAATGCACCCCGGAAATGACGTCACAGCTCATTACCTGAGAGCCTACATTCCATCGCTTTACATGAAAAGGCCTATTAAAACTATAAAGTTATTATACTTAATAACAAAATAATATAGCTAATACAAATAATTAAAGATATAATCATTACCTATTATTACTAGTTATTAAAGGGGAGAGACTTAGATAGAAGTAAGATATACTTGACAAGACTTTATCTTCATGTCTATTCTCACATCTGATCTAGCAGAACTAAATCAAAAAGATTAATTGACATTATATCTTTTTATTAATTTTTTCTATTTACTTATAAAACCAAAATTCCCGTATCTCCCTTCCCCAAAACCCAGAAATTGTAACTCACTGTTGAACTGTGACTCGTGACAATATGATATAAAAACTTTTGAGTGGCTATCCAGCAAAATTTGGCAGTGTGTAGCACTTAAACATAATCAGGCACACATGGAAAAGTAATACTGACCCTTTGCTTTGTCCCTACACTTTAATCATAAATGTTTGCAACCCAAATGAAGATATCATTATTCAACTCAATGAAGTTAAATACCACATCTTTAAAATTTTACCTTCATTTTTTCAATCTATCCAAGAACACAACTAATACAATAGTAAGAGCAACACAAAATATAACTAACAGTTCTACTTCAGCTATCAGATAGCATCACCTGTGCAGCAGGACTATATATGTTATTTCATAAGTGCTAATAAGGAGGCGAAGTATTGAGAATGAGGATGACCCTGTAAATGAGACAGCATGGTATGGCTATATTAACTCTGTTAAAGTGCTGCTAATTTCCCATATTGCAACACACCTTTGCCACTCCTGTTTTTGAGAGAGGGGCTGGAAACGGCGCCACGTGGGAAGGTTGAACAATCATGTCCAGTATCTTATTTTATGTTACAGTTAGTGTACTTATGTCATTGCTGGTCAGGTCTAATGATGTTAATCCTCCTCCATTACCTCACATTGGTAAGTTATCTATAGGTACATTAACTAATTGTTATATAATACAGGAGTCCAATTGTATGGAGGATACCATAATATGACCTATTCAAATAACTCAATGATTCCTGCAAATTATTTCTATCGTGATGATCCAAACAATGATGGATTAAATGATGGCTTGTGGTGTCAAAGTGCTAGAAATGAGCCTAATATTGGAGCATGGTATTATCCTAATGGTAGTCAAGTGTCTACAGTAGATGACTCATCACCATTACATTCTGTGCATACGTCAGGACAGATTGGACTATATCGTGACTATGGGATAAATACCTATGAGGGTATTTATACATGTATTATACCAGATGAACATAATGTAAATCAAACATTGATGGTATTGCTATACAAGCAGTATACTTACAAAATGAATAGTGAGTTAAATTGTATTAATAATTAATAATAGTTTTATTAATGTGTTCAGGAGGACCTAGGATCATTGAAACTACATTCAACTCATTATTATCTACCAGAGATAATCCAGCATTCCTGATATCTTTTAATGTTACAGATGGAACAGCAACATATATCAATTGTACATTAAATGATACTTTGATCTATCCCAATATTACACAGACTATTCTATCATATCAACTACCAACTAAAATTTTAGTAAAGCTTCTATTTCAATCAAGATATGAAGGATGGTACAATTGTTCTGTGTCTAACTCCAGAGTTAAGGATGAATACTGCAATAATATAAGTCAAGCATATCCTGCTCATACTAACATATATGTTAAAGGTATGTATAAAATAATGCATAATAATTAAAACCTGTCAATCACTACATGGGCTTAGTTTATAGTACTTGCCTTGTATGTGTATTTTTTTGTCTGGTCCTAAAGCACAGGCAATAGCTATTATCCTGAAAGCAATTTTTGTTTAACGTCTGAATTGTGAGTTATTTTCGGTTGCAAATGAAAGTGAGTCAAGTGGCTTAAAATTATCAAACAGGCTCTTAAAAATCTATTAATTCACTAAACTATTGTCACTTGCCATCTGTGGTATAGCTTCTAACATAAATTTCATATTTTTATAGATATTATGATGTTGCATCAGGTTGAAATAACCTTTGTTGCTGAATAAAATATCAAGCTAACTAACATTACAGTATTATATTTTAGCTATGACAAGGGTTCTGCCACTGTATTGTTTCATTACAATTTTATTAGTTGCTAGGAAACCAGTTAATGTCACAGCTAAGTGGATAGGTCCCTCTGGTGTTCTAGTCACATGGTCTTCACCAGTTGATAATGATCCATTAATAGCTGGTTATGAGGTCTTCTATGGTGTTAGTAATTGTGATTGTAAAACATTCAGTGTAGGAGTGACCAATGATACTTTTCTGATCATCAGTGGCTTATGTAATGTTCAAAACTACAGTTTCTTTGTAATAGCATATTCAAATGAGGAACACACACTTCCAAGTGAATGGAGTGATATTATAACATTACTTACATGTAAGCTATCAAATTGTTTTTTTATACTTTTAAAACTCCTTCCTTTTATTTTCTATCCAAGTCAATGAAGTGATACCATCATCAGTTAATAGAGTAGAATTGTCATCATCATCTATTGACATCAGCAGAGCAATATCATCATTAGCCAATGTAATAACATCATCAATGAATGAAGTAACAACTCTCTCAGTCAATGAAGTAACAACTCTTTCAGTCAATGAAGCAACAATAACAATAAAACCAAGTTCTCAATCAAGCAACTTTATTTGTGATCAAGTGTCATTATTATTGTCAATTGGTGTGGGATTTCTACTTTTCACTAACCTTATCACTATCACTCTATTTATTATAAGCTGTTTGTGGTTTATAAGATCTAAAAGAAGACATGAAAAACTGTAAGTGTTAATTTTCAATTCTTACATATTTAGTAATACTATGTATATATGTATTATATATTTTATGGTTAAGAGGTCTATATGCATTGATATGTATATGCAATGAAGGAATATGTAACAGTTATTGTCCTAGGATTATACCTTTACAAATGGACAGTTTTATGTAATTCTTATAGATTGATGAATTCAAATCATGATATATCTAATACATTTTATCATGAGATTCATATTAACCTGCCACTGTTGCTCCATAATATACCACATAGGCATCGAGAGTAAGTCTTAAGTTCTCAAGTATGAAGGTTTATAACATTTATGGACCCATCAATAACGACAGAACTGTTAACGCTTGTCATCAGGTCCATATAAACCTGTTTTGCTGGTTATGAAGAAAGAAGTAGTTGTTTAAGTTGTCAGCTTCTATATTTTCAAATATTAACTTGCTAGGAGGTCTATAAGGGAGATACACTACTGACACTCAATGATAATGATATCACTGATATATCAATGTATATATAATATATATAGATAAAGATAGATATAATTTATCTTATATTATATATACACAAAATATATGTATGCTTTTATATTTTGTAGATTTACTGATGGTACACATAATTTTATTGAATATGATCAACTCGCAACAGTGTATGCTAAAATAGAAGACTTACCACATCACCAATTATCTACTCCTCCTTCCATATTATCACTAAGTCCTCAATCACCACTTTCCCAAGAGGAGAAAGCCAGTGCTCTTATATACGAAACTATTATGTAGAGGATTACATCTCTATTAGTAAACAATGTATTATATACAATACCAAAACAATATATATAATACTACTTGTATATTTTGTATAATACAAATATGAACTTTCCCCCCTTCATCACAAATACATTCATTACCTGAACTGTGTACACCTGGTATATTGACCATATATGGTATTACATGTGTGGTTTATTAATTATTAATTAATTAACTATTAGAAATTATTAACAAATCAGTGATTAAAATACATACAGAAAAAAATCAATTATAATATTATACAAAATTTGTAACTAACATAAAGTAATATATTTTAATTAAAAAAATAAACTTCCTACTTATTAAAAAAATAATATATAATGAATTAACTAAAGATATTTCAAATAATCATTACATATTATTACTAGTTATTAAAGGGAGAGACTCTTAGATAGTAACATATGCTTGACAAGACTGCATCTTCATATCCATCTTCACATCTGATCTAGTAGAACTAAATCAAATAGATTAATTTATTTATATATCTAATTAACTGACATATCTGTTTATTAATTTTAATTAATTAACTTATTTTCCCATCACTTATAAAACTATTAATAGTTAAACACAAATGGATACACAGAATTAACAATGGACAGACAATAGGTATAACAATAACAACTGATTCATAAAATACTTAACTTACTCATGAGATTGTGTTGAATTTAATCTCTTCCTCATCTGTTGTTGTTTTCTAATGACACGACTAAAAAAGAAGTAAGTATTTAACAACAATAGATAAATATTACACATGTATAATAACAATAATAAGAAAGGAATTGCCCAGTTATGACAATTTCAAAATTCCATACCCTCTTTCCAAAATAATCTAGACCATAAAATTTTGAATGGCTATTCAGTAAAATTTTACCTTTGCTTTTTCAATTTACTGGAGAACACAGCTAATACAATTGCAAGCACTACACAGAATACAATTATCAATATAACAAACTCAGCTATTAGTGAACCAACTAGTACTGTGACACTAAATGTGTCATCTTTCTCTTCACCACAAGCAGGATCTGTGGATGATGCTGGATACACTGGACATGTAGAGTCAACTGTAAAAACTGCTAGACCGTTGGTGACAGCTGAGCCTTGATTGACCCAGTCTTCTACATAGTATGCTAGTGAGGAGGCAGAGTACTGGGCATGGCTAGTGACAATGGCCCTGTAAGTGGGATAGTATGGTACTGCTGTATTGCAAAGAATTGTAGCAGAGGTGAGTTGAGAAGAATTAAAGTTACAGTAACATCGTGAGTTGATGCCATTGATAATGGATCGTTCCATGTAATCTTTTATTTCATTCTCTGTAGATTTCTATGTATAAGTATATATATAGAGGGAGAGAAAGAGAGGGAGAGAGAGAGAGAAAGAGAGGGAGAGAGAGAGAGAGAGAGAGAGAGAGAGAGAGAGAGAGAGAGAGAGAGTTATACAAAACATGGAGAAGTGTTATCATTCTTAGTGTTGAACTTATCTAAACAAGAATGTGTAGTATGTCAACAGACATCAAGTAATACAAGTATGTACTACAACTACAATAAACCAAACACATGATTAACACATGGAGAATTAAAATAATTGACTAAATATGTAAGACTATGCAGTCCCTGGAATGGCTATAAACTCAGTCCCTGTAGTTAGTATATGTTGTAAAGAATAGTACAATGTAACATGTAATTTTGGAGGGAAAAAAATATTAATGGATATTCAATTTAAATTTAATTTATTCAATTTAAGTAGATCTTGGCAAATGACTTTTCCACCTGTTCAGAATAATATACAATTCACTAAAAATTGTCCCTACATAGTTAATTAAGTGTTAGAAGACTTCAATAAAGAAAAGGAAGAACCACTAATAAATTAATTTAATTAAATAAAAAGAACTATATTTTATAAACATCATCCATTAGTTAGTTAGCTATAACATGTATTAAAATATCTACATAGAAACTGAAACTATTTTAAAAATAATCAAATTAATATATTATCTTTATTCCAACTGTTCATAAAAGTTTAATTCATGATTAACTCTTTACTATAAACTATCTATATAATGAAAGGACAATATTTCCTCTACATTCATCATGAGAACAGAGGTCAATTATTTAACAGACAAGGAAGCAAGGAAACAGGAAACAAGAAAACAAGGAAACAGGAAATAGTTTTTAAATAATTAATATCATTATATCCTTAATGAGGTAGCATTTAGAGAGGTGGTAATGAAATGTTATATCCTTATAACTAATCCTAATATCTAATTCTAATATCCTATTACAATATATCCATTGTGCAGATACTCACATTAACTTATGTCTTCATATGAGAATATACCAAATTACCAGGGTTGGGGCTAATTATAATTGTAATCATAATTGATTACAATCAATTACATTTTTTGCTGTAATTGTAATTGTAATCAAGTTTCCAGAAACAATATAATCAGTAATTGTAATTATAATCAGACGAAGTAATTCCTGTAATCACAAGTGATTACAGGAATTACGGTAGCCTTTCCAAGTAACAAGTACATATTGTCTTTGTTAACATCTGCTGATGTATATTTATTAAATGATGCATGACAAACATGTGATTAGACTGACTATACCTTGCATATTTGCAGCTGAATATAAAAAGCCTATATATACTGTAATCTGTAATTGTAATCATGCTTTTTTCCCTATAATTGTAATTATAATCACCTTTTGTAATCTTAATTGTAATCGTAATCATTCTCATGTAATTGACCCCAACCCTACAATTACCAATACAAAGCTTGGAGCATCATTTCAAGTGTTTACTAGTACTAACATTACTATTAATACAATTATTATAATCACTATGTGTTAGTATTACTGTAAATGAGTGTATAAGAAAATACTATAATAACAATACTACTACTAGAGTAAAAGATGGTAGAACAGGTCAAGCAAAGGATTTGATACACGTTTCACGAAGTGTCTATAGTAACCACAGAATGTATTAATGACTTGCTATTTATTTAATGCACAAAATATCCAACAAGAAATTATTATGGAGAATGTATCATCACAGGTGTATTTAACAAATATTTTACTTTTTGATCATGAGGTTATACGTACTATTTTACATAAACAGTATTAAATTAAGTATGCCTTTTTAATATTCTCTCATATGAGAGAAAGAAACATCTAAGCACAGATGTTTAGATGAGAGACAAAATTTATAAAATAGATTTATCTATTAGTATGTAATACTTACAGTCCATGAAGTACAAGGTATAAAAGGACCCATTTTGAATTGAACAAGGACACCAGCTATAATAAAATAGAATAGAATAAACTATTTTGAAGTAATCCTCAACACTCTCCAGATAAGTATTGTGATCAAAATAAAACTTCAATAAAACAAGTCCCTTTTCATTTATCGTGCCGATGCTCTTACCTGAAACATTTTGAGCGTTACAGCTTATAACAAGTAGAAATAACAAAGTTAGTGTTTGCAACATCGCTAAAATGGCGGGTGAGTGAGCAAGTGTTTGCTTACTATAGCAAATATCACTATGAGACGACAATACTCTCAACCTTATAGTTCTTGAAGTGGGAAGACAACAGGTTTCACAGCTAATATCTTGTTGTAGGCTTCATTAACAGAACAAAGAAAAACCACATGTTAGTTTATGAATACTAATGAATATTTTTGTGATGAGAGTAATAACTATTAATAACTTATAAATTATTCATATTGTGGTTGGAAATTCCATAGAGGATATATCAAGGTAATAAGTTATAATTTTAATAAGAGGAGTTCTTAACATTATTTTAATTATCACTTCCAGTGAGACAGACATTGTCAGTAAGTGAACAGCATCCATCTGGTTTAATTTGTCTCCTCCATCGATAACATATCTCTGTGGAAAGAATATGAAGAGAGAGAAAGATATCTGAAATGTATAACTATGTACTGGTGCATTGATTTCTATATCAAGCAATATAGCGCTATCATTTGTACCTTCAAATGAAGTAGAAACTAGTTGTGAAATTTTAGGACCTTCACCTATACTAGTAAGTGCTGATAAAGTGCAATTGTAGTAAGTGTTTGGTATAAGACAGAGAAGATCAAAGGTGGTTGCTGTCGATGTTAGAGTCTCATTTGTACCAAGAACAAATTGAGTATTGTTGCACGCCTCCCAGCAATGGAGGCTGTAGCCAATGATCTCTCCATTTCTGTCCTCAGGTGCTGGAGGTTCCCATGTTAATGAGATATTACGAGGATAATAGGTTGTGTTAACAAACATTTGTGGAGAAGCAGAAGGAACTATTAAAAAGAAAAGATGTTAAGTCAATAATCTTGAAATATCAATTACATAAATTAATAATTGATCAATGATCATACTTGAGTATGTGTATGTTGTCTCTAACTAGTTTGTTGATAAAGGAAGTATATGATATACTAGTTTGTGTCATTACATAGTATCTTGTACATCTAACAAGCTTTCACCCACTCTGTCTGTACTAACAATGCCATGATGAAATATGTCCTAACTAGACAAGCATTATTACTATGCATATTATCACAATTTTCCATTTTACCATCTTCAAGTGTAGTAAAATTCATAAGACTTGAATTACTATTACCAGCATAGTTAACAGCTATTATTGAGAATTCATAGGTGTTAGCCTCCTCCAGACCAGTAAGAGTGATGTTATAATTCTGTATATTAAGTAAAACATTAATTTTCTGACTTGTTTGTCCACTTATATCATATATCAGTCCTTTATACTCAATATAATAGCATTCATTATAAGAAGTGACATATGATACTTCCCAGGAGATGGAAGCAGTGGTAGAAGTAACAGATATGTTACTTATCAATGGCATAGCAGGAAGGACACCTATTGGGTGGTACATTTCCAAAGACATAATATTATATTATAGGTTTATTCATGAGAAGAACTTACTTCCACTAATGTTGATAGAAACACTGCTAGCAGTTCTTTCAGCATCAAGGACATTTAAAGAAGGATCTGTTGATTCCACAGTAACTGTACACTCGTAGTCTCCACTATCTCCAACATTAACAGGATCAAATGACACCAGTGACTGATAGTATCCCATTGATACTAACACAGCTGAAGTCACTGTAATGTGACTAGTATTAGTCACTAATGAACCATTCTTATACCACACAGTTAAGACATTAACAGTTGTATTAGTTGTTTTATCAAGTCTAACAGTACAAATGAGTTTGACTGATGATCCTACAATCAGATCATCAGAGCTGCCCAGAGACGTGGTGATATTAATAGATATGTCAGGTGGGAAAACTGTACAATGAAAACAAACACATTTAAAAAAAAACATTTTACTTATCATTATACCTATGACGTATATATCTTTGGATAGAGTATTAGTTAACTTACTCTGTACTGGTAATGTTTGTTCCTCAGTCGGATACTCAGATACAGCAAATATTTCAAATCTAGCACTGCAAAAATAAAATAGAGCATCAGCTGTATAAACAGGATTAATAGTCAGTGTACGTATCAGTTCATTGCCAATCTGTATTTGGTCTCCAAGTTGATGATTTCCTTCTGTCACCACTTCAGAAGCATTAGCAAAGACTTTAGTTTTTCCTCTTTGAACTGATATCATAGGAACTTCATAAAGTCTATCTGGTATGACGAATGTACAATTTATCCTAGCTATGTCTCCAGCTACTGCATTCGATGTGACATCGATTGACATATCAGTAATATATACAATCAGAGCTATATTGATGGAAAGGTAAATGATACTATATATACAGTAGTGAAATTGACTTACATTTCACATTTAAAATTAAATGAGATTGAAAGGTTATATTCATATTAGCAGTCGCAGCACAAGTATAAGCTGAGCCATTATCTCGAGAGACGTTTAATCTGTTAATGCGCAAGTTTTGGGAGTATTGACTATTCGAATAAAACAGTGTGTAGTGAGTATTGTTATTAACAATAGTCATGTTGTTAGGATCTGTCCAAGTGAATTCTATACTGGTTATATTGTCAGTGATATTATAATTAAAAGACACACTACAGACTAGATCAATGTAAGTATCCGCAAAGAGGGTTGTGTTGTCCAGTCCAGGTGGGTCAGTACTCAGTGATAAAATCACTATATATAGTAAAGAATTAAAGTAGGATTTAAACAGATGTACTGTATAATGACAGTATAATAAATCATGTACTTCTAATAAAACATTAATACAGTGTGTTATATTATAGATAAATTAAAATGAAGTATTCTTTCCACATACCTGAGCCTTGAGCGCATGTCAAAGCAAATGTTGTTAGAAATATCAGCACTATCACTGTAAATTTGACAGCCATGTTCTGCAAATGAAGACGCCTTCAACTTAGGAAAAAAAAATGCGCTGATACGTGACAATGAATACATGTAACTAAATAAAAATGAATAATTATCAGTATTTACTAGTACTAGAGCACTGCTGGCTAATGAACCAACTAATGTAATAAGATCATCAAGGTCTGGAATACTGAGACAGCTAAAACAACAAAAAAAATTATTAATAAAAATATTGAATCTCTATATACAATAAGTTACTATATATGTTCAATAGACACTTTTATACATTTATCAACCTATTGTTATATTTCTATTTACCAATGAGTAGTATAAGTGTAATGCAACTGTACCAACGGACAGTATCGTGTTCTCAGCTTTAACTTGACAGAAAGCATATCATAAATAACAAAATACTGAACTTAAATAGAGTAAAGAACAATAGACAAAGTAAGGTAACCACACAACAAAGAAGTGCAAAGTAAATATGACAAGATCTAATTAACACACATACACTACTTAACAAGTCATTCAGTAGAACAAATACTGATTAACAGGACATTCAGTAGGACAATCAACAAGGTGAAGTGTTGAGTGAACTCTGTTACATAAGTCCTGTACAAAATACAAGTTAAATTACTGTCTTCATCACATTATTTTAGGATATCTGTATGTAAAGTAGTCAGTTAATTGAATGTTTAAGCTAGATCACATGATAAGTTATCACTTTTAAAATTGTTAAAAGAACACACTCTAAAATAGTTTAGTAACTTTAATGGATACCTTGGTACCAACATCTGTCCTACATGATCCACTACTTAAACATCATGATATTTAAAATACAATTAAAGAGCACAGCCCCAAAGCATTTTCTACATAATTACAAAATTATATTATTACAAAAAGATAAACTCATTCTATACAAATTGAAATAAAAACACATTAACAATGTAACTAAAACAAAAAAACATTAATTACTTAATGTTCAAAAGATAAACAGATGTTTTTTTAACAAAATAGTTAATATAAATTATATCTTCTTTGATTCCTCTTCTATTTCATCAATATTTGCTTTAGTAAATGGTGTCTCAGCAAACACTATACCTTCTTCAGCCTCAGTAATGCTCTTTAAAACTTTAGATCTAAGAGTATCACTTGGATCATTTATTTCATGAATTGACATTTCACTCCCTTCGAAGCCAGAGTGTCTTTTCATAGTTGCATCATCATTCACAAATACACAGGAATTTTTAGCAGCAAACTTAGTTCCCCCTGCAAACTCTGGATTACTTGAGTATCGAAGCACTTTTTGATGTATACGTAAAAATGTTGAAGATGTAAGTTCACTAATGTCTTTTCTTGTCACAACAAAACACAACCTCTTCCAAGTAGTTCTCACTTCCTTTGAACGTAGACAATGCATTATAAAAATAAACAGACCGTGGAAGGCAGTGAAGACTACAAACAATGCAGCAAGGCCATCTTGTACTGTCTTATTGGTATGGATATCTTGAGTGACAAATAGTCCAATACCCCATCCCAAACCAAACAATATCGATAATACGATAGCTCCAATAAGTTGTTGGTGAAGGAAAGTACATACTTTATTTCTTGATTTTGTGGTAGATTGTTTTTTTCTGAGAGACACAATGATGATGAAGAACACAACCCAATTGAAGAAATAAATGATAAGAAATGGGACTACCATACCAATATAATATGGTACAGTGAACGCTCGACAACTGTGAAACAAAAATACAGTGATACATTGTGACATTGTTATTATTAATAAACTTACAAATGATCACTCAAGTAGTTTTTGTAATTGGGAGCAAAACAGAACAATACAATAAACAATGGAGTAACTATAATGAGAAATAATAATAATAGTCCCACATTGATCATCACACTTACCCCATGATAAAATAGTAGCTTTCAAAACAAAATGTCGAATTTTGCTTCCAAGAACAATAACTAAATTCATATACAAATTGATAGCCTCAGCAGCCATGACCATAAATGTCACAAGAAAGAAATACTGCAAGACAGCACCTACAACAGCACAGACACCTGGAACACCTTTACTATGAACAGAAATGATGAAGGTAATATAGAGACCCATTAAAGCAAAACACAAGTTCAAAAGTAATTGACCATGATCAGAAGTACGTAGGTTCCTGCAAGCAAACAAGATAAACACATATGATTGATTTAAGTGTAGTAAGTTCTTACTTGTTAGATAGATATGAGATGACAGTAACTGTCAGACAAACAAGAGAGACAATGATACCAATGTAAGTAACTGAATCTAAGAACAATGTTAGTCCTGTTCTCTCTGTTGGTTCAATTGTAGAAGACACATCCTAAAAAGGTATCAACATAATCACTCAAAATACACTTCAGTATATATCCCTTACTAATAATATAGCAAAGTTAGTAAGATGATTACATTCACAGATCACCTCTGTATCATTAACTGTTGTATTACGACATCCTTCACTTGACCAGTCACCATATCCATCTATATGAAGTCAATTGAATAAAATATATAAAATAGACAATTTGGAATATAAGAGTTTGCAATATTGTGCTTTTTGAATAATGCTGAGGGAGTTTTTAATTTAAAAAAAAAAAAAGTAAATTGCTTTATCTTCAACTTACTATCTAAAGATTGATTCCAGAATGAACAACGTGGGAACGAACCATTCATATTCTATAGAGTGAAGGTAGTATATTATATCATTATTGATATCTACTATAATACTTACTGAATTGACTAAAAACCTAAGATCCACTGGAGGATCAAGTTCTTTTAAGTTATTTCTCCCAACAACAGAAGCAGCTATGATGAGGCTACTCACTTCTAGGAAGTTCCTACTTCTCCTCAGGAACAAAGAGTCAGTAATAAAGACTGCATTAGTGATTTTAGTACAATTAGAATTGGTAGGAACTGTGCTAAGTAAATTGTTAGGTAGAGAGATAGCTGCAGTCGGCTGCTGATCTGATGCTCCAAATATCACATTATTGTTATCAAGTCCATTTGAAAAATTTTCATACTTTACACTGAATGTTACACTCGATTGATTAAATATCTCATTACATATTTGTTGTGCTGATACAGCAAATGATGTTAAAGCAATTACAACAGGTAATGAAGTGTTAGTGATTGGTATGTTCTCTGAAACTGATCCAACAGCTTCCAGTATACTGAAAAATATTTAACTAACTTGAATAAAAAACTACAAACTCACGTAGATGATGTGTTAGACGTTTCTTGACTTTCTTGTAATATATCTTCACGGACATCTAAAATGTTGTCAACCACTTCTAAAAATACTGTGCTCAACTATAAATACAATACAAGTGATTACAAGTGATACAACTGCTTACTGTAATGTTCTCTGCTACTTCTTCAACTGCAGTCACCAGTACACTTACACTTGTTTCCACTTCAGTAGAACCTAATACAGTATGATCACTTGTACGATTCTCCAGTTTTTCTACTTTTTCTGTTACAGGGAGCTAAAATATAATGAATAATAAGAATGGTTTATAAGTAATTCAATAACTTACATTTCTTAACTGACATATCTCTCGAGCTAAATCACTAAAATTACAAGCTGCAACATTTGGTTCAGACCACTTAGCTCCATTAGTAAAATCTCCTCCACAATATCGAGTGGCTTGAAGTGTTTTTCCACAAGGACAATTGAGTACTGTTAGCACTCCAATATTAGTTTCTGGCCATAAGATTGTGATACTAAGATCTTGTCTACCAGAAGGTGATGGAATGACAGTTTTAGTAGATTGACAGCCATCTTGAAATTGCAAAGGCTTATCAATTGTTTTATCAAGTCAAATGTTATCTTACCAAATCTATCAACTTCAACTATTGAAATGTTTTTACTAAGTTGTGCACCAAGTGTACCTATTTGCTGTTGTACTCCAATCTTAAGTTGTTCAGAGGGTTCTTGCTGTGTTATCATAGTAATTACAATAGGAATAGTAAAGATTTGTGTCGTGTAACTAGATTATAAAGATACAATATTATAAGAATTAAGTTGTAACACTATGGATAGGAAATATTCACTTTATATTATCTTGGTTAAGAATTTGAATGGAGAAAAAGGAGGTATTAGATACATTATTTAAGCTGCTACCAGAAATATAATTATTGATCTAAAAATGTAATATAGATTTATAAATAGCTACTCAAATGTACCTCACGAATAAAATCAGACAATTTTCCTGGTATAGTTTGCCGTTTAGTTGTATCATAAAAGTCATCTGGTAGTTGCATCACACCTTCATATTGAATAATATCTACATAATTATATAAATATATCCAACAAGTACTTATTACAAATTATTAGGTATTACCTGTAATATTTAAAAGAGCTCTTGATGATATCACAGACATGCTATTACCATTAATTATGCTTCCAGCTTCACAGTGATAAAATCCTCTATCATTCAAATCTAATTCTGGAAACAGCAGCACAGAGACATCAGTGTTGTCATTAGGAATTAACACATTATCTTTATACCACAATATTGTAGGAAGAGGAGAACCAGTAGCTTTACATGTAAGGTTAACAGTGGAGTAAATAGTTCCTGAAGTATCTTGAGGAGATCGTGTAATTTGTGGTGGAACTATGACTGATACAACTGTATTAAAGATATACAATTCATTTAATAACAAATGATATATAGCTTACCATTTTCACAATTGATACCAGAGTATCCAGTAAAACATTTACACAAATATCCATTACTCAAACTATTACATTTACCATGTTTCCCACATGGAATTGTTAAACAGTGGTTTGTAGGTGGTGCTGCAATAATTTCACTATATTTAAATCAATGTTCAAGTTGATTACTTACGCTCAACTACTTGTAATGTAAATGGTATCATCAATACAACTCCATTGTTAGCTTCATTATCAGCCCGACAGGAATAACTGCCATTATCACTGCCACCTAAACTTGTTATTTCTAACATACTAGTACGTTGTAAAACACCAGGAATAATGTTTGAACGGAAACCATTAGATTGTTCTGATGTCATTATTTTCACTCTACTTGCATTCAATAAAAGTTGACCATTTCTCCTCCATACAATATCAGGTCGTGGAACACCATCAGCAGTACAGTTGAACTTTACACTTTGTCCTCTTTCTTTCGTTACAGATCCTCCTGTATCGTTTTGTAAAGCAGCCTTAACTATAAACATTGTACAAGAAGATATAATTTTAATAACTTAAAAATTTACCAAACACATTCACTGTGACTATTGCTTCATCATCACCAGCTTCATTTTCTGCAGACATCTTGTACATCCCTCTATCACTCAATTGAGCATTGGGTATAGTTAGAGAGAGACGATCAGGAGAAGTAGGAAAAATTGACCTAAATGTATCAGAATTTAATGGCTTGACTTGCCAGAGTATTTTCATTAAGTTCACAGGTGAGACAACATCACTAATAGTAAAAGCAATGGTTATAGATTCATTAAATAACCCTATGATGTAGTTAGAAACTGGTAATACAGAAGGTGGCACTATATGAAAATATGAAAGGAAATACAATAATGAGTTATGTCCAATCAAAATATAATGATAGAGAAACCGTATATTTGGCAAAAAGTAAGCTTAACTGAATCAAGTCTGTTAAAGTGACTTACCAACAACAATAGATGTCTTTGACTCTGATCCTGCCATATTAGTCACATTACAAGTGTAGTCACCTTTGTGTGTAGCAACATCCACATTACTTACACTCAAAATAGATACACTGCGAGTGTCACTATTAAAACTGATGATAGTCAGTACACTAGTAGCAACAACTGCTACTCCTCTGTGATACCATACATGTTGATTATTAGGACCTCCTTCAGCTCTACATTCAAGACTAAATGTACCTCCTTGTTTAGTCAGTGTTTGATTGATTAATTGGACAGATCCCTCAGGTGATACTAAATAACAGACATTATTTAATTTATTACATATATTCAACTCACCAGATAAAGTTGCATTATTAGAGTATATTATAATTGAGTTGCTAGTTGCTGTACACTGATAAACACCAGCATCGCTAAAACCAATTGGATTAAATGGAAGGAGATGATCATTTTGTCCTACATCTGAGGTCCCTCCATTTTTCTCATGTTTATGCCATATGTATTGTGGAACTGGAAATGATTCTGCTTCACATGTTAAGTTATTAATCATACCATTAACAGCTAAAATTTGAACAGGATGTTTTAAAAATCTTGGACTGATGTAAACATATGTAGTATTACTTCCATTACCAGCACTGTTTTGTGCAATACATTGATATAGACCACCATGATCTGGTGCTGTGATATGGTTTATCATCAATACGGAGAAGAACTCTGTAGAAATAATTGTGTAGCTATTGATTCCAGATTTGATAGCAGACCCATTTACCAACCATGTAAACATGTTGTTAGGTCGTGCTTGACTAGTACATATAAGATTGACTTCATCTTCATAGTTAAAAGTCATATTTTGTGGTTGGATCATTACTGAACCTTCAGGAGAAATAGTCACTAGAGCTGCTGAGCTAGTTGTATTGTATTCCACACCATTTATCACATTAGTTGCTACACAATGATACATGCCAAAATCACTAAAGTTAACTGAATTGATCATAAAGACATTTCTGTTTTCACCAACTATTGCTTCAAACATTCCTGTTACTCTGTTCATCTTTTCCCATTGAATTGATGGAGATGGGAAAGCTTCAGCTTCACATGTCAACCTCAATGTTTGCAATTGTTGTAACTCCATATTCTGAGGTTGTACAATAAATTCAGGAACAACAAATAGTGTTGAAGAAACAATGTCATATCCAGCTTCATTCTGTACTACACAGTAGTATTTGCCACCATTAGTAGGAGCTGTGATGTTATTAAGAACAATAACTTGTGTCAGTGCTCTAGGTGGTCCTATGAAAACTATATGACGAGAAAAGAAACATCTAATTCTATGTGGATGTATTACATTAATTATAGTCACAATCTCTGTCTTAATTACACTCACAATTTCTATCAATGCTTTTATTGAATGATCCTCCATCACAGTTTAAACACACCATCCCACTAGTGTTTCTTAGCCACACATATATGTTGTTAGGACCTGCATCAGTTGTACAAATAAAGGTAACATTGTCACCTCTATTGTGGGTTGCATTTATAGGTGATATAGATACTATTCCCTCAGGAGAAACTGTACAGAATAAGAATGACGTAAGTGTTACTTAATGAAGTTAAGTCTACACAGATGACTTACCAACAACAGTAGATGTCTTTGACTCTGATCCTGCCATATTAGTCACAACACAAGTGTAGTCACCTTTATGCATAGCAGCATCAACATTAGGTACACGTAAAACTGAAACACTGCGAGTGTCACTACTAAAAATGATAGTAAGTACACTAGTGTCTACAACAAGTACTCCTCTGTGATACCATACATGTTGATTGTTAGGACCTCCTTCAGCTATACATTCAAGACTAAATGTACCTCCTTGTTTAGTCAGTGTTTGATTGATTAACTGGACAGAACCTTCAGGTGATACTAAAGAACAGAATTTTATTGACATCAAATTAATACTACATATGTTCTACTCACCATATAAAGTTGCATTATTAGAGTATATAGTAATTGAGTTGCTAGTTGCTTTACACTGATAAATACCAGCATCACCAAAAACAATTGGATTAAATGGAAGAAGATAATCATCTGGTCCTACATCTAAAGTCCCTTCATCTTGTTCATGTTTATACCACATGTATTGTGGAACTGGAAATGATTCTGCTTCACATGTCAAGTTTTGTATTGTACCATTAACAGCTAAAGTTTGCACAGGATGAATTAAAAATCTTGGACTGATGAAAACATATGTAGTATCATTTCCACTACCAGCACTATTTTGTGCAATACATTGATATAAACCACCATGATCTGGTGCTGTGATATTATTTATCATCAATATGGAAAAGAATTCTGTAGAAATGAATATGTAGCTATTTGTACCATATGTGATAGAAGATCCATTAAATGACCAAGTAAACATGTTGTTAGGTCCTCCTTGAGTAGTGCATATAAGATTAACTTTATCTTCATAATCAAATGTCATATTTTGTTGTTGGATCATTACTGAACCTTCAGGAGAAATAGTTACTAGAGCTGCTGAGCTAGTGGCATTATATTCCACACCATTTATCACATTAGTTGCTACACAGCGATACATGCCAAAATCGTTAAAGGTAACGGAATTGATCATAAAGACAGTACTGGTTTCACCAACTATTGCTTCAAATATTTCTGTTTCTCTGTTCATCTTTTCCCATTGAATTGATGGAGATGGGAAAGCTTCAGCTTCACATGTCAACCTCAATGTTTGCAATTGCTGTAACTCCATATTCTGAGGTTGTACAATAAATTCAGGAACAACAAAAAGTGTTGAAGAAACAATGTCATATCCAGCTTCATTCTGTACTACACAGTAGTATTTGCCACCATCAGTAGGAGCTGTGATGTTATTAAGAACAATAACTTGTGTCAGTGCTCTAGGTGGTTCTATGAAAACTATATGATGAGAAAACAAACATCTAATTCTATGTGGATGTATTACATTAATTATAGTCACAATCTCTGTCTTAATTACACTCACAGTTTCTATCAATACTTTTATTGAATGATCCTCCATCACAGTTTAAACACACCATCCCACTAGTGTTTCTTAGCCACACATATATGTTGTTAGGACCTGCATCAGTTGTACAAATAAAGGTAACATTGTCACCTCTATTGTGGGTTGCATTTATAGGTGATATAGATACTATTCCCTCAGGAGAAACTGTACAGAATAAGAATGACGTAAGTATTACTTAATGAAGTTGAGTCTACACAGATGACTTACCAACAACAGTAGATGTCTTTGACTCTGATCCTGCCATATTAGTCACAACACAAGTGTAGTCACCTTTATGCATAGCAGCATCAACATTAGGTACACGTAAAACTGAAAAGCTGCGAGTGTCACTACTAAAAATGATAGTAAGTACACTAGTGTCTACAAAAAGTACTCCTCTGTGATACCATACATGTTGATTGTTAGGACCTCCTTCAGCTATACATTCAAGACTAAATGTACCCCCTTGTTTAGTCAATGTTTGATTGATTAACTGGACAGAACCTTCAGGTGATACTAAAGAACAGAATTTTATTGACATCAAATTAATACTACATATGTTCTACTCACCATATAAAGTTGCATTATTAGAATATATTGTAATTGAGTTGCTAGTTGCTTTACACTGATAAATACCAGCATCACCAAAAACAATTGGATTAAATGGAAGAAGATAATCATCTGGTCCTACATCTAAAGTCCCTTCATCTTGTTCATGTTTATACCACATGTATTGTGGAACTGGAAATGATTCTGCTTCACATGTCAAGTTTTGTATTGTACCATTAACAGCTAAAGTTTGCACAGGATGAATTAAAAATCTTGGACTGATGAAAACATATGTAGTATCAATTCCACTACCAGCACTATTTTGTGCAATACATTGATATAAACCACCATGATCTGGTGCTGTGATATTATTTATCATCAATATGGAAAAGAATTCTGTAGAAATGAATATGTAGCTATTTGTACCATATATGATAGAAGATCCATTAAATGACCAAGTAAACATGTTGTTAGGTCCTCCTTGAGTAGTGCATATAAGATTAACTTTATCTTCATAATCAAATGTCATATTTTGTTGTTGGATCATTACTGAACCTTCAGGAGAAATAGTTACTAGAGCTGCTGAGCTAGTGGCATTATATTCCACACCATTTATCACATTTGTTGCTACACAGCGATACATACCAAAATCATTAAAGGTAACGAAATTGATCATAAAGACAGTACTGGTTTCACCAACTATTGCTTCAAACATTTCTGTTTCTCTGTTCATCTTTTCCCATTGAATTGATGGAGATGGGAAAGCTTCAGCTTCACATGCCAGCCTCAATATTTGTAATTGCTGTAACTCTATATTCTGAGGGTGAACCGTAAAATAAGGGAGAATTTGAAGAGTTTTTGTATCATTTATATCAGCTGCTAATATACTGTCAAAACTACAGATGTAATCACCACCATCACTGGCATTAACATTAGTTAGTATATGAACTAATGTTTCTTCAGTTGTTACACCTATTTTTTCTGCTAATACAGAAAGTGGTGATAATCTGATCCAACGTATAATTCCCATGTCACCAGCAGCTGCAGTTCCAGTACATGTGAGGGTAACATTACTACCAAATGATGTTGCATTCTCAACAATGCGACCAATAGCAGATTGACTTTGAGCAACTGAAGAATGAAAAGAATAGGAAGAGTTGTTGCAGTATAAATAAAAACATTATCACACTCACTGCCAATAATACTGCAGAATAACAGAGTACAAAATAATGCCTCCAATTGCATCATGACAACGCTTGCGTTTCTACTGCCCTTTGTCATTGACTTTTATATAGTAAATTAGGCTGCATATCCCCGTGTCTACGTTTTACGGCAGAAAACACAATACTTCAATGCGAAATTAATACTATACACTAGACCCTATAACTACAAAACCTGGAACCTATAACTGTATTATATATTGTCATTAAGATATGGCCTTTTTTGCCAGGAATCTAGGTTCAGCATATTTATACTGTGTGTGTGTATTGATGAGCTTCTATTTAATATTTTATGAAGGCTTCTAAGCTGAAATGCATGCAAACTATTTAATTGTTTGTGCTTGTTACAGCTTCATCTTGATTAAAATACCTGTTGAATATATTTGCAGCTAAAAGTGACAGCTATACACACACACACATGCGCACGCACATGTATATATATGTATATATGTCACTTTACTTCAACCAGCTATAAAGGTACATCACAGATATATGTACTCTAATAAGTCTATACTATAATTATACATTAACTACCCTTAATAATAATGATAATTATCAATGACAGTTAATATATCATAATTTAAATTTAAGTCTATTTTCCACTTTTAACAATTATTATTAAAAGACAACTAATACGGCCATAATTTATTTTTAACTCTTTTAAAGGAAATATATATCTAGGTCTTGACTTGTTGTTCAGTAACTTGCCTTAAGATCATACACTAACACTTTTCCAACAAGCTGTTTGCATGTGTGACAACCCTTAACAACCCACAACATCTCATTGATGTTCTGGGAACAACCTATACTATCTCCTCATGGTTGTTAAGGTTGTTGTGGTAACAACCCATTTTTACAGCGTAATTATAAACTCAGAGTGCTCTAAATATCTATGATGTATAATTTACCAGTCACTAACAGCAATGTGTCATTTTAACGTAATGATACTAGTTAGTTTTTGAATATGTTGTGATGTATAAAGTTAAAAGACTATACTAGTATAAACAGGTACAATAAATGTACAGGTTGTTAAAGTTCATCGAGTGAGTTTTGTAAATATCGATTTACTATAGCTGTATTTTGTCTTATGACACAACGACAGTAGCCATATGCAAGTAGTTTACAAAATCATATTATCAAATGCATTGCTATGTACTAGCAACCTCTATACTTCTGTTATCACCATGCATAGAATCTAGTTTAGAATTCATATGTAGAGCTTCTATACATAACTTTTCCCTGTCCTCGTTTTGATGTTTAGGATTGGTAAACAAGATATGATATAATGTGCATACTACACATTATGATTTCCTCATTCTTGTATTAATTAGTCTCATTTAACTGTCTAAATTAATAACTCTAATTAACTAAGTTATTTATTATTAAAAAAATGACCCAGTGGGACAGTCCAACTTTTGGGCATGGCCCAGTGGGACAGTCCAACTCACAGGCATGGTCCAATGGAGCATTCATTGCTGACTACTACACAACCAAACATAAAATATTAGGAAAGCCATTCATTAGGAACAACTCAGCTGTATGGTTTATCCATACACATATAATATGCTGATACATATACATTCTCATTTCTCAACATGTATTATCAACAACTATCATATCAAAATTTCATGGATCAGTGCATACACACAATAATGTACCCTCTTACCAATACATATGTAAGGAGGTACCATATAAGAATTTTTGTTAAATTAGCTGCATATTCTGGGATTCTGTTTTGGTAGTTGGAAATAGATTCATCTACAGTAACAAAGCATAACAACCATTAATAAGCTTGTGTCATCACTATGAAATCCAAATAATGTTAAGTAAAAACTCAACATGTAGTTGTACTATAGAGTGTGCTTGCCTATAATATACACTCTTATCTATTATATATTTACTTCACCCACTGTGCACTATTACATGTAACCTATTATAATATACTGACATTAATAATTGTAGTAGTACATTTACATACAGTAGTCTACTGCATAAAAAGTACTACCATTTTGGACTAGCTATATATCTAATTGATTTATACATTTTACATTTTACTTAATATACAAAGACCATGTATTAAAGACAGTCTTATATTATTACACAACTATTTATCTTCAATATACTGAGTTATGCACAAAGGGGTATTATAAAACTCAAAGAACTGTTAAACTACTGAAAGTTTGATGGAATAATAAAAATTAAGTACAAAATTGTAAGTACACTAAACTATATAGTATACCAAATATAACAACTTGATTGCATCTGATACAATATGTATATTACATTTGCAGATAACAGCTTATTGTGATGTCAATCTTCAAAATCTAGAGATGCAGTTTCTACAAAATCAATGTCTTCAGTATAGTTAGTATATTTAACACTGGCCTTCTTTCTTGGTTGCCTTTCTTCCTTTTCTATTTCGTCAAGAAATGCCTTAGTAATTGGTGTCTCGGCAAATCGTACACCTTCTTCATTCATCTCTTCCTCAGTCTCGGAAATGCTCTCTAAAGGTGTGGGTCTGATAAAAAATTTTGGATTAACAAATACATTAGAATTCTTGGAAGAATACTCAACCACAAACATAGCAGGACCTATATCTGTGTCACTTGAGCGTCGGCGCTCTCTTTGGTGTTTATTTAAAACTGCTGATGAAGTAAGTTCACTGATGTCTTTTCCTGTCACACCAAAGAAACACCTCTTCCAACTATGTCTTACTTCCTTTGAACGTAGACATTGCATTATAAAAATAAGCAGACCATGGAAAGCAGTGAAGACTACAAACAATGCAGCAAGGATGTCTTGTACTGTCTTATTGGTATGGATATCTTGAGTGGCAAACAGTCCAATACCCCATCCCAAACCAAACAATACTGATAATGCAATAGCTCTAACAAGTTGTTGGTGAAGGAAAGTACACAATTCCTTTCTTGTTTTCATTAGACATTGCTTTTTTATAAGAGACACAATGATGATAAAGAACACAACCCAATTGAACAAATAAATGATAAGAAATGGCACTACCATACCAATATAATATGGTACAGTGAACGCTCGACAACTGTGAAACGAAAATACAGTGATGCATTGTGACAATGTTATTATTAATAAACTTACAAATGATCACTCAAGTAGTTTTTGTAATTGGGAGCAAAACAGAACAATACAATAAACAATGGAGTAACTATAATAAGATATAATAATAATAGTCCTACATTGATCATCACACTTACCCCATGATAAAATAGTAGCTTTCAAAACAAAATATTGAATTTTCATACCAAGAACAATAACTAAATTCATGTACAAATGGATAGCCTCAGCAGCCATGACCATAAATGTCACAAGAAAGAAATACTGCAAGACAGCACCTACAACAGCACAGACACCTGGAACACCTTTACTATGAACAGAAATGATGAAGGTAATATAGAGACCCATTAAAGCAAAACATAAGTTCAAAAGTAATTGACCATGATCAGAAGTACGTAGGTTCCTGCAAGGAGATAAGATAAACACATATGATTTAGGTGTAGTATGTTCTTACTTGTTAGAAAGATATGAGATGATAGTAACTGTCAGACAAACAAGAGAGACAATGATGCCAATATAAGAAATTGAATCTAAGAACAATGTCAGTCCGGTTTTCTCTGTTGGTTCAATTATAGGAGACACATCCTAAAAAATTATTTACATAATCACTCAAAATACACTTCAGTATATATCCCTTACTAATAATATAGCAAAGTTAGTAAGATGATTACATTCACAGATCACTTCTGTATCATTAACTGTTGTATTACGACATCCTTCACTTGACCACATACCATATCCATCTATATTACAAAGTCAATTGAATAAAATATGGAACAGACAATTTGGAAATGGATAATAGAGTGGGCTAGTTTGGAGGGGAAAAATTGTGGCGGATCAATATAAATTACATTTCAATGAAATTAAATTTGGTGAATGACTTCTTTTGCCTACTATAACATCCCTAATTAAGTATGGGATGATAAAGTTTGGTGAATGAAATGCAATTTGTCAAATTATCCAATATTTCTACCTCCAAAATTACCCACTATTTGTATTAATCAGTTTAATATTATTTTAAGAAAATAAATTATCAATGTTTGACTGTATTCTTTTAGCTTACTATCTAAAGATTGATTCCAAAATGAACAACGTGGGAATGAGCCATTTACATTCTATAGAGTGAAATTAATATAACAATATTGCATCTACTATAATACTTACTGGATTGACTACAAATGTAAGATTCACTAAAGAATGAAGTTCCCTTAAGGTATCTGTCCCAACAACAGAAGCAGCTATGATAAGACTACCAACTTCTTGCAAGTTCTCACTTCTCCTCAAGAACAAAGAGTCACTGATAAAGACTGCATTAGTAATTTTACTACAATTAGTCATGTTTAGAATTGAACTTATTAAATTGTTTGGTAGAGAGATAGCTGCAGTTGACTGCTGCTCTGGCATTCCAAATATCACATCATTCTCATCAAGTTCATTTGATAAATATTCATAATTCACACTGAATGTTAGATCTGATTGTCCAAATTCCTCAATACACACTCTTTGTATAGACACAGCAAATGTAGTCTGAACAATTACAACAGGTTCTGACGTATTAGTGATTGGTATATTCTCTGAAACTGACTCAATGGCTGCTAAAATTCTAAAATAATACATTTAATTAATTTTAAGTTAGAAATATAAACTGACATAGATGATATGTTCGATAGATTTTGACTGTTTTGCAGTATATCTTGTTCGACACATAAAATGTTGTCAACAATGTTCAAAAATAATGTAGTTAACTATATATGGCAAAGACTTATACACATACAGTCATAAGACAAAATTACTCACTGTAAGGTTCTGTGATACATCTTCAATAGCAGTCATAAGCACACTTACACTTGCTATTATTTCAGTAGAACCTAACAACTCACAGATGCTTGTAAGATTTTCTAGTCGTAAAAGCTTTTCTTCTACAGGAAGCTACAAGAATAAATAGTCAGTGAGTTTTGATTAGTATTTAATAAACTTACATTTCTTAACTGACATATTTCTCGAGCTAAATCACTAAAATTACAAGCTGCAGTATTTCCATTAGACCACTTAGCTCCATTACTAAAATCTCCTCCACAATATCGAGTCGCTTGAATTATACCACCACCTTCACCACATGGACATTTTATAATCGCTTCTCCTCCAATGTTAGTTTCTGGCCACATGATTATGATAGTAAGATCTTCTCTACCAGAATTTGATGGAATGACAGTTTCGGTAGAAGGACAGCCATCTTTAAAAATCCAAAAAGCAACTAAATATATAGTATTGATAATACATACTCACCAAATCTGATTACATTAAGTATTGAAATATCGACACCACGTTCTTCATGATGTGCAGCTATTTGTTGTCCTACTTCATTCCTGAGTTGATCAGTAGCTCCAGTGCTTGTTAATAAAGTAACAATAATAGGAACAGTAATAGGTTGTGTACTGCAACTACAAAGAAAAAAATACTTTACTAATTGCATATTATGTTTGTTGATATTCACTTTATGCTATCTGCATTTAAAATTTTCACAAAGAAGAATGAGGTATTAGTAAAGTTAATTAAACTGCTACCAGAAATATAATTATTATTCTAAAAATGAGGACAAAATATCATTTGTAATATTATTAATCAAATACCTCATTAATAAGATCAGATACTTTTTCTGATATACTCTTGTTGGATGTCATACAAATGTCCTCTGGTAGCTGTGTTTCAGCTTCATACTGTACAATATCTATTTGTAGCTGAGTAGAAGTAAATATCATATAACATATTTTTAATACCTGAAATATTAAGTAGAACGTTTGAAGACATTACAAAGATAGAGTTTCCATTAATTAAACTTCTAGCCTCACAGTGATAAAATCCTCTATCATTCAAATCTAATTCTGGAAACAGCAGCACAGAGACATCAGTGTTGTCATTGGGAATTAACACATTATCTTTATACCACAATATTGTAGGAAGAGGAGAACCAGTGGTTTTACATGTAAGGTTAACAGTGGAGTAAATAGTTCCTGAAGTATCTTGAGGAGATTGTGTAATTTGTGGTGGAACTGTGGCCAGCACAACTGTATTGTTATAGAGAAGAAATTATGTTAAAATTATATCAATAGAACTTACCATATTCACAGTTGATACCAGAATATCCATCAAAACATTCACAAACATATCCATTACTCAAACTATTACATTTACCACGTCCCCCACATGAATCTGTTGAACAAAAGTTAGAAGGTGGGCCTAAGTGAGATTTACTAAAAATACATTATAATTCACCATCACTACTTACATTCCATTACTTGTAGTGTAAATTTTGTCACTAACACAACACCTACAAAAGCTTCATTGTTAGCTCGACAGGAATAGTTACCATTGTCATTGCAATCTAAACCAGTAATTTCCAAAATACTAGTATGTTGAAGGACACCAGGAAAAATATTTGAACGAAAACCATCAGATTCTTCTGATGACATTATTTTTGCTCTACTGGTATTTACAAAAAGTTGACCATTTCTCCTCCATACAATATCAGGTCGCGGAATACCATCAGCAGTACAATTAAACTTTACACTTTGTCCTCTAGCTTTTGTTACAGATCCTCCTGTGTCATTTAATAAGGCAGCTTTAACTAAAATATTAAAGAAAAATAAAGCTGTCTATAATAAATTTAAATTTACCAAATGTTAATACATCCAGTGTAATCGTCGCTTCACCAACTCCTGCTTCATTTTCTGCAGACATTTTGTACATTCCTCTGTCACTCAACTGCATATTAGCAATAGTTAGTGAAAGACGATCAGAAGAAAGAACTTGAGAGCTAATAGGTTTAAATGTGTTTGAATCCAGTGACTTAAAAAACCAGAGTATGTTGCTAAGTGTTACAGGAGGGAAATCATTAGTAATAGTAAATGCAATTGTTATAGATTTGTTAAGTACTCCAATAACATAGTTAGAAACTACTGGTAATACAGAAGGTGGAACTATATGAAAACATGAAAGGAAATACAATAAAAATACAAAATTTATGTATCTGTTAGCATTTTTGTACAATTATATACTCAACAATAACAAAGTTAACTCACAAACAACAGTAGATGTCTTTGACTCTGATCCTGCCATATTAGTCACATTACAAGTGTAGTCACCTTTGTGTGTACCAACATCCACATTACTTACATTCAAAATAGATACACTATGAGTGTCATTACTAGAACTAGTGATAGTCAGTACACTAGTGTCTGCAAGACGTACTCCTCTGTGGTACCATAAATGTTGATTGTTAGGACCTCCTTCAGCTCTACATTCAAGACTAAATGTACTTCCTTGTTTGGTCAGTGTTTCATTGATTAACTGGACAGAACCTTCAGGTGATACTAATAAACAGAAATTTATTGACATCAAATTAATATTACATATATTCTACTCACCATATAAAGTTGCATTATTGGAGTATATTGTAATTGAGTTGCTAGTTGCTGTACACTGGTAAACACCAGCATTACTAAAGATAATCGGTTTGAATGGAAGGAGATGATCATTTGGTCCTACATCTGAGGTCTCTCCATTTTGTACATGTTTATACCACATGTATTGTGGAACTGGAAATGATTCTGCTTCACACGTCAAGTTTTGTATTGTACCATTAACAGCTAAAGTTTGCACAGGATGTATTAAAAATCTTGGACTAATGTAAACATATGTAGTATCACCTCCATCACCAGCAATGTTTTGTGCAATACATCGATATAGACCGCCATGATCTGGTGCAGTAATACGATTTATCACTAATATAGATAAGAATTCTGTAGAAATGATTGAGTAGCTATTGGTATCAGATATGATAGAAGACCCATTTAGTAACCAAATAAATGTGTTGTTAGGTCCTCCTTGACAAGTACATGTAAGATTCACTTCATCTTCATAGTTAAATGTTGCATTTTGTGGTTGGATCATTACTGAACCTTTAGGAGAAATAGTTACTAGAGCTGCTGAGCTAGTGGCATTATATTCCACACCATTTATCACATTACTTGCTACACAACGATACATGCCAAAATCACTAAAGATGACTGATCTGATTGAGAAGGTAGTAGAAGTTTCACTAAGTATTGCTTCAAACATTCCTGTCACTTTGTTCATCTTTTCCCATTGAATTGATGGAAATGGGAAAGCTTCAACTTCACATGTGAATGTCAATGTTTGCATTTGTTCTAACTCCATATTCTGAGGGTGTACAACAAATTCAGGAACAACAAATAGTATTGAGGAATCAATGCCATATCCAGCATCATTCAGTACTACACAGTAGTAGATTCCACCATTAGTAGAAGCTGTGATATCAGAAAGAGCAAGATTTTGTGTCTGTGCTATAGCTAATTCTATGAAATCTATGAAGGGAAATAAATACATTAATATGATGTATTGTATTAATTATACTTACAATCTCTATCAATTCTTTCATTGAATGATCTTTGAATAGGATGTCTTAACCACACATATATGTTGTAAGGACCTGCATCAGTTGTACAAGTAAAATTGACATTGTCACCTCTAATGTGGGTTGAATTCATAGGTGATGTAGATACTATTCCCTCAGGAGAAACTGTAGTAATTAGAAAGAAGTAACTTTAACTTAACCAAGTACGTACAGATGACTTACCAACAACAATAGATGTCTTTGACTCTGATCCTGCCATATTAGTCACATTACAAGTGTAGTCACCTTTGTGTGTACCAGCATCCACATTACTTACACTCAAAATAGATACACTATGAGTGTCATTACTAGAACTGGTGATATTCAGTACACTAGTGTCTACAAGAACTACTCCTCTGTGATACCATGCATGTTGATTGTTAGGACCTCCTTTAGCTCTACATTCAAGACTAAATGTACGTCCTTGTTCAGTTAGTGTTTGGGAGATCAATTGGACAGATCCCTCAGGTGATACTAAAGAAAAAGTTATGCTAAAATTGTATTAATATTACATATATCCTACTCACCATATAAAGTTGCATTATTAGAGTATATTGTAATTGAGTTGCTAGTTGCTATACACTGATAAATACCAGCATCACCAAAGACAATTGGATTAAATGGAAGAAAATAATCATCTGGTCCTACATCTAAAATCCTTCCATCTTGTTCATGTTTACGCCACATGTGTTGTGGAACTGGGAATGATTCGGCTTCACATGTCAAGTTATTATTCATACCATTAACAGATAAAGTTTGGAAAGGTTGAATTATAAATCTTGGACTGACAAAAACATATGTAGTAACACTCCCATTACCAGCAATGTTTTGTGCAATACACTGATATAGACCACCATGATCTGGTGCTGTGATACGACTTATTGTTAATATGGAGGAAAAATCTGTAGAACTGATTATGTAACTACTTGCACCAGATGTGATAGTGGACCCATTTAGTAACCAACTAAACATATTGTTAGGTCCTCCTTGACAAGTACATGTAAGATTAACTTCATCTTCATAGTCAAATGTCATATTTTTTGGCTGAACTATTACTGAGCCTTTAGGAGAAATTGTCACTAGAGTAGCTGAACTATTTGTATTATATTCTATACCACCAATCACATTAGTTGCTACACACCGATACATACCAAAATCACTAAAGCTAACTGAATTGATCATAAAGACAGTACTGTTTTCATCAAATATTGCTTCAAACATTCCTGTTACTCTGTTCATCTTTTCCCATTGAATTGATGGAGATGGAAAAGCTTCAGCTTCACATGTTAACCTCAATGTTTGCATTTGTTCTAATTCCACATTTTGAGGATGTACAACAAAGTAAGGAACAACATACAGTATTGAGGAATCAATCCCAAATCCAGCATTATTAAGCACTACACAATCATATGTGCCACCATCAGTAGGAGCTGTGATGTCAGTAAGAGTTAGATTTTCTGATATAGCTATTGCTAATCTCATGACAACTGCAGAGGAATAGTAAAAGATCATGTATATATTAAAACAATATTAGAAATGTACTTACGATCTGTATTAATGGTTCCATTGAAGAATCCTCCATCACAGTCTGAACACACTATCTCACTGCTATTTCTTAACCACACATACACATTGCCTGGACCCGCATCAGTTGTACAAGTAAAGTTGACAATGTCATCTCTACTGTGGGTTTCATTTATTGGTAATGTGAATACTATTCCCTCAGGAGAAACTAAATTAGAAAAAAGTAAGTTTAACTTAATCTAGTCTGTACAACTGACTTACCAACAACAGTAGATGTTTTTGACTCTGATCCTGCCATATTAGTCACATTACAAGTGTAGTCACCTTTGTGTGTAGCAGCATCCACATTACTTACACTCAAAATTGATAAACTATGAGTGTCATTACTAGAACTAGCAATAGTAAGTACACTAGTGTCTGCAAGAAGTACCCCTCTGTGATACCATATATGTTGATTGTTAGGACCTCCTTCAGCTTTACATTCAAGACTAAATGTACCTCCTTGTTTAGTCAGTGTTTGATTGATTAACTGGACAGAACCCTTAAGTGATACTAAATATTTTATTAATATTAAATTAATATTATATTTATTCAACTCACCATATAAAGTAGCATTATCTGAGCTCAGTATACTGATTACTTCACTTCCATTACTAGAAGTAGCCACACATCGATACACACCAGCATCATTGTAACTCACTGGCATAAATGATAATGTTGCCATATTCCCACGCTCATCTTTAACAAATCCACTATCAATGAATCTCTCCCAACTATAAGAGGGATGTGGAAAAGACTGAGCTTCACATGTAAATTCAATATTCATATTGACAGTTGTTTTTATATCTGTTGGCTGTTGAGTGAATGTTACTGTAACAAAGAGAACTCCAGTGGCAACAGCATAACCAGCATCATTGAGAACAACACAGAAGTAAGTTCCACCATGAAGTGTAGCATTAACATCACTGATTGTTAGTACTTGCCCTCTAGACACAAATGTCATATTGAGAGATGAACTATTTGAAAGACCTGTGTAGGGACAATCATTAATCTTAAAGGTGTGGGATATCACATTTCTTACTTATTAAGAATTGGTTTACATCTTGTGGAGAGGTAGAACAGTCAGTACAAGCGTGATTTGATGCATTTAAAAACCACAAGTAGATATTGTCAGGTCCTCCTTGTGCAATGCAAGTAAAATTGATTTCACTTCCATGATCAATGATTTGTAAGGATGGCTCAACTCTAACAGAATTCTCAGGAGAGACTAATGAAAGAATGAACATATGTGCAGTATAACTTAAGTATTGATATATCTAGTATTACTAACCATGTAATGTAGATGTGTTTGAAATAAGAGTTATATCAAGCACAGCAGTTCTAATAACACATCGATAATTACCAAAATCATTATAACCAACTGATGAGAACACTAAAGTACTATTAGTTTCTCCAGGTATTTCTTGGAAATATCCTGATGAATTCATTTTTTCCCATTGAAATGTTGGTTCAGGGAAAGATTCTGCTCTACATGTGACAGTTACTGGGTCCAGATTTTTAGAAAAAATATTTTCATCAGGTTGTTCAATGAAATAAGGTCTTATGTACACTATAGTACAGTTCACTCCAAAACCAGCATCATTGATGACCAGACAAGTATAGGAACCTCCATGTGAAGCATTGATGTTTCTAAGTTCGAGTGCTTGTTCTCTGCCAACAATTAATGATGTATCACTCAAGAGGTCTAAAAATAGATATCAGTAGTTATTACAGACAATATGTATGCAAAGAATAGACTTAGTAATTTACTGGTAAGGTTAGTGGTTTGTCCACCTGGACAGCATGCCTCTTCTTGACCTCGTTTGAGCCAAATAATCTGGTTATTGAAACCAGCTGGTGTTTGACACATTAAAATATGATTGTCTCCTCTATCAAGTGTTATATTATTTGCTGGAGTGACTGTTACTAGATCTTTGGATGAGACTAAGAAAACAAAGAGAAGTTAGTTTATATTTTAGTAACCTCATACTAACCATCTAGTCTTGTTGTTGCCATATGATCTCCTGCACTGTTATTAACAACACATTTGTAAACCCCTTGTTCTCCTCCAACGATATTGTTGATAGTTAAAATAGATAAATGGTTGCCTTCATCTCTGATGTCATATTTACTGTCACTGGAAGATATCTCGGTGTCATCTTTAAACCATCGAAACTGATTGTTGGGTCCTCCATTAGCAGAACAATTAAACATAGGACTTTCTCCCTTTTCAGTAGTGGCATTCTGTGGCTGAATATCAACTGATGGAAATGGTGACACTGCAACAGAATAAGATATATATTGAATGTGAATAATAAAACAATATCTGATCTTAACTGACCATGTAGAACAGATTCTCTTGATGTTATTGTCACATTTAAGATATCTGTTGTAGCTTCACATCGATATGTCCCAAAATCACTGAAATCAACAGAGGGAAATATCAAAGTAGTGGTGTTCTCTCCTTCTAGTTTTACAAAACTACCAGACATCAATTTAAACCATTCATATTTAGAAGGTTCAGGAAAAGACTCTGCCACACAAGTGAGATTGACAGATGTAGAAACTTGTGCAAAAACATTTTCTGCTGGCTCTATTATAAAATAAGGTCTGATATACACTATAATACTGGCCACTCCAAAACCAGCATTATTGATGACCAGACAAGTGTAAGAATCTCCATGTGAAGGATTCACATTGGTAAGAACAAGTGTTTTGTCTTGGCTAACAATTAATGATGTATCATTTAAAAGCTCTAAAGTTAAAAATAGATTTTATATAAAGTAAAGGTGTTATTTACCATCAACAGTGGTATGTTGTCTGATTACTTCATCTCCTTGTCTTATCCAAGTGAATATGTTATCAGGTCCAGCTGTAGTATTACATGTCAGAGTATTATCATCTCCTCTATTGAGTGTCACATTTGGTGCCATTGAAATAGTAACAAAGTCTTCAGGTGAAACTAAAAAGAGATAGAGGTAGAGGTGTAATGATTTGACTCATATTTGTTAAAGATATTACAGAGCTTACCAGCAAGTTTTGCTGTAGCTTGAGCTGTTCCTGCAAAGTTAGTAACAATACAAGTATAGTTGCCATACTCTTCTCCAGTAACAATATCAATTATTAAACTTGACAAGTCTTCAGTTTCATTTATAATAGTGAAGGGACTGCCAGTAGTAATTTCTGTGTCTCCTTTGAACCATTTGAATGTCCTAGGTCCTCCATTTGTAGAACAATTAAACATCACTATATCTCCACTTTTAGCTGTATCATTTGGTGGATTAATCCTAGGTGGAGCTGTCAAAATTACATATATAAACATTTACATGTGGTATTGTAACTGTACCTGCAACTCTGGCTTCATTTGAAATAGTGCTGTTTCTTATTCCTTCAACAAATGTTGAGGCAACACAACGATATCGACCATAACCTTCTGATCCAACTGGATTGAGCTCTAAAGTGGAGGCATTTCCATTAGGAGAAACATCCTCAAATTGTGATGTCATTTCATTAAACTTCTCCCATTGATAAGTAGGACTTGGAAAAGACTGTGCCTTACATGTCAAATAGAAACTTTCATCATCTTTTACAATACCACTCTGAGGGTGTTCAATGATCAGTGGTGTCATATAAAGGCTAACAAATTCCACATCAAAACCAGCATCATTAGCAACTAGACAACCATAAACACCAACAACACTAATGTTAACTGAAGGAATATTCAAGGAGGTGCCTTCTGATACTACAACATTCGATGTCCCTTTGATAAGACCTGTTAATGAGAACAAATATGTATAGAACCTGTTCTGCATTATAACACATACATACATACCTTGTATGTCCTGTGAAGTTAGTTCTTGTGGACAATCACTACAAAGTGCTCTAGTACCATTATGGATCCACACAAATTGATTTCCTGGCCCTCCAAGAGCACTACAACTAAAGTCTGCAGAACTATCTGGTGCAGCAATGATGAAGTTAGGAGTAGCTGTACTGTCAGGAGACACTATAAAAGAAAATATAAAAATATATGATGATGAATTAAAGACAGACTTACATATGATTGTAAAGTTGTGATAAATGGTTCTAATAGCACTTGTTGCAACACAGTGATAGCTACCCTCTTGTCCAAATTGGAAGGAGACAAACATGTGAGTGAGAGAATTGGAAGAAGTTGTTGCAACTGTTTGAAGACTTGATCTCAAGTCAACCAACTCCATAGATGGTGTTGGGAATCCTTCTGCTTCACATGTGACATTGAATGTACTGCCATTAGTTTGTAGGACTTTTGTACCAGTAGTAGCATCAGTAAAATAAGGGAAAATTTGAAGAGTCATTGTGTTGTCTGCATTAGGTCTTGTAATGCTATCAAAACGACAAGTATATTCTCCACCAACACTGGCATCAATATTGATTAGTACATGTATCACCATGGTATTATCTGTAACAATACCAGAGCTTGCAATAACATTTGGTGATGGACTCAGCAACAAAAGTGACCCAGTGTCCCCCGGAGCAGGACCACCAACACAATATAGTGTCACATTGCTACCATGTGTTGCTGGGTTCTCAATAATATCGACAGCTGGGATAATTTCAAGATTTATAACATCATCAGTATGGTTTACAGTAGTTAAATGGCTATCAAAACGACAAATATAATCACCACTATCTCTTGCAGTAACATTATAAAGCACATGTATTAATGAAAACTCAGATGATATAACTTGAGTTGTAGTTACTAGTACAGTTAGTGGTAATCGTTTCAACCAGGCTATAGAACCTGTGTCTCCTGGAGCAGGTGCACCAGTACAATTGAGTGTAACAACACTACCAAATTCTGCTGGATTCAGAGAAATAGTACCAACTGCAGTTTGACTTTGAATTACTAAAGAAAGAGAAAAATTTGCATTACAAGTACACTAATAATAACAAAGGAATTGTATTGTTATAGTAGATATGTAATATATGCACTTACCATCAATAACACTGCAGAATAACAGTATACAAAATAATGCCGTCACACGCAACATTGTGCTACAAGCGTACTATAAAATATATAAAACCAATGCACTAGCTGTTTGTAAACTAGATATCGCATATAAAATAAATTGAATTCTTCGCATATCATGACGTTACTTATGCACAATTTATACATATCATTAACGAATTCCCTAGGAAAAAGTTTAGAAATAGTAGAAAATGTCTTTTATATAAAAAACAAGAAAAACTACAAAAGAATAAACACCAAAAACAAAGAAATGCTTCAATGAGGCTTGCAAAAAAAGCAAGCTACGAGGCCACACCCAACATGCATATGGTTGCATCCTTTGTTTATCAGCATGGCATATATATTTATCTGCTTTTAAGTAAAACAAAATGTACCAAAAATTATTACAGCAAAACTACATGAAAGTAATCACAAAATATATCAAGGGAAAATTAACTAAATCACAGACTACACATTTTATGTTTTCTTCTTTAAACGAGACAGGTGGGTCAGTGCCAGAATTTTGATCTTAGGAGATGTAGTAGTAATATATGAAGATTTACAATTAGTAGCTAATGATAATGTCTGTCTTGATTCTCTAGCTTCAAGTTCACTCAATAATTCATTAGCTTCATCCAAAATGTCCTATCAAGTGCAAATAATTATAATGTTAATTATAATTACACTATATCATACACACACACACCTGAGCAGTTATGGTTTGTTGAAAAACTTTGCTAGTAGAAGACTCAGTAGAGAAGAGTAAGCTAATAATGTAAACATTCATATACACTGTTAAGTAGATCATACTGGCTATACCACATTCTTACAGTGTTAAATTACACTGTATATAATTAAGGGTGATAGCTATAAGTGTGACATCTCATATGATGGATGATATGTACCACATGTGTAACTCACATATGTACCTAACATGATGACACATGTACTTCATATGATGGCATATGTACCTCACATGATGACACATGTACCTCAACATGATGACACATGTACTTCATATGATGACATATGTAAATTATATGATGACATATACATGCACCACATTGATGGGCATGTGTATGTCACTTGGCAACATGCTAGAATTACTGGGTTATTGATATGATAATTGTAACCTTTTACTCTGACCAGCTTAAAAAATGGAAAAAATGAAATTACTGTAGTAGAAATAAATTGTAAAAAAACAAAATGCAAAATAAAGATACCACTTGCAACATTACAATTGTTATGGTTCGTATGGAGTAGAATTATGATGAAATACAGTTACAAAAACATTATAATAATATATTATTATAATATACACAAAAAGGATGTCAATATGGTCAAGGAATGAACAAGTGTTGGTTTTCACCCTATACTTGGTTGCATAATATCATTACCTACATATATAACTATATAAATTTAATATATTAACAAATTATTGATAACAACAACAAAACTATTAAAAATATATTCACTAAGAAGGAGTTGTTAAGCTAGCACACACACATACTATACTGATATTACTCACTATTGTGATCTAGAACAACTATATTTTAGAATATAATATTATATAATAATATTCATGAAATAGCTATGGTAATATGTGCGTATGTGTATGACGGCACAAACTGTTGTAAACAATTCCTTCTAGTAATATCATTGTGGTTTCCTTTATATAATTGTCATACTTACAGCATTAAATTAATTAGTTATATGGGTATAGGTATGTTGCTATGCAACCAATTAAAAATAGGGAGAAACCCAACACTAGTAATTCATTGGTGCTAACACTACATGTTATATTTGGCAACTCTACTATATATATCACTATATATATATAGTGGTATTCAGGAAATAACTATGTTAATTAGTAAGAGTTTAATTTTGATATTGACCATGGAAACCATAATGTCTACAAAACATTTGATATACTAAAATAAATACTATAGTGGTATTATGTACCAATAGTTGATAAAGTTTGTGTCATAGTTTTGTGTCTCGCTCTTCTATATTTTTAACATTCTGTAGTTATTAATCTTCCGCTGACACTGTTGCTAATAATGCAATCTACATAGTTCTAGTCAATGTTTCATTATGAAGTCAGCATCTTCTAAACAATTATAGGATGATTTCTCAATTAAAGTCTTACAATAATAATGTTATTATTATTATTATATATACTCAATAAATGTATGTATAGAAGAGTGAGTAAGTAACTGAACTAACCAACTGGTAGCCAAGTAAGTCATTGAAGTACACATCCAGTCACAGATCGTGCTTTTTCTTACTGAAAATTATTTCTTCTCAGAAAAGGAAGATGTATATACGGTACCTCAAAAACACTTAGTTTCGTCCCTGACCACGTCCAGGGGCGTGGCAGTCTGGGGACGAGACTGTCGACCGCCTGGGCTTCTATTTTCCTTACCATGATTAATAATAATTATTATTAAAGAAACAGTGTTTCTCATGGACAAGCTCTGTATAAATCACTATTTTTGTTGTTGAAATAACAATTCAAAATCATATACCTCGTCATGTAAAAATTTAACTTTCTGAATGAAAATAGCTTTAAAAGCCTTCAAATTTTATATATAGCTATTAAAGTATTGTGCCACCCCTATAAAGGCAGTGCTATCACTTGTCTGATATACACTCTACACACACAGGTGTAATGTATTTACTTGCTATGTACCCACTGCACACCACTACGTGTATTCTACTATATAAAATATTGGCAGCACTCCAAAATGATTATAGTATATATATAATGTACTACATTTACATACAGTAGCCTACTGCACAAACTATACTACCATTTTGGACTAGCTATATCCATTTATATTTTATATTTTATTTAATATACAAAGACATTATTAAAGACAATCTTATATTATTACACAACTATTTATCTTCAACATACTGAGTTATGCACAAAGGGTATCATAAAACTCAAAGAACTGTTAAACTACTGAAAAATTGATAGCAAAACAAAAATTGAACATAAAATTATAAATACACCAAACTATATAGTATAGGAAATATAACAATTTGATTAAAACTAATACAAAATATTTATATTATATATGCAGATAAAAAAACAACTTATTGTCATCTCAATCTTTGAAATCTAGAGATGCAGTTTCTACAAAATCAATGTCATTATAATAGTTAGCATAAATAACACTGGCCTTCTTTCTTGGTAGCTTTTCTTCCTTTTCCATTTCATTAAGAAATGCTTTAGTAATTGGTGTCTCACCAAATCGTACATCTTCTTTATTTATTAATTCCTCAGCCTTAGTAATGCTCTCTAAAGGTATGGATTTCGGATCATTATCCTCATGAAATCCAGAGGGAGATTCTCCCTTAAATGTTGTATAGTCACTAACAAATACATTAGAGTCCTCAGAAGGATAATCAATCACAAATTTAGTAGCACCTTTATATTTATCACCTGAGTGTTGACGCTCTTTTTGATGTTTATTTAAAACTGCTGATGAAGTAAGTTCACTGATGTCTTTTCCTGTCACACCAAAGAAACACCTCTTCCAACTATGTCTTACTTCCTTTGAACGTAGACATTGCGTTATAAAAATAACCACACCATGGAAAGCAGTGAAGACTACAAACAATGCAGCAAGGATGTCTTGTACAGTCTTATTGGAATGGATATCTTGAGTGGCAAACAGTCCAATACCCCATCCCAAACCAAACAATACTGATAATACAATAGCTCTAACAAGTTGTTGTTGAAGGAAAGTATGTATTTCACTTCTTGTTTTTGCAATTGATTGTTTTTTTAGAAGAGACACAATGATGATGAAGAACACAACCCAATTGAACAAATAGATGATCAGGAATGGGACTACCATACCAATATAATATGGTACAGTGAACGCTCGACAACTGTGAAACGAAAATACAGTCATGCATTGTGACAATTTTATTATTAATAAACTTACAAATGATCACTCAAGTAGTTTTTGTAATTGGGAGCAAAACAGAACGACACAATAAACAATGGAGTAACTATAATGAGAAATAATAATAATAGTCCTACATTGATCATCACACTTACCCCATGATAAAATAGTAGCTTTCAAAACAAAATGTCGAATTTTGCTTCCAAGAACAATAACTAAATTCATATACAAATGGATAGCCTCAGCAGCCATGACCATAAATGTCACAAGAAAGAAATACTGCAAGACAGCACCTACAACAGCACAGACACCTGGAACACCTTTACTATGAACAGAAATGATGAAGGTAATATAGAGACCCATTAAAGCAAAACATAAGTTCAAAAGTAATTGACCATGATCAGAAGTACGTAGGTTCCTGCAAGCAAACAAGATAAACACATATGATTTAAGTGTAGTATGTTCTTACTTGTTAGAAAGATATGAGATGACAGTAACTGTCAGACAAACAAGAGAGACAATGATACCAATGTAAGAAATTGAATCTAAGAACAATGTCAGTCCTGTTCTCTCTGTTGGTTGAACTGTATGAGACACATCCTAAAAGGTATCAACATTATCACTCAAAATACACTTCAGTATATATCCCTTACTAATAATATAGCAAAGTTAGTAAGATGATTACATTCACAGATAACCTCTGTATCATTAACTGTTGTATTACGACATCCTTCACTTGACCAGTCACCATATCCATCTATATTAGGATTATTGAATAAGGCATTTGTAATATCATTAGTAGATTAGAATATGTGTGACTTTAATGAATAGACTACTTTCAAAAAGAAATTTGTCTTCAAATGCAACTTACTATTTAAAGATTGATTCCAGAATGAACAATTTGGGAATGAGCCATTTACATTCTATAGAGTGAAGGAACTATAATGATATTATTGATATATACTATAATACTTACTGGATTGATTAAAAACCTAAGACTGACTGGAGGATCAAGTTCCCTTAAGGTATCTGTCCCAACAACAGAAGCAGCTATGATAAGACTACCAACTTCTTGCAAGTTCTCACTTCTCCTCAAGAACAAAGAGTCACTGATAAAGACTGCATTAGTAATTTTACTACAATTAGTCATGTTTAGATTTGAACTTATTAAATTGTTAGGTAGAGAGATAGTTGCAGTTGACTGCTGTTCTGGCATTCCAAATATCACATCATTCTCATCAAGTTCATTTGATAAATATTCATAATTCACACTGAACGTTAGATCTGATTGTCCAAATTCCTCAATACATACTCTTTGTATAGACACAGCAAATGTAGTCTGAACAATTACAACAGGTTCTGATGTATTAGTGATTGGTATATTCTCTGAAACTGACTCAACGGCTTCTAATATTCTAAAAAAATATTTTAATTTATTTTAAGTTAAAATTATAGAACTCACGTAGATGATGTGTTTGATAGTTGTAGTATGTCTTGTGTGACACATAAAATGTTGTCAACAATGTTCAAAAATAATGTAGTTAACTATATATGGCAAAGACTTATACACATACAGTCATAAGACAAAATTACTCACTGTAAGGTTCTGTGATACATCTTCAATAGCAGTCACAAGCACACTTACACTTGCTATTATTTCAGTAGAACCTAACAACTCACAGATGCTTGTAAGATTTTCTAGTCGTAAAAGCTTTTCTTCTACAGGAAGCTATAAGAATAAATAGTCAGTGAGTTTTGATTAGTATTTAATAAACTTACATTTCTTAACTGACATATTTCTCGAGCTAAATCACTAAAATTACAAGCTGCAGTATTTCCATTAGACCATTTAGCTCCATTACTAAAATCTCCTCCACAATATCGAGTCGCTTGAAGTATACCACCACCTTCACCACATGGACATTTTAGAATCACTTCTCCTCCAATGTTACTTTCTGGCCACATGATTATGATAGTAAGATCTTCTCTACCAGAATTTGATGGAATGACAGTTTTGGTAGAAGGACAGCCATCTTTAAAAATCCAAAAAGCAACTAAATATATAGTATTGATAATACATACTCACCAAATCTAGTTAAACGAAGTATCGAAATATTGACACCACGTTCTTCATGATGTGCAGCTATTTGTTGTCCTACTTCATTCCTGAGTTGATCAGTAGCTCCAGTGCTTGTTAATAAAGTAACAATAATAGGAACAGTAATAGGTTGTGTACTGCAACTATAAAGAAAAAAATACTTTACTAATTGCATATTATGTTTGTTGATATTCACTTTATGCTATCTGCATTTAAAAAATTCACAAAGAAGAATGAGGTATTAGTAAAGTTAATTAAACTGCTACCAGAAATATAATTATTATTCTAAAAATGAGGACAAAATATCATTTGTAATATTATTAATCAAATACCTCATTAATAAGATCAGATACTTTCTCTGATATACTCTTGTTAGATGTCATACAAATGTCCTCTGGTAGCTGTGTTTCAGCTTCATATTGTACAATATCTATTTGTAGCTGAGTAAAAGTAAATATCATATAACATATTTTTAATACCTGAAATGTTAAGTAGAACGTTTGAAGACATTACAGAGATAGAGTTTCCATTAGTTAAACTTCTTGCTTCACAGTGATAAAATCCTCTATCATTCAAATCTAATTCTGGAAACAGCAGCACAGAGACATCAGTATTGTCATTGGGAATTAACACATTATCTTTATACCACAATATTGTAGGAAGAGGAGAACCAGTGGCTTTACATGTAAGGTTAACAGTGGAGTAAATAGTTCCTGAAGTATCTTGAGGAGATTGTGTAATTTGTGGTGGAACTATGACTGATACAACTGCATTAAAGATATAAAACTCACTTAATAATAAATGATATATAACTTACCAAATTCACAATTGATACCAGAGTATCCATCAAAACATTCACAAACATATCCATTACTCAAACTATTACATCTACCACGTGTTCCACAAGGAGAACTTAAGCAATAGTTTGGCGGTGCGGCTAAGTGAAATTTGATAAAAATACATTATAATTCACCATCACTACTTACATTCCATTACTTGTAATATAAATTTTGTCACTAACACAACACCTACAAAAGCTTCATTGTTAGCTCGACAGGAATAGTTGCCATTATCACTGCCATCTATATCTGTAATTTCCAAAATACTAGTATGTTGAAGGACACCAGGAAAAATATTTGAACGAAAACCATCAGATTCTTCTGATGACATTATTTTTGTTCTACTTGTGTTTACAAAAAGTTGACCATTTCTCCTCCATACAATATCAGGTCGCGGAATACCATCAGCAGTACAATTAAACTTTACACTTTGTCCTCTAGCTTTTGTTACAGATCCTCCTGTGTCATTTAATAAGGCAGCTTTAACTAAAATATTAAAGAAAAATAAAGCTGTCTATAATAAATTTAAATTTACCAAATGTTAATACATCCAGTGTAATCGTCGCTTCACCAACTCCTGCTTCATTTTCTGCAGACATTTTGTACATTCCTCTGTCACTCAACTGCATATTAGCAATAGTTAGTGAAAGACGATCAGAAGAAAGAACTTGAGAGCTAATAGGTTTAAATGTGTTTGAATCCAGTGACTTAAAAAACCAGAGTATGTTGCTAAGTGTTACAGGAGGGAAATCATTAGTAATAGTAAATGCAATTGTTGTAGATTTGTTAAGTACTCCAATAACATAGTTAGAAACTACTGGTAATACAGAAGGTGGAACTATATGAAAACATGAAAGGAAATACAATAATTTATCATAAGATATGTAGTCAATTGATATTAGAGTTGTCTAAAATCAATAAATAGTGATATAATGTACTTATTGTAAACATACCAAGTGAGGGGGTTGGAGATGGAGCTACAGCTATGAAAGAATAAGCAGAAAATAAATGAAGTACAAATAAATATTAAATGTAAAAATTTTTAATACAGATATATAAACTATCTTCTGGCCATGGTGTAATGACATTACTACTGCTAGTAGAAGCTATATAACAACTATATTATTGAATTTATCTTACTTTCCGATGGGTTGATGCTAAAGGTAGAAAATATAATTGTAGAGGTAACAATGGTTGATGTAGTTATGGAAATTATTGATGTAGAAGAAAGCTCTGAAGAAGTCATTGATACTGATGATGAAGTACTGCTTTTTACTGAGATGGTCTCAACTGTAGATAGCAAAGATTGATTTTGAGTGGTATTTTCAAATGGAGCAACTGCAAAGACAGAAAAAGAATAATGATTTCGTATATAATATATTTGCACCATTATACACTCTAAAATAACAAAGTTAACTTACCAAAAACAGTAGATGTTTTTGACTCTGTTCCAGCCATATTAGTCACATTACAAGTGTAGTCACCTTCATGTGTAGCAACATCCACATTACTTATGCTCAAAACTGATACACTATGAGTGTCATTACTAGAACTGGTGATAGTCAGATCATCAATAGGAACTACAGGTGCTCCTCTGTGATACCATACATGTTGATTGTTAGGACCTCCTTCAGCTCTACATTCAAGACTAAATGTACCTCCTTGTTTAGTCAGTGTTTGATTAATTAACTGGACAGATCCTTCAGGTGATACTAAAGAATATAATTTTACTAACATTAATAAATACTACATATATTCTACTCACCATATAATGTTGCATTATTGGAATATATTGTAATTGAGTTGCTACTTGCTGTACATTGATAAATACCAGCATCACCAAAATAAACTGGATTAAAAAAAAGAATAGAATTGTCTGTTCCTACATCTAAAGTCCTTCCATCTTGTTCATGTTTATGCCACATGTATTGTGGAGCTGGAAATGATTCAGCTCTACATGACCAGCGTCTTCCTACACCTTGAACAGTCAAAGTTGTTTTCACTAGATCAGCCAAGAATCTTGGACTGATGTAAACATATGTAGTATCACTTCCATTACCAGCACTGTTTTTTGCAATACACTGATATAGACCACCATGATTTCGTGCTGTGATATGGCCTATCATCAATATCGAGGAGAACTCTGTAGAAATGATTGTGTAGCTATTGGTACCAGATATGATAGGAGACCCATTTAATAACCAAGTAAAGGTGTTGTTAGGTCCTCCTTGACAAGTACATGTAAGATTCACTTCATCTTCATAGTTAAATGTTGCATTTTGTGGTTGGATCATTACTGAGCCTTCAGGAGAAACAGTTACTAGAGCTGCTGAACTAGTGACATTATATTCCACACCATTTATCACATTAGTTGCTACACAACGATACATACCAAAATCACTAAAGGCAACTGAACTAATAAAAAATTCAGTAACATCCACACAAGGAGTTTCTTCATAGATCCCAGTTTCTCTGTTCTTTTTTTCCCATTGAATATATGGGAATGGAAAACCTTCAACTTCACATTTCAATCTCAAGGTCTGCATTTGTTTCAGCTCCTTATCCTGAGGGTGTACGACAAACTCAGGAATAATAAACAATATTGATGAATCAATACCAAATCCTGCATTGTTGATAATCAGGCAATCATAAGTACCACCAAATGAACCATTAATATTGTAAAGGACAAGTGTTTGGTTTGTGCTGATAATCAATGATGTGTTATTTAAAAGTGCTAGAGAGAGAGTGTGGTCAAGATGTGATCTTTAAAAAAAACAGTTACTTACCATCAATGTCAGCAGGTTGTCCTTCTTTAATTCGTTTAAACCAAAGAATTTCGTTATTTGAACCAACCGGTGTTTGACAAGTGAAAGTGATATCATCTCCTCTATGAAGTGTTATATTATTTACTGGAGTGACTATTACTAGATTTTTGGGTGAGACTAAGAAAACAAAGAGAAGTTAGTTAATATTGTAGTAATGTAATACTAACCATCTAGTCTTGTCATTGTCATATGATCTCCTGCACTGTTATTAACAACACATTTGTAAATCCCTTGCTCTCCTCCAACAATATTATTGATAGTTAAAATAGATAAATGGTCGCCTTCATCTCTGATGTCATATTTACTGTCACTGGAAAATATGTCAGTGTCATCTTTAAACCATCGAAACTGATTGTTAGGTCCTCCATTGGCAGAACAATTAAACATAGGACTTTGTCCCTCTTCAGTAGTGGCATTTTGAGGTTGAATAACAACTGATGGAAATGGTGACACTGTAACAAAATAAAATATAATGAATGTGATACTGCAAACAAGAAAGACCCAACTACTCATATGTGATCGTGATAGAACTGTAAAATAATACTTACATACAATAGTGAAGCTGTAATGGATAGACTGAATTGAACTAGTAGCAATACATTGATACTGTCCCTCCTGTCCAAATTGAAAAGTCATAAATTCATAAGTTAGTGTGTTAGAACTAGGCATAGCTAGAGTATCTGAGTTGAAATCAAGTAAGGTCATATTTGGAGCTGGGAACCCATCTGCTTCACAGGTGACATTGAATGTACTGCCATTGGTCTGTGGAACTTGGCGGACAACAGTGTTATCAGTAAAATAAGGATAAAGTTCAAGAGTTATTGTATCATTTGCATCAAAATTTTGCATGCTGTCAAGAAAACAGATGTAGTTACCACTATCACTGGTATTGATATTATTTAGTACATGGACCAATGTATCATTAGTAGTTACACGTTCTTTTCTTGCTAGCACAGTAAATGGTGATTCTTTATACCAAATTATCTCTACATTGTCTCTGGCAACTGGAGTTACAGTACACGTGAGAGTAACATTACTACCCAATGTTGCTGGATTTTCGACAATGCTAACTGCAACACTTTGACTCTGAGCAACTGAAAGAATGAAAAAAGAAAATACAATTATTGTACTAGAAACAAATTATGCTTACCATTAACAATACTCCAAAGAAACAAAAAACAAAATAAAGATACCACTTGCAACATTGCATTTGTTATGCTCTGTATGGAGTAGAATTATGATGACAACACAGTTATTATATACTATAAACTAAAAGGATGTCAACATGGTCAAGGAATGAACAAGTGCTGGTTTTCTCCCTAATCGGTTATAATATCAATCAGATAACTAATTAAATTGAACCAAAGAAACCACCTAATCTATTTACTAGAAAGGATTGTGTTTACATCAGTTTGTGCCAACACATGCACATTCTATGACAACACTATTTACTATTGCGATATTGGGTAACTCTACTACATCTTAAAATTCAGAAAAAAGGTATGCTAATTAGTAATCTTGTTTCAGAATTCAGTTTTGACAATACTAAGGTGGAAACCATATTATCCACTCAATTACAAGACATTTTAAATTATATCTGAAGATATGTATAAAAATGTTGTTAGTATCATTGCTGACCTTTTGCATAAGAAGAAAAGGTCTAGGGACTTTTTACTCTCCATGTGAAAAGTCAGAAACATTAGACTAGTATAAAATGCATGGTTGCATTGTTATAAATTTAATCATCCTTTAAATTATAGGAACAATGGACAGTTATTCATATGTGCGCTTCTCACTTTGTCTACATTTCATTTTGCCTACAAGTATCACTCTGTCTATAATCTTGTATGGTTTAGGAATTAGGATTATACTAAGCTAATGAGAACAATTCGCTCACATGAATTACTCTGCTACCTTGTATGATAAAGAATGGAGGACTTGTACTTAGAGATCATATATATATATATATATATATATATATATATATATATATAGAAAGAGAAGTCTTACTGCTAGTTATGCTCCCATCTAGTTTATTTCTATCCATATCATCATTCTGTCTTTACGTATGTCCTCATAAAATCTATTGATATCATTGCTAAGTAAGTCGGAGGAGAGAGGTCAGAGTTTAATTAATTGCATCAAGGGTAGAGGACAGTCCATAAATCAGGTCAAAGTTTAATTAATCACATTCGATTTATATGGGTTGAGGGACAGTCCACAACTATATTATGGTAAGGTTTAGGGGAGAGGTCAGAGTTTAATTTATTGCTTTAAATTTATATGGGTTGAGGCCACTCTGACTTGGAAAGGTAGTTGGTATAACTACAAAATCATTTGTATTAACACAGCAGGCACTTCTTTTGATGTTTACACAAAATTGTAATTATAACTTAAGTCATAATTATAAATAATAAAAAGAAGATGTAAGAAATAACGAGTTATATTAAAGAGCACAGCTTAAAAACAATGATTCAAATTAAGCATATACACTATAGAGTCCTACACAATATAAATTAATGTAATTATTTAATTATTATATTTATTATTGTTAAAACAAGCAAATATATTGTGTTTATTATATTTATTAATACACATGACAAAAACATCATGATGTCAAGATCAATCTTGAATAAAAACAGATGCTGTTTCAACATAAGACAAGTCGTCATAATAGTTAGCATAAATTATATCAGCAACTTTTTCTTGTGCATTTTCTTCCTCTCTTATATCATCATGAAAGACTTTAGTAAATGGTGTCTCAGCAAACTCTACATCTTCTTCTTTAACTTCATTAATACTCTCAAAAGCTGTAGATCTAAGAGTATCACTTGGACCATTGTGTTCACGGATTACATTGTCTCTAATAGTAGCATGTGTCTTTATAGTTGCATAATCATTAGCAATAACATTGGTAGTCCCTGTATAACTTGTGTGTTGCTGCCCTGTTTGACGTTTATTTAAGACATTTGATGAAGTAACTTCACTGACATCTTTTCTTGTCACAACAAAACACAACCTCCTCCAAGTAGTTCTCACTTCCTTTGAACGTAGACATTGCATTATAAAAATAAACAGACCATGGAAGGCAGTGAAGACTACAAATAATGCAGCAAGGATGTCTTGTACTGTCTTATTGGAATGAATATCTTGAGTGGCAAACAGTCCAATACCCCATCCCAAACCAAACAATACAGATAACGTTATCACTATAATGAGTTGTTGATAAAGAAAAGATGACTTGCTGTGTTTATTAGAATTAGACTTAAAATGTTTTCGTATAAGAGACACAATGATGATAAAGAACACAACCCAATTGAACAAATAAATGATAAGAAATGGGACTACCATACCAATATAATATGGTACAGTGAACGCTCGACAACTGTGAAACAAAAATACAATCATTCATTGTGACAATGTTATTATTAATAAACTTACAAATGATCACTCAAGTAGTTTTTGTAATTGGGAGCAAAACAGAACAATACAATAAACAATGGAGTAACTATAATGAGAAATAATAATAATAGTCCTACATTGATCATCACACTTACCCCATGATAAAATAGTAGCTTTCAAAATAAAATATTGAATTTTCCTTCCAAGAACAATAACTAAATTCATATACAAATTGATAGCCTCAGCAGCCATGACCATAAATGTCACAAGAAAGAAATACTGCAAGACAGCACCTACAACAGCACAGACACCTGGAACACCTTTACTATGAACAGAAATGATGAAGGTAATATAGAGACCCATTAAAGCAAAACATAAATTCAGGAGAAGTTGACCCATGTCAGATGTACGAAGTTTTCTGCAAGCAGAAAGTAACAAAGACTATGTATGTGAAAAGATTATGTTCTTACTTGTTAGATAGATATGAGATGATAGTAACTATCAGACAAACAAGAGAGACAATGATACCAATGTAAGAAATTGAATCTAAGAACAATGTCAGTCCTGTTTTCTCTGTTGGTTCAATTGTAGGAGACACGTCCTAAAAAGTTATTCACACAAATCATTTAAAACATGCTTCAGTATATATTCCTTACTAATAATATAGCAAAGTTAGTGAGATGATTACATTCACAGATCACCTCTGTGTCATTAACTGTTGTATTACGACATCCTTCACTTGACCAGTCACCATATCCATCTATATGAAGATAAATTGAATAAAATGTAAAATGGATAACATTGACATAATTAGCTTAATATCCATCCAATAGAAGTTGAGGTATTATTAAAATAATAAATAATATTACTTTAGAAAAGAAATTTTCAATGATTGACTGTATATCTTTAACTTACTATCTAAAGATTGATTCCAGAATGAACAACGTGGGAACGAACGATTCATATTCTATAGAGTGAAGGTATTATATTATATCATTATTGATATCTACTATAATACTTACTGGATTGACTAAAAACCTAAGATCCACTGGAGGATCGAGTTCTTTTAAGTTATTTCTCCCAACAATAGAAGCAGCTATGATGAGGCTACCTATTTCTAGTAAGTTCCTACTTCTCCTCAGGAACAAAGAGTCAGTAATAAAGACTGCATTAGTGATTTTAGTATAATTAGAATTGGTAGGAACTGTGCTAAGTAAATTGTTAGGTAGAGAGATAGCTGTAGTCGGCTGCTGATCTGATGCTCCAAATATCACATTATTTTTATCAAGTCCATTCGAAAAGTTTTCATACTTTACACCGAATGTTACACTCGATTGATTAAATATCTCATTACATATTTGTTGTGCCGATACAGCAAATGATGTTAAAGCAATTACAACAGGTACTGATGTGTTAGTGATTGGTATGTTCTCTGAAACTAACTCAACAGCTTCCAGTATACTGAAAAATATTTAAGTAACTTGAATAAAAAGACTACAAACTCACGTAGATGATGTGTTAGACATTTCTTGACTTTCTTGTAATATATCTTCACGGACATCTAAAATGTTGTCAACCACTTCTAAAAATACTGTGCTCAACTATAAATACAATACAAGTGATTACAAGTGATACAACTGCTTACTGTAATGTTCTCTGCTACTTCTTCAACTGCAGTCAACAGAACACTTACACTTGTTTCCACTTCAGTAGAACCTAATACAGTACGATCACTTGTAAGATTCTCCAGTCTTACTACTTTTTCAGCTACAGGGAGCTAAAATCCAATCATTATTAAAAATGGTTCATAAATAATTTAATAAACTTACATTTCTTAACTGACATATTTCTCGAGCCAAATCACTAAAATTACAAGCTGCTATACTTGCTTCAGCCCATTTAGCTCCATTAGTAAAATCTCCTCCACAATATTGAGTGGCTTGAAGTGTTCTACCACAAGGACAATTAACTATTGCTAGTTTACCAATATTAGTTTCTGGCCACAAGATCGTGATACTAAGATCTTGTCTGCCAGAATGTGATGGAATGACAGTTTTAGTAGATTGACAGCCATCTTGAAATTGCAAAGACTTATCAATCGTTTTAACAAGTCAAATGTTATCTTACCAAATCTGTCAACTTCAACTATTGAAATATTGACACCTAGCTGTTCACCAAGTGTACCTATTTGCTGTTGCACTCCAATCCTTAGTTGTTCAGAGGGTTCTTGCTGTGTTATCATAGTAATAACAATAGGAATAGTAAAGAGTTGTGTTGTGTAACTAGATTATAAAGATAATATATTATAACAATTGAGTTTTAACACTACAGACAGTAATATTCACTTTATATTATCTTTGTTAAGAATTTGAATGGAGAAAAAGGAGGTATTAGATATATTATTTAAGCTGCTACCAGAGATATAATTATTGATCTAAAAATGTAATATAGATTTATAAATAGCTACTCAAATGTACCTCACGAATAAAATCAGACAATTTTCCTGGTATAGTTTGCCGTTTAGTTGTATCATAAAAGTCATCTGGTAATTGTATCACACCTTCATATTGAATAATATCTAGATAATTATATAAATATATTCAATAAGTACTTATTACAAATTATTAGGTATTACCTGTAATATTTAAAAGAGCTCTTGGTGATATCACAGACATGCTATTACCATTAATTATACTTCTAGCTTCACAGTGATAAAATCCTCTATCATTCAAATCTAATTCTGGAAACAGCAGCACAGAGACATCAGTGTTGTCATTAGGAATTAACACATTATCTTTATACCACAATATTGTAGGAAGAGGAGAACCAGTGGCTTTACATGTAAGGTTAACAGTGGAGTAAATAGTTCCTGAAGTATCTTGAGGAGATTGTGTAATTTGTGGTGGAACTATGACTGATACAACTATATTAAAGATACACAACTCATTTAATAACAAATGATATATAGCTTACCATTTTCACAATTGATACCAGAGTATCCAGTAAAACATTTACACAAATATCCATTACTCAAACTATTACATTTACCATGTTCCCCACATGGAATTGTTAAACAGTGGTTTGTAGGTGGTGCTGCAATAATTTCACTATATTTAAATCAATGTTCAAGTTGATTACTTACGCTCAACTACTTGTAATGTAAATGGTATCATCAATACAACTCCATTGTTAGCTTCATTATCAGCTCGACAGGAATAACTGCTATTATCACTGCCACCTAAATTTGTTATTTCTAACATACTAGTACGTTGTAAAACACCAGGAATAATGTTTGAACGGAAACCATTAGATTGTTCTGATGTCATTATTTTTAATCTACTTGTGTTTAATAAAAGTTGGCCATTCTTTCTCCATACAATATCAGGTCGTGGAACACCATCAGCAGTACAGTTGAACTTTACACTTTGTCCTCTTTCTTTCGTTACAGATCCTCCTGTATCATTTTGTAAAGCAGCCTTAACTATAAATATTGTATGACAAGATATAATTTTAATAACTTTAAAATTTACCAAGCACATTCACTGTGACTATTGCTTCATCAGCACCAGCTTCATTTTCTGCAGACATCTTGTACATCCCTCTATCACTCAATTGAACATTGGGTATAGTTAGAGAGAGACGATCAGGAGAAGTAGGAATAATTGACCTAAATGTATCAGAATTTAATGGCTTGACTTGCCAGAGTATTTTCAATAAGTTCACAGGTGAGACAACATCAGTAATAGTAAAAGCAATGGTTATAGATTCATTAAATAATCCTATAATGTAGTCAGAAACTGGCAATACAGAAGGTGGCACTATATGAAAATATGAAAGGAAATACAATAATGAGTTATGTCCAATCAAAATATAGTCAACAGATATGTAGTCAATTGATATTTGAGTTATGTCCAATCAAAATATAGTCAACAGATATGTAGTCAATTGATATTTGAGTTATGTCCAATCAAAATAGTGATAAAGGAACCATATATTTGGCAAAAAGTAAGCTTAACTTAATCAAGTCTATACAAATGACTTACCAATAACAGTAGATGTCTTTGACTCTGATCCTGCCATATTAGTCACATTGCAAGTGTAGTCACCTTTGTGTGTAGCAGCATCCACTCTACTTACACTCAAAATAGATACACTATGAGTGTCATTACTAGAACTGATGATAGTCAGTACACTAGTAGTGACAACAACTACTCCTCTGTGATACCATATATATTGATTGTTTGGACCTCCTTCAGCTCTACATTCAAGACTAAATATACCTCCTTGTTTAGACAGTGTTTGATTGATTAACTGGACAGAGCCTTCAGGTGACACTAAAAGAGAGAATTTGTTAATATTAAATTAATATTATGTATATTCAACTCACTATATAAAGTAGCATTATTGGAGTATATTGTAATTGAGTTGCTAGTTGCTGTACACTGATAAATACCAGCATCACTAAAGACAATTGGATTAAAAGGAAAAAGATAATCATCTGGTCCAGCATCTAAACTCCTTTCATTCTTCCCATGTTTATACCACATGTATTGTGGAACTGGGAATGATTCTGCTTCACATGTTAAGTTTTTAATCATACCATTAACAGCTAAAGTTTGAACAGGATGTATTAAAAACCTTGGACTGACAAAAACATATGTAGTATCACTCCCACTACCAGCACTGTTTTGTTTGATACATTGATATAGACCACCATGATCTGGTGCTGTAATACGATTTATCATCAATATAGAGGAGAACTCTGTAGAAATAATTGAGTAGGTATTGGTACCAGATATGATAGAAGATCCATTTAATAACCAAATAAATGTGTTGTTAGGTCCTCCTTGACAAGTACATGTAAGATTAGCTTCATCTTCATAGTTAAATGTCGCATTTTGTGGTTGGATCATTACTGAGCCTTTAGGAGAAATAGTTACTAGAGCTACTGAGCTAGTTGTATAATATTCCACACCATTTATCACATTACTTGCTACACAACGATACATGCCAAAATCACTAAAGGTAACTGAATTGATCATGAGGACAGTACTGCTTTCACTAACTATTGCTTCAAACATCCCTGTCACCCTGTTCATCTTTTCCCATTGAATTAATGGAGATGGGAAAGCTTCAGCTTCACACGTTAACCTCAATATTTGCATTTGTTCTAACTCCACATTCTGAGGGTGCACAACAAATTCAGGTACAAGAAATAGTATTGAGGAATCAATGCCATATCCAGCATCATTCAGTACTACACAGTAGTAGGTCCCACCATTAGTAGGAGCTGTGATATCAGTAAGACCAAGAACTTGTGTCTGTGCTATAGCTGCTCCTAATACAACTATGAAGTGAAAATGAATACATTAATATGATGGATTGTATTAATTATACTCACAATTTCTGTCAATACTTTCATTGAATGATCCTCCATCACAGTCTGAACATAATATACTACTAACATTTCTTAACCACACATATATGTTGTTGGGACCTGCATCAGTTGTACAAGTAAAATTGACATCATCACCTCTACTGTGGGTTGAATTCATAGGTGATGTAGATACTATTCCCTCAGGAGAAACTGTAGTAATAAGAAAGAAGTAATTTTAACTTAAATAAGTCTGCACAGATGACTTACCAACAACAATAGATGTCTTTGACTCTGATCCTGCCATATTAGTCACATTACAAGTGTAGTCACCTTTGTGTGTACCAACATTCACATTACTTACACTCAAAATTGATACACTATGAGTGTCATTATTAGAACTGGTGATATTCAGTATACTAGTTTCTGAAAGAAGTACTCCTTTATGATACCATATATGTTGATTGTTAGGACCTCCTTCAGCTCTACATTCAAGACTAAATGTACCTCTTTGTTTAGTCTGTGTTTGATTGATTAACTCTACAGAACCTTCAGGTGATACTAAAGAACAGAATTTTATTAACATAATATTAATATTACATATATTTTACTCACCATATAAAGTTGCATTATTGGAGTATATTGTAATTGACTTGCTAGTTGCTATACACTGATAAATACCTATATCACTAAAAACAATTGGATTAAAAGGAAAAAGATAATCATTTGGTCCCACAACAAAACTTCTTTCATTCTTCTCATGTTTATACCACATGTATTGTGGAACTGGGAATGATTCTGCTTCACATGTTAAGTTATTAATCACACCATTAACAGCTAAAGTTTGAACAGGGTGAATTAAAAATCTTGGACTGATGTAAACATAGCTGGTATCACTTCCATTACCAGCAATGTTTTTTGTAATACACTGATATAGACCACCATGATCTGGTGCTGTAATACGATTAATCATTAATATAGAGGAGAACTCTGTAGAAATGATTGTGTAGCTATTGGTACCAGATATGATAAAAGATGCATTTAATAACCAAATAAATGTGTTGTTAGGTCCTCCTTGACAAGTACATGTAAGATTAACTTCATCTTCATAATCAAATGTAGCATTTTGTGGTTGAACCATTACTGAGCCTTTAGGAGAAATAGTTACTACAGCTTCTGAGCTAGTAGTATTATATTCCACACCATTTATCACATTACTTGCTACACAACGATACATGCCAAAATCACTAAAGGTAACTGAATTGATCATGAAGACAGTACTGCTTTCACCAACTATTGCTTCAAACATCCCTGTCACCCTGTTCATCTTTTCCCATTGAATTAATGGAGATGGGAAAGCTTCAACTTCACACGTTAACCTCAATATTTGCATTTGTTCTAACTCCACATTCTGAGGGTGTACAACAAATTCAGATACAAGAAATAGTATTGAGGAATCAATGCCATATCCAGCATCATTCAGTACTACACAGTAGTAGGTCCCACCATTAGTAGGAGCTGTGATATCAGTAAGACCAAGAACTTGTGTCTGTGCTATAGCTGCTCCTAATACAACTATGAAGTGAAAATAAATACATTAATATGATGGATTGTATATATTAATTATACTCACAATTTCTATCAATGCTTTCATTGAATGATCCTCCATCACAGTCTGAACATAATATACTACTAACATTTCTTAACCACACATATATGTTGTTAGGACCTGCATCTGTTATACAAGTAAAATTGATATTTTCACCTCTATTGTGGGTTGAATTCATAGGTGATGTAGATACTATTCCCTCAGGAGAAACTGTAGTAATAAGAAAGAAGTAATTTTAACTTAAATAAGTCTGCACAGACGACTTACCAACAACAATAGATGTCTTTGACTCTGATCCTGCCATATTAGTCACATTACAAGTGTAGTCACCTTTGTGTGTACCAGCATCCACATTACTTACACTCAAAATTGATACACTATAAGTGTCATTACTAGAACTGGTGATATTCAGTACACTAGTTTCTGAAAGAAGTACTCCTCTGTGGTACCATAAATGTTGATTGTTAGGACCTCCTTCAGCTCTACACTCAAGACTAAATGTACCTCCTTGTTTAGTCTGTGTTTGATTGATTAACTGGACAGAACCTTCAGGTGATACTAAAGAAAAGAATTTTATTAACATCAAATTATATTAATATAACATATATTCTACTCACCATATAAAGTTGCATTATTAGAGTATATGTTAATTGAGTTGCTAGTTGCTGTACACTGATAAATACCGGCATCACTAAAGACAATTGGATTAAAAGGAAAAAGATAATCATCTGGTCCCACATCGAAACTCCTTCCATTCTTCTCATGTTTATACCACATGTATTGTGGAACTGGGAATGATTCTGCTTCACATGTTAAGTTATTGATCACACCATTAACAGCTAAAGTTTGAACAGGGTGAATTAAAAATCTTGGATTGACAAAAACATATGTAATATCACTCCCGCTACCAGCACTGTTTTGTTTGATACATTGATATAGACCACCATGATCTGGTGCTGTAATACGATTTATCATTAATATAGAGGAGAACTCTGTAGAAATGATTGAGTAGCTATTGGTACCAGATATGATAGAAGACCCATTTAATAACCAAATTAATGTGTTGTTAGGTCCTCCTTGACAAGTACATGTAAGATTAACTTCATCTTCATAGTTAAATGTCGCATTTTGTGGTTGGATCATTACTGAGCCTTTAGGAGAAATAGTTACTAGAGCTACTGAGCTAGTTGTATAATATTCCACACCATTTATCACATTACTTGCTACACAACGATACATGCCAAAATCACTAAAGGTAACTGAATTGATCATGAAGACAGTACTGCTTTCACTAACTATTGCTTCAAACATCCCTGTCACCCTGTTCATCTTTTCCCATTGAATTAATAGAGATGGGAAAGCTTCAGCTTCACACGTTAACCTCAATATTTGCATTTGTTCTAACTCCACATTCTGAGGGTGCACAACAAATTCAGGTACAAGAAATAGTATTGAGGAATCAATGCCATATCCAGCATCATTCAGTACTACACAGTAGTAGGTCCCACCATTAGTAGGAGCTGTGATATCAGTAAGACCAAGAACTTGTGTCTGTGCTATAGCTGCTCCTAATACAACTATGAAGTGAAAATAAATACATTAATATGATGGATTGTATTAATTATACTCACAATTTCTGTCAATACTTTCATTGAATGATCCTCCATCACAGTCTGAACATAATATACTACTAACATTTCTTAACCACACATATATGTTGTTGGGACCTGCATCAGTTGTACAAGTAAAATTGACATCATCACCTCTACTGTGGGTTGAATTCATAGGTGATGTAGATACTATTCCCTCAGGAGAAACTGTAGTAATAAGAAAGAAGTAATTTTAACTTAAATAAGTCTGCACAGATGACTTACCAACAACAATAGATGTCTTTGACTCTGATCCTGCCATATTAGTCACATTACAAGTGTAGTCACCTTTGTGTGTACCAACATTCACATTACTTACACTCAAAATTGATACACTATGAGTGTCATTATTAGAACTGGTGATATTCAGTATACTAGTTTCTGAAAGAAGTACTCCTTTATGATACCATATATGTTGATTGTTAGGACCTCCTTCAGCTCTACATTCAAGACTAAATGTACCTCCTTTTTTAGTCAGTGTTTGATTAATTAACTCTACAGAACCTTCAGGTGATACTAAAGATTAGAATTTTATTAACATAATATTAATATTACATATATTTTACTCACCATATAAAGTTGCATTATTGGAGTATATTGTAATTGACTTGCTAGTTGCTATACACTGATAAATACCGGCATCACTAAAGACAATTGGATTAAAAGGAAAAAGATAATCATTTGGTCCCACATCGAAACTCCTTTCGATCTTCTCATGTTTATACCACATGTATTGTGGAACTGGGAATGATTCTGCTTCACATGTTAAGTTATTAATCACACCATTAACAGCTAAAGTTTGAACAGGGTGAATTAAAAATCTTGGACTGATGTAAACATAGCTGGTATCACTTCCATTACCAGCAATGTTTTTTGTAATACACTGATATAGACCACCATGATCTGGTGCTGTAATACGATTAATCATTAATATAGAGGAGAACTCTGTAGAAATGATTGTGTAGCTATTGGTACCAGATATGATAAAAGATGCATTTAATAACCAAATAAATGTGTTGTTAGGTCCTCCTTGACAAGTACATGTAAGATTAACTTCATCTTCATAATCAAATGTAGCATTTTGTGGTTGAACCATTACTGAGCCTTTAGGAGAAATAGTTACTACAGCTTCTGAGCTAGTAGTATTATATTCCACACCATTTATCACATTACTTGCTACACAACGATACATGCCAAAATCACTAAAGGTAACTGAATTGATCATGAAGACAGTACTGCTTTCACTAACTATTGCTTCAAACATCCCTGTCACCCTGTTCATCTTTTCCCATTGAATTAATGGAGATGGGAAAGCTTCAGCTTCACACGTTAACCTCAATATTTGCATTTGTTCTAACTCCACATTCTGAGGGTGTACAACAAATTCAGGTACAAGAAATAGTATTGAGGAATCAATGCCATATCCAGCATCATTCAGTACTACACAGTAGTAGGTCCCACCATTAGTAGGAGCTGTGATATCAGTAAGACCAAGAACTTGTGTCTGTGCTATAGCTGCTCCTAATACAACTATGAAGTGAAAATAAATACATTAATATGATGGATTGTATATATTAATTATACTCACAATTTCTATCAATGCTTTCATTGAATGATCCTCCATCACAGTCTGAACATAATATACTACTAACATTTCTTAACCACACATATATGTTGTTAGGACCTGCATCAGTTGTACAAGTAAAATTGACATTGTCACCTCTACTGTGGGTTGAATTCATAGGTGATGTAGATACTATACCATCAGGAGAAACTGTAGTAATTAGAAAGAAGTAACTTTAACTTAACCAAGCATGTACAGATGACTTACCAACAACAATAGATGTCTTTGACTCTGATCCTGCCATATTAGTCACATTACAAGTGTAGTCACCTTTGTGTGTACCAACATCCACATTACTTACACTCAAAATTGATACACTATAAGTGTCATTACTAGAACTGGTAATAGTCAGTACACTAGTTTCTGAAAGAAGTACTCCTCTGTGGTACCATATATGTTGATTGTTAGGACCTCCTTCAGCTCTACACTCAAGACTAAATGTACCTCCTTGTTTAGTCTGTGTTTGATTGATTAACTCTACAGAACCTTCAGGTGATACTAAAGAATAGAATTTTATTAACATAATATTAATATTGCATATATTCTACTCACCATATAAAGTTCCATTATTGGAGTATATCGTAATTGAGTTGCTAGTTGCTGTACACTGATAAATACTGGCATCACTAAAAACAATTGGATTAAAAGGAAAAAGATTATCATTTGGTCCCACAACAAAACTCCTTCCATTCTTCTCATGTTTATACCACATGTATTGTGGAACTGGGAATGATTCTGCTTCACATGTTAAGTTATTGATCACACCATTAACAGCTAAAGTTTGAACAGGGTGAATTAAAAATCTTGGATTGACAAAAACATATGTAATATCACTCCCACTACCAGCACTGTTTTGTTTGATACATTGATATAGACCACCATGATCTGGTGCTGTAATACGATTTATCATTAATATAGAGGAGAACTCTGTAGAAATGATTGAGTAGCTATTGGTACCAGATATGATAGAAGATCCATTTAATAACCAAATAAATGTGTTGTTAGGTCCTCCTTGACAAGTACATGTAAGATTAACTTCATCTTCATAGTTAAATGTCGCATTTTGTGGTTGGATCATTACTGAGCCTTTAGGAGAAATAGTTACTAGAGCTTCTGAGCTAGTAGTATTATATTCCACACCATTTATCACATTACTTGCTACACAACGATACATGCCAAAATCACTAAAGGTAACTGAATTGATCATAAAGACAGTACTGTTTTCACCAACTATTGCTTCAAACATCCCTGTCACCCTGTTCATCTTTTCCCATTGAATTAATGGAGATGGGAAAGCTTTAGCTTCACACGTTAACCTCAATATTTGCATTTGTTCTAACTCCACATTCTGAGGGTGTACAACAAATTCAGGAACAACAAATAGTATTGAGGAATCAATGCCATATCCAGCATCATTCAGTACTACACAGTAGTAGGTCCCACCATTAGTAGGAGCTGTGATATCAGTAAGACCAAGAACTTGTGTCTGTGCTATAGCTGCTCCTAATACAACTATGAAGTGAAAATGAATACATTAATATGATGGATTGTATTAATTATACTCACAATTTCTATCAATGCTTTCATTGAATGATCCTCCATCACAGTCTGAACATAATATACTACTAACATTTCTTAACCACACATATATGTTGTTAGGACCTGCATCAGTTGTACAAGTAAAATTGACATTGTCACCTCTACTGTGGGTTGAATTCATAGGTGATGTAGATACTATTCCCTCAGGAGAAACTGTAGTAATAAGAAAGAAGTAATTTTAACTTACATAAGTCTGCACAGATGACTTACCAACAACAGTAGATGTCTTTGACTCTGATCCTGCCATATTGGTCACATTACAAGTGTAGTCACCTTTGTGTGTACCAGCATCCACATTACTTACACTCAAAATTGATACACTACGAGTGTCATTACTAGAACTGGTGATATTCAGTACACTAGTTTCTGAAAGAAGTACTCCTCTGTGGTACCATAAATGTTGATTGTTAGGACCTCCTTCAGCTCTACATTCAAGACTAAATGTACCTCCTTGTTTAGTCAGTGTTTGATTAATTAACTCTACAGAACCTTCAGGTGATACTAAAGAATAGAATTTTATTAACATCAAATTAATATTACATATTTTCTACTCACCATATAAAGTTCCATTATTGGAGTATATCGTAATTGAGTTGCTAGTTGCTGTACACTGATAAATACCAGCATCTCCAAAGACAATTGGATTAAAAGGAAAAAGATAATCATCTGGTCCCACATTGAAACTCCTTCCATTCTTCTCATGTTTATACCACATGTATTGTGGAACTGGGAATGATTCTGCTTCACATGTTAAGTTATTAATCACACCACTAAGAGCTAAAGTTTGAACAGGGTGAGTTAAAAATCTTGGACTGATGTAAACATATGTAGTATTTCTTCCATTACCAACAATGTTTTTTGCAATACACTGATATAGACCACCATGATCTGGTGCTGTAATACGATTTATCATCAATATAGAGGAGAATTCTGTAGAAATAATTGTGTAGCTATTGGTACCAGATATGATAGAAGACCCATTTAATAACCAAATTAATGTGTTGTTAGGTCCTCCTTGACAAGTACATGTAAGATTAACCTCATCTTCATAGTTAAATGTCACATTTTGTGGTTGGATCATTACTGAGCCTTTAGGAGAAATAGATACTACAGCTGCTGAGCTAGTTGTATAATATTCTACACCATTTATCACATTACTTGCTACACAACGATACATGCCAAAATCACTAAAGGTAACTGAATTGATCATGAAGACAGTACTGCTTTCACTAACTATTGCTTCAAACATCCCTGTCACCCTGTTCATCTTTTCCCATTGAATTAATGGAGATGGGAAAGCTTCAGCTTCACATGTTAATCTCAATATTTGCATTTGTTCCAAGTCCACATTGTGAGGGTGTACAACTAATTCAGGTACAAGAAATAGTATTGAGGAATCAATGCCATATCCAGCATCATTCAGTACTACACAGTAGTAGGTCCCACCATTAGTAGGAGCTGTGATATCAGTAAGACCAAGAACTTGTGTCTGTGCTATAGCTGCTCCTAATACAACTATGAAGTGAAAATGAATACATTAATATGATGGATTGTATTAATTATACTCACAATTTCTGTCAATACTTTCATTGAATGATCCTCCATCACAGTCTGAACATAATATACTACTAACATTTCTTAACCACACATATATGTTGTTAGGACCTGCATCAGTTGTACAAGTAAAATTGACATTGTCACCTCTACTGTGGGTTGAATTCATAGGTGATGTAGATACTATTCCCTCAGGAGAAACTGTAGTAATTAGAAAGAAGTAACTTTAACTTAACCAAGTATGTACAGATGACTTACCAACAACAGTAGATGTCTTTGACTCTGATCCTGCCATATTAGTCACATTACAAGTGTAGTCACCTTTGTGTGTACCAACATCCACATTACTTACACTCAAAATTGATACACTATGAGTGTCATTACTAGAACTGGTGATATTCAGTACACTAGTTTCTAAAAGAAGTACTCCTTTATGATACCATATATGTTGATTGTTAGGACCTCCTTCAGCTCTACATTCAAGACTAAATGTACCTCCTTGTTTAGTCTGTGTTTGATTGATTAACTGGACAGAACCTTCAGGTGATACTAAAGAAAAGAATTTTATTAACATCAAATTATATTAATATAACATATATTCTACTCACCATATAAAGTCACATTATTAGAGTATATTTTAATTGAGTTGCTAGTTGCTGTACACTGATAAATACCAGCATCACTAAAGACAATTGGATTAAAAGGAAAAAGATAATCATCTGGTCCCACATCGAAACTCCTTCCATTCTTCTCATGTTTATACCACATGTATTGTGGAACTGGGAATGATTCTGCTTCACATGTTAAGTTATTAATCACACCATTAACAGCTAAAGTTTGAACAGGGTGAATTAAAAATCTTGGATTGACAAAAACATATGTAGTATCACTCCCACTACCAGCATTGTTTTGTTTGATACATTGATATAGACCACCATGATCTGGTGCTGTAATACGATTTATCATCAATATAGAGGAGAACTCTGTAGAAATAATTGTGTAGCTATTGGTACCAGATATGATAGAAGACCCATTTAATAACCAAATTAATGTGTTGTTAGGTCCTCCTTGACAAGTACATGTAAGATTAACTTCATCTTCATAGTTAAATGTCACATTTTGTGGTTGGATCATTACTGAGCCTTTAGGAGAAATAGATACTACAGCTGCTGAGCTAGTTGTATAATATTCCACACCATTTATCACATTACTTGCTACACAACGATACATGCCAAAATCACTAAAGGTAACTGAATTGATCATGAAGACAGTACTGCTTTCACTAACTATTGCTTCAAACATCCCTGTCACCCTGTTCATCTTTTCCCATTGAATTAATGGAGATGGGAAAGCTTCAGCTTCACACGTTAACCTCAATATTTGCATTTGTTCTAACTCCACATTCTGAGGGTGTACAACAAATTCAGGTACAAGAAATAGTATTGAGGAATCAATGCCATATCCAGCATCATTCAGTACTACACAGTAGTAGATTCCACCATTAGTAGCAGCTGTGATATCAGTAAGACCAAGAACTTGTGTCTGTGCTATAGCTGCTCCTAATACAACTATGAAGTGAAAATGAATACATTAATATGATGGATTGTATTAATTATACTCACAATTTCTATCAATGCTTTCATTGAATGATCCTCCATCACAGTCTGAACATAATATACTACTAACATTTCTTAACCACACATATATGTTGTTAGGACCTGCATCTGTTATACAAGTAAAATTGACATTGTCACCTCTACTGTGGGTTGAATTCATAGGTGATGTAGATACTATTCCCTCAGGAGAAACTGTAGTAATTAGAAAGAAGTAACTTTAACTTAACCAAGTATGTACAGATGACCTACCAACAACAATAGATGTCTTTGACTCTGATCCTGCCTTATTAGTCACATTACAAGTGTAGTCACCTTTGTGTGTACCAACATTCACATTACTTACACTCAAAATTGATACACTATGAGTGTCATTACTAGAACTGGTGATATTCAGTACACTAGTGTCTGAAAGAAGTACTCCTCTGTGATACCATGCATGTTGATTGTTAGGACCTCCTTTAGCTCTACATTCAAGACTAAATGTACGTCCTTGTTCAGTTAGTGTTTGATTGATTAACTCTACAGAACCTTCAGGTGATACTAAAGAATAGAAGTTTGTTAACATTAAATTAATATTATATATATTCAACTCACCATATAAGGTAGCATTATCTGATCCCAATGTACTGATTACTTCACTTCCATTACTAGAAGTAGCCACACATCGATACACACCAGCATCACTGTAACTCACTGTGATAAATGATAATGTTGTCATATTCCCACGCTCATCTTTAAGAAATCCACCATCAATTAATCTCTCCCAACTATAAGAGGGAAGTGGAGAAGACTGAGCTTCACATGTAAATTTAACATTCATCTTGACAGTTGTTTTTATATCTGTTGGTTGTTGAGTAAATGTTACTGTTACAAAGAGAACTCCACTATCAACATCATAACCAGCATAATTGAGAACAATACAAAAGTATGTTCCGCCATGAAGTGTAGCATTAACATCACTGATTGTTACTAACTGACCTTCTGATACAAAGCTTATATTGTTTGATTGACCTGTGCATGGGACAAAATGTTTAAAAATTTAGAAACATCCAGTAACTTACTCATTAAGAATTGGTCTACTTCTTGTGGAGAGCTGAAACAGTCAGTACAAACACCACCAGATGCATTTAAAAACCACAAATAGATATTGTCAGGTCCTCCTTGAGCAAAGCAAGTGAAACTGGCTTCACTTCCATGGTCAATTATTTGTAAAGATGGCTCAACTCTAACAGAATTCTCAGGAGAGACTAATGAAAGAATGAACATATGTGCAGTATAACTTAAGTCTTGATATATCTAGTATTACTAACCATGTAATGTAGATGTGTTTGAAATAAGAGTTATATCAAGTACAGCAGTTCTAACAACACATTGATAATTACCAAAATCATCGTAACCAACAGATGAGAACACTAAAGTACTGTTAGTTTCTCCAGGTATTTCTTGGAAATATCCTGATGAATTCATTTTTTCCCATTGGAATGTTGGTTCAGGGAAAGATTCTGCTCTACATGTGACAGTTACTGGGTCTAGATTTTTAGAAAAAATATTTTCATCAGGTTGTTCAATGAAATAAGGTCTTATGTACACTATAGTACAGTTCACTCCAAAACCAGCATCATTGATGACCAGACAAGTATAGGAACCTCCATGTGAAGCATTGATGTTTCTAAGTTCGAGTGCTTGTTCTCTGCCAACAATTAATGATGTATAATTCAAAAGTTCTAAAAAATATTAGAAGTCATTGTAGACAACATGCATGACAAAATGATGAAATTAAGTTAATCACCATTAACTCCAGCAGGTTGTCCACCTCGCCAGCATCCCTCTTCTTGACCTTGTTTGAGCCAGATAAACTGGTTATTGAAACCAGCTGGTGTTTGACACATCAAGGTATGATCATCTCCTCTATCAAGTGTTATATTATTTGATGGAGTGACTGTTACTAGATCTTTGGGTGAGACTAAGAAAACAAAGAGAAATTAGTTTATATTTTAGTAACCTAATACTAACCATCTAGTCTTGTTGTTGCCATATGATCTCCTGCACTGTTATTAACAACACATTTGTAAACCCCTTGCTCTCCTCCGACAATATTATTGATAGTTAAAATAGATAAATGGTCGCCTTCATCTCTGATTTCATATTTACTGTCACTGGAAAATATCTCAATGTCACTTTTAAACCATCGAAACTGATTGTTGGGTCCTCCATTAGCAGAACAATTAAACATAGGACTTTCTCTATTTTCAGTAGTGGCATTCTGTGGCTGAATATTAACTGATGGAAATGGTGACACTGCAACAGAATAAGATATATATTGAATGTGAATAATAAAACAATATCTAATCTAAACTGACCATGTAGAACAGATTCTCTTGATGTTATTGTCACATTTAAGATATCTGTTGTAGCTTCACATCGATATGTCCCAAAATCACTGAAATCAATAGAGGGAAATATCAAAGTAGTGGTGTTCTCTCCTTCTAGTTTTACAAAATTACCAGACATCAATTTAAACCATTCATATTTAGAAGGTTCTGGAAAGGACTCTGCCACACAGGTGAGATTGATAGAAGTAGAAACTTGTACAAAGACATTTTCTGCTGGTTCTATTATGAAATAAGGTCTGATGTACACTGCAGTACTGGCCACTCCAAAACCAGCATTATTGATGACCAGACAAGTATAAGAATCTCCATGTGAAGCATTCACATTGGTAAGAACAAGTGTTTTGTCTTGGCTAACAATTAACGATGTATCATTTAAAAGCTCTAAAGTAAAAAATAGATTTTATATGAAGCAAAGGTGATATTTACCTTCAACAGTGGTATGTTGTCTGATTACTTTGTCTACTTGTCTTACCCAAATGATTACATTATTAGGTCCAGCTGTAGTATTACATATCAAAGTAATATCATCTCCTCTATTGAGTGTCACATTTGGTGCCATTGAAATAGTAACAAAGTCTTTTGGTGAAACTAAAAAGAGACAGAGATAGAGATAGAAATAATAAGGATAATAATAATAATAATAACTTAGTGACTAAACTGATATTACTTAAAATAAATTGTGTTATTTCATCAACCAAGTCTTGGCAAACATGATTCATCAAAGAATGTGTAATCTAATAATCAATTGCCAAGAAGTGTAATATAATAATTTAAAGTCAATTAACAAGTTAAGGGAAATTGTAATTGTAATAATAGAAGTCATGAACATAAATGGATAATATTTAAACAGACTAGTAGTCAGTCATGCACATACCAACAAGGTCTAGTACATCACATGATTAACTGTATTGATGTATATAATGTAATCTGTATATTCATTAGATAGGGTTCGTGTTTCTGTTAAATTTAATCATGTAATTCACTATCTGTATATTTGTAAAATATCTTTAAAATTTACCAGCAAGTTCTGATATAGATTGAGATATTCCTGCAATGTTAGTAACAATACAAGTATAGTTGCCATACTCTTCTCCAGTAACAATATTGATTTTTAAAATTGACAGGTCTTCAATTTCGTTTATAATAGTGAAGGAACTGCCAGTAGTAATTTCTGTGTCTCCTTTGAACCATTTAAATGTACTAGGTCCTCCATTTGTAGAACAATTAAACATCACTATATCTCCACTTTTAGCTGTATCATTTGGTGGATTAATCTTAGGTGGAGCTGTCAAAAATACATATATAAACATTTACATGTGATATTGTAACTGTACCTGCAACTCTGGCTTCGTTAGAAATAGTGCTGTTTCTTATTCCTTCAGTAAGTGTTGAGGCAACACAGCGATATCGACCATAACCTTCTGATCTAATTGGATTAAGTTCTAAAGTGGAGGCATTTCCATTAGGAGAAACATCCTCAAATTGTGATGTCATTTCATTGAACTTCTCCCATTGATAAGTAGGACTCGGAAAAGACTGTGCCTTACATATCAAATTGAAACTTTCATCATTTTTTACAATACCACTCTGAGGGTGTTCAATGATCAATGGTATCATGTAAAGGCTAACAAATTCCACATCAAAACCTGCATCATTAGCAACTAGACAACCATAAACACCAGCAACACTAATGTTAACTGAAGGAATATTCAAGGAGGTGCCTTCTGATACTACAACACTCAATGTCCCTTTGATAAGACCTGTTATTGAGAAACAAATGTGTATACCAACCTGTTCTGCATTATAACACATACATACATACCTTGTATGTCCTGCAAAGTTAGTTCTTGTGGACAATCATTACAAAGTGCTGTAGTACCATTATGGATCCACACAAATTGATTTCCTGGCCCTCCAAGAGCACTACAACTAAAGTCTGCAGAACTATCTGGTGCAGCAATGATGAAGTTAGGAGTAGCTGTACCATCAGGAGACACTATAAAAGAATATATGAAAATATATGATGATGAATTAAAGACAAACTTACATATGATTGTAAAGTTGTGATAAATGGTTTGAATAGCACTTGTTGCAACACATTGATAGCTACCCTCTTGTCCAAATTGGAAGGAGACAAACATGTGAGTGAGTGAATTGGAAGTAGTTGTTGCAATTATCTGAGGCATTGATCTTAAGTCAAGCAACTCCATAGTTGGTGTTGGAAATCCTTCTGCTTCACATGTGACATTGAATGTACTGCCATTAGTTTGTAGGACTTTTGTACCAGTAGTAGCATCAGTAAAATAAGGGAAAATTTGAAGAGTCATTGAGTTGTCTGCAATAGGTTTTTTAATGCTATTAAAACGACAAGTATATTCTCCACCAGTACTGGCGTCAACATTGGTTAATACATGTATCACCATTGTATTATCTGTAACAATACCAGAGCTTGCAATAACATTTGGTGATGGACTCAGCAACAAAAGTGTCCCAATATCCCCCAGAGCAGGACCACCAACACAATATAGTGTCACATTGCTACCATGTGTTGCTGGGTTCTCAATAATATCGACAGCTGGGATAATTTCAAGATTTACAACATCATCAGTATGGTTTCCAGCTAAATGGCTATCAGAACGACAAATGTAACCACCAGTATCTCTTTCAGTAACATTATAAAGCACATGTATTAATGAAAACTGAGATGATACAACTTGAGTTGTAGTTACTAGTATAGTTAGTGATGATTGTTTCAACCAGGCTATAGAACCTGTGTCTCCTGGAGCAGGTGTACCAGTACAATTGAGTGTAACAACACTACCAAATTCCGCTGGATTCGGTGAAATAGTACCAACTGCAGTTTGACTCTGTATAGCTATAGGAAGAGAAATTATTAATATTAAAAATACGTATATTACAATTATGGAATCAAAGTATTTAATATTGCTGTTAGCAGATATAAACTCACTATCTATAAAACTGCTGAACGACAGTATAAAAAATAATGCAACCATTTTCAACATCACTGACACTCTCTAGATTATATTTATGACAAGACTAGTTACAAACCAAATATATACATCATGTTATCTGTAGGTATGACAATACAGAATTCAAGGAAACTGTAATTTTGTTAGAGCAATTTTATTTTCATATATGTTAATAATTGGTGTAAATAGAAGCCTGAAATGTGTTAAGAGAGGAGAGATAAGTCTTGTTATTGGGTGTATACTATGATACAATATACATTGGATTAATACAAACTTTATTTTTGTGTCATTCATCATTTTGCTCTCCATAGTGCATAAAAATGATGCATTCATCATAATATCATTATCATTATCTAGTTTTAACAGACTGGATGATTACAATATTACATCATTATTATGTAAGTATGACATCATAGAAGGAAACAGTAATGATTAAATAATATATTAACTGCTGACAGACACAATTGGAATTAGCAAAACTTAAGAGCACAAGGAAATTGTAGTTCAGTTTACATTTTATTGACTGACAACATATCTATATCAGGACTAAAACTTGAGATATGTTACAGCTAATTGAAGGAAAAATGTCTGATAGTGCTGATCAGACACCACATAGCAATACAAACAAAAACACACTATAAACATTAGTGGTAAAGGAAAGCTTTATAGCTGCATTATGTAACTGATATCCATTGTGAAAAATAATACATCATTATACCATTCTCTGGAGATGAGACTGGTTATATACAGGTACAATAAACAGGTATATACAGGTACAATAAACAGGTATAATGTATCTGTCATGCACGAAAAGTTTCTTTTATATTAGCTATTGACAATGTAACAAAATAAAATAATGCAGGGAAACTATACAGCTACAATAAACAGGTATATACAGGTACAATAAACAGGTATAATGTATCTGTCATACATGAAAAGTTTCTTTTATATTAGCTATTGACAATGTAACAAAATAAAATAATGCAGGGAAACTATAGTTTGTATAATTGTTTACATACAACAGCATACATACATATATAAATTCCAAGTAAATGTAACAATCACTCCAGCTTAGGAATTAGCTATTTATACAATACAGGAAGCGGATACTTCAATTAGGGTCTAGGGTCTAGTATTAATTATTCATTGAAGTATGCACTTCCTGCGCTGTAATATTATGATTGGTTACAATATATAATCTATAATCATCTTATATAATTGAAGTAATAACAACAAAGATAAATGATTTATATGTATTTTGAAACTACTCAACTATTCTAACTATGCTTCTTGTCTAAATATATGTTCTTTATACGTTCTAAGAGTGATAAAGAATTGAAGAATTGTATCTAGAAAGATGGGAAGAGATAGGATATGTATCTTGTCTCTCAGTAAGGAGATTGTCATAGTGTTTATAAGATGTAGCATTCAACCTTTCTATAAAAAAGAAAAATAAATTACAAACTAGTATACATAGCAATCTGTCTGCTTGCTTACCCATTTATCCATCTGTCTGATATCTGTCCATCTATCTATTCATCCATCCATCAATACATCATCACCCATCCATCCATCTATCCATGAACTTATCTATCCATTAACCCATCTATTTATCCATTTATTACCTCTTCCCTCCAAAAAGTAACTGACATGTCCACCCCAACTTTTTAAATTTGCTCTCTGACAATTCTGGTACAATACCAAATGATAAGCTTTACTAATTTTACTCCTAACATACCTCAATAATACGTTCACGATTCTTCATATCTAATTGCCAAGCAGGAACATACCGTTTAGGAATCATAGGATGATGAGATGAAAACCGATCAGGTCCAGGATCTGGACTGACATGAGTTAGCTTCATAGTGACCTTCGTTTCAGCTGACTTTGTACTTTTCTCAGTTCTCTGGCTTGATGAACTGGCAGATTGAGATTTCTCTGTTGTATCAGATCTAGAAGAGGTTTTAGTCGATGTTGCATGAGACTTAGCTGCTAGAGTTTCCTCCATTATCAAACAAGGTGTAAGAAATCAGCTCCACCCTTGAAGTGGTTGTTAATTACTAGTTATTAACACAAAAAGAAGGCGTGGCTGCTTACTAGGCAACTATGGAGCCTTATACCACGTCTCTCTTACCTGTATTTGGTGTAGAAGTGAGAGGTATCGACTTAAAACAGTCTATACCACCCGAGGTAGTGCTCAAAATCAAAGAAGACGTCACTTATCATCGTTTGATGGTGTTCAGAGATCAGGGACTCATTGATGGAGAACGACAAGTTGAAATCAGTCAGTGGTTTGGAGAACTTGACAGCGTGTTTTATAAACACCCAAAATCTCCTCATCCTGATGTCTTTCGTGTTTCTAATAACTCAGAAGAAGGCTGTATAGGTGTGGGGAGGACTGGATGGCACATCGATGGAACTTTCCGCGAGTGTCCTTACAGTCACTCGCTCTATCATATTCATTCTGTGCCTAAGGAAGGAGATACAGGTAATGAATGATTCAGTTTATCACTGAATAGAAAGTTTACTTTCACTTTGACTGAACTGTCAATCCAAATGTTGTGATCCCACTAATGAGGCAAGCTGGTTAGTCATGACAAACTTGACCATTAATATTTCTTGTAGTTGTGAGAATAAATGAAATATCTTCTTACTTATTGTATTCTATTCTAGCCTTTATTCCACTTAATGAAGTGATTAAATCACTAACATCAGAGCAGAGATCTCGCTGGGACAGGCTATATATGTTAAGTGACAAGAGAGAACAATATATACATCCGCTAATATGGCCACATCCACTAACAGGCATGGAGGTAAGTCTCCATAAAGATGTTTCAACATTAGAACTATACTATGTCCTTTTTACTCTAATATGCAGACATTGTGTTTTCATTTGGGAATGACAGAGAGCTATATTTGGGACTATGGACTTCCTGGTAGTAGATTAGCTACTAATGAAGAATGTGAACAAATCAAGCAAGAAATTAATAATCAAATAACACAAGAGAGAAGACATAGCATATATTCACATAAAGTAAGTACAGAATTAGCCTGCAATATTAAACAACCTCACAACCTCTCTCTCTCTCTCTCTCTCTCTCTCTCTCTCTCTCTCTCTCTCTCTCTCTCTCTCTCTCTCTCTCTCTCTCTCTCTCTCTCTCTCTAGTGGCAACCAGGTGACTTTATCATTTCAGATAATTTAGCTATTGGTCATGAAGCCACTCCACAGACACAGCTACCAGTGGAGACTGTGGGGCTTAGAGTTATGCATAGAACTACTGTCAAAGGAATATATAAACCTAAGAAAAATGCTATGTCATAACAAAAGATGTTGTTTGCCATATATACCATAAATTTGAGCCTATTCCAATATTTATTTTATTACATGTCCAAATTTAAGTCACTTTATATATTACATCTTGTCTAATATGATATTATGATCATTAATTTAATACCAGTTTTGTCTGGCCATCATTCCGTCCTGGTATCCTCTGACAACTAAGTCGTCTTGCTTTGCGAGGAGGGGGAAAATCCAAGGAGTTAAAGAAGGAAGGAGAAGAGTTATAAAATGATGAATTAGCAACTATAGACATGACACTAATAATGGAAAGTCTTAACTTTTATTTTCTTACCTGTACATGTTTCAGAGCATGGAGAGAAATGACTTGTAGGAACTTGATGATCATTTCCTCCTAGTAACGAAGTCTGTTTTGATATGAAATAAAGTCAATAAATTACTTTGTTTTATACTTACTCTCATAGCTGTTCCATAATGTATATGTGATGGTAAACTTGGAATTGTAGATGGTGAATGTAGAATGGTTCCTTCTTTAAGAGATGAGTACTTTTTATTAGAACTTATATTCACTGGTTGTGTATTGGTGGATTCTAGAACATGTGGAGTGTTAGCGAGCTGTGATGATCTTTTTAACAACGGCCTATCATTTGTTTGAAGAGGAGTGACATTTATAGCTGACTCAAAGCCAAGGTCAAGTGCTTTCAGTGGCTTTCTTTGCAACAGAGATGTAGTTGGGTTTGACGTAGGAATCAAGTTCAAATTACTATTTCTGTTGGTAGATTCAGTAGCAAAGAGAGATGGAAATGAAGTCGTATTTTCACATGATCTATCATTCATTACAAATAATTCATCACCAGAAACAATGTCAGTGGCTTCATCAGAAGCTGTTTTCCATGGCAATTGTATGCTAAAGCCTTTAGTATTTTTAAATAGATCATGACTATTCCCTGGCAAGAAGGGAGGCATATGTGTTTCCACATCTTCAGAAGAGAAGCCAGTATTATAGTCAGTTATAATGCTACCAGTAGACTCTGTAGTACATATTCCACCAAATAAACCAGTTATAGAGCTGTGTGTGTTATTAGTTGTATTAAAGAGTGATTCTGATATAAAACTCTCAGTGTGGCCAGTACTGAGAGTTTCATCAGTTATCACTTCAGTGTCACCAGATGAGACAGAGTTATGTAATGGCAGACAACTCGTGTTTAACTGCAAATGGGTAGAAGGCCTAGTGAGAGTGCCTGAGGGAATCAGATTGGTCTGACATTCTGATATAGGACAGTTAAGTCCAGTATCTAGAGTACAGAGATGGTAGAACATCTAGAGAAAGAAACTATAAAACAGCTCTTAGCTTTCTAACCTGAAGAGATCTCTTTGGTAGAGAAGGAAAAGTTCTTTGAAGGTCTTCTAACGACATACTCAATAATTGTCTTAGAGTGTGATTTCTCAACATCATCTGAGCACTTAAAATAAAATTCCAAGTTACAGTAAAAATTAATTGATGCCTTGACATACCTCAGTGTGTTTATACAAGAGAATGAAAGTAGAAATAACTCATGCTATAAAAAGTATCAATATTATACACAAAATTATAACTGGATGTAAAAAAAACAATATTACCTTTGATACATCTTCCTTCAACCACTCTCTATTGCTCCACTCCATCTATTTATAGAAAATGTATAAGATCATTGATTGATTCTATAAATAGTACTGATTTACTGGTGATTGGTGACATCGCCAATCAGCAAATCTTCTCACTAATGCTCCAATTTCATCTAGACTAAATGCATAGAGCACTTTAACATTATAACAATTTGTTTTAGAATAGTGGGCAAGAGAGGCTTGGAGACAAGCTAGATTAACAGGAATACTTCCACCAAAATGATATCTATAAATAAGAGAGAATAAGAAAGGTAAAAAATGGATATTGTGGTGTTGTAGTCAGCATACATTGTGTTGTCTATTGAGTGTAGAATCAAATAGCAGTGATCATACTGGATGGATAGTGCAGTGATAGTGTTTACTAGTGGCCGAAGACCACTGTCAGTAGATAGAGATTGTAATGAGCGTAACAACACTGCTGTAGAGGAGTCCAGTATGATATCAGAATAAGAAAACTAACAAAGAAAGAAATAGCACTATATTGTTTAATCTATTGATACTTTCTTTTTGCTTTTATTGTTTATAGAGTGGTAGTCTCGTTCAATAATAACAAAATTATATCTGTAGATAACATAATATTGAGTTCTTTAGTAAGGAACAAATCAGAAGAGTGTTTTTACTTTGTTTCCAAGAGTCTCAATAGTTGTGCATTTGAAGTGACTGTTTCTGAACATAATATAATATATTGACTATTGGACATATCTATACAGAAAGTATAAATCAATCACACTACATGGTTATATTTTGGTACATGTATACCATTCCCTGATTGTAGTGTGTTGGTTATTTCACTAACACTGTGTAGTATGCAGTGTTCTTTTAGTCCAGTAATACTCAATACATCAACAGGAAATATGGACTCTTTAGCAAGCTCATATTCAATGAGAAGTATAACGTGATCCCAGGGAAAACTTGCAGAAAGAGAGGAGCGAGGAATAATCAGACAATTATAATGTTGGAACCTAACAAAAGGAGCAAAGATTATCAATAACACTTAGTACTGGTAGAATTCTGTGAGTATCTTTGTGTAAATTATAAAATCATTGCACCTCTGTTCAAGTGCTTGTAGATATAATGACTGTTGTCTTTCTGCAACATTGAATGTAAACACACTGGATTGAAGGCCTGTCGTGAAATAAATACAATAATTCATTATCTTTTTTCATTTTTGTCTACATACTTGATACTGTGTTAAGATAGTCCAGTAGCTCTCCTGAAAGTGAAGAAAACTCTCTACTTAGCACAATCACAGCCTGTAGATTAAATGTACATGACTTTATCATTATAATTCAATGTCATGTAATAGTAATCCATACCTTCTTGTCTTTTAGTTGATGTCTCCAATGACTTACTCTTCTCACAATTTCATACATTTTAGGATGACCATACTGATTATAATAGCTAGCTGAATATTGTAGGATCCTCTTCACAGAAGCCAATGATTGGTCTGCACATAACTATATTATTAATCCCTTGCAACACTAACTGACCATTTGATAAAACTCGTTCATATTTTTGGCATAATACTGACAACATACCTAATAAATTAATATATAATAGAGTAGAATTATAGACAGGGTCTATGTACTTACTCAAGGCCGCAGAGAGACTACAATTTTGAAGTACTTCAGCAACACTTCCAATGACATAGAGAGATACAGCAATCTGGTAAATGTTTTCATTACCTAATGCAAAACAGCATACAAATATAATACTCTCAATATATAGAAGCAGAATTACTACTCTCTTGTGCCTGCTGCCATGCTCTCTCTTCTTGTTTCATGAAGAATTTGAGGGAGTCCAAAGGAACATCACACAGGCTTTTAATGGTTAGATTAAGTCCATGTTGTCTTAGAGTAGGCAGTAGTGGGCTAGCTATTGAGTTAAGTTGATCTAGAATAGTTTTGTAATTTCCTTTATTATTAAAGAAGAATAAAAGTGATAATTAAATGATTTTTTCACCTGTAAGAGGTACTTCCACTTTAAATGGTTTGATCTGTTTTTCTAGTTCAACTGGTTTGTCAACTTCAACCAAAATAAGGTCATCATCATTCAAATCCAGTCTTGAAGATACAAAATCATTTTCTATAACATGTTGACAAAGTGACTTAGAGTGACACATATACTATACTAACCTCTATCATCTTGTCTGTATACTGGACTAGCACTTATAGTACGAGTGTGTCTATTCTTGTCATTTGTAGCTGTTCTTAACATTAGAAAAGTTTCTAAGCCAGGCATACCACTATTTGATGTGAAGTTTGGAGAGAAGAGCTTCTTTAAGGATGAAGAACAAGGAAGTTGATGAGAAGAATTTGTAAGAGTGTGATTTGTAATTGTCATTTGTTCATTGCAATGTCTTTGATGATAATGTTGGACAGTTCTTGTAATATTAGTAGTATCTAATGGAGGATCTGTACCTTCCACTGTAATCAAAGGAAAATAACTTTACACAAATTCTATTTTATTCTTCACTTACTCCAAACATGTACATCTACATCTATTGCAAACGTCTCTTTAACTTCTTTCGCAGTTACTGATCTCACTATATCCTTCTCCTTCACTAAACTCACAAGATTACACTGAGCTTGCTTTATAGAATCATGTGAGTATGCAATTGGATCCCATGGCAGACTTAACTCTTGACTAGAAAGTGAGAGCACAGACAAAGATATGACATCAAATACTTAGGTCTCTCACTCTCCACCAATGATCTCCATTTTAGGTTGAATAATTTCCCTGACTTCATGAATCAGACATTGATTTAATATTAAATTCTCTAGTGACAGGTCCTTCATATCGGGATCTGTAAAGTCAGCTCACCAATGAAAAATAGAAATGCATGCAATATATAAGCTATATTATATGTATTGTAGCTATTACTGGAGGTAGTGTGCAAATTTCAATGATGATATTGGTACTTACAAGGTAGTATGAGTGAGACTATGTTGTCAAAGAGCTTATCCTGTTTCTGTAAGTTGTTAAGGAGTTGTTTCTCTTGTGATGGAGTCAGCAATACCAATCTATTAATATGATAACGAGTGTTAATCATTAGTACAATCATTTATTACATATTATAGATGTATTCACAAATTATAAACTTTAATTTATATATGTTCCTGTGGTTTATGGTAATGTAGAAAATTAGTTGAAAGTATGGTGAGAAAGAGCATGTAAAAAAGTGTCAGTAGCTTCAAGATAAAAATATGTGGAAACACAGTTCAAAAATTATAGATTAAATTTTGTGTGCAGTTTCCAAATGTATAACATAATTTATGAATTGTATAAATTTGTAAAATTACTGTATAAATAGATGGACAATAGTAATGGGTGCACAAAAGAAATATATGATAGAAATAGATATGGTAACCTTTCATTCTCTGGTGACAGAGGAAAGAGATCAAGACAATTTAGTAAAGACATAAAGCAGGTATTGGATGTATAAGGTGTTTCTAGCTCACTGAGGCAAGGTGATTCCAATAACATAGCCCCAATCCCAGAATCTTCCATTCCTATACCTACAGAAATAGAAACATACATGTATTGTGATACATGCATTAGAGTCAATACATACCTGAATTATTGATTTCATGAAATGGCGCTTGATTTGTTGCTTCGTTGATTACTTGAGAACTGAGATCTGGTTGTGAAAGATGTATCATGTGATCACTTGAACCCAATATACTCCCTTCATTATCTTCTAACGAATCAATTTCCTCCTCTAACTTGAGAGTACTACAGACATCAGATATAAGAGGGAGAGAAGGAGAGAGAATTGTCATTGTGAGAGGAGATTCCAACTGCCCTTCCCTTTCATTGTCATTAAAAGTAAGCAATTCATGTGTAAATATCTCCTTATGGGTGGAGACTAGGGGCTTAGCTGAAGGGGAAGATGTTAGACAGAAGTCAGACCTACAAAAACTTATTATTGAGCATATATTATTGTATTCATACGCTGCTAGTTTCTCATAAGTGTATACTTCCCCCTCCTGGTCTAGGAATGGATCTTGAACTAGTTTGGGTTTCAGTCTTCCCACTAATGTTTGTGTTGTAGGTAAGACTTGAAGAAGAGATGGAATATGTGCATGACATTCTGGTAATTCTAACAGATCCAATGCTAATCCTGAAAATATAAAATTAGACTTGTACATGTACATGTACATGTATTTACCACCAGTAATATCAGGATACCAGAGATGTACAATTTCATAAGAAAAATCTTCTTTTCTTCCAATTCTGTTATCTTTTCTGTTAATGGTTATGTCAAACTCATCAGAGAACATGTCAATGTCCGAATCAATGTCACTATAAATAGTAGAATATTTAATGTTCATCTGTTTCTCTATCTATGCATCTATATTCTGTATGTATGTTGTCATTCGTGCATCCATCAATCTATCCATCTGTCCATTCTTTTATCCATTATCTGTCCATCCATTTGTTCTGTGTCCATTCATCCATTACCTTGCTTCTTCTATGATTTCATAATTTTCTAATTGATTATATCGTCCTGATGATACAAAACTGACTAGACTGTTCACTTCTACTCTATCATGACCTAAATCGTCTTGGACACACCTCCAATTGATCACATGATTGAAAGATGTGTATTCCTCCAAATTTAAATTATCTGAAAAACAGATTTACATGCACACAACATGTATGCATACCTAGTTGCCACGGAAACCGATATTGTTGACTAGGAGGGTCTCCTCTGTGTACATAAGCATCGATGTATTCAATGTGTCCTGGGAATGGTAACAATGTTCGATCTAATAGGGCCCGACGCTGCTGAAGGGCCTGGTAATATTGAAGGTGGAAGGCAAATATAGTTCGTGAAATAGTAAAAAGAAAATAATTAAATTACAAACAAAGACTTAGAAATGGTACATTGCTCACTTACCAATGACACATAGTTAAGAGCTAAGTACTTGGGCATTTTCTCAGCTAGAACCAAAAACTAGAAAAGGTTTATTTTAATCAAATGTAGATATAATTAATATTAATTATGCTCTGTAGTTGCAGCTGCTGAGTAGCATTGCTAATTAATTAATTAATTAATTATTCATTGATATTAAAAGTTAATTAATTCCCTCATGTTATAGACGTGGTGATCATAATTTATGGTTTACCGTGGTCCTATTAATATTTCATGATGTAGACCTCTTTTGTTAATAACAACTCTCAAACCTCCCACAAAAGTCAGTGCTGACTAAACTATTAGTACAACGTCTATAGAAGAGTTACACAGGAAATCTATGGAGCTGTTTTGGTTGCTAAGTCAAACTGTTTTTCTACTTGCCTATATTGTCCTTGTATACTATTGTTTGTACATGAGTATCCATCTATTGGCTATTACTTATGGGTGAGTTTTAAGTCTATATAACGCATATATTGTTGAAAATAATTTATAAAAGAAGTATTAAATTTAAGTATCCAGCATCATTAATTCATTAGACCAAGTTGTCTATTGCATTATTGCATGATAGCTTTCTAAAACTTCATTCCTGGAAGCCTCAGTCTTATGATCATGTCAAATTGGAAAGTTGGCCTGGAGTCTCCTTAATAAAGGTATATGAACATCCTTAAATATCCTGATAATTCTATTACAGCATTTAATAGCTGACTTATTGTTATAATATAAAGAGCATTATTGATTTGTCATTTTAGCCAATTATTGGTACTGATCCTAACCTCAAAGAAAATTTAGAGAGTTTTTTCAAAATTAATTACCCGAAGGTAACTATTATATTATTATTTCTAATGATCTGGCAAGTAAATATTTAGACAATTGCATACCACATAGTTATTTTAATACATTTTTCTTATTTATTAATTTTGCAATTTTTTACTCAACATTTGCTATCCATGTTAACACACTGGTAATATGACATGTTGTAATATGTACAATCACACATATTTTGCTATATCCCTCACTCTCTTTGGATACAGCTGTATACATGGTTAATTGTTGCTACCTATAGCAATAATTACTATCAAATTATTTTACAGTATTATAATTGTCCTCTTCAATTATTTAACTATAGTATGAAATACTGATTTGTATAGCTGAACATGAGTCAAGTCAACCACCTAGTCTACCAATTATTGAGGAACTAAGACTCCTTTATCCTCATGTCTGTGTCAAGATGTTCATGGGTGAGAATAGAATTATGAAACCTGAAATGTTCATAATAGTTGATATGATATCTTATCAAATTTAGTCCCGTTATCTTTATTAATTTTTATTCCTAACATTAGGTGCTAATTCTATAGGAGTTAATCCTAAGATTAATAATATATTTAGTGCATATAACTCTGCAGAATATGATCTACTATGGATTTCAGATGCTAACATACTAAGTAAGTCAAGTTAAGTATATTCATAACTCTATACAATAACATTTATGATTCCTGACATGGATGAGGTCACCCCACTATTCTGTAGTGGTCTGTATCTTGTACAAAATCCAAGATATCATGTTGATATTGCATTATTATGTCTGTTAAACTAATACAGAAGAACCATTAATTAATCACAATTTTATTAGAGTTAACATGACATACTTTGGTACTCTGTAATGTTAGTGACATGTTGTTGTTGCTGTTGCTTTAATAGCACAACCTGATAACTTAAAAGAGATGGTGCACAGAGCTGATGATCCTACAGTTGCACTTGTACATCAGGTAAGTAAGAGGACTAGGAGGAGCTAATAATATATTGTTTGATTTTATAGCTCCCTTATATAGGATCAGTGGATAGTTTTGCTGGTTATGTCAATAAGGTAATGTTTACATTGAATCCTTCTGTATACCTATTTGTCTATTTGTCCATTCATTCTCCATCCATCTTTTTGTCCTATCTTCAGGTCTATTTTGGTACACATCATTCCCGGTTATATCTATGTGCTAATCTGATTGGTCCGGGCTGTGGTACTGGTATGTCATGGCTAATAAAGAAATCTGCTGTTGACAATGAAGGAGGTTTAAAAGTTTTCTCTGAATACTTAGCAGAAGATTTCTTTATTGTCAAAGCACTTAAGACCAGGTACAGTTGTTACTGCTTATAACGTTTGCACATTATGTATGTAACTATAGTGGATGGAAGTTTGCACTAAGTTCTATACCAGTGCTTCAAAACTCTGGTTCCTATTCTCTGTCAGGATTTCAAGCTCGTCTTATCAGGTATAACATTATTACATCCACACAACTGTTGGTTTTTCATCCATTATCCATCTTTTCTCTTCAAAGATGGGGTCGTCTCAGAGTTTCTATGATAACACTTCCAGCTTTACTTGAACCATTTACTGAATGTTTATTATTAGGAGTAATAGTCAGTTTATCAGTCTACTATATCATGGGATGGGACAAACTGATCTTTCTACTGTGTCATTGTCTCAACTGGTTTATATGTGACATGATACTTTTACATTTAGTAGAGGTATATTATAAACTTAAAATGTATGATTATTTATTGTATTATTCATTGACACTTTAATTCTATTGCATTAACTGGTTTTCTAGAACGGTCAAATTTGTCCATTATGGAAACTATTATTGGTGTGGTTATTTCGTGAGATATGGACCATCCCACTTTATATAGGTAGTACTTGGAGTAGAGATGTTACTTGGAGAGGAGTTCGATATAGATTAAAGCTAGGAGGACAAGCAACAAAAATTGATTAACTGCTAAAGAACCTATATTGACCAAGCACTCCTTCTTATAATTTTTTCTTGTTGATTATCTTTACACTATTGTACTAGCATTTTTTAAGATGTTTGCATGTATAAAAACTACTCTACCATTTAATACATATGCATGTTGGACATGAGGTGAAAGCATGCTACCATGTGAATAAATGTATTCATGGATGCATGTTGCACATGCATATCAATATCATAATTATGACAAAGTATGCTCCATAGGCTAATGGGATGATAAATTTGTAGTATAAAAGTGTGTCAAAGTCAACATCATCCAGTCATTGTTTAATTTGGTTAATGGCTGTTCAATATATCCTCAGCTTTGAAGCCGAGGTTAGCAATATTATGGGTATTGGCACCTGTGATATCCTAACAGAGCCTTTGCAACCAAAAAATGGAGTACTTGATTTGAAATGGGAAGTCCTGATGTGTTTCTAATTAATGGCAGAGGATGAGTCTCTATTATTGATACATATAACCTGAGAAAATTGAAAGAAAAAAGAAGATAGTTATGTCTAGAATTATAGACACCTTTAACTTACTACAACACAAGGTAAAGTTGCCATGATAGTTTTTATTTTTGTATTGTCACCTAAATCGTATTGAACACAACCACTTTTGACTATCAAACTCAAACCACATAAAGTGCATATACAACACATAACATATGTAATCTGGTGTTAATGATCCCTTATCTCTAATAATAAGTAAACCCAAGACTGGCAACACCAAATTAACAATCATGTACCATGTACCAATATATCATGCATCTTATACAAGTCTCATATATCGTATATAGTAGTTATGTATTATGTACTAGTATCATGTCAGTTTCAGATGTACTCTCCTATACATCTGACCATACCAGACTAATCACGAACACGTCTAATGTTGTGGACACTGACTAGGAGAGTCTCCACTTGGTTATAGAATTTGGACATATAGGGTCCTTTTGATACTATTGTACCTATATAAAAGGACCTGGTGACATTGAAGGCTGCAAAAAAAGAACGAAAAGATTTTATTAATTTTATTTCGACACACTATTAATTACTTACCAAATATAGTTTTATAATCTACTAGTATTCTTGCCCAAAGTAAAAATATAACAAAAATTTTATTTATAAGTTTCATTTTGATAATTTCATTTCTTGATTTTATTGCTCAAAACTTTTACCTACGAGATCAAACAACAAAACCACCTGTTACTATAACATATCTACACACATCTAATCCATCTAATATCTGGAGTGTTTCACTGTTAAATATATGGCTTATATTCTGGCAAAATCAAAGTCAGATGAGTTGAAAGCATATCTATTTAGTATATTTAATTGAAGTTGCTATACATAAATTAATTGGCTTTCACTATGGAAAATATTTAACCCTTAAAAAATGCAGAGTTTGTCAAGTTACTTAAAGAGGAGAAAGACAGGTTGACAATAACTAATGCAGAGCTTGAGTACTCTTAACTTTGAAAATGTCACGCAATATAATTTGATATTTTTATTATTGCTATAATTAGTACTTGTTGTTTTTAATTAAGGTACATTTCAAATAAAAATATAACAAATTATTCCTCTGAGCTAAAATTCTGTAAACTAAAAGTAATTTTGAGACACTATTAAAATTAAAGCTATTTTTTTCTATTAAACAACTAATTATTATTATTCATTGCTAATTATTCATTGGTCGTGTGGTTATAGGCGTGGCTACCTAATCACCATCCTCATCATCATGTTATAGATCATTTACAGAGCATGTAGTTTCTATTATTTTATATATTCGTAGAGAAATGACGGCTCCTATAAATGTAAGCACCGACATAACTGCTAGTAGTACAACTACTGACGACGTGATAGCAGAGGAGAAAACTATGGAACCATTTTGGTTTATAAATCAAACTGTCTTCCTAATTTCTAGCTTTGTACTTGTCTACTACTGTGTATATATGAGTGTGCATCTATTAGCTATTAGTTATGGGTAAGTTTTAAGTCTACATATGTCCTGGTTCTATTATAATACATATATATTCATAGGTGATGGAAGATGTTTTCAACTGGGGGGGCACCCTCAACACTAACTGATCTACCCTATATTACATACATGCATGAGCATTGTTATTATTAATTTTTAATTGTTCTGCTATCAGTTGTCATTTGATTTTTGTTGAACTAGCCAGGAGGACAGACAGACTCATTTAGACATTTTTTTACAACATGTGACCTTTCACCACTGTATTCTTATTAATTAGTTCAGAATGTGTTCATTGTGTTAAACAGTGCATTGTATATCTAATATGCAATGCACTGTTTAACACATATTGTCCTAATAATAATCATTAGGCAAGGTAAATTTATAGAATGCCCCACTGTGCCCCACTATTAAAAAAACTGAGGGGGCCAGTGCCCCCATGGCCCCCCTGCTTCCAGCACCTATGATATTGTATACTAAAGGTATTTAATAAGATCTACTTTATTGCATTACTTTAGATTTCTAAAACTTCACTCCTGGAAGCCTCAATCTCAAATCAAGTTGGAAAATTGGCCTGGTGTTTCGTTAATAAAGGTATGGAAGTATCCTCTATTGTTTTGATATTGTATCTTTATTGATATTAATTGAGAATATTATATTTTTCTTTAATTCAGCCAATCATTGGTAATGACTCTAACCTCAAGGAAAATTTAGAGAGTTATTTCAAAATTAATTATCCTAAGGTGATTTTACATTTATTTAATGATAATGTATTTATGACAAATATGTTCTGTTTATAAAAACATCAACCTACTTTCTCACTGTATATTTTTCTCTAAGAATATATATTTTATAGAAGATAATATACTGAGACAAATAACTTAAATAAATAATTTATAAATATAGTATTATGTCAAGTTGCTAATTAGCCACTAATTCTCTGATCTTTTAATTATTTGACTATAGTATGAAATACTGATTTGTATAGCTGAACATGAGTCAAGTGGACCACCTAGTTTACAAATTATTGAGGAACTAAGACTTCTTTATCCTCATGTCCATGTCAAGGTGTTCATGGGTGAGAATGGAATCACAAAATTAATATATTGAAAACTATATCAATTTTTGATGTGATAATCTTATCAAATTTAGTCTCATTATCTTTATTAATTTTTTATTCCTTCCATTAGGTGCTAATTCTATAGGAGTCAATCCTAAGATTAATAATATATTTAGTGCATATAACTCTGCAGTATATGATCTACTATGGATCTCTGATTCTAATATACTAAGTAAGTACAATTATTATTAATCCTTATGTCAATATATTCATGAGGTCCATGATTCTTTGAGCTTTGTGCAAATTTTATCATATCACATACTGTATGTAATACATAATTATATTAAGATCACTCCATCACCATTAATGAGTGACCTTAGGAGCTAACTATATGTTTCCATGGTAACCTGGAATTCCCTTACATATTATTGAAGTTATTGAATTTTTGTGTAGACCAAATAAATCCATTTAAGTGTTTGGTAATATAATTTAAGATGGTAGTGTCTCCAATAATCATGTTATATAGTTAAGACTATGTACTCTGTTTACTGATAATATGATAGTATCCTTATTTTAAATAGCTCAACCTGATAATCTAACAGAGATGGTGTGTAAAGCCAAACATCCTAGAGTTGCATTAGTACATCAGGTAAATAATGAGGAGCTAGGGACTAGTTTTTATATTTTGTTTTATTTGTAGCTTCCATATGTTGGATCTGTTCATAGTTTTGCTGGTTATTTAGATAAGGTAATATTATTATCGGTATCTATCCTTTTTATCCATTTATCAATCCTTCTCTTCTTCCTTCCTGTTCTCAGGTCTATTTTGGTACACAGCATTCCCGGGTATATTTATGGGCTAATCTGATTGGTCGGAATTGTGCTACTGGTATGTCATGGCTAATAAAGAAATCTGCAGTTGATAATGAAGGAGGTTTAAAAGTATTCTCTGAATATTTAGCAGAAGATTTCTTCATTGGTAAAGCACTTTGGACCAGGTATGTTGTTTTTGACTATGATTTGACTTGTGTATTTATGTATGTAACTACAGTGGATGGAAGTTTGTACTAAGTTCTATACCAGTACTTCAAAATCCTGGTTCCCATTCTCTATCAGGATTTCAAACTCGAGTTATCAGGTTTTATAAACTCTTTCATTTGTTTGTCTGTCTGTCCATTCACCAATCCTCTATCCATATATATGACATTTATCTATCCATTCATTCATCCATCTCTTCTCTTTAAAGATGGGGTCGTCTCAGAGCTTCTATGATGCCACTTCCTGTTTTATTTGAACCATTTACAGAATGTTTACTATTAGGTGTAATAGGTAGTTTATCAGTTCACTATATAATAGGATGGAACAGAGTACTATTCTTAATATGTCATTGCACCTTCTGGTTTATATGTGATCTAATACTTATACATTTAGTAGAGGTATGTTATACAGTAAAGTAAGGGAGATCAATGTCTTCTTAAACCTGTGATTAATGTTGTATTCAAGTATTGTCCCCATATTTTCCTTGATGTGTCAATAGGAAAGTGAGGGGACCATATTACTCTAGAATACTGAGACATTTTTATTTTTTCTTATTGATTTTTAGAATGGTCAAAGTATTCCACTATGGAAACTGTTACTGGTGTGGTTATTTCGTGAGATATGGACTTTTCCACTCTATGTAGCTAGTACTTGGAGTAGAGAGATTACTTGGAGAGGAGTTCGATATAGACTAAAGCTAGGAGGACAAGCAATTAAAATAGATTAAATTCATGAAATTATATCCACATTATAACAAGTATTATCTTTTTTACAATATTTCTGCTAATGCAAGAAGAAGGTCTATGTTATCAGTTGCAAATAGAACAAGTATACACTATAAGAATGGCATTAAAATAGTCATGGATTTTGGGATAGACTTTGTAATTGTCTAATGTAAGGACACTGTAGTTGGTTATCTTTGTATTATAATATGTATTATCTTTTCGTACAATACAAACAAAGCTTATCAATTGCAATTAGAACAAGTGTACAATAAGAGAATGGTATTAAAAAACTTGTGAGTTTGGGGATAGACTCTAAAAATTGTGGGTGGTATATCCTCAATACAACTATAACCTTAATATGTAGTGGGCGGTCCTTGTACATCTCTTTGCAAAATGGTAGAAAATCTTAAGGCTCAGCTTCAAAGTTTGTTACTGGATGATTTAGAGGAGACTGGAAAGGAATTAGGTCGTGGAGCTTATGGTGTGGTAGTTGAGGTTAGAGTGAGTGGACTGGTTTGTGCTGGAAAGACTCTACATGAAGCTATTGTACAGGTACATATACTAGCTAATGAGGAAATGATCACTACATCTTGTTATCTCTTTATAGAATGAAACATTAGACAAGTTTGTTGAAGAGTGTCTCTGTCATAGTCAACAACGTCACCCAAACATTGTCCAGTTAATGGGTGTTCATTCCTTACAACACTCTCAACTACCTATGTTAGTAATGGAGTATCTTCCTCTGTCATTAACACAGTGTTTAGAAACACATCAAGATCTCCCACTTCAAATGAAATACTCCATTCTTCTTGATGTTGCAAATGGTCTCAATTATCTTCATTGTAAGAGACCTCCCATTGTTCATCGTGATCTCACAGCCAATAACATATTGCTGACCTCTAACTTTATAGCCAAAATATCTGACCTAGGTGTATCTAGAATGGCAGACACCTTTAAACAACAACAACTTACTACAGCACCTGGTAATGCTATTGTAATGCCTCCTGAAGCTCTTATGGAAAATCCAAGTTATGACCACAAGCTAGATGTGTTCTCCTATGGCTGTCTAATCCTCCATGTCTTCACACACCAATGGCCTGTACCTACAGCTCAATACATACCTAGTGTTAGCCTTTTTCGAAGGGGATCTTATGATCTTGTCACAGAATGGGATAGGAGATCAAAATATACCACAACAATATCTAGTGATAATCCTTTCCTTCCATTTGCCAAGTCTTGTCTAGACAATGATCCTATGAAGCGACCTACTATGAGTGATGCTATCATATGTGCTGAACATGCTCTCTCTAATCTACCTCCATTGAAGAACACAATGGAAATGATAATTAAGAATCATTCATTAACTGAACAAGTGAAAATTTTGAAAGAAGAGAAGGAAGTTTTAAAGAGTATAGAAAAAAAGGAGAAAAAAGCAACTGAAATGTTAGAAAAGAAAGACAAAGAACTTCAAGTTACCTTAGCAAACAATTCCTTTCTTAATCAGACAATGGCTCAGAAAGATAAAGAAATAAGTAAGTTATTTCAAAGTATGTTTGATAAATATCAAAATGACATAGGATTACTTCAAGAAGAATGCAGACAACTACAGCAAAGTATGAATCTTGATGATCCTGGTCTATTGGCTCGTTTCAGTGGGAGTGGAGATTGTCCTCCTTGCCTGATACAAAAGGATATCATTTTTAACCTTATGACACATACCTTGAAAAAAGGAGATAAATGGTAAAGAAGCATTGTCATTTATCATATATACACTTTACATTCTTTTCTATTAAAGTTTTTTAGTTGATGTGAAGTGGTTCAAACAGTGGAAGAGTTATGCTGAATTTCATTCCCAGCTAGAAAGTCTGTCTCCTGAAGAAAAGAAAATACAAGGGGATACTATATCTGATAGTGAGCCATCTTATCCTGGTCCTATCGATAACAGAGCTCTTATGGTGACATTGAGAGGTAAGATAAGTTGTTGAAATTATCATTACTACCATTAATTCCAAAAAGATAAATCAATGCAATTAAGGGACAATCTAAAAGAAGGTGTGGATTATACCATACTGTGTAAACCAGTGTGGGATCTCTTAGTTAGTTGGTATGGATGGTCAACAGGATCACTACCTATTTGTAGGTGAGTGTATACAATATAATCTTTACCTTAATCATATTGGTATAATTATCCAGATTTGCTATAGAATTTGGTAGTGCTGAAAATGTGGAAGTAGAAGTTTACTTTATGGAGCTACAATTGTGCGTATACCCACAATATAAAAGGATTAAAAAATTATCTTTTAGTCGAGCAACTACTATTGGTAATTAAAAATCAGTAAATGTAAATTAAAGGATCATTACTCTTATTCAACATTGCTTTGAATTTATGATTTAGGAATTAAATTTAACTTGCTAAATTTTGTCAGGTTACCACACCTAAAACCATAAGTTCCATAGCACAACATTACAATAGTCAAATTTTAACCCTATATAACTAGACATCATATCATGAACAACCCTTGTAAATTTCCTGGAGTACCCAGCAGAAATTCATCATTCATTAATGTAGAATTAATCCATATTTGGATTTTCATTTACAAGGTATAGGGTTTACCATAAAGTATAATGTTCATTGTTGGCTATTTATACAAAGACATTACTGTCTATTATATGTAATGTATCTCATTTAGGAGATGCTATACTGAAAATGAAAGAACTTTTTAATATATCTGCAACTGATGAGTGTAGATTGTGGAAAAAAGAAAGAGATGATAGATTTATGTTATTAAAAAATTTGGACCAAACTTTGTTTGATTATCAAGTCACTATAGGCCAGGTAACTTCACATTACATAACTACTGTAGTAACTTCATTCTTGTCTATTTAGATATTGATGATAGAACCAAAAAAATCTGATGGCAGTTGGCCTTGGAGAATCTACTTGGATTTGAGGTTACCAGACTTTATTTTTTTAGGAAAAGAGCAGTCATTTGATCCAACAACTAAGATCAGTAAGTAAGATAGGTTGGATTTTCTTAATTAGTGTAATTATAATCTCAATGCATTAATTTGTGCTAATGAGGAGTTCAATGAGTTAGTTTTCTTTTGTATGAATCGATTTTTTTGTTTCTTATTGTCCCTACTATTGTTACATGTCTTGACATAGTCTTTTGTTGTTTCTTACTATTTAAGACTGTCTTGTAATGTGTATGAGAGATAGTTGATTGTGTTCCTTTTCTTAAAGAAAGTCTTTTGACTAACCTTACTCAGTCCGTTACACCCATTGTCTAACTAATTTAGAGTATTATAATAACATAAAAAAGATAATATCAGGCAACTTTATCTAAAAGAGAGTTTTCTCCTCTCCTCTCTGTCCTTGTGAAAAAGTCACTACCAATACCCAGTATATTGTGTTATTGTTATCATTTTGTTATGATCATAATATGATAAGTGGACATGTTTTAAGTTGTGGCAGATGTGGTTTCAGTATATGTAACTAAGTTAAATGAAGCAATCTGATTGGTCAGTTTCAAGTTCAGAAATCATAAGAAAACTTAAGTCAGAACATGTCTGCTAACACTTAGAAACTTAGCTTGTCTGGGAAATGTTGATATTAATAAATTCTTTCGCATTAAATAATTATTAATTAATTCTATAATATAACTTTAATCGATGTAATATTGTAAATTGTTTAGGTCGTGTCATACAAGTAATGAAAAGAGAGTTTAACATTTCAGAATCTGCTAGTGAGTGTAGACTATGGTGGAGAAAAGAAGGATTCAATCGTGATGGCAATATTCTTGTTAGCAATTTCGATATGACTTTATATGAATCTGGACTTGCTAGAATCACTGGAACGGTATTATATGAATAGATAAAACATCTGAATTGTACTTTTATTTTGTTTTAGATTGACAGTCAACAGTTAACACTACAGGTAAGAAATTCTGATGGGAGCTGGCCACAACTTTAATTTAACTAGACTATCTTGTGTGTGTATGTGTTCTATATTTTTTCATCTGTTCATTATAAAATAATTTGCTATATTGTATATATTGCATTATATTATATATTATATTACTCTTGAATGAAAGTACATTGTGTAGACTTAAAGTACTGTAATGTCTTGATGTCATGGTATCTCCCACACATTTGAATTGTCTCTCTTCTTGCTCTCATATTCTTATTTAAGAGCACATGACAGGTCATTTATATATCAGGCTGGTTATGAAAATCAACACAATCTCCATGTTTGCTGGTCTGGAGCACCATTTTAAACAACATGTCTATTCTATCTAGGACTTGTGTAACAAATCTGTATAAACCATTAATTTTTTCTTTAAAATACTGTGCTATATTGTGTTCTAATTAAGTTCATGTCATGTCATATACATATGCATATTTTAGTGTAATAGAATGTAAGCTATATAACATTGCTTTTATTATAATCTATAACTCAAGCTATCAAATACTAACTTTGTTAAGGTTTGATTTGCTCAATGCTATTATTGTAACACTGTAAATAATAAGAAGAAAAGGATAAAGCACAAAACATTGCTTTAGATTAGCAAAAGAATGTAAGCAATCACATGTAGATTGACATGTACGCATATAAAAGGAACAAGGTCTTACTAATAACCGTACATATACTGACAAAGAAAGAAGTAGCAAAAATTGTAATATACTGGAAGAACAAGTACAAGCCATTGCTAGTTAAATGGAAGAAGAGATAATGAGAGACTGGCTGGGAGGGAACATTCATGTTCAAATAAAGTTGTCAGTATCAAAATTTGAAAGTATTTTTTATTGTTTGTATACTATTATTATGAAGTCAAAGCTATATATTTTATTATTATTATATATTAGTGGTTATCAATTGCAAATTGAATTAAGTTTCGCATGACAACTACATACATGGATGAGAGCACAATTGTCAGACTGCTTCTGGAAACACAAACAGTGCATGCACTTGCATATCCTTTCAAAGTCTCATCGATTAGGGACACAAGTAAATAAAAATTTCTAAAAAAAATTCATTAAATGTTGGAAAACATCTAAAATGAGCTCAATATAGGAATGGTAGTGTGGACATTTATACATAGTAGCTACAATATCAAGGGCATGATCCTTTAAATTTGTTGAAACATATATATATATATATATATATATATATGAAAAAAACAATTCCATATAAAGTCTAAAGTAAAATACTATTCAGTTAGATAGAAAGTGAGGATTTTATTTAAGAAATGTACTGACATTGCATGTTCAGATACTTCTGTGGGGCTATGTAAGGATGTCCATACTACAATTTCTACTTTGGGTTTGTTTGAGATGTTTTCACTGCCATCCCTACAGTTAGTGAATCTTTTACTTGCTTATTTTTATTTGAATTATAAATTAGTTATAGTATGTTCACGATGTGTTTTCTTTATTATTACAGGTTGAATGAGTGTACTCGGGATATACTATACAACAAGGCATTGCTATACTTTTATAATAACTAACAATATATTATGCATGTATCAGAAAGAATGAGTTATAACCAAGAAACAGAAATAACTAATTCAACTGGTAATATACCTCATGTGAAAACATACCTTTCTGTCAAAAATATATTTATAAGACTTTTGTAGTTATTGTAGCATAAAAGGGAGAAGAAGAAGAAGCTAGAACATCATGCCCATCGATCCCTACATAGGCAGTATTACCATCTGTCTGTCTGATTACATTTATGTCCTAACACAAAACTTAAGATGGAGTCATCTCAGAGCCTCTATGATAAACGCTCCCAGTTTTATTTGAACCATTTACAGAATGCTTATTAGGAGTAGTAGGTAATCTATCAGTCCACTATATAATAGGATGGTAATTTCATATTATTTCATTGTGTCATATGGTTTACATATAATCTAATGCTTATACATTCAGTAGAGGTCTATTAACTATAAAGTATCAGCTATATATTTAATATTGATATTGATATCAATGTCTTTTTAATCTGTGATTAATGTTATAATTACTGGAGCAACTGTTCTTGAAGAAAGAAAAGATCAAAGGAAAATCACTGAATATCTCCAAAAAATTGATGGTGTCTACATAGATAGTACACTTACATTTACTCCTCTCGAAAAAGAAACCATGGAACCCTGGGTGATTAATATCAATGGAGACCTAGACAGCTCTATCACAGTAGACATTGAAGATCCTATGAGAGAAAAGCTGCGTGATCTTAAGAAAAAGCTAACGACATATGTGCCTTTTGATGAGCAGGTTCTATATTGCGACAACACACCTCTTACATATACTGATACTCCACTCCATGACTATGAATCATTCCAAAGCAATGTACATATAACTCTTGAAAAAAATCTGGAGCTTTGAGATTCTTGGAGATGTAAATAGTGCTATCCAAGTGGAAATAGACGCTCAGAGATCTACCATGAATGATCTCAAGCAAATGGACCAACAACCAATTATCGAACAACAATAGAGAGACAGCGAATATACATTGTACTATGGGAAAGACTCTACATGAAGCTATTGTACAGGTACATATACTAGTTAATGATGAAATGATCACTACATCTTGTTATCTCTTTGTGTAGAGTGAAACATTAGACAAGTTTGCTGAAGAGTGTCTCTGTCACAGTCAACAACGTCACCCAAACATTGTCCAGTTAATGGGTGTCAATTTCATCCAACGTTCTCAACTACCTATGTTAGTGATGGAGTATCTTCCTCTGTCATTAACACAGTGTTTAGAAACACATCAAGATCTCCCACTTCAAATCAAGTACTCCATTCTTCTTGATGTTGCAAAGGGTCTCAATTATCTTCATTGTAAGAGACCTCCCATTGTTCATCGTGATCTCACAGCCAATAACATATTGCTGACCTCTAACTTTATAGCCAAAATATCTGACCTAGGTGTATCTAGAATGGCAGACACCTTTAAACAACAACAACTTACTACAGCACCTGGTATTGCTGTTGTGATGCCTCCTGAAGCACTTTCTGACAATCCAAGTTATGACCACAAGTTAGATGTCTTCTCCTATGGCTGTCTCATCCTCCATGTCTTTACACATCAATGGCCTATACCTACAGCTCAATATATACCTAGTACTAGTCCTTCTAGAATTGGATCATTTGATCTTGTCACAGAATGGAATAGGAGATCAAAATATACCACAGCAATATCTAGTGATAATCCTTTCTTTTCATTTACCAAATCTTGTCTAGACAATGATCCTAAGAAGCGACCTACTATGAGTGATGCTATCATATGTGCTGAACATGCTGTCTCTAGTCTACCTCCAATGAAGAACGCAATGGAGATGATAATTGAGAATCATTCACTAACTAAGCAAGTGGTTCAGTTCAAAGAGAAGATGGCAACATTGAAGAGAGTTGAAGAAGAGAAAAAACAAGTAATGAAAATGTTAGAAGAAAATAGAGAAGAACTTGAATTACTTGTAGTGAAGAACTCAAGTCTTAGTGAAACAATGTCTCAAATGGAAAAAGAAATAAGTAAATTATATTAATAACTTTTTATATGACACACACAGCATTCCAGGTAATCCTATGATTCTTGGACCACATACTACTTATATATTTGGGTGTGTCCATTTCACATAATTTGTTCTATTGTCATATACAACTTCAGTGAATGTACTTAACACACATTTAGTAACTTTTGATACACATAGCAACTAATGAATATTATTATTCTTATCACAAGTGCTTTAAATTTGGTATAACTGATAAAGCATCAATAGTTTGTACTAACTCTTTTGTTTGCAAAAATCAATCCTTTATAGCAACAAATGTACCTAAAAAATAGTCCTAGAAGTGACTTTTATAACATGGAATTTCATTCTGTGTGATAAAAAAGATTGTTATGAGTTAATATATTACTTTTATTCTTATTTAGCAACTAATTCATTTCAATGATTTAGCATTTCTTAGAGAAGCTCAAGGATAGTTCAGTTAAATATGGAGATAAAGGATCCAGTCTTGAACGTTCATAATAGTGGAAGTGGAGATTGTCCTGATTGTCAGATACAGAGAGATATCATTTTTCATCTTATGAAACAAAAACTAAGAAAAGGAAATAAATAGTAATGTCAAGTATATCATATGTATACATACACTGTAAAAATTGATTGGTTGATTTAACCATTATTTGGTTATACAGGTTGTAATTACAAACTTATTTTTTTTAGAAAAGTAAGCATAATACTGTTTTCATTACTAATGTCCTACTGCTTATGTAAGCTACATAACCAATAATTTCATAGTACATTAGTAATCAAAGTAGTATTAAGGTTACTTTGCAACCCACATAACCATGCATTGGTTAAATTAACTAATCAATTTTTACAGTGTAGATATTGTATATGTCCCGTCTCCTTGTGACAAGTGACACTGTGGTAGTTAAGATTCTAAAATTCCCTTTTTACTTTCTTTAACATCAGCATACACACTCTTGCATATATTTATATCATTTTGTAACATCAAACACCTACGCAGTTAATCAATAATTGTGTCTATTTAGGGAGATATTCAAATTATTATTATTTTGTGATAGTATTCAGTCAAAATACTATAACAGAAACACTTGAGAATGACATGAGAATAGTTATGATAGACTGTATAATTGTGAGTGGTATGTAACCACAGTGTAGTGGGAGGTACATATACATTCTTTTGCAAAATGGCAGGAAGACTTCAGGCTCAACTTCAAAGTTTGTCACTGGATGGCGTAGAGGAGATTGGAGAGGAATTAGGTCGTGGAGCTTATGGTGTGGTATATGAGGTTAGAGTGAGTGGACTGGTTTGTGCTGGAAAGACTTTACATGAATCTATTGTACAGGTACATATACTAGCTAATGATAAAATGATCACTACATCTTGTTATCTCTCTATAGAATGAAACATTAGTCAAGTTTGTGGAAGAGTGTCTCTGTCATAGTCAACAACGTCACCCAAACATTGTTCAGTTAATGGGTGTCTATTTTTCTCGGCATTCTCGGCTACCTATGTTAGTAATGGAGTATCTTCCTCTGTCATTAACACAGTGTTTAGAAACACATCAAGATCTCCCATTTCAAATCAAATACTCCATTCTTCTTGATGTTGCAAAGGGTCTCAATTATCTTCATTGTAAGAGACCTCCCATTGTTCATCGTGATCTCACAGCCAATAACATACTGCTGACCTCTAACTTCATAGCCAAGATATCTGACCTAGGTGTATCTAGAATGGCAGACACCTTTAAGCAACATCATCTTACCACAGCACCTGGTAATGCTGTTGTGATGCCTCCTGAAGCTCTTGAGGACAATCCAATTTATGACCACAAGCTAGATGTCTTCTCCTATGGTTGTCTTGTCCTCCATGTCTTTACACATCAATGGCCTGTACCTACAGCTCAATATGTACGCAAACAAAATGATCCAAATTCTTTTACACTTGTCTCAGAATGGGATAGGAGATCAAAATACATCACAGCAATGCCTAGTGATAATTCTTTCTTTTCATTTGTCAAGTCTTGTCTAGACAATGATCCTAAGAAGCGACCTACTATGAGTGATGCTATCATATGTGCTGAACATGCTGTCTCTAGTCTACCTCCAATGAAGAACACACTGGTGATGATGAATGATATTAGCTCACTAACTGAAAAAGTAAAAATTTTGAAAGAAGAGAAGGAAGTTTTAAAGAATATAGAAAAAAAGGAGAAAAAAGCAACTGAAATGTTGGAAAAGAAAAATGAAGAATTTCAAGTTATCTTAGCAAATAACTCGTTTCTTAATCAGACAATGGCTCAGAAAGATAAAAAAATAAGTAAGTTATGTCAAAATGTGTTTGATAAATATCAAAATGATGTAGTATTACTTCAAGTAGTATTACTTTATATGTAGTATTACTTCAAGAAGATCTCAGAGCACTTCAGCTAAGTATTAAACTTAATGATCCAGGCCTATTGTCTCATTTCAATGGGAGTGGAGATTATCCTCTTTGCCAGGTGCAGAAGGATATCATTTCTAACCTTATGAAACAGACCTTGAAAAAAGGAGATAAATAGTAAAGAAATATTGTCACATATCATTTATACATTCTTTTTCCATTGAAGTTTTTTAGTTGATGTGAAATGGTTCAAACAGTGGACAAGTTATGTTTTATTTCATTCCAACCAGTCTCTAGATGAGACAGATAGAAGTGAAATAGCTGAAGCTACTCATCCAGGTCCTGTAGACAATAAAGCTCTTTTGAAAGGTAAGAAAATGCTTTATATGAATGTGATATTGTTATAATTATAAGATAACTCTATGGAACTGAGGGACAATCTAAAGGAGGGTGTGGACTATATCAGACTATATAAGCCAGTGTGGGATCTGTTAGTTAGTTGGTATGGATGGTCAGCAGGATCACTACCTATTTGTAGGTGAGTATATGCAAATAAAGTATTCTTCATCATAATCATATTTTTATTGCAGATATGCTATAGAACTTGGAAACACTGAAAATGTGGAAGTAGAAGTTTACTTTATGGAGTTACAATTGTGTATATACCCACAACATAAAAAGATTAAAACATTATCTTTCAGTCGAGCAACTACTATTGGTAATTAATAATCAGTAAATATAAAGTAAAATTATTATTGATCTGTTAAATTAAAGATAAAGTATGATTATTTATTTGATATCTTTGAGCTCTAGTTAGGATTCAGGATTAATTTAAACTTCTTAACTTTTAGCAGATTCATGAATTTGCTATGTACCACATCAAAATCATAGCACAAACCCAAAGTTTCCCATTTAACATATCTCATTTAGGAGTTCTTATACAGGAGATGAAAGAGCTTTTTAATTTATCTGTAACTACTGATGAGTGTAGACTGTGGAAGAAAGAAATTGATGATAGTTTTATGCTACTGAAAAATTTGGACCAAACTTTGTTTGATTGTCAAATCAGTGAAGGGCAGGTAACTTGACATTACATAACTGCTGTGATACTTTTATTCTTATCTATTTAGATATTGATGATAGAATCAAAACAGTCTGATGGTAGTTGGCCTTGGGAGATCACTTTATTTTTAACATTACCGGGTTTTAATTTTTCAGGAAAAAAGGTTTTATTCAATGCAACAGATAACATCAGTAAGGAAGATATATATTGAATGAGAACCATTAATGTTGACATCAACTCCTATATAATAGTTAGAGATGCCAAGGCTGTACACAATTTATTAACCCAAGGAAGCCTTATACAGATATTGATCTCTGAGCATGAAATATTTTTGGCTTTTGTGTGTTAGTAAACTGTGTAGAACCCATTGGCTGAGATGTCTAACTTAGAGTATTATAGTAACATAGTAATTTTGTTTAAGAGCTCAAATGTTCAGTGAGTGTTCCATCATGAAACAGAGGCTGCAGAATGTCAATTGCAATTAGCTTTAAATCTTGAAGTGTAACTTGCAGGCAACTTTTAAGTTAAAAAGCCAGATACAGCAATATGATATCCTGAAGAGAAAGAGCATTGAATGTTTTAGCATTGAAGAGAGGCTGCAGATTAAAGTACAAATGCAACTGAAAAAATTGGAATGTATATCCTCTAGCAAACATAGAGACTTTCAGACAACTTTATTTGGAAGAGAATGTTGATTCTCTCATCTGTCTTTGTGAAAGAAGTCATCACCAATTAATACACAGCATATTGTGTTAGAATTGTTGTTATTATTTTGTTGTGATTATAATATAATAAATGGACACATTCTAAGTGTTGGCAGACATACTTTAAGTATATGTAAGTTAAATGAAGCGATCTGATCGGTCAGTTTCAAGTTCATAATCACATAGAAATCATATCTGCCAATACTTAGAACAACTTAGAAAGTTGTCTGGAAAACGTTAATATTAGTAAATTAAATAATTATTTTCACAACAAAATTATAATCAATTCTATAGTATAACTTTAATTGATATAATATTATAAATTGTTTAGGTTTTGTCATACAAGTAATGAAAAGCGTACTTAATGTTCCAGAATCTGCTAGTGAGTATAGACTATGGTGGAGAAAAGAAGGCTTCAGTCTTGATGCTGATATTCTTGTTCGTCATTTAAATGTGACTTTATATGAAGCTGGACTTGCCAGAATCACTGGAAAGGTATTATATAAATGAATTAATAGAACAGTATTATATAAATGAATGAAATATCTAGATTGTACTAGTACATTTTATTTTACTTGTAGAGGATATCTCAACAGTTACAACTACAGGTAAGAAATCCTGATGGGAGCTGGCCATAACTTTAATTTGACTAAACTATCTTGTGTGTATATGATCTGTACTTTTTCTAACTGTTCATTTTATAATAATTTGCCATATTGTTATATTATTGGTATGCTACATTATATATTATTTAAAATGAAACTACTTCATATAGACCTAAAGTACTGTAATGTCTTGATGTCGTGGTATCTCTCACACATTCAAATTGTCTCTCTTGTTGTTATATTCTTGTTCAAGAGCATATGACAGGTCATTATATATTAGGCTGGTTGTGAAAATCAACATAATCTTCCTGTTTCTGGTCTGGTACACCATTTTAAATATGTCTGCACTATCTATAACAACTGGTGTACCGGTATACCCTTCATCTGAAAGAGCTCTATGTAGTACTAGCTGAAAGACTGTAAAAATTGATTAGCCAAGTCAACCAATTATAATTAATTATTATTATCACTTAATTGATTGCATCTCATGTTTTCTTACATTCCATGATGCATACAAAACACATTAACAAACATATATTGTATTGTCTGATGAAAACAACTTGCATACTTGCGAGAAACAAATTCCATAGTGATAGCCCTACACAGACATTTTTGTTATTTCCATAGTTAATAAGATTTTCATACCTCTTACAATTAACTACATAACACTGTCAATTCCAGAGTATGTTATTAGTAATAATGACAGTGTGGAGTTTACTACTTTGAATTAGTTAACTTTGATATAATGGAATCTGTATGATTATAAAGTGATTGTTTCAAGCACATATATTGATATCATGATATGACCTAACATTATCAGTAAATTATCGGTTAATTTATCAGGTAAATTATAATTACTTCAAAATAAATATAAAATAACACTTAATTTAAAGAAAAAAATCCAAAAATATCGCATACTCGTTTCAGAAGCACTGCAAACCATAGTTTACGCGCAATTTATGCGTGCGTTTCGTATTTCATAACGTACCGAAGATGAAAGGCGTTTCCATTCCGATTACGTAATCTGTGGCTGGATACGTCAATCTAGCCCCGCCCCCAAGGAAGAGGCTTGTTTCGCAAGACTGAAATAAAAGCAGTGCGTAAAATAGTCCCGTTTGCATATGCTTGCTAATTGCAATGGCACAACAAAATTCCCTTCAAGCTCAACTTCAAGGTTTGTTATTGAATGATGTAGAGGAAACTGGAAAGGAGTTAAGTCGTGGAGCTTATGGTGTAGTAGTTGAGGTTAGAGTGAGTGGACTTGTTTGTGCTGGAAAGACTCTACATAAAGCTATTGTACAAGTACATATACTAACTAATGATGAAATGATCACTACATCTTGTTATCTCTTTATAGAATGAAACATTAGACAAATTTGCTGAAGAGTGTCTCTGTCATAGTCAACAACGTCATCCAAACATTGTACAGTTAATGGGTTTCCATTTCTCTCAACATTCTCGACTGCCTATGTTAGTAATGGAGTATCTTCCTCTGTCATTAACACAATGTTTAGAAACACATCAAGATCTCCCACTTCAAATCAAGTACTCCATTCTTCTTGATATTGCAAAGGGTCTCAATTATCTTCATTGTAAGAGACCTCCCATTGTCCATCGTGTTCTCACAGCCAATAACATATTGCTGACCTCCAATTTCATAGCCAAGATATCTGACCTAGGTGTATCTAGAATGACAGACACCTTCAAACAAAAACAACTCACTGTAACACCAAGTAATGCTGTTGTAATATCTCCAAAAGCTCTCAAGGATAAACCAAGTTATGACCACAAGCTAGATATCTTCTCTTATGGTTGTCTCATCCTCCATGTCTTCACACATCAATGGCCTATATTTAGAGATCAATATAAACAAAATGATTTGAAACTATTAGATCTTGTCCCAGAGTGGGACAGGAGATCAAAATATACCACAGCAATACCTTGTGATAATCCTTTCTTTTCATTTACCAAGTCTTGTCTAGACAATGATCCTAAGAAGCGACCTACTATGAGTAATGCTATCATATGTGCTGAACATGCTCTCTCTAGTCTACCACCAGTGAAGAATCAACTGGAGATGAGGAAAGATATTAGCTCACTAACTGAAAAAGTGAATCAGTTGAGGCAAATGTCAGAATTGGAACAAGAAAAGGAACAAGTGAAGAACAATTTGAAAAGACTGGAAGAGAACAAACCTCAAATATTTATGAATGCTTTTACAAAGGCTTGGCAATTTAAAGGAATGGGTGATGTTAATTTAGCTGCAAAGAAACAAGATATAGTTTTAAAGTTAGAGGAAGAAATGTTGTTATTAAACATAAAGATATTATCATCAATACCAGCGAAAACACCATCCAAGAAAGAGTTGAGGCAGAATGAATCTGAACTAGATGAACAAAAGCTAAAACACTCTCCATCAAATGAAAAAATTGCTAACCTACAATTTGTTCTGTCATCACTACTTTTGTCACTACTGAAATCTGAAGATGACATTATTGAAATTGTACGTGATCAATATAAAGGTACTTGTCCGAGATTTGAAATACAGAAGGAAATTATTCAACAACTTATATTGCAAGAACTGAAGGAAGGAGATGAATGGTAAGTACCATATGCATTTAGTAGACTAAGTGATCATTTAAATGATACATTTAATGTATTACTAGACTATCTGTGTAGTTATTGTTATATGTTATCTGTATAGTTAAACATGCTTCATTGAAACCTTACCATATGGCTTTATTTATATAACAAAGACCATTTTTGACCTTAAAACAGCCCCTTGTTTTATCTAATTTGAGAGTTATTTATTACACAGTGTAAATAAATATGTTTTGTGATACAATAGAATCTAAATAACATTCAACTGAATAATAAAAGTCATCAATTTTGTTTGTAATTGTAACATTTTTCTCTCAGGTATTTAGTTGATGAGGACTGGTTTACTCAATGGAGAAGGCATGTGGGATTTGACTTAGATCAGTATTTAGTTGATAGTGAGTTGGATCTGTTTGTGGCTGGTAAACTAGAAGATCATCCTGGTCCTATTGATAATGTAAACTTATTCAAAGGTAACATAATATATGTGGACTATATAACTACATTTATTTAACAAAGACAGAACATGCAAAACTTTAAAAGATGATCTAAAGGAGGGCACAGACTATATCATACTCCCTAAACCAGTATGGGATCTCTTAGTTAGTTGGTATGGACTATCACTAGGATCACAACCTATTTGTAGGTATGTTATTAAACTATGTGCTATCATTATTGAGTTATTTTTTATTAGGTATGTTATGCAATGTAGTAAACACTTGAAGCTGGGAATATATCCTATAGAAATTAACTTATGTGTGTATCCATGGTTACATGATGTAATGTTTTCCTTTTGTGAAGGAACCACTTTTGGTAAAGCAAGTATATAAAAATGCTATTTACTAGTATTATGATCTTTGATATATAAAGAACATGACAGACTTCATTTTTGTCTAGACAATCAATATTACTGACCACAACAAAAATCTTTTTTATAATTACTATACAGGTACTGCTGTACAAAAGACAAGAGAATTGTATGATATATCTAAAACTAATGAATATAGACTATGGATATATATACTTTACAAAACAAATATGTGTATATTGTTAACAAAATTTAATTTAGATACATTATCTGAGGATGATACACTTGACCAAGTATGGAAAAAATAAATATTACATATAATATATCTATTTTTTTTATTTCAGGACATCCATATGTTAATGTTGGAAGTAAGAAATCCTGATGGTAGTTGGCCAAAGAAAATTGAATTAAAATTATATATATATCCCAATACTGATGATCTTAAACTGTTGTCATTTAATGTATTTGATACTGTAGGTAAGTTAGAAAGGTATGTATGTTTAAATAATGTACTATATGGACATGAATGACTATATATTTATATAGTATTTGTAAAGTAATGTGTGTGGGTGTGTGTAACATTACATTTGTTTAATTTACAGGTACTATTATACAGAAAACAAAAGAACAATTCAATGTATGTACAACTGATGAGTGTAGACTATGGTACTGGAATACATCATGTAACATACTAATCAATGAGGAAGATACTTTAATTAGTGCTTTGAGTATTGATGAAAAAGAAGGTATGTATGTATTACAGGATCTCAACAATATCAAGGTATAGTTCAATATCTAAATTATATTACATAATATTATGATATTGTTTATTTAGCCATTTATATTAGAAGTCAGAAATAGAGATGGTAGCTGGCCATGGAGAATTGAATTACAATTATTTGTGAAAAGCAAAGACATATTCAAGCTTTTATCATTTGGCATGTTTACAGATCTTGGTAATTACTGTACAAAGAGCAATGAGTACATAATTATAATAAATTTATTATTACTTTATAGTTCCTATTTTAAAGAAAGTAAATGAATTAACTAGTGCTAACGAATGTAGCCTGTTTGAGGATGACACCTCAGATAATCCCTTATTAGTAAGTGTTAATAAATATAATTATAGTAATTACACAAAATATTCTTTGTTATAATTAGTAATTATGTAATACATTCTTTGCTATAATTAGTAATTGTGTAAACACATTCTTTGCTGTGGTTTTTAGCAGTTAAACACAATACTATTTGCTATAATTAGTAATTGTGTAAACACATTCTTTGCTGTGGTTTTTAGCAGTTAAACACAATACTATTTGCTATAATTAGTAATTGTGTAAACACATTCTTTGCTGTGGTTTTTAGCAGTTAAACACAATACTATTTGCTATAATTCTTAGGTATTGAGGCTACAAGTCAAAAATAGTAACGGTTGTTTGTCAAATATTGTCATATCAGAGTTGTATAAGTGTAATGATGGAGAATGGTTACTTAAAGATAGATCTATTTTAGGTAAGAACATGTATATATTGTAGTAACTAATAAAGTCATAATGTGTCATTATTATTATAGATATTATTAGTCAGGAAATGGTATCAAAGAATAATACAGGGATTTATTATGTGATGACTCTTTCAGAAGAATTTCTTGAGGCTATTGTAAAAGAAGAATAAAAGGAACTTATTGTTTTAAAACTTTAAGTGTATTTTGTTAGATAACTCCTTGTATGAAATCATGAATTCTTGGCAAAATGATGAATGGAGAGTTGCAATAATCGTGAATTAACAGTAAAATTGTGAATCGCGAAAGTGCAATAATCTATAATCCTGAATTTCTAGTTTACTTCCTAACTAGCATTATTAACCCCTATGACACATGCTATAGGCAAGTTACACCCACTAACATAATATTACAATAGTGGGAGTTTATAGTTTGCCTTGTATGGTTATGGCTACTGGAAGACTTCAAAGTCAACTTCAGTCTTTATCACTGGATAATGTAGAGGAGACTGTAAAGGAGTTAGGTCGTGGAGCTTATGGTGTGGTAGTTGAGGTTAGAGTGAGTGGACTGGTTTGTGCTGGAAAGACTCTACATGAAGCTATTGTACAGGTACATATACTAGTTAATGATGAAATGATCACTACATCTTGTTATCTCTTTGTGTAGAGTGAAACATTAGACAAGTTTGCTGAAGAGTGTCTCTGTCACAGTCAACAACGTCACCCAAACATTGTCCAGTTAATGGGTGTCAATTTCATCCAACGTTCTCAACTACCTATGTTAGTGATGGAGTATCTTCCTCTGTCATTAACACAGTGTTTAGAAACACATCGAGATCTCCCACTTCAAATCAAGTACTCCATTCTTCTTGATGTTGCAAAGGGTCTCAATTATCTTCATTGTAAGAGACCTCCCATTGTTCATCGTGATCTCAAAGCCAATAACATATTGCTGACCTCTAACTTTATAGCCAAGATATCTGACCTAGGTGTATCTAGAATGGCAGACACCTTTAAACAACAACAACTTACTACAGCACCTGGTAATGCTGTTGTAATGCCTCCTGAAGCACTTTCTGACAATCCAAGTTATGACCACAAGTTAGATGTCTTCTCCCATGGTTGTCTCATCCTCCATGTCTTTACACATCAATGGCCTATACCTACAGCTCAATATATACCTAGTACTAGTCCTTCTAGAATTGGATCATTTGATCTTGTCACAGAATGGAATAAGAGATCAAAATATACCACAGCAATATCTAGTGATAATCCTTTCTTTTCATTTACCAAATCTTGTCTAGACAATGATCCTAAGAAGCGACCTACTATAAGTGATGCTATCATATGTGCTGAACATGCTGTCTCTAGTCTACCTCCAATGAAGAACGCAATGGAGATGATAATTGAGAATCATTCACTAACTAAGCAAGTGGTTCAGTTCAAAGAGAAGATGGCAACATTGAAGAGAGTTGAAGAAGAGAAAAAACAAGTAATGAAAATGTTAGAAGAAAATAGAGAAGAACTTGAATTACTTGTAGTGAAGAACTCAAGTCTTAGTGAAACAATGTCTCAAATGGAAAAAGAAATAAGTAAGTTATATTAATAACTTTTTTATATGACACACACAGCATTCCAGGTAATCCTATGATTCTTGGACCACATACTACTTATATATTTGGGTATGTCCATTTCACATAATTTGTTCTATTGTCATATACAACTTCAGTGAATGTACTTAACACACATTTAGTAACTTTTGATACACATAGCAACTAATGAATATTATTATTCTTACCACAAGTGCTTTAAATTTGGTATAACTGATAAGTTCAGAAAGCATCAATAGTTTGTACTAACTCTTTTTTTGTTTACAAAAATCAATCCTTTGTAGCAACAAATGTACCATTAAAATAGTCCTAGAAGTGACTTTTATAATTGTATTCTTATTTAGCAACTAATTCATTTCAATGATTTAGCATTTCTTAGAGAAGCTCAAGGATAGTTCAGTTAAATATGGAGATAAAGGATCCAGTCTTGAACGTTCATAATAGTGGAAGTGGAGATTGTCCTGATTGTCAGATACAGAGAGATATCATTTTTCATCTTATGAAACAAAAACTAAGAAAAGGAAATAAATAGTAATGTCAAGTATATCATATGTATACATACACTGTAAAAATTGATTGGTTGATTTAACCATTATTTGGTTATACAGGTTGTAATTACAAACTTATTTTTTTTAGAAAAGTAAGCATAATACTGTTTTCATTACTAATGTCCTACTGCTTATGTAAGCTACATAACCAATAATTTCATAGTACATTAGTAATCAAAGTAGTATTAAGGTTACTTTGCAACCCACATAACCATGCATTGGTTAAATTAACTAATCAATTTTTACAGTGTACTTATAATTATTTGTTAAAGTTTTTTAGTTGATGTGAAGTGGTTCAAACAGTGGACAACTTATGTTTTGTTTCATTCCAATCAGTCTCTAAATGAGACAGATATAAATGAAATACCTGAAGCTACTCATCCTGGTCCTGTGGACAATAAATCTCTTTTAAAAGGTAAGAAAATGCTTTATATGGATATGATATTGTTATAATCATAAGATAAATCTATGGAACTGAAGGACAATCTAAAGGAGAGTGTGGACTATACCATACTTTCTAAACCAGTATGGGATCTGTTAGTTAGCTGGTATGGATGGTCAGCAGGATCACTACCTATTTGTAGGTGAGTATATGTAAATAAAGTAGTCTTCATTATAATCATATTTTTTATTGCAGATTTGCTATAGAACTTGGAAATAATGAAAATATGGAAGTTGAAATTTACTTTATGGAGTTACAATTGTGCTTATATCCACGTCATAAAAAAGTGAAGAAGTCACCCTTTAGTCGAACAACTACCATTGGTAATATAATCATCAATAATAACAATACTTAGTATGGTACATCATTACTAAGAATCATAAAATCAGATTAAACTAGAATGTTTTATTTGTGTTATCATTTTAGAGTTATAGCTATAATGTTTAGTCAGTACATTAGTTTCAAAAGTGGATTGATGGGGTTGCCTTAATATTGTCACATCTCCTATACAGGTGCTGTTATACAGCAGATGAAGGAACTATTTGATGTATCTACTACTGATATATGCAGACTATGGAAGAAAGAACCTGATGATAATTTTGTTTTGTTGAAAAATTTGAACCAGACTTTGTTTAATGTTCACATTGACACAGGACAAGTAATGGTGTTATTACATTATTGTATTATATTGTATTGTTTCTTATTCAGACATTGATGTTAGAAACTAAGTCTCCTAATGAAGGGTGGCCATGAATGGTTCGATTTACTATGAGGACATGTTCAAGAATTGCTTTAATCTATCGATCATTTGATCCAACAGATGATATTGGTAAGCTGGAATAGTTCATTAATACTGACTGCTGTTTTAGGGAATCTTGGCCTATTTGATGCAATATATTATTGACAGGCAATTTTGTCTTGGATACAAGACAAAAATTATTTATATCTTTGTTGTTAATGATCATTCCACATAAAAGGTTTTACAGTATTTCAGAGACTGTTTTTTATGAATATTATTACTTTATTAAATATTACTGTTTCGTATCATCCGTAGGTAATGTTATACAAGTGATGAGACAGCAATTTAATATACCTGAAACAGAACAGTATAGACTATTTAAGACAAAGGAGGGTGTTCTTATCACATCTGTTCCTTTAAGCTGTCTAGATGTAACTATTTATGAAGCTGGACTTGCTAGAATCACTGGGGTAAGCTATAACAACAAAAAAAACAATAAAACTTAATATTTTTTGTTATAGCTTTTGAATCAGTTTCTGATAATATCATTAAAAAATCCTGATGGTAGTTGGCAAAAACCTCCATACTGAGACACAAGAGTACTACTATATGATTGGTTGCTTTTACTATTATGTCACTTTTTATGTACCTATTTGAATTTCAGTCATCTGTTTTTTCTTAGGATGATAACTTACAAAAAAACTTGATACTTAATAATTAATCAATTAGTTGACCATGTGTGAAGCCATTTAACATGAAGGGATTTTTTTACTGTACATGTATTGTCATATATATATATATAGGTACTGTTATACGGCTTATGAGACAGAAGTTTAATTTAATAAAAAAGTGGTGAATGTAAAATGAGGAAGAAAAGGTATGACTAGCGGACATTGTGTTCCTTCTAAGTGATTTAGATGTAACTATATGAAGCTAGACTTGTTAGATTCACTTCAGTAGTGGGTATTGTGTAAATACACAGCATTATATATAACAATTATGTAATTTTTAGCTCAGGACCTAATATTGTAACAAAACCAGATCTAGATAACCATTCTTTTGATTCACTGAAGAGGTACATTATAATTTTGTAATAATATTAATTGATAGCCATCTTGTTCTCATATTGAATGAAGTTCCATGTGACTAAACTGTTCTATCTTTAGTTATGATAGATCTTAACTTTATCATGATGGAACATTAATATATATATTAATTTTTTGTTTAGTATATTTAGTGTGTAAATCCTAGTATAGGTTTAGGTTTGTTATCATAACAATAATATTAATAGTATTGTCATTAGTAATAATCCTAGATTCTATAACATATATTTTACACTAATGAGCATGAGGACACAACTACATTGGTATACACAAACAATATGTCTTGTTAGTACAGAGATTCTCCTTGAGACATCAGTTTGTCTTCAAAGGAAAACAATTACACAAATAAAACAAAATAACAAGAACAATTTAGTAACACAACTATATAGCTGATATATATTTGCATAATCAATATTAATTATATATAATTTGAAAGCTTCTTTAGTTGTAAGTGGCTATGTATATCTGTTATGTTAAAGAAGCATTTACTCTACAGACATTGTACAAACAACAATATATTAGTATTAGCAAGGGGTGGGACACACAAACAGGGTGGGACTTGTTAGCATTTTGCAATGGCTCAGCAAAGCTCTCTACAAAAGAAGCTTCAGTCATTGTCACTGAATGATGTAGAGGAGATTGGAAAGGAATTAGGTCGTGGAGCTTATGGTGTGGTATATCAGGTTAGAGTGAGTGGACTAGTTTGTGCTGGAAAGACTCTACATGAAGCTATTGTACAGGTACATATACTAGCTAATGATGAAATGATCACTACATCTTGTTATCTCTTTGTAGAATGAAACATTAGACAAATTTGCTGAAGAGTGTCTCTGTCATAGTCAACAACGTCACCCAAACATTGTCCAGTTAATGGGTGTCTATTTCTCTCGACATTCTCAACTACCTATATTAGTGATGGAGTATCTTCCTCTGTCATTAACACAATGTTTAGAAAAACATCAAGATCTCCCACTTCAAATCAAGTATTCCATTCTTCTTGATGTTGCAAAGGGTCTCAATTATCTTCATTGTAAGAGACCTCCCATTGTCCATCGTGATCTCACAGCCAATAACATATTGCTGACCTCTAGCTTTATAGCCAAGATATCTGACCTAGGTGTATCTAGAATGGCAGACACCTTCAAACGACAACAACTTACTAAAGCACCAGGTAATGCTGTTGTGATGCCTCCTGAAGCTCTCAAGGACAATCCAAGTTATGACCACAAGTTAGATGTCTTCTCCTATGGTTGTCTCATCCTCCATGTCTTCACACATCAATGGCCTGTACCTACAGATCAGTATATACCTAGTAAAAAGATTTTCAGAAAAGGGGTTTTTGATGTTGTCTCTGAATGGGATAGGAGATCAAAATATACCATAGAAATACCTAGTAATAATCCTTTCTTTTCATTTACCGAGTCTTGTCTGGAAAATGATCCTAAGAAGCGACCTACTATGAGTAATGCTATCATATGTGCTGAACATGCCTTCTCTAATCTACCTCCAATTAAGAACACAATGGAGATGATGAAAGACATCAACTTACTAACCAAGAAACTGGATTTGTCAGAGAGACAAAAACAAGAGGATATTCTTATTCTTGGAGGCAAACTAGAACAGTTACTAATACAGGTCCGTGGATTGGAACATGAAAAGAAAAAAGCACAAGAATCAATCCATCAGCTGGCAAAAGAAAATGAGAATTTATTTCAGAAAACTCATAAACTTGTAGAGGAGAAACAACAAGCACAAGAAGATGCTCAAAGATTAGGAAAAGAAAAGAAACAAGCTTTAGATACTGCTAGTAAAGAGGAGGAAATAAGGAAACGAACAGAGGATCTTTTACAAAAAGAAGAAAAAGAGAAAAGAAGGTTAACAAAATGTGTAGGAGAATTGGAAAAGAAAGTTCAATGTATTCAATCCGACAAACTGCAAGTTATGAGTGATCTTACAAAGTCATGGCAGGTTAAGGCAATATCTGATGTTTGCTTAGCTGTACATGAAGAAGAGTTTGCTGAGAAATCAAAGCTGCTCGATTTTGAAATGAATAGAGCTTCAAGGTTAGAGAAAGAGATGTTGTCAATGAGTAAAGCATTGTCATCTTCACAAACATCTGAAATGTTAGCCAAAAAGGAACTAAGGCAGAAAGTAACTGAACTAGATGAAGCAAAGTTAAAGCTCTCTGCATCAAATGAAGAAAACGTTCATTTAGAATCTGAAATCACTCGTTTATGTGAAGAGATCACTCGCTTACAATCTAATATGTCATCACTCCAACAATCGCATTCTCATCTTCAGTCAATTTTGAAATTAAATGATAAAGATATTAAGGTTCTTCGCACTCAATGTAAAATTAGATGTCCCGATCGTCGAGTTCAAAAAGAAATTATTGAACCTCTACTTCAACAAGAGCTTAGGAAAGGAGATGAATGGTAAGTGTGTCTGTCACTGTAAAATTGATTGGTTTTAATTTAACCATTATTTGGTTTACAGGTTGTAATTACTAACTTATTTTGTCAAAAAAGCAAATCATAATACTGTTTTCATTACTAATGTACTACTTCTTATGTAGCTACATAACTATTAATTTCATAACACATTAGTAATCAAAATAGTATTATATTTACTATATGTATATGTAACCTGTTTGACAATGTTTTAGTTAAATTAACAAATCAATTTTTACAGTGATATTGTCAATTCCTTTTTTACACAGTATGAATTAATATGTTACTTAACAAACTATTTGTTAGTTTACATTGGTAGTTTGTAATAGTGTATTATACCAACAACTTGTATAGTGAGTAATTCATCACGTGAACTCTAGTTCCAATAATAATCCACTAATGTAAGATACAAATTGGTTGTTAAATAACAATTGATTAATTATAATATACTAAAAAGACATACAGACTTACTATTACTTAACTAATCAATAATTATGCTTATTTATTTATTATTTCTTAGGTATTTGGTTGAAAATGAATGGTTTGTTCAGTGGAAAAGGTACACTGATTTTGACTTAACACATATACAACCTACAACAAAACCACATCCTGGTCATGTGAATAATGCTAACTTGCTGAAAGGTTTGAAAACAGTACCGAACATAATTGTTATTATAATGGTCTATTATACACTATAAATTAGATTCCACGACTACTTAACTTTGTAGCTTATTAATTCCTTACATTTAGATGAGTCTTCATTAAAAGATAATTTATTGAAACTAAAAGACTATGAATTACTCCCTAAACCAGTATGGGATCTCTTAGTTAGCTGGTATGGACTATCTGTAGGATCACGACCTATTTATAGGTAAGTTAAACTTTTAACATGAAAATCATTTCATATCTCCAATATTTAGATATGTTGTGGAATCTGGTAGTGATAAACCAGATATATTAGTAGTTGAAGTTTATTTAATGAAAATGAAGTTATGTTTGTATCCTAAAGACAAGGTATTTCAAGAGTGTTCCTTTAGTCAAGGAGATACAGTTGGTAGGAAGGTTCACAATAGAAAGTGAGACTTTGTTGACTTATATCTTATAGGTGTTGTTATACAGAAGACAAAAGAATTGTTTAATGTCTCTACAACTGATGAGTGTAGACTATGGAAATGTTATATGACAAATAAATGTGATGTACTTATCAATATACATCAAACTTTATCTGGTGCTAGTGTTAATGAAAAAATGGTAACAATAGCAATAACAATTGATTATTGATCATTTGTATTTAATATTACAGCCAAATAATTAATAAACTTAATTTTAAGTGCAATAACAACTTCATCTTTTATTACTTATTATCTTTTAGACCTTAATGTTAGAAGTAAGAAATCCTGATGGTAGTTGGCCAAGGAAGATCAACTTAGAACTATGTATATATCCACATACTGATGTCATTAAAATATCGTCATTTCATCTATTTGATAGTGCAGGTAATTTTATATAAGTAGTTTCTCTTATTAACAATTATTATTACAGATACTGTGATGAAGACAATGAGAAAACTTTTCAATGTATCTACAATTCATGAGTGTAGACTTTGGAGAAGGAACAAGTATAATAATTATGACTTACTTAAACCACAAACTAGTCTATTTGATGAAAACTTTCATCAAAATGAGGTAGCCAACAATCTATTATAAAGCAACTATATCTCACTACTTTTATAGAACATTATGTTAGAAGTTAGAAGTCTTGATGGTAGTTGGCCAAGGAAGATCAACTTAGAATTGTGTATATATCCACATACTGATGTCATTAAAGTGTGGTCATTTGATGTATGTAATACTGTAGGTAAGTGGGAATAATTTTAATGACGTTTCCAGCCACTGTCATGTAGGCACTGTTGTACAGAAGATGAGAGAACTGTTTGGCATATCTACAACTGATGAGTGTAGATTATGGGAATGTCACATGAAAAGCAACTATACATTACTCAGCAATCTAGATTTGGCTTTGTTTAATGTTAAAATCTATGAAAAGGTAATAACTTATCTTATTATATGAGAGCTATGACTAATTATAGTACACCTTAACTTGGTTCAGCTCAGTATTCTTTACTGATTTCAGATATTCATGTTAGAAGTAAGGAATCCTGCTTGTAATTGGCCAACTACTATTGAATTAAAACTCTGTAAGTATCCACATAGTGATGACATTAAAATATCATCATTTCATGTATTTGATAGTACAGGTAAGTTTGTATAAGAATTTTCTCTTAGTAAAAGTTATTATTACAGATACTGTGATGAAGACAATGAGAGAACTTTTCAATGTATCTACAATTCATGAGTGTAGACTTTGGAGAAGGAACAAGTATAATAATTATGACTTACTTAAACCACAAACTAGTCTATTTGATGAAAACTTTCATCAAAATGAGGTAGCCAACAATCTATTATAAAGCAACTTGCTATATCTCACTACTTTTATAGAACATTATGTTAGAAGTTAGAAGTCTTGATGGTAGTTGGCCAAGGAAGATCAACTTAGAATTGTGTATATATCCACATACTGATGTCATTAAAGTATCGTCATTTCATCTATTTGATAGTGTAGGTAATTTTATATAAGTAGTTTCTCTTATTAACAATTATTATTACAGATACTGTGATGAAGACAATGAGAATACTTTTCAATGTATCTACAATTCATGAGTGTAGACTTTGGAGAAGGAACAAGTATAATAATTATGACTTACTTAAACCACAAACTAGTCTATTTGATGAAAACTTTCATCAAAATGAGGTAGCCAACAATCTATTATAAAGCAACTATATCTCACTACTTTTATAGAACATTATGTTAGAAGTTAGAAATCTTAATGGTAGTTGGCCAAGGAAGATAGAATTGATATTATTTGTATATCCACATACTGATAATACCAAACTATGGTCATTTGATATGTTTAATACTGTGGGTAGGTATAGAACTGACAAAGCAATGCATTACTTTCTTTCATAGATATTGTTATTCAGAAGATGAGAGTGCTGTTTAGTATACGTGTTACTGATGAATGTAGACTATGGAGAAAGCACTATAGCAGTTATAGTTTATTGCGAAATTCAACTAACACTTTATATGATCTTGGCATTAACAATAATGAGGTAATCAGTTCATGAAATCCTTATATATGTGCTATTTTTGTTTTCAGCTATTGATGTTAGAAACAAGAAATCGTGGAAAAGATTGGTCCAGAAAAGCCCATTAAAGACATATTCAAACTTCTGTCATTTGGTATTCTTACTAATATTAGATAAGTACTTGAACAATATTCTTTTTTCTCACTACAACAGGAACTACAAAGTAATAATATATTAATATTAATGTTTCCTCAATATATTAGCTCTTTTTGTTTGACAGACATACTATGTATTATACTATATTATTTTTTTTTGTTAAATAATTTATTGTATTGATCACTCATAATAAACAGTAACAGTTGTGTTGATCACTATATATAACATACATACATATCTTGCATTTAATTTACATATACATACAGTGTACAACCATTTCTTCAGAAAGTAGCTACACACTTAGCTAGCATGCACAGTTGATCATGGATCATTTAGTTAGTATTAATAATAGTACCTGCATTTATAAATACTTGTTCAGTGAAACTCTCTGTAGCAACACTTAGCTATTAAATTGTCCTTTTTTACAGAGATGTAATTAATTTAACTGAATTTCAATATTTCAGGAATGTTAAGAAAATAAGTAGTGGAATATGAAGTTATACCTCAGAGACTGTCATGTGTAGAAGACTACAGATTAATATCTCCTACTGTACATTGATGGTTGAAAAGGTGCTGCACGTATGCAAACAGGGTGGGGCTTATTAGCATTTTATTGGGCGTTCCAATGTCGCAACAAGGTTCTCTTCAAAAGAAACTTCAGTCATTGTTACTGGATGATGTAGAGGAGATTGGAAAGGAATTAGGTCGTGGAGCTTATGGTGTAGTATATGAGGTTAGAGTGAGTGGACTGGTTTGTGCTGGAAAGACTCTACATGAAGCTATTGTACAGGTACATATACTAGCTAATAATGAAATGGTCACTACATCTTGTTATCTCTTTGTAGCATGAAACATTAGACAAGTTTGTTGAAGAGTGTCTCTGTCATAGTCAACAACGCCACCCAAATATTGTCCAGTTAATGGGGGTCCATTTCTCTCGTCATTCTCGACTACCTATGTTAGTAATGGAGTATCTTCCTCTGTCATTAACACAGTGTTTAGAAACACATCAAGATCTCCCACTTCAAATCAAGCACTCCATTCTTCTTGATGTTGCAAAGGGTCTCAATTATCTTCATTGTAAGAGACCTCCCATTGTCCATCGTGATCTCACAGCCAATAACATATTGCTGACCTCTAACTTTATAGCCAAGATATCTGACCTAGGTGTATCTAGAATGGCAAACACCTTTAAACAACAACAACTTACTAAAGCACCTGGTAATGCTGTTGTAATGCCTCCTGAAGCACTGTCTGACAATCCAAGTTATAATCACAAGTTAGATGTCTTCTCCTATGGCTGTCTCATCCTCCATGTCTTCACACATCAATGGCCAATACCTACAGCTCAATATGTACCTAGTACCAGTCCTTCTAGAATTGGATCTTATGATCTTGTCACAGAATGGAATAGAAGATCAAAATATACCACAACAATATCTAGTGATAATCCTTTCCTTCCATTTGTCAAGTCTTGTCTAGACAATGATTCTAAGAAGCGACCTACTATGAATGATGCTCTGATATGTGTTGAACATGTTCTCTCCAGTCTACCTCCATTGAAAAACACACTAGAGATGATAATTGAGATTCATTCACTAACTGAACAAGTGGATCATTTAAAAGAAAAAATGGAAATGTTGGAGAGAGTTGAAGAAGAGAAAAAACATCATGTAATGAAAATATTGGAAAAAAATAGAGAAGAATTTGCATTGCTTTTAGTGAAGAACTTAAGTCTTAGTGAAACAATATCTCAAAAGGAAAAAGAAATAAGTAAATTATATTGATAAAGTTTTTGCATGGCACACACAGCATTCTAGACAATATCCTAAGATTGTTTGAGACCACATACTAACTATATATTTGGGGTATGATTCGATACCAATGAATGTACCTAACCTATATTTAGTAACTTTGATGTACATAGCAACTAATGAATATTATTAATCTTACCACAAGTGCTTTGAATTGGGTATAACTGATAAGTTCTGTAATTTGAGAAAGTTTTTGCATCAATAGTTTGTACAAACTTTTTGCTTGTAAAAATCAGTCCTTTATAATAACAAATGTACCATCAAATTAAAATAATCTTAGGATTGATTTTTATTATTTATTATATTTTTATTTAAAAAATAATAATAAATTCCAATGATTTAGCATTTCTTAGAGAAGCTCAAAGGATAGTTCAGTTAAATATGGAGATAAAGGATCCAGTCTTGAATGCTCACTATAGTGGAAGTGGAGATTGTCCTGATTGTCAGATACAGAAAGATATCATTTTTCATCTTATGAAACAAAAACTAATAAAAGGAAGTAAATAGTAATGTCAAGTATATCATATGTATACATGCTTATAATTCTTTGTTAAAGTTTTTTAGTTAATGAGAAGTGGTTTAAACAGTGGACATGTTATGTTGAATTTCATTCCAATCAGTCTTTAGATGAGACAGATATAAATGAAATAGCTGAAGTTACTCATCCTGGTCCTGTAAACAATAAAGCTCTTTCGAAAGGTAAGAAAATGCTTTATATGGATATGATATTGTCACAATTATAAGATAACTCTATGGAACTGAGGGACAATCTAAAGGAGAGTGTGGACTATACCATACTTTCTAAACCAGTGTGGGATCTGTTAGTTAGTTGGTATGGATGGTCACTGGGATCACAACCTATTTGTAGGTGAGTGTTTATCTCTTTTCTAAATTAGTCTTTTTACTTCATCTATAATTGTTGTAGATATGCTATAGAACTTGAAAACTCTGAAAATGTGATAGTTGAAGTTTATTTTATAGAGTTACAATTGTGTTTATATCCACATCATAAAAAAGTGAAGAAGTTATCCCTTAGTCGAGCAACTACCATTGGTAATGTAATCATCAATAATAACAATACTATTTAATTGTCAATATGGTACATCATTAGTCAGAGCCATAAAATCTGGATTAAACTTAGAATGTTTAATTAATGTTATCATTTTAAAATAATAGCTATAATGTTCACTCAATATATATTGGTTTGAAAAGTGGATTGATGGGTTACCTAAATATTGTCTCATCTCCTATATAGGTGCTGTTATACAGCAGATGAAGAAACTTTTTGATGTATCTACTACTGATATATGTAGACTATGGAAGAAAGAACCTGATGATAGTTATGTTTTGTTAAAAAATTCAGAGCAGACTTTGTTTAATGCTCATGTTGATACAGGACAAGTAATGTTGTTATTACATTATTGTATTATATTGTATTGTTTCTTATTCAGACATTGATGTTAGAAGCTAAGTCTCCTAATGAAGGGTGGCCATGGATGGTTGAATTTACTATGAAGACTTGTTCAATATTTGAGATTCCAATCTATCAATCATTTGATCCAGTAGATAGTATTGGTAAGCTTAAATGAATTTCTAATACTAACTTGTGCTTTAGAGAACGTTAGTTTCTTTGATGCACTAGATTATTGATAGACAATTTTCATCTTGTATTTTGTTATTACTTAAAATGATTTCAGAGACAGTTTTATATATTTAAATATGATATTAACAATATATATATTAATATTAAAACTTGTACTATTAAAATATTACAGTTTTTCATGTCTTGTGTAGGTAATATTATAAAGGTAATGAGAATGGGATTTAATATACCTGAAACTGAAGAGTGTAGACTATTTAAGGCAAAGGAGAGCTTTATTAAAGCTTCTGTTCCTTTAAGCCATCTGGATGTAACTATTTATGAAGCTGGACTTGCTAGAATCACTGGGGTATGCTATAACAACAACAAAACAATAAAAATAATAATTTTTGTTATAGATTATGAATCAGCTTCTGATAATATCAATAAAAAATCCTGATGGCAGTTGGCAAAACCCTCCATTCTGAGACATAAGAGTGCTATTTAATTGGTTGTTTTTACTATTGTGTCACTATTAATTTTATGCATATATTGTACCTATTTGAATTTCAGTCATCTGTTTTTTCTTAGAATTATGACTTTAATTCTAATAAACAAACAAAAAACTTGGTACTTAATAATGTTCTTTAGTCAACCATGTGTGAATCTATTTAACATGAAGGGATTTTTATTATACATGTATTGTCATGTACACACACACACATATATATATTATATAGGTACTGTTATACAGTTTATAAGACAGTATAATTTATCAACAACTGGGAAATGTAAAATGTGGAAGATAAGGCACAACTTTAGTGGAGATATGTTTCTTATAAGTGATTTAGATGTAACTTTATACATAACTTTGGACTTGCTAGATTCACTTCAATAGAATATATATTATGTGAATGCACAGCATTACATAAAACATTTGTGTAATTTTTAAACCAGGACTTATGATACAAGTAAAAAATCCAGATTTGGAGAGCCATTAATTTGTTTTGGTTCAACAGTTAGTAGGCGTCCACTTTCTCATGACCATCATTCTTGACTACTTATGTCAGTGATTGAGTATCTTCCTCTGTCAATAACACATGTACAGCATTTAGATCTTCCATCATGATATTAAAACCCAATAATATTTTGCTGACTTTCAACTTTGAACATTGACCTAGCCTAGCTAAGTGTGACCAACCATCTGGATGAATCACTACTTTTTTATTACAAAAGGGTTGGGTACGTAATACATGTACAAGTATTTGTTCAGAAAGTAGCTACACACTTAGCTAGCATGCACAGTTGATCATGGACCATTTAATTAATATTAGTATTAGTACCTGCATTTATAAATGCTTATTCAGTGAAACTTTCTGTAGAACACTTAGCTAGTAAATTGTCCTTTTTTTTACAGAAGTGTAATTAATTTCGCTTAATTTCAAAATTTCAGGAGTGTTAAGAAAATAAGTAGTGGTATAGGAAGTTATACCTCAGAGACTGTCATATGGCGAGACTACAGATTAATATCTGCTACTGAAGAGACATGGTGGCAAAAGAGGTGGGGCACATATGCAAACAGGGTTGGGCTTATTAGCAATGGCTCGACATGGTTCTCTTCAAAAGAAGCTTCAGTCATTATCACTGGATGATGTTGAGGAGATTGGAAAGGAGTTAGGTCGTGGAGCTTATGGTGTGGTATATGAGGTTAGAGTGAGTGGACTGGTTTGTGCAGGAAAGACTCTACATGAAGCTATTGTACAGGTACATATACTAGCTAATGACGAAATGATCACTACATCTTGTTATCTCTTTATAGAATGAAACATTAGACAAGTTTGTTGAAGAGTGTCTCTGTCATAGTCAACAACGTCACCCAAACATTGTACAGTTAATGGGTGTCCATTTTTCTCGACATTCCCGACTGCCTATGTTAGTAATGGAGTATCTTCCTCTGTCTTTAACACAGTGTTTAGAAACACATCAAGACCTTCCACTTCAAATCAAGTACTCCATTCTTCTTGATGTTGCAAAGGGTCTCAATTATCTTCATTGTAAGAGACCTCCCATTGTTCATCGTGATCTCATGGCCAATAACATATTGCTGACCTCTAACTTTATAGCCAAGATATCTGACCTAGGTGTATCTAGAATGGCAGGCACCTTTAAACAGCAACAACTTACTAAAGCACCAGGTAATGCTGTTGTAATGCCTCCTGAAGCTCTCAAGGACAATCCAAGTTATGACCACAAGTTAGATGTCTTCTCTTATGGTTGTGTTATCCTCCATGTCTTCACACACCAATGGCCTGCACCTACAGATCAGTATGTACCTAGTACTAGTCCTTCTAGAGTTGGATCATTTGACCTTGTCCCAGAATGGAATAGGAGATCAAAATATACCACAGCAATATCTAGTGATAATCCTTTCTTTTCATTTGCCAAGTCTTGTCTAGACAATGATCCTAAGAAGCGACCTACTATGAGTGATGCTATCATATGTGCTCAACATGCTGTCTCTAGTCTACCTCCATTGAAGAGCCAATTGGAGTTAATGAAAGAAATTGATTTACTAACTGATCAAGTGGATCATTTAAGGAGACAAGTACAAGAGGAAACTCATACATGGGAAGGAATGGTCAAACAACTAAAAGAGGACAAAGGCCATTACATAACAGATCTCACAAAGTCCTGGCAAGCCAAAGCAATAGTCGATGTCTGCTTTGCAGCACAAAAACAAGAAATTGCAGAGAAGTCAAAACTCCTGAATCAAGAAATGAATAGAGCTTCAAAGTTAGAAAAAGAGATGTTGTCATCAATGAAAGTTGAAATGCAAGCAAAGAAAGAACTTAGGCAGATTGAGGCAACATTGTCTATATCAAATAAAGAAAATGCTGATCTACAATTTGAAATAGCTCGTTTACAATCTGCTTTGTCATCTCTTCAAGAATCAAATAGCGGACTTCAATCACTACTGAAATCAAAGGATAATGATATTGAAGTCTTACAGGCTCAATGTAAAAGCACCAGTCCTGGATATCAAATTCAGAAAGAAATTATTCAACGACTTTTGGCACAAGAATTGAAAGAAGGAGATGAATGGTGAGTGATTATTTAATATTTTTTAAGTGATTGTAAATTAATAATTATATTATTGTCAGGTATTTAGTTTGTCAGAGATGGTTCACACAATGGAAAAGATATATTGGTTATGACTCAGTTCAATCTGTGGCTGACAGCAACTCAGATCAGCAGCCTATGGCTGGTAAAGAGGCAGATCATCCTGGACTTGTGAACAATACAGACTTATTTAAAGGCAACAAAATCAATTATTACAGAAACTTAATTACACATTTATTTACTTTCTAACACAGAGAGTGAGTCAGTAATTTTAAAAGCTAACCTAAAGGAAGGAGATAACTTTGTTCTATTACCTAAACCAGTATGGGATCTCTTTGTTAGTTGGTATGGATTGTTAGTAGGATCACGACCTATTTGTAGGTAAATTATTGTAACTTTATGTTGTAAGAATTGTTTCTTTATTAGGTATGTTATGAAGTATAACAATGATTTGAAAGTTGGAATATATCCTTTGGAAGTCAAATTATGTGTGTATCCACATGTTAATGAAAAAGTTACCTTTTGTGAAGGAACCACATTAAGTAAGTACTCGTTTATGCTTTTTTGCTTTTTGATAGGCTTAAGGTATACTGAGAAGGATTTAAGAGGGAGTTGGCTTACTGCCTTATTGAAATATGAGACAATACCACAAATTTTTATAATGGTCATCTTGTGGAATGTATCTTAAATTATTCATGTATGCTAGATAAAGCTGTTTAAATGCCACAGAATTTTAAACCTAAATGGTTGTATAAAAATTCTGAGGACACATAGTATACCTTTTTTGAGAGTAAATTCTTTAGTATAACATGCGATATCAAAATATCACAAATCTTTCATTGTCACTATGTAAATTTTAAAGTTTGCTATACTGCCTTACTTCAGGTGTAAGCCAACTTGCTCCTAGATCCTCCTCTATCTTCAGCTCATCAAAAAAGGAGAAGGACCTATATAGCATATCTATAATATAAAAAATGTGTTTCAATCTTTATTTTCCTAAAGATACTATTGTTCAGAAAATGAGAGAATTTTTTAACTTATCTACAACTACTGATGAATGTAGACTGTGGATATATAGATGTGAAAAGAACATAGTGAACACTTGTGTATTAATAGCAAGAGACTTTGATAGTGTACTGGAGGATAAAGAACTTGAATATGATGACATTGTCAGAATAAGATGCATACACAGTATTATTTACTTTTTATTTGTTTTAGGTGGTCCATAAATTAATGTTTGAAATAAGAAATCAAGATGGTAGTTGGCCTAAAACAATTGAATTAAAACTATGTGTATATCCAAACACTGATGATATCAAACAGTGGTCATTTGATATGTTTGATACTGTAGGTAAGTTAGAAACTATAATAATGCATAGTAGTAATGTTCATTTTATAATATTCACCAAACAAAATCTTTTTATGGCGAATAAAAAGATTTGTTTGGTGAATATTATAAAATGAACATTACTACTATAAACTTACCCAAACATCCTGGTCTCTTTCGTATAATAATGCATGTAAATTTTAGCTAAGTATTGACTCCAACTCCAACATGTGTGTGGTTTTAATTTGTTATATTAATTTTATAGATACTGTATTACAGAAGACAAGGGAATTATTTAATATATCTACAACTAATGAGTGTAGGCTGTGGCATTGGAACTTAAGACAGGATGATCATTTTTGGTATTATACATTAAGCGATGTCAAAGAGACAGTAGCTGGTATTTGTTGTTTTGATGAAGAAGAAAAGATATATTTTATGTGGGAATTTGCACTCAATAACAAAATGGTATAGTTATTATATAATCTGACCATATTATATTATTCATTTGTTTTAATTAGCCATTTATATTAGAAGTAAGAAATCCTGATGGTAACTGGCCATGGAGAATCGAATTATGTTTGTTAGTATATGGTGAAGTCTCATTGAAAACACTGTCATTTGGAGTATTTAATAATATTAGTAAGTATTATAAATGAAGATAAATTGAACATAATTATTACTTCACAGGTACTGTGTTTAAAAAAATGAGTGACCTAGTTAGTGCTAATGAGTGTAGTCTGATTGAGTCTGATTTCTTTGATAAGCCCTTTGCAGTAAGTGACAAATCAGTTTTAAAATATTATATAAATGTATAATTTTTAGATATTGAACTTATATCTTGAAACTTCAGATGGTAGTTTGTCAAAAAAGGTTTCATCAGTATTATATAGAGATGATGCCAATACAAAGTGGTTAGTTAATGATGAAACTATTTTGGGTAAGGACACCTATAATAATAAATTCATAATAATATATTAATCATGTAGATATTATTAATCAGGAGATGGTATCAGAAAATTCTAACGGAATTTATTATGTCATGACTCTTTCAAAAGAACTGCTTACAACATTTGACGAAGACAACTAATTAAAGTGATACTTCATGTAACTTTATTATATTGTTAGTTATTTTATTGAGTTAACTTTGATTAGTTATTTGTTTGTTTTTGTTTTTACTAAATAATTGTATATAGTTGTAATGGAAACATTATTTGATATGTTACTCTCTTTATATACAATAACTAATAGATTTGTTTGTTATATTAAAAATAATGTAATATTTTTTAGAGTTTAAAAAATACTTTAACTCATTAAATTTGTTCTACCTAATCTAAAATTCCTAACTTCTAAGCTACATTACATGACATGCAATGTCACATGTAACAGAATGTTGTAATATCAAAATACTGACTTACATGTATACTGAGTTGTAATAGAATACTGAGTTATGCATAGTATAATAACAAGTAATTACATGTAATAGAATACTGAGTTACATGTAATAGAACATTGTAATACAATTAACAGAATTAACTAGTAAACAACCATTATAATAATGACACATTTATAATAATATCATAAAGACTTTAAAGGTGACAACCATCCATTCATCCATCTTTCATCCATTGATATATCCATAAATATGGCAATAAAGGAGATCAACCTTGTACTGTGGATACATAAGTTTAAATTATAACTATTGGTATTGTTATACAGAAGACAAGAGAGAAGTTTAATATATCTAAAATTGATGAGTGTAGCCTGTAGTATGTCACATGACATTATAAATTGTTGACATTCTATATAATAATTTGATTACATGTTAGAAGTAAGAAATCATGATGGTAATTGGGCAAAAAGACTGAATTAAGACTATATATATATATATATATCCTCATCTTGTGATATCAAATAGTGTCAGGTGATGTATCTCATACTGTAGGTAAGTAGACATTTTAGGTTCTGATTTAATTAGTGTATTTATTTACCTGTAAAATATCACATGTAGATTATAGAACACTCACGTAAGTATATTATATTAGATTGTATACACAGTATATATTTATGTATGTATATGTGTATAGCATGTATATAAATCTCTATACTAACGTTAAATTTATCATATACAATATTATTTATCTGATATATAAATCACACTATAATTTTATAAGGTGGATAAAACCATTAACATTTAAAAGTACTATTATATAAAGGACAGGGAATTATATCTGATGAGTGTAGACTGTGGAAATTAATGTATCATGTCACACTTTAATGAATTGGTTATCAATTTAGAACAGACTTTTTATACACACTTTGATAATGAAATAGTAAAGGATAACATTAATGAAGAAAGGTTAATTGCTAGTTGAAGTAAAAAATCATGATGGAGAAAGATTATATTAAACTATGTATATATCCATAATCCATGATATTAAGCTGTGGTCATTTGATACTGTTGATAAGTTAATAACAAGTTATGTATAAAGTGTAATGATTATTGAAGTTATGTAACTACTAATTTATAACTATATTAATAACTATTAACTATTATATATTCCATTTATAGTGTATTGATATGTAGAATGGCAGACACTTTTAAACAACAACAACTTACTACAGCACCAGGTAATCAAAATGTAATGCCACCTGAAGCACTCAAAGACAATCCAAGTTATGACCACAAGCTAGATATCTTCTCTTATGGTTGTCTCATCCTCCATGTCTTCACACATCAATGGCCTATGTTTAGAGATCAATATAAACAAAATGATTTGAAACTATTAGATCTTGTCCCAGAGTGGGATGGGAGATCAAAATATATCACAGCAATATCTAGTGATAATCCATTCATTTCATTTACCAAGTCTTGTCTAAAAAAACTACTGTTGGTAAGGACTCTATAGCGTAAAGCAAGTATTGACTATATTCTTCATTTATAGGTACTGTTATACAAAAGACAAAAGATTTGTTTAATGCCTCTACATATAAAGAGTGTAGATTATGGATATATGGATATATAGAGGATGTATTAGCTGCACATATGTTATTAACAGATTTAGAGACTATATCTGAAAAGGATAGCAAACTATGTGATAATGAAATTGTAAGAATAAGATGTATACACAGTATTGTTTGATTTTAGTTTGTTTTAGATATTTCATACTTACATGTTAGAAGTAAGAAATCCTAATTATAAGTGGCCAAAGAAAATTGAACTAAAACTTTGTGTATATCCCAATATTAATGATATTAAACTGTGGTCATTTGATGTATTTGATACTGTGGGTAAGTTAAAAGTATAATAGTGCACTTTAAATTTTAGCTAAATATTGACTACAAACTCCAGCATGTATGGTTTAAATTTATTGTATTCATTTATAGGTACAGTTATACAGAAGACAAGACAATTATTTAATATATCTAGAACTGATGAGTACAGACTATGGTACTTCAATATAACACAAGATAGTTTTTGGTATATTACATTAAGTGATCTCAAAGAGACAGTAGTTGGTACTTGTAGTATTACGAAAGAAGAAAATGTGTATGTTATGCTGGAATTTGCACTCAATAACAAAATGGTATAGTTATTATATAATCTGACCATATTATATTATTTATTTGTTTTAATTAGCCATTTATATTAGAAGTAAGAAATCCTGATGGTAGCTGGCCATGGAGGTTAGAATTATGTTTGTTAGTATATTGTGAACTCACATACAAACCATTGTCATTTGGAGTATTTAATAATAAGTATTATAAATGAAGATAATTTGAACATAATAATTACTTCATAGGTACTGTGGTTAAAAAAACGAGTGACCTAGTTAGTGCTAATGAGTGTAGTCTGTTTGATGATGATTTCTTTGATAAGCCCTTTGCAGTAAGTGACAAATCAGTTTTTGAAAATATTATATAAATGTATGATTTTTAGGGATTGATATTATATGTAAAAAATTCAGATGGTAGTTTGTCAAAAGAGGTCACATCACTGTTATATAGAGATGAGGCTGTTACAAAATGGTTAGTTAAAGATAGATCTATTTTAGGTAAGAACATGTATATATTATAGTAACTAATAAAGTCATAATGTGTCATTATTGTTATAGATATTATTAGTCAGAAAATGCTGCCAATGAATAATACAGGGATTTATTATGTGATGGCTCTTTCAGAAAAATTTCTGAGGCTATTGTAAAAGAAGAATAAAAGGAACTTATTGTTTTAAAATTTTAAGTGTATTTTGTTGGGTAACTCCTTGTATATTTTGTAAGATATTATCTGTTGCTATCATCTTTTATGTAAACTGCACACATTGAAGTATCTTTGTATAACAAACTATTAGTAATTTTTTCCTTATATGGAAATGTTGTCAACATAAAGGCCAATGGAACAAATTTCCTAACTAATAGTCCAGACAGTTGTAATTGATGTCTATTTGATACTAATCATGTACTTATATTGTAATACAACTAAATTTACCTCTATATTGAACCAACTAGAGTTGGTAATTGAGAAGTATTCACTAACTGAGCAAGTGAGTAATTTGAAAGAAAGTTTGAAGAGTGTAGAAGAAGAGAAATAGTAAGTAATGAAATTGTTGAAAACCATTGGAGTCTGCTGGTAGTAGGATGCCACTTCATGTTTTATTTGAACCATTTACAGAATGTTTACTATTAGGTGTAATAGGTAGTCTATCAGTTCACTATATAATAGGATGGAACAGAGTATTATTCTTATTATGTCATTGTGTCTTCTGGTTTATATGTGATCTAATACTTATACATTTAGTAGAAGTATATTAACTATAATGTATCATCTATATATTTAATATTGGCATTGATAATAATTTAAATGCAGTGACTAATAGATCAATGCCTTTTTTAATCTGGGATTAATGTTATGATCAAATATTATCCCCATATTTTCCTTGATGAAATAGGAAAGTGAGGGGACAATATGACTCTAGAACACAAAGACACTTTTAATATTCCTTATACTTACAATTAGTCTTACACTTACTGGCAATCTAAAACTAGTCAATGATCCTCATTGTAAGTACACTAGTGACCATTACCTCACAATGTTACTCCTTTATCTTTTAAATAGATCGTTGTCATGTTATTGACCTTTTCCCTCACTTGTGGATGTTACATGATCAACTAATAACAGGTATACCCCATTATATATGACATCATCATTACATCATCAGTACATATCACATATAGCTAAAGAGAGAAGTGCAGCAATTTGTTTGTTAATTTAGCTGCTACCTCACATTCTGTGGTAAGAAAACTTAATATATTCTCTTATCATCATCTCATTTAATAGTACTGCTGGTGTTAATTTATTCCTGTTCCTTAAACCATAAAATCACTTTAAACTTCTGTGATATCAAGCCACATATATTTTATTGCCAAACCTCTCAGGATTTATTGCTGATACAGCATGTGATGTCTCAGTTCTTGATATCACATACTGGATCAACAATAAAGTCCTCATGGTTGGTCAATAGCCAATACATAATATACAACATTACTATAGACATGTAATGTAGTAATATTCTACTATTTAATATATATATATATATTATGTATATTTATATATTTTAACAACAGAGGATTAATCAGTCTTGACATATTAAGAAAATTACTCTGTCATATAATGTCACTAGATAATGTAGTGGAGACTGAAAAATTCCAGATTAGAGTGAGTGGACTATGCTATGATATGTACTATGATTACTGACAATATCACAGCATAATATAGCAATTCATAAGAATATAAACTTTGTGTGAACTGGAGTACAAATCATTCCATCATCATGACAGATAACACCATTAACATAACATTACAATAGTGGGAGTTTATAGTTTGCTTTAGCCCTTACATGATTATGGCTACTGGAAGACTTCAAAGTCAGCTTCAGTCTTTATCACTGGATAATGTAGAGGAGACTGGTAAAGAATTAGGTCGTGGAGCTTATGGTGTGGTAGTTGAGGTTAGAGTGAGTGGACTGGTTTGTGCTGGAAAGACTCTACATGAAGCTATTGTACAGGTACATATACTAGCTAATAATGAAATGATCACTACATCTTGTTATCTCTTTGTAGAACGAAACATTAGACAAGTTTACTGAAGAGTGTCTCTGTCATAGTCAACAACGTCACCCAAATATTGCCCAGTTAATGGGTGTCCATTTCTCTCGACATTCTCGACTACCTATGTTAGTGATGGAGTATCTTCCTCTGACATTAACACAGTGTTTAGAAACACATCAAGACCTTCCACTTCAAATCAAGTACTCCATTCTTCTTGATGTTGCAAAGGGTCTCAATTATCTTCATTGTAAGAGACCTCCCATTGTTCATCGTGATCTCACAGCCAATAACATATTGCTGACCTCTAACTTTATAGCCAAGATATCTGACCTAGGTGTATCTAGAATGGCAGACACCTTCAAGCAACATCATCTTACTACTGCACCAGGTAATGCTGTTGTAATGCCTCCTGAAGCTCTCAAGGACAATCCTAGTTATGACCACAAGTTAGATGTCTTCTCCTATGGTTGTCTCATCCTCCATGTCTTCACACATCAATGGCCTATACCTACAGCTCAATATGTACCTAGTACCAGTCCTTCTCGAATTGAATCATTTGATCTTGTCTCAGAATGTAATAGGAGATCAAAATATATCACAGCAATATCTAGTGATAATCCTTTCCTTTCATTTGCCAAGTCTTGTCTAGACAATGATCCTATGAAGCGACCTACTATGAGTGATGCTATCATATGTGCTCAACATGCTGTTTCTAGTCTACCTCCATTGAAGAACCAATTGGAGTTAATGAAAGAAATTGATTTACTAACTGATCAAGTGGATCATTTAAGGAGACAAGCACAAGAGGACACTCATACATGGGAAGGAATGATCAAACAACTAAAAGAGGACAAAGCCCATTACGTAACAGATCTCACAAAGTCTTGGCAAGCCAAAGCAATAGCTGATGTCCACTTTGCAGCACAAAAACAAGAAATTGCTGAGAAGTCAAAACTCCTGAATCAAGAAATGAGTAGAGCTTCAAAGTTAGAAGAAGAGATGTTGTCATCAATGAAAGCTGAAATGCAAGCAAAGAAAGAGCTTAGACAGATTGAGGCAACATTGTCTATATCAAATAAAGAAAATGCTGATCTACAATTTGAAATAGCTCGTTTACAATCTGCTTTGTTATCTCTTCAAGAATCAAATAGCGGACTTCAATCACTACTGAAATCAAAGGATAATGATATGGAAGTCTTACATGCTCAATGTAAAAACACCAGTCCTGGATATCAAATTCAGAAAGAAATTATTCAACAACTTTTGGCACAAGAATTGAAAGAAGGAGATGAATGGTGAGTGATAATTATTTAGTTATGTTTTATATTTTTTATTTATTGATTGTAAAATTAATAATTGTATTGTTGTTAGGTATTTGGTCTGTCAGAGATGGTTCACACAATGGAAGAGATATGTTGGATATGACTCAGTTCAATCTGTGGCTGACAGCAACTCAGATCATCAGTCTATGGCTGGCAAAGAAGCAGATCATCCTGGACTTGTGAACAATACAGATTTATTTAAAGGCAACAAAATCAATTATTACAGAAACTTAATTACACATTTATTTACTTTCTAACACAGAGAGTGAGTCAGTAATTTTAAAAGCTAACCTAAAGGAAGGAGATAACTATGTTCTATTACCTAAACCAGTATGGGATCTCTTTGTTAGTTGGTATGGATTGTTAGTAGGATCACGACCTATTTGTAGGTAAATTATTGTAACTATATATTGTCAAAGTTGTTTCTTTATTAGGTATGTTATGCAGTGTAACAATGATTTGAAAGTTGGAATATATCCTTTTGAAGTCAAACTATGTTTGTATCCACATGTTAATGAAGCAGTTTCCTTTTGTGAAGGAACCACATTTGGTAAGCACTTCTTTATACTTTCTTCTTTTTTGATAAGCTTAAGGTATATACTTAGAAGGATCTATGAGGGAGTTGGCTTACTGACCTATTGGAATGTGAAACAGTACTACAAAGTTTTATAGTGGTCATCTTGTGGAATAACTTATACATGTATGTTAGATAAAGCTATGCTTTGGAATTTTAATTGTATGACAATCCTAATTAAGGACATCTAGTATACCTCTATTTGAGAATATATAATAACATACTATATCAAAATGTCACAGATGTTTCATAGTCTCTATCTAAACTTTATGCTGTACCTTACTACATTCATATAAGGATGTAAGCCAACTTACTCCTAGATCCTCCTCCATCTTCAGCTCATCAAAAAAGAAAGGCCTATATAGCATATCTATAATATAAATCATGTGTTTATATCTTTATTTTCCTAAAGATACTGTTGTTCAGAAAATGAGAGAATTGTTTAACATATCTACAACAACTGGTGAATGTAGACTGTGGATATATGGATGTATAAATAACACGATGAACATATGCTTATTAATAACAGGAGGCTTAGATAATGTACAAAAAGATGAAGTACTTGAAGATGACAACTTTGTAAGAATATGATACATACACAGTACTGTTTACTTTTTATTTGTTTTAGATATCTCATACTTACATGTTAGAAGTAAGAAATCCTGATGGTAGTTGGCCAAAGAAGATTGAACTAAACCTTTGTGTATATCCCAATATTAATGATATTAAACTGTGGTCATTTGATGTATTTGATACTGTGGGTAAGTTAAAAGTATAATAGTGCATTTTAAGTTATAGTTAAGTATTGGCTCCAACTCTAGCATGTGTGTGGTGTAAATTTGTTATATTAATTTTTAGGTACAGTTATACAGAAGACAAGAGAATTATTTAATATATCTAGAACTGATGAGTACAGACTATGGTACTTCAATACAAATAAAGATTGTCATTGCTATATTACATTAAGTGATCTCAAAGAGACAGTAGTTGGTACTTGTTGTGTTATGAAAGAAGAAAATGTGTATTTTATGTGGGAATCTCTACTCAATACTAAGATGGTATAGTTATTATATAATCAGACCACATTATATTATTCATTTGTTTTAATTAGCCATTTATATTAGAAGTAAGAAATCCTGATGGTAGCTGGCCATGGATGTTAGAATTATGTTTGGTAGCATGTGGTAAAGGTGCACTCAAAACACTGTCATTTGAAGTATTTAATAATATTAGTAAGTATTATAAATGAAGATAAATTGAACATAATAATTACTTCACAGGTACTGTGGTTACAAAAATGAGTGACCTAATTAGTACTAATGAGTGTAGTCCGATTGAGAATGATGACTTTGATAAGCCCTTTGCAGTAAGTGACAAATCAGTTTTAAAATATTATATAAATGTATGATTTTTTAGGAATTGATATTATATGTAAAAAGTTCAGATGGTAGTTTGTCAAAAGAGGTCACATCGCAGTTATATAGAGATGATGCTGATACAAAATGGTTAGTTAATGACAGATCTATTTTGGGTAAGGACATATATATTAATAAATAAAGTGATACTATTTTGATCATGTAGATATTATTAATAAGGAGATGGTATCAAAGAATAATAATGGAATTTATTACATAATGTCCCTTTCAAAATAAGGTCTTACACCTAATGAGGAAGACAACTAATTAAAGTGATACTTATTGCAACTTTATTTTATTGTGGTAACTTTAGTTATTTAAGTTTGATTAGCTATTTGTTTTTTTTGTTTTTACTAAATAATTGTATATAGTTTTAATGGAAACTTTATTTGATATGTTACTCTCTTTATATACAATAAATATTTATAACTAATAGATTTGTTTGTTATATTAAAAATAATATAATATTTTAGAGTTAAAAATTTGATTTAACTCATTACATTTGCTCTACCTAATCTAAAATTCCTAACTTCTAAACTACATTATATGATATATAATGTCACATGTAATAGAATGTTGTAATACAATTAATAGAATTAACTATTGTTTTATAAGCAACCATTATAATAATGAAACATTTATAATAATATGATAAAGGCCTTAAGATGACAAACATCCATCCATTCATTCATCCATCCATCCATTGATATAAATATGAGAATAAAGGAGATCATCCTTATCCTGTGGATAATATAAGTTAATATTATAAATTAATTATAATTGTATCAGTATTATTATACAGAAGACAAAAGAGTAACGTAATTTATCTAAAACTGATGAGTGTAGACTGCAGTATGTCACATGACATTATAAATTAGTTGACATTGTATATAATAATTTTATTACACATTAGGTAGTAAGAAATCATGATGGTAATTGGCCAAAAAAGATTGAATCAAAATTGTATATCCACATCTTAATAACATCAAACAGTGTTAGTTGATGTAGCTAATACTGTAGGTAAGTAGACCTTTTAGGTTCTGAATGAATTAATGTATTCATTAACCTGTAAAGTGTCACCCGTAACTTACAGAACACCTACATAATTGTATTATATCACATTGTATACACAGTATATATGTATGTATGTACATGTATATAATATGTATATAGATGTCTATAATAAGGTTAAATTTACCATATATACTATTATCTAATATATATATATATATATATCACAGTATAATCTTATAAGATGAATAAAACCATTAACATTTAGAAGTACTGTTATATAAAGGACAAGAGAATTATATCTGATGAGTGTAGACTGGAAATTAATGTATCACGTCACATTTTAATGAATTGGTTATCAATTTAGATCAGACTTTTTATACACACATTGATAATGTAATAGTAAAGGATTAGTATTAATGAAGAAAAGTTAATATTTATTTTCAGACCATATTAGAAGTAAGAATCATGATAGAGAAAGATTACATTAAAACCATGTATATATCCACATAATAATAATATTAACCTGTGGTCATTTAATACTGTGGGTAAGTTAATGACAAGTTATGAATTAAGTATAATAATTATTGTAATTATGTAACTACTAATTAATAACTATTAACTATTATATATTCCATATATAGTGTATTGATAAGTAGTACTGCTATCTAACAAAAATACATTACATTAAATGAACACTGTTATGATCACATGATGTATCATGTGACATGATGTCAAGGCAGTGTGGGCAGTTTGTAAGCTGCACTCATTAAGTGGTGACATTGGAAGATAAATATTAAGGAAGTGGGTAGTATTATGGCTGTGTTATGAGGTGCCAGGATTATGATGGATATAATACATAATGTATGTCTTGTAGGGAGAGAGGAGAGGAATGAGAGAACAAATAGTAATGACCATTTACAATAATATTCATAACTACTAAGTAAAGATGGCATCCAAGATGAAAGAGCTATTTAGAACATGTATGACCATAACCGTATTTAGACCCGGGCCAGCACGGGCTTTGCCTGGGTAAACTTGCTCAGACCAAAATTAATTATATTTTTTCAAAAAATAAATTCATTGCTTTAACCAAAATAAAATTCATAATCTGTTTATTTACACTAACATTAACCACTAACACATACCAGTCCAAATGTATGACTTCACAGTTAGCAATTAGCACCTGCACCTGTATTGTAGAGTTTTGCCTTATAGTTTCTTTTGAGTGAGTTTTGAACACTTGTGAACTGTGATCTGAGTCAGACTGAGTGCCAATACGAAAAGAACTCTTAAAGACTTTTGGGCTTCTAGTAATAGCAGCAGTAGTGGTGTAGGTCCATCAAAAAAGCATACAATGTTCCAGAGAGTGAGGAAGATGACAGTGGAAATGACAGCAATGAAGAAATTGACAGAGAAATTAGAGGATTAAATGATCGAGATGGTTAGGTGTGAATCTAATAACAAAGTAGTTTGAAATTATTCTTTCTATTATTCTTGTACTGTACAGATACAGATGGTGATGGTGTTGATCTAGAGAGTCCACAGGGTTTAGTGATATACCCACAATACCAGAAGTTAATGTACATGTACATGGTTGAGTAAAGGTTTAAAATTGTTAATAACTATTAATAACTACTAATTAATAATGATGAATAATTAATAAGTCCTAGTACTATTAGAGACCTAGATACGCCTATGTGTATGACTGATGAATGTAGACTATAGAGAAAGCAGTATAGCAGTTATAGTTTATTGTGTAATTCAACTAACACTATATATGATCTTGGCATTAACAATAATGAGGTAATCGGTTCATGAAATCCTTACATATTGTACTATTTTTTTCAACTATTGATGTTGGAAAAAAGAAATCCTGGAAAAGATTAGTCCAGAAAAACTTATTAAAGATATATTCAAACATCTGTCATATGATATTCTTACTGATATTAGATAAGTACTTGAACAATATTCTTTTTTCTCGATTCAACAGGAACTACAAAGTAATAATACATTAATATTTCCTCCAACATATTAGCCCTTTTTGTTTGACAAACATACTAAATTGTATATGTATATTAGTTTTTTTGTTAAATAATTTATTATATATTAAAAAAACATTGGTCACTCTTAACAAACAGTAACAGTTGTGTTGATCAATATATATATACATAACTTGCATTGAATTAATATACATACAGTGTACAAGTATTTGTTCAGAAAGTAGCTACACACTTAGCTAGTATGCACAGTTGATTATGGACCATTTAATTAATATTAGTATTAGTACCTACATTTATAGACACTTGTTCAGTAAAACTCTCTGTAGCAACACTTAGCTAGTAAATTGTCCTTTTACAGAGGTGTAATTAATTTCGCTTATTTTCAATATTTCAGAAGTGTTAAGAAAATAAGTAGTAGTATATACCTCAGAGACTGTCATGTGTAGAAGACTACAGATTTCTCCTGATGGTTGAAAAGGTGCGGCACGTATGCAAACTGGGTGGGGCTTATTAGCATTTTATTGGGCGTTACAATGGCTCAGCATGGCTCTCTACAAAAGAAACTTCAGTCATTGTCACTGGATGATGTAGAGGAGATTGGAAAGGAATTAGGTCGTGGAGCTTATGGTGTAGTATATGAGGTTAGAGTGAGTGGACTGGTTTGTGCTGGAAAGACTCTACATGAAGCTATTGTACAGGTAGCAAATGATGAAATGATCACTACATCTTGTTATCTCTTTGTAGCATGAAACATTAGACAAATTTGTTGAAGAGTGTCTCTGTCATAGTCAACAACGTCACCCAAACATTGTCCAGTTAATGGGGGTCCATTTCTCTCGTCGTTCTCGACTACCTATGTTAGTGATGGAGTATCTTCCTCTGTCATTAACACAGTGTTTAGAAACACATCAAGATCTCCCACTTCAAATCAAGTACTCCATTCTTCTTGATGTTGCAAAGGGTCTCAATTATCTTCATTATAAGAGACCTCCCATTGTCCATCGTGATCTCACAGCCAATAACATATTGCTGACCTCTAACTTTATAGCCAAGATATCTGACCTAGGTGTATCTAGAATGGCAGACACCTTTAAACAACAACAACTTACTAAAGCACCTGGTAATGCTGTTGTAATGCCTCCTGAAGCACTGTCTGACAATCCAAGTTATGATCACAAGTTAGATGTCTTTTCCTATGGCTGTCTCATCCTCCATGTCTTCACACATCAATGGCCTATACCTACAGCTCAATATGTACCTAGTACCAGTCCTTCTAGAATTGGATCATTTGATCTTGTCACAGAATGGAATAGAAGATCAAAATATACCACAACAATATCTAGTGATAATCCTTTCCTTCCATTTGCCAAGTCTTGTCTAGACAATGATTCTAAGAAGCGACCTACTATGAGTGATGCTATCATATGTGCTGAACATGCTGTCTCTAGTCTACCTCCATTGAAAAACACACTAGAGATGATAATTGAGATTCATTCACTAGCTGAACGAGTGGATCATTTAAAAGAAAAAAAGGAAATGTTGGAGAGAGTTGAAGAAGAGAAAAAATATCATGTAATGAAAATATTGGAAAAAAATAGAGAAGAATTTGCATTGCTTTTAGTGAAGAACTTAAGTCTTAGTGAAACAATATCTCAAAAGGAAAAAGAAATAAGTAAGTCATATTAATAACGTTTTTGCTTGGGACACACAGCATTCTAGACAATATCCTAAGATTGTTTGAGACCACATACTAACTATATATTTGGGGTATGATTCAATACCAATGAATGTACTTAACCTATATTTAGTAACTTTGATGTACATAGCAACTAATGAATATTATTACTCTTACCACAAGTGCTTTGAATTGGGTATAACTGATAAGTTCTGTAATTTGAAAAAGCATCAATAGTTTGTACAAACTTTTTGCTTGTAAAAATCAGTCCTTTATAATAACAAATGTATCATCAAATTAAAATAATCTTAGGATTGATTTTTATTATTTATTATATTTTTATTTAAAAAATAATAATAAATTTCAATGATTTAGCATTTCTTAGAGAAGCTCAAAGGATAGTTCAGTTAAATATGGAGATAAAGGATCCAGTCTTGAATGCTCACTATAGTGGAAGTGGAGATTGTCCTGATTGTCAGATACAGAAAGATATCATTTTTCATCTTATGAAACAAAAACTAATAAAAGGAAGTAAATAGTAATATCAAGTATATCATATGTATACATGCTTATAATTCTCTGTTAAAGTTTTTTAGTTAATGAGAAGTGGTTTAAACAGTGGACATGTTATGTTGAATTTCATTCCAATCAGTCTTTAGATGACACAGATATAAATGATATAGCTGAAGCTACTCATCCTGGTCCTGTAGACAATAAAGCTCTTTCGAAAGGTAAGAAAATGCTTTATATGAATATGATATTGTCACAATTATAAGATAACTCTATGGAACTGAGGGACAATCTAAAGGAGAGTGTGGACTATACCATACTTTCTAAACCAGTGTGGGATCTGTTAGTTAGTTGGTATGGATGGTCAGCAGGATCACAACCTATTTGTAGGTGAGTGTTTATCTCTTTTCTAAATTAGTCTTTTTACTTCATCTATAATTGTTGTAGATATGCTATAGAACTTGAAAACTCTGAAAATGTGGTAGTTGAAGTTTATTTTATAGAGTTACAAATGTGTTTATATCCACATCATAAAAAAGTGAAGAAGTTATCCTTTAGTCGAGCAACTACCATTGGTAATATAATCATCAATAATAACAATACTATTTAATTGTCAATATGGTACATCATTAGTAAGAGATATAAAATCTGGATTAAACTTAGAATGTTTAATTAATGTTATCATTTTAAAATAATAGCTATAATGTTCACTCAATATATATTGGTTTGAAAAGTGGATTGTTGGGTTACCTAAATATTGTCTCATCTCCTATACAGGTGCTGTTATACAGCAGATGAAAGAACTTTTTGATGTATCTACTACTGATATATGTAGACTATGGAAGAAAGAACCTGATGATAGTTATGTTTTGTTAAAAAATTCAGAGCAGACTTTGTTTAATGCTCATGTTGATACAGGACAAGTAATGTTGTTATTATATTATTGTATTATATTGTTTTTTCTTACTCAGGCATTGATGTTAGAAACTAAGTCTCCTAATGGAAGATGGCCATGGATGGTTGAATTTGCTATGAAGACTTGTTCAATATTTGAGATTCCAATCTATCAATCATTTGATCCAGTAGATAATATTGGTAAACTTAAATAAATTTCTAATACTAACTTGTGCTTTAGAGAACCTTAGGTTCTTTGATGCAATAAATTATTGATAGACAATTTTCATCTTGTATTTTGTTATTACTTAGAATGATTTCAGAGACAGTTTTATATATTTAAATATGATATTAACAATATATATATTAATATTAAAACCTGTACTATTAAAATATTACAGTTTTCATATCTTGTGTAGGTAATATTATAAAGGTAATGAGAATGAAATTTAATATACCTGAAACTGAAGAGTGTAGACTATTTAAGGCAAAGGAGAGCTTTATTAAAACTTCTGTTCCTTTAAGCCATCTGGATGTAACTATTTATGAAGCTGGACTTGCTAGAATCACTGGGGTAAGCTATAACAACAACAAAACAATAAAAATATTAATTTTTGTTATAGATTATGGATCAGGTTCTGATAATATCAATAAAAAATCCTGATGGCAGTTGGCAAAACCCTCCATTCTGAGACATAAGAGTGCTATTTAATTGGTTGTTTTTACTATTGTGTCACTATTAATTTTATGCATATATTGTACCTATTTGAATTTCAGTCATCTGTTTTTTCTTAGAATTATGACTTTAATTAATTCTAATAAACAAACAAAAAACTTGGTACTTAATAATGTTCTTTAGTCAACCATGTGTGAATCTATTTAACATGAAGGGATTTTTATTGTACATGTATTGTCATACACACACACACATATATATTATATAGGTACTGTTATACAGTTTATAAGACAGTATAATTTATCAACAACTGGGAAAAGAAAATGTGGAAGAGAAGGCATGACTTTAGTGGAGATATGTTTCTTATAAGTGATTTAGATGTAACTTTATACATAACTTTGGACTTGCTAGATTCACTTCAATAGAATATGTATTATGTGAATGCACAGCATTACATAAAACATTTGTGTAATTTTTAAACCAGGACTTATGATACAAGTAAAAAATCCAGATTTGGAGAGCCATTAATTTGTTTTGGTTCAACAGTTAGTAGGCGTCCACTTTCTCATGACCATCATTCTTGACTACTAATGTCAGTGATGGAGTATCTTCCTCTGTCAATAACACATGTACAGCATTTAGATCTTCCATCATGATATTAAAACCCAATAATATATTGCTGACTTTCAACTTTGAACATTGACCTAGCCTAGCTAAGTGTGACCAACCATCTGGATGAATCACTACTTTTTTATTACAAAAGGGTTGGGTACGTAATACGTGTACAAGTATTTGTTCAGAAAGTAGCTACACACTTAGCTAGCATGCACAGTTGATTATGGACCATTTAATTAATATTAGTATTAGTACCTGCATTTATTAATGCTTATTCAGTGAAACTTTCTGTAGAACACTTAGCTAGTAAATTGTCCTTTTTTTTTTACAGAAGTGTAATTAATTTCGCTTAATTTCAAAATTTCAGGAGTGTTACGAAAATAAGTAGTGGTATAGGAAGTTATACCTCAGAGACTGTCATATGGCGAAGACTACAGATTAATATCTGCTACTGAAGAGACATGGTGGCAAAAGAGGTGGGGCACATATGCAAACAGGGTTGGGCTTATTAGCAATGGCTCGACATGGTTCTCTTCAAAAGAAGCTTCAGTCATTATCACTGGATGATGTTGAGGAGATTGGAAAGGAGTTAGGTCGTGGAGCTTATGGTGTGGTATATGAGGTTAGAGTGAGTGGACTGGTTTGTGCTGGAAAGACTCTACATGAAGCTATTGTACAGGTACATATACTAGCTAATGATGAAATGATCACTACATCTTGTTATCTCTTTGTAGAATGAAACATTAGTCAAGTTTGTGGAAGAGTGTTTCTGTCATAGTCAACAACGTCACCCAAACATTGTACAGTTAATGGGTGTCCATTTTTCTCGACATTCCCGACTACCTATGTTAGTAATGGAGTATCTTCCTCTATCATTAACACAGTGTTTAGAAACACATCAAGATCTCCCACTTCAAATCAAGTACTCCATTCTTCTTGATGTTGCAAAGGGTCTCAATTATCTTCATTGTAAGAAACCTCCCATTGTTCATCGTGATCTCACAGCCAATAACATATTGCTGACCTCTAACTTTATAGCCAAGATATCTGACCTAGGTATATCTAGAATGGCAGACACCTTTAAACAGCAACAACTTACTAAAGCACCAGGTAATGTTGTTGTAATGCCTCCTGAAGCTCTCAAGGACAATCCAAGTTATGACCACAAGTTAGATGTCTTCTCTTATGGTTGTCTTATCCTCCATGTCTTCACACACCAATGGCCTGCACCTACAGATCAGTATGTACCTAGTACTAGTCCTTCTAGAATTGGATCATTTGATCTTGTCACAGAATGGAATAGGAGATCAAAATATACCACAGCAATATCTAGTGATAATCCTTTCTTTTCATTTACCAAGTCTTGTCTAGACAATGATCCTAAGAAGCGACCTACTATGAGTGATGCTATCATATGTGCTCAACATGCTGTCTCTAGTCTACCTCCATTGAAGAGCCAATTGGAGTTAATGAAAGAAATTGATTTACTAACTGATCAAATGGATCATTTAAGGAGACAAGTACAAGAGGAAACTCATACATGGGAAGGAATGGTCAAACAACTAAAAGAGGACAAAGGCCATTACGTAACAGATCTCACAAAGTCCTGGCAAGCTAAAGCAATAGTTGATGTCTGCTTTGCAGCACAAAAACAAGAAATTGCTGAGAAGTCAAAACTCCTGAATCAAGAAATGAATAGAGCTTCAAAGTTAGAAAAAGAGATGTTGTCATCAATGAAAGTTGAAATGCAAGCAAAGAAAGAACTTAGACAGATTGAGGCAACATTGTCTATATCAAATAAAGAAAATGCTGATCTACAATTTGAAATAGCTCGTTTACAATCTGCTTTGTCATCTCTTCAAGAATCAAATAGCGGACTTCAATCACTACTGAAATCAAAGGATAATGATATTGAAGTCTTACAGGCTCAATGTAAAAGCACCAGTCCTGGATATCAAATTCAGAAAGAAATTATTCAACGACTTTTGGCACAAGAATTGAAAGAAGGAGATGAATGGTGAGTGATTATTTAATATTTTTTAAGTGATTGTAAATTAATAATTATATTATTGTCAGGTATTTAGTTTGTCAGAGATGGTTCACACAATGGAAAAGATATGTTGGTTATGACTCAGTTCAATCTGTGGCTGACAGCAACTCAGATCAGCAGCCTATGGCTGGTAAAGAGGCAGATCATCCTGGACTTGTGAACAATACAGACTTATTTAAAGGCAACAAAATCAATTATTACAGAAACTTAATTACACATTTATTTACTTTCTAACACAGAGAGTGAGTCAGTAATTTTAAAAGCTAACCTAAAGGAAGGAGATAATTTTGTTCTATTACCTAAACCAGTATGGGATCTCTTTGTTAGTTGGTATGGATTGTTAGTAGGATCACGACCTATTTGTAGGTAAATTATTGTAACTTTATGTTGTAAGAATTGTTTCTTTATTAGGTATGTTATGAAGTATAACAATGATTTGAAAGTTGGAATATATCCTTTGGAAGTCAAATTATGTGTGTATCCACATGTTAATGAAAAAGTTACCTTTTGTGAAGGAACCACATTAAGTAAGTACTCGTTTATGCTTTTCTGCTTTTTGATAGGCTTAAGGTATACTGAGAAGGATTTAAGAGGGAGTTGGCTTACTGCCTTATTGAAATATGAGACAATACCACAAATTTTTATAATGGTCATCTTGTGGAATGTATCTTAAATTATTCATGTATGCTAGATAAAGCTGTTTAAATGCCACAGAATTTTAAACCTAAATGGTTGTATAAAAATTCTGAGGACACATAGTATACCTTTTTTGAGAGTAAATTCTTTAGTATAACATACGATATCAAAATATCACAAATCTTTCATTGTCACTATGTAAATTTTAAAGTTTGCTATACTGCCTTACTTCAGGTGTAAGCCAACTTGCTCCTAGATCCTCCTCTATCTTCAGCTCATCAAAAAAGGAGAAGGACCTATATAGCATATCTATAATATAAAAAATGTGTTTCAATCTTTATTTTCCTAAAGATACTATTGTTCAGAAAATGAGAGAATTTTTTAACTTATCTACAACTACTGATGAATGTAGACTGTGGATATATAGATGTGAAAAGAACATAGTGAACACTTGTGTATTAATAGCAAGAGACTTTGATAGTGTACTGGAGGATAAAGAACTTGAATATGATGACATTGTCAGAATAAGATGCATACACAGTATTATTTACTTTTTATTTGTTTTAGGTGGTCCATACATTAATGTTTGAAATAAGAAATCAAGATGGTAGTTGGCCTAAAACAATTAAATTAAAACTATGTGTATATCCAAACACCAATGATATCAAACAGTGGTCATTTGATATGTTTGATACTGTAGGTAAGTTAGAAAGTATAATAATGCATAGTAGTAATGTGCATTTTATAATATTCACCAAACAAAACCTTTTTATGGCAAATAAAAAGATTTGTTTGGTGAATATTATAAAATGAACATTACTACTATAAATTCACCCAAACATCCAGGTCTCTTTCGTATAATAATGCATGTAAATTTTAGCTAAGTATTGACTCCAACTCCAACATGTGTGTGGTTTTAATTTGTTATATTAATTTTATAGATACTGCATTACAGAAGACAAGGGAATTATTTAATATATCTACAACTAATGAGTGTAGGCTGTGGCATTGGAACTTAAGGCAGGATGATCATTTTTGGTTTTATACATTAAGCGATGTCAAAGAGACAGTAGCTGGTATTTGTTGTTTTGATGAAGAAGAAAAGATATATTTTATGTGGGAATTTGCACTCAATAACAAAATGGTATAGTTATTATATAATCAGACCATATTATATTATTCATTTTTGTTTTAATTAGCCATTTATATTAGAAGTAAGAAATCCTGATGGTAGCTGGCCATGGAGAATCCAATTATGTTTGTTAGTATATGGTGAAGTCTCATTGAAAACACTGTCATTTGGAGTATTTAATAATATTAGTAAGTATTATAAATGAAGATAAATTGAACATAATTATTACTTCACAGGTACTGTGTTTAAAAAAATGAGTGACCTAGTTAGTGCTAATGAGTGTAGTCTGATTGAGTCTGATTTCTTTGATAAGCCCTTTGCAGTAAGTGACAAATCAGTTTTAAAATATTATATAAATGTATAATTTTTAGATATTGAAATTATATCTTGAAACTTCAGATGGTAGTTTGTCAAAAAAGGTTTCATCAGTATTATATAGAGATGATGCCAATACAAAGTGGTTAGTTAATGATGAAACTGTTTTGGGTAAGGACACCTATAATAATAAATTCATAATAATATATTAATCATGTAGATATTATTAATCAGGAGATGGTATCAGAAAATTCTAACGGAATTTATTATGTCATGACTCTTTCAAAAGAACTGCTTACAACATTTGACGAAGACAACTAATTGAAGTGATACTTATTGTAACTTTATTATATTGTGGTTACTTTAGTTATTTAATTAAGTTAAGTTTGATTAGTTATTTGTTTGTTTTTGTTTTTACTAAATAATTGTATATAGTTTTAATAGAAACATTATTTGATATGTTACTCTCTTTATATATAATAAATATTTATAACTAATAGATTTGATTGTTATATTAAAAATAATATAATATTTTTTAGAGTTTAAAAAATAATTTAACTTTAAATTTGTTCTACCTAATCTAAAATTCCTAACTTCTAAGCTACATTACATGACATGCAATGTCACATGTAATAGAATGTTGTAATATCAAATACTGACTTACATGTATACTGAGTTGTAATAGAATACTGAGTTATGCATAGTAGAATACTGAGTTATGCATAGTATAATAACAAGTTACATGTAGTAGAATACTGAGTTATGCATAGTATAATAACAAGTTGAATAGATTGTATTACAATAGAACATTGTAATACAATTAATAGAATTAACTAGTAAACAACCATTATAATAATGACACATTTATAATAATATCATAAAGACTTTAAAGGTGACAACCATCCATTCATCCATCTTCCATCCATTGATATATCCATAAATATGACAATGAAGGAGATCATCCTTGTACTGTGGATACATAAGTTTAAATTATAACTATTGGTATTGTTATACAGAAGACAAGAGAGAAGTTTAATATATCTAAAATTAATGAGTGTAGCCTGTAGTATGTCACATGACATTATAAATTGTTGACATTCTATATAATAATTTGATTACATGTTAGAAGTAAGAAATCATGATGGTAATTGGGCAAAAAGACTGAATTAAGACTATATATATATATATATATATATATATATATATCCTCATCTTGATAATATCAAATAGTGTCAGGTGATGTATCTCATACTGTAGGTAAGTAGACATTTTAGGTTCTGATTTAATTAGTGTATTTACCGGTATTTACCTGTAAAATATCACATGTAGATTACTGAACACTCACTTAAGTATATTATATTACAATGTATACACAGTATATATTTATATATGTATATGTGTATAGCATGTATATAAATCTCTATATTAACATTAAATTTATCATATACAATATTATTTATCTGATATATAAATCACACTATAATTTTATAAGGTGGATAAAACCATTAACATTTAAAAGTACTATTATATAAAGGACAGGGAATTATATCTGATGAGTGTAGACTGTGGAAATTAATGTATCATGTCACACTTTAATGAATTGGTTATCAATTTAGAACAGACTTTTTATACACACTTTGATAATGAAATAGTAAAGGATAACATTAATGAAGAAAGGTTAATTGCTAGTTGAAGTAAAAAATCATGATGGAGAAAGATTATATTAAACTATGTATATATCCATAATCCATGATATTAAGCTGTGGTCATTTGATACTGTTGATAAGTTAATAACAAGTTATGTATAAAGTGTAATGATTATTGAAGTTATGTAACTACTAATTTATAACTATATTAATAACTATTAACTATTATATATTCCATATATAGTGTATTGATATGTAGAATACCAGACACCTTTAAACAACAACAACTTACTACAGCACCAGGTAATCAAAATATAATGCCACCTGAAGCACCCAAGTTATGACTACAAGCTAGATATCTTCTTCTATCCAAATGTAATGCCACCTGAAGCACTCAAAGACAACCCAAGTTATGACTACAAACTAGATATCTTCTCCTATCAAAATGTAATGCCACCTGAAGCACTCAAAGCCAACCCAAGTTATGACTACAAGCTAGATATCTTCTCTTATGATTGTCTCATCCTCCATGTCTTCACACATCGATGGCCTATATTTAGAGATCAATATAAAGAAAATGATTTGAAACTATTAGATCTTGTCTCAGAGTGGGATGGGAGATCAAAATATACCACACTAATATCTAGTGATAATCCATTTCATTTCATTTACCAAGTCTTGTCTAAAAAAACTACTTTTGGTAAGGACTCTATAATGTAAAGCAAGTATTGACTATATTCTTCATTTATAGGTACTGTTATACAGAAGACAAAAGATCTGTTTAATGTCTCTACATATAAAGAGTGTAGATTATGGATATATGGATATATAGATGATGTATTTGCTGTACATATGTTATTAACAGATTTAGAGACTATATCTGAAAAGGATAGCAAACTATGTGATAATGAAGTTGTAAGAATAAGATGTATACATAGTATTGTTGATTTTAGTTTGTTTTAGATATTTCATACTTACATGTTAGAAGTAAGAAATCCTGATGGTAGTTGGCCAAAGATGATTGAACTAAACCTTTGTGTATATCCCAATATTAATGATATCAAACATTGGTCATTTGATGTATTTGATACTGTGGGTAAGTTAAAAAGTATAATAGTGCATTTTAAGTTTTAGTTAAATATTGATTCCAACTCCAGCATGTGTGGTTTAAATTTGTTCTATTAATTTATAGGTACAGTTATACAGAAGACAAGACAATTATTTAATATATCTAGAACTGATGAGTACAGACTATGGTACTTCGATATGAATGAAGATAGTCATTGCTATATTACATTAAGTGATCTCAAAGAGACAGTAGCTGGTACTTGTTGTATTATGAAAGAAGAATATATGTATGTTATGTGGGAATCTGTACTCAATAACAACATGGTATAGTTATTATATAATCAGACCATATTATATTATTGATTTGTTTTAATTAGCCATTTATATTAGAAGTAATAAATCCTGATGGTAGCTGGCCATGGATGTTAGAATTATGTTTGTTAGTATATTGTGAACTCACATACAAACCATTGTCATTTGGAGTATTTAATAATATTAGTAAGTATTATAAATGAAGATAATTTGAACATAATAATTACTTCACAGGTACTGTGTTTAAAAAAATGAGTGACCTAGTTAGTGCTAATGAGTGTAGTCTGATTGAGTCTGATTTCTTTGATAAGCCCTTTGCAGTAAGTGACTAATCAGTTTTTGAAAATATTATATAAATGTATGATTTTAAGATATTGAAATTATATGTAAAAAATTCAGATGTTAGTTTGTCAAAAGAGGTCACATCACTGTTATATAGAGATGAGGCTGGTACAAAATGGTTAGTTAAAGATAGATCTATTTTAAGTAAAAACATGTATATATTGTAGTAACTAATAAAGTCATAATGTGTCATTATTATTATAGATATTTTTAGTCAGGAAATGCTGTCAAAGAATAATACAGGGATTTATTATGTGATGAGTCTTTCAGAAGAATTTTTTGAGGCTATTGTAAAAGAAGAATAAAAGGAACTTATTTTTTAAAATTTTAAGTGTATTTTTGTTGGGTAACTCCTTGTATATTTTGTAATATATTATCTGTTGCTATCATCTTTTTGTAAACTGCACACATTGAAGTATCTCTGTATAACAAACTATTAGTAATTTTTTCCTTATATGGAGATGTTGTTAATTCGTTTTGGTTCAACAGTTAGTAGGTGTCCATTTTCTCATGACCATCATTCTTGACTACTTATGTCAGTGATGGAGTATCTTCCTCTGTCATTAACACATGTGCAGTATTTAGATCTTCCATCATGATATTAAAACCCAATAATATATTGCTGACTTTCAACTTTGAACTTTGACCAAGCCTAGCTAAGTGTGACCAACCATCTGCATGAATCACTACTTTTTTATTATAAAAGGGTTGGGTATGTAATATGCTAAACCAACACAACAATGCTTTATCTTTTGAATTGCTGGATTGTATGGTTTGTTACAGTTAGTTTTAGAGCCCTGGAAGTATGAGTATCTCAGTGACCTTTTATTGGATTTATTTTTAGGCAAAAAGACTTACTTCAAAGACATTGGCTTAAACCCAACTAGTTTTATTCCTTAATAATATTAATTCATGTTAAAAGTCTTTCAACATTTTCGTTCCTATAAGAAAGTAGAGTTTCAAGTGTCACTTAACAGTTTTCAAGTAAACATCAGCAATTTTAGCAACTTTACGTTAACTTTTTGTAAAATTATATAATGCATTATAAATAAAAATATATGCACACATATATGTTATATATATGAACATATATAACATATATGTTCATCAATAGAAAGGAGCTTAACTTAAACTTTTTAAGTATTGTAAGAAATTCTGCTTCGAATGTGTTCAATTCGTACCGCCTGGTATTAAAAATTAATTGATTCTTCACGGAGTGTGTTTCATTCATTTCTTCTTTTTTGGACTCATCAAATTTTTAAAAAAAAATACTACATGTAGTCATAAATTGTTTTAAATTTGTTTCTTCGAGATCACGTGCGCCGTTTACAATTCCCCCTTTCTGCAATGCAATGGCTCAACACGGTTTTCAAAAGAAGCTTCAGTCATTGTCACTGGATGATGTAAAAGAGATTGGAAAGGAATTAGGTCGTGGAGCTTATGGTGTAGTATATGAGGTTAGAGTGAGTGGACTGGTTTGTGCTGGAAAGACTCTACATGAAGCTATTGTACAGGTACATATACTAGCTAATGATGAAATGATCACTACATCTTGTTATCTCTTTGTAGAATGAAACATTAGTTAAGTTTGCTGAAGAATGTCTCTGTCATAGTCAGCAACGTCACCCAAACATTGTACAGTTAATGGGTGTCCATTTCTCTAAACATTCTCGACTACCAATGTTAGTAATGGAGTATCTTCCTCTGTCATTAACACAGTGTTTAGAAACACATCAAAACCTCCCACTTCAAATCAAGTACTCCATTCTTCTTGATGTTGCAAAGGGTCTCAATTATCTTCATTGTAAGAAACCTCCCATTGTCCATCGTGATCTCACAGCCAATAACATATTGCTGACCTCTAACTTTATAGCCAAGATATCTGACCTAGGTGTATCTAGAATGGCAGACACCTTTAAACAGTTTCATTTTACTACCGCACCAGGTAATGCTGTTGTAATGCCTCCTGAAGCTCTTATGGAAAATCCAAGTTATGACCACAAGCTAGATGTCTTCTCCTATGGCTGTCTCATCCTCCATGTTTTTACACACCAATGGCCAGTACCTACAGCTCAATATGTTCCTTGTATCAGTCCTTCTCGAAAAGGATCTTATGATCTTGTTTCAGAATGGAATAGGAGATCAAAATATACCACAGCAATATCTAGAGATAATCCTTTCCTTCCATTTACCAAGTGTTGTCTAGACAATGATCCTAAGAAGCGACCTACTATGAGTGATGCTATCATATGTGCTGAACATGCTCTCTCTAGTCTACCTCCAATGAAGAACACACTAGAGATGATGAAAAATATCGACTTATTGACTGAACGAGTGAATCAGTTAGAGAGACAAACACAAGACAATTCTTACCGATGGGAAAAAAAGAGGAAACAGTTGGAAGTAAAACTGAAATCTAAACATGATGCTATCGAAGTCCTACGTGCTCAATGTAAAGGCATTGTTTCTAATTATCAATTACAGAAAATGATTCAACATCTTCTAACACAAGAACTGAAGGAAGGAGATGAATGGTGAGTGACTATTTTGAAGAAATGATATGTTTAATTATTAATAGTTATAAATTATTATTTACTGGGACATTATTGCATCCTCAGGTACTTAGTTGATGCTGATTGGTTTATACAATGGAAGACATGTGTTGATTATGATCCATATCTACCTGTGGATGGTATCAATATCACTTCAACCCAACCTGATCCTGTTTATAATGGAAACTTATTCAAAGGTAACAAATATCAATCATGTTACTTCAATCAATATATCTAGAACAGTCTATGGTGATGACATCATTTATTAGTATAATGACATATGACATTAACCATTACAATACTATATAGAGTAGTTATAATAAAGTTAATACATTATCAGGTATTATAATAAGTAACAAGCGGGCAAACTTGAGTGAGAAGTAGGTGTGTTTCATCATCTACATCACATTTTTGCATTAATACTGTATACACATGTTGAAGATTTTGTTTCCTTAATTGTTATGGTGAAGAGAGTGTTTGAAGAATTTAATTTTTTTCTATTCAAGAGAGCTCTATTACATTAAGCTTCATTGTTGACTTCTGACTGTCCAAACTTCCATCATCTTGTCTACATCTTTGACATTTCTTTCTGCTCCTTTCATTGTTCTACTGTACTCCAAATTTTCACAGTAGCTCATTTTCACCATGTGCATCATACCAATCCAACTATCACAAGTAATTAATCTGTATTACAAATTCATACCCAGTAGTGTATCTTCTCTTTCTCTGGAGAACCAAAAACGTGACTAACAGACAGTTTCATAAGTGCTCTCTATTTGTTCAGGCTCATTCCAATATAATATTGATACATATTTTAGTATATGCTGACATAAATGTTTTAGGAGTTGATATTTGTGAGTTCATATTATAGGAATGAACATTATTAGATGTTACATATTGGATATCTCACTATATTTGTCTCATATAGATATTGAATCTGAGATATTACATGATAATCTAAAGGAGGAAGATGACTATGTTATACTCTCTAAACTAGTATGGGATCTCTTTGTTAGTTGGTATGGACTATCAGTAGGATCACGACCTATTTGTAGGTAAGTTATTATTAACTTAATGTTTTCTACTTGGACACAAAGTGTGCTGATGGCATTAAGATTAATTAGGTCATCATATTATAAATATCTATGTATGTTCATACACATTGACTTTATATGTATGCAACAATCAATGACTTGATCTTTACTGGAAATATTAGGATGATAGACATCTTCAAAACAATCTTAGGACAATGTTTTTATGATGATCTTATCTGTTTAATTTGTTTATTAGGTATGTTATGAAGTGTAACAAAGATTTGAAAGTTGGAATGTATCCTTTTGACATCAAATTATGTGTATATCCATACCTTTGTGATACTAAGGTATTTTCCTTTTGTGAAAAAACTACTTTTGGTAAGGACTCTATAATGTAAAGCAAGCATTGACTATATTCTTCATTTATAGGTACTGTTATACAGAAGACAAAAGATCCGTTTAATGTCCCTACATATAAAGAGTGTAGATTGTGGATATATGGATATATAGAGGATGTATTAGCTGCACATATGTTATTAACAGATTTAGAGACTATATCTGAAAAGGATAGCAAACTATGTGATAATGAAATTGTAAGAATAAGATGTACACACAGTATTGTTTGATTTTTATTTGATTTAGATATTTCATACTTACATGTTAGAAGTAAGAAATCCTGATAGTAGTTGGCCAAAGAAAATTGAACTAAACCTTTGTGTATATCCCAATATTAATGATATCAAACAGTGGTCATTTGATGTATTTGATACTGTAGGTAAGTTGGGAAGTATAATAGTGCATTTTAAGTTTTAGTTAAATATTGATTCCAACTCCAGCGTGTCTGTGGTTTAAAGTTGTTACATTAATTTATAGGTACTATTATGATGAAGACAAGAGAACTGTTTGATATATCTACAACTAATGAGTGTAGATTGTGGTACTGGAATATGAATGAAGATAGTCATTGCTATATTACATTAAGTGATCTCAAAGAGACAGTAGTTGGTGCTTGTAGTATTACGAAAGAAGAGAATGTGTATGTTATGCTGGAATTTATACTCAATAGCAAAATGGTATAGTTATTATATAATCTGACCATATTATATTATTTATTTGTTTCAATTAGCCATTTATATTAGAAGTATTAAATCCTGATGGTAGCTGGCCATGGAGGATTGAATTATGTTTGTTAGTATGTGGTAAAGTTACATTGAAACCATTGTCATTTGGAGTATTTAATAATATTAGTAAGTATTATAAATGAAGATAAATTGAACATAATTATTACTTCACAGGTACTGTGTTTAAAAAAACGAGTGACCTAGTTAGTGCTAATGAGTATAGTCTGGTTGAGTCTGATTTCTTTGATAAGCCCTTTGCAGTAAGTGACAAATCAGTTTTAAAATATTATATAAATGTATGATTTTTAGATGTTGAAATTATATGTAAAAAATTCAGATGGTAGTTTGTCAAAAGAGGTCACATCACTGTTATATAGAGATGAGACTGATACAAAATGGTTAGTTAAAGATAGATCTATTTTAGGTAAGAACATGTATAGTAACTAATAAAGTCATAATGTGTCATTATTGTTATAGATATTATTAGTCAGGAAATGCTGTCAAAGAATAATACAGGGATTTATTACGTGATAAGTCTTTCAGAAGAATTTTTTGAGGCTATTGTAAAAGAAGAATAAAAGGAACTTATTTTTTAAAATTTTAAGTGTATTTTTGTTGGGTAACTCCTTGTATATTTTGTAATATATTATCTGTTGCTATCATCTTTTTGTAAACTGCACACATTGAAGTATCTCTGTATAACAAACTATTAGTAATTAGTAATAATTGAGAAGTATTCACTAACTGAACAAGTGATTAATTTGAAAGAAAGTTTGAAGAGTGTAGAAGAAGAGAAATAGCAAGTAATGAAATTGTTGAAAACCATTGTGGAGTCTGCTGATAGTAGGACGCCACTTCTTGTTTTGTTTGAACCATTTACAGAGTGTTTGTTATTGGGAGTAGTAGGTAGTCTATCAGGTCACTATACCATATGATGGAACAGAATATTATTCTTATTATGTCATCGTGTCTTTTGGTTTATATGTGATCTAATACTTATACATTTAGTAGAAGTATATTAACTATAATGTATCATCTATATATTTAATATTGGCATTGATAATAATTTAAATGCACTGACTAATAGATCAATGCCTTTTTTAATCTGTGATTAATGTTATGATCAAATATTATCCCCATATTTCCCTTGATGAAATAGGAAAGTGAGGGGACAACATGACTCTAGAACACAAAGACACTTTTAATATTCCTTATACTTACAATTAGTCAATGTTAGATGGTCAACTAATAACAGGTATACTCCACTATATACGACATCATCATTATGTCATCATTACACATCACATATAGCTAAAGAGAGAAGTGCAGCAATTTTTTGTTAGTTTAGCTGCTACCTCACATCCTGTGATAAGAAAACTTAATATATTCTCTTATCATCATCTCATTTCATAGTACTGCTGGTGTTATTTTATTCCTTGAACCATAAAATCACTTTAAATGTTTATGGTATCAAGCCACATATATTTTATTGCCAAACCTCTTAGGATTTATTGCTGATACAGCATGTGATGTCTCAGTTCTTGATATCACATACTCTATCAACAATAAAGCCCTCATGGTTGGTCAATAACCAATACATAATATACAAAATTACTATAGACATGTAATGTAGTAATATTCTACTATTTAATATATATTAATATATTATGTATATTTATATATTTTAACAAAAGAGGATTAATCAGTCTTTGTCATATAATGTCACTAGATAATGTAGTGGAGACTGGAAAATTCTATGCTATGATATGTACTATATAGGACACAATGATTACTGACATTATCACAGCATAATATAGCAATTCATAAGAATATAAACTTTGTGTGAACAAGGAGTACAAATCATTCCATCATCATGACAGATAACACTATTAACATTACATTACAGTAGTGGGAGTTTATAGTTTGCTTTAGCCCTTGTATGATTATGGCTACTGGAAGACTTCAAAGTCAACTTCAGTCTTTATCACTGGATAATGTAGTAAAGATTGGAAAGGAATTAGGTCGTGGAGCTTATGGTGTGGTAGTTGAGGTTAGAGTGAGTGGACTGATTTGTGCTGGAAAGACTCTACATGAAGCTATTGTACAAGTACATATACTAGCTAATGATGAAATGATCACTACATCTTGTTATCTCTTTATAGAATGACACATTAGACAAGTTTACTGAAGAGTGTCTCTGTCATAGTCAACAACGTCACCCAAATATTGTCCAGTTAATGGGTGTCCATTTCTCTCAACATTTTCAACTACCTATGTTAGTAATGGAGTATCTTCCTCTGTCATTAACACAGTGTTTAGAAACACATCAAGACCTTCCACTTCAAATCAAGTACTCCATTCTTCTTGATGTTGCAAAGGGTCTCAATTATCTTCATTGTAAGAGACCTCCCATTGTTCATCGTGATCTCACAGCCAATAACATATTGCTGACCTCTAACTTTATAGCCAAGATATCTGACCTAGGTGTATCTAGAATGGCAGACACCTTCAAGCAACATCATCTTACTACTGCACCAGGTAATGCTGTTGTAATGCCTCCTGAAGCTCTCAAGGACAATCCAAGTTATGACCACAAGTTAGATGTCTTCTCCTATGGTTGTCTCATCCTCCATGTCTTCACACATCAATGGCCAGCACCTACAGCTCAATATGTACCTAGTACCAGTCCTTCTCGAATTGAATCATTTGATCTTGTCTCAGAATGTAATAGGAGATCAAAATATATCACAGCAATATCTAGTGGTAATCCTTTCCTTTCATTTGCCAAGTCTTGTCTAGACAATGATCCTATGAAGCGACCTACTATGAGTGATGCTATCATATGTGCTCAACATGCTGTTTCTAGTCTACCTCCATTGAAGAACCAATTAATGAAAGAAATTGATTTACTAACTGATCAAGTGGATCATTTAAGGAGACAAGCACAAGAGGACACTCATACATGGGAAGGAATGATCAAACAACTAAAAGAGGACAAAGCCCATTACATAACAGATCTCACAAAGTCTTGGCAAGCCAAAGCAATAGTTGATGTCCACTTTGCAGCACAAAAACAAGAAATTGCTGAGAAGTCAAAACTCCTGAATCAAGAAATGAGTAGAGCTTCAAAGTTAGAAGAAGAGATGTTGTCATCAATGAAAGCTGAAATGCAAGCAAAGAAAGAGCTTAGACAGATTAAGGCAACATTGTCTATATCAAATAAAGAAAATGCTGATCTACAATTTGAAATAGCTCGTTTACAATCTGCTTTGTCATCTCTTCAAGAATCAAATAGCGGACTTCAATCGCTACTGAAATCAAAGGATAATGATATGGAAGTCTTACATGCTCAATGTAAAAACACCAGTCCTGGATATCAAATTCAGAAAGAAATTATTCAACAACTTTTGGCACAAGAATTGAAAGAAGGAGATGAATGGTGAGTGATAATTATTTAGTTATGTTTTATATTTTTTATTTATTGATTGTAAAATTAATAATTGTATTGTTGTTAGGTATTTGGTCTGTCAGAGATGGTTCACACAATGGAAGAGATATGTTGGATATGACTCAGTTCAATCTGTGGCTGACAGCAACTCAGATCATCAGTCTATGGCTGGCAAAGAAGCAGATCATCCTGGACTTGTGAACAATACAGATTTATTTAAAGGCAACAAAATCAATTATTACAGAAACTTAATTACACATTTATTTACTTTCTAACACAGAGAGTGAGTCAGTAATTTTAAAAGCTAACCTAAAGGAAGGAGATAACTATGTTCTATTACCTAAACCAGTATGGTATCTCTTTGTTAGTTGGTATGGATTGTTAGTAGGATCACGACCTATTTGTAGGTAAATTATTGTAACTATATATTGTCAAAGTTGTTTCTTTATTAGGTATGTTATGCAGTGTAATAATGATTTGAAAATTGGAATATATCGTTTTGAAGTCACATTATGTGTGTATCCACATGTTAATGAAGCAGTTTCCTTTTAGTGAAGGAACCACATTTGGTAAGCACTTCTTTATACTTTCTTCTTTTTTGATAAGCTTAAGGTATATACTTAGAAGGATCTATGATGGAGTTGGCTTACTGCCCTATTGGAATGTGAAACAGTACTACAAAGTTTTATAGTGGTCATCTTGTGGAATAACTTATACATGTATGTTAGATAAAGTTATGCTTTGGAATTTTAATTGTATGACAATCCTAATTAAGGACACCTAGTATACCTCTTTTTGAGAATATATAATAACATACTATATCAAAATGTCACAGATATTTTATAGTCTCTATCTAAACTTTATGCTGTACCTTACTACATTCATATAAGGATGTAAGCCAACTTACTCCTAGATCCTCCTCCATCTTCAGCTCATCAAAAAAGGAGAAAGGCCTATATAGCATATCTATAATATAAATCATGTGTTTCAATCTTTATTTTCCTAAAGATGCTATTGTTCAGAAAATGAGAGAATTGTTTAACATATCTACAACAACTGGTGAATGTAGACTGTGGATATATGGATGTATAAATAACACAATGAACATATGGTTATTAATAACAGGAGGCTTAGATAATGTACAAAGGGATAAAGTACTTGAAGATGACAACTTTGTAAGAATATGATACATACACAGTACTGTTTACTTTTTATTTGTTTTAGATATCTCATACTTACATGTTAGAAGTAAGAAATCCTGATGGTAGTTGGCCAAAGAAGATTGAACTAAACCTTTGTGTATATCCCAATATTAATGATATCAAACATTGGTCATTTGATGTATTTGATACTGTGGGTAAGTTAAAAGTATAATAGTGCATTTTAAGTTATAGTTAAGTATTGACTCCAACTCTAGCATGTGTGTGGTGTAAATTTGTTATATTAATTTTTAGATACTGTTATACAGAAGACAAGAGAATTATTTAATATATCTAGAACTGATGAGTACAGACTATGGTACTTCAATACAAATAAAGATTGTCATTGCTATATTATATTAAGTGATCTCAAAGAGACAGTAGTTGATACTTGTTGTATTATGAAAGAAGAAAATGTGTATTTTATGTGGGAATCTCTACTCAATACTAAGATGGTATAGTTATTATATAATCTGACCACATTATATTATTCATTTGTTTTAATTAGCCATTTATATTTGAAGTAAGAAATCCTGATGGTAGCTGGCCATGGATGTTAGAATTATGTTTGGTAGCATGTGGTAAAGGTGCACTCAAAACATTGTCATTTGAAGTATTTAATAATATTAGTAAGTATTATAAATGAAGATAAATTGAACATAATTATTACTTCACGGGTACTGTGGTTACAAAAATGAGTCACCTAATTAGTACTAATGAGTGTAGTCCGATTGAGAATGATGACTTTGATAAGCCCTTTGCAGTAAGTGACAAATCAGTTTTAAAATATTATATAAATGTATGATTTTTTAGGAATTGATATTATATGTAAAAAGTTCAGATGGTAATTTGTCAAAAGAGGTTACATCGCAGTTATATAGAGATGATGCTGATACAAAATGGTTAGTTAATGACAGATCTATTTTGGGTAAGGACGTATATATTAATAAATAAAGTGATACTATTTTGATCGTGTAGATATTATTAATAAGGAGATGGTATCAAAGAAAAGTAATGGAATTTATTATGTAATGACTTTTCCAAAAGAACTGCTTAGACCTAATCAGGAAGACAACTAATTAAAGTGATACTTATTGTAACTTTATTATATTGCGATTACTTTGGTTATTTTATTGAGTTAACTTTGATTAGTTATTTGTTTGTTTTTGTTTTTTTTTACTAAATAATTGTATATAGTTTTAATGGAAACATTATTTGATATGTTACTCTCTTTATATATAATAAATATTTATAACTGATAGATATGTTTGCTATATTAAAAATAATATAATATTTTTTAGAGTTAAAACATTGATGTAACTCATCTTTGTTCTACCTAATCTAAAATTCCTAACTTCTAAACTACATTATATGATATATAATGTCACATGTAATAGAATGTTGTAATACAATTAACAGAATAAACTATTGTTTTATAAACAACCATTATAATAATGAAACATTTATAATAATATCATAAAGACCTTAAAGATGACAACCATCCATCCATTCATTCATCCATCCATCCATTGATATAAATATGAGAATAAAAGAGATCATCCTTGTCCTGTGGATAATATAAGTTAATATTATAAATTAATTATAACTATATTGGTATTATTATATGAAGACAAGAGAGAAGTTTAATTTATCTAAAACTGATGAGTGTAGACTGCAGTATGTTACATGACATTATAAATTAGTTGACATTCTATATAATAATTTTATTACACATTAGGTAGTAAGAAATCATGATGGTAATTGGCCAAAAAAAGATTGAATCAAAATTGTATATCCACATCTTAATAACATCTAACAGTGTCAGTTGATGTAGCTAATACTGTAGGTAAGTAGACCTTTTAGGTTCTGAATGAATTAATGTATTCATTAACTTGTAAAGTGTCACCTGTAGGTTACAGAACACCTACATAATTGTATTATATCACATTGTATACACAATATATATGTATGTATGTACGTGTATATAATATGTATATAGATGTCTATAATAAGGTTAAATTTACCATATATACTATTATCTAATATATATATATATATATATATATATATATAGAACAGAATTAAAGGACAAAAGAACAGAGCAAACAATTATCAATTACCTAATACTATGTTAAACTATATATTATCAATTACCTAATACTATATTAAACTATATATTATCAATTACCTAATACTATATAAAAATATATATTATCAATTATCTAATACTATGTTAAACTATATATTATCAATTATCTAATACTATGTTAAACTATATATTATCAATTACCTAATACTATATAAAAATATATATTATCAATTATCTAATACTATATTAAACTATATATTATCAATTACCTAATACTATATTAAACTATATATATTATCAATTACCTAATACTATATAAAACTATATATATTATCAATTACCTAATACTATATAAAACTATATATATTATCAATTATCTAATACTATATTAAACTATATATATTATCAATTATCTAATACTATATTAAACTATATATATTATCAATTACCTAATACTATATAAAAATATATATTATCAATTATCTAATACTATATTAAACTATATATTATCAATTATCTAATACTATGTTAAACTATATATTATCAATTACCTAATACTATGTTAAACTATATATTATCAATTATCTAATACTATATTAAACTATATATTATCAATTATCTAATACTATATTAAACTATATATATTATCAATTACCTAATACTATATTAAACTATTAATTTTGTAGGTGTTCTATCAGCAAATTATAATGGAAGTTAAAAAAACTGATGGCAGCTGGCCAAATTGAGGGCATTAGGAGTTTTCATAATTCATTCTTGACATTCTTTCATAGATAAAACAGATAGTGAATTTCCAATAGATTATAACAGCTACATAGTAGATATAGTCATGACATAACTAGATGTTAGATGTAGTACATACATATAGTAAAATAATGAATGACTCTGAAACTGATCACAAATATTATAGTGACTTTTAAATTTTTGGTAATAGTTAACAATCACTTGTAATAATAATAATAATAATAATTATAAACCTGTGGATAAATAATAAACACAGAAATATAAATACAGATAAATAGTCAATGTAACAAATCATATATTTACTACAGTAAAAAAAGGGGGTTACAAATAGTCATTACTTATATGACTACTCATACAACACTTTATTTCACAGAATTAATACTACTGATACCAAATGAAACCAGCTATATACAAGGCCTTGAGAGGGTAGTGGAGGGTGTGGCATCTTTAAAGGATTGGTCTTAGACGAGTCTATTTTGGTAAAAGAACTGGACCAGTTTCGGTAATAAGAAGAGTAACAAAATGATCACGAACAGTTGGACTAGGTGACCTACTGACCAAGGAGGGTACCGTAGAACGTCTTGCTACATTGTATGATATGTTTGCTGAAGTAGGGTGTGAGTCATCATTACTGTCTTCCATTGTTATTACAGGCAAACTATGGTGACGTGATGAATCATGTAATAACATGTTAATGTCATGTGATGGGGGCGTGGTTTGAGAGCCATACCCACTAAGAGGTGATGTAGGTGATGATGGGGACTGTAGAGGAGAGGAAATTGAGGAGGTGGGGCTATGACGTCTATGAATTTGTATCTGTTCATCATGGGACATTTTACGATTAGGTTGATGTAATGGGAAAAGAGAAGAGGGAAGAGAGTGACAGGATTTTGAGCATGTCTCATCATACTTGTTTGCATATGAAAACATTGATGTTTGATTTGGAGAGGGAGAAGGTGATCTCTGTGAAGGTGAGAACAGCATATTGGTAAATGGAGTAGTAGGTGAAGCCACACCCATCTTTTTAGGGGTAAATGAGTGATAATGTTTTTTGCTATCAATTGATGATGACAAGTGACCACAGTTTCGTTGGAGAGTGGAAATAGGCTCTTCATAATCAATTTGAGATGTTTCCACAGAACCACGTCTATAAGAAGTGGAAGTGGTGATTTCACGAGGAAGTGACTGGCTTCGCCTACTGAGCAATGCTAGTAACATCTGTTGCTTCCTATTAACATCAACATAACAGTAAGGATTACTTTGTGACTCTTCATCATCCTCTTCATTTGAATCCAATTCTATCTCTTCCAATTTAAAGTAATTTCTGTCTTGGGTACAATATCTGTCATTGTTTTCATCATCTTCTGGTATTTTCAAAACAAAGGTATTTGGTGGAGACATCTCTGGAGATACAAAAGGTGATTTCATTTTTGATTGTTCCACATAAGATTTGGTACCAGTTTTTAAACTCTCACTTGACAGTGATAATGATTCATTGTCCTCATATGAGAACATCGTTGTGTTATGTGGAGATGACATAAAGCGAGAAGAATAAGGTGATTGTTGGGATGGTGATGGTGATGCATTATGTGGAGATGACGTACTTGAAGTCCAGTTTGTAGGAGCTACACTTGCTCCTTTTTGAGCTGGAAGGGTAAAAGATCGCTGATATTCCTTGTTAGTTGGCAATGTAAAGTCGTCATTTTGTTTTAAACGTATTGGTACTTCATAATCGCAATGAGGAACTCTCATTGAACCATCAATTGTATTGCTGTGAAGAAGTGGGCTGGTCTTTGTTTTGTTATGCAAAGTGGCAAATCCCCTCTTTTGTCTATCTATACCAACATTAAAATGACTGCTGGTTTGTGACTTGCTACTATCAAAGTCTCCTTGTTCATTTGCTACAGCTTCCTCTAGCACAAAATAATGACTTTCTTCAAGTTCGTTTTCTTTCTCATCATCTTCTTGCACTTTTAAAAGAAAATAGTTATTTTCTAGAGCTTCTGATACCAATGAAGTGGGATCTGTTTCTTTTGGTTTGGGCATGACATTCTCCTGTAAATTTATTCTCAACTCATCAATATCCACATCAATATCCACATAGGTGTGATCCTTAAACAATTCATTTTCATTAGGTACCATTTCATTCTCAACAGCATCATATTGAATAGTGTCCTTTGTTCTTAGAGAAGATAACAAACTGCTGTTGCTACTCTTCCTAGCTTCATAATGTGGAGGTAAATATGCTTCTCTATCTTTTTGCTTGCTTGCAAGTTCTGCATGACTTTGATGAATCAGACTCTTAGCAGTTTGTTCGTTTATAGCCACAGCTGTTGGCTGAAGTAATATTGACTTGAATGATCTTTGGTTGACTCTTTTTGAATGGATGTTATTTGGTGTACATGAAGGTTCTTCTAGTGTTGAAAGCTGTCTTGATGGATGAGCCTTTAACATCAATGGAGGAGGTGTATCTTCTCTGTTTACAGCTGGAGGTTGCTCTCTAGCGGAATATCTAGTTATGGGTCCAGCATTTGGGGGAGATATATAAGTTTTTACTGTTTTCAAAGTTGTAAATGGTGACTCTTTTGATGGGTGAGTTTCTAGCATCAAGGGAGGGGGTGTGTTCTCTAAATCAACAGTAAAACAGTCAGGAGGCTGCTGCTGTTCTGTAGTAACAGAAGGTGGGGCAGAAGATGGTTGAGAATTTTGAGAATGAAGAAATTCTCCAACCTCAGGACCTAAGAGATCATATAATATTTTTTCAAAACATTAATAATTTTACCTAATATTTTCATTAACTTTGCTTGTTCTTTGAGACTTTCTTTCTCTAGCATCAATGGAGGTGGTACATTCTTACGTTCAACAAGAGGAGACTGCTTGTCTGTGGTAACATGAGAGGGAGCAGAAGCTGTCTTATAATTTTGAGACTGAAGATGTGCTGCAACCTCAGGACCTAAAAGACCAAACTATTAAATTCTTATAAAACACTACTACTATTTACCTAGTACTTTCTTTAGCTTTTCTTGTTCCTCAAGAATTTCTTCATCTGTCTTGATAACTGATGAAGCAGCACTGACCTCACATAAAGTTAGAGAAGACTGCATTGGTAAATGTGACTTTCCATATCTTTTTTCTGCTTGTTTTCTTTTCAGACTCATCTTTGCAAGGATATCTGAACGTCTGCTGACCTAATACATGTGGGAGGTTAGTTGTCAAAAATGATTATTAATAAGATTCTTGAGGCTAAGCTAATCAAAGGACTACGTTATTACAAAGTGAATACACAGTATGGCTTATTAATATGACATATATTAATAAAATTATGTATATAGTACTTGTACAATTGTGTATGTGTGAGATGGACTGTTAAAGTTTATCATGTGACATCATGCCATTTCTGCGAAGTCATTGCTTTACGTGTAATTGTTAGAGCAATCATGTCACATGTCTATTGGATCACAATTGTTTATTGTACGTCATCTATGTACTTAAATAGTTAAATTATTAAAACAACTTGGACGATATTTTCATTGTTTATTATAGCTCCTAACAGTTTATCATCACACCATCCTATAGCTTTCAACAACTAAAAAGACACACAATGGTCTAATGAACTGAGGGAGACATTTAAAGTTACTTTGTACAACAATTCTTTGTTCCAGTCGTCTATCAGTCATACATGAATAAAGTAATAGTCTAGAAATAATTTATCAAGACAGTTAGTAGAAAACAACTAATGATTTCTTTTTTAGATATAATAATAATAATTAAAAGCACAAGAATTAATAGTTTGTTAGTAATCCAACAAAGTAAAGTAATGTCAATAAGAGTCTGTTAAGTTTTTATAAGTTATATACAAAATGATAATAATTATGATTGGTCTTTAGTGTGGTGTCTATAGAGATATCTTTAAGACTTAGTTCTACTACTTAAGGGATGTACTTTGTGATAAGGTCTGAAGGAACTCAAAACTTATCAACTATGGTCAGCTGATATGATATATTATATAATATGGTGTATTATGCTTAAAATAATATAAATATATATATATATTACTGTATGCATATACAATATAATATTATATTGTATACTAATACAGTATAATATATACTCTATGTTAATATAGTATATACATTATGACATTAACAGCTGTGTAAACTGATGTTGCATGGCACAACCTTGTCAATTGTGGTCGAGAGTGTTAATTGGTTTTGTGGTAGCTGTGAAGGTAATAATTATCATTGTAAGGTGTAAAAGAAGGAAATAGTGCTTTTTGAATCACACATAATGCTCCTAAAATGGTAAAGGGATCATTGTTCTGGTATCACACACACACACACACACACACACACACACACACACACACACACACACACACTCATACAAGTATTAAAGTGGTAAAGGGTTTACTTTTAGCCTCATGGCATGTGTCTAGAAACGCATAAGGCTGAGTTTATGGGTTCAAAACATTAGAGTCAGACTGTTCAATTTCAAGTTTCAACTATAAACCATATACCATAATATTACATCATGATATAATGCCACACACACACACACGTCTTCACCAGTGTTAAATTACTATTTTACAAGCTTGACCTATTTACAACCAACTTTGCACTCATATAGGTTACTGTATTATCTAATGTAATACCCTTTTCCTCAAACATCTGTGGTAACACAATATCTCTATTCTTCCACATACAATCAATTACTAGTCTAAACCACAGTCTCTAGTAAACACAGATACCTTTTAAATTGCTCATACATAAAATTCTATATGACATTGTTATCTTTTCCTGATCCTTCTGAGTGTTACATGAGTGAGGGTTAACCCCATCTACTCACATACAACAATGAATTTATAAGTAGTTCAGTCATGATAGTAAAGTGTTGATGTTGCATATATGTCAGTCAAAATATGTGTCCAAAACTTCCTTCCTTTCTACAAGGGAGGAAATGACCATCCACCATCCCAATTATTATGTATCTCCCACCTAGTAAAGATACATAAGCAGACCACAGAGTTAGTGATAGCTACTATTAGTACATGTTAAGTATAATTTACAACTTGTGATTGAGTAAATAATTTTGATAAGAACTCATAGCTATAGGTACTACATACATTCTACAGATATAGTACAATAGGTATATTAGGTATTATTAGAGGTAGTTATATTATTAGTTATAGATATATAGTATTACATACATTCTACAGATATATGTCTAAGCTAAGAAAACAAGATTATATTGTATATTGTATATGTGCATATATTTTACCAGATGGCAGGAACCAGTAATTACTACATAATTAATTGTTTTTGTAAATACAACAGTTGTAAACCATAAAGGTATGCAATTAATATTATATTAAATACACATGTAGAACAAAAATTTATAATAAAATATGAGAGTTGTATTTTTAGTTGTTAATTTATTAGTAAATAAAGTGAAGTTAATAATGTTAGTAATGTTTCATTAAACTGATCCATACAAAGACTCTAATACTTGAAGTATGTATTATTTTAATGCCATTATCCTAACAATCACAAATGATTATATTATGTATATTGTTCTCACTAGTAGTTATCATTAGCAATACTATAATCATGCTGTAGGCATGTGGCGAGCACATGGTGATCAAGATTTGTTATATAAATTTTACAAGCGCTATGACTTTGTGAATTATTATAAATCAAATCTTCTGTATTGTCTTCTTGTGGTTGATATATATCATATTATAATATTGTTTTTCAAAGGGAAACAACCCAGACAAGGAAAGTAGAGGAAATAAACATGAAGGAAGCTATATATTTATTGGGTTAATACATGTATGACATATTAGTGTATAAATACTTACTCTAGTACATTGTAGTCTTTGATGTCTATAACTTCAAACATGTCACTATTATTATTACTATTTTTAATAATTATATTTGACCCAAGTTTCTTTGAGTGATTCCATAAGATCAACACACACACACACGCATGCACGCTCAGTGTACACAAGTCTGACTTTTTTTTAAAAGTAAGGCTTCAAGAATTGCTGAGTTAAATACATAACTTTGAAATGAAATGGTTATAAACCATTAATATTAATAATTATTTACATGTACATGTAATTAATTACAAGTAACCATGGCAATTACATATGATGCACATATACATGTACATGTGTATACATAGCGTACATGTAATCACTAATGTGGTGCACATGTACATCACATGTAACTATAAATTAAAAAGAGGAATCATTTGTTAAGAGATACTTTGATAGTCACACACTTATTGTTAAGTTTCTAGGTAGTCTGGTACTAATACTTTAGTAAATAGTTAGTCCCATACTAATACTTTAGTTTCTAAGTAGTCTTATACTAATACTTTAGTAAATAGGTGGTTCAATACTAAGACTTTAGTTTCTAAGTAGTCTTATACTAATACTTTAGTAAATAGATGGTTCCATACTAATACTTTAGCAATAGGTGGTTCCATACTAAGACTTTAGCAAATAGATGGTTCCACACTAAGACTTTAGCAAATAGGTGGTTCCATACTAAGACTTTAGTAAATAGGTGGTTCAATACTAATACTTTAGTAAATAGGTGGTTACATACTAAGACTTTAGTTTCTAAGTAGTCTTATCCTAATACTTTAGTAAATAGATGGTTCCATACTAATACTTTAGTAAATAGGTGGTTCCATACTAAGACTTTAGCAAATAGATGGTTCCACACTAAGACTTTAGTTTCTAAGTAGTCTTATACTAATACTTTAGTAAATAGGTGGTTCCATACTAATACTTTAGTAAATAGATGGTTCCATACTAATAATTCAGTAAATAGGTGGTTCCATACTAATACTTTAGCAAATAGGTGGTTCAATACTAAGACTTTAGTTTCTAAGTAGTCTTATACTAAAACTTTAGTAAATAGATGGTTCCATACTAATACTTTAGTAAATAGGTGGTTCCATACTAAGACGTTAGCAAATAGATGATTCCACACTAAGACTTTAGCAAATAGGTGGTTCCATACTAAGACTTTAGCAAATAGATGGTTCCATACTAATACTTTAGTTTCTAAGTAGTCTTATACTAAGACTTTAGTAAATAGATGGTTCCATACTAAGACTTCAGTAAATAGGTAGTTCCATACTAATACTTCAGTAAATAGGTGGTTCTATACTAATACTTTAGTAAATAGGTGGTTCCATACTAATACTTAGTAAATAGGTGGTTCCATACTAATACTTCAGTAAATAGGTGGTTCCATACTAATACTTCAGTAAATAGGTGGTTCTATACTAATACTTTAGTAAATAGGTGGTTCCATACTAATACTTAGTAAATAGGTGGTTCCATACTAATACTTCAGTAAATAGGTGGTTCCATACTAATACTTAGTAAATAGGTGGTTCCATTACTAATACTTTAGTAAATAGATGGTTCCATACTACAGTTGTTTTAGTTCTCTTTTTTAAACTTTTATTTACTTATAGTTAGCTAGTTAGTCATGTGGTTTTAGTTAATATATATAAAGTATTAAACATTATCACTTAACAATTATTATAAAGCTAATATATACCATTTAATATAGACTATAGAGCAAGTCATTAAAAAAAGTAAACTCTTATTGTACATGATAGTAGAAGGAGAAATTAATTGAATGAAAGTAATATAAAAATGGGATGTATTACTAAAAAAAAATCTTAAACAAATCTGTCCAGACATTTCAAATCAACATAATTATATGCTCATTACTTTATCTACATTAACTAGATCACATGTAATAACTAAAAACACATATTTCCATTAACATGCTATCATGTTGTTAAATGTACTATATTGTGTTAAGTGACAGATGTTGAAAAAGATATTATATATAATTATATTATATATATATATATATATATATATGTGCTCTAGGTTCTATTGTTTAGTTAGTTGTATTGAAAGATTAGTTATTAATATCTATCATTAATTATATTATAGTTCCACATGTGTATACATCAATAAACTAGCAGAGTTTTAATAATAGTTATTATTAGTTTTGTTCTCTGAGTAGATATTTTTATTTAGTTATAATTAGTTAACTAAAATATAACTAGATTAAACTAAAATAGTTTTAGTTAATTATAATAACATTATACAATACTATTATAATTATCGTTAAGTTTCTAGGTAGTCCCATGCTAATACTCTAGTTGTCTATAGTTAATTCCATACTAATAGTTTAGTTTCTATGTAGTCCCATTCTAATACTTTAATAAATAGGTATTCCAATACTAATACTTTAGTTTTTAGGTAATGCCATACTAATACTCTAGTTGTCTAAAGGTATTCCAATAGTAATACTTTAGTTTCTAGGTAGTTCCATAATAATACACTAGTTTTCTATAGGTAGTCACATATTAACACTTAATAACTAGGTAGTCTTGTACTAAATAGTTTAGTAAATAGGTAGTCCCATACTAATACCTTAATAAATAGGTAGTCCAATACTAATACTTTAGTAACTAGGTAGTCCCATACTAATACTTTAATAAATAGGTAGTCCAATACTAATACTCTAGTTGTCTATAGGTATTCCAATACTAATACTTTAGTTTCTAGGTAGTTCCATAATAATACACTAGTTTTCTATAGGTAGTCGCATATTAGCACTTAATAACTAGGTAGTCTTGTACTAAATAGTTTAGTAAATAGGTAGTCTCATACTAATACTTTAATAAATAGGTAGTCTCATACTAATACTTTAATAAATAGGTAGTCTCATACTAATACTTTAATAAATAGGTAGTCCAATACTAATACTCTAGTTGTCTATAGGTATTCCAATATTAATACTTTAATAAATAGGTAGTCCAATACTAATACTTTAATAAATAGGTAGTCCCATACTAATACTTTAATAAATAGGTAGTCCCATACTAATACTTTAATAAATAGGTAGTCCCATACTAATACTTTAATAAATAGGTAGTCCCATACTAATACTTTAATAAATAGGTAGTCCCATACTAATACTTTAATAAATAGGTAGTCTCATACTAATACTTTAATAAATAGGTAGTCCCATACTAATACTTTAATAAATAGGTAGTCTCATACTAATACTTTAATAAATAGGTAGTCCCATACTAATACTTTAATAAATAGGTAGTCTCATACTAATACTTTAATAAATAGGTAGTCCCATGCTAATACTTTAATAAATAGGTAGTCCCATACTAATACTTTAATAAATAGGTAGTCTCATACTAATACTTTAATAAATAGGTAGTCCCATGCTAATACTTTAATAAATAGGTAGTCCCATACTAATACTTTAATAAATAGGTAGTCTCATACTAATACTTTAATAAATAGGTAGTCCCATACTAATACTTTAATAAATAGGTAGTCTCATACTAATACTTTAATAAATAGGTAGTCCCATACTAATACTTTAATAAATAGGTAGTCTCATACTAATACTTTAATAAATAGGTAGTCCCATACTAATACTTTAATAAATAGGTAGTCTCATACTAATACTTTAATAAATAGGTAGTCCCATACTAATACTTTAATAAATAGGTAGTCCCATACTAATACTTTAATAAATAGGTAGTCCCATACTAATACTTTAATAAATAGGTAGTCCCATGCTAATACTTTAATAAATAGGTAGTCCCATACTAATACTTTAATAAATAGGTAGTCCCATACTAATACTTTAATAAATAGGTAGTCCCATGCTAATACTTTAATAAATAGGTAGTCCCATACTAATACTTTAATAAATAGGTAGTCCCATACTAATACTTTAGTGTATTAATCTTTAATTTACACTGAATACATCCTTCTATACTAAAGCCATTTTCAAAACCTGAAAGTGTCTTCAATATAAAGGAGCCACCTGGGGGCAGGGAGAGAGATATGAAATTTAAGTGGATTTGATGCACATTCTGTTGAGAAAATAGTAATGTCATTTGATGTAGTCTAGAGTACATGCACTACTATCAGGAAATGATGTCATATATAGATCACATGTCAGTCACGTGACCTATCATTACATAGACTAGTAGTATGGTTAATACTGAAGATTGGTATCACACAAACAATGGTATATTGAATGTTTATTATAACATGAAGTTAACAAATCATTTATTGTTGTATACTCACTTCATAAGATGCTTTTAATAGAACATTCTTTTTGTACATTACATATTTACATCAAGATCCAGTAGGAAGTCCACACAATGGACACCATAATACACAGAACACAATTTGAATTGTGCTACAAGATTGTACAAAGGGTTCATTTCCTTTACACACCATCAACAGTCAATTGTTTATAATTACAATTGAATAATGAAAACACAACTTTATGAATTTTTGTAAATACAACTTTCAACAAGTGATACTTCATAATATACAATACAAACATGATGTAATGGGTATATTAATAAATTACATTTGTAATATACAGCTATAATAAGACCTGTGTGTAAAGATGAGATATATATAATACACAATGTAAATTAAGTTATAATAAGATTATATAATACAAAAGGATAAATGATAGGAAGTTATTGTAAGAGTCATTGCCAGCTGAAAAGACGAGGGTCATACTCATAATGACCACCAAATGGAAATGGGTGTGGTTTATCATTTGTTTCGTCTGGCGATTTTGAACCTTCATCTTTATCAGAAGACAGAAGATGGTTTTCATAGATACCAGGTGTATTAGCAGGTGTCCTTTGGAAACTTGGCCCAGTTTGAGAACGCTTTCTTGGTAAAAGAAGTGGACCGTTCTCAGTAATGATTATGCCGACATGACTATCATGAGGAGAAGGACTAGCTGAATGATTTCTGATACCAGGAGAAATAGGAGGAGTTTCAGGATGCTCTTTGTTTCTTGCAGTACCTACACTTGGACTATTTTGACGTTGGAGGCGTGTACTACATTTATCAGAAGAGAACTTTGCAAGAGATGAAGAGGAACGATGATAATCAGAACTGCTATTGTGATGAAGTTTGTCATAGGTCTTTGGTCTTGATGGATGTGATGGTAGAGTGTTATGACGTGACATAACATTTAATGGGAAACGATCGTCATCAGTTTGTGAGCCGTGTCTACTTGAAGGTGAACGGGAAAGACCAACTTGTCTCATTGCATTGTATCCTCTATGAGAGAAGGAACGAGGTGATAAGGGGGACTGAAGAGGAGAGGATGTTGAAGAGGCGGGGCTGTGACTGGATTTCATTCGTGGTGCTTGATGATGTAATCCATCATAATCATCTTGAGAAGGAAGAGGGGAGTGACGTGGGGAGGAACAATGACTCGGATATGAGAATGTTTCATTTCTGAGCTCATCGTATTCTCCATCTGAAAACACTGGTATGTCATGTGGAGGAGATGGAGAACTTTGGGAGGGTGAGTATAAAACATGTTGTAATACGTCATAATCTGAACTTGCTGATTTTTTAGTTGGTGTACGTGGTGACTGGCCATGTATGCTTACACCCAGTCTCCTATGAGCTGGAAGAGTAACTGGACAATAATTTGAGGTTTTTCTTGATGGAGATCGACGGTGATGAGTTAGAGTACATATAGGTTCTTCGTAGTCAAATTGTGGAGAGCATTTTCTATCATTACGAGTGGGTGAGTTTGTAGTATTCTTTTTAGCAAGGAATGCTGAGACCATTCTACTATTCAGATCGATGTCGACGTAGGAGTAAGGATTTGGCTTTGAGTTACTTTTGTCACTTTGTTCAAAATCTTTGCGCTCTATCTGATCATCTAACTCTCCCTCTTCACTTTGGCCACTACATCTTCCATTATTTTCAACATCATCTTCTGGTATTTCTAAAACAAAGTAGTAATGTTGAGGACCTTCAGGATCATCCTTCAATGACGAGGAGTCATTTAGTTCAATGTCCTCTTGTGAATTGGGGTTTAAGATATCAATATCTACATAGGAATAACCGTTAAAAGTTTTATGATCGGTATTTGTTGCTTTGTCTTCAATAATGTTTAATTGACTGTAACCATCCAAAGTAGGAGATGGTGTGAAAGAGCGTTGAGAATGTTGATTAGCTTCAGTTTGATAATTTAAATGTGAATATTCAGCTTCTCCTTCTAATTTTTGCAGCCTTGCAAAGTCTGAGTCACTGTGGTGAGTACTTCTTGTTGGTTTTTCTTTTACAGTTGGTGATAGCTGCTGCTCCATACTCAAGGGACTAGGTGACTTGGAGAGTCTTAGGTTAGATCTTGCTCTCTCTGAAAGATCAGGATTCGACCTATGCATGGACTTATGCTTAGACAGCTGTCTCAGGGGATGTTTTTCTAACATCAATGGTGGAGGCATATCATCACTAATAATAGCAGACAGTGGCCTGGAGCTTGAAGAGTTGGGTAGTTTAGGAGTAGATTTAGTTGCTCTCAGAGTTGGAGGTAACTCTTTGTTTCTCTGCTCTTCTTGGTTTCTAGTCTGGCTCATTTTTGTTAAACAAGGAACTAGATACTGACTAGGTTCTCCTATGCTATTAACAAATGCTTCTTCAGTGCTGATATCTGCACTAGGTCTAGGGAGACTAGAGATAAATCTGACAGCTGATGTCTGTTCAGTGAACTTTATAGCATCTGGGCTGGGTTGACTGTAATAAGGAAAAAGAAACCTGATCACAGCAGCTGTCTAGTGACACTATGAAAACAATGTCTATTTTATGCTATATAAAGCGTCACAGTGTTATGATTGACAGTTATAATATAGTATAGATAGATAATATACATGTAATAATATATGTACATTACATGTGGTATTGTACATATATGGTGTGATGTGTTAGCGGTTAGTTATGTCTGTGTGGGTAAAATCTTATCAATATATCAAATTCTAAATTCAGCTGTTATAAAATCTATTAATTAAACTGTAACATAAGGGATATGTGTTGAACTCTTGTAAAGGATAAAGGACACTTTGTATATATCGAGGACACTTGTTCTAGTCCCATACTAATACTTTAGTGTATTATACAACCTTCATAATGAGGACACTTGTTCTAGTCCCATACTAACACTTCAGTATATTATATAACCTCTATATGGAGGACATTTTCTAAGGTACCTATCTGATCCCAAAGTATATCCACTCTAGAGATATTTCATTGTGTAAGACATTTCTTTTATTATACAAATAAATACTATAACATTAACTATATTTAGACAATACATAACAAGAATAAAACATGCAGCTGTATTATTTTTTATTTCACAGAAAGAAGAGTATGGCTAACACAACTGGAATTTTGACTAACATTGTCTGACATATTATAAAAAATGGCTGTGATATATTGAGCATCAGAGTAACCATATTGATTGGCAACAAGACAATGTTTTCAATGTTTATCTTAAAGACAAGGTTATTTACCTTTTGACAACATGAATGTTGATATGTAGTTTTTTAATGTAGTTTATAGGAAGATGGGAAAACGTTAAATGCTTTTCTCATAACAATCCATTCGTGTTGTTGACCAGCTGCAATGCAGTTATGTAAATTGTAGTTCATTAACTTGTTGTGGTAACTTCATTTTCATACTCATACACAACATTCTTTTACTGAGTTAGGGACTTTTGATGTTTTGGGAAGTTTAGTGAGGCACAACATGAAGATGACAACAGTTATTGAATATCACATTGCTATCATGGTATAGTTTAAAATGACTTCTTTATTCAAAGATATACACATGGCATGTGGTTATAAATGTGATTTGAGGCTTCATGTAATGTTGCATGTTCTTTTATTTAAAAAAATAACATCAGCTGCTAAGGTCCAGCTGGTTTAATACAGATATGGGATATGTGTGAAGTTATAGGCTATACCAGTAGGTAGGATACATGATCAAAAGTCAGAAACAGCAGAAGGACTTCAAAGTTATAGGTCACATGACATTATAAGTTTAAGAAATAACACAAGTTACTTAGGTCCAGCTGGTTTAATATAATTATGGGGTATAAGTTACTCCTATAGCATAGGATCAAAAGCAGACAACAGTGAGATCAGCAAGACTGCAGACTTGTGTAAAACAGAGCTTTGATATATAGGATATAGACTAGCTAATGGTTGATGAAATAGTGACTGTCAGCCTAGTGTCAGGAGGTGTCTATTAGTCCATATATCTATCAAGTAGGTTTATGCTCTATATTGTAAACAAGAAGCTGTCAGTCTAATCTAAGTTAACTGACACTTTAAAGTGATACAGTTAATTCTCTGTCAAGGTGACAAGGCATGAGAACACAAGCTATATATCCTTGCAATTGATTAGTTAGACATCCTGTTGTCTATTACTGTCTGATCTTTCTACGCTACAAGGTACAGCATGCCAGCTGGGGGATGTGTCAAAAAACATCCTTCGTTAGTTTAATTCCTATTGTTATAATTGTTATATATACAAAACTATTAAAAATTGATTGTTGAGCTCGTTACCAACTAAACTACAGTACTAAAAAGAACAATTACTAACTGAACAAGAATGATAGCTAGTAAAATCAACATTATCACTATCTATAATTAAACCTTATTAAACAATGAAATATCACCATAGCAACACTTTGAAACTATGAAAACTGACAGTTGTTTTAACACATAGAGTAGGACATGTTGATGTATGGAGGTTTTATCATGGGAGTTGAAGGGGCGTATGTAGAGTGTCTACTACAACAAGGATGTTATTATCGTATAAAAACTACTACATACAATATGGGGTATATTAAATCATTATTTCACTAGAAACTTGTCAACAACATATATATACTGTTAGCAAGCAATCACAGTAACCACATAATGCACTCTGTGTTGTATAGCTAATGACTATAGTCTCTCCTTGCACCTGGATATTTTGCTATTGCGCCAAAATCTGATAAAAACAGACTATGCATAGGGAAGTGTATTATACATTAGGTCATGATGACATAATGCGAGATAGTAATGGCTATAGTGTATTGAGGTTTTTTTGATCTGATCTCTTACTTTGTGTCTGTTTAAGATGATAGATCATTGTCTGGTTGACTCTATGACATATACCTGTAGTAACTTTTCATTGACGTGAATATTATCAGTTGTAGCATCAACCATAACTACCTTTACATAGATGGATTAAATTGTAGATAGTTTACAGAATGGTGGTCAATCTAATTGGATTAGCACTATTAATTCCAGCTGCTCAAAAAAGGCATTTTAATATTACTACACTAGTTTGCTGTTGTTGCTAGGTAACTTAAACTATTGTATGAGAATGTACAGGAAGTATGTTGCGTGTGTCAATGTGATACTTCTAAAACACACTCCTTTCTCTTTTGTTGTGTGTAGCTAATTATATTAATGAGCTGCTTGCTAACAGATATCATTTGTCATAAAACATTTGTGATATTTTTCTTTCAAGTTGGTGAGTTGTTGTTCCAAAAACATGATTTCACATATAAGAACTATATTCTAGTTTATCAGGAACCTAAAAGTGACAACATTTACAACATGTAGTATACAAAGTGATTAATTATTAGGGGGAGGTGACATATATCATGTACCATTTCAATATCATCATAAGATCAGTAGTGAGTTAAACCACAAAATTACTCTATCAGTTTAACTAGCAACACAATACATATATCATTTGAACAACAAACTATATCTAACTAGTACTTTGGTCCACATATTACTGAAACCTGTCTCTGTTTGTGGTAATCTAACGATATATGTATATTGCCAAAGCTTAACTATCTAACTAGTAACCTTATATATATATATATATATATATATAAGCCAGTGCAGATGATTTGTATATCTTTGTATATCTGGTGTTACCATTTGTATATCTTTGTATATCTGGTGTTACCATTTGTATATCTTTGTATATCTGGTGTTACCATTTGTATATCTTTGTATATCTGGTGTTACCATTTGTATATCTTTGTATATCTGGTGTTACCATTTGTATATCTTTGTATATTGACACATATTATTCACATAATGTCAGTCATAATTATAGCAATTAGTTCAATTGTGAGTACATATGATCTTATAACTTGCAGCTGTCAATTCATTTTGATACCTTTGTCATTTGTTAATCACCTCCTTATTTCAAACTTATGAGATTTAGTTATTAGCATATCTTGAATGGAAGATTGGTATCTTAGAAACTGTTGAGGTGTCCTCAATATAGAGGTTGTATAATATACTAAAGTATTAGTATGGGACTAGAACAAGTGTCCTCAATATAGAGGTTGTATAATATACTAAAGTATTAGTATGGGACTAGAACAAGTGTCCTCAATATAGAGGTTGTATAATAAACTAAAGTATTAGTATGGGACTAGAACAAGTGTCCTCAATATAGAGGTTGTATAATACACTAAAGTATTAGTATGGGACTAGAACAAGTGTCCTCAATATAGAGGTTGTATAATACACTAAAGTATTAGTATGGGACTAGAACAAGTGTCCTCAATAGAGAGGCATCCTTATAGAGAGATGAACATAAAGATGGCTCTCTATCAGCAAATAGACAGCAGCTAGATCCAAGTTCAACTTACATGAACATAAACTTGTCATAAATATCTACATACATGCACATATACATGTACCAAGTATATGTACATGTACAAGTAAGTGTCCTCAATATAGAGGTTGTATAATACACTAAAGTATTAGTATGGGACTAGAACAAGTGTCCTCAATAGAGAGGCATCCTTATAGAGAGATGAACATAAAGATGGCTCTCTATCAGCAAATAGACAGCAGCTAAATCCAAGTTCAACTTACATGAACATAAACTTGTCATAAATATCTACATACATGCACATATACATGTACCAAGTATATGTACATGTACAAGTATATGTACATGTACATACACTTGGTACATGTACATGTACATATAGATGTAGATATACATGTACATGTATATTGTACCTTATCCAACAAATCTCGTCTTCAGTACAGCTGTAATCTGAACGACCTAGAGAATAAGAAGAAAAGACATTAAGACAACAGTATGTCACAAACGTGTTGTTAGATCATATAATTGTATTACAAACATATATAAGCTGATCTTACTATATAGAGCTTGTTTAATATTATATGTGTAATTGTTATAAATTGAATTATAATTAACTTATGTAAACAATGATCATGGTTCACAGCTAAGCTAACTAAAATAAGAATATTGTTAGTATAATAAACACACACACACACACACAAAGAGAGAGAGAGAAATAGTTCAAATATGGTATGGTTATCTTCGTATCTGTATATACAAATAACAAATCATAGCAATAACATCGTTAAAATATTCTACCATGTTTGGAAATATAACTAGCATTGTTAAGATAAGACATCTATGTTGTCACAAGAGAGATAGATAGAGAGAGACACACACACACACACTACTGCTAAGTAAGCAGTCATTACACTCTAATCCTATATGAAACTAGTAAAATAAATGGCAGCTGTTTTGCTGAGTCATTGAGTCATGTAACTGATAATTCCTCCATGACTATTAATGGCAGAATGACTATACATGTTTAATGGCACAGTAGTTTATATGCTGTGAATATTATAAAGAAAATTTGTACATATAGAGTTAAAATAATATGAAAGTAGTTTCAAAGTTATTTTAAATGATAATAATTTATTTGTTATCTTGTTTTTACAGTAAATATAGACATGTTAATTTGATTAGTAAGGGATTTCAAAATAACAATTGATGACATTTTCAAAATTACAATAATCTGTACAAATAACACAATACCGTAATGATGTCATAATGATGTCATCAATTAGGGAGAGTGATACTATTTCTCAATAAACTCTGATAATCAGCACTGGGCCCTCTATAAGAATTTTCAATCCCATATTACTTTAGTGTATTAATTATTTCAGCTGCTTTTGTATTGAGTACACATGCATTGTTGATGGAAATCAGATTCAAAATAATGTGTCTTTGACCAAATGGTACTCCAGCCACTGGTGCTTATAAAATCATATTGTGTTATGAATTTTGTGCCAGTGGTTAGTGTCTTATTTTGACAGCTGCTATTTGTTGCAGTATGACAGCTGACAAAATTTGGTTTTAAGACATGTAATTAATTAACTATTTTATTAATTTATAAACTGAATTAAGCTAGGTCTCTTACTGCTAACAAATATCTCATGATTACGACCATGCTACAGGAGAGAATCAACCCTGTACTAATGACCTAGGATATTAAGATGATGGTACTAGTTATTAAGTAAATATAATAGTTTAAATAGTTAATAACTAATTGTAATACCATGTACATGTTTATGACACCTAATGATGACATATCTCATAGATAGTGCTTTCCTACATAAATTACAGCTCACACTACCTTTAACCACTGTAATAGATCCAGCTGACAAGATATTTCCCTCCTGCCTATATGAATTACAGCTCATAACTAAGTAACCACATTAATAGAGGTACACCTGGTAACTATGACCTAGCTAGATTTCCCAAGATGAGAACATAAAGAGTTCCAATATCTCTCTTTCATAGTAATAACAATAAAACATACTATGTGAATTTCCTGTGTTTCATTCTAGGAATATGACTTCATATTACTGGTACAATGTGTGTGTATATATACTCACCTTTAACATAGTAAATAAATCACTATAATATCATTGTTTGCACAAAGTTAATCAAATCAAAGTCTTTGTAGGTAAGCTAATACACAATGAACTAATATTAGGTGAATTATCTCAAGGAGAAGTTTATAGTCGCTTTAGTTTTTGTGGTTTTTAAAATTACAATACAGTTTCCTATGGTTGACATCAAAGAAAGTTACTATATGTACATGTACACAAATTGTACAGACTAGAACAAATGTCCTAGAACATTGATATTGATATTGTGTGTCTGTCTAACTGATCAGGACATAACCAATATTGAATTATGAACTAACTGACCCACCTTTAACTTTAGGGTCTGTAACCCCACAGGTGTTCCAGCTGTGATCTATAACAGGTGGAAGGACAGCCAAAGGGAGGGAATTGGTAAAGCTCTAGGAAATACACACCAGCTGGATGTATCTACCTAATAACATCATGCACACATACATCCGTACACCTGGTAGGTTTGGTTAATGTGTGGTATGGTATTCCTTAAAATACTGACCACTATTCTTAACATCCTTAATTCAGAGCATCCTTTATTGTATTTTCTCATTGATAGGCTGTTTACAAATTTAGACTCTACTTTAGTGGTAGTTACTACAAGGCAAGCAGTAAAAGTTGTTATGTCTTGGTGTGTCAAGAGATATCTCTTTCAAGTGTTGTCATAGGCAATAATAACTCTATAGAAACCCATTGATAGCAGATCCTCATGTGATAACAGTAACTATGGAAACATGACATCATGTGAGGTTGAAAACACCCAGTTGAGAGATTAGAAGACAGTTAAATCAACACTCTTTGATGTGTTGGTAATGATAGTAGTAACAGATATTGTGAGAATGTAATTATAAGTATTTTATAGTTTTATAGTTTTTTATAGTTTTTTTGTTTACTAAGTATTGTAAAGATGTCCTCACTATATAATAGATTTGCTATGGAATCCTTCATAAAGGACTCTCTGAATTAAGGATACTCTATATTGAGGGTACTTGTACTAGTCCCATACTAATACTTTAGTGTATTATATAACCTCTATATTGAGGACACTTGTTCTAGTCCCATACTAATACTTTAGTGTATTATATAACCTCTATATTGAGGACACTTGTTCTAGTCCCATACTAATACTTTAGTGTATTATATAACCTCTATATTGAGGACACTTGTTCTAGTCCCATACTAATACTTTAGTGTATTATATAACCTCTATATTGAGGACACTTGTTCTAGTCCCATACTAATACTTTAGTGTATTATACAACCTCTATATTGAGGACACTTGTTCTAGTCCCATACTAATACTTTAGTGTATTATACAACATCTATATTGAGGACACTTGTTCTAGTCCCATACTAATACTTTAGTGTATTATACAACATCTATATTGAGGACACTTGTTCTAGTTCCATACTAATACTTTAGTGTATTATACAACATCTATATTGAGGACACTTGTTCTGGTCCCATACTAATACTTTAGTGTATTATACAACCTCTATATTGAGGACACTTGTTCTAGTCCCATACTAATACTTTAATGTATTATACAACCTCTATATTGAGAACACTTGTTCTAGTCCCATACTAATACTTTAGTGTATTATACAACCTCTATACTGAGGACACTTTTCTAGTCCCATACTAATACTTTAGTGTATTATACAACGTCTATATTGAGGACACTTGTTCTAGTCCCCTACTAATACTTTAGTGTATTATACAACCTCTATATTGAGGACACCTCTACATTAAGGATCCATCAGAAAAAGGTTTGACAAGAAAGTAACAGATATTAGTTAACAAAATGTCTATACAAGTAACTGACAATGTAGCTACAGTAGTTTTATCTAATTACACAATTTATAACTATTAATAACTAATTATATCATAATCAACTATTATTGATCTATTTTATTTATTAATGAATTCTCTGTTATATATATATTATATATAATATACAATATTATAATGTACCATATAGTATGGTATATTATAATATATATATATTATATATAATATACCATATTATAATGTACATATAGTATGGTATATTATAATATTGTATATATATATATATATTATATATAATATACCATATTATAATGTACCATATAGTATGGTAATAATTGAATTGATAATTAATAAATATATTACATATCACTTTAAATGACAATGGAGATATAATGTATAGACATAGGGAGGGCTAAGGGGTCTGATGACCTCCTAAATTTTATTGTTCTGGAGTGTATTACTTTACTACATACTAATATTAATAGTTAAAAAGACAAAAAGGTTTTGCAACCCCGCCCTTCCAATCTATCATTCCATGTGCTAGAAAATATTTATGTACATGGAAGTATTCAATTACTATAACAATAGTCAATGGAATGGAATCTCCTTCCCCTCTAGTAGGCCCCAGAACTACATTTACAACAATACAATCCGGATGTTGTGTAATACACTAAAGTATTACTAGTAATATGACACTAGAACTATAGTCAATGTTTGTTGTTAATGCTATTGTGTACATCATTTCATTATTATTTTATCTATATTAGTCCAACAGACGATATTTACTGTAAACATAATAATTTAATAAACTGATAAGATCATATTCTGCAATAGAAATTATTTCACAGTCAATAGTCTGGACATAACATATTGGCTAACACCACTGAGACTGCAGCTGTATTATTAACAAACTAGTGGTTATTAAAAAACAATTACTAGTGGTCACTATAATTATTAACAGACTATGGGCTAGTAAGTAACATACTAATGGTATCTGTTTAATAAAGGTAACATTAGGTTAAAACCTTTTAATGACATTTCTACAGTGGAAATTCTCATTGAATACATTTTGAACTAAATACAGTATCTATATTAAGGACTAGTCCCATACTAATACTTTAGTGTATTATACAATCTCTATATTGAGGACACTTGTTCTAGTCCCATACTAATACTTTAGTGTATTATACAATCTCTATATTGAGGACACTTGTTCTAGTCCCATACTAATACCTTATTGTATTATACAACCTTTATATTGAGGACACTTGTTCTAGTCCCATACTAATACATTAAATGTATTATTCAACCTCTATATTAAGGACCCTCAATAAAGATTCCAAGATGTCTTATATAACAAGGGTCTATTACATAACTAATGTGTTACATGTCCGTTATTCTACAGGTCTACAAGCTAGCACAAGGTTGTTAACAATGATTATATAGCAGATTGATTTGACCATATTAGAGAATAATAACATATTTACAAGTCTTTTCTCATTGTTAAATGTGTTTTATAACAAGTTAACAATACTGTTGACATCCATTTAACAGTTTAACAACATATATAATATAATAGTAGATTTTTAATCTTAATTCTTTGAAGATTACACAATAGTATTGACATCTACTAAGTTTCATGATTTTAATCCATTGGATTTAAAGTGTATTAATATCAGTAATTTGTCTAAGTCACACGCACTCAACTTTAATTGCATTTGTAAAATTAAAGTGAAGGTAGATCCTTTAAATTACGCAAGAAAAAGGAGACAAATATTTATTTTTTATGTAACTTTTAAAAATGCTACATTCAGTTATAACAACTTCTAAGGATGTACATTTTGGTATCCTCAATATAGAAATTAAACAATACACTATTAATATTAATTAATATTATTAACGTATTAATATGGGGGACTATGTTCTCAATACAGATGGTGTTAGTAATTCAAAGTGTCATTTTATATTGCCACTCCATCACAATTGCAAGTCAGTGTTGCCTCATTAATAAATAAAAACTAAAAAATATAAGTCCTAGATGCTGTAAATTTAAGAATTGCATTGGAGTATAAACGATAAAAATAAACAATAACACTATATAATACAGCTGCATTCTTTTTAAAAAATGGGTGCTATTATTATAATATTAAATGACATGATGTCATAACTTTCATTGTTTATATTATTATGTATAAATTAAACAATTGATTTTGAAACTAAAAGTTAATAACAATAAATAATAACAAAAAAAGATAATAACATTGTTTATTATTACACCCACAATGGATGGGAGTAGCTATTAAATTCAATTACATTATCATATTACAAGTTGGAAAATATAATTCCCAAAACTGTTAACATAACAACAAATAAATTGAGGGATTTTAACACCATCAATGTAAACATTGTTACATTAGTCATTGTTTGTCTTTTAAACTCAGAATTCTCCGTCCGTCCATCTGTCTGTCCATCTGTCCATCTCTCTCCCTCCCTCCCTCCCTCTCTCTCTCTCTCTCTCTCTCTCTCTTTCTCACCTTTTATGTCATGTCTTGATGTTTGTTTCAGCTTTCTAACAATTAAAATGGCAAAGATGATAATTAGACAAACCAGTATGACAAACAGGATAACTGGTATCACTATGGCAACAATAGTATCAACAGACATATCATCAGACGAGACAGAACGAGTGGCGGAGCTTGAAAGTGGAGGATACGATAAACATTTTGTCTTGTAATCACTCTTGTCAATGCAAGAAAATGAATTAATTTGTTTGGTGATAAAAACTTGTTGAGATACAGGATATAACTTATCTTTATTGTTGAACACGATACACCAGTAATAGAAACCACTATGACGAGCATTACTAATATTAAGAGTTAGTATTGACTCGATAGTAGAAACAGATGACTGTATTTGATTTGACATTCTTCGTTCAGTAATGTTGTAAGTTTCATTATTAATTATCCAATTATTATCATTAACATCAAGAGCTTGTATCCATCGTATATAATGAGTTTTAGAACTCTTTGAAAGAACTTCAATTGCACAGGAAAGGGTCAGTATATCTTGAGTTTTATTGGTCCCAGAGGGAGTACACACTGTTTGGTTATAGGGTTCTTTTGTGAATCGTGGTAGGTGATCACATTGAGCTGGTGAGATAAATAGTATTGAATGTAATAATAATAATAATAATAATTGAATCTTTATTTGTATAGGGGCAGGAACATAGTTGTAATGGGAGGGGGGAGGGGCTAATGTAGATTTGCATGGCCAGTTCCTCCCTCTGTAGTAAGGGAGCAGAGCTGGTACAGGTTACTGTATTTTATTATATTGATTATAATGTGCCTCTTATAACCAAAATTATTAACAATTACTTTAAAAATTAAGCAATATACATCAGTACTTTATTATTGCTAAGGTTATTGAATCAGTACTACTTGGCAATAGGCCCTTCTTGTAAGTTGGGAGGGAAGGAGAGGCTGAAGCACTTTATTGCTAAGGTTATTGAATCAGTACTACTTGGCAATAGGCCCTTCTTGTAAGTTGGGATGGAAGGAGAGGCTGAAGTACTTTTTTCCTACCCCATACAATAACTTACAAGTCTATAGGTGCATATATAATAAGGGAATTAATTATGACATAATTGTTGTATATTAGGTAATTTGGTTTGGTGGCTATTATAGGATATGGTGGTTTCTTGGTGAGGATAAGCCAGCTGGCCTGGGCAGATGTTTTGAATACCTAGAAAATTGTTATTCTTATAATTTTTATATTTTTAAGAACATTCAGTGTTTACATATACAAAACTATACAATACTATTAATTGGGTCCAAAGGATATTCCAGAAAGCTTAAAAACTAGACTTATGATAACCAAATTGTTTGGTAGAGAAATGTTTAAATTAAATAATTATTCTAAAAATTGAGCTAGATACTAATTTTAGAATTGTCTCTGTTATCTTAGTTACCATAAAAAACCATAGACTCACAATTACAAAAGTTATGTTATAACATTTGACACCTGTGATCTAAATGCTACACTTTATAATTAGCAACTTATAATAAAAACATTTCTATAATAATTACAATAAGTCAGTTATACTAGATATTTCGTTATATAATTATTTTTTTCTATTTTACATACCTGAAGAAGTCCTATTGGCCAAAACATTGTGTTTCAATGAAATATTGATCTCATAATCAATACCTACTAACTCTGCTGAGCTAGTCATATTATATATTAGTACTAAACTCTTCTTCCTCAATTGTACTCAATGTAGTGTGCTTGTCATTGTTTGAGATTTCATACTAAATTTGCATTAATAATTCCTACACTTTTTCATAGTACATTAGTTAGTTGTTGTAATTCATAGATTGTGTATGTCTCTACCTGATGATCAAACCAACTGTGTAAGCAACTAGTTGATATAGTGAAACCTCAATTTATTTTTTACTTAGGAAATGCTGTTAGCAATACCAGTTGTAAACAATGAGTAATATCAGCTACTACATCTGTAAAGATCAAGTAATACCAGCTATTACATATATCTGTAAACAATGAGTAATACCAGCTATTATATCTGTAAAGATTGAGTAATACTAGCAATTATATCCATAAGGATTGAGTAATACTAGCAATGGTTGAAGTATTCAGACCAGACATTGATACTTTCAATTCAGTGTGTTAGATATTATTAAAGCTATAATATATATCCAATGGAATGATTAAATTATTGTAACATAATTTATTTGTATCAGAATTTCTAAGACTCATAATACCAGTATATAGTTTGTTGCATATTCAGGCAAACCAATATAACTACACTATTGACATTAATCCTTCCTTTTCTCTTCTCTGCTTAAATATGTATGCAACAATATTTGCATTAAATGATGTCTTAACACTGCTGTAAACACATCATTGGATCAAACAAAAGGGTAATATTTGGAGTGAATTCCTATGGCTACTGAGAGTTCCAGTAGAAAAAGTCATTCTTTGATACAAATTAATAGAATTATTAGGCTCCAAGGTTTAGGGCTTAGGGATATAGTATTAATAATATTGCATTGTGTTTATTGCTGGAAGTCATGTGGATACAGGATTTACTAATATTTCCTTACTTTATAATGTTAATAAACACAGACCATAATAATTGACAACATTATCAAACTATATGTAATACAGAATATGCAGACAACATCAATAAATAATCAAAAATGACTAGTAGCATTGTAGCAACATTTGGTGCAAGTTTCTTAGATTTAAATAATGTTATTTGCTGTTTATGCAAGTAAAAAGTAGTAGACTTTAGTATGTGTTTATATTAAACACAACACTGTTATTTACTCTATTTGGACACAGTATGGCTTACCTATTACTGCACTTAGTAACATAAGGAACCGCAGAACAGTAAAAAGAGTCATCTTTAATTTTATCTTTAACTCTAATTTTTCTTCTCAACGCTTTATTAATACACGTATCAGTCGAATGCTCTTTACTTCTCCTTCTTTGATACTTGAACTCAATCTGTGGTTTCACTACATACATATTCATTATTACGAAATGGTGCAAAGCAGCCACTCCCTCAGACCGCTCGAATGACGTAATACACGTCACGTGATACATTGAATATGGCGACATGAGCCGACTCCCCCTTGTAGAGGCATCAAGTCAACTCTTTGAGGAAGGAAGGCGCAAGCAGTGTGAACTTTCCAGCTGAGACACTAGTGGCAGTACTGGCAAAATAGCGGGTGAGATATGTTGTCACCTTTCGTATAATGTTAATTTACATGATGACTTGGTCTGAAGGGGGAACAGCCATACAGCTTTGACTTTGTTGATGTAAACAGTTAGATAATCGTGTATTGGGTATAGCACTTTTACATATAAATAGTTTTAGTAATAAAGAGACAGCTGTAGAAATGTATTGATCATTTCATTGTATGTCAGTATTAACTACCAACCAGCTGCTTATAGTTTTACTATAAAAGTGTTTGTTCTTGAGACAACAAATTAATTCACCCTGTCTGTGTAAAGTATGTATAAAGATATCGTTTGGCCTTGAATTAATGATATATATAATCTCAAAATATTCAAATATATTTTTAGAAGCTAGTTTAGTTCTCTGTCATTCTTGGTTAATTTTACTGGTGGAAGAAATTTAAGTTCCTTTCCATTCTAAAGCACCAGTGTATCAATTGTGTAGTTCATTAGAAAACTTAGGATACCTCTGTAAACCTCTGTATATGTTAGTAAACTGATAGTTGTTGTAGAGCATCTTGTGAAATGAAGTGGTAAACTCCCAATTGTAATGTTAGTTTGTCTTTTCTCTTTGTGTATACTTTACAATAACCCAATCCTGTCATAACTGGCTTATCCTGTTTAAATACATGTATAGCTAACATCCTATACCTTGTAGTTGTGATTTATTTACTCGTGAGGTCTAACCCTTTAATGTGTGTGTGTAATATGTGTGTAATGTGTGTGTGTGTGTGTGTGTGTGTGTGTGTGTGTGTGTGTGTGTGTGTGTAATATATATATATATATATATATTATATTAATTTGGAATAGTGGTAACTTTTTTACCCAATGTTGTTGTCATATCATGTGACTTGAGGTGAGGGTTGCCTCCTTATTGGAGATGTTGTATTTTTATATGTATATAATGGATAGAATATTGGATGGACAAATAGTTAAATGATGGATGGTTTGATAAAATGGATGAACGAACAGATTTGTAGATGAATTAATAGATGGTTGATTTATGAATGGATGGATTGATGGATGAATGAATGGATGGATTGATGGATGAATGGATGGATTGATGGATGAATGAATTGTATGATGGATGAATGGATGGATTGATGAATGAATGGTTGAACTGATGAATTAATGGATGACAGCTTTATGACCACAAAATCTACAGAACTATATGGGCTGTTTATAGTACATGTACATGTATTTTTACATGTAAACTTATCTCTATATTCTATGTTATAATTGGACACACGTTGTATAGTTTCACTTTGTCCTTAAAATAAACAGTTATTTGGTTTAGGCTAGTCCAAGCATCTGGAGAGATATATCTAATATAAACAATGTAAATAACTTGTTTGCCATTGTATTTTATTGATGATACTCATTGAACATCTTTGTTAATATGATCTATGTGATATTGAGTGAGTAGTGTACATGTTTATGTACAATACAATGTTGTAGGTGTATAATTTAGTGTACATTCTAGTAGTTTGTTTGATAGATAACCTAAGTTTGGATTTAAGATATGTTGTAATTATATTGTATTCTCTCTCTCTCTCTCTCTCTCTCTCTCTCTCTCTCTCTCTCTCTCTCTCTCTCTCTCTCTCTCTCTGGCTCAGGAGATGGCATATAGAGTGTACAAAGCTCTCTTTCCATTCACATCAAGAGATTCCTCTGAAGTGTCTATGTTACCTGGTGATTTTTTAATTGTCTATAAATTAGATGATGGATCATGGCCAAATGAAAGTGCTTGGATGAAAGGTATGAAGAGATACTAATTTTAATGGATGGATGATTAAGTAGAATGGATTAATACTTTGGTCCAATGGATGAATGACTACAGGAAATAGTTTGATCATTACATCATCAAATGTCTATTTATAGGTACTAATCAACGTACTGGAGAAACTGGGGACTTTCCTGGCGGTAGTTATTCACAATTAATAGATGAAGTGATACCACGGGAAGAACCCATATCTCCCTTTCCCCCTCCCCAAGAGCCTATCCATGAACCTACTCCACCTCCTCCACCTCGGCGGAAAAGACCAACTCCAACACCTGATCCTTCTATACCAAAAGAAACAACCCCACCCCCTCCAGCTCCTCGTGCTCCTAGAGAAGTTATACAACCTCATGATCTTTTTAAAGTGACACTTCAGCTACCACTAATGTGTATTGTTTGTAAGTGATAATATTTATCTGATCGTTCATTAATCCATAACATGTCCATTCTTCATTAATTCATCTATTTTTCTCTCTGTTTATCTATCTATCTGTCTGTTAGGTGAAGACTACCTTTGGGGTGCGAGTAATTCTGGCTTCAAGTGCATATGTGAGTTGTATATGATATATCTGTATACAATAAATATGTTGTCCTGTTCTCAAGTTTATTTCAAGTTGACATAATACATTATAGTTATATGTTATTTTATTGTGTACATCATACAGTAATTGGTCAGGGGTTTACTCTTGTTATTGTAGCAACTGCTGATTAAAATAAACATCACAGACTACACATTTAATTAAATAGTTTATTTAATATATAGGGCATTATTTACCTAGTATGATTTGTTTATTAACTTCTTTTACTGCTTCTCTCTTTCTCTCTTCTCTCTGTCTGTCTGTCTGTCTCTCTCTCTGTCTCTGTCTCTCTCTCTCTGTCTCTCTCTCTCTCTGTCCTGTCTCTGTCTCTCTCTCTCTCTCTTTCTCTCTCTCTGTCTCTCTGTCTCTCTCTCTCTGTCCTGTCTCTGTCTCTCTCTTTCTCTCTCTCTGTCTCTCTGTCTCTGTCTCTCTCTTTTCTCTCTCTCTGTCTCTCTGTCTCTGTCTCTCTCTTTTCTCTCTCTCTCTCACACACACACAGACTGTCAAGCAGTATGCCATGCCACCTGCAAAGATGCTTTCTTAAAAGTCATTAAATGTGATCCTAGTGCCAGTGTGAGTTTTTAAGATTTTGTTTTGAAAATCTGAGACCAATGATTTTATAATTCCATTCCACAGGATGCTTTAGAAGATATCTCATATAGAGAATATGTTTACACTAAAAATGTAAGTATGAACATATGAAATGTTTTAAATCATTCCTCCTCCTCCTCTCTCTCTCTCTCTCTCTCTCTCTCTCTCTCTCTCACTCTCCAGTCATTCCTTGAATTCCATGAGTCAGACATTGAATCATGGATGAAAGCCGTTAAAATTGATGTTTACTGGGACCATTTTAAAAAAGGTGGTATTGTTACTGGACAAGAACTGATGAGGGTCAATGAAGACATACTAATAGTTAGTGGACATATACACATGCATACCTATAATTTCATTCCCGTTCCAGAACTGGAATGTGTCTTTTTATAATGCACAATTGTTTTATAATATACTCATTCTCATAGAAACTTGGTATTACTGATGAACTACATATACAAGTCATTATGGAGTGTCTTAACGAACTCTGTAGGCCAACACAGGTACTGCTCACATTTCATTAATCAGAAAATAGTTACCACCCACACGTAATTAATAGTGGGAGTGGCATATTATTAGAGCTGTAGTCTGAAATTTGTATAGTTAAGTTTAAGAAGTATTGTAGTTAATATTACGTATAGATATGTTCATATACAATAGAGTAAATAATAGCAGTATACATGTTATAATATATTAAATTGTATTACATAGGTATCTACTCCTAATTCTCTCTCTCCTGGTGATGATACTGATATTGGTGCTTGGAAGAGATTAAGTGGTCAGTTTGGTCAGTATGCTGCTGCTATGGTTCGTTCACCAAGTGTATTCACAATAACAGATCAAGACCCTAAGAAAAGAAGTGAGTGTGTGTGTGTGTGTGTGTGTGTGTGTGTGTGTGTGTGTGTGTGTGTGTGTGTGTGTGTGTGTGTGTGTGAGAGAGAGAGAGAGAGAGAACAAAGAACATGTTTCATCAACAGTCATTTTGTTTATATTTTGTAGAGGGAGAACGTTCATTAAATGGACATATCTTTCATTCTCATACATATGGTACTCCTACTAGATGTGATTTCTGTCGCAAGTACATGTTAGGGTTTATACGACAAGGATTAAAGTGTAAAAGTGAGATAATTAATTAAGTAAATAATAATTTTACTCTCTCTGTTTCTCTCTTTCTCTCTCTCTCTCTCTCTCTCTCAAGATTGTAGTATGAGTCTACACAAAATGTGTCTAATGGAGACCATTGCTAGTTGTGATCAATGGAGAACGAGACATAACATTGGTTAGTTTGGTTACAAACATCATATAGTCCAGTTACAATAATGATTAAGTATATTAACATAATATACTATTATGAAGACTGAGGACATGTCACTGCATAATATAGTGTTACATTAACTTATATATTCTAATTATATATATTATAACTACATATATTATATATTATAACTACATATATTATAACTACATATATTATATATTATAACTACATATATTATATATTATAACTACATATATTATATTTTATATTAACTTATATGTATTATTTTTAAAATTATTAGTTGAAGTATTTGGTGTTGAATTAGCGGCACAATTTAACTGTCAGGTTGAGAAGGCTCCACCTATTGTCATCAAATGTATCGAAGCAGTAGAGGAGAAAGGTATGAGGATCCATTCAGTTATAAGTGATATTGTTGTTGTATTGTTAGGTCTAAGACTAGAAGGTATCTATCGTATCAGTCCATCACTTGGTGACATTAACAGACTAAAAGATGAACTGAATACAAGTAAGTTTGTAAATAGATTACGTAGGCCATCTCTCTCTCTCTCTCTCTCTCTCTCTCTCTCTCTCTCTCTCTTTCTCTCTCTCTCTAGATGTAGCTGCTGTTGATGTTCATGATCCACGTTGGGTTGATACTCATGTCTTTGCCGGTGCTCTCAAACTCTACTTGAGAGAGTTACCTGAACCAGTGTTCACTTATCACATGTATAGTGATTTTATTCAGGCTGCAAGTAAGTAAACTGTTGCATCTCTCTCTCTCTCTCTCTCTCTCTCTCTCTCTCTCTCTCTCTCTCTCTCTCTCTCTCTCTCTCTCTCTCTCTCTCTCTCTCTCTCTCTCTCTCTCTCTCTCTCTCTCTCTCTCTCTCTCTCTCTCTCTCTCTCTCTCTCTCTCTCTCTCTCTCTCTCTCTCTCTCTCTCTCTCTCTCTCTCTCTCTCTCTCTCTCTCTCTCTCTCTCTCTCTCTCTCTCTCTCTCTCTCTCAATATTTCATGCACTGCTAGTTTTTTGTAGAAATGATTCAGTTGCTGATAATATTCTCCATTTTTATTCTTTTTTAGAAAGCAGTAAAGATATTGAAATGATTTATCAAAATGTAAAATCTCTTGTTGACCGACTACCATCTCATAATAAACTGACATTAGAAACAATTTTGAAACATCTCATTAAGTAAGTTATAATATAATATGTCTGTATTATGTCTTACTCTCTCTCTCTCTCCGTCTCATTGCAGTGTTATTGATGAACAACAATATAACAAGATGTCACTAAATAATTTAGCTCTTGTTTTTGGACCCACTCTTATCAGACCAAAACCAGAACAAATAATGTAAGTTGGTCTTATTTTAACCTTTAACCTCTGTACTTTGACCTTTAATATCTGTACTTTGATCTTAGTGAGCTGGTGGGAAATTGTGATGTTCACTGTCGGATAATAGATATTCTATTACAGAAAGGCCCCTGGAACAGAGGTAATGGTATACTGGAATATACTGATGTTTTACTAGAGTATACTGAAATATACTGATGTTTTACTAGAGTATACTGATAATGTACTGAAGTATACAATATTTAATGTGTTATATTGTGTTTATTATTTATGTAGCGCCTCCACCTCCTATCAGGAGAGAAACCAAACGTGAGTATTATAAACCAAGTCTGAAAATTTAGAACAAATACTTGTGCATATAAATGATTGCTCTATGCATGGACATCTTGAACAAGAAAGTTGGTATGCAGGAAGTTCAATGATAGTCCCTCATGCTTACCAAATTTTATAAACTTCCTGTTTGAGATGGCTGTGTAACAATAACTTATGCACAAGTGTTCGTTTGAAATTCATTTGAGCATTAGCTCTATTACATATCATTAATTATGTAACTAAGTCGAGAAAATGCTGACATTTAAGGAAATGTTTGCACGTTCTATGCAGCCATCTTATTAATAAATTTTATAACAGGAAGTTCTATAGTAATTATTACATACTATATTTTATTAACTTCCTGGTAAAGGATGTTAACATAGCAGGTGTTTAAATGCAACCATTTCCTCTTGAGTTGTTTTGTTTTGTTTCATTTGTTACTAGAACAATCAAATCAAATTATATAACTCACTTGTTTTGAACAGTTGCAATGAAACTGTTTCTCATAAAAAATTATTATAAAGTTTATTGTTTTGATATGCTAAAATTTGATTTATATTTGAAAGGAGACATAAATAATGGTTATTTCTCTGTAAAACTTAAGTTGATTTTTAATATGCTAGACCACTATTACTTTCATTATACACATGTACATTTATATTATTAAGTAGTTCGTTCTATTTTAATATGCTAGACCACTATTACTTTCATTATACACATATACATGTACATTTATATTATTAAGTAGTTCATTCTATTTTAATATGCTAGACCACTATTACTTTCATTATACACATGTACATGTACATTTATATTATTAAGTAGTTCGTTCTATTTCTAGCCACTTCTCCACCACCTCCAGTACCAAGTAGAGTAAGGCAACCTTCTCTCCCTCCCTCTCTCCCTCCCTCTCGACCACTCCCTGTACCAGTTATAGAGGAAGATGTCGATACTGTTTCTATGCCATTAACTGATTGTGGTTGGTACTGGCAGGATATTTCCAGGTAAGTCAGTAATTTAATATATTCAGACTTGGCTACATATCAAAAACTTGGTGCGGGTTTTAATGTACATGTAATAGAATATGTCAATATTTATTGTGTACATGTACATGTGTGTGTTATTAATAGAAAATACCACTTGTGTGTTTTCCTCTTATGAAAAGAGGACACCCCTTAGATCATAACACTAATTTACTTCCTGTAAAGGACAATGAATTAAAAACACCCTTTACAAACATCCTGGACTTGTTCCAGTTATTAGTTTATTTGACCTCTCTGTATATTGGGGACAGTTGTAAGTTTCTAAGGTGTCAGAATACAATGGTAATGTAGTGAGTACTATTTGACCTTATTCCACCTGTGTCATCTGTATAGAGGATATCCTTAATATAGAGGTGTCCTTGGACCTTGATATAGAGGTCAAATAATACACTTAAGTATTAGTATGGGACTAGAACAATTGTCTTCAATATAGAGGTTGTATAATACACTAAAGTATTAGTATGGGACTAGAACAAGTGTCCTCAATATAGAGGTTGTATAATACACTAAAGTATTAGTATGGAACTAGAACACATTCAGAGAGTTTTTTAAAATCAAATTGTCCATTATAAGAGATTCTACTATAAAGAGAGCACTCATTGTATTCCTATCTATGTTCAGGGAGGAAGTGACAGCAAAACTCAGAGATACAGTCGACGGGACATTTCTTGTCCGTGACTCTCAACGAGGAGCTTACACATTGACTGTGAGAAAAGGAGGACAAAACAAGTTAATACGTATCATTTCATCTCAAGGGAAGTATGGGTTTTCGGAACCAACAGATTTTTCATCTGTACCTGCTTTAATTGAGTACTATCGTAAAAACTCATTGTCTCAGTATAACCCACGTCTTGATGTGAAATTGGAACATCCCATATCCCGTTTTGCCAAAGTAAATTGCTTCTATTACATATGCATATCTATTTTTATGTATCCATATGATCTTTCATTTTACTATCTGTCCATTTAGATCACTGATGAAGGTGCGGAAGATGAAGAAGAAGATCGTGAGAATGACGTTGAAGAACTACTTGACAAATTACGAGAAGCAACAGAGAATTTTGATTCTAAAAATGATGAGTACCTTGAATTAGAGAAGAGATTTGAGCATGAAAGAGTTGTAAGTGACTGTTGATAGACATTTTGTCAACCAATATCTGTTACTTTGTCAAACCACTTTCAAATGGATCCTTAATGTAGAGGTGTCCTCAATATAGAGGTTGTATAATACATTAAAGTATTAGTATGGGACTAGTACAAGTGTCCTCAATATAGAGGTTGTATAATACACTAAAATATAAGTATGGGACTAGAACAAGTGTCCTCAATATAGAGGTTGTATAATACACTAAAGTATTAGTATGGGACTAGAACAAGTGTCCTCAATATAGAGGTTGTATAATACACTAAAGTATTAGTATGGGACTAGAACAAGTGTCCTCAATATAGAGGTTGTATAATATACTAAAGTATTAGTATGGGACTAGAACAAGTGTCCTCAATATAGAGGTTGTATAATACACTAAAGTATTAGTATGGGACTAGAACAAGTGTCCTCAATATAGAGGTTGTATAATACACTAAAATATAAGTATGGGACTAGAACAAGTGTCCTCAATATAGAGGTTGTATAATACACTAAAGTATTAGTATGGGACTAGAGCCAGTGTCCTCAATATAGAGGTTGTATAATACACTAAAGTATTAGTATGGGACTAGAACAAGTGTCCTCAATATAGAGGTTGTATAATACACTAAAGTATTAGTATGGGACTAGAACAAGTGTCCTCAATATAGAGGTTGTATAATACACTGAAGTATTAGTATGGAACTAGAACAAGTGTCCTCAATATAGAGGTTGTATAATACACTAAAGTATTAGTATGGGACTAGAACAAGTGTCCTCAATATAGAGGTTGTATAATACACTAAAATATAAGTATGGGACTAGAAGTGTTGTCCTTAAATCTGTGTGTCCACTATGAATTGTTTGATTGTATCTTTAAACCTTATATTGTTAGTTTTGTGTATATTAATAACTTGTTTACTGATCACCTCTCTGGTGACTCCATTTACTTAAAATTAAATGATCTTTTCTTTTGTAGGAAGTTGAGAATGCTCAAGCTAGTGTCAAAGCTCGAGGGAATATAGTGGAAATGCTTAAAGATCAGCTTGTCTTTCTCAAGAAATCTAATCTCTCTGTATCTAATATGTTGGAGATTGATAGAAAAAGGTGAACATTCTCTCTCTCTCTTCTCTGTCTCTCTGTCTCTCTCTCACACACACATACTCATAACACTGTATTACCTTATAGGGTAATGGAAAATGGGAAAGTATTAGGTGATAAATTACAACAAGCTGAAAGATACCATAAAATGGCTTTACAAAACATGATGGATTGTAACAAAAATTTTAGAGCACTTGATCGTGACTTAAACTCAATAAGACCTATTTTAATGAGACTTCAATGGGAAAAAGATCAATACATTAGGTAAGACAGTAATAATAATAATAATAGAAATAGTTCCCAAAGCCTCATTATGTCCATGATAAAGAGAATCTAAACTCACTGTTAGTACACTTGTAATTTAATGTTTTTTTTCCAGTAAACTAGTCCAAGAAGGACTGACTCATCATGATATTTCTGAACGTGTCAAAGAGAAGTCTATCACAGAATCCGAGAGTATTTATGGTACATTGTATGGAACATTGGAAGAAGAGATGTAAGTATCATCATCTCTCCAAATTATTGTTAATAATAATATATTCTCATAAGACAATGTGTGCATTAAAACTGTGTGCATGTACATGTATTTTACTTGTTTCCATAGTAACATATGTACAATAATGCATTATTTTACTTGTTTCCATGGTAACGTATGTACAATAATGTCTTATTTTACTTGTTTCCATGGTAACATACATACAACAGTACATGTGCCTATTTTGTGAGTGTTGTTTTAATAATTTCAGGGATGATGATGAGGACCCTGAATTGATTTATGAACCTCCACCTGAAGTGTCCTTTCCTTTGGCTAATCCTGGCCCTCCTCCTCCTCCAAGGTAACACCTTTCTTATGTGTGATTTGTCTGTACTCTCTCTCTCTCTCTCTCTCTCTCTCTCTCTCTCTCTCTCTCTCTCTGTCAACAGAAGTAGGACAATAGAGGAATCATCTCCTCCTCCTCCTCCTCTTGTTCCTAGAGCAAGCCGGGCTGGTAATCAGCTGAAAACTCCTTTACCACAGCTCCCTCTACCTCCGATTAGAAAAGTGTCTTCAGAGAATGATAGGTTTACACAAAGCACACCAGTTAATGCTATGAGGCCAGTACATATGAGACCAAAGGTAAGAAATACTGAACTGTTGGCTTGTGATTACATTCACATGGTCAGTATATTAGTCTCAATATACTGTTCCTCTTGATACACATGTATTGTGCTACATGTACATGTATTGGACTAAATATATTGTAATCTCCATATAATATACATGTACATGTATATATCTTTTCAGTTACCAATGCCTGTTGAGAATCGTCCTCACATTCGTCAGGAGACGTGGTATGTAGAGTGTGATAGGTATGTGAACTAATGAATTAATTGAAATGATAATGAATGATCATTGGATAAAATGGAGGCATAATTTTATTTTTCTGCTTATGTAATATTTGTTATTGTTTTTAGTTTTCCTTATAAGGTAATTGTTATTGTAACAATTGTTTTGGAATTAGACAGGATGATATTGAAATTTGACATGTTATATATTATTATGTTCTAAGAATTGATCTTATAATATTGAAGTTTACACATGAAATGCCCATTGTTGGTTACTCTATTTCCCTTTCTCTTCCTTTTAGGAGTCAATCTGAGCACTATTTAAGAGGTAAACAAGATGGTACATTCCTTTGTCGGCCATCAGGAAAGTCCCAAGAAGTCAAGGGTGCCCTTCATACCCACACTATTGACATTGTGTAAGTTCTCTATGACACAACATGTGTTCTTAATAAGGACTCTGATATTTAAACAGTGTAGGTGGTGAAAGTGGTATTGATTGGAGCATAAGCAAATAGTCTTATGTCATTGGATTTATATGTACACGCCCCTTTATTATGGCTTCTAATTAATAGGATACATCATATATTGTTATTTTATTGTTATAAATCTTTTCATTTCCTTTGCTTGTGCAATAGGTCAGCATACAACACATGTACATGTACATGTTGTACATGTACATGTGTGTGACTTAGTTATGTCTGTGTTATTATTATACTAATCCATTTATTGTATTATTAACCTTTGATCATAGCATTTGGTCAAGGGAGTAACTGCAAACGTGTATATATATACTCTCTCCCACTGTAACTAGCTGCCCAGTGAAACCCCTCTGTAACGGATACAATAAAAACGCTTGCCATGCAGAGCTTGCCAGATAGTCCTAAGATTATTTTGGGCCTTATAGCATCTATATGTTATCTATCATTGTTTTATTGTTGTATATAACATTGAGTATGACAAATTAACTTAACTGAACTTAAATGTCATCATCACACACAGTGACCAATAATTGTGAAGGACTTTGAATATGACTGTGACATATTGAAATTACTTTTAAAATCTTTAATGTTAAATTACATTTTATGACAAATTTTTACAATTATATTCTTGTTAGTGTCTCAGCATAGAGGGTAAATAATGCTTTAAAATGTATTAGTATATGTAATATTGGTTATTTATTTTGTAATTCATAGACTCTATAAATAAATGCAAAATAACATAAGTTTATGGATCTAATGTAAATGTTAATATTTTATTCATCCATTCTTGCCCTCTATCCATCCATTCTTGCCCTCTGTCCATCCATTTTTGCCCTCTATCCATTCATTCTTGCCCTCTGTCCATCCATTCTTGACCTTTATTCATCCATTTTACCTTCTATTCATCCATATCCAGATACAACGGTATCAAGCATTTGAAGGTTGTCTATGATGGTACTAAATATGGCTTCTCTAGTCCATGTGTCTACAAATCTCTCTTGGAACTTGTAATACATTACTCTGAAAATTCTCTTGAAACCCACAATCCTAAGTTAACAACAACGTTAGCTTTTCCACTTAATAGTTAATTAACTAACTGTTATTTGTTAACGAGGGAAATTTTTTTCAAATAAATTGTCTTTTTTTATGATTTAGTGTTTAGATAGGAGAGGGACATGATTTTATCTTAGCATGTATCAATTCTACATATCTAGATTGTATGTATATTATTTGTGTGTGATTATTTTTATAATAATAAAAATAATAATATTTAATTATTGTAGTATTCTTTGATTGTGTTTCACTTTAATTAATTATACACCCTTATTTTTGAGTATTTTTTAAAAATTGACACATCTGTAGATAAAATTGTTATATATCATTTTTGCTTGGTGTTACATTTTAATATAGATAAACTTAATTTTAATGAATCCTGTCACCTGTTGTCAGTATGCAATAATGGGCTTGGTCCACTACATTGTATATTTAGATTAGGGGTGGGGTCTAATATAACATTGATGATACCATACCCAAAATTTTCAGAACAGTGACACAAATGGAATGCCATAAATTTTGATCCTATATCTATCTCCATGTATTGTTGTTCAGTTATTACTAATGGTGTTTGTTCTTTAAAATTCAGGAGTTGTGTGTGATTTGCTGAAACATTATTGTTTCAAAACAAAAGTAGTTTGTTTGCACAACAAATTAATATTGTTGCTCCCACTCATAAATTGACAATAATAAAATATATTATATAATTTTAATTTGTTGTCCAATACTGTTGTTAGGTTACTGAGAAAACCATCATGACCACAAAATTATTTCATGAAGCCAACACCATTTTTGGTCAGTGCAACTGACTTATAATCATAACCACAAGTTCTATTATAATAAACCATCACTATATATAGTCATCAACAACAAGTAGTGGTTAATAATCTATTATATTACATCCTCTCAGGTGTAAGGCCCAGTTTATTACATCATGACATGAGGGTTAATTACATACATAACATCACTGGTAGTATTTCTAATGCTAACAAAATGATCCCCTTTTATCGTGAATTAGGATGTGGTAGTTACCCAAGTTATTTTTAGAAATTGACTCTTTATTTACCGATATTATATATTTAATTCCCATGTTATGCTCTGTTAATTGTAATAATGTTTTCCTACTAATGTACGTAGTAGGGAATATTACTTTTCCTACTATAAGTAATATTGTTGATCTGTTATTCTCCCGAAGTTCATTCTAACGATAAGTAACTCATGATGCATTGTTTATTAATGTTAAATTGAATCGTGACAGTCGCCTTTATCATTACAATAATATGCTCACATGTCAACATCATTTAAATATATTTACTTTCAATAATGATTCATCCAATATAAATTGCATGAAGTAATATGAGCACCTGTTTACATAAAGCATTGCTATCCCTATCTCCCTACCTCACAAGTCAGTTATGGTTCTAAACATCTACATAGCAATAAGTGTAGGGTGATCTCTATATTACATAATAAAGTTCACAGAATAGAGTTAAATAATTACATGTGATGTATTAGGCTTCGTCATTGATGATTTCAGGTGATCAAGTTGATGTTATGACTTGTAGTGGCTGTCTTCTTAGAATGATTAACTACAGAGTCAAAATACATAAGGAAAGACTGTTAAGAGGTTGCCCTAATGACTTTTGAAGTCATCTTCTATATTGCACACATCATTCCTATTAAGGTGTTAGGTTGTGTCATAATAATAAACATTACATGCAAAAAAAGGACATATGTTTCTAAAAATTGACTATACAGACAAAATGGTAACCAAAAAAATTATTATGATAAATTGGAAACCACGAGACAGGAAAAATGGAAACCAAACAACAAGATGCTACTTCCTGTTATGGGGTAAAGACCCTTCATTTCCTTGGGAAGTATCTATATATATATAAAGTGTTCACAGACTCGATTCATCACTCCAGTAAAGTTTAAACAGAGATTATTACTGACAGTTCTGTTAAAATGATGTCTCTTATCAACATAAACATCTTCCTTGTTCTCATTGGATGTTGTTTGCAGAGATTGAACTGTGCTCCATTGGAATTAATCGAATCTGATGTTGAGTTTGTAAGTAGCATTATACCCTCACCTAGCAGCTCAGTACCTGTTGTGTCAACGACTCCTCTATTTCTATCTAATCCTGTTCCATCACCTACTCCTGAGCCAGTACAGAAATTACCTGAAAAAAGTTTGGTAAGAATCTGATAGCAAGATACCTTCTCTCTATATACTAAAACTAAATCTATTGTCATTCAATTCATCCTCTTTATTGAGGATGCTTTCAGGACAACTTACAATGTCCTAGGTCCTAAAGTGTACATGTTTTCAATGTAGAGAAGTTTTGTTATGATCTTACTTTTAAAATACTTCCCTCTATTACAGAACATGACATTATTGTGCAGTTACTTATATATGTACTTGGTAGCTGATGCAGAAAAAAACACTCTTTCTGCTAGTGGGAGTCCGAGCAGTGCAACAGTTTTCACTATGGAAAGATATGTTATGGATACAAATGACTATTACTACAAATTGAGAATCCAGAACACAGAGAACTTTGTTTATTTTACTGGAGACGGGACACTTGGAGTAGGAGTGAGTTGGTGTATATATATCATTGAGATGTGTGTATAAACCTTTTTAAGTACACCCGAGCCACTTGTAAGTAGTTTACGAAGTACAGTACACAAGATTATAGACCAACTGTCGAGTTGTTCATGTTGAGGAGGTACTGTTTTCCATGTAATCAGATTGTATTGAAAAGGTGTATTGAATAAACATAATCTCTGATGTACTTTCAGCTTAAAATGGAAACGGGACACGCTAGTCCCAAAACATATAACTTAATAAGTACCAAATTAGTTTTTTCTCTTGATACAAGTAGTCACTTAGCTGGAGCTTGGTTATATCTGAAGCCACTTAGTACAAGTTCTGAACTCATCCACTCAGTTGCCAATATCCTTGACCTTTGGCATAAGGGCAACTGGTAGCATTGTTAGATTACTCAGTATAATTAGATATGGCACGTTTGTAAGGTACCCTTAGAAGGAAGTGGCTTATAAGAATATCTTTAATAAACAATTAGAAATAATTTACAAAAATTAAAGTTAAGTGGCTGATTTTTAAGTTACTGTAATTTCATCTTTCCTGTATCAGGTACCACCAAGTGGAGCTATAGACACTTTTGAACGGCATGAAAAAACTTTGAAACAAGGCAGTGTGCAAATAACTCTAAAAGCCTTCGACACAAACTGCTATCTTGGGTTTAAACCTCGGGGTCGTGGCTTCTGTTCTAATTTGAAACAGCTAGCTGGTCTCTTTGAATACCCATATCCTCCTAAGTTTTATGGTTAATATTGAGTATCAGCAGTTTGTAAATGCATCATATTTGAGTTATCATTTAGTTAAAGCAGTTTTTTGATAATTTATATTAATTATTTATTCTTTAAGCAGATATATAGAATCTGTATCACTTTTTAAAACATCATTATTAATTTATAACATGTATAAACCAGTTCAGTATTATTGCAAAGACACTCATTATAAATCAGTTATTATTGGAATACAAAACACTGACCATTGATATGACGCAACAATTTCCTTTTTTAAAATACTATTTTTCCATAAAATCTCTGATTATTTATTCTGCAGTCTAATAGATCAAAAATTATTTGCAAACTTACATTACAACTATTGATGTCCACCTGTCTCATATACTGTAATATATATCACTCTTTCTAATGTACTTTCAATATGGATGTTAAAATTGCTTTCTTAGCTCTTCAAAGCACAATGTTGTATATAAATAATCTAATCCTATAATGGCGCTAAACTGAGAAACCATATAAACAGTCAACATCATTTAAAAACGATTTTTACAAAAAGAAAACATCATTATATAACTTTATCTTTCAATAATTATAGATAATTGAATTGGTGGCTAGTCTCACAACAGAGTAAGACTGCCTGTTATTTCATCAACCATATAGCCTTTTCCAAAAAGACCAAGAACAGTTACAGAGCCTGGTTGGATTTGTGTTTTACCTAATAAGGAGAGAAAGAAAAATGTGGAAGGCCACAGTAAAGGGGAGTCAAGTTTGGATAGCAACTACCCACAGAATATATTAAAACCACACATCATACATATATATAACACATACATACATTAAATCTCTTACATACCAGCATCTTTTATTAAGAAAGAAGGAATACTCAATCTTTGTGCCTTCTCCTTTAACAAAAATAATTGTTCAGTACTGGAACCTTTCAATACAATTTTCTTTGCTCCCTTCTCTTCCCATTCTCTCACGTTTTGTTGCTCAGAGACATTTATTAACAATGATTTATAAAGAGCTAAAGTAGCATGTCCAACTTGAGCAGCCACTTTACCAATACCCATTCCTAAAGACATGTTAACAACAAAAACCATCTTGAATGCTCTTGACTCATCAAGGCTAGCCTGTATTCCTTTAACATCAATGTCTTCTTGTTTCTCCATGACCAAAAGAGGAGGAGAGAATGGTTTATGTAAATCTGGGTTTTCTAAGTTCTCAAAAACCCAAGCAGCTGCTACATCAGCATTTGTGTTTCCTGTGTTATAAAGTCCTCGTTTAGCTGCATTTTCTGAAATACCCATTGACAATAGAATCTAGGTAAGATAAAGATCTTTAATAATACAATAATATGTTACAATAGTGATTACCTTCAATAATACAATGACATGTTATTACAATAGTGATGATGATAGAAGTATTACAATCACATATTATAATACAAGGTTTACATATGTTATTGTCTATTTAATGCATTGAATTCTTACGTGAAGAATATCAACATTAGGATACCACTCACGAACAGACTTAGTTGTTGAAGGGACTTGAGGCAGTGCCTTTAAAGTTAAAGTATATTTTTATTAATAGAAATTATACCAAATGAACACACCTACCATTCATCCATCCATCAACCCATCTACGTATTTATCCATTTCATCTATCCATTAGTTGTCCATCTATTAAATCATCTATCCATTAATCCATTCAATCATCTGATTGCTCATCTATCTCTATTCATCCATCCATTCAAGCATCTATCTATCCATCTGGCCATCATTCTATCTCAATACATTGATTTCATTCATTTGTATATTAATCCATCCTTAATAGTGTCCATACTTCCTGCTTTGTACACATGATCTAGTATAAACATACATTCCCACAATGTATTAAGTTATATGATGTCAATAGTGCATATATAGAGCTACCCTCCTAACATAGACTGTATGGAGCCATAACGGATACCTTGTAGCATCAAAGACCAAGATCTGACCTTGTTTGTTTGGTTGTCATGTTGCATTATTAAATTGCCAGGGTTTACCCCTTCAAGAGACAACGCAAGTGCTCTTGCTAACTGTTCATCTTCACTGGTTTCTTCCATAATAATTGTGGGCGTGGCTGTCTAGTAATATTTACTTTTTAACCTTTCTCTGCAGGATGGTTTCTAGAATTGTATGTACTGAATTTCGCTTACAGAGTCATCTTCAAGGAGGAGGTATTAGTGGAAATAAATGTTCTGTATTGCGATTATTACATCTGTCACAACGGGCACAGACGTTATTTTCTAAGAAACTCTTTGTCACAACCAACCATTGTTTGGAATTCAGCTCAACTGCTAAAGAGGATTTTAATGATATAATAATTAAGGAGAATTTTTTTAATGAGGAAGAAGAGGCATCATTGTTGAATGAAGTCAACAAGTCATTTAGGCGAACAAGATATGAGTATTCACATTGGGATGGTGTAAGTAGATACAGGCTCATTCTCAGATTCCCTTGACACTGGAGTTTGGGAATGAGACTTTTCAATATAGGTATAATCTCATTTCCAGACTCTAATGTCAATGGGGTCAGAGAATAAGGTTTGTAAGTAGATGTATCCTTGTTCCTAAATTTTCTTGACATTGGAGTCTAGGAATGAGACTTATATATAATACAGTCTCATTCCCAGACTTCATGATATTTGAATTTGAGAATGAGATTTATAAACCATTTCTTAGGCGATCACAGGATTTAGAGAGACAGAAAAGTCACATTGGAAAGAAATGTTATCACATTCCGTAATAGAGAGATTACAAGAAATTACTAGAACTAGTGTCACTAACAATGACCTGTCTTTACCACTGGTACATGTCCTGGATTTAGCACATGATGGGTATGTGATGGAGGGATAAATAGATAAATGGATGGATAAATGGATGGATAGATGTATTGGTGAATGGACAAATGGATCGATAGATGGATTGGTGAATGGATAAATGGATGGATAGATGGATTGGTGAATGGACAAATGGATGGATAGATGAATTGGTGAATGGATAAATGGATGGATAGATGGATTGGTGAATAGATAGATGGATTGGTGAATGGACAAATGGATGGATAGATGAATTGGTGAATGGATAAATGGATGGATAGATGGATTGGTGAATGGATAAATGGATGGATAGATGGATTGGTGAATGGACAAACGGATGGATAGATGAATTGGTGAATGGATAAATGGATGGATAGAAGAATGGATAGATAGATGGATACATATATTTGTTAACAGACTACATTCTTTTATATTTATTAGATTTATTCGTCCACATATAGACAGTGTTAAATTTTGTGGTAATGCATTAGGTGGAATCAGTCTATTATCTACTAGTGTTATGAGATTATGTCATCAAAATGATCCAGACAGATGGATTCTAGCTCTATTACCTCGATACTCACTATATATTATAAAGTAGGTCTAAAGGCATCAATAGTATATGTATGTCATAAATTATTGTATTTGTTAAATAAATAAACGAGCATTTACTCAAAGAAATATGGCAGAAAACATTTAAGTTATTACTTTAAATGATATAGTATTATTTGTGTCTGTTTTAAATTCTCTATTTATTTTGACATAGTCTAATTTAGTGTTATTTTTATTTTTAGAGGTGTTGTTCGTTATAATTATACACACGAGATATTACCAGATAAAGAGTCCTATTTCAAAAATCAATATATTTCTAGAACACGAAGAATATCAATTATCAGTAGAACACAAACCAATACATCTACTACGTCTATAGAATAGCCAGAATTATCTTATATCTGTGATCTTTTTTTTATTATCTTATTATGGCCATATTGTCAGAATTTACTATAATGTAAATATCGTCATTATCAGTTATATAATAAGTATAGTTATGATTGTAATATTACTGCCTTTACCATCCATTTTGATTGGTCAGTCAGTGGTACATCACTCATCATCACATCAAAGTATAGTTCTAATTGTAATATTACTGCCTTTACCATCCATTTTGATTGGTCAGTCAGTGGATACATCACTCATCATCACATCAAAGTATAGTTCTAATTGTAATATTACTGCCTTTACCATCCATTTTGATTGGTCAGTCAGTGGATACATCACTCATCATCACATCAAAGTATAGTTCTAATTGTAATATTACTGCCTTTACCATCCATTTTGATTGGTCAGTCAGTGGATACATCACTTATCATTACATCAAAGTATAGTTCTAATTGTAATATTACTGCCTTTACCATCCATTTTGATTGGTCAGTCAGTGGATACATCACTCATCATCACATCAAAGTATAGTTCTAATTGTAATATTACTGCCTTTACCATCCATTTTGATTGGTCAGTCAGTGGATACATCACTCATCATCACATCTACAATATAATGTATTGTTACTACTAGTTCATTAATGTACTTTGTTCATGTGATAAGTAAACATGACTCCCTTTCTCATCTTAAAAAACTGAACAATTTATAATACATTATACTAATGTCATATATTGTTATGTAACATTAAAAGTACATTTATTGTACTGTCATTAATGGTGGTAACTTCCCTCCATCACCTGGACGTTGTAGACCTTCAAGTTCTCGTATTTTTGTACGTAATTTGCTTATTTCCATCTTCTGCATTTCCAACACTCGTGAGTTATCTGTCGGCTCAATTTTACCAAGACCGCTTGGAGGGGGAGGAGCTCGGATACCAGAGAGAATAGTCTGATCATCAAATCCATTTTTTCGAGCTATTTTCAGAGCTGCCTCTAAGTCATGTGCTAAAGTACGAGATATTTTTAACTCTCTTCGGAGATCATTGATCTCTTTCAGCAAAGATACATTTTCCTAATAAGGAAGTAAATTATAATAGAGTCAATCATTACTATATTTTGGTAATAAATTATTTAATTATAGGGGGGGGGGGAGGAACGTACATGCATAACTCGTATATTGTCAGCTCGATGAATATCGGTATCCTTAGCAAGTTTCTTCCTCAGAGAAGCCACTGTACGTTCCATATGTTCTCGTTGTCGTGCATACTCAGCATGTATATCTGTGTCTCCACCTACATCAGTTTTGGCAGCCTATAAGAATATAACACATAATATATATCTAGTTCTGAATCTTTGAAATAACTATTAAAAGAGTTGTATTGAAGTATAATATAGATAATGCTACATTAAATCAAAGTAATATGAATTTTTCATAAACAGACTGTGGCTGTAATATCTGATATTACTATTTTTATCCTTTTATATTCTGTTAAATTTTTTTAACAAAATTGATAGACTTTATTATAATAATTTAGAAGGTAATCATATAATATCATAACTAGTCTATTCTAATAAACATAATAATATGTTAGTATAACATATTATATTGTTAGCTGTTGACTCTAATCAAAAATGTCACTAATCTTATATAATTCTTCTTTCAGTTATAATCATTTGTTTCAATCAAAATCATTTCTAACAATACATTTCAAAGATAAAGCTGTTATATTTATTGTTAATAATTGTACAATAGTTAAAATATAAGATTTGTAATTAGTTGTTAATTAGATCAATTAAAAATCAATTAATGTTGGTCACGCGTGTGTGGTGGTGCTAGTATTTCCCGCCAAATTTGTCACAAGTTTTTACTGACTACTTGTCAAATTGAAGCATGACAGAGATGTCTTGATGTTATAAAATGGACTCCATTTTACAAGCTTTCGTTAGCACTGTTAAAAAAGGTGAGCTATCGCTCCATCCATCATCTCTCGTCCATTCTCCAGTTTCTCTCTCTGTCTCTCTCTCTAGGTTGTCTACTTCGTTGGATCGACTCACCTCGTCGCTTTGTGTCTTCGCTGGATCATCTTTTTATTTAGTTATGTCATCTTTTTCTTTTTTTATTATCAGTTTTCTTTTTTTCTTTTATTTTTCTTTTTTATTTTTGTCAATTCAGTTTTCAATAATTGATTTCTTCACAGTCTTCATTTCTACAGGACCCAGATCTTATCGTGATTGGCCTGATGTTCTTGACTGTTCTTCTCTGATGTTCTCTGATGTTCTTGACTGTTCTTTTCTGATGTTCTTGACTGTTCTTCTCTGATGTTCTTTTCTGATGTTCTTGACTGTTCTCTGATGTTCTCTAGATGTAAAAGATGAGTCGCTCTCCTGCTCACTCTTTCCTGTCTTCCTTCAAGCCTTCTTTCCTTTCTTTTTTATTTTTTTATTTTTTTATTTTTTTGGGCTATCTAGCCTATAATACACCATACACACATTCACATAAAACCCTACAAATCCTCTCCCCCCCACCAACCCCCCTCTTTTTTTACCCCCCGGTGGTGGGGGAGAGGTTTGTAGGGTGCGTGTGTGTGTGTGCGCTATGCGTGTGTGTAGGTTGGTGGTCCTTTTTCACTTCCTCTGTCTCTCTTCACTCTCTATCCATTCATTCTCACTACCAGTTCAGTTATCACTACTCTTTCTTTCTTTCCCTGCAGGAGCAGCACTGTTGGAAAAGGTGAGCTATCTTTCTATCCATCCATCCACTCTTCAATTATCCAGTTTACTATCTCTCTTTCTTCCTCTATGTTCTCAACTTTTGGACTGGACTGCTCGAGGATGACTCTTCAACTATCAAGACCTTTTTAACTTGAACTAATTTTTATCTTTACACTTTTTAATTTACACTTTATTTTTTAATTTTAGTATATTTTAGTATATTTTTTATTTTTTAATTTTAGTATATTTTTAATTTTGGTTTAAATAATCTTTACTAAATCTTTTTCTCTAAAAAAATCAATTCTTTTCAATCATTTTATCATTTTTTAATCTAAAAACTTTAATCTTCTAAAATCATTTTATCATTTTAATCTTTCTTAAACCTACATTTGTTTTAATCTAAAAACTTTAATCTTTTAAAAAATCATTTTAATTTAATCTTTCTTAAACCTACATTTGTTTTAATCTAAAAACTTTAATCTTCTAAAAAATCATTTTAATCTTTCTTAAACCTACATTGTCAAGCTATGAATTGCAATGATTATTTTTTAAAAATAAACATTAAAAATTAGTCAAAATCATTTTGTCATAAGATAATTGGTATGTTTTGCTAAAAGCCAGTTTTTCAATTGTAAATAATAGTCATGTTATATAATATATTATAAGAAAACTCTGTTATTAATCCATTTTTTTGCAAACGCCATCAAAACCTACAGTTAATAATTAAATCAATTAAAAGTCAATTAGTATTGGTCACGCGTTTTGCTAGCGTACAAGAATCGGTCACGCGTTTTGCTGCTCTAGCTGGGAGCGTGCACATGATAACTCGAGGTTAGCGCAAAAGAAGAACTCGCTTTCGTCATTTTCAGTGCACTGGACCTCCGTGGGATCTTTGTCTCGTCGTTGTCTCTCCATCTATTTAATTCTTCAATTATTTAGTTTTACTCTCTTTCTTTCTTCTCTATTTTCCCAACTTTTAAATTTGGACTGAACTGGAGGATGACTCTTCAACCATCGATCAAGACCATTTTAATTTGAATTTATTTTTTATTATCTTTATTTTTAATCTTTTTCCAAAAAATCATTTTAAAATCACATTTGTTAAACTATTGTTTAAAATTTGTAACAATTATTTATCAATTTTACAAATCAAATTAATTTTTACTTATTTTTAAGCTAATAATTTTGCACAAATCTTTTTGATTAACAAAATCAATTACTGAAAGTTTCAAGGTATGTTTTGTTAAAAGCCAGTTCATTATTGCATTGAAAATTGAACATCATTTAATAGGGAAATTATTTAGTGTTGTAACTAATCCAATTTTATTACAAACACCATCAAAACTACCAACTACTTTACAATTTCTATTTATATATTTATCTGGTCCAATAAAAATAATTTCCTTCAAAATTCTCCCTACTTCAATACTATATTACAGACTAGCATAAGACCACAGTAATACGCTAATACAGCAATGTACATGTGTCATATTTTTATTTATGGCAGACAATATTTATTTACATATTTATTTAGCCAGGCCTTTTCTATCATAGTACATAAGTTATATATGTACATGTATATATTATATATGTACATGTATATATTATATATAATACCTCATCATAATCTTTTAAATATTTCTTGTAAAGATCTTTGACTGCATCTTTGAGAAGTTTAGGCTCTTGAATATGACGTGTGGTAGCATGAAGACTGTATTTGAAGTTCTCAATCTCCACTTTCAAATCATGTACCTAAAAATAATACATTATGTATAACTTGAATTGAACTACTTGTAGTGTTGTCTACTAGAGTTATTCTACCTGTTGTCAACTAGAGTTGTACTACCTGTTGTCTACTAGAGTTATTCTACCTGTTGTCTACTAGAGTTATACTACCTGTTGTCTAATAGAGTTGTACTACCTGTTGTCTACTAGAGTTATACTACCTGTTGTCTAATAGAGTTGTACTACCTGTTGTCTACTAGAGTTATTCTATCTGTTGTCTACTAGAGTTATTCTACCTGTTGTCTACTAGAGTTATACTACCTGTTGTCTAATAGAGTTGTACTACCTGTTGTCTACTAGAGTTATTCTATCTGTTGTCTACTAGAGTTATTCTATCTGTTGTCTACTAGAGTTATTCTACCTGTTGTCTACTAGAGTTATTCTACCTGTTGTCTACTAGAGTTATTCTACCTGTTGTCTACTAGAGTTATTCTATCTGTTGTCTACTAGAGTTATACTACCTGTTGTCTACTAGAGTTATTCTACCTGTTGTCTACTAGAGTTATTCTACCTGTTGTCTACTAGAGTTATACTACCTGTTGTCTACTAGAGTTATTCTATCTGTTGTCTACTAGAGTTATTCTATCTGTTGTCTACTAGAGTTATTCTACCTGTTGTCTACTAGAGTTATACTACCTGTTGTCTACTAGAGTTATTCTATCTGTTGTCTACTAGAGTTATACTACCTGTTGTCTAATAGAGTTATTCTACCTGTTGTCTACTAGAGTTATTCTACCTGTTGTCTACTAGAGTTATTCTATCTGTTGTTTACTAGTACCTGTTGTCTACTAGAGTTATTCTATCTGTTGTTTACTAGTACCTGTTGTCTACTAGAGTTATTCTATCTGTTGTTTACTAGTACCTGTTGTCTACTAGAGTTATTCTAACTGTTGTCTACTAGAGTTATTCTATCTGTTGTTTACTAGTACCTGTTGTCTACTAGAGTTATTCTACCTGTTGTCTACTAGAGTTATACTACCTGTTGTCTACTAGAGTTGTACTACCTGTTGTCTACTAGAGTTATTCTATCTGTTGTCTACTAGAGTTATTCTATCTGTTGTCTACTAGAGTTATTCTACCTGTTGTCTACTAGAGTTATTCTATCTGTTGTCTACTAGAGTTATTCTACCTGTTGTCTACTAGAGTTATTCTATCTGTTGTCTACTAGTATACCTGTTGTCTACTAGAGTTATTCTATCTGTTGTTTACTAGTACCTGTTGTCTACTAGAGTTATTCTATCTGTTGTTTACTAGTACCTGTTGTCTACTAGAGTTATTCTATCTGTTGTTTACTAGTACCTGTTGTCTACTAGAGTTATTCTATCTGTTGTTTACTAGTACCTGTTGTCTACTAGAGTTATTCTATCTGTTGTTTACTAGTACCTGTTGTCTACTAGAGTTATTCTATCTGTTGTTTACTAGTACCTGTTGTCTACTAGAGTTATTCTATCTGTTGTTTACTAGTACCTGTTGTCTACTAGAGTTATTCTATCTGTTGTTTACTAGTACCTGTTGTCTACTAGAGTTATTCTAACTGTTGTCTACTAGAGTTATTCTATCTGTTGTTTACTAGTACCTGTTGTCTACTAGAGTTATTCTAACTGTTGTCTACTAGAGTTATTCTACCTGTTGTCTACTAGAGTTATTCTATCTGTTGTCTACTAGAGTTATTCTATCTGTTGTCTACTAGAGTTATTCTATCTGTTGTCTACTAGTATACCTGTTGTCTTTCTTTCATCATTTCTTTTGTGGTAGCTTGTAGTTTAAGATCTTGCTGTTCCATTTGACGCAATAATTCTTTATTATCTCTGTTATAATCACCTAACTCTACTTCCATCTAAATGACAAAGACAAATGGATATATTATTACAAGACAATGGATACATGTTAGTACAATGGATGTATGAGGTGCAAATGGATATATCATAGAGAAAATGATGTATGTGTGATTTAAGCACTTTTTATAGAATTTATTTCAGAACATAATTATTTATAACTATCTTCATTTGAAAAATTCAAATGATTTTGGGCTTTTTAAAAAATTTAATCCATGGTCTGAAGCCAAAAATTGAGAATTGGTCAGTTTTTATGGAGTTAGCCATATAGATCCTTGTTAGGTGATAATAGTAATACTGATCTCAAATGTTCTATATATTAGCTTTTAAAAAAACATTATAATAATGCCTCTTGCTCTACTGTAGTATATTGTACATGTACATGTAAATGATGTTCCTAATAGCATTATAATATATATATATACATAATATATAGGGAGACATAATGAGTCCATGTACTATATGTCTCTTACTTTGCTGATCTGTTCTTTCATGTTCTTGATCTCGTTTTCACGTGGTTCCATTTGACGTCTCAATTCTTTGATTTTGTAGTCTAGTACAAATTTAAACTTTTCTAATTCTTGGTTCTTTTTCTTGAGATCATATATACGCTTTTCCTAGAAGACAATATCAATGGATCAATAGATTATTAAATGGATCAATAGATTATTAAATGGAGCAATAGGTTATTAAATGGATGAATGATTATAAAATTGACTGATGGGTTATAAAATGGATCAATAGACCTATTATCAGATTGATAAAAAGTCTGTAGATAAATTGAATATAAGTACTTACTTTGTCTTGTATAGTGTCATCTCTCTCTTGTATCTCCTTCTTTAAACCATCAATGTCACTCTTCAGAGAGCTAATGACACCATCACGTTTTTTGACTTCTTGTTTGAGACGTAATATCTCTGACTTCAGTTCATCTATTTCATTCTGTAAACTATCCACCTAATGGAGTATAATGAATGTAACATCATGATATCAATGTCCTTGTGTCTTCAGCCATCCTTCTCTCATTCAGCCATCTATCCATTCATTCAAATCATCTGTTCATTACCTTCTTTCTAAGGATCCCTGTATCTCCTCTTAATTTCAGATTTTCATCATGTTGTTCACGGAGCTGTCTCTCGTAACGATTTTTAAGAGCTAAAATCTCCTGATCTGTATCTTCTTCCATCTGACGTTGAAGCTCCTCTCCTTCTCTCTGCTGCTGACGAAGATCATCACCAGCCTGAAAAAAAGTTGTATAAGAAGTACATCTATACATATAACATACTCTATACATGTACATGTACTATATAACATACTCTATACATGTACATGTACTATATAACATACTCTATACATGTACATGTACATATTCTATACATGTACTATATAACATACTCTATACATGTACACATACTATATAATACACTCTATACATGTACATGTACTATATAACATACTCTATACATGTACACATACTATATAATACACTCTATACATGTACATGTACTATATAACATACTCTATACATGTACATGTACTATATAACATACTCTATACATGTACACATACTATATAATACACTCTATACATGTACATGTACTATATAACATACTCTATACATGTACACATACTATATAATACACTCTATACATGTACATGTACTATATAACATACTCTATACATGTACACATACTATATAATACACTCTATACATGTACATGTACTATATAACATACTCTATACATGTACATGTACTATATAACATACTCTATACATGTACACATACTATATAATACACTCTATACATGTACATGTACTATATAACATACTCTATACATGTACACATACTATATAATACACTCTATACATGTACATGTACTATATAACATACTCTATACATGTACATGTACTATATAACATACTCTATACATGTACATGTACTATATAACATACTCTATACATGTACTATATAATACACTCTATACATGTACATATACTATATAATATGCTCTATACATGTACATGTACTATATAACATACTCTATACATGTACATGTACATACTCTATACATGTACATATACTATATAATATGCTCTATACATGTACATGTACTATATAACATACTCTATACATGTACATGTACATACTCTATACATGTACATATACTATATAATACGCTCTATACATGTACATGTACTATATAACATACTCTATACATGTACATGTACACACTCTATACATGTACTTACCTTTTCAAGCTGGTTTTGTTTCTCCATCAATTTCTCCTCATAATGTTCAGTCAGTTCTTGAAGCGCTTTCTCTCGTGCTTCTTCCATATCCTGCAATTGTCTTTCATAGTCTTCTTGAAGTCTTTGACTTCTAGCTTGAAGCTCCTGATACTTCTCATATTCTCCCATTAACTTAGCATTAGTTGTGTTCTCTCTTTCTTGTAGCTCTCTGCTATGACTTTCTGAAGTTTGATGAATCTCTTCTTCATATCTAGCTTCTTGCCTTTCCTTCTCTATTTTTAAATTCTATATGGATGAATGAAGTAGATAAATGGACAGAGGGATAGATGAATGGAAGGATAGATGGACACATATGGATGCATACAATATGAATATATGATAGACATGTAAATAGATCAATAATATTCTCTTTACTTCATTTTTGGCTTTTAAAGCTTCAATCTCTTGTATGAATTTATCAGTAAGATCTTTAATCTTCTCATTATAATTCATATCTTTCAGTCTCAGTTGGTATTCATTCTCCATTTTCAACTCTTCAACACGAGTACGTAACTCAGACATTGTTGTGTTCTAGAGAAAATGGAAATTTAATAAAATTATATGTTGCTTGTCTGGTGTCTCTTACCTTTTCCTCTAAGTCTGTTCGTGTGATGAGTACTTCTTCAGCATATGTAACTTCTCGTTCTCTTTTCATCAATCTTCCTTCTTTGTCCATAATTCTAAATGTGAAAAGAGTACCATCTTCTCCAACTGAGAAGAGATATTGATCATCGTAAGATATACACATCTAAGACAAAGAGAGAGAGAGAGAGAGAGAGAATGAGAGAGAAAGAGAGAGAGAGAGAGAGAGAGAGAGAGAGAGAGAGAGAGAGAGAGAGAGAGAGAGAGAGAGAGAGAGAGAGAGAGAGAGAGAGAGAGAGAGAGAGAGAGAGAGAGAGAGAGAGAGAGAGGACAATGTGATACACATTTATTGATAGTATCATATTGTACTTACTCTAGTCACTGGTGCAGAATGAACTTGATATTCATGCCATTCACCAGGCTCACTTATAGGAAACTTAACAGCTTGAACAGAACCATTGGTAGTACCTACAAACAACATCCTACCAGAATGAGAGAGAACTACCTGAGTCAGGACCACCTCACCAGAACTCATCTGACGCAGGATCTAAAATACAGAGACAAAATGCAGTACTTTAAAATCTGATGGCAAATGGAGCACAAACTCTGCTAAGAGATTTATTGACTATAAAATACTTTGACATACATGTACATGTATATTATAACCATATATAATAGTGTCTACATGTACATATATATTATAACCATTTATAATAGTGTCTACATGTACATGTATATTATAACCATTTATAATAGTGTCTACATGTACATATATATTATAACCATTTATAATAGTGTCTACATGTACATGTATATTATAACCATTTATAATAGTGTCTACATGTACATATATATTATAACCATTTATAATAGTGTCTACATGTACATGTATATTATAACCATTTATAATAGTGTCTACATGTACATATATATTATAACCATTTATAATAATGTCTACATGTACATGTATATTATAACCATTTATAATAGTGTCTACATGTACATGTATATTATAACCATTTATAATAGTGTCTACATGTACATATATATTATAACCATTTATAATAGTGTCTACATGTACATGTATATTATAACCATTTATAATAGTGTCTACATGTACATATATATTATAACCATTTATAATAGTGTCTACATGTACATGTATATTATAACCATTTATAATAGTGTCTACATGTACATATATATTATAACCATTTATAATAGTGTCTACATGTACATATATATTATAACCATTTATAATAGTGTCTACATGTACATGTATATTATAACCATTTATAATAGTGTCTACATGTACATATATATTATAACCATTTATAATAGTGTCTACATGTACATGTATATTATAACCATTTATAATAGTGTCTACATGTACATATACTTACCTGTGAATCACCTAGTATTATTTCTTTCAAAGTACGATCCGAGCCCACAGCAAAAGTGGACCTTACATCTGGTGATATTGAGACACATGTATAGCTACAGTTCTTCAGGACAGACTCCTTTTCTCTCTTAGAAGTGAGGACATTCCACTCATATACAGCACCATCCATACTACAGGAAATTAACTTGGAATCATCGGGACTCCAGACTATACTACGAACCTAAAAATGGTTAGATAGATGGATGGATTAATGGATGGGGTTGAATGAATGGGCATACCTTTCCATTATGGCCTTTGAGGTTAGCAGTATTCTCAAACGAAAAAGTTGAGTAGATTTGAATGAGATTAGCATTAGCAGCTGCCAACAAATGACCACCATTACTGAATGAACACTAAACAAAAAGAAATTAACATGTAAAAACTTTATTATCTTAACTCACTTCTCGGCAACCACGAATCATAATTTCCTTAAAAGGGCGTATATCATCAATAAGTATATTCATGAGTCTGAGTTTCTCACTGAAACCCACAAGTAAGAACAACCCACTGGGATGTACAGCTATACTGTATGCTTCTTCTTGGAATTCTTTAAGAAGCTCCAATGAACTGATAAATAGAAATAATTTTTACATTTACAATCAAATTGTTCATTCATTCATTTGTCTATTTGTCCTCTGTTTGTCATATCTCACTTAGTTTCATAGTTCCAAATACGAATGCTCTTATCCATTGAACAGGAGACAACAATAGGTTTTCTCAGACACACATCCAAGCCTGTAATAGCTCCATGATGGAATGAAGAGGAGAGAAAATCAAATGCTGCACCCTGTAAAGTTAACGAGAGGAGGAAAGAGTGGATTATTAGAAATGTATGTATGTAATATTGGTCACTTACTTTCCCAAGATCTGCAGCAGAAAGAGTTAATGTATAAAGTTGTTGTGATTTTGTGCTACAGATGGCGTTCTCTTCAGAAGGACTTAATGTCAAAGACACAATATCATTATTAATACTGCTTGTAGTAACAGATTGAGAGTGATCTTCATTGTTTGGATCTACCCAGATACTAACAGAGCGCACTTTTTTGTAAGTATTCTTGTCTTCAGTTTTCTCAAAAAGATGGACTGTACCACTACTACTGGAACAAATGAATCCTTTTGAGTAAGAGAAGAGAGATAGGACAGGAGGTTGGTCACTGGGCGTTGGGGCTGATTGATGAGATCTACAGAAGAATGGGTTAATAAAATATAGTGCAGAATAATACTAGACTAGTAAACATCATTACTTACCACAGTGACCTAGGATAGCTACCATTAGTAAGCTCTAGACTAGTAAACATCAATACTTACCATAGTGACCTAGGATAGCTACTATTAGTAAGCTCTAGACTAGTAAACATCAGTATTCATCACAATGACCTAACCATAAGTTAGATCAAACTATACTTGTAATGACAACTTACATAGAAGATTTAGATGCTCTAGTTGATGATCTAGTAGTTGGTGGTGGATTAACTAAGAACTCATTCTTCAAGTCAGCTACTTCAAACAGTTGTATCTTTCCGTTATCAGTGCCAAGAATCAAACGATCTTCTGATAGCCAAGCTTGGCAGAGATAGTTCTGAGGCTCAGCTTTAGTGAAGGCAAACTGTTTAAGAGTCCCTTCACTATAACGGAATAGTTTGAATAGTTTCTCTCCTACTACACAGATTTGTGTGTTGTCTTGAGGATTGAAAGAGATCTAGAATGATGGATGAATGACAGAAAAATAGATTATTGGTAAATGGATGAATGATTGGTAGAATGGATGAACAACTGGTAAAATGGATGAATGGGTACATGAAATTATGGACAAATGGATGGATGATTGGTAGAATGGATGAACAACTGGTAAAATGGATGAATGGGTACATGAAATTATGGACAAGTGGATGGATGAGTGGTAGAATGGATGAACAACTGGTAAAATGGATGAATGGGTACATGAAATTATGGACAAGTGGATGGATGAGTGGTAGAATGGATGAACAACTGGTAAAATGGATGAATGGGTACAGAAATTATGGACAAGTGGATGGATGAGTGGTGGAAGTTGTATATGAATATGTACATGACTACATGTACATTACATGAACAGTACATTTATTCATTTTATGAGAACTAGGAGATACCTGATGGATAGTACCACTTGACAAGGTTGAGACTTTTGTATAAGCCATCGTTTTAGATTTCTCCCAATGCCAATATACCAGTATCCATTCAGGCCCCACCCCTTGGCCTATCAGATATTTGGAATCTGGAGAGAATGCCACGCTGAGAAACTCATTAGTGTTTGCTTCAGGACATGTTAAGACTTTTCTTTTTCGCATTGTTTGTAAGTCAAAAACGGTCACTGAGGGCTTGTCTGGGTGTCTTTCTGCAATGGCTGCATAACGTCGGTTTGGACTGATAGCCATTGCACTGGCACCATCCCCTCCTTGACTGAAGGGGAGGAAGCGTTGTGTCTTCTGGTCAATGTTGAACAAGACCAGGTTGGTACCTGCTGGATAAATGATAGTCTGTTCATCAATATAGCTGGCATTTTGTTTAACTTCTCCTTTTAAACCAAACGAGTACTTCAACTGAGCTACCGCAATAGACATTTTTCCTTTTGAGTTAGTTCTTTCTGCTATGTCTAGTTGATCAGTTACTATGACAACACAGTAACTATCGTAACGATAAATTTGTACTGCGCATGCGCAAAATTTATCACTTTGAACCCACGTGGTTCGATTTTCAAAGAAGGTGGTGTACGAGTACATGTTAGAGCCACTTAGAGGGCGATTTTTGACTAAGTAAAGAAAGATGTCTCGAATGAAGATAGAAGAAGTAAAGAGCACGACCAAAACTCAACGTATAGCAGCTCACAGTCATATTAAAGGACTTGGATTAGATGAACAAGGCACAGCTAAACCTGTTGCAGCTGGTCTAGTTGGTCAAGAGTTAGCTAGAGAGGCTGCAGGAGTCATCACAGATCTTATAAAAAGCAAGAAAATGGCGGGTAGAGCTGTTCTACTAGCTGGTCCTCCAGGAACAGGCAAGACAGCACTTGCCTTAGCAATTGCTCAAGACCTTGGACCTAAGGTACCGTTCTGTCCGATGGTTGGAAGTGAAGTTTACTCATCAGAAGTAAAGAAAACAGAAGTATTAATGGAAAATTTCAGGCGTGCAATTGGCTTGAGAATCAAAGAGACTAAAGAAGTTTACGAAGGAGAAGTCACAGAACTTACTCCGTGTGAGACAGAGAACCCTATGGGTGGTTATGGTAAGACTGTTAGTCATGTTGTGATTGGACTCAAGACATCAAAAGGCACTAAACAACTTAAACTTGATCCTATGATATATGAAAGTTTACAAAAGGAAAAAGTAATGGTTGGTGATGTCATTTATATTGAGTCAAATAGTGGAGCAGTAAAACGACAAGGACGATCTGATGCATATGCGACTGAGTTTGATTTAGAAGCTGAAGAGTATGTACCCTTACCAAAAGGTGATGTTCATAAGAAAAAAGAAGTTATTCAAGATGTCACTCTTCATGATCTGGATGTAGCTAATGCTCGTCCTCAAGGAGGACAAGATATAATGAGCATGATGGGACAACTATTGAAACCTAAAAAGACAGAAATTACTGATAAACTTCGTAAAGAGATTAACAAGGTTGTTAACCGGTATATTGACCAGGGTGTGGCTGAGTTAGTCCCTGGTGTATTATTTATTGACGAGGTTCATATGCTTGATATAGAATGCTTCACTTACCTTCATCGTGCATTAGAATCATCACTTGCCCCTATAGTTATCTTTGCAACAAACCGTGGGAACTGTCAGGTCAAGGGGACAGAGTTATCAGCTCCCCACGGTATGCCTCGTGATCTCTTAGACAGGATTATGATTATCCGTACTCTGCCCTATTCTCAAGACGAGACTGTTCAGATTTTACGCATCAGAGCTCAAACGGAGGGTATTCAACTTGATGATGACTCTTTACACTTGCTAGGAGATATAGGAGTGAAGACAACTCTCCGTTATGCTGTCCAACTATTGACACCAGCCAATATTCTTGCTCGTATTAATGGCAGAGACTCCATTGCTCGTGATGATGTTCAAGAGATAAGTGAACTGTTTTATGATGCTAAATCTTCAGCAAAAATGTTAGCAGAACTTGAAGATAAATACATGAAGTAGCTTGGATACAAGACCTAACTTTCTCTTTCTTACCTTCTGTACATGCATTGTATTGATGTCTTTGACATTAGTATTATGGTAACTGATGTTTTTTATAGATGTGTTAACAATGAGGATGAATAATAATATGTCTGACCACATCCACAAATATATAGCCCACTCTAACCATAATTATGTAGATGTATTATGTATTTGCATTGTAAATAAGAACTTTTCTATAAACAACAGTTATGACTCATTGCTCAAACATGAAGAAGAGCATGCATTCAATAGCCATTATGTAGTTGTATGCTCCTTCCTCGTTTGTGAAGCTATGGGTTCTTGTTGCTTATGTGTGGCTTAAAGTTTTTAACCAGTTTCAATGCCATGTTGTCTGTGTTTAGTATTGCTATGGAAACAATCTCTATGCCAACATGGAATTATATTATGTTAAATAACATAATAATTGGATTATAACATCTAGTTGTGGTAGAAGTTTCATCTAGTTCAGTGACATAGCTATTTCCGGTCATGTTTACAAGCTTCATCATACCATCTCTGTTCATCTGGTGTCATCTCTAATATCTGTACATATGTGTGTGTGTGTGTGTGAGAGAGAGAGTGAGTATCACTTATATCCATTATCCAAATGACAACTCACATATTTTGGAAGTGGCATGTTCCGTTCCCATTTTGAACCATCAGGTGCATCAGGAGCTAAAAAATATAAAATTGGAGTGCGTTTAGATTTCAGACTAACTAGAATGAAAATGAGTCCACAACATTACCATAGTAACACTATTCTACTATAGCCACACCCATTTATAATTATTCCAGTCCTTATCTCCAAGAGAGTACATAGTACTACAATATTATATTATAGAGATTACTTACTAATATATGGGTCTGGATGCTTAAGATAGTTAAACTCTTCTTCACCATCTTCTAATAGGTGGACAGCTTTCTTCATATCTCTGAGATCTTTGTGTGCATCAAATCGTGCTCTCAGTTCTAGTGCTTGTTGTCGCCATAATGCTCTATCTATTGTCCAAGAAAGTAAGTGCTTCAACGACTTTCTATACAATCTAGTGACCTTCTGAGCATGAGAAAGGGCAGCCATTTTGTAGGTGGAGCACCCATATGTAACATTGGACACACCTTTTTTATAACTTGCTTAAGTAAAGGCGTGGCTTATAGTTTTAACCCTATTGTGATTTGCAAGACCACACCCTTTGGACTTCTGTTTGGCCATGGTATGCTCTTAAAAATTAGTATTCTTTTAAAACTTTACATGATTTAGGGAGGAACTAAACATTTTGAATATCCCAAATTTGTTTGGTCTCCTGCCGGAGGTTGGTGGTGCAACCCTCGCTATTGGAAGAGAAACACTGCATTAGCTTTTATCGCCATGTTTGCTTTAACTGTACCTGTCTTCTACATATCATCACAACTAGAAGTATGTATATGTACATGTATTATATATTGAACATGTAATGTTGTATTTTGCCACACCCATATGTAACATTGGACACACCTTTTTTATAGAGACGTCCCATACCTCCTTACAGACACATTCCATCACAGCGATGGTGTAAATATGCAAAAGTGAGGATTACATATTATATATTACAAGAGTCAATATATAAAGATGGATAAATGGATGAATGGATAGATGTAAAAATCTATTATTGTTGCTAGATAATGTTGTAAATATTTTGGTAGTTTTTAAGTGTTTTCTTTTTCTATTGTAGATTGATGATCCTAGACTCCAATAATAAACTCAGACCTTACTAGTCTAAACATTGTAGGTAATAATAATAAATTGATTACAGACTTTATTATAACATACTAATCATATTAACACTGAAGATATTGGCTATGAATTATTGGATTCCTGTAGTTTAACAGCTGTCTAAAAATTTACTAAATTAACTTAATTAACCACATCAACTATAATATTCAATAATACTACCATTTGCAAACACATCATTGTCAACACATACACATTACACCCACAGTTCTAACATAATAATAACTGACTACAATGCAGTACTGGGCTCATTGCCAAATCTTTACCATATTATAGTAATAACATGTTACCATATAAAGTACTATAAAATAACAACAAATAAAAACAATATTGTATAAAACTAATAAAAGACCTAATATAGTTATATTATAAAGGTCTTAACTCTATTTACGCCTTATTTAGTAAACTAATGGTAAGAGCGCATTTCTTTTGGGCGGGTAGCCATCTAACTCCTTCTGATACCATTTATGGTTTTGTCTAGCCCTAGGTATGAGAATAGCTGCCACAAAGAGAAACCAGACTAGTCCAGCTAATGACCATGTCATGATAACCCATCCAAACCACTCAATCAATTCACCAAGATAGTTAGGACATGAAATACAATAAAATGAACATCCATCTGGTATTAGATACTGTGTATCTTTATAGTCAGTTCGCAGACATATGAGTTGTCCATCAGCGACACGGTTTAATACGAGACCAGTTATAAATAAAATTACTCCGATGATAAATCGAGGGTCATAGTAGTACCCACGTAAGTACTGAGCCTCACCAATAAACTGTGCATTGATAAAATGATAGAACATTATAGTAAGTGTTCCCAATACAGGGATCCATAGTGCCACCTTCCTCTGACTATGTCTATTAGCGATGGTATCAACAACACCTCGATTGATATAATGTATTGTAAATAGACAATACATTACAATGTTGACTCTTGTATCAATGTTCAGTCTATTACCATCAAAATTTCGTTGTACAAAGTAAGTAATTGTGAAGACAACTATTCCAGTTAGAATATGCATAATACCAAATGCTAATCGAAGGGGAACTTGAATAGTATTATCTCCTTTATTGTATTTACCATATGGAACAGTCTTCACTATGTTAAAAATTAATACAGCAATGGCTAGGAGGAAGCAGAAAATGACTAGTCCAAAGTGGACCCAAAATTGAATTGGATCATCACGTTCTCCTGTAAGGGGATTAGGACCTGTAGTGGGATCTTGTGGAAAGAAGCAGTAAGGGACACCATAAAAAATACTGAGTCTATCGTGTATACCAACACAGGAATCATTAGGAGCAGAGGCCATGTTACTTGAGTACTGAGAATAGTGTTCAATTCAACTAAAAACTAAGATCTATTCGAGCTAGCTAGAATACCAGATGGTAGCAGACCACAAGCTTTAGTACACTAATATTGCTGAGCTTGTTGGCGCTTACTGTGTAACTGAAGACTACTTTTGTATTCATCGTGTCCTTTTATAGACAAGACAAAGCTGGCTGCTAAAGGGCGTGGTCGCAGGTGTGACCAATGACCACGTGAATACACGTGAATGTGGGAAGTTTGTACATGAAATCTTAATAGTATCAAGTGGTCAGAAGTTCCAGAGGAGGGAACCAATTAATTTAATTATTAGTTTTGTACCATGAGCAATACAATTTTAGGCAAAAAAACCTTTTTTTTGGTCATAATTTTATTTTTGCTACATAGTCATTTTAAAAAAAGAAACTCTTTACTAATTGTTTTCATTTAAGTGTATTATATGTGATGAAGTACATTATAAGATAGTACAAGTATTACAAGGAATAAATTTCTTTTTAATGTCTCCTATATAATAAATTCCATAAGTGTTGGTCCACATATCACACTCCTGTTTTCTTATTTCCTCTGTAACTTTATCTATTATGTCATTATGACATCATATAGTTAACATAAACAGTTCTTACCAATGATGTCTTGAGGAACTGACCATGAGTTATCATCATTACATTGTACATTGATATCTAAATCAATTTCCTTTGATGGACTACCGTCAATGTTTTTAAATTGCAGAAATAATTTCTAAAATATCAAAAACATATGTATAATAAGAAAAACAAAACAACAACAACTTACAATCCCTTCAATGTCAGAAATATTTTGGCATACATCAACACAAATTAATTCTTTAATTTTCTCTACAAGATCTATATATGAAGTAGATATACAATAGTCATAACATTACTAATAGACTTCTATCATGTTTGTAATGAACCGATCAATGAAATCACTTAATTTCAGGTTTATTAATATCATAGTAATCTTGATAAGTAATCTGGGATCTTTTATAAATGTCAGTTATAACCTCCCAGGAACATTTTATTAATCTTGTGTGTGTGTGCTGCATGGTAAAAGTCAGTTAAGCTGAGTTTAGTACTAACCAGCAGTTTCAAACACACCAAATGACGTGTTAACAAAACTATCATTGCTATCATTAAAGATCTGCAAATGTATTTCTATCCTCCACGGCCAACTACCATCAGGATTCCTTTTTTCTAATACCAATGGCTGACATAAAACAATAAATCAAAGAGTGTATTATGTATTAGATAATAACCTTGTCATTTATGATAATTTTATCACCAGTTTTTCCATGAAAACGAAGATCATGACTTGTTGTAGTATCAAGTAAAGTCTTTTCAAGATCATTTAATACAATATATGAATTGTCATTCCAGTACCACAGTCTACACTCATCAGTTGTAGATATACCAAAAGATTCTCTCATCTTCTTTATGTTATTACCTATAATTGAATAGTTAGATAACTGTCCTTCCCTGCAGAATACCCTTCAAACAATTACATTGTATTATACATAGCTTACCAACAGTATCATAGACATCAAAAGTCCATACTTTGGTATGAGGTCTTTGGTATATACAAAATTTTAATTCAAGTTTCATTGGCCAAGTATCATCTGAGTTTTTTATTTCTACTATATACTTAATCTGAAACAAAATTTTATAATAAAAACAAGCAAAGTTTCCCTTATTGCCTTACATGTTCTTTAAACATTTGTGTTAGATCATCTGTTTCACTAAAAACTCTGTCTTTTTCATTTTCTATTGACGATAGTGGTGTGCATAATAACACGTTAGCATGTGGCACCTGTATATGCATCCATAGTCTGCATTCATCAGTTGCAGATATATTGAAAATATTTCTCAAGTTTTGTTCAAAATATCCTGAATAATAATAGCAATAACAAAAATTAATAAAGATTATGATTAATTATTGCTTACCAAAAGTGATGTCATTACAAAAAGAAATTATTTTAACATCATTGACATGTGGATAAACACATACTTTAATTTCCTCAGGATATACTTCGACCTTTAAAACTTCACCACATTGCCAAACATATCTATAATAAATAGCGCTAATGTGTATAGCCTTGTTTCTAAGTAACAGAATCATGCATCAAGCCACTGTAAACCACAATGACTCAACAATCACTATTATGATAAATATTATAGCTAACTACAACTGTTTATAACTAAGTAACATAGCAGAATAACACAAATAATCACACACACACACACACACACACACACACACACACACACACACACACACACACACACACACACACACACACACTACATATATAGATAACTAATCTACTATAACCTTAGTGTAGCAAATGGAAAAAGTCTAACTTACCTATAAATAGGTTGTGATCCTACTGATAGTCCATACCAACTAACTAAGAGATCCCATGCTGGTTTAGAAAGCAAAGCATAGTCTACCCTCTCCTTTAAATTATATTTTAAACTTTCACCCTCACTGTCTATGTAATGATTGATGAAGCAAATAAGTTTGTCATGATTATAGATTTGCTAACCTTCAAACAATATTACATTATCCACAGGACCAGGATGAGCTGTTTCATTACCAGCCATAGACAGTTCTGAGTCACTGCCAACCATTTGATATCCAACATATAGCTTCCATTGCTTAAACCATTTTTGATCAACCAAGTACCTGATGAGAAGTAACAGGTATACAACATAAAACTATTGTTGATATAATATAATATAAAGATTAAACTGTTACTATTATTATGATTACTTACCATTCATCTCCTTCCTTCAGTTCTTGTGTTAAAAGATGTTGAATCATTTCCTTCTGTACTTGATAACTAGGACATTGAGACATCATTTCTTCTAGCTCTGAAATAGCAGACTGTAACTTTGCAGGTCTAGTCATTTCTTGATTAAACAAATTAGATTTTATAGCAAGATCTTTTTCTTGTGTAGCAGAATGAACATCATTTGTAACAATAGCTAGCCAAAACTTTACAAGAACACTTGCCAAGTAATGTTTGCCTACTTCTAGTTGCTTCACATTTTCTTCTAATCTGAGGACATCCTTTAACATTTGCTCTTTTTCTTGTTCTAATTGATGAGCACAATCTTCTGCTTGCTTCTTTTCTTGTTCCAATTGATGAACAATATCTTGTGTTTGCTCCTTTTCTTTTTCTAATCGATAAACATTATCTTGCGCTTGCTTCCTTTCTTGTTCCACCTGCCTCTCTAACTGATTTACTCGTTCAGTTAATAAGTTGACATCTTTCATCATGTCCATTGTGTTTTTCAATGGAGCTAGATTAGAGACAGCATGTTGAGCACATGTTATAGCATCATTTATAGTAGGTCGCTTCTTAGGATCATTGTCTAGACAAGACTTGGTAAATGAAAAGAAAGGGTTATCACTAGATATTGCTGTGGTATATTTTGATCTCCTATTCCATTCTGTGACAAGATCATAAGATTTCCGTCGAAAGAAACTAGAACTAGGTACAAATTGATCTGTAGGTACAGGCCATTGGTGTGTAAAGACATGGAGAATAAGACAGCCATAGGAGAAGACATCTAACTTGTGGTCATAAGTTGGGTTGTCCTTAAGAGCTTCAGGAGGCATCACAATAGCATTACCTGGTGCTTTAGTAAGTTGTTGTCGTTTGAAGGTGTCTGCCATTCTAGATACACCTAGGTCTGATATCTTGGCTATAAAGTTAGAGGTCAGCAATATGTTATTGACTGTGAGATCATGATGGACAATGGGAGGTCTCTTACAATGAAGATAATTGAGACCTTTTGCAACATCAAGAAGAATGGAGTACTTGATTTGAAGTGGGAGATCTTGATGTGTTTCTAAACACTGTGTTAATGACAGAGGAAGATACTCCATTACTAACATAGGTAGTTGAGAATGTCGAGAGAAATAGACACCCATTAACTGTACAATGTTTGGGTGACGTTGTTGACTATGACAGAGACACTCTTCAGTAAACTTGTCTAATGTTTCATTCTATAAAGAGATAACAAGATGTAGTGATCATTTCATCATTAGCTAGTATATATACCTGTACAATAGCTTCATGTAGAGTCTTTCCAGCACAAACCAGTCCACTCACTCTAACCTCATATACTACACCATAAGCTCCACGACCTAACTCCTTTCCAATCTCTTCTACGTCATCCAGTGACAATGACTGAAGTTGACTCCGAAGCTTCACAGCAGCCATTTTCTGTAAGGGCTTCTTTTTCAAATAAAGGCGTGGTCATGGATGTGACCATGTGTGTACACGTGGGTAGTCAAGAGGATGTCTATATACTTACATATTGTTAACGTTATGTATATATATTGGTAACTTTAAATTGTTTCTCTTTTTCTACTGTAGGTTGATAGTCAACATTCTTCAATATATTATCACATACATGTTTGGATAAAATAAAATAGGTACATGTACAGGATCATGTATGACAGATGTGGGTCCTAAAACATCCATTACAATTGAATGAGTGTGTTCTTTTTGAACCATTTTGAGTGATAGCTTATCATGTGAGCTAGCGTAAAATATACAATTAACTATGTGTCGCTTAAAAGAATTTTAAATTACTGCTAATTAGAATGTTTCTTTTTGATACCTATAAAATTAAAGAACAATAAAAATTAATATAATAATTTATTAATAGTGTTGTTCTAGCTTGCTTAAACAAGACTAGTTTGCCAGTGGTATTCTTCCTTAGATGAAATTTTTGTCTTCTAATCTCCTTCATTATGTTATCTATATGATATCATTATGACATCATATAGTTTATTAATAGTGTGATATCATTACCTAAACTGTCTGCATATTGAAATGACCATAATTTGTCATCATTTTGTTGTACATACAACTTTGAGGAAGTCATCTCTGAAACATTACTATCAGAATTCTTTAAAAATAATCCTGTTAATCTCTAAATGTAATAATAATAAGTGTAATATTAAATCACTTACTATATAAGGATTACCAGTAATATCTTGACATAATTTGTGCTTACCATTGTTAACCAATGTTGATCAATCAACGTGTTAATTGTACATTGTCATAATCCTGCAATGTCAATAATATCTGTGTCTTGTGAATAATGTCACAACACAGAGAGACACACAACTCATAGCCCCATCTCCTCAAAAAACCCCCTCAATATTATCTTTTAATACTTAATAGGTGTAGCTTAGAAACTGTCCACACATAATACATCATGTGAACATAACATCATGTGATACTAAGTTTACAGTATATACCAAACTGTTATTATAACAAATGCAAACTCATCATAATAAAATAAATTATATAGTCTGGACAACTTATTACATAATAAATACCAGTGGTATTCTTTTCTGGACCACACTCTTTTCCTTTAACCTTCTTCATTATGTTATCTATAAGATCATTATGACATCATGTAGTTTAATAGTCTAATAATATCCTTACCTAAACTGTCTGCATTGTTAAATGACCATGATTTGTTATCATCACTTTGTTGTACATACAATTTTGAGGAAGTCACTTCAGAAACATTACTATCAGAAGTTTTTAAAAATAATGCCAGTAGTCCCTAAATATAAAACATTTAACAAATAATTTCAATAGTATAGTTTAAATCACTTACTAGGTAAGAATTACCACTGATATCTTGACATAATTTGTACTCATCAATATTAATATTGATCAATTCTCTTGTTTCCTCTATAACAGTATCTGTAATCATAAAATTAACCCATTATGATCTCAATACTTATAATACTCACCAATGCTATCAAACACACCAAATGACAGCAGGTCAGTGTTAGAGTCTTTACTGTTTATAGCTAGGACTAATTCTAACTTCCATGGCCAGCTACCATCAGGATTTTTTACTTCTAATATAAATGGCTAATTAAAATAATAATATTTGTAACATAAAGTGATCCCTATTTTACCATATTGTCATTAATATATATCATAGCATCAATTAAAGTTTCCTCAAGGTTATCATCATTTAAGGTCTTATACTGATCATCCCAGTACCACAATCTACATTCATCAGTTGTAGGTATGTTAAAGAATTCCTTTGTCTCCTGTAATACAGAACCTAATGAAATAAATACTATTTTTCATTATTATTACCTTATGAATACACATAAATGGTCAATAAATTGATCATTAGTTAGTTTAATAAACTTATATACTCTGAACTATAGACTAATTGTAATTAATGTACATATTTTATCAGTCCTTAGTCCTAAACTATTTAGTTAACTAAATCTATCATAATAATTTATCTATTTCTTTGTCTATCAATAATATATTTATTATAGAAAATCTACTTGACTTATAAAGCTCTTTAACATAGATATTATTATTTTTATTATGTTATTAATGAAAGTGAATCTTATGATATTCTTCAGTATTTCAAGACACTAATCTAATGAAAACTATTCAAAAACTCTATTATTATTACAGACTGTGTACTATACAAGATTAAATGTTATTGTATTAAATATATATTAAATATTATAATGAATAGATAGATAAATAAAATAAAATAAATAGTAATATTGTTATAAATTACAATAATATAATTAATAGTTACATGACAATAATAACTATTGTGGTTATTAACTTACCCACACTATCAGATAAACCAAATGGCCATACTTTAATGTCATCAATATGTGGATAAATACATAGTTTAAACATAATCATTCTTGGCCAACTACCATCAGGATTTCTTATTTCTAGTATGATCTAAAAGAAGACATTAACCTTTTCTTCATTAATAATAATCCTTACTATCTCATCATCAAAGTGTTTAGATAAAGTCTTGTCTAAATCAGTAACCAATGCACTGAAGTGGTACATAGCACATTCCCACAGTCTACACTCATCAGTTGATGATATATTAAACAATTCCCTTGTCTTCTGTATAACAGTATCTATATAAGTGAATATTAATATCAATAATTTTATAATTACCACAAACCAAAGTGAGAATATATTGGTAGTAATTATGCATAACAGTAAACCATTATATTATCATATGTGAACATATAGGTACATGTAGATATAACAATAAATAGAAACATTAATTACATTTATCACTTACTCATATTGTCTGTTACATCAAATGACCACAGTTTGATATCATTAATATTTGGATACACACATAGTCTTAGTTCAATTGTCTTTGGCCAACTACCATCAGGATTTTTTATTTCTAACATGTAAGTCTACTCAATGAAGAATAAAAGTAACTAAATATATATTATTATCCTTACCATCTGTTCTTTAGCAAAGTCAGAAAAATCTATAGTACTATACAAACCTACTATTGTATAGTATGGTATTATATATCCCCACAGTCTACACTCATCAGTTGTTGATACATTAAATAACTCTCCTGTCTTCTGTAAAACAGTACCTATATAATAATAATAATATTATTATTACATGAATTACTTTCTTTTATAAATGTGTGATTTGTGTTAGAGTGATGCTTACCATATTTGGTCCCATTACAAAATGTCAATGTTTTTACATCATTGACATGTGGATATACACATAAATGAAGTACTCTGGGGTATAGTCCAACTTTTAATTTGTTGTTACATTGCATAACATATCTAATAAAGAAATTAAACTATACAATATTATAATTGTTAAAAATTGTCCTAAGATTGTTTTGAGGATATCAATATTGCAATGTTTTATAAGAACAGAGATCAAGTTCAATGATTGTTATATACATCTAAAGACAATATGTGTGAGCAAATATAGATATTTATAACATGAGGACCAAGTCAATCTTAATACCATCAGTACACTTTGTATCCAACTAAAAAACATAAAGTTATAATAACTTACCTACATATAGGTCGTGATCCTACTGATAGTCCATACCAACTAACAAAGAGATCCCACACTAGTTTAGGGAGTAAAGAGTAGTCACCCTCCTCCTTTAGATCATTGTGTAATATCTCAGATTCAATATCTATATGAGGCAAATTATAGTAGACCCAATATGCAACATCTTATAATGTCAATTCCTATAATATTAACTCCTAAAATGTCAACTCCTAAAACATTTATGTCATCATGTACTAAAATAGCTATCACTATTATAGTACAATAATTGGAATGTACATGAAATGCATCCACTCTCACTCAGGCTAACCCACTCATTGAAATGCTTGTTATTAATTACAAGATATTTTAATTTTATTATAAGTACTCTATTGGCAATATAATATTGTAATGCTAAATGTCATATGTCACTATACTAATAAATGATGTTAATTACCATAGACTGTTCTAGATATATTGATTGAAGTAACATGATTGATGTTTGTTACCTTTGAATAAGTTTCCATTATAAACAGGATCAGGTTGGGTTGAAGTGATATTGATACCATCCACAGATAGATATGGATCATAACTAACACATGTCTTCCATTGTATAAACCAATCAGCATCAACTAAGTGCCTGAGGATGTAATAATGTCCCAGTAAATAATAATTTATAACTATTAACAACTATTAATAATTAAATGTATTATTTCTTCAAAATAGTAACTTACCATTCATCTCCTTCCTTCAGTTCTTGTGTTAGAAGATGTTGAATCATTTCCTTCTGTACTTGATAACCAGGAACAATTCCTTTACATTGAGCACGTAGGACTTCAATAGTGTCATCTTTAGATTTCAATACTGACTGAAGTTTATCGTATGACTTTTGAAGTGATGATAAAGAAGACTGCAACTCAGAGACTTTACTCCTTTCATGAACAAGTAGATCTGACTTCTCAGCAATATTTTTTTCAGTCATTACTTTGAGTTCCCAAGACTTTGTAAGTTCATTTAACAATTGACATTTGTCCTTTTCCAATTGTTTTGCCTCCTTTTTTTCTCTGTGAGCATCATCTTCTGTTTGATTCTTTTCTTGTTCCAACTGACAAATATTTTCTTCTGCTTGCTTCTTCTGTTGTTCCAATTGATGAATATTTTCTTCTGCTTGCTTCTTCTGTTGTTCCAATTGACAAATATTTTCTTCTGCTTGCTTCTTTTCCTGTTCAACCTGTCTCTCTAACTGATTCACTCGTTCAGTCAATAAGTCAATATTTTTCATCATCTCTAGTGTATTCTTAATTGGAGGTAGACTAGAAACAGCATGTTCAGCACATATGATAGCATCACTCATAGTAGGTCGCTTCTTAGGATCATTGTCTAGACAAGACTTGGCAAATGGAAGGAAAGGATTATCACTAGATATTGCTGCGGTATATTTTGATCTCCTAGTCCATTCTGTGACACGATAATAAGATCTCTGGATCCGTTGAAAGAAAGTAGTACTAGGTACATATTGAGCTGTAGGTGCAGGCCATTGGTGTGTAAAGACATGGAGGATGAGACAGCCATAGGAGAAGACATCTAACTTGTGGTCATAATTTGGATTATCCTTGAGAGCTTCAGGAGGCATCACATTCCAATTACCTGGTGCTGTAGTAAGTTGTCGTTGTTTAAAGGTGTCTGCCATTCTAGATACACCTAGGTCAGATATCTTTGCTATAAAGTTAGAGGTCAGCAATATGTTATTGGCTGTGAGATCACGATGGACAATGGGAGGTCTCTTACAATGAAGATAATTGAGACCTTTTGCAACATCAAGAAGAATGGAATACTTGATTTGAAGTGGGAGATCTTGATGTGTTTCTAAACACTGTGTTAATGACAGAGGAAGATACTCCATTACTAACATAGGTAGTTGAGAATGTTGAGAGAAATGGACACCCATTAACTGGACAATGTTTGGATGACATTGCTGACTATGACAGAGACACTCTTCAGCAAATTTGACTAATGTTTCATTCTATAAAGGGATAACAAGATGTAGTGATCATTTTATCATTAGCTAGTATATGTACCTGTACAATAGCTTCATGTAGAGTCTTTCCAGCACAAACCAGTCCACTCACTTTAACCTCATGTACCACACCATAAGCTCCACGACCTAACTCCTTTTCAACCTCCTCTACATCCAGTGACAAAGACTGAAGTTGGTCCCTAATGCTTGATGCCATGATTCATACTAGGGCAATGATGCACGAATACTTTCACTACTCTAATGTAATTTCAGTTATGCAATAGCTAACATAATAATAGAGTGATTTGTAGTAAAATGGTAATCAAAAGTAAATTTAAAAAAGACAAATAAAATGATAGGAATAAATATTGTATGAATGAAAATTGAACACAAAACACTTAACAAGTAAATCACAATTCGATGTTTAATAGAACAAAACAACAGAGGAAGGTCAACATATGATGATTGATACTAAGTTGGGGAGGTCTGCATGAGTGAGTTTGCTTGGGCAACACACATAAATTTTTTTTATGTAACACATTTATCAAAGTCTTCATCTCCCTCACAAAGAAATAAAGAGTAGAATAAAATAAAGATTGATAAAAACAAAACAATAATTTTTTCCTCTCACTTGAATAAATTGAAATCAATCCATCTGTCCCTCCAGCCATCAATCACTAGCAAGGGAAGATTGAACATGTTAGAATTTGAGCATCACATTATCTCATAAGAATGAAATATCAAGGATTTAGTAGGTCCTATTTCCTGTCCCATAAACCTATCATGATATTAATACAGCTGTTAATTGTTTCTCCATTATTGATCTTATATAGTCAAATAGTTTGTGAACTATGTGAAGTAGAACTAGACAACAAGATTATAACAGATAGCATCTAATACACTACTCTTACCATGCTGTCAAAAAGTTAATGTCATCAGTATCATTGATTGAAGTCATAACTTGTGCTTGGGGACTAAGTGTCCACAGAACATACTCATGACAGTACTAGTACAAGTAGATGAAGCAGAACTAGTTTTTTGCTGGTATAAATATTCAACATAGCAGCTGTCGTAAGAACAACACAGTACTTAGCTATAGATAAATCTGTTTAAAAAGAATTAATACTTGTTGTAAGTATTATAAACAACACGAAAAAGCATACTTAATAGGTGTGGCTTATAAACTGTCCACACATAATATGTCATATGATCATAATAGTGGGTCCAAATTATGATATTGTGATATATTAATATGTTATGTATTTACATAAAAATATGATTAGAGATATTATTAAGTTTACAGTATATACCAAACTGTTATTATAACAAATGCAAACTCATCATAATAAAATAAATGATATAGTCTGGACAACTTATTACATAATAAATACCAGTGGTATTCTTTTCTGAACCACACTCTTCTCCTTTAACCTTCTTCATTATGTTATCTATAAGATCATTATGACATCATGTAGTTTAATAGTCTAATAATATCCTTACCTAGACTGTCTGCATTGTTAAATGACCATGATTTGTCTTCATCATTTTGTTGTACATACAATTTTGAGGAAGTCACTTCAGAAACATTACTATCAGAAGTTTTTAAAAATAATGCCAGTACTCCCTAAGTATAAAAACATTTAACAAATAATTTTAAATAGTATAATTTAAACCACTTACTATATAAGAATTACCACTGATATCTTGACATAATTTGTACTCATCAACATTAATGTTGATCAATTCTCTTGTTTCCTCTATAACAGTATCTGTAAAGTAAATATGATCATAAAATTAACCCATTATGATCTCAATACTTATAATACTCACAAATACTATCAAACACACCAAATGACAACAGGTCAGTGTTAGAGTATTTACTGTTTATAGCTAGGACTAATTCTAACCTCCATGGCCAGCTACCATCAGGATTTTTTACTTCTAATATAAATGGCTAATTAAAATAATAATATTTGTAACATAAAGTGATCACAATTTTACCATATTGTCATTAATATATATCATAGCATCAATTAAAGTTTCCTCAAGGTTATCATCATTTAAGGTCTTATACTGATCATCCCAGTACCACAATCTACATTCATCAGTTGTAGGTATGTTAAAGAATTCCTTTGTCTCCTGTAATACAGAACCTAATGAAATAAATACTATTTTTCATTATTATTACCTTATGAATACACATAAATGGTCAATAAATTGATCATTAGTTAGTTTAATAAACTTATATACTCTGAAGTATAGACTAATTGTAATTAATGTACATATTTTATAAGTCCTTAGTCTTAAAACATGCATATGTCTTATTTAGCTAAACTATTTAGTTAACTAAATCTATCATAATAATTTATCTATTTCTTTGTCTATCAATAATATATTAATTATAGAAAATCTACTTGACTTATAAAGCTCTTTAACGTAGATATTATTATTTTTATTATGTTATTAATGAAAGTCAATCTTATGATATTCTTCAGTATTTCAAAACACTAATCTAATGAAAACTATTCAAAAACTCTATTATTATTACAGACTGTGTACTATACAAGATTAAATGTTATTGTATTAAATATATATTAAATATTATGAATGAATAGATAGATAAATAAAATAAAATAAATATTAATATTGTTATAAATTATAATAATATAATTAATAGTTACATGACAATAATAAGTATTGTGGTTATTAACTTACCCACACTATCAGATAAACCAAATGGCCATACTTTAATGTCATCAATATGTGGATAAATAGATAATTTAAACATAATCATTCTTGGCCAACTACCATCAGGATTTCTTATTTCTAGTATGATCTAAAAGAGGAAATCAAATCTTCTTCATTAATAATAATCCTTACTATCTCATCATCAAAGTGTTTAGATAAAGTCTTGTCTAAATCAGTAACCAATGCACTGAAGTGGTACATAGCACATTCCCACAGTCTACACTCATCAGTTGATGATATATTAAACAATTCCCTTGTCTTCTGTATAACAGTATCTATATAAGTGAATATTAATATCAATAAGTATACCAAAAACCAAAGTGAGAATATATTGGTAGTAATTATGTATAATGTGTAACAGTAAAACATTATATCATCACATATGTACATATAGGTACATTTATATATAACAATAAATAGAAACAATGATTATATTTATCACTTACTCATATTGTCTGTTACATCAAATGACCACAGTTTGATATCATTAATATTTGGATACACACATAGTCTTAGTTCAATGTTCTTCGGCCAACCACCATCAGGATTTTTTATTTCTAACATGTAAGTCTATTCAATGAAGAATAAAATAAAATAAATATATATTATTATTATCCTTACCATCTGTTCTTTAGTAAAGTCAGAAAAATCTATAGTACTATATAAATCAACTATTGTATAGTATGGTATTATGTATCCCCACAGTCTACACTCATCAGTTGTTGATACATTAAATAACTCTCCTGTCTTCTGTAAAACAGTACCTATATATAATATTATTATTATTATTACACGAATTACTTTCTTTTATAAGTGTGTGATTTGTGTTAGAGTGATGCTTACCATATTTGGTCCCATTACAAAATGTCAATGTTTTTACATCATTGACATGTGGATATACACATAAATGAAGTACTCTGGGGTATAGTCCAACTTTTAATTCATTGTTACATTGCATAACATATCTAATAAAGAAATTAAACTATACAATATTATATTTGTTAAAAATTGTCCTAAGATTGTTTTGAAGATACTAATATTGCAATGTTTTATAAGAACAGAGATCAAGTTCAATGATTGTTATATGCATCTAAAGACAATGTCTATGAACGTACATAGATATTTATAATATTATGACCTAATTAATCTTAATGCCATCAGTACACTTTGTATCCAACTAGAAAACATAAAGTTACAATAACTTACCTGCATATAGGTTGTGATCCTACTGATAGTCCATACCATCTAACAAAGAGATCCCACACTAGTTTAGGGAGTAAAGAGTAGTCACCCTCCTCCTTTAGATCATTGTGTAATATCCCACATTCAATATCTATATGAGGCAAATTATAGTAGACCCAATATGTAACATCTTATAATGTCAATTCCTATAATATTAACTCCTAAAATGTCAACTTCTAAAACATTTATGTCATCATGTACTAAAATAGCTATCACTATTATAGTACAATAATTGAAATGTACATGAAATGCATCCACTCTCACTCAGGCTAACCCTCTCATTGAAATGCCTGTTATTAATTACAAGATATTTTAATTTTATTATAAGTACTCTATTGGCAATATAATATTGTAATGGTAAAAATCATATGTCACTATACTAATAAATGATGTTAATTGCCATAGACTGTTCTAGATATATTGATTCAAGTAACATGATTGAAGTTTGTTACCTTTGAACAAGTTTCCATTATAAACAGGATCAGGTTGGGTTGAAGTGATATTGATATCATCCACATATAGATCTGAGTCATAATCAACACATGTCTTCCATTGTATAAACCAATCAGTATCAACTAAGTACCTGAGGATGTAATAATGTCCCAGTAAATAATAATTTATAACTTTTAATAACTATTAATAATTAAACATATTATTTCTTCAAAATAGTCACTCACCATTCATCTCCTTCCTTCAGTTCTTGTGTTAGAAGATGTTGAATCATTTCCTTCTGTACTTGACAACTAGGAACAATTCCTTTACATTGAGCACGTAGGACTTCGATAGCGTCATCTTTAGATATCAATACTGACTGAAGTTTATCGTATGACTTTTGAAGTGATGATAAAGAAGACTGCAACTCAGAGACTTTACTCCTTTCATGAACAAGTAGATCTGACTTCTCAGCAATATTTTTTTCAGTCATTACTTTGAGTTCCCAAGACTTTGTAAGTTCATTTAACAATTGACATTTGTCCTTTTCCAATTGTTTTGCCTCTTTTTTTTTTCTGTGAGCATCATCTTCTGCTTGCTTCTTTTCTTGTTCAACCTGTCTCTCTAACTGATTCACTCGTTCAGTCAATAAGTCGATATTTTTCATCATCTCTAGTGTGTTCTTAATTGGAGGTAGACTAGAGACAGCATGTTCAGCACATATGATAGCATCACTCATAGTAGGTCGCTTCTTAGGATCATTGTCCAGACAACACTTGGCAAATGGAAGGAAAGGATTATCACTAGATATTGTTGTGGTATATTTTGATCTCCTAGTCCATTCTGTGACACGATGATAAGATCTCTGAATCCGTTGAAAGAAATTAATACTAGGTACATATTGAGCTGTAGGTGCAGGCCATTGATGTGTGAAGACATGGAGGATGAGACAACCATAGGAGAAGACATCTAATTTGTGGTCATAATTTGGATTGTCCTTGAGAGCTTCAGGAGGCATCACATTCCAATTACCTGGTGCTGTAGTAAGTTGTCGTTGTTTAAAGGTGTCTGCCATTCTAGATACACCTAGGTCAGATATCTTGGCTATAAAGTTAGAGGTCAGCAATATGTTGTTGGCTGTGAGATCACGATGAACAATGGGAGGTCTCTTACAATGAAGATAATTGAGGCCCTTTGCAACATCAAGAAGAATGGAATACTTGATTTGAAGTGGGAGATCTTGATGTGTTTCTAAACACTGTGTTAATGACAGAGGAAGATACTCCATTACTAACATAGGTAGTTGAGAATGTGGAGAGAAATGGACACCCATTAACTGGACAATGTTTGGATGACATTGCTGACTATGACAGAGACACTCTTCAGCAAATTTGACTAATGTTTCATTCTATAAAGAGATAACATGATATAGTGATCATTTCAACATTAGCTAGACTAAGTACCTGTACAATAGCTTCATGTAGAGTCTTTCCAGCACAAACCAGTCCACTCACTTTAACCTCAACTACCACACCATAAGCTCCACGACCTAACTCCTTTTCAACCTCCTCTACATCCAGTGACAAAGACTGAAGTTGGTCCCTAATGCTTGATGCCATGATTCATACTAGGGCAATGATGCATGAATACTTTCACTACTCTAATGTAATTTCAGTTATGCAATAGCTAACATAATAATAGAGTGATTTGTAGTAAAATGGTAATCAAAAGTAAATTTAAAAAAGACAAATAAAATGATAGGAATAGATATTGTCTGAATGAAAATTGAACACAAAACACTTAACAAGTAAATCACAATTCAATGTTTAATAGAACAAAACAACAGAGGAAGGTCAATATATGATGATTGATACTAAGTTGGGGAGGTCTGCGTGGGTGAGTTTGCTTGGGCAACACACATAATTTTTTTTATGTAATATATTTATCAAAGTCTTCATCTCCCTCACAAAGAAATAAAGAGTAGAATAAAATAAAGATTGATGAAAACAAAACAATAATTTTTTCCTCTCACTTGAATAAATTGAAATCAATCCATCTGTCCCTCCAGCCATCAATCACTAGCAAGGGAAGATTGAACATGTTAGAATTTGAGCATCACATTTATCTCATAAGAATGAAATATCAAGGATTTAGTAGGTCCTATTTCCTGTCCCATAAACCTATCATGATATTTAATACAGCTGTTAATTGTTTCTCCATTATTGATCTTATATAGTCAAATAGTTTCTGAACTATGTGAAGTAGAACTAGACAACAAGATTATAACAGATAGCATCTAATACACTACTCTTACCATGCTGTCAAAACGTTAATGTCATCAGTATCATTGATTGAAGTCATAACTTGTGCTTGGGGACTAAGTGTCCACAGAACATACTCAGGGTCCTTCTTGGTGTAACTTCTATGATGTAACTTGTACTATGATGATGACATCACTCGTGTCATAAGGTTTGGTTTAGGGTGTAGGTGATGGATTTAGATGATGTCATCATATATGATGACATCACTATCTGTCATTTAATGATGATGTCATCAGAGTAAGGTTACACCAAGAACCACCCCATACTCATGACAGCACTAGTACAAGTAGATGAAGCAGAACTATTTTTTTGCTGGTATAAATATTCAACATAGCAGCTGTCGTAAGAACAACACAGTACTTAGCTATAGATAAATCTGTTTAAAAAGAATTAATACTTGTTGTAAGTATTATAAACAACACGAAAGAGCATACTTAATAGGTGTGGCTTATAAACTGTCCACACATAATATGTCATGTGATCATAATAGTGGGTCCAAATTATGATATTGTGATATATTAATATGTTATGTATTTACATAAAAATATAATTAGAGATATTATTAAGTTTACAGTATATACCAAACTGTTATTATAACAAATGCAAACTCATCATAATAAAATAAATGATATAGTCTGGACAACTTATTACATAATAAATACCAGTGGTATTCTTTTCTGGACCACACTCTTCTCCTTTAACCTTCTTCATTATGTTATCTATAAGATCATTATGACATCATGTAGTTTAATAGTCTAATAATATCCTTACCTAGACTGTCTGCATTGTTAAATGACCATGATTTGTCTTCATCACTTTGTTGTACATACAATTTTGAGGAAGTCACTTCAGAAACATTACTATCAGAAGTTTTTAAAAATAATGCCAGTACTCCCTAAATATAAAACATTTAACAAATAATTTCAATAGTATAGTTTAAATCACTTACTACATAAGAATTACCACTGATATCTTGACATAATTTGTACTCATCAATATTAATGTTGATCAATTCTCTTGTTTCTTCTATAACAGTATCTGTAAAGTAAATATGATCATAAAATTAACCCATTATGATCTCAATACTTATAATACTCACCAATACTATCAAACACACCAAATGACAGCAGGTCAGTGTTAGAGTCTTTACTGTTTATAGCTAGGACTAATTCTAACTTCCATGGCCAGCTACCATCAGGATTTCTTACTTCTAATATAAATGGCTAATTAAAATAATAATATTTATAATATAAAGTGATCCCTATTTTACCATATTGTCATTAATATATATCATAGCATCAATTAAAGTTTCGTCAAGGTTGTCATCATTTAAGGTCTTATACTGATCATCCCAATACCAAAGTCTACACTCATCAGTTGTAGGTATGTTAAAGAATTCCTTTGTCTCCTGTAATACAGAACCTAATGAAATAAATAAATATTTTTCATTATATTACCTTGTTAATGTACATGATATGGTCAATAAATTAATTATTGATTAATTTAATAAACTTATATTCTGAAGTACAATATAGTTGTCTATAGTATAGACTAGTTGTCCATTTGTAATTAATTAATTTTGTCAGACCTTAATGTTCAAATCTGTTTACTTAGACTATCACTTTAAATTAACTAAAGTTATTATAATAATTTATCTATTTCTTTGTTTATCAATAATATATTTATTTTAGAAAATCTACTTGACTTATAAAGCTCTTTAACATAGATATTATTATTTTTATTATGTTATTAATGAAAGTGAATCTTATGATATTCCTCAGTATTTCAAAATACTAACTTAAGGAAACTGTTTAAAAACTCTATTATTATACAATGTACTATACAAGATTAAATATTAATATATTAAATATATATTAAATATTATGAATAAATAGATAAATAAAATAAAATAAATATTAATGTTGTTATAAATTACAATAATATAATTAATAGTTATTACAATTACAATACCATAACTACAATAACTATTGTAGTTATTAACTTACCCACACTATCAGATAAACCAAATGACCACAGTTTAATATCATCAATATGTGGATAAATACATAGTTTTAATTTGATTGTTCGTGGCCAACTACCATCAGGATTTCTTATTTCTAGTATGATCTAAAAGAAGACATCAACCTTTTCTTCATTAATAATAATCCTTACTATCTCATCATCAAAGTGTTTAGATAAAGTCTTGTCTAAATCAGTAACCAATGCACTGAAGTGGGACATAGCACATTCCCATAGTCTACACTCATCAGTTGTTGATATATTAAACAATTCCCTTGTCTTCTGTATAACAGTATCTATATAAGTGAATATTAATATCAATAAGTGTACCACAAACCAAAGTAATGATATATGTAGTAATTATATATAATATATAATAATAAAAACATTATATCATCACATATGTACATATAAGTACATTTACATATAACAATTAAAATAGAAACATTAATTATATTTATCACTTACTCATATTGTCTGTTACATCAAATGACCACAGTTTGATATCATTAATATTAGGATACACACATAGTTTTAGTTCAATGTTTTTCGGCCAACCACCATCAGGATTTTTTATTTCTAACATGTAAGTCTACTCAATAAAGAATAAAATAAAATAAATATATTATTATCCTTACCATCTGTTCTTTAGCAAAGTCAGAAAAATCTATAGTACTATATAAATCAACTATTGTATAGTATGGTATTATGTATCCCCACAGTCTACACTCATCAGTTGTTGATACATTAAATAATTCCTTTGTCTTCTGTATAACAGTACCTATATAATAATAACAGAATATTATTAAAACATGAGTTCCTTTTTTTATAAGTGTATAGTTTATGTTAGAATGATGCTTACCATATTTGGTCCCATTACAAAATGTCAATGTTTTTACATCATTGACATGTGGATATACACATAAATGAAGTACCCTGGGGTATAGTCCAACTTTTAATTCATTGTTACATTGCATAACATATCTAATAAAGAAATTAAACTATACAATATTATAATTGTTAAAAATTGTCCTAAGATTGTTTTGAGGATATCAATATTGCAATGTTTTATAAGAACAGAGATCAAGTTCAATGATTGTTATATACATCTAAAGACAATATGTGTGAGCAAATATAGATATTTATAACATGAGGACTAAGTCAATCTTAATACCATCAGTACACTTTGTATCCAACTAGAAATCATTAAGTTATGATAACTTACCTACATATAGGTCGTGATCCTACTGATAGTCCATACCAACTAACAAAGAGATCCCACACTAGTTTAGGGAGTAAAGAGTAGTCATCCTCCTCCTTTAGATCATCATGTAATATCCCACATTTAATATCTATATGAGGCAGATTATAGTAGACCCAATATGTAACATCTTATAATGTCAATTCCTATAACATACATACTACATTAATAATACTTAATATAATATAATATATAATAATAATAATATAATATAATATATATAATAATTATAATATATATATTATACTAATATATTAATATATAATACTTCTCACTCAGGCTCGCCCACTCATTATAATGCCTGTTATTAATTATAATATATTTTAATTTTATTATACCATAGACTGTTCTAGATATATCGATTCAAGTAACATGATTGATGTTTGGTACCTTTGAACAAGCTTCCATTATAAACAGGATCAGGTTGGGTTGAAGTGATATTGATATCATCCACAGATAGATATGGATCATAACTAACACATGTCTTCCATTGTATAAACCAATCAGGATCAACTAAGTACCTGAGGATGTAATAATATCCCAGTAAATAAGAATTTATAACTCTTAATAACTTTTAATAACTATTAATAATTAAACATTCAAAATAGTCACTCACCATTCATCTCCTTCCTTCAGTTCTTGTGTTAGAAGATGTTGAATCATTTCCTTCTGTACTTGATAACTAGGAACAGTTTCTTTACATTGAGCACGTAGGACTGCTATATCTTTGTTATTCAATTTCAGCATAGCATATAAGATTTCGATAGTCTCATCTTTAGATTTCAATACTAACTGAAGTTTGTCAAAAGACTTTTGAAGTGCTGACAAAGAAGACTGCAACTTAGAGACTTTACTCCTTTCTTGAACAAGTAGTTTTGACTTCTCAGCAACATTTCTTTCTTGTGTGGCTAAATTAACATCAGCCATTACTTTAAGTTGCCAAGACTTTGTAAGTTCAGTTATCAATTGACATTTGTCCTCTTCCAATTGTTTTGCTTCTTTTTTTTCTCTGTGAGCATCATCTTCTGCTTGCTCCTTTTCTTGTTCCAATCGATGAATATTTTCTTCTGCTTGCTTCTTTTCTTGTTTCAATCGATGAATATTTTCTTCTGCTTGCTTCTTCTGTTGTTCTAATTGACAAATATTTTCTTCTGCTTGCTTCTTTTCTTGTTCCAATCGATAAATATTTTCTTCTGTTTGATTCTTTTCTTGTTCCAATTGACAAATATTTTCTTCTGCTTGCTTCTTTTCTTGTTCCAATTGATGAATATTTTCTTGTGCTTGCTTCTTCTGTTGTTCTAATTGACAAATATTTTCTTCTGCTTGCTCCTTTTCTTGTTCAACCTGTCTCTCTAACTGATTCACTTGTTCAGTCAATAAGTCAATATTTTTCATCATTTCTAGTGTATTCTTAATTGGAGGTAGACTAGAAACAGCATGTTCAGCACATATGATAGCATCACTCATAGTAGGTCGCTTCTTAGGATTGTTGTCAAGACAAGACTTGGACAATGGAAGGAAAGGATTATCACTAGATATTACTGCGGTATATTTTAATCTCCTATTCCATTCTGTGACAAGATGATAAGATCTCTGGATCCGTTGAAAGAAAGTAGTACTAGGTACATATTGAGCTGTAGGTGTAGGCCATTGGTGTGTAAAGACATGGAGGATAAGACAACCATAGGAGAAGACATCTAACTTGTGGTCATAACTTGGATTGTCAGAAAGTGCTTCAGGAGGCATTACAACAGCATTACCTGGTGCTGTAGTAAGCTGTTTTTGCTTAAAAGTGTCTGCCATTCTAGATACACCTAAGTCAGATATCTTGGCTATAAAGTTAGAGGTCAGCAATATGTTATTGGCTGTGAGATCACGATGGACAATGGGAGGTCTCTTACAATGAAGATAATTGAGACCCTTTGCAACATCAAGAAGAATGGAGTACTTGATTTGAAGTGGGAGATCTTGATGTGTTTCTAAACACTGTGTTAATGACAGAGGAAGATACTCCATTACTAACATAGGTAGTTGAGAATGTTGAGAGAAATAGACACCCATTAACTGGACAATGTTTGGATGACATTGCTGACTATGACAGAGACACTCTTCAACAAACTTGTCTAATGTTTCATTCTATAAAGAGATAACAAGATATAGTCCTCATCTCAACATTAGCTAGTATATGTACCTGTACAATAGCTTCATGTAGAGTCTTTCCAGCACAAACCAGTCCACTCACTCTAACCTCAACTACCACACCATAAGCTCCACGACCTAACTCCTTTCCAACCTCCTCTACATCCAGTGACAAAGACTGAAGTTGACCCTTAATGTTTGCTGCCATGATTCATACAAGGGCAATGATGCTTGAATACCTTCACTACTCTAATGTTATTTTAGTGACATGTTATCTATCATAATAATAGTGATTTGTAGTAAAATAATAGAACAAAACAACAAAGGAAGGTCAACATATGGTGATTGATACTAAGTCGGGTGTGGTCAGTGTGGGTGAGTCAATAGAGATTGTTTGTGCAACACATGTGAATTTTCTATGTAATAAGTTTATCTAACTCCTCATCTCTCTCACAGACTAATACTTTAATATTCATTGACATATGTTTTGTAGACAATTACTAGACTATAAAAGTCTATATGATATGAAATGGCCAGACATCATATCAACAACAACAACATTAATAATAATAGTAATAATAATAGTAGAGACAGAGAGAGTTAATTAATGAACAATAAAAAGAAATAAAGAATAGAACAAAAAAAAAAAAAAATAATTATTTTTTCCTCTCACTTGAATAAATTGTGATCTACCCACCCACATGAATTGATACATTAAAATTTTTTAATTAAATTGATACTTTGAACTTTTTTAATTGCTGAGATACGTTACCTGTATATTACATTAGAGCCAGTATGTAGTGATATATTGTATCTGCTTACATAATGTATCATAACATGCTACCTTGATTAATACTATTCTCAATAAGCTCAAGTAATAGTAAAGGCGTGGTCATGGGTGTGACCATGTGCATACACGTGGGTGTTCAATATGGCTGAAGAGGAAGAGAGTAGTTCTTTTGAATCTGAAGTAGCATCTGCAGCTAATTCATTTGACCAAAAATGTCCTATTTGTTTAGAAGATTATGATGATAAAGCATTTGTTAATGTTTGTTTTCGTATCCTCATATATAACTATAATAACTATTAATATTATCTCTTCCTTAATATTAGTTATTTGTTAATAGATGCATTTTGTTTTACATGTATCATACAATGGTCTGAAGTAACTAATAGTTGTCCTTTGTGTAAAGCTGTCTTTAAAACTATTGTACATGATGTGAAATCTAATAGTGATTATAAAACTGTGAGTAAATGGATGTATGGATATATGAATGGATAGATAGATGGATAAATGGATAGATAGATGGATAAATGGATAGATAGATGGGTGAATGGATGGATAAATGCATAGGTAGATGGATAAATGGATGTATGGGTGAATCAATTGATGGTAAGCAAATATTATTATTATATTGGTAGTATACAGTAAATGTTCCTGATACAAAGGGATCTCAAGAGGTCAGCATAAATGAAGCTAGAAGGTTGGTTTGTTATCAAATGATACACATGAAATAGAATATATTGTTATGATAGATTTCGTTATCGTACTACATTGACTGGAGAGACACAGGAACATCGTCGACCTCGTGTGAGACAGTCAAGGAAACCAGCCAGTGATGAAAGAAGAAAGTATGATAGTACTAACACTGACCTTAGTTATAAAACTTTCTCTTTCTGTCTGTCTGTCTCTGTCTGTCTTTCTCTGTCTCTATGTCTCTCTCTTGCTTAGAACTGTTTATCTAGCTGGTTTGAGAGCTTTACCATTTGCAACTGAAGGCAAAAAGACAAGAGTTAGAGATATTAGTAAGTTTATTATTTGAGGAGAAGTCTAGAATATCATTCTATTCACTTCATAATATATAGGTACTGTCTTTTTCAAGAATAATCCAGCTGCTACACATCGGCTGTTACCATGGTTATCACGTGATATTAAAGTATTATTGGGAGAGGAACATGTGGAATTTGTTGTACAAGTTATTTTGTCTCTAATTGACAGGTACTACCTCATTTTTTAATTATGTTAGTACATTATCAATTTGATCATCCTTAATGTTCATCCATCTCTTTCAATGATCTGTCTATTGTTTGTCTACCCATCCATCCATCAATCAATTCATCCGTCCATTTATACATCATACATTAATTCATACATCCATTCATACATCTATTTATCTAACAGAATTAATCTGGAGAGTCCAGACTTTATAGATCATCTCCAACCATTTCTTCATGAGAAAACTGAACACTTTGTACATGAATTAATCAGTTTTGCTAAATCTCCACTTGATATGACAGCTTATGACAACAAAGTAAGTTATGGATTATCTCAAAAGACAACAACTCAAAGAGAAGGAAAGAACGAACAGTCAATGTCTGAAGTACCCTCAATCCCAGGTACATCTATTTTATACATGTACATGTATATATACATGTATGTAGCTTGATATTGAGTGGAATATCATGAATAATACAAATCATTTTAATTTCTAGTATAATATAAAAAGTTGTAGAAATAGTAGATTACTGGTATTTAATGTATTTTTAACAAGTGACTCCTAAAACTACATGTTGTAATGCACAATTTTAGTGATTTTATTCTCTCCTATAATACTATGTCCATATAGTTAAACTAATATTGATAATAAATACTGGTAGTACTGGTAATAAATACTAGTAATACTTGTAACAAATACTGGTAATATTGGTAATATTGGTAATAAATACTAGTAATACTTGTAACAAATACTGGTAATAAATACTGATAATACTGGTAGTAAATACTGGTAATACTAGTAATAAATACTGGTAATATTGGTAACAAATACTGGTAATAAATACTGATAATATTGGTAATAAATACTGGTAATACTGGTAATAAATACTGGTAATATTGGTAATAAATACTGGTAATACTGGTAATAAATACTGGTAATACTGGTAATAATACTGGTAATACTGGTAATAATCTATTCTACTTAACAGGACCTTCTCATAGTACAAAGTTACCCTCAACTGACCCTTCCATCCAACAACGTATATTTCATGAAGTAGCTTCTACATCATGGGATGACAGTCCACCATTAACAAGGCATATCTCCCCTGACCAGGAAGGCTCCTCACAGGGATACCCAATACAAATTAGCAGTGAAGATGAAGAGGAGGAGACTGGACATGATCGTAAAATTTTGCCTTCTTTAGCTGTTGGAAATCTACAAGATTTTACACAAGTTCATGAAATTTCTTGTAGCAGTGCCTCACATGATGAACCTCCTGCTATAGCTGTTATAGGAGATGAAGCTGAGATGAAATCAGATTATACTAGTCATTATGGAAAGGACCCTCTCCATAAGAAATATACAGCAAAGGGTAGGAAAAACTTAGAAGTGTCAAGGTCACCTGACCATCACATGTCTAGAGACGCTGGAGAGAAGTATCCCTCAAGAAAACACAGTCCATCCAGATCTCCTTCTACTGCTTCTTCATTGAGGGAATTAAAGTATGAAGACAAGAGGCACTCAAGAAGGAGGAAGACGTCTCATTCATCTTCTTCAGATCTTAGTCCGTTACGACGCAGGAAAACTAGATCGTCCTCTTCTGGGTCAAGGTCATGTGACTCTTATCAGTATTCCAGAAGAAAGTCACATGATTCTTCTAAACACTCCATAAAAAAATCAAAGAGATCACATAAACATGAAATGAAGCAATCACATGACAGATCACATGACTCTAAGAAACATTCTCGTGATACTAACAAACATCAAAAGAGATCACAGACAGACAGATCACCTGATTTAAAAAGATATCATAGAAGGAGATCACATGACTATAGAGGGTATGACAGTGAAAGAAGACATGAAAGATCTTCAAATTACAAGAAGTACCATAAAAGATCACATGATGGATCACACGACAGACACAGACGATCACATATTCATAAATACAGCAAAACGTCACATGACAAGTCTGGAAAATCACATGATCACTTTAGAGCTACCAAAGGGGATTATGATGGAGGACCCTCATCATTACATAATAATGATCTTTATCTTTTACCTAATGATGAAATCAATAAGGAATTAACTTCTGTTGAAAATGACATTACTAATTTAAAAAGAAAACTGTTAAAAAATTTACTACACAAAGAAAGAATTGAACTACTTCAACGAACATTACATGAGGAGAAAACAGGAGAGGAACTGACCACACCCACTACTACCACTCCCACCTACACTGAACAAATGAAGGATGACAGTGACGACGATCAATCAATTGATGAATTAATTCATGAGTTAAAATCAGTTGAGGAAGCTATTATTGAAGGGAAACGTCAAGTGTTAAGTGTTGTTAAAAGGATGGAAATATCTCAACAGAGAGAAGCTACAAACGAGGATGAGGATAATAGCTGATACTGCAAGCAATGTAGTCTTGTGTAGCTAGTCCTTCTCACAAAGAAATGGGAGGGGCTTACTAAAGTATAATATGTTTATTTGACACTCATTACTTATTGTTTGTTCTGTTATATAATATTTATATGATTTAAAGATCTTCCTAAACAATAATGTTAATGTTAGTTTAAAATATATGTTTGTATGAACTGTTTATGTGTAATATCAAGATTATTTCAAAATAAATTCCACTAGGTGGTTTTAGCTGCACGTAGATATATCTTGGACCAAGGGGACCATTAGTTTAAATGGACGCATCCAATTCATATTAAACCCATGATATCTGGAGCAGTACCGTAAAATTGGAACCGTTTCTAATTATACGCATTACAGCCCTGTAAACATCCAATATGGCTGGATCTACGAAGGGGGAGACAAAAAGCAAGCCCTCGTTTGCTCTCTTACAGAAATATCTGACGCAAGATGGAACAACAGGTTTGTTTAACAGTAGACATTTTACCAAATGACGAGACTTGATATGCATACCTGCTTTTTGTCAAGAGTTATTTCTGTCTATTTAATATTAATAACTTTACAAGTGCACAATATTGTCAACAATTATATAGATTGTTTGTCTATTGTTAAAATAACTTGTTATTGTAATACCTATTCAATTTTTACTTTCTATTCTATTATATGGAATATGATACAGATGGTGACCAAGGCGATTTGGGATCATCAGGTTAGTGTTATATAATATACTGTTATGAATGTACATGAGATTTATTTATAGTGACAGTGTTTTTGTCTAAAAAATATTGTCTTCTTAATATTTAAATTTTTGCTTGTTTGTCTATTTGTTTATCTACATGTTTTCTTGTTTGTTTGTTGTTTATGTACATGTTTTCTTGTTTGTTTGTGTCTGTTTGTCTGTTTGCTTGTCTAGTTTCATGTTTTCTTGTATATTTGTTTGTTTGTTTGTATTATGTGTTTATTTATCTGTTTTTGTTTGTTAGTTTGTCCTTCCCTCTGTCTATTTGTCAGTCTGTTTGTTCATTTATTTAGTTAATTCTTATTAGTTTGTTCACGTGTCTCTGTTGTTTATTTAGAGGTTGCTAAGAACATTGACATTTTATTAGCTAAAATAGCTGTTAAAGACAACGACAGAGGGTCCCTGTCTATTTCGAGAAGAGTACGCCATCTTAATGACCTAGCCAAGGTTGATTTAGTGTTGTTGTTGCCATAGTTACATATGTTATGTTTTAATATTTCAATGTTAGGTCATTCGCCATGTTGGTTTGAATTCGTCTGATTTGAATTGTAGGATCAGAAAAATCATAGAACAGTAAGTTGATAATAATGATAATCATACAGGGATTCATACAGGGGGGGGGGAAACCTGGGATTTCCCCTCCCAAACTCCAGTTTCCCCCCCCAAGAAGTTTCACTTTGTACATAACAATAATGAGATTGATTAATAAAAACAATTGCTCTTCTTAAAGCATGCAGTCTTGTTATTTACAATAACCGTTTCCCCCCCCTAAGAAAAAATCCTGTATGAATCCCTGTCATATAATTGTACAATATGTACTTGTACAAGTATATCTTGTACATGTACAATGTAAACATAATATTATAAATTGCTTGGTGTTTTGACTAATGAGGTGTTCCAACTTAAAATATCTGAATTCTTTCAACAAATCAAGTTATTCATTCCTTTATCCATTCATGCATTCATTCATCTGTCTGCAGTGTTCGACTAGCTTTACTCAGTATAACTAAAGAGATTCGTGCAGGAGCAATGAGAGTATTACGATATGTTCTAACATCTCCTGATATATTTGATATAATGATTCAACTAAGAATTGATTATTTGATAGCTAGATCATTGGATACCCCACCTCATAAAGAAATTGAAAGACTTCAAGCTATGAGATTACTCAGACAGGTACTAATACTTTAGTGTATTATACAACCTCTATATTGAGGACACTTGTTCTAGTCCCATACTAATACTTTAGTGTATTATACAACCTCTATATTGAGGACACTTGTTCTGGTCTCATACTAATACTTTAGTGTATTATACAACCTCTATATTGAGGACACTTGTTCTAGTCCCATACTAATACTTTAGTGTATTATACAACCTCTATATTGAGGACACTTGTTCTAGTCCCATACTAATACTTTAGTGTATTATACAACCTCTACATTGAGGACACTTGTTCTAGTCCCATACTAATACTTTAGTGTATTATACAACCTCTACATTGAGGACACTTGTTCTAGTCCCATACTAATACTTTAGTGTATTATACAACCTCTACATTGAGGACACTTGTTCTAGTCCCATACTAATACTTTAGTGTATTATACAACCTCTACATTGAGGACACTTGTTCTAGTCCCATACTAATACTTTAGTGTATTATACAACCTCTATATTGAGGACACTTGTACTAGTCCTAAAGTGTCCACTAGAGAGATGTACTCATATTCTAAAGCTACCACTTTATACAGTTACTTTTATTGTATAGGTTCTAATAGTCTGTCCTAACAAGTTTCCCCATTCATTTATTGCTCCCCTCGTCTCTATTGTTCTTTCTAATTCTGAACCTATTGATAACCTCACTTGGTCAGGTCTGGCCACTCTCGCTGAAGTTGGTATGAGACTCCATTGACAGACACAATCTTTTATTGAAAGATCTCTTATTATTTTCTAGCTCTTTGTAACTCTCAGTTAGCATCTGAATGTTCTGTAGTTAAAGCATTAGTATGTGGATTGTTAAAATGTCAAGTAAGTCTCCATCTTCCTCCCTCTCTCTTTCCTCCCTCCACCTCTTTCCCTTCCTCACCCATCTCTCTCTCTCTCCCTTTCATCCTCCCTTTTCTTCCATCTCTGCCTCCCTCCCTTCTTCCTTCTCTCCCTCCCTCCCTACCTCCCCCCTCCTTGCTTCTTCCTCCCTCTCTCTCTCTCCCTCTTTCTTCCTCTCTCATTTTATGTCGTTGTTTTCACAGATCCCTGCAATAAGTGAAACTGTTGTACTGACACTAACTCATCTCCTAAATCATCCTGAAACAAGAAAATTTGTTCGTACTCACTTAGATATTGAGGTATAACAACAATCCATTAATTCATTGATCCATTGGTCCATTGATTCATTTTTGTTTCTTTCATAGAGTTTGCTTGCTCCAATAACAGACACTCATTTTCACTTTTTAGTTGATGAAGTTGATAACTCACATATAAAGTAAATATTAATATTAATATTAACTCATTTAATATTAATATTAACTGATTATATCAACATAAATCATTAGAATACATTTAGTAATAATTTGGGAAATATCAACAATGTACACAGTGTAGTAGTTAGTTTGTTTCTTATTATAAAGATTGATAATTATTCATGTAGTAGTAATATTAATACAGGCTTCATTGTTGCTGGATATGAATGGAGAGATGAGTTGATGTGTGATTTTTCTTTTTTAGAACTGATCGAGAAAAGAGAGTTGAGTCAGCTAAATTGTGTATGATAGCTCTATTGAAGTCTTGGCCTGGTAATTTAGTGTGGACAATTGTATCGACTTCTCTCTCTGTCTCTCTCTCTCTCTTTAGGATTTCTTTCACTATGTAGTCCATCAGAATGTGGAATATCTTCATTTGTTAGTATGCTTCCTTTAGTAGATTCATTAGTACGGGTCTGTCTTGTTTTTAAAACCAGTTTACAGAGTTTATTTGATTTTTATCTCCACAGAAAGAGATCTTAGAAGTATTCTACAGTATATTTCACTTAAAAGTACCTGATTGGACTGAAGATTATCGTTCAGCTGTAGCTAGTATTGGTCAGTGTATTCAAATGTCCATATCTCTTGTCCATTTGCCTATTACATCCATTGTTCATTCACACATCCATCCAACTATTTTCTATCTATCTATTCATTATTTAGTTATCCATCCATTTCTTCATTTATCAATCCATCCATTGTTCATTTCAGATCCATCTCAATATCGTCCAGAATGGTCCTTGGAAGCAGGATGGGTTGCTGAAGAGGGGGAATCACTTCTTCCTCCTAAAGTCATGGAGAGAGTTAATCTTTTAGATTGTTATCACGCTTTGTTACTGGCTAGTTTAGTTAAAGCTGGTTTATTTCCTGTATTAGTGGAAGTTGTAAAGAAGGCGGAGCAAGCAATTTCTGTGATGGCTACAATTTTAATAGGAGAGCTATTGCATATTGTAAGTGGGTGTGGTGTTAATAATGTAGACATAATTCTCTCTCTCTCTCTCTCTCTTACGTCAAGGCTAACTCCATTCTTCCTTCAGAATATTTTAGCCAATCTCTAAATTTACCAGAACTTATTGCATCAGCAATGTCGTTTGAAGTTCAGTCAGAAAGAAAGTAAGTTGTACTAGTAGATATGATATGATCTCATTTCTTTCTAGTCGTTCATCTGAAGTTATTAATTGTTTGGATCGTGTCCATCAGTTAAAGAAACAACCTCTTAAACCATCTAGTCTCTATCTTAAACTAACATTAGAACAGGTAGTATATCTTAGTATATTCTAGTATATCCTAGTGTGTACTAGTATACTTTAGTATATTCTAGTATATCCTAGTGTGTACCAGTATACTTTAGTATATTCTAGTATATCCTAGTGTGTACCAGTATACTTTAGTATATTTCAGTACATTCTCTCATATGATATAATATACATATTCAATATAGTTATTTTCTGTATTCTAGACAGGATATTTTTCTGGCCGGAGTACAAATAAGGAACTATTGCCTACAGTACGTAGTCCGTCCATTCACCAATTCATTCATCCATCCATCCATCCATTCATCCATCAATTCATTTATCCATCCATTTGTTCATTTATCTATCCATTCAGGAAATGGATGAAGCTACACTTCTTAATCATATACGAGACACTCAAGTTTTGGCAGTTAAAGAGTATGTGGCATGGAATTGGAATCTTATCTTCTCATTACTTCAACATCCTTACTTAACAACTGTACCATTGACTGAAGACAGTCTATGTACAAAGTAAGTGTGTCTTTCTCTCTCATTTATCATTTGTTTTTGGACAGATTTATTCGTACATTGACCAATTTTTATAAACCAAGTAGCCGGCAGTTTTCATCTATTGTATATTCAATCTCACATTCGAAACGTTATTCTGCTATTGGTTTACAACTAGTGAAATACCTGAGCAAGACTGAAGGGGTGAGTGTGTATGAGAGAGAGAAAAGAGAGAGAGAGAGAGACAGACAGAGACAGAGACAGAGAGACAGAGACAGAGAGAGACAGACAGAGACAGAGACAGAGAGACATATGCTTTCATTTTACAGGTAGGGTCAGGTTTACTTCATGGTTTAGTGACTAATATTGTAGATCAACTCAGACAGGTAAAGATATTGAGGACACTGTAGCTGTTTACTTGCTCTCTCTTTCTCTCTTTTTCCTCCATTAAGGTAACAGCATCCAAAGTGACAGCTGATGTCTTCTCTCCGTCCAGTATCTCACATAAGATGGCACGTGATTATTTCTTATTATTAGGAGCTGTCTCATTTCATAACTCCTCTCTACTTCAAAATTGCAAGGCCTATGGACCGTAAGGATAGATAGAGACAATGTATATGTACATGTGTAACTAATGTTCTCTCTCTCTACTCTGTAGTCTCCTTGATATTTGTAGTATTCTAAGTCGCCATGATCTACACAAATTAATAATATCATCATTAGATTTTGCTCACGATACTCATGCTAGAGTTATACTTCAAAAACTTCTCACTTCAGGAGACTCAGTATGTGTTATGAAATAATGTATAAATAAATATTAATGGATGTATACTTGGTCCAATGGATGTATACTTGGTCCAATGGATGTATCTCTTTTAGGAGACTAGGTTGTATGCTACAAGACATATGAGAGTTTTTCTCCGAGTCAATGCACCCTTCTTTAGTAACTGGGGTATGGAGATGTTGATAGGACAGCTATATGACCTAGACAATGAGATTAGTGAGGAGGCCATTGATATCCTGGATGAGGCATGTGAAGAAGAGGTATGCAAGAAGGAGAGAGGGAGAGAGAGAGAGAGAGAGAGAGAGAGTTAGAGAGAGTTAGAGAGGAGAGAGTTATAGAGGAGAGAGAGAGAGAGAGAGAGAGAGAGAGAGAGAGAGAGAGGTAGAGAGTTGATTTTTCTATTTCTTTAGTCTTTCTTAGAAGCTCTTGTCCTTCAACATCCTGCATTGTTACACCTCTCAGAGAAAGGAGTATCTCTTCTCACAAGATTTATCTCTGTTAAACGTGGATTTAGTCTGCTATCACGTCTGGGACACTTAGAAACAGAACTAAATGCTTGGTTACAAGTAAATATATGCCATTTATAAAGCCATCCATTCATTTTTTTATTTATTTATCTATTGTCTATACACATGTAGGATTACAATTTTCGCTATGTGTCTGTTGTGGAACAGAGATTGGCTGAGAGACTGACTTCTTATCGACACACAAAGGAGGGTGTGTATCATCGAAGATCAGATCTTAAGTAAACAACTTAAATAGACATGGATGGGACAAGAGAGCAATGCAAACTTAAGGGTTAAATTTTATTATTTCAATTTTAGTACTTTCAAATCTCAAAAGGCGTTTGTTCCTGTTCATTTTTATGGTCAACTTGTTCGTCAAGAAGAGGGATGTACCCTTCTTAAAGAGGAGGTGATATTTAGTATAGTTATGTATTTTTATTAATCATTGATTTCTTCATTTAATAGGGTCACATTGAAAAGTTACTAAGTCTCTTACGACAACCTCCATTGTCTTCTTTTGAAATACGACAAATTAAAGCTGCTATCTGGGCATTGGTGAGAAGAAACCACACCCACACCACACCCACAATTATTTCAAATCATTTAGGCTCACATAGCTTCATCCACTGGTGGTTTAAATATGTTATGTGAAGATGATGTCATTTATGATTTAGTTACTATGGCAGAGAATTCACCAGTGTTGTCGATAAGAGGGTAAATATCTATTTTTAGAATAAGCTATTATAACAATAGTGTGTTACTATTTTTATTTATCTTTATGATGTCAACTGTGTTTCTATTTTTGATAACACTACTGTTCAATGTTGCAATTTTAACATCAGCGTTGTAAATACTGTTTATACAATGTATGTCATTTCACTCATTTGTTGTCGCTATTTTTAGTAACACGTGTTGTTATATTTAGTAACATCTCTTTATTTTTAGTACATGTTTCTATGCGCTGTGTTTCATATCCAAAATACCTCAAGGAGCTGATATTTTATTAGGAGCAGGGTGGACTTGTGTTCGTCACTCACAAGAAGAAAAATGGCCACTCATCTTGGAAGAAACTATCGAAGAAGTAGCCACACCCTCCTCTCCAATTTCTCCTGCGTCTTCTGTCTCCTCAATGGGCGGAGGAAGTGGAGGAACGGATTTGCCAGGGGACTCTTGTACTCATCCTCTTATCCCTAGAAAGAGTACTCCATTATGTAAGTAATGATGATGTAATAATGATGTAATTATGTAAGTAAGAGAATTTATGATGATGAAAATAATTATTGGTATAATCCGTCCATTCAGTTCATCCATCTGTCCATTTATCCATCCACTCATCTATCCATTCATTGCGTCCTTAGTATCTAATTTTGATAAAGAAGATAAGAAAAATTCTCAGAGTCCAATGTTACAAAAGATGAACACTACAGCTGGTATTATTGGAGGTCGTAAAACTCTTATTAGCTATTCTTTAAGACCAGTCCGTCCTATTAAATTAGCATCTCTGAAGAAAGAGTCTTCGTAAGTATTTTAATACTATTAATATTATATTAATTTATTAATATTAATAATGAATAAAATAACTATCTATTTATCTATCCATCCATCCATCCATTTATCCATCCATCCATCCATTTATCTATCCATCCATCCATTTATCTATCCATTCATCCATTTATCTATCCATCCATCCATTTCTTATCTATCCATCCATCCATCCATTTATCTATCCATCCATCCATTTCTTATCTATCCATCCATCCATCCATTTATCTATCCATCCATCCATTTCTTATCTATCCATTCATCCATTTATCTATCCATTCATCCATTTATCTATCTATCCATCCATTTCTTATCTATACATCTATCTTTATAGTGCATCTTCATTGGACTCTCCAAAGAGTTCTGGATCTTTTAGTTCGCAACGTTTCCACTTTATTAGAAATAGCTCCCTCAGTTCTATTAGATCAGGTAGCTCTGGAGGATTTGTGGGTGTGGCACTTCCACTTGACCTTAATGGACTCTTTGTTGTAAGTGATTATTATGACATTTCCTCTTTCTAGTCCAAATGTAAATTTTAGTTAGTCAGGCTAAATTAATGAGGTTGTAGTTATTGTTAGCTAAAGGAACAATCTTTCTCTTTCTCTTGTCTCTGTCTCCATCTGTCTGTCCGTCTCTCTCTCTCACTTACTCACTCACTCTCATAGCTTGAAGACAATACCTACAAAGGGTCTCGAGCTGAGTCAATTTCGACGCTCATATTTGATAAAGACCATCATTTTCTACTGGAACTTGTAAATGGAGACTCTGATACCAATGAAATTAGGACTAAAACCCAAACCTTTATCATAGGAACCAGTCCTACACAAGACATGACAACCAGCTCTGTAAGTAATTATATATACTGTGATTACTAGCTACAAAGTACAATCACTTTACATGTACATGTTTCTTTCTATTCACCACCTCTATCTGTCACACCCACCTCTACCTGTCACACCCACCTCTATCTGTCACACCCACCTCTACCTGTCACACCCACCTCTACACAGGAACCTTATAACAAAAGGGACTCAAAGACACCCACAAATTTAGCTCCGAATGATGATAATAATCAAGCAAACGAAGTACGACGTGACTCCTCCCCCTTAATGAGACAAAAAAGAATATATGATGCAGGAGAAAGGGAAAAAGAAGAGCCTAAACACGATGAAGATAATGTTAAAGTCTTAGCAACAAGGTATTTCTGTAGCTTTGTAGAAAGATATACAACCTCTCTCTCTTTCTCTCTCTCTCTCTCTCTCTCTCTTTCTCTCTCTCCCTCTCTCTCTCTCTCTCTCTCTCTGTCTTTCTCTCTCTGTCTTTCTCTCTCTCTCTCTCTGTCTTTCTCTAGTGTTACATCATCATCAACATCTGGGTCTGTTATATTTGATGAACAATCAGTTGAAGGACGACTTTTATTACATCGAGAGTTTCTTGAGGTCATCTATTCTCTTTGTTCTGATGTTAGCCTCAGGAAAAATACCCTTCATCTTAACATGTAAGTTCAAATATAAACTGATAAAAATAATGTACATGTACATGTATATGATCCTGTCCTCCTGATATAATGTACATGTATATGATCCTGTGATATTATTAACAGTGAACCTCTGACCTGAGATGTTCTCAAATTAAGAATACTTGTTCTAGCCCCATACTAACATTCTAACTTCTATCTATATGTTGAATTAATTTATAAAGTTAAAAATATTAGTATGGGACTAGAACAAGTGTCCTTAATTCATGGTGTCCACTATGAGAAAGATTCCTGTGTAGCTAAATAATCCTGATAAAATTTATTATGCAAACTTAATTTATTTTAACAATGCTACATTTCAAAAAAGGCTTTTCACTAAAAAAATTATAAAATTATTCTCTGTGAGTAAACACAAAATGATCACATCCTTTAGAACTAGGAAGCCATTAAATCTATTAATATTAATGAATTCAAATTCGAATTTATTTGGCTTTAAATATAATTTATTAAGTTATTAATTGAATAAATAATAACTTCTAATTACATTTAAATGTCATTACAATGGACAACAAGAAAGACTTCACTTATTGGTCTTTTATCTTAACTACAATTTTATATTTTATATTGTTTATTTTTAAGACAGCTGATTTTTTTACCTACTAACACTATTATATTGTTATCCCTTGTTGACAAATGTTTGTGTAACTGTTAATGTGTTTTTCTGTATCTGTTATTAATGGATGGATAAATTATTTAATGGATGAATGAGCAGGTAAATTACTACTATAAATGGACGATACTATAATAAGCAGACAAACTACAAAATGGACAGATAGATAGACAAAATGGATGAATAAAGAACAGAATGGATGTATAACATACAAAATGGATTCATAGATCAAAAATCAATAGATAGAGAAAATAACAAATAATTAGTTTATCTTAGTATAGGCAAAAAATTTTGACTAGGTAACCATAAAAAATTATAGAAAAATGGAAATATAATGATATTTTATTTGTTAAGTCTTTGATGTGGTTTATATCATTGCAAAGAAGATAAATTCATTTTATGCAGCAGAATGATATTAATAGTCTGTGTAAACTAATGTCTCTACTTCATTGTATTGACATGGATTCTCTATACACCCGGCATTCTTATCACAATGACCTCTGTGAACCATTAGCTGATAGTGAACATTAGTACTTACTACAGTGACCTAGGATAGCTATCATTAGTAAGCTCTAGACTAGTAAGCATCAGTACTTACCACAGTGAGCTAGGATAGCTACCATTAGTAAGCTCTAGACTAGTAAACATCAGTACTTACCACAGTGAGCTAGGATAGCTACCATTTGTAAGTTCTAGACTAGTAAACATCAGTACTTACCACAGTGACCTAGGATACCTATCATTAGTAAGCTCAGAACTAGTAAATATCAGTACTTACCACAGTGACCTAGGATACCTATCATTTGTAAGTTCTAGACTAGTAAACATCAGCACAGTGACCTAGGATACCATTAGTAAGCTCTAGACTAGTGAGCATTAGTACTTATCACAGTGACCTAGGATACCATTAGTAAGCTCTAGACTAGTGATCATCAATACTTATCACAGTGACCTAGGATACCATTAGTAAGCTCTAGACTAGTGATCATCAATACTTATCACAGTGACCTCAGGTAGCTACCATTAGTGGTTTGGTACTTGTGACATTAACCTGACATTGCAATTACATACAATTAGTATCTATGACAGTTTGTGAACAACATAACACAAACTGTTTTATAGTTAATACCACAAATACTCCTACAGTGTATTAAGTACCACAACTACATTCAATAGTTATGAATACAACATAATACTGCACCTGTTTCATGTATCAAATATCATGACTATTTTATACTTATCAGAGTTTCGCTACCGCAATAGAAGTAGTTGTGTCTAGAATACACTACGTTAATTAGGTACATTAGAACACTCCCTAAATTCATGACATTTCTAATACTTATTAGCATTATATATTCTTCGTGTTGACCATACCATTATACTGAGGATAATGGGCAGATTTTTGAGGTTTAGGTGTGTGCGTGTGTGGGAAGTCGGTTATATTGCGGTACTAAAGGTCTTCGTAAGATTTAGTATAGAGGTATCAATGTTTTAAGTACTTATGCTTCTTCTCAAACCACAGATCAATTATATTAATTATTTTTTAATTATCTGTGGCTTACTTAACACCAACAACAGAGACTCCTGACTCTTTTTGTTATTTTTAATACTTCTGTGTATGTCCAGGAGGTTAACAAAACATAACACAATACAATAATATTGTTTATATTATTATAATGTCTTAATTGATATTCTTTGTTTATCTAAATATACCAACCATCTATCTGTCCATTCTCTATTTCATTTATCCATTTTAACCCTCTTTTGTTCTCTCTTATATAGACTATGTAACAAATTTCCTGTTCTCTCTCAAGATGTAGAGTTGTACTGGAAAACAATGTGTCTACTTTCAATTTTCCAGTACACACTTACTAACAGAAGATTAATACAGTCTAAATTTGAAAGCCTTTCCTTTAAAGAGGTAAAAATCACAAGTGACAATTTCTAATAAAATCTAAGGATCAATTTAAGGATCTTGGAAACTATCCTTACTATAGAGGTGTCCTTAATGTAGAGGTTGTATAATACACTAAAGTATTAGTATGGGGCTGGAACAAGTGTCCTTAATATAGAGGTTGTATAATACACTAAAGTATTAGTATGGGGCTGGAACAAGTGTCCTTAATATAGAAATTGTATAATACACTAAAGTATTAGTATGGGGCTGGAACAAGTGTCCTTAATATAGAGGTTGTATAATACACTAAAGTATTAGTATGGGGCTGGAACAAGTGTCCTTAATATAGAGGTTGTATAATACACTAAAGTATTAGTATGGAACTAGAACAAATGTCCTCAATATAGAGGTTGTATAATACACTAAAATATTAGTATGGGACTAGAACAAGTGTCCTCAATATAGATGTTGTATAATACACTAAAGTATTACTATGGAACTAGAACAAATGTCCTTAATATAGAGGTTGTATAATATACTAAAGTATTAGTATGGGACTAGAACAAGTGTCCTCAATATAGAGGTTGTATAATACACTAAAGTATTAGTACGGAACTAGAACAAGTGTCCTCAATATAGAGGTTGTATAATACACTAAAGTATTAGTATGGAACTAGAACAAGTGTCCTCAATATAGAGGTTGTATAATACGCTAAAGTATTAGTATGGAACTAGAACAAGTGTCCTCAATATAGAGGTTGTATAATACACTAAAGTATTACTATGGAACTAGAACAAATGTCCTTAATATAGAGGTTGTATAATATACTAAAGTATTACTATGGAACTAGAACAAGTGTCCTTAATATAGAGGTTGTATAATACACTAAAGTATTACTATGGAACTAGAACAAGTGTCCTTCATTCAATGTTCAAGTCTCCACTAATGTTAAGATGACCCAGTCATATAATATTGCGTCACTATTTTCTTTTTTATTACCATACATATTTTTTAATTATATCGGTTGAGTAAGTGGGCAGGCTGAATTCCAGACTGGAGCCATTAAGTCCGCCCTCTTATTACCGCCTTTGTATGTATTTCTCTATAGAGTTTTTGTTAATGAGATTGTTATCATTATTCTAATGATTGTACATCGATAGCTTGGATTCTTTGGATATTGCTGCGCATGTACATACAAAAATACATGTAATTGTACATATATATAGAGAGAGAGAGAGAGAGAAAGAGAGAGAAAGAGAGAGCTGTTAGCTCAGCAGGTGTTAATGTATTTATAACAGCTAACCACATTACATGAAATAAAGAAACAGCATTGTTAAAAATAACTATATAACATTCTTTAGGAAGTTGTATATATATTATACAACCTCTATATTGAGGACACTTGTTCTAGTCCCATAGTAATATTTTAGTGTATTATACAACCTCTATATTGAGGACACTTGTTCTAGTCCCATAGTAATATTTTAGTGTATTATACAACCTCTATATTAAGGACACTTGTTCTAGTCCCATAGTAATATTTTAGTGTAATATATAACCTCTATATTGAGGACACTTGTTCTAGTCCCATACTAATACTTTAGTGTATTATACAACTTCTATATTGAGGACACTTGTTCTAGTCCCATACTAATACTTTAGTGTATTATACAACTTCTATATTGAGGACACTTGTTCTAGTCCCATACTAATACTTTAGTGTATTATACAACCTCTATATTGAGGACACTTGTACTAGTCCCATACTAACACTTTAGTGTATTATACAACCTCTATATTGAGGACACTTGTACTAGTCCCATACTAACACTTTAGTGTATTATACAACCTCTATATTGAGGACACTTGTTGTAGTCCCATACTAATACTTTAGTGTATTATACAACCTCTCTATTGAGGACAATTTTGAAGACCCATTATCAAGATATCCCACCCACTATATACAATAGTCAATGTATATATATGTATATATAGTAATATAGTCTGATTTATTTTTGTAGATTTTTACTTCAACACATCAGAAATATAAAACGCAGGAATTATCAATAGAGAAAGTCCCCATAAAAACTGACTCAGCAAATTATAACCGAAGAAGAAACAGCACTGGAGAAATTAGCACTGGAGAAATATCGAAAAAAAGTAAAGAAGATATTCACAGAGGTAAAAGTTTCGACGAGTATGTATTGAAACCAGAAGAGAAGGCAGATACTCAGAGCATGCGTTCAATGACAACTACAACAACTGCAAGTGAGTTAGACATGCTATCAGAAGGAAGTCTGACAAGTAACGAATTACTGGCTTCAGAAGATGGTGAGGATGAGATTAGAGAGAGTGAAGAAGGACAGGAAGAGGATCTGAAAGAAGTAGTACAAAAAGATTTGCCCTCTTTTGCTGAAGCTGGTAATCGTTTGAGTCAGTTAGAAATTCCAGAAAGTTTGGTTAATCCTACTGGTGCATCAGTTGTTGAGGTGTTGTATGATCTCTAATTTTGATAATAATAATTAATTTTTTTAGTATTCAAAAATAATTTTTTAGATTCAAAAAATTGTTATTTTTGTTCCTATAAATTGGTTTATTTGGGAACATTTGATAACTTTGAGTTTGCTCCTCCTAATTAATAATTTTATTACGTTAATCAATTTTAACTAATCAAATTTTCAAATTATATGTCATCTATCCTTACAATGTTTGAAAACAATTTTGAATTTTTAAATATGTAAATTCAAACTATTAAAAACATAAAGAATTATTTGTTACTTTCGATTCTTTTGTCTCTTTGTACAACAACATCCTCAAATGTGATTTCGAATGCTGTTGTCGTCTGTTCTTTGACGAGAAAAGCTTTAACTTTACAAGGCTAGAGAGAGAGTGGGAAGGGAGAGTGTTCAATTTTAAAAGTGAGATTGTACTTACAAACTGGACTCCACAGAGAAAGGCCTCCACCACTCCTGCCATAAATGCTGCACAGTTTAAATTGCTCTGCTCCTTTGGAACTGATATGAATCTGTTAACAAGAGGCTCGTCTTCAAAAAGATAATCTGAAAGAAAGGAAGAGATGAGTATCAAATACATGTACATGTACAGGTTGCTTCATTGGCTGTGGCTTGTTCGAGTCGATCGGCTTCTTTACCAAAGAGAGTCTAAAGTTATGACATGGACAAGAATTATTAACAATAATTGGTCATTTATCTCTCCACAAATCAATTCAATCACCTTCCAAACTGTTTTCTGTATAAACCATAGTATATGCACAATACGAGTCTCTCTCTTTTGTGTTTTATCTCTCCAACAAAGAAGATCAATCATCCTGAAACCAACATGGCGACCGAGATCAGCTAACCTAGAAAATAAAAGACTCTCACACTCACTCTTCAATTTGTCAGCTCACTTCTCATGTAATTGTGATAATGAAGACACTCTTTGTTGATTGTACTGTACTATCTCTGAGAACAGAAATGCAAAAGTTCCAAGGTTTACCTAAATTTATACAAATACAATGTATGACCTAATTATTAAACTTCCACAAGGGGTTAAATAATAAATTAAATATTAACAGACTAACCTCAGGTTTTGCTTTGGAAGGTAATGACTTGTCAAAAATTGTTTCAATAGCTTTTTGTTTTCTTACTGCCGCCATATTGTTTTCTACAAAAGGGGTTAAAATTAGTAACTACACTTAATTATTATGACACAATTCATCTACTGAGCATATGTGCACTGAATTATATTTCTGTTCATTGGTACTAATGATGATCACAATAGTAATTTAATTGATCCATAATGTAAGGGACTGGAAATAAAAATGGTTGGTTAGCAACGAGTGATCACTGCCAGACTGACAGGTGCTGAGTCAGTTATTAATATGTCTATCTATGTTTACACACATGTGGGTTCATTTAGGTTACAATTTAATTGTACACATTTTTTACATTTATAAGTAGCCAAGTTTTATATCAACTATGTCAACATAGAGTCTTTATAATTCAACTACCAGCTGCTCTAGATCTGATTAGACTTGTACTGGCTACCTATTGTTAAAAATAAATTCTTTACAACTCTAATTTTAAGTTACTTGTTCTGCATCGACAATCTCAATTATAACTTTACAATGAAAACCATATCATTAATAACACTATATCATATATTGTAAAATTGACACCAAGTAGTGAAGGAAACAAGTACTATTCTATAACACAAATACATCGACAGATGTGCAGTTACAATTATTGGACACACACACATCTTCATACCAATATGTTCAAAAATAACGTTATTGTATAATATAGCTACAGACAGTATGCTCTTCAAGTAGCTATAGTCTCAGAGTCTATTTGGTATATGTGTGCAGGTGGATAAGTTATTGCAAGAACATTCATCATACAACTATAGGCTCAGAGTCCATTTTGTATATATGTGCAGGTAGGATCATTATTGTATACGACAAGATTTTTTTGCCTGTAACTAACATAACTATATATGTATAGTCAAGCTATCTCTCTCATCAATCAGTTTATTTTGTGTGTTGCCTGTATATTAATAATTTAATTCATATGTTTATTTTAGTATCATAGCAACATCTGTACAGCTGTTGGCTTTAGTCCAGTATATTACTATACTATTAATAATGTTTTATATTTTGTTGGCTCACAGCTGTACATGATGCAGATCATATTTTGTTAGCCAAGTTATTGATAATATTATTATTAAAAAGATAAACTACCTCAAGTTTCAGACACTGTGCATTATTTATAATTTGATATGTTAGATTGCAATAATATATAGTCACACATATATCAAATAACATTACTATGTTTAGCTAATATTAAACCAATTTAAACCTATGTTCCAACCAGATTTACACTATCCCTACTTAAGGTAGCAAAATGAAATTGTTCTAAAGGAAATAGGAGTGAGTATACAAGAACTAAGTTATGCACAATTTTCTTGTAAATTTAAACTACAGACTACAACTGTATGTAGTAGTGCAAGTCTTTATATGGTGATCATAATACTGTAGCTATACTACATAGCTTACTCGCTATCTTGTTAACTAATGATTGAACTGTTCTCTATGTCAACCAAATAAACAGAACCATACCATAACCTATGTCCTACAAACTACACTATATGATGGCATTCGATGGAAGTCATTATAACATAGAGAATACTTATATATTATCATGCATATTAAACGGTAGACTATCATAATGTATATTATCCCACTCATATATAAAATATATATAAAATAATAACATAACATTATACAGTAATATGTCATTAGCATTCACTTCATGATGAGCTATCATAATGAATTAGCGACATATGATGTTTACAAGAAGGAAAACATTAGCTGAGTTACCATATATGGTATGGCTAGAAGATAAGCTATAATTACATTATAAGTAACAATTTCTATAGGTTTCTTGTCAGGTGATTAATACACAATATCTTAGGCATCAATCAGCTATAGTCTATTGCTTAATAGAATAATAAGCTTGCTTGTCCCTATATAGACTTGATAATATAAGTTGGCAATATATCAAAGAGTTTTGTCTTCCTAATAGAAAATGTAGTTAGTCCTTTTACAAGTATATATATATATATGTCACTATAAGCCCCTGAACTACAGATACCAATAGTTAACATTGTTCACTTGTAATATCATTAATACACTTTGAAGACTATTTGGATATTTCAATATCCTTATTGTATGATTCAGGGCTAGGAGTTTACAGGCATTGTATGGTAATTAACTACTTATATCCTGTAATGTTTTCAACTACAAAAAATTTACAAACATCAAAGTGAGGAATAGATCACAAATATAATTAATAACAACAAGATATTGAGACAGTTTGTGTATAAAGATTAGCAATTCCTCTTTCTTAAGTCTTACAAGACCTCGCATTGAGCTGTAGGGTTATTATGACCAAGTATACATATTAAGTTCAATGAAAATAGAAGACTGGAACAATGTTTATTCTAAATCGAAAAACTGAATGGGGTCAATCTAGTAACATTTTAGTAGGTCATGAGTGTGGTGACCTCTATCAATGCAGGACACATGTGACATAATTGGCCACAACCACATGTATAAACAGTAAGGTAGTCCTAATAATAAAAGTGGTTAAATAGGCGTAACATAGTTCATACATATAAGATTATAGTAATAACTAAATGCTAATAAGGTCAGATCTTCAACATACAGAATACACTGTGTATTTGTTATGTCATATGTACAACTCATTTTAAAGATACATGAGAAAGAGGACTTAAATATCTGTTTAGCCAAAAATAATCTGTTTTCTGATAAAGCATTAAATCAAATTAATGTCACAACGTTCTTGAGTTATGCACTATTTTGTCCTTAACACATATAAATTACTTTATTTTTTAATGGGAATTAATTATAATGTTAAATAATCTTATTTAGTACATTTTTATTACATATCAATACTTGTAATCTCATGTGATGCCCATTTTTTAAAAATTGTTTTGGCATTATTCAATTGAACAACACTGCTCTAATGTCAACAACATTAAATGTGAAAGCACCAAGAAAGACTTAGTGATCTTTTATTTTCTAGCTATGATAAGTCTAGAAAGATATAACTTCATTGCTATTTATTGCTGACAAGAAAAGAAGAAGATTAAACATAAACATCTCTAACATTTTAGAAGAGTCTCTCTCTTACTCAACTGAGTTTTCTTAGTTAAATATATATAGGCACTAGTTCTAATATGCGGTTCATATCCGTTCGAGAGATAGTTATCAAGTGAGACTGCAAACCGTTGTCGTTTCAATAATCTTATTTAGTACATATTATTACATATCAATTCCTGTAATCTCATGTGATGCCCATTTTTAAAATTTGTCCTGGCATTAAGGGGGACTGAGTTAACAAATTCCCATAATCCTACGCAATAATTAGTTTCTGTTATTATTATTGTGTTATATGCAGTCAGTCCTTCATATAAAAACACAAATTATTACTAATAAAATATCACTTACAAAAATTGAGTCCTAGAATTTGATGGACTTCAGTGCTTGACTAAAGATCGAGGTCCTAGTGACATCATTTCTCCCATTGCAATTATTAAATGCCTTTCTGTTATACTCTTTATCACGTACTGAATATTCAACACGTAAGATACGTTACCGAAACAATGCGGCGTATGTCATCGCCCATCAGCGATGTGTGGTCCAGACAATTGGGCACCACTAGCTTCTAAGCTGAAGCCATTCTACCCACGAGGAATGAGAGTGAGTAAACTGGGGGTTTGGTGGAGTCAGCTCATGATTGCTGTTTGCAAGTCCATCCTGTTCTTCTCTTCGAGAAGAGAATTCGTGGGAGCATCCATAGTAACAGTGAGGAATGCAGGATTAATGTATTAACAATGTTCAGTGAACTAGGTGATTGAAGCATTATAAAAATAGGCTTTTGAATAATGCAAAAGTGTTAGCCTATTTAAATATGAAAAAGGTTATTTATTATGACTGTATCTATTAGAGTGTGTTGTTCTTGAGTTGTACGATGTGTCACATCTCTAGATCTCTCAAAATATCTCACTCCGAAAGAATGGTAACACTTTTTAAGGCCTATATTAATACTGTATATCGTATCCGATCAAAGATTTACCTTATACTATATTTACTAACTGTAGTTAATGATAATACAGTAACCAGGGTTTTCAATGTATTAGTGTATTAACGATATAGCATGGTCAACACTTTTAGACTCATTAATATAAAGGTTAATATTAGATGTCAATTAACCGGAAATGTTCTATGCCAATCCCTATGTCTACCCACATGTTGAATATTTGATGGAATCAACGGAGCCTACTGCTTCCATCATTATAGTATGTGATATTAAGAGCTAGTGAACGCATGCTGATGAAAGAGCATAAAAGTTACCGCTGGAATTGTTAAAGACCATTCAAAAGATCAAGAAAGTCGTCTGTCTAATAATGACCATCACGTCTAAGCTATGGTGAGTGCAATATCACTCTATACTTGTAATAAGCTTATATATAGTGTTTATGCAGTATAGTTTCTTGAATAAGCATCACCTCTACATATTTCCATTGAGGGAATTGAAGGTTTTTTTGCAATCATTAAAAGCCACTAGATGTAATTTTAAAATAATGAAGCGTATCTGCACTATCTTGACCAACCCCACCTTATCGTACTGTCTCTTACTCCTATGGGAAAAAGGGGTGTTAGGTATTAAATTAATTTAAAGGAAATCGTAATCTATCCTATAAACAACTTCATTAAATTTCTTCCATTATCTATACCTTGCTGTTGTTACAGAAGAAACTTGGAGTTTCAGATTAATGTCTATGACGATTCCCTCGTGTATGCATGAGCTGTTAGTGTCCGCGGAGCCTCGACCCCCATCTCATCATATCCCCTAATTATTTAAAGGACTGAGATGGTGGTCGGTGTTTCGTGGACACTTTAGCTCTCATCTTCTTTGATACATATATCTTAGTCTGCGCCCCAATTTTGTTGCTCCATTTGAAATCAACTTGTTTGTAAGCGAGATATATGGTCGGGTACGTAAATTTTATTTAGGATTTAAGTTTCTTAGGTTGTTGGTGTGAAAAACAAGTAAGTAATATAGTGTAAAGTTGTTGTTGGATTTTGTTTTGGTTTATTTATCTGTTATGTATATACCAACCTGAGAACAAGTGTGATATTCTTTGCAGAAAGGTTTATATATTTAGTTTGAACTGACGGTATAGGACATCAGTTCTTTTGAAAAAAACAACAACTGAATTTTGGCATCAGGCTTCTCTTTCAGCAAGAAAAGAGAAATGGGACAAGTAGAAACAGTTAGTTTACCCTCTAATTTTGAGGTAGGATAACCAACCATTATTATAACCTTAAGTCACTTTCCTTTTACATACAGCTCAAACCACATGACACTTATGTAGAGCCTAATCGCTGATGGGCCATATTGGAGCCTTTTTTAATGTTCTGGCTTGACTACAAGGAGCTAATGACTTTGATATATCAACAGCGGTATATTAGTCATTTAATTGACTCCTGAACACAAAGATTATGGTAAGAGGGGTTTTTAGTGTAATAAGTGATGGTCCTGACACATACTTAATAGAGAGATAGTTGTATTGATAACTTGATGTTGCACCTCCCTTCTTATTGTAGTGTAATATCTTAGTGAGCTATCCTTTTGCAGCTGCAATAATGGTGCTTTAATTATATGTGACCTTATAAATAGCGATGTTTATATATAGATATGGCTGTATATGGAGGAGGTATGCATGTATGTTGTAATGCTTTCTGTACTTGGAGCCAGAAGGCTTATTGGAGATTTTTTATAACGCTTGCAGCATCTCCATGCAACTCCAAACATCATTTATACACTGACTAGACATGGTTTATGCATCTTTTTGCAGCGCCAGTAGTTTCAATGTGATTAGATATTCACCACAGCTGAGACTATAGAACCTGTCCAGTGACATGATGACTTATTTCTTGATTTTGCACTAATTCTATACATGACTGCATACATGTATCATACCTTGCTATATAGTTTTTAGGGACTAAAATTATGAGAGGTTCTTACCTTTTTTTAAGGATGCCTAGTCAAATTAGTTTGCAAACCTGTTTTAGGAAAATGTGCAACAATGACCTTCTTGCTATTCTCTATGCAGACAGACCGAGGCAAACATATTGAAACTGTAGATCCCTCAGTTGTAAAAAGATGTTTGTGTAAAAGTAGTAGATAATACATTTTTTTGATTAGATCTATCATGTGACAAGCTAAAAATTGTTTTTTAAGGTTTTTTTAGAAATTTTATTGATGTGGAAACTTGGAGGAAATTAAAAATAACCTTCAGTTTTGATGTCTGAGTATTACTGATAGTATAGTACACTAAGGGGACCCTTTTAGCGGTTGTTACTAATGTTAGGAGAAATTATAATAAAATTTGTTTTAAGATGACTGTGAAATTATTGGTAATTTAATAAAAATATTTAGTTCAGTTTTTCAAACAGTCTTAATCAACTGTCAAGGAATTACAAAAGGTGGAAAAATGAAGAAAGTTTATTTGACTAGCCCTAAACATTCATATGGTACATGTAATGTCTATCTATCAATATATCTATCAATTGACTCCTAAAATCAATCTGCTTATGTATTGGCTCGATTAAAAGTTTAAAAATGATTTTGCCCATTTTTTTACAGGTTTTTTATATCTTGGAGGGAAATTTAACAACGTCAGCTGTGTCATTACCACCGCTCTCAAACGAGAAAGGTCAGTATTAGGGTATGTCCCTCTCATTAGTTAATACTGAATTTATTAATATTAACAATTATGTAATTTGTGGTTTAGCTTTGTATACTCTGTTTTGTTAAAGTTATGTCATCTTATTTGTTGTGTTATTTTATTGTCTATTAAAGCTCCCACTTCCTTTTAAAAAAACATCACATCAAACTATTTGTCTAGGATCAAATAGTTATTATAATCTTGTAGTATTATCCAGCTGAAACAGCTACTAAGATCCCTTTTGTGTGCTTACATAACATGTAGGCTTGTGTTACCAATATCTTTTATTAGAGTTAGTATTACTAAGAGCATCTGTTAGTTAGTAGTCTTAGTGTAGCCATTATTCAGTAGTCTTAGCATAGCCATTATTCAGTAGTCTTAGGGTAGCCATTATTCAGTAGTCTTAGCGTACCCATTATTCAGTAGTCTTAGCGTAGCCATTATTCAGTAGTCTTAGCATAGCCATTATTCAGTAGTCTTAGCGTAGCCATTATTCAGTATAAAAAATGACCTCTGATTCATATATGAAATTATCTTAATATAGTAGGATATATTAAGACCTGCTACTATACAATATGCATGTTTACTATATAATGATCCTTTATACCTTGTTTTTAATGTACAATTTTGTAATATTCAAGCAAAAGAAACAACAACCTTATATGATACTTGTTGTTATTTAGAAATGTAATATAATGTAGTGTGTTATTGTTTGATTTTTCTGTTAACAATTAATAGTTTCTTTGAGTAATCAATACATCCTGGTAGCCATGGAAACATCTTATATATTAAGCACATTTTTGAGTGAATGTGGTTATGACTTGTTAAAGCCTATTTAATATATAACAAACGACAAAGACTTTATTGAGAACAAAAAGGTATTGAATTATGCTGTGTGCAAGCAATAGCTTAATTGTTATATTATGAATACACAATGGAGGAATCGTTTGTAATATTCTTTATATTGACAACCCTTGGTACATGGAAAAAAAAGACGGTTGTATCCTTTCATAAGTTTTTCCTGCTACAGACATACTGTCTCTAGGGCTTTTAGTGGGCGGGTTATTTGGTCTTTTTATTTAAAGAATGTTCTAGATGGTATGTTAATGTTATGATAGTTGTTATATGGTGTTGTTGTTAAGTTAGACTATATTTATTTATGTATGTAGTTTGGGTGTAGTATACTAATGGTATTATGTGAATGGACCTACGTTGTTAGTTATGAATACTTTTAATGGTGAATAGTGCAACGCTAAGCCTATCAAAACTGTGTTATAGGATTGCCTGTAGGATGTCTTTAGCCTGTGATAGTAATATGTATCACTATTAATGGGAGTGATCCTTTGATCCTTATTATAAACGATATTAAGATGAGTGTCTTGGCAGCTGTTACTGTAAGGAATTTGGAGTGTTCTTAGTTAGTTATGGTATATTGTTGTAATCTTACATAATAACAATTATTGTATTATTGTTATTATATTATATTATTATTAGTATGCTTTAAGTGATTATAATTTGGTCCAAATTTGGAACAGAGAAACAAAGTTAGAAACCAACAATGTTCTTATGGGAAATTTTTGGACATTATTAGTATATCCACTTTATGATACCACAAATACTTACATAATAAATACTACTGAAATAGAGACTACTGTTTGATAGAATACTAAACTAATCTACTCTCACTACGTAATGAGATATATAACTTGTTTCTAACGTTGTTTTTAACGTACAATTTTGTAATATTCAAGCAATAAATTTCCCAGGAAATTGATAAGTGCTTATCAAAGGACTCTATCTACATCCCATAATTACTAGTAAAGTTTTTAAAACAACAACAATCAAATATTGTCTTTGTTTTTTTGCATTGACTGTGAGATTGAAAGAAGTCTTGTGAACTTTTAATGATTATATTCATTGTGATGTACTAAAACTGAAACTGAAACTAAAACTGAAAGTAAATGATGTACTAGGTACATCATTTACTTTCAGTTTTCTCCTCAAAACATTCTTTGTTTGTTACTAGTGTAGTATAATAAACAATATTAACAATACCATTCTACAACTGGTACATTTTCACGTGATGTATTTAACATGATAATTGTTATAAGATTAATTGTAGAAATCACAAGATATATATTAATTGGTTTGGATTTTTTGGGTACAAATTAAAGTAATCATGTGTTTGTCATGTGGTTGTCATGTGCTTTACATAACTTGTAGAGTTAATAGGATAAAATCTACTTACATAACATATATTTTTTACACGCTATTTATTATCAGTATGTTATCAAATTTAAGGACGATATTATTTATCAGATGTAATATACAAAATTAAATTCACAGCCTTTCAGAAACAAAAATTAATTTCCAATCAAAAGAAAGTCAATAATAAATAGTCAATGTATAACACTACTAACAAGGACACACACACACACCAGTGAGGCGCATAATCGTGAGATATTTTGTAATATTGTGCAAGATAAGGATGATGAGGGTAGAGCTGAATAAAAGAAAGCTTGTTAAAAATCCCAGCTTACTATGTCCTATTAAATGAATGCAATTAGTATTCCATTCATGGTAGCAATAATATTAACACTTCAATGATAATAGGCAGTTATAGTAGTTTAACACATACCATAGTACACACGCTAAGAATATAAATGTGTGTAGTGTTAAATTATTCCGCTAAATCATGTGCTATTAAGAGAAAACTAAAACTAAATTTAATCATCCAACATTATGCAAACAAGTAGATAGGTAGGATAAAAGATAATTAATGTTTTTATGCAATTATCCTTGCTGGACATCTCTCCGTATTTTATTATAAATTCCTTTTATCTTTTCCGTATATCAATAGCTACATTTATAGCCTCAAAGCCCACCCTTAGGCCATTATACTACAAAACTATATGTTTGGTAACTCTTAAGTATAACCCATAGACTCAATGACATTCCTTGTCAAAGTTTTAAAGGTATAAATGGGATGGTTCTTAAAGGATGTGTTTATTGTAATGGAGCCAGTATGTCTTGTCCACAGGATTTCAAAGGGCTGTCCTTGGGAACTTCATAGTTGAGGCCATTTAGTGTGCCTTTAATAGTTAAGTGGTGAGGGATTTACAATAATCTCTGTTCGTGACTTGAGGTATTGTTTGGTATTTTGTTAAGAGTTGTTATGTCGTTCCCTTAAGTGATTGTGTTTTGTTTACATTTCACTGGAAATTGTTAAAAGGTTTCTAATTGTTTTATAATTAAGTGAATACTTGTCTTAATTGAATGATTGTTATCAGTATTTCAATTGGTAAATGGAACAGACAGACTGATTAATGAATGTGGAGATGAATAGATAAATAAATAGATATAGTCTTTTTATAACAGTGTCATTTAATTTGTCCTTGGATGGATGAACTACTGCAAGAAAGAATGAATGGGTAGCATTAAGATGGCTCATTAGTTCAGAGTAGTAGGCAGGAGAAAGGTCCACTCCTAAGATAATGTTATCATATTATAATTAACAGTATATATATCTACATTTCATAATACACACAAGTTATCTTAATTTGCTGAGCGGTTTAGTAACATTGTCCCACTCTATATAAACTATTGTTACATTTAATTTCATTTAATTGGTAAATTTATTAACTTTTGTGCATTGGAGCGTTACAAATAGTTATTGGTGTCTATATACACTAATTACTATACTAGTTCTTCTTCAAGCCAATGTTGTTGCTATGGCAACAATATATTTTATGGTTGCATTGTTAACTTAACACATTATTGTCATCAGTATCACACCCACACACCTTATATATATAGATATATATATATATTTTTAAATAACTCAGTGATTATCAGGAACTAAGAGACATTTTTACATGATGTGAACCATATCAAGTTAATGTGCATACTGTTACCATTAACTGATGAAATAACTCAATATGTCTCATCTACAGTACATGTTACTAGATATATCTTTGTTAATATATTGTGTAGATAATGTTATCCTAGGACTATGTCCCTACAAATATTAGATACTCAATAGTTATATTTTGTTATTTAAAAAATAATTTTATGTATGAACAGTTTAAAATTATATAATTTTTCCAGTTTTTAGGAAAGCCACACTTTTATTAGAGGTATATATATTATAGATGGCTAAGAATGTTAGTGCGACCTTAGTTACATAACCAACAGCTAATAATTTAAGAACTGATCAAACTGGTTTACAACACTAGTCAAACCACTTGTAATTGGAGTGAGAAGCCTTCAACTACTATTTGGTTGTATCAAATGATGTAATAATGACATCTGCTATAACAAATTATAGTTACACAAAGTGTACACATATCCTTTGATATCTTGTCACTTTACTATATCGCATTGAATGCACAATTCTCTGTGGTAAAACTTCTTTTATAAGCAAGCACAATAAGTGATGTTATTGTATATATACAATCATTCAGTTAACACTCCTTTCTAGAGAATTATATTATATTTGAACATTTCCAGTCCACAATGTGTAAAATATAACAATCTAATTTATGCTAGCTATTCTACTTCTAATGGAAAGAATATCATGTCAATATTATACTCCAGACCCTTAACCATCAATCTTGGAACCTAAATATATTAATTTCACATTGAAATACTGCATTATAGTACATATAGTGGAGCCATAAGTGTAGTTATCTCATATTACTATATTGTTAGATGTTGTTTTATTCCCGTCCTTTATTCACAAAGACATTTAGACGTCTTGATGAGGATACTTGTTATTGTAACTAATATATTATATAATGTCATTAATTATCATGTCCTATATTTATTGTAATATTAATAAGTATAGAAAATATATGGTATTGTTATAGCTGAATACCGCACATTGGTTGCTATGGAAATCAATAATTAGTGAAGGAGTTGTCACCACCTCCTGTTAGTGTTAGCAATTAGCGAACAATGGATATTGAATTGTTAACCAATGAAAGATAGAAAGAAGGATACACACACACACACAATACAGCGAAGTGGAATATTTCTAGTACACATTGTGAAAATATAACAATCTAATTTATGCTAGTTATTCTACTTCTAATAGAAAGAATATCATGTCAATATTATACTCCAGACCCTTAACCATCAACCTTGGAATCTAAATATATTAATTTCACATTGAAATACTGCATTATAGTACATATAGTGGAGCCATAAGTGTAGTTATCTCATATTACTATATTGTTAGATGTTGTTTTATTCCCGTCCTTTATTCACAAAGACATTTAGACGTCTTGATCAGGATACTTGCTATTGTAACTAATATATTATATAATGTCATTAATTACCATGTCCTATATTTATTGTAATATTAATAAGTATAGAAAATATATGGTATTGTTATAGCTGAATACCGCACATTGGTTGCTATGGAAATCTATAATTAGCGAAGGAGTTGTCACCACCTCCTGTTAGTGTTAGCGAACAATGGATATTGAATTGTTAACCAATGAAAGATAGAAAGAAGGATACACACACACACATGCACAGATACACATAATGCAGTGAAGTGGAACATTTCTAGTACACATTGTGAAAATATAACAATCTAATTTATGCTAGCTGTTCTACTTCTAATAGAAAGAATATCATGTCAATATTATACTCCAGACCCTTAACCATCAACCTTGGAACCCAAATATATTAATTTCACATTGAAATATTGCATTATAGTACATATTGCGGAGCCATAAGTGTAGTTATCTCAGACGTCTATTTATTTCCATCCTTTATTCACAAAGAATTTAGACATTTATGATCATACCATCTATGTTTATAATATTAATCAATATATATAGAAGATGTTGATATTGTTGTAGTCAAATGCTGCATATTAGTTGCTATGGAAAAAGTGTAACTAACAAAGGAGTTATGACTTCCTCCTGTTAGTGTTAGTGATTATATAGTGGACAATAGGATGTTCAATAGTCATCTGTTGGAAGTTAGTAAGAAGGATACACACACACACACGCGCGCGCGCGCGCGGGTGCGCACACATAAAATGCATGCACCTGTACAGATATACAGCTGGATGGATGATATGAAAGATTAATGAACAGATTGGGTAGATGGACAAAAAGATTGATGAATGAATAGATTAACAGATAAATGGATAGATAAGATACCGCAAATTCTCAACTATTGTAGCAAATATTATGGACACTACACTATTAATGTCCTGACATTAACTTGGTTTGTTACTGACAATGTGCGACTTTCTATTACCCATATTTACACACTGATGTAGTAGGAGTCACTTGTCTTGGAGCTGCAGGGGAAAGGATGTACTATTACAAGTGTTGAATTCCTCTAAATACCAAAAGAGAATACATTGGGAGTTGTTTAGTGACCACAGTATAATTGATAGTTAGTTTTAAAGTAATTGTGGTTGTTTGTCTTTTAGGATAAATACATCCACACCTTATCTTACAACTCTGACCTTTTAAGACATCCGTAATAATTAGTAATACACTCAATATTATGGTTAGTCCCATACTAATACTTTAGTGTATTATACAACCTCTATATTGAGGACACTTGTTCTAGTTCCATACTAATACTTTAGTGTATTATACAACCTCTATATTGAGGACATTTGTTCTAGTCCCATACTAATACTTTAGTGTATTATACAACCTCTATATTGAGGACACTTGTTCTAGTCCCATACTAATACTTTAGTGTATTATACAACCTCTATATTGTGGACACTTGTTCTAGTTCCATACTAATACTTTAGTGTATTATATAACCTCTATATTGAGGACACTTGTTCTAGTCCCATACTAATACTTTAGTGTATTATACAACCTCTATATTGTGGACACTTGTTCTAGTCCCATACTAATACTTTAGTGTATTATACAACCTCTACATTGAGGACACTCGTTCTAGTCCCATACTAATACTTTAGTGTATTATACAACCTCTATATTGAGGACACTCGTTCTAGTCCCATACTAATACTTTACTGCATTATACAACCTCTATGTTGAGGACACTCCCATACTAATACTTTAGTCTATTATTTAACTTCTATACTAAGGACAGTTTCTAAGTTCCTGGGTAGCATATGTCCTTCCATTAAAGAGGAGCTATACCATGTAATAATTTATTGATGTGGTTAAGACATTTAAGAGACCAGAATAGAATCATATTATACTTTAATATTTACTTTCTTAGATGTAAAGAGAATGGTCCTAGTAATTACTCCATGATTTACTACAACCTGTTGTCACAGAGACATCATTTGGACATTTGTAATAGTTTTATAGTGTAATTTTTTGGTAATGATTTCAAAATTTATTGCAAAGTTAAAATTTTTTATTTGAAATAATTGAAAAAATAATAAACAAAGAATAAACAGTTAGTGTTTCTTCACACACACACACACACACACACACACACACACACACACACCATACACACACACACTACCCAAACAATGGTAGACATTGGTCATAGTTATGGTAATAACACTGATGTCTTCACAAGTTCCTGTAAAAGTAAAATGTCAAAAATTAATCTGAAATACACATACACAAAAATCACTACATTCCTAAATGCACACGGTAACCATGACTACATAATACGTACACTATATAATGTGTATATCCTTACATCCCTTACTACAACTTGTTCTAACAATAGTAACAGAAAAAGCTAAAAATAGTAACAAGACATCATAATACCTTGTTCTGTTGTAGAGTTTCTGTCCAGTCCTCCTGTGCTATCAGAGGTACAGCTGCTAGGATAAGCTTTTTAGCTTTCTCTCCATTAGACTGTAATGTTTTTATCACCATGGCAACGTTAACCTGTAACAAAATACAAAATCATTTAGACAACACTATTTAGTGTAGGCATTTACTTTATGGTACAATACAGAATTAATGCTTCCCTTACTGGTTCTCCAGTATCTTTCCAACAATCATAGTCTGTAGGTAAGGCAATACTTGCATAACACAATCCTGCCTCTTTAGCTAGACAAGCTTCAGGTACTGTAGTCATGTTAACCAAATCAGCATTCCAACTTCTAAACATATGACTTTCGGCTTTTGTTGAAAACCTTGGTCCTTCAATAGTTACAATAGTTCCTTTCGAGTGGAATTTCAGCTGTTGTTCTTGACAGGCTCGAATTAGAACTTGACGGGTTCGTTCACAAAAGGGTAAGTCCATCTGTAAGTGACAAATACCTCGAGGGCTACCGGGCATACCGTCATAAAATGTGAGTTGGCGTTGAACAGTACGATCAATGAACTGATCTAGGATTACAATATCTCCTGGATGAATCTCTTCTCGTAAGGAACCACAGGCTGTGGTGACAACGACGTGGGTACAACCCTCTTCCTTTAAGGCCCAAATGTTAGCACGATAGTTGACATGGGTTGGATGAAGTTCGTGTTTACGACCATGTCTAGAATTATAACCATTAAATATAAAGACATACTATGTGGAGGCAAGGCAATTGATCACTATGGCAACAACATAACAAAACTATGGTAACATACCTGGCTAACAAAACACAAGGTACTTCTTCTAGTTTACCAGTTATCAAAACATCTGATGGCTATAGGGAGAGAGAGTGTGTGTGTGTGTGTGTGTGTGTTATTGATAATTCTATGGCTGGTTCTATGTAGTCATGGGATGAACGTACAATACATGATTCAAACATTCTTTTTAAATTATCTAATGAATGTTCGAATCATTTGAACCTGTATATTACTACATGTACTATTGTATACCATAACAGGCTCGGTATTAACTGTTATTTAAAAGTTAAAACAAAACTTTATTATCAGAAATAAGAGTGAATTAACATTGTCTGTTTTCAAATTACTTCTTTGTTTACTGATTGTTAACCCAGCCTTTGAGAACAGTCTATCGGAAGGAGTTTTTCACATACTTTGCAGACAACGCTATTACTAGAATCTTGAGTATAAAATTTCCAAACATTGGATCTTTGTTGAAGACGTAGCCATTTTATTTGCGAAAAACGTGTAGAAAACCACTTCCTGTAATCATTAATTATTCAAAGTAATAATACTACATTCGGAAGCTGATCAATCGAATGAGCGTTTGAATCATGATACATTTGTCCCATGACTAGTTCTATGTATAACTTGTGTAAGGACTACGCCATCCAATGGATCTCTACTCCCTAACCCTAAATATAGTAACATCATTTCTAAAAATAGTAACCACTTGGTGTGTTACTACATAACATGTTATATGTAAATGTCTATGCTACCTTATATATGTGTGCTGAAATCAATTTTGAAGCTATAGTAAAAAATAGTTATGGTATTCTTCTAAAATTTGAGCCATTTTGTCTCAACTTTCAGCTTCTAATTACAGTTGTGGTGACCATTACTGGCAGGTTACTATATCTAACTCAAATCTCTTTAAAAGAGGACAACTCTTTCAACAACAATGCCCAGTCAAAATATTAATGGTTGTGCTATTGATGATGGACCATTCACCACTATTTACCTTGCCATAAGGTGTGTCAACAGCTTTCTCAACTCGTTCAGTGAGAATATCAGGATCATCTAGTCCAGTACCGCCAATAATACCAATCTAATGGGATAAAAAGACACGAAATAAAAATACAGCAAGAACTCAATACCTTCACGTGTGCCATGCTGCAGGGATACACACCCCCTTTAATTAGCCACGCCCCATCATCGCATAGCAACCAAACTAGTGAGGCGAGAAACAACACACTGGTCCCTTGAGTAAATCCTTACCTTCAGGCTATTTTAGAGATCATGGCTGCAACACACCGTCACGAGGATGACATGAAAAGAAAATGTAACGAAGCCAGTTTCAAAACTAAAGACCCTTTGGAGTTCATGAGGTTAAAATGTCTTGCTAGAGGAGCATCTGGAATTAAAGGCATTGGAAGGTCAGAAGAACATATATACTATCTCACTTAAGAATATATGACTTCATTATTGATTTATAAAACTGTTTTATTAGGTCATTTGAACTACATGTATACATATATATATTTGAGAATATACTTCAGCTGCTAGTTATTAACATTGTGTTTAATAACATCTAATATAATATAATATTTTAAATCTTAGCTGATGTATTGTTGTGGTCATTAATACTTCCTCTAAATTGAATGTTTTTTTTTTTTTAGAGTATTTCGTAATATGGATGATGATGGCAGCAAAGGATTGGATTTTAATGAGTTCAAAAAAGGCGTCCATGACTGTGGCCTCAGTTTGACAAAAGAGGTTAATAAAACTCACTATCTATTAGTAATTATCTATCTGTCCATTCATTGGTCTATCTATGCAGTATATGCATCCATTGTTTGCCTATCAATCCATCTGTTTGTCTTATATATCCATTCATATGTCTATGTATCCATTCATATGTTTATGTATCCATTCATATGTTTATGCATCCATTCACATGTCTATGTATCCATTCATATGTCTATGCATCCATTCATATGTCTATGCATCCATTTATATGTTTTTCTTCACAATAGCAAGTAGAAGAGCTTTTTCATCGTTTTGATACCAACAAAGATGGTACAATTAATTTTGATGAATTTCTCACTCATCTTCGAGTAAGTCGATCCATACATTAAATTATGTTACCATGACTACCATCACATGTACATATATTGAGAGTGTTGTATTCTCTATCTATAGCCTCCTATGAGTAAGTCCAGAATTGACGTGATCGATAAAGCATTTCAAAAACTAGATAGAACTGGAGATGGTAAAATTACCATACAAGATCTTAAAGGGTAAGTGTTATGATAGAGTTGTTAAATAAATTTAATGGACACCTTATTTTATAATGGCCCATATTTGGAAGCTGTAAATTTGCCTGTCCATTCATCCATCCATTCATCTATTCATCTATTTCTAGTTGTATCCATACAGTCATTCATTTATCTATCTATCCAGTGTTTACAATGCACGTGAACATCAAAAGTATAGAAATGGCGATTGGACTGAAGATCAAGTCTTTGCAGAGTTCCTTAAAAAATTTGATTCTCCTAATGATCCAGACGGGATTGTAAGTCATAATAAAAAACCACACATTAACACACAGACTAATAGAAAGGAGACACTATATACTATATAATATAATATAACATAATATAATATAATATAATATAATATAATATAATATATGTCAACAAGTACATACAACATATATATTATTATTGTTTATATTGTCGCAGGTGACTAGAGAGGAATTTATCAACTATTATGCTGGTGTTAGCGCATCTATTGACCACGATGCATATTTTGATCTGATGATGAGAAATGCTTGGAAATTGTAGAGAGGACGTGAGTTCTACCTCTCATCACATAATGACTATTTTCTAATTATAAGTACTACAGTAACTATATTATTCAATATTACTTTTTACCAAAATAGTCATTCTATGTAACACTGTATCAGTAACAAGTTAGTATTAATTAAGTAGATATTAATTAATTCCCAATTACCCTGTTATTATTTTTTTGAATATTAACATTTAAAACAATACACATTATATCTTATACTGACGTGGTATAATGTCACATGATATCAAGTTGTTGTAATGTCTTCATGACTTAGTACGTGGTCTATTAGTCCAAATTTCAACGCCTCTTGTGGTGAGAGAAATTTATCTCGTTCGACTGCATCCTCTAATGAGGAGGCCCCCATAGTTAAATATCAATTAAAGTCACTTAGAACTTACCTATAGTATCAATGGGTTGACCTGTATGTTGTGAGAGCAGTTCATTTAACAATTTCTTCATTTTTAGAATTTCTTCTGCTTGGATCGCAATATCTGTAGCCTGACCCTATAATTATAAGAAAACCGAAACTAGAGCAACAATCCATGCTGTTGCTATAGTAACAATCCATACTGTTGCTATAGCAACAATTCATACTGTTGCTATAGTAACCAGTATAGACCACTTGTAAAATAATTTCATGTTTGCTAAGGAGGTAGTTCATGTACTACTTATCAATACATGTGTCAGCCATATTTGTTGTGGCTTTACAAATCTTTGATAGAAGCTTGTTATAGAGTACCTACTACATTTATAACTAGAATTGTTAAAGTCATACATAAATTGTTCCTATTTGTAAGATAAATTATTATGCAGATAATAACATGACCTCCAATATGATATTGCTAAATTTATGTCATGCCCTCAGTAGTTATTAAAGTTATTTATTCGAGTTATGAATGGTCTACAGAGATTTGGGAACTATACTATTACCAGAACATTAAGAAGTCCATCCCTACCATTATTCTTACCCCAGCAGATCCGTGTGGTTGATGAATCATAATTCTTGAATGTGGGAGTGAATGCCGCATCCCTTTAGAACCAGCTGCCAACAAGAATGCTCCCATACTACAGGCTTGTCCGACACACCAGGTCGCTACTTGCGGACGTATGTACTGCATTGTATCATAGATACCCATACCAGCTGTAATAGAACCACCAGGACTGTTAATGTACATTTGAATAGGCTTTTTGTGATCTTCAGATTGTAAAAATAATAGTTGTGCTACAAGGAGACTGGAGTACTCATCTGATATCTGAATGGATGAATTAATGGATAAATGGATATATCGTTGAATGGGTGGTTAAAAAATGAATTAATGGTACATGTTCTAAATAAATGAATTATAATTTTCACTTATGAATGAAAACTCAACATTAAATACAAGCTATCCTCAAGGTATGTAGACCTCACTCAATGAACGCACATATACAAACATATACATATATATCTTACAGGTCCCATTAAACAGACAATTCTCTCTCGTAACAATCTAGAAAATATGTCATATGCTCTCTCTCCTCTTCCCTAACAAAAGATATCAGTACATTATATTCAAACACAATATATAGACTATTATTATTATTATTTTTGTTATTATTATTATTATCATTTTACCGTTTGTTCTATAACCATTGGTATTATCGGTGTAAAATTTCCACTAGATTTATGTAAGTGACGATATCCACTTACTCCAAATAACAATGTCCAAGATGGACAGTTAATAAATTTACTACAATTATAATAAAAAGTAAATTATAATATAATAAATTTATAATTCATATACCTACAAATAGTTTGAAACATTATTGCAAAAGATAAATAGGAAGAAATAATTTCTTACCTTCGATTAATTAGAATCTAGCTTCGATATCAAAAGTGCCCCTGCTTCCTCACTACACTCATTCATCAGTCCTTACTGTCAAGACGTGATGTCTGCTGTTCCTGTACTAGGTACAGCTGAAAACCCAGGTCCACAAAATCCAGAAAGCAAAGCAAATACTAACCTTATCGTAAACTATCTACCTCAAAGTCTATCAGAAGATGACTTGAGAACTCTCTTCTCTGCTGTGGGCATTGTTCAGAGTTGTAAACTTATCAAAGATAAAGCGTCCGGAACGTCTTTAGGATACGGCTTTGTCAACTATGGTACAGCAGCTGAAGCAGAACTAGCCATACAGAAACTGAATGGGTACCATTTAGAATCAAAGGTCTTAAAAGTTAGTTATGCTCGACCATCCTCAGTGGCCATAAAGAATGCCAATGTTTATGTTGCTAACCTACCTCCTCAACTTTCCCACACTGAACTGGAGGCTCTCTTTCAACCTTATGGCAGTATAATCACATCGAAAATCCTTGTTGATCCCGATACAGGACTTGGAAAAGGGGTGGGGTTTGTACGATTTGATAAATATGCTGAAGCTGAGACGGCCATTACTGCTTTGAATGGCAAACAATTGGTTGGATCACAACAACCGTTAATGGTTAAATTTGCCAATCCTCCAAAAGTCACACCTCAATCTGGAAGTCCGATATCCACTCAAATGGGACTTCAAAAACGGGTCACACAAACCTACACCAGTGGAGGTACCATTGGACCCATAAGACACACCCCCACAGTAGCCAACATGAGATTTAACCCGGTATCAAGTCTATCAACTCTTAACGGAGTAACAACTAATCCAGTAGCAGCTCTGGCAGCTGTAGCAGGTGCTACTGGATTGACGGGGATTAACCCAGCCACAGGAAGCTGGTGTATTTTTGTTTATAATTTACCAGAGAGCTGTCAGGATACACTCTTATATCAATTATTCAGTCCATTCGGTGCTATCACTAGTGTCAATATTATACGAGATTTAAAAGTGGGGACATCAAAACGTTATGGATTTGTTAATATGATGAACTACGATGATGCGTATCGAGCCATTTTGGCACTTGACGGACACATTTGCGAAGGAAAGCCTCTTCAAGTATCATTTAAAAGTCAGAAATCAAAATAAATTATCATTATGGTCAGGGGGTGTGGTTTCCTATATCTTTCTCTGTCAATATCACGTGAGTTTTCCCATGCATAAAACTTGTATAACTTAATGCATTGTATTGTAATTCTGTACATGTAATACATGTGTTGCTATAGTAACTGTATGTGAGTGCATAATGTATAGAGTATATTTGTCATATTCTGTGTTTTGTTCTTTTTTTGAAAAAAAGATTTAAATATTATCTTATTTTGTGAATTATTAAATTTAGTTGTTATATTTGTTTCAAATTATTTCTCGAAGCCATCCTGATTGGATCTCTTATCACAGATTATCAATTTTAAAAATTTATTTTCTTTGTGTTATATATATCACTGTTCTGTTCGATTTTAAGAACTTCATAATCATGGACTCCTCATCCAGTATACTCCTGTTATTTTATAGACAGATTTTGCTCATTGTTAAAGGATGTGGTTTTACGTTAATTTGATTTCTGAAAACTTAATAATATATATATTTTATTCTTAGTTTTTCTTCAGTTCTTTTTTCAATTTTTGATCTCAAGACCAGGTAATGTTTACGACTTAATTTTATCAGTTAATCGTGTAAATTTTTATATGATATGTCTAATTTTTATGTAGGTCATATTTCAAATTTAATTAACATATAGACACATGCTTATAAGATAACTGGAACTAATTATATTAATACATTAATTGTTTAATAACTCGTTTCTAGGGGGACTCAAGCAACAAGGGACTTGCCCTCACGTCAAAGACAAGCTGAGATGTCATACTAAGTAAGTTGTACATAATCCCATGTTCTTATACTGTGATAATATCAGTGATTGACATATTAACCAGATATTAACTATCTCCCACTATCCTATCATATGTTCTCTCTAATTTATCTACTATAGTATAACTAGACCACACACAAAGGTTCAGCTGTTTACAGTCTTTGTCCTAATAATGACCTCCATGTCATACTACTATCTACCAACAACTATCATGGCAGCTGTAACATATTAATATTGTCTTAACAACCAGTAATGATGTATTGTTAACATGACGTTACAACATAACTTGTGTAGGTTAAATAACATTGGAAACTATTCCAATGAATTTCACTAAAATATTCACATTAAATACAACAATCACTGTTACTATCTAGTACAGGGAACTATGAAAACAAATAAACTATTAAATTGATTCATGGCAATATGGTTGCTATGGTATTTGTATCTGATGTTCACCTCTAAAAGATTGTATAAACAAACCACACCCACCTATGATTATCTTCCATTAGAAATGACATAGCAAAATAAACATTGTATTGTTTAAAAAAATCATGAATTTTATTATTATTATTATTATTATATATGAATCAAAATCTTCAATTCCTTTAAAATTTAATACCTCCTATTTCAAAAATAAATACTTCTATATAATAAATTATAATGATTACTGTTCCATGAGTTTAGATAGAAATGGTTTAATACAGTAACTACCTTATATTTTGGCTATATTTTGAGAAAGATGGCCAGCAATGAGTAATGACTACGATTAATGTTATTAAAATTAATACTTTATTATTAAACATATTATTTATTATACCAACTTGGGCGGAGCTAATTAACAAAGTGGGCGAGGGCTCATTAGAGCATATTCATTGTACACCAAATTTGATAATCGCCTTTGTGTTTCGCTAGTAAAAACAAAAAGGGTGGGTCTACTTACAATGGATACCGACAGCTTTATACCTCCTACTAAGGAATATCAAGTGTTTCTAAAGTATTTTGGTAAATTGATACGATCAATTCCTGATCCAGTCAGATTAGCTGCAGATCTGTACTCAGCCAATCTTATCTCAGAGTCAACTCAAATAAACATTAATGCTGAGAATAGCAGTCAAGATATCAGAAACTATTATTTATTAAATGAATTAACAAGCGCAGTTGATTTAGATCCTGCTAATCTTACAAAGATTATTTCAGTTTTAGAATGTCATCCTCCAATACTTAAAGCTATTGCTGAAGAAATGAAGGCTGAACCTGGTAATATAATATACTACACTTTATAATCAAATGCATTTTTCACTAATTTTATAATTATTAAATTATTATTAGATATAATGCTATTAGATAGATAATGGAATTATGCTATTGTTATCACTCCTTGCATATCAGCATTATATCCATTTTTAATGAAAATATTTATTCATATATAAAGTACAATATGTGGTTAAAAGATTTGGTCTATTTGATTGTCAGGTCTTACAATAGCTAATCCAAGTTATATTCAAGCTCAGCTTCAATCATTGTCACTGGATAGTGTAGAGGAGATTGGAAAGGAGTTAGGTTGTGGAGCTTATGGTGTGGTATATGAGGTTAGAGTGAGTGGACTGGTTTGTGCTGGAAAGACTCTACATGAATGTTGTACTGTACATACTTGTTAATGATAAAATGATCACTACATCTTGTTATCTCTTTGTAGAATGAAACATTAGACAAGTTTGTTAAAGAGTATCTCTCTCACAGTAAACAATGTCACACAAACATTGTCCAGTTAATGGATGTACGATTACAATCATTACAAACTGATGTCTCATTGCTAAATGAAAGACTTGAAAACACATTGAAGTCCAAAGATGAAGTGATAAAAACTTTAGAATCTGGATTGCCAGCTTCTCTATGCAAAATTTCATATAAAGATCAAAAAGAAAAAATTCAAGCTTGTTTGAAACAAAAATTTAAAAAAGGAGATAAGTGGTAAGTGTGTTTGACTTCAATATCTCCTTTTATTAATTTTATTAATTAGGTATTTAATTAATCAAATGTGGTTTAAACAATGGAAGATTTATGTTGGATTTGATCACTGGAATAAAACAATGGCTGGTAATATGATAGTTTATCCTGGTCCTATAGACAATACTGTCTTATTCAAAGGTAATTAACTGTTCAACTAATGACTGCTAACGATACAGATGGGAATGTATGCAAGTCCTGCCTTATTATATATATGAATTGTATATAGTAATGATAACTCTGGTTCTGAACATTATAGATTATAGATTGGCTTAATCAACCAAACTATTTTTACAGTGATATATATAACATTGTCAATTAGTCACAAGGACCATAGTATATATTAATAATCTAATTGTGTTTATTAACTTACATTAGTTAATTTGCTAGACTATGTAACTTGAAAGTCATGAATTAGTTAAACGAAGAAACAATCAGTGATTACCTCGTTTATATTATATTATATTAGATACTGAGACTAAAATAATAAAGGAATATTTAATGGCAGACTTGGATTATACTTTACTCCCTAAATCAGCATGGGATCTCTTAGTTAATTGGTATGGATTATCAGTAGGATCACAACCTATTTATAGGTAAGTTATTATTAGTAGTATATTCAATATATATTGTATTTGATATTAGATATGTAGTAAAATTTGGAACATATGTCACACAATTTAAAGTTGAAGTATATCCCTTAGTACTTAAATTATGTATCTATCCAGCTGTCAATGATCTTAAAGTATCTTTATTTAGTAGATCATACACTTTTGGTAAGTATAACAATAATTAATTAACAAGTAATTATTAATTATGACATTATTATACAGGGACTATTCTACAGAAGATGAGAGAACTGTATGGTATAAGTAAAAATGATGAATGTAGATTATGGCAACATTATATGACAGGTGGTTATGAATTACTTACTGATCTAAATCAGACTTTATCAGATGTTGGTATCTATAATGGACAGGTATATGATGAATAGGATCATTATTATATAATTATTTATTTTCAGATATTAATGTTGGAAGTAAGAAATTCTGATGGTAGTTGGCCAAGTCAATCAAGTTAACTAATATTTTGTAGTCAGGACACATACAAAAAAAATAATATTAAAATAGTTACAATTACAACTAATCTCTCATTACTAGTTACTATATACATAATATGATTTACTGTATACATATTAACAGGAGTTACTAAGATATGTGTCATATTAGGCTTCCTTAGTTACAAATTACTTTGATACATAATATCATAGAATATTATTTACCTTCATACAAATATATTTAAAAATGTGTGTTAATTGCAGTTACTACAGCCAAAAAAGTTCCCAAAAGGCTAAGGAATTTATATGTTTAATAGAAAAAATTGTGATTCACGAGTTGATAACATGAAAGGGTGGGGCTTTGAGGCATTCTAACCGGGTATTGTTTATTCAATGGCCCTTCAAGCTCAGCTACGGGCTTTATCACTACATGATGTAGAGGAGACTGGGAAAGAGTTAGGTCGTGGAGCTTATGGCTCGGTATATGAGGTTAGAGTGAGTGGACTGGTTTGTGCTGGAAAGACTCTACATGAAGCTATTATACAGGTACATGTAGTAGCTAATGATGAAATGATCACTACATCTTGTTATCTCTTTATAGAATGAAACATTAGACAAGTTTGTTGAAGAGTGTCTCTGTCATAGTCAACAACATCACCCAAACATTGTACAGTTATTGGGTGTCCATTTCTTTTGTCATTCTCGACTACCTATGTTAGTGATGGAGTATCTTCCTCTGTCATTAACACAGTGTTTAGAAACACATCAAGATCTCCCACTTCAAATCAAGTACTCCATTCTTCTTGATGTTGCAAAGGGTCTCAATTATCTTCATTGTAAGAGACCTCCCATTGTCCATCGTGATCTCACAGCCAATAATATATTGTTGACCTCTAACTTTATAGCCAAGATATCTGACCTAGGTGTATCTAGATTGGCAGTCACCTTTAAACGACAACAACTTACTAAAGCACCAGGTAATGCTATTGTGATGCCTCCTGAAGCTCTTAAGGGTAATCCAGGTTATGACCACAAGTTAGATGTCTTCTCCTATGGTTGTCTCATCCTCCATGTCTTCACACATCAATGGCCTGCACCTACAGCTCAATATGTACGTAAACAATACGATCCAAATTCTTTTTCACTTGTCTCAGAATGGGATAGGAGAGCAAACTATACCACAGTAATATCTGGTGATAATCCTTTCTTTCTATTTACCAAGTCTTGTCTATGTAATGATCCTAAGAAGCGACCTACTATAAGTGATGCTATCATATGTGCTGAACATGCTGTCTCTAGCCTGCCTCCAATGAAAAACAAAATTGAGATGATAAAGGAAATTGATTCACTAACTAAACAAGTGGATCAATTAGAAAAACAAGTACATGATGTCATTGAAAAGTCAAAACAAGCCACAAACCATGCTCAGGAAGATCTGATGAAATTAGTGACAGAGAAAGATCAACTTATGACATCTTTGTCTGCTAAACAAAAAGAAATTGATGAAATTCAGACACATCAGTCAATTGAACACCAGAAGAAATTAACTGAGATTGCTAGCCTAAGAGAGAAAGAATCAGTAGAATTTCAACGACAATTAGATGATTATGAAGAGGTGATTAGAAAGAAAGAAGAAGAGAATGGAGATCTTCAAAAACAGCTAAATACATTGTTAAGTGAAGCCACAAAACAAGGTCATTGTTTAAGCAAAATAAAAAGTTTGATCACAACAGGTAGACAAGAAGTTATTATATTTATTATCTCCTATAGAACAGTCTCCAGTTAATTCATATGTTGGTCAAGTAGTATACGAAGAAAAAGGTCAAAATGAATGGGTTATGATCTTCTTGGTGGCTCAGCATTATGATGACCTTATAAAAGTATCATAATAAAAGCTAAATTATATTATTTCTAACAATTTCTCAGTATATTTGCAGTTCACATCCAAAAGCTGAAAGGAGTACCAATATTGCCTTCAAATTTCAAGAGGAAAATGGATACATTGAGTTAGCTGTTGGAGAAGGTGAATGTTATCATCCTCGAGGATGGAGTTTTTTTCCTCATTCAACTCCTACTAGGGTATATATTACTATCATAATGATTATTAGAAATTATTGACTACTGGTATAGATCAGTCAGGTAGATGTGGACAAATTTGGAGCATATATTCCTCCTCATTTTCCTGCTTCTTTTGTAACAATATCTGTTACTCCCAGTGATACTACTGTTCAAACAATTCATTATAGTATTACTTTAAAAGGTATTGAATTAACTGGCATTACTGAAGGAGAACCAATCATTCCAAAGATCTGTATCGTACGATCAATTGGTAAGTATTGACTGTTAATTAAACAAACCATCTATCATTTCTTTAATAACTAGCTTTAAGTGGAAGACAATCTGTACAAGGACCAGATATTATTATTAAGAGTGAGTATTGTATATTTGGTAAATTTTTGTTACATGTAATACTACTATGTCAGTTTAATATCTTTTTAATTTTTAAAAGTACAAAAAATAAAGAAATGTGACAAATAATAACTAGAACCAACTTTCATTAAGCAATAATCTAGTAATGTGTAGCATTTTTAAATGTTTTACATGTACAAGACTTGGAGCCAATAATAGTATTGACTTCTATATTGTGTATCAAAGTGGCAAATAAAAAGACCTTTTTTCATATTCTAATAATGTAAGTGTAATCTATCACTCATTGCTATAGTAAATCTAGACAATATGGTAAATTTGGTGATCACATAATATTGATAGATGAGGCACTAAAATGCATTATAATAGCATTCACAATAAAATCCAATAAAAAATAAAATTTGCTTTGAGTGATTAGAAATGACAGAAGAAATTTTCTTTTTTTATCCACAAATATTTGTTTTTAGATTTAGAATCACAGGAAAAACTCCAGCCTGCAGAAATATTTCGTAGTCAAATGGCTGATCTTATTGAAGCCATTGAATCAAGTGTAGATCGAGTGACTGACAGATTGTTCTCTGAGAGACTAATAAATAAAGATGTCTTAAAATCTACTGCTGTAGTTGGTGTCTCTAATTACCAAAATGCCAGAAAACTAGTTCATGTACTATATAGTCAATTACAAGATCAAAGTTATCCTGAGCAATGTTTTATTAAGATTTGTGATGTAATGTTAAAGCAAGATGACCGGAGACTAAAAGATATTGCTAGCAAAATGAAATTAAGATTATATTAAGATGCTTGAGAAGGAACATTTTATAGTCACTTTAATATCAAAATATATTGTTTTTAAAGTCAATAATAATAATTGTTATGTTATTTTATATAGTCAATTTTGTTCCTATTTTATTCTTTTCAACTACTGTTAATAATACAGTTAATATATTAATGTTAAAAGATGTTAATATTAGAAGTAAGACATTCTGACGACAGTTGGCCAAGACAATCAAGTTAACTAATGTTTTGTAGTCATGACACATGAAAAATAACTTTAAAATAATTATAACTAATCTCTCATTACTAGTTATTATATATAGTATGATTTACTATATACATATTAACAGGACTTACTATGATGTCTAATATTAGGATTGTCTAGTTATAATTACATAATATCCAGTTTGTGGAAATATTTTTATGCTAAATAACTAATCTTATTGAAGCTATTGAACCAAGCCTAGCTCGAGTGATTGACAGATCGTTCTCTGAGAGACTAATAAATAAAGATGTCTTAAAATCTACTGCTGTAGTTGGTGTCTCTAATTATCAAAACAGAAAACTAGTTGAGTTGAATACAAGCTCATAGTTACCTTTAGCAATGCTTTATTAAGATTTGTGATGTAATGTTAAAGCAAAATGACCAGAGACTAAAAGATATTGCTAGCATAATGAAATTTGAATTAAGTAGTATATCTTAAGGAGACAGCATATTTTATTTTATTCTAATAATAATTTTTAGTTCTTATTTCAAAAATAAATATTTTAATGCGTACACACACACACACACACACACACACACACACACACACACACACACACACACACACACACACACACATTTGCCTCTATAAATTGCAAATCTGAGAGCAACAAAAGAAATTGATGGCCCAGTTGGAGAGACATTTAGTTTTAGTTTTGTTAATTATAAGATGTTTAAAATATGTTATAATACTCAAATATTAATTGGCAATATAACTTATAATATTGAAACAATGTATTATCAATGAGTCATAATCATGAGAGTATTACATAACTATTAAGTTAATCATATGACATCAAAGAGATATACACATTAGATATGTAGTTATTATAATTGTATTTGGTCAGTCTATCTAACCACGAGAGAATGTGTGTGTGCATGTATATGTGAAGGAGAGATCAGTCATGTGACAGTCACCTGACCTGCAGATTGGTGTCTCTAGTTTTAAAAGGTAACAATTTATAGGTTCCCAATGATTTTCTTTACCAGCAGCTACTGCAAGTTGTGCTATACAAGGTAATAAGTGTGTTTCTATATAACTATGATATTTGATAATATAATTACATTAATATCTTAATTATTTAATTAATATTATCACTCACTTCTAGGGAGGCTCACTTAAAAAGGGACTTGCCATCATGTCAAAGGTAATAATATGGACATGACCTTTGGAATAGTGCTATTATAATAGATAGCATCCTCTCTTCAAAACAATGTCAAATGTCAGCGGCTATAGCATGTAGACTATTATATTATACTGGGTGGAGACTAAATGAGGGCGGAGCTCATTTGAGAGAAGTGCGCATACCAAATATGGAAATTGTCGCTACTAAAGTGGGTGGATCTGCTGCTAGAATGGCCACTAATAACGCTAACAGTTCTACTAAGGAATATCAGGTGTTACAAAAGTACTACAGTAAATTGATACGTACAATTGCTGATCCGGTGAGAATAGCAGCTGATCTATTCTCAGCTAACCTTATCTCAGAAGAAACTCGAATAAAAGCTAATAATGAGAATAGTAATCTTGATACCAGAAATTCTTATCTGTTAGATGGATTAACTAGAGCAGTTGCTATAGATCCTACTAACCTTACAAAGATTATTTCAGTTTTAGAATGTCATCCTCCATTACTTAGTCTTATTGCTGAAGAAATGAAGACAGAATGTGGTAATATAATATATAATGCAGTAATAACATACAAAATTTCATTATTTGTATATATTGTGATCTGAATTAAATGAACTTTTGTTATAATTAAATTATTATCAGATATAATGCTATTATATATATATCAGGATTATGCTATTGTCATCATTCCATGCATATTAGCATTATATCCATTTTTAAAGAATAATGTGTTCGTGTATAAAATGCAATATAGCTCATTACAAGATTAAAAGATTTGGTCTTATTTGATTTTCAGGCCTTGCAATAGCTAATCCAAGTTATCTTCAAGCTCAGCTTCAGTCTATGTCACTGGATGATGTAGAGGAGATTGGAAAGAAGTTAGGTCATGGAGCTTATGGTGTAGTATATGAGGTTAAAATGAGTGGACTGGTTTGTGCCGGAAAGACCGTACACGAATGTTTTACTATTCAGGTATACATACTTGTTAATGATAAAATAAATCTTATTATCTCTTTGTAGAATGAAACATTAGACAAGTTTGTTGAAGAGTGTCTCTGTCATAGTCAACAACGTCACCCAAACATTGTACAGTTAATGGGTGTCCATTTTTCTCGACATTCCCGACTACCTATGTTAGTAATGGAGTATCTTCCTCTGTCATTAACACAGTGTTTAGAAACACGTCAAGATCTCCCACTTCAAATGAAGTACTCCATTTTTCTTGATGTTGCAAAGGGTCTCAATTATCTTCATTGTAAGAGACCTCCCATTGTCCATCGTGATCTCACAGCCAATAACATATTGCTGACCTCCAACTTTATAGCCAAGATATCTGACCTAGGTGTATCTAGAATGGCAAACACCTTTAAACTACAACAACTTACTAAAGCACCTGGTAATCAGAATATGATGCCTCCTGAAGCTCTTGAGGACAATCCTAGTTATGACCACAAGTTAGATGTCTTCTCCTATGGTTGTCTAATCCTCCATGTCTTTACACACCAATGGCCTGAACCTACAGCTCAGTATAAACAAAATGATTTGAAACTGTTTGTTCTTGTAACTGAGTGGGATAGAAGAGCAAAATATACCACAGCAATATCTAGTGATAATCCTTTCTTTTCATTTGCCAAGTCTTGTCTGGAAAATGATCCTAAGAAGCGACCAACTATGAGTGATGCTATCATATGTGCTGAAGATGCTGTCTCTAGTCTACCTCCATTGAAGAGCCAACTGGAGTTGATGAAAGATATTAGCTCACTAACAGAACAAATGAATTCACTAACTGAACAAAAGGACCAGTTAGTGAGACAAATGAAAGAAGATGCTCAAAAATTAGAAGACAAAGTGAAATGTCTCGAAGAGGATAAACATCAAATCATGAATGACCTTATAAAGTCTTGGCAAGTTAAGGCAATGGCTGATGTTTGTTTAGCTGCACAAGAAAAAGAAATCACCAAGAAGTCAAATGCACTCGATCAAGAAGTAAGCAGAACTTCAAAGTTAGAAGAAGAGATATTGTCACTGAATGAAAAATTATCATTATCAATAACAGCTGAAACTGAAGCCAAGAAAGAACTAAGACAGAAAGAAGCTGAACTACAAGAAAAGAAAATAAAGCTGTCTATATCTATTGAAGAAAATGCTCAGTTACAGTCTAAAATCACTCACTTACAGTCTGAAAATGCTTGCAGTTTGTCATCACTGCAAGAGTCACATGACCAACTTCAGTTACTACTGAAATCTAAAGATGATACTATTGAAGTCCTACGTGCTCAATGTAAAAGCATTGGTCCTAGTTATCAAGTACAGAATAAAATGATTAAACATCTTTTAATGCAAGAATTGAAGGATAGAGATGAATGGTAAGTGACTGTAATTGTGTGCTCATTATATAAATTATAGTTTTAATTTTAATGGACCACTGTAAAAATCGATTGGTCAATTTAACTAATATATTGTTATATATGCATGTACTATAAGATCGACTGTTTATATAACTAATAGTTAGAACTATAATCATGAGGTTTTTTATTAATTTTGTATTTTGTATGAATGTATGCAAACAAGTAATGTTCATGAAATGACTTAACAATAATATAATTTAATAAAAATATAATTTAAAATATTATCATATCAACCTTAAATAACTTTGTTAAAGATTAATATGGTGGTAGATTGGAATGCACATATGAATCCATAGTAACGAACCTGACTGACCATCTTATTTTCTAAATATTAAATAAGTCATTATTAGTTTTAACCATTAGCTAAATAAACAGTCAATTCCATAATACCATTAGTAATCAAAACAATAATGTTTACTTATTCGCATGAAATATATAAATTTACTACATGTTGCAACCTACATAACCATATATTAGTTAAATCAACCAATCAATTTTTAACTTTATTATTGCATGTATTATTGCATTGTTATTTAAATGTGACTGTTTGTATTGCTATTCTTTAAACAGTTAAAAAAGGCCTTCGACCAAAACATTCCATAGCTTTTTTTCAAGAATAGATTTCTATCACATTCATAAAACTCAACCAATCATCAACTTCAGATATTGCATATTTATTTACTATAAAATTTGTACTATTCAGGTACCTAGTTGATACCAAATGGTTCAAAAAATGGAAGAGATATGTTAGATATGACTCAGACCAATTTACAGCTGATGATGAAGATCATCCTGGCCCTGTTAATAATGCAAATTTATTTACAGGTAACAAATTCATCCAACTATTAGAGAAAGTTAAGTAAAATACCTAATACAGATATCAAGTCTCAAACTTTAAAAGATGATCTAAAGGAGGATGTTCACTATGCTTTACTTCCTGAACCAGTGTGGGATCTCTTAGTTAGTTGGTATGGACTGTCAGTAGGATCACGACCTATTCGTGGGTATGTTATTATAATGAACATTATTGCTATCTGATAACTTCTCATTATCTTGTTAGGTATGGTATTCATATGACATATATTAACAGTCTCAAAAAAATTCAAGGTGACACAAACTCATATGGTGCCCTTACAATCAATGGTGGTGATATACAAAACAAAAGTCTGGTGAAAGTGTGCAAAATAATAGAGAAAGGCACTTGTTTCATGCATTTCCTGGAAAAGTTAGGTCATGCTAAGTACTTCTCCCAAAAATTAACAACTCAAGATGCATTGACAATTCGCAACATTGAACCAGATCATGGCAGTGGTACACTTGATTCACATAAACTCCTTTATTTGATTCTGGAAAAGTTAATGATGTTTAATTACGAATGCAGAAAAGTATTTCTATATGAACAATTTAATGATGAAGATGACAAAAAAGATGATGAAGAATCTTCCTTTCAAATAGCTGTTCATCCTATGGACAGTCTATTTGCTTTAATTCATTGTGCTGATGACTTTTTACGACAAGATTTATACTCTAAACTCAGTTCCTGTCAACTTGCTGTTCCTCTACTTTTACCTGATCCTGTCTCTGATACTATAGTCTTTCCTTTATGGGCTATGTATTCTATTATCAAACAATGGAAATGTCAAGTACCAGGATCAGAGACAGAGTCCACTTTTGAAGTCTGTGATAGTCGAGTTGTAGACTGTCAAGCACCATTGATATCCTTCATACGTTTTCATCGTCCATATAAATGTTCTAAGTCAAAAATTCTTAACAGTGTTATCAGTGATTTGAAGCATGATTTCTTCTTTAATCATAAATGTGAAGGAAGTAGTGTGACACGTCAGTTTGTAGATGGGCTTGTTGAAGCATGTTGGTATTTTCCTACTGGAGAAAAGAGTGATATCTTTAGTAATGTCATCACTTTTGCTAATCTTCGTGGAAATGCAAGTAAGCATACACAACAGCTTAATTTTCTAATATCTCAATCAGATATGTTGTTTGTCTTCTTAAATGAAGAAGATATTACTTTTAGAAATCTTGAAAAGTTTTCTCAAAGTAGTTTTCATGGGAGAGTCATCTTTATTTTGCATGCTTGCTCTAATGTTGCAAAATGGGAACTAAAAAAATCAGTTCCTGATTGCACAGTATTGATGTTGGATAAAAAAACAGCAGGTATTGTCAGGTCAATTAGATTACAAATAGAGAAAAGGCTGTGTGAATCTCAAATGCACCTTTGCCAACTCTCTCAGTGTTTAACTTTAAGCAATAAACATTGTATTAAAATTGATGTAGACAATCCATTCTGTAAACAAGGCAAAGTTTTAGCAAAGGATATTATGAAAGAATTGAATGGCATTCCAGCTGTTGAAGTGAAAGAGATTATGGTTCCTCTTCAAGGACCTAATCTGTGGCACGAGTGGGCTAAATTTGACAAGAAGCAATATCATAATAAGTGGGAGGACTCAGATTTTTTGGGAGTTGAAGGTTTTAATTCAGAAATGAGAAAACATAAAAAAGTGATACGTAAACAACAGTTTGAGAAAACAAAAAATCTCTCTGTTATGATGAAAAAGTTTATTAAAGTCTTATTACATGAGCCAATGGAAATAAGAAAGTATTTTCTTCAATGGTTAAAGTTTCATTTTGATGATAGTTCACATGAAAATTTATCCCAACTTCAGACACAATATGAAATTACACGTGGATTGTTGCTTAGCAAAGACATAGATCAAGCATACGTAGTTGAAGTTCTTAGAAAGCTTCAGGAACAAGCTAAACACTTAATTAATGCTTCTTTTGGACTTGAGCATTTATTTCGTGAGTTTGCACAACTTTACGAATCAACCATGGAAATGAAAAGCCAAGTCAACGAGGAAAGGCTTACACACATTAAAATACTTCCTAAAGTAGCTGCTGAGCTTTTAATGTCAGGTCACCCACTTGAAATAATTGATGGTGATGTTGCTCATATACCACTACTGTGGGTTACTGCTGTCCTTGAAGAGCTGAATCAACTCACTAACAATTCTACAATATTTATTCTTTCTGTCCTTGGTATTCAAAGTACTGGTAAATCCACTTTATTAAATACATTGTTTGGAGTTCGTTTTCCTGTTAGTGCTGGTCGATGTACACGTGGAGCATACTTTCAACTACTAAAACTTGATGATAAACTTTCCACTGAAACAAAGTGTGATTATGTACTAGTTATTGATACAGAAGGATTACGTGCACCTGAACTTAGTGATCAAGATACACAACAACATGACAATGAATTAGCTGCATTAGTAATTGGTCTAGCTAGTGTCACTATCATCAATATATTTGGTGAAGTACCAGCTGATATTAATGGCATATTACAGACAACAGTACATGCTTTAAAGCGTATGAAAAAGGTAGAGCTTAAACCTAGTTGTCAGTTTGTTAAACATCATGTTGCTAATGTAAGTGCCAACAAAACAAACAAAAGCAAAGAACAATTTCGAGCCAAACTTGATAGAATAGCAGCACACATACAGAAAGCTGACTATGAAGATCCATATGTTGATTTCAATGACATTATAACTTTCAATAATGAAACTGGCGTTGATGATTTTCCAAGTTTATGGGAAGGCAATCCTCCAATGGCTCCTGTTAATCCTGCTTATTGTGAAGCAGCTGTTAAACTCAAATCAAAGTTTGTTGGTTTATTAGAACATGCCGGTTTCCTCTACTCCATAGATGAGTTCAAAAAGCGAGTTACATTATTGTGGAATACTATTCTTAAAGATAATTTTATTTTTAGCTTTAAAAACACACTTGAAATGGAAGTGTACAGCTGTGTTGATGCAGAATACAACCAATGGTCATGGAAACTACAAAAGCTTGTTCTTAAGTGGGAGAATAAAACACAAAATCGCATTACATCTAGTGATAATAGCATTGTGAAAAAAATTGAGCAAGAACAAATTGACATGATACATCAACAATTGGATGACAAATATAATGAAGTGATGGGAAAGCTCAAATTTTTTTTTGAAAGCTTAAAATGGTCATTGGCACCTACAATGGCAAAATGGCAAGTTGATTATGAGACAAAACTGAGGAATGTGAGAGATCATCACAAAGATGCTGCTGAGAAGTTTTGCCAAGCTACAATTAGAAACAAACATGCTAAGAGCAAATTACAACATTTACAGAATGACAAACGAACTCATGTTACAACACTTGTCAAGGACCTTGTCTCACAAATGGATATCACTAAGGATAGGAAGCTAACAAGTGAGGATCATCGTTTTCTTAAGGAAACATTTGATAGGAAATGGAATGAATGGATGCAAGAACTTTATAAAGAACATCCACTTCCTGAAGAGCAAAACATTAGTAATCAGATTTTAAATTGCTTAAGAAGGGAACTAAAATTTAATGATCAGTTAATTCATTCTAAAGTGAATGAAATCTCTTTGGAACAAAGAGGACATTTACAATTGAATATTGATACAAAACAACATTTAAAGTTTCATGCCAAATCTAACAAGTGGTTGAAAGCAGTTAAACATCACATCCTCAGTACAGAAAAGGATCTTGCTTTAGCTAAACAAATTACAGCATGCTGGCTGTCAGAAGCTGAATCTTTTTTAGATAAACAAAACAGTTGTTATAATGATCTGTTAGTTATTTCAGTAGTTCAAGACCTAACTACAAAGATTGGCACTTTTGAAGCTAAGCCAGAAGTTACCTTCAAATTCACTCTTGATTATCGAATTGATATAATTTTAGAAGTAGTTGGCTATGCATTACGTGTGTTTACTAAAATTCAACAAGACATGATAAAGGATCATCCAACTACTTATATGAAGTTATTAAGACCAACATACTATACAATATTCATAACTTTATGCAATAAGACAGCTCATGAAAAAGCAGCTGCAATGTGCCTTACTGACCTTGTTGTCAAGCATTTTGATGCAACTCTACAATCTAAATTAGAAATAGCCATTGTTACAGACATAAAACAAAGCAATGATATATTTTATAGTAAAAGAGCATTACAAGGCCATATATTGCTAAAACTAATAGAAAATCAAGACTTTAAATTATATGAAACTTATCTTACAAATATTTCAGAAAGCTTTCTTTATTGGATCAGATTGTTTGTAGAGGAACATTGCAGAATTAAAAGAGGGAAATGTGTAATTACTGAATTAGCTGAAAAAAAGCTAAACCAACTTGTGACAACAATAACTAATGCAGCTGAGGATGCTTTGAGATCTTCAATAAATATCAAGCAATGGTTGAAATATTTTCATTCAAAGGTTTCAAGCACTTTACCACTTAATGACCAAGAACTCAACATAGTTGATATACAGGAAGATAATGACTTAAACTTTTTTACAAATGAATTTTTGAAAGGAATACAACAATGTAAAGAGGAGTATTTGGCAAGTTTTCAAACCCCACAAACATGTAGGGTATTAGACATGTCAACATGGGGTAAACATCCAGCTGAAACTATACTAGATACCATAGCTGGTTGTTGTGAACATTGTCCATTTTGTAAAGAGCAGTGTGAAGAAACTATCAGCAACCATTTTGGTGATCATCATTGTAGTCTTCATCGACCACAAGGATTAGGAGGATATCGCACAAGTAGTTCTCAGATTATGGTAATGGACTCATGCACAGAGCTTGTAGCCTCATATGGTACATTCCAACATCAAAGTGAACATGTCTATTATGATAATTATCGTCAGGTCTATCCAAGATGGTATATACCACATGAACGAAGTTGGAGTTCACCATACTGGAAATGGTTCATAATTAAATACAAGAAGGAAATTGCTGAGTTGTTTAATTATAAAGTAGAGCTTACTTCAGATACACCTGCAGACTGGGAATGTGTAGAAGAAGCAGATGCAAGAGATGACATTAAAAAAAGATTCAATATATAATTAGTTGCAAACTATTTGTTTTATTAGATACTTTGTGCTTCAATAAAAAAATTTGTATTAAGTAAATATTGTATTACTTGATTATTAGGTTCTTCAAAACATTAACATTTTTTAAAAACTAAAAGTAAATATATGAAAAAGATTGATGAGTAATTTAATTTTAAAGTAGATAATCTTCCAAACTGGGCAAGTATTACAGAGACAAAGCGCAGAGTGCTGACATTGACAATACTAATTAAGTTAAACACATTTTAAGTGCAAACTCAAGTAATGAGATTAAGAATAAGGACTGCAAACTGGATCACATATCTCAGATGTGTTCTGACTAGAGTTAGATATAATGTAGAAATGCTCAAGATTCTGAATAACAATAGCTAGTAAACTACTACAGTCAATTACAAGCTCACAGACATCCAGATCAGTATCTAATTAAGATTTGTGATGTATTATTAAAATAAAACGACAACAATTATTAAAGCTAAGTTATAAATCTGATTATCACTTCTAGTGTTTGTAGTTGTACTAATGTATATATATATTGTAAGACAGACTAAATAAATGTCATATTGTATTTAATTTGGAGTGATTGAGTGTGAAGCATCACAGAATGTTTTATCATAAAATACAGTTTATAACAATTATGAGTTATTATTAGTTTGAATCAAATATCTTAGTTACTCTAAAATTTCATAATTTCTACTTTGAATTTTGTCATATCTATTTTGTATTATTTGTGTATTTATCTGTTTATTGTCTGAGAAATTAAAGCTAAATTAGCAGGTCCCTCTAATTTTGACAACATGACTTTCACATGCAACAAATCAAATGAAAGAGGGACAAATAAGAGTTATCATCTTGTTAGCAAGTCATAACCTATTGAGCCATGATTAAGTTAGTCATGTGACATTAAAGAGGCATAATATATATATTATATATATATATATATATATACTGAAGTATCTAAGTCTGTTGAAGAGTGCTCGATGTCGTTAGACAGAGCGGGTTAGAACAGAATTAAAGGACAAAAGAACAGAGCTCTCGCTGTGTTGCTGTCTGACAATCGCATAACGCGTGAAACTCGGAGTAACAGCAACACAGCGAGAGCTCTGTTCTTTTGTCCTTTAATTCTGTTCTATATATATATATATATATATATGATTATTGTTATTATTGATTTGATCAGTTTATTAAACAATAAATCTGTTCAAAAATGATGTTGAATTGATTCACCCATTATTTCTTCAATGGTTGCTATGGTAACCTGTGTCTGTTGCTCCACCTCTATAGATTCATCTACAATCATATTAGTATAAGATAATAAACCACACCCATCATTACCTTCCATGAGTTCTGCTAAAAATGGGATTGTTTCAGGTAATAAAACAATAAACTCATCTCCCAATTTAGAATACATTGCCTCAGCTATTTTCAGGGTATACAACCTCACCTAATAGAGAGAGAGTATGTATAAAGGGGAGATTAGTCATGTGATAGTCATCTGACCTGTGGATTAGTGTCTCTAGTCTTAAGTAAGAGGTGATGATTTAAAGGTTTCCAATGATCCTCTTTACCAGCAGCTACTGCAAATTGTGCTATACAAGGCAACAAGTGAGTAACTATGATATTCAGCCATGTCTCTCAGAGTATTACAGATCTGTGTGTGTGGAACATTGATGAAGTAATTTAAAACAATGTAAAGGTTGTAACGGTAATGATGTAATGATACACTGGTACATTGACTATATATAGTAACATCAGTATAGTGGTACACTGCCTATATATAGTAACATGGGTATAGTGGTAAGGCTACATTGGTTATATATAGTAACATTGGTATAGTGGTAGTGGTACACTGGCTATATATAGTAACATCAGTATAGTGGTAAGGCTACATTGGCCAAATATAGTAACATTGGTATAGTGGTAGTGGTATGCTGGCTATATATAGTATCATTGATATAGTGGTAGGGGTACATTGGCTATATATAGTAACATTGGTATAGTGGTAGTGGTACACTGCTTTTTTAGTAACATTGGTATAGTGGTAGTGGTACACTGGCTATATATAGTAACATTGGTATAGTGTTAGTGATGGAATTGAAGTATGTGGACAGATGTAGCGTAAATGATTCCTTACCTGATCAACTGATGATTTCATTAAACTTCTTTAGCAACAACTAAAAAATGATCCTTTATCATAAAGAAAACAAATATGAAGAGTGTCCAGGAGTAGTTCTTGACAAAGATGAGTTTTACATTTACTAGAAAGATATGAGGAATCTTTGAAAGGTAGAGAACCTGTAGAAAGAGAGCAGAAATAACAACCAGCCATTAACACAAGTAGTATAAATAACTCACAAGGAACAACATAATAACTACTTTCTATTACACAAATACACTAACTAACCTTTGAGAGAGATAATACAAACTTCTAAAATGGAGAATATATTAACTACAAGATGACCAGCAAATAACAGAAATAATGTTTTCAATTTCAAAGCAATACTAAAAGAAGAGAAGATATTAAATTAACTATAAAAAACATAATCATCTCAGATAGACAACAGATTTTCCTATTAAGTGAAAGCAACATATGGTCTACCCTTTCATGTAAGTATAGTACAAGCGTAAGAAGAAAACAGAGTACATTATGTATATCTAATGAGATGTTATATAGAATCTCATAATTCTGACAATGAACTAATGACTATCATTAGTATATTAATAATGATAACAGAGTAATGTTTATTAAACTTCTCAGTATCTCATTGGTTATTATAACTATTATAATCAAAATTATCATCATAGATTGGTTTAATCAACCAAACTATAGCACTATCAATTAGTCACAAGGACAGTAATTCCATAGTATATTAATAATCTAATAGTGTTTACTAACTTACATTAGTTAATTTGCTAGTATGTAACTTGAAAGTCATGAATTAGTTAAATGAAGAAACAATCATTGATTACCTCATTTGTATTATATTATATTAGATACTGAGACTAAAATAATAAAGGAATATTTAATGGCAGACTTGGATTATACTTTACTTCCTAAATCAGCATGGGATCTCTTTGTTAATTGGTATGGATTATCAGTAGGATCACAACCTATTTATAGGTAAGTTATTATTAGTAGTATATTCAATATATATTGTATTTGAGATTAGATATGTAGTAAAATTTGGAACATATGTCACACAATATAAAGTTGAAGTGTATCCCTTAGTACTTAAATTATGTATCTATCCAGCTGTCAATGATCTTAAAGTATCTTTATTTAGTAGATCATACACTTTTGGTAAGTATAACAATAATTAATTAACAAGTAATTATTAATTATGACACATGCAAAAAAATAATTTTAAAATAATTACAACTAATCTCATTATTAGTTACTATATACATAGTATTGATTTACTGTATACATATTAACAGGAGTTACTAAGATATGTGTCATATTAGACTTTCTTAGTTACAATTACTTTGATACATAATGTCATAAAATATTATTTACCTTCATACAAATATGCTTGGATCAGTTATAAAAGATTAAGTTTGTTATTAATTGAAAACGTGTGTTAACTGCAAACTGAAACAGTTCCATAAAGGCTAAGAAAGTATTGCTTTACGGCCTTCATAATGATTATTTTATTTAGTGGAGAAAATGATTCACGAATTGAATGACATGAAGGGTGGGGCTTTGAGGCATTCTAACCTTTATTCAATGGCCCTTCAAGCTCAGCTACGGGCTTTATCACTGGATGATGTAGAGGAGACTGGTAAAGAGTTAGGTCGTGGAGCTTATGGTGTAGTATATGAGGTTAGAGTAAGTGGACTGGTTTGTGCTGGAAAGACTCTACATGAAGCTATTGTACAGGTACATATACTAGCTAATAATGAAATGATCACTACATCTTGTTATCTCTTTATAGAATGAAACATTACTTAAGTTTGCTGACAAAGATATTGCAGTATTTTTAGATTCAAAGTGTATAATTACAATCCAATAATTGGAATAATAGTGTATTTTTGTTATACATTGATATTGGCTACATGTTATATATATATAAACCTTGTGTAAACTTCCTTCCCCCTTTAATTTATATGTAAGGTTGGGTGGAAGCTATAGAAAAAATGGCTGAAAGGCTACAATATGAACTTCAGTCTTTATCACTGGATAATATAGAGGAGATTGGAAAGGAATTAGGTCGTGGAGCTTATGGTGTGGTACATGAAGTTAGAGTGAGTGGACTGGTTTGTGCTGGAAAGACTCTACATGAAGCTATTGTACAGGTACATATACTAGTTAATGATGAAATGATCACTACATCTGTTATCTCTTTATAGAATGAAACATTATTCAAATTTGCTGAAGAGTGTCTCTGTCACAGTCAGCAATGTCATCCAAACATTGTCCAGTTAATGGGTGTCCATTTCTCTCGATATTCTCGACTACCTATGTTAATAATGGAGTATCTTCCTCTGTCATTAACACAGTGTTTAGAAACACATCAAAATCTCCCACTTCAAATCAAGTACTCCATTCTTCTTGATGTTGCAAAGGGTCTCAATTATCTTCATTGTAAGAGATTTCCCATTGTTCATTGTGATCTCACAGCCAATAACATATTGCTGACCTCTAACTTTATAGCCAAGATATCTGACCTAGGTGTATCTAGAATGATAGACACCTTTAAAAAGCAACAACTTACTAAAGTACCAGGTAATTTTCTTGTTATGCCTCCTGAAGCTTTTGAGGACAATCCAATTTATGACCACAAACTAGATGTCTTCTCGTATGGTTGTCTCATCCTCCATGTCTTCACACACCAATGGCCTGAACCTACATATCAATATGTACGTAAACAAAACAATCCAAATTCTTTTATGCTTATCACAGAATGGAATAGGAGATTAAAATATACCACAGCAATATCTAGTGATAAACCTTTCCTTCCATTTGCCAATCTTGTCTAGAGAATGATCCTAAGAAGCGACCTACTATGAGTGATGCTATCATATGTGCTGAACATGCTGTTTCTAGTCTACCTCCATTGAAGAACACACTAGAGATGATGAAAGAAAACAACTTACTAACTGAGCGAATGAATCAGTTAGAGACACAAGTGAAAGAGGATACTCTTAAGATCAAACGAGAAAAGGAACAGATGCATGAAGACACACGCAGATTGGAAGAAGAAAAGAATGAAGCATTTGACATTGCTTATAAAATGGAGGAAGAGAAGAAACAAGCACTGCTTCTTTTACTTGACAGAGAACATCTATTGACAGAAAAAACCAAAACAATTGCTTCATTATGCGAACATTTACAAGAGAAGAACAGCTATATAGCACAACTGACTCATAACCTTCAAAAGAATGATGATACTATAATTACACTACGAACACAACTAGAACAATCTAACCAAAGGGGTAAGTAGATGAATAAAAATTTTGAATGAACAGCTAGATGGATAGATTGATGAATGAATGGATGAGTACATATAACAATAGATAGAGATAGTTATAAGGACAGATAGATATATTTTGATATTTATAGTGAACATACTATATGAATGAATGGATGGATATATGGGTAATGTAATGGATGGACGGATCAATAGAAAGAAAATATCATTGAAAAGATACATAAAGATTGTGGTCTTTTCACAGTGGCAAGAAAAAAATTAATTTCCAAATATTACTTATATTGATATATTATTATATTATACACATTTAAACCACAATAAATTTTTTATTACATACAAACTCATCATTAGTTTTACTTGATTTACAAGACAAGATACAAGTGTCACCATATTTGTATATGTATATATATGTATATATATGTATATATATATATATATATATATATATATATATATATATATATATATATATATATATATATATATATATATATATATATATATATAATATATATAATATATATATATATAATATATATATAAATATATATATATAAGTGAACCATATTTGTTTAACTTTATCTCTGAAGACATTTTACTAATCATTGTTACCTACTATAGTCTCAACTACCAGTGGACATCATGACATACAACAAGTACATGATGTAATACAAGAGAAAGACAGCTATATAGCTCAACTCACTCGTAAACTTCACAAGAAGGATGAGACCATAACAACACTACAAAAACAGTTAGAACAATCTAATAAACAGCTCAGGAGTTCTGAAAAGACTGCAGGTACTAGTTATTATTGTAATTAACAGTTAATTACTTTATTTTACATATCACATCAGATGTTGTCAGTTATCTTCCCAAACTAGCTGTTGTTCTACAACCAGTACAAGAGTATTGGGAACAACTGAGTCTACAACTTAATATAGATCAATCTGTACTGACTGATATCAGAAGTAAAGGAGATTCTACAGAACAGATGAAGTGCTTGTTAGAGGTATGGTCTCTAAAAGGAGGTACATTGACACAACTTGAAGAGGCTCTACTTCATCTTGATATGAAACATGTAATTCCTGGTAAGAGCTATAGTGAGCATATTGCATGAATGGATGTATAGGTAATGTAATGGATTTATATATATTTGTCCAGTAGTACCACAGATTAGACTTAACATCCCTGTAATCCAAGGATGCACAGTATTGTCATGTAACATGTCCATAGATGACACGATACACATGTATTCTCCTCAATGTATTTTGCAGTATAATTAAATCATGGGATGTCAAACATGTATCTAGTGGTTTAGCTACTTCCATGAATATATTGTATCCATGAATGACATAGTACACATGTACATATAATGTATCCTGTGGTATAATTACTTATACAAGATGCCCCTAGAGTTATATCTACTTCCATGGTACATACATGGATACAATGTATCCGTGCAGCTAATTACACAGTTGCTAACCTATGGATGCTTTGTATAATAATCAATGGTCACCATGGTACATAGATGTATATAATATATCCATGTTGCTAAGTACACAGTTGTATATGGATATATTGTATAGTAACCATGGTTACCATTGTACATACATGGATACATTGTATCCACATAACTAAGTATAGAGTTACCAACCTATTGGTACATTATATAGTAACCATGGTTACTTTGGTATGTACATGGATACAATGTATCCATGCTGCTAAGTGCACAGTTGCCACTGAATGGATATATTGTAGACTAATTAATGGTTACCATGCCATGTATGCATTGTGACATTACTGGATATATCTCAATGCATAAATAAAAGGAAAAGTCAATGTAAATATATGTAGGAGTTGAGGTAGTTTTGTAGTGGCATGACATCTTTATTTCCCAGAAATCTACTTATATTGACTGACCATATAAAACACAGTAACTGGGAATTTCTATGAACCATGATCTCATGTTTATGTTTACATGATATTCAAGAGAAGATACAAGTCTCTACAGACTACAATGATAAGTCTATACAATGTGACTATTGGAATTACACTAATATATCAGGTAACCTATACCTATCATATGTAGTACTTTACTAATGTACTGTTAATGTTGTATAGACTCATTTGAAGGAATGGTGACAGTAGGAAAGAAGCTTTGTCTCTACAATGCTTGCACTGAACATGAGTTAATATTGGAACAATGTGGATTAAGACTTGTCATCCCTGGAGAGGTCATCATACCAGTAGAATCTATATATGAAGTAGCTGCTCAAGGTTTGTGGGGTTTGGGTAAATTTGAGTTCCCTGAAGGTAGCACACTGATCAGTGGAGTATGTTATATATCAGTGTCCAGTTTCCCTGAGCTTAATAAACCAGTTACTGTTGAGTTAATGCATTGTGCTCATATAACTGATGAGAGACAAACACAATATATGTCATTTGTTACTGCTAAGTCAGGTTCACCCTTTAAATTTGACTACCTACCTGGAGGATCCTTCTCCTCTGAGTCTCAATATGGTACTATTTCTCTTAAACATTTCTCTTTGCTGGCCACAGTACTTTTTATTGGTAGTGCAGCTGCCATGGTTGGTGGTGCTGCAGTGGGTGGGGCTGTTGTTGGAGGTGCTGCCTTGGGAGTAGCAGGAGGGGTTGTTGCTGCTGGTGTTGTAGGTTTAGCTGCTGCAACTGTAGGACATCATCTTTTAAGAGATCAGGGTAAGCTGGAGTAATAATTTTATGTTCTTTATATTAGTTTTTAATTTCAGGTAATGATGTCAAACTTCCTGACTGTTACTATCAAGCCTCTGTTTTCTATAAAACAATTGGTCCTAAGAAATGGAAAATTAACTTTGTTGTTACTCAAGATTCCAATTATTCCAAAGTAATAAATTGGGTCAGTTATCTTTTAAATGAGAATATCTGTTGTTATAGTTTGCTCAAGAAGTAATATCTAACAAGTTTGGGATAGAACATTCCAGTTTCAGATTGCGCTTTGTTAGGAGAGAGGAAGAGAGATTAGTTCAGAGTGAGATCAGTAAAGAAACAATGTTAGTGCTATCAGGATTTCCCACTGATGAGGTCATAACCAAAGGTTGGAAAATATAACCTCTACGTACTCCTCCTGTTGTAAGATTACTATCAAATTATTTATGAGTATAATATGATAATTATTGTAGATTAACAGGAGAGATGTTGATGATTTTAATGAATCAAAGAGTGGCAATCCTCCTTACATTCCTGTACTAATACGAGCTAATCCTAATGCTAGTGACTTTAAAGATGAGCTACAATATCCTCTAACTATTGAGGGTATTGAAGTCACAGATACTACAAGTCAAACACTAGCTAGTCATAGTCATCCTACAATTCTTCTTGATGTATCACTTGATGACTATTTACATGGTAGGTATCAAATTAACTGAACATGTCTTATGCATTTGTCATAGCTATTAATGTTTTCTTTTACTTTTATCTAGATTCATTTCCTACTCATGCAAAAGATCTAAGAAGTCTACAGGTTAAAGGTTAATCAAATACAGCATTAACCTCTCAAGTATTACATTTATGAAGTACATGTCATTACTATATTGTTAATACAAAGCATGTTCATCTCACAAGACCATAATTATATAGTATCTGATACAGACCAGCTATCTCATTGTATGTATTCTCTGATATATTACTAACATCTCTATTTGTCTCTTCACTCTAGATGGTACTCTAAACTGTGAAATATGTAGAAGGACATTAGTTCAATGCACTGATACTATAGTTGAGTCAAATATTGACCCCATTACCCTAGCAAGGAAACTGTATTCAGAAGAAATTATTTCTGAAGATGTTTACAAACTTGTTAAAGACAAGAAAACAAGAGATACTAGTACAGATCGTCTTGACTATATTCTTGATGATCTAAAGGATCATGTCAAACACAATGTTAGTGCCTTCAAGATTTTCCTGGATATTTTGAGAGATGATAGTTTAAATCAAAAAGACTTAGCTAACAAAATAAAGTCAAAATATAAAGGTATGATATTAAATGCTTTCTTTAATATTTACTCTTTTGTTTTAGAATTAGCTACATGAATGTACTAAAAGAAAGAAAAATAATTTTCATTATCCTTGCAATCAAATATTTTATAAAGTATACACATTACAATGCAAAATGGTCATGATATGTTAAAGTTTAGTTTTTTATTGTTAAGCCAGTTAGTAAAATGTCTTGCAATTGAATTCTTAGAAATATTATGTTGTGATAGTGATGGATTTGTTTTGATCATATCACAAGTAACACAAATATAATTTAGCTTAATGTATAACTGATATAGCTAATGTGTTCAATATACTGTCCTGAATTCATCCAGCTAGGTGAATGGATGCATGGATAGAAGGAAAAATCAAAATTGAAAAGATATGTAAAGGTTGATGAGGTCTATTTACAGTGGGATGAAAATGTAATTTCTAGAATTCTAATTAGTCCTCAAGAATTGCATTTGATTATGAAATGAAATTCATTTTTAGATCTATAAGAGAGACGCAGATGATTTTAATATTTGATTAACAAATCATACCTCTCAATTGTTATTATGTATTGTAATTACTATATTTGTATTTGTAAGGCTATGGAAATAATAAATTATAACATAATAATATATAATTATTATGTACTTTTAGGAAACCCTCCATGAAATATGTTACTAATTACTGTAGCTGTTTTGGAAATCATATTAGATGCTTCTTATCATAATTCATCTACTGATGATGGTATCTACATATCCATATCATGTACAGTATCATTTCCAGTTACACTACTCAATGGTGGCTATAAGGCAATGGAAATTTAAAAATATATGGTAAATGTTGGTGATCACATAATATTGATAAAAGATATGACACTAAATAATACTGTTGGTGTAATTGGTTTGAATAGGAGTCTTACACATTGTTCCTTTTTAGTATGAAATAAAAATGCTTCATTTGTTCAGTCTTGACACTAAAGACAAAATTTAACATATAAATTCTTATCAATTAAATAGATGTCACATCTTGCATCAGTTAACAGTTATAGAGATATCATATCTTGAAATTGTTTTCACTTATAGTACTTTAAAACAAAACTTACAGAACGAAACATATAGGGATTTAAATTGATTAATCATAGATAATATTGTTTTGATAGTTATAAAAGTTACTGTTGATCCGTTAGTTGAAGATAATTGTTAGACCAATTTGTAATAGCATGCATGTTAGTAGACCAAACAAGAGGAGATGAAACAAGATTGTACCCAAGCAAGCGTGTCTCCATGTGTCTAAGATATTCAATAATATAATCATATTAATACTTTAATTGTTTAATAAGTGTTATCATTCACTTCTAGGGAAGCTGAATTAACAAGGGACTTGCCATTGTGTAAAAGACAAGGTGAGAGGTCATACTAAGTGAGTTGTATATAATCCTTTGTTCTTATGATCATGATAATAGCAGTGATCTACAAATTATTTGTTCTCTCTAATTTATGTACTATAGGATAACTAGACCACACACAAAGTGTTAGTTGTTCTCAGTCTTTGTCCTAATGATCACTAAGTCATCCTATTATCTACCAACAACTATCGCAGCAACTGTAACATATTGACATTGTCTTAACAACCAGTACTGATGTACTGTTGACAGCATATCTTCTAGTTAGTATCATTATTACTTGATATTATTTCAATATTCTTTACTTTAAAAATGTTGAATTGATTCACCATTATGCTTTCATCGGTTGCTATGGTAACTTGTGTCTATTGCTGTACTTCTGCAGACTCGTCTATGATTATCTATAGCTGACAAGTACAGGCTCTTCTTTGACATTTATATATTCAACTAATGCAAATGCTCACTTTAAATTTACCTAATTGTCACGTTCTTTGTATAATTGTACAACAATCATCATTAAACCAATCTAGCTTGACATTGATTGCACTACACAATCTTTCACTCTCCAGTTGTCAGGTACTAACACTTCATTACTTTTTCATATTATAGTATTTTTAACTCTCTAATCTCATCAACTAAAACTTTTCAATTTTTCTTAATAACACACTTTCTGGTATCTGTACAATCTGGATACCTACCTATAGTAATATACGTTATACTTGCTCAACTAACTCGTTCTCCATAGGTATCTTGATGAGTATTAAACGCGTTAAAACGTGTTGTCATGCGCAGACTATAGCGGGCTAATGCTTTATCCCGGACCAAAATTTTATGTGACCGAGTCTTTTTTATGGCTTGCCGGATCGTTTTTTACAGGACCAATTTTAGTCCTCCTTTAACGGAAGTATGTGTAGTGCTATATAGTAAGCCACACCCATTATTACTATGGAATTTAAGCCTAGCAAGGCGACAGTTACCTTAACTTTGAAATAGTCCTATTATAATCGATAGCATCCTCTCTTCAAAAAATATCAAATGTCAGTGGCTATAGAAACAGATATTAGACTATGATACTAGACATAGACTCTTGGTATACGAATGAGTGGGTGAAAATAATTAGGTAGGTAAGGCGTTGCTCATTTGAGAGACGTGCGTATTCTCTACAAAGAGGGTGGATCTACTAGCTAGAATGGCCGCTTCTAATACTGACATCTCTACTAAAGAATATCAAGTGTTACAAAAGTATTACAGTAAATTGATACGTGCAATTGCTGATCCAGTAAGAATAGCAGCAGATTTGTTTTCAGCTAAACTTATCTCAAATGAAACTCGAATAAAAGCTAACAATGAGAATAGCAATCTTGATACCAGAAATTCTTATCTGTTAGATGAATTAACTAGAGCAGTTGCTGTGGATCGTACTAACCTTACAAAGATTATTTCAGTTTTAGAATGTCATCCTCCATTTCTTAGTACTATAGCTGAAGAAATGAAGACAGAATGTGGTAAGTAACAAATACTTGCTATTTACTGTCCATAGGATGCCCTATTAAATAGCATTAGTATATATATATATATATATAAACATATATATATAAACATACTATATATATATATATATATATATATATATATATATATATATATATAAACATATATATATATATATATGTATATATATATATATATATATATATATATATATATATATATATATATATATATATATATATATATATATATATATATATATATATATATATATATATATATATATATATATATATACATATATATATATATATATATATATACATATATATATATATATATATATATATATATATATATATATATATATATATATATATATATATATATATATATATATTATATATATATATATGTATGTATGTATACCTATTGCTGGTCAAGATTATATAGCTGATGTAATTGTTGCATCCATTTCTACATGAAGACAATGCACTATATCACTGTTACATATGATAGATACAATTGATATGTATGATAGCAAACAAAGCTATGACAAGTGTACATTTTCCTATATATATATTATATACATAACAGTGTATAAATTTATGATTATTACCTTTTTTATTTTGTGTCATATCAATAATATATTATATATATCAGTAAATACTGGGTAGAGATTACCTGGTTAATAAAGACAATTATTTTATCATTTAAAAATTATAGCTGGGGTCATTATGATGTCATTCTCATTAGTTTTGATTTCAGGTCTTATTAGAGCTCAACCAAATTCAATTCGAGCACAATTTCAAGCTTTGTTACTGGATGATGTAGAGATGACTGGTAAAGGGTTAGGTCGTGGAGCTTATGGTATGGTATTTGAGGTTAGAGTGAGTGGACTGGTTTGTGCTGGAAAAACTCTACATGAAGATATTGTACAGGTACATGTACTAGCTAATAATGAAATGATCACTACATCTTGTTATCTCTTTATAGAATGAAACATTAGACAAATTTGCTGAAGAGTGTCTCTGTCACTGTCAACAACGTCACCCAAATATTGTCCAGTTAATAGGTGTCCACTATTCACAACATTTTCGTCCACTACCTTTGTTAGTGATGGAATATCTTCCTCTGTCATTAACACAGTGTTTAGAAACACATCAAGATCTCCCACTTCAAATCAAGTACTCCATTCTTCTTGATGTTGCAAAGGGTCTCAATTATCTTCATTGTAAGAGACCTCCCATTGTCCATCGTGATCTCACAGCCAATAACATATTGCTGACCTCTAACTTTATAGCCAAGATATCTGACCTAGGTGTATCTAGAATGGCAGACACCTTTAAACGACAACAACTTACTAAAGCACCTGGTAATGATGATGTGATGCCTCCTGAAGCTTTTGAGGACAATCCAATTTATGACCACAAGCTAGATGTCTTCTCCTATGGTTGTCTCATCCTCCATGTCTTTACACATCGATGGCCTAAACCTACAGCTCAATACATGCCTAGTATCAGTCCTTCTAGAATTGGATCATTTGATCTTGTCACAGAATGGAATAGGAGATCAAAATATACCACAGGAATGTCTAGTGATAATCCTTTCTTTTCATTTGCCAAGTCTTGTCTAGACAATGATCCTAAGAAGCGACGTACTATGAGTGATGCTATCACATGTGCTGAACATGCTTTCTCTAGTCTACCAATGAAGAACGTACTAGAGATGATGAAAGAAAATAATTTACTAAATAAAAAGGTAAATCAGTTAAAGAGGCAGGCAGAACAAGAAAGGGAACAAGCACAAAATGATGCTCGTCGATTGGAACAAGAAAAGAAGCAAGCACAAGATAATATTCATCAATTGGAACAAGAAAAGAAGCAAGCACAAGATAATATTCGTCAATTGGAACAAGAAAAGAAGCAAGAACAGAAGGATGCTTACCGATTAGAGCAAGAAAAGGAACAATTGCTTGAGTGTATCCATGCATTCGTGGATAGAGGGAAGCAGTTAGAAGAAGGTATGTATGTTTGATACAACTTATGTGTGCTATATTTAAAGGTCCAATTAATCCTTTATAGCTTATATCTGCACTTCGATACATTCTCATATCAGTGATGTTGATATGTTTTTTTTGAAATGTATATACAACTTACTGAGATAACTGTAATTTCATAGTTTCAGACGACCATACAGTTTAGGGATGACTCAAGCTATCTTTCTTTATTTAGTTGAACCACAGTCTCTCAATCGTCAAAAAGTGGTTGACAAATATTCTAGTCAAGGACTACAATTTAAAGACAAAGTGAGTACATATGAATATTGACATTTGTAGCATCTGATGTGTGCACTAAATTAAAATTAAAATTATCAGAACACTAGACAAGAACAACTTTGCTATATACTTTATAGATTTTTTCTTGGTTCCTTAAAGTGATACTATACATTGTATTTGGTGTATTTGGTAATCTATTAAGACATTACACTATGTCATAGCAATCTTTGGGTTCTTAATATTATATTGCTAGTAGACATGATGTTTGATTCTCATGAAGTAATTTTATGTAAATAAATAACCTCTCTCTCAGAGAGGTGAAATTTTGTCAAAATCATTGCTTCAACTTTTGAAAAATATTAGCACACAAAGAACTAATACTTTTTATTGATTAAATTCATTGTATTGTCATTTACATGAATTTTTCTTGAATAATAGGATTTGACTTACTTTTTGGAGATTAACAAGCTATCTTCATCTAAATGGCGACCCATTTTTGAAGAACATGGCATAAGAAATGTCAAGGATCTCCTAATGTTTCAAGGTGACATTAAAATGTACAGTGCCCTAGCAGCCAAAGCTAATAATGATGAAATGCAATGTCTGGCAACAATATTCAAAATAGCAAAGCAAACACTAGCAATGGCAATTAACTTTATGCTCTTTTTAGAAAAGTTAGGACATGCTAAACACTTTCCTCAAAAGTTAACACTTCAAGATGCTCTATTGATTCGTCAAATTGAACCAGATCATCATAGAGGTACTTTTGATGCACATAAACTTTTCTACTTAATGCTTGAAAAAATAATGATGTCTAATTATGAATGTAGAAAAGTGTTTCTTTTGAAAGAACATTGTGCAGGCGATGATGAAGATGATGACTATGAAATAGCTGTTCATCCTATGGACAGTCTATTTGCTTTAATTCATTGTGCTGATGACTTTTTACGACAAGATTTATACTCTAAGCTTATATCCTGTCAACTTGCTGTTCCTCTACTTTTACCTGATCCTGTCTCTAATACTATAATCTTTCCTTTATGGGCTATGTATTCTATTATCAAACAATGGAAATGTAGAGTACAAAAATTAGAGACAGAGTTCACTTTTGAAACATGTGATGGTCGAGTTGTAGACTGTCAAGCACCATTGATATCCTTCATACGTTTTAATCATCCTCTTAATTGTTCAAAGTCAAAAATTCTTAACAGTGTTATCAGTGACTTAAAGCAAGATTTCTTCTTTAATCATGAATGTGAAGGAAGTAATGTGACACGTCAGTTTGTAGATGGTCTTGTTGAAGCATGTTGGTATTTTCCTACTGGTGAAAAAAGTGATATCTTTAGTAATGTCATCACTTTTGCTAATCTTCGTGGAAATGCAAGCGAGCATACACAGCAACTTAATTTCCTAATAGTTCATTCAGATATGATGTTTCTCTTCTTAAATGAAGATGTTATTTCTGAAAATTTGGAAACGTTTTGTCAAATAAATAAAAATGGAAAAGTCATTTTTATTTTGCATTCTGAAAAAGGAAAACAAGATCTTAAAAAATTAATTCCTAATTGTGAAATATTACTGTTAAAAAAAGAACCAGCAGCTATTGTGAAATCTATTCGATTGAAAATAACCAAAAGAATGAGTGATTCTCAAATTCATTATTGCCAACTCTCTGAAACATTGACTTCATGCAATGAGCTTTGTATTAAAGTTGATGCAGACAGTCCATCATGCAAACGAGGTCAAATTTTAGCAAGTAATATCATGAATGAATTAAATGGCATTCCAGCTGCTGAAGTGAAAGAGATAATAGTTCCTCTTCAAGGACCTAATTTGTGGCAAAAATGGGCTAGACTTAACAAGAAACAAAATCGTATGAAATGGGAGGACTCAGGCTTTCTGGGGGTAGATTCGTTTAATTCAGAAATGAGAGCTAAAAAAGAAACTGTGCGCAAAGATCAGCTCAAAAAGGCAAAAAATCTCTCTGGCATGATGAAAATGTTTTTGAAAGTCTTATTAGATGAGCCAATAGAAGTCAGAAGGTATTTTCTTCAATGGTTAAAGTTTTATTTTGATGATTTCTCACGTAAAATTTTACCTAATCTTAAGCAGAAATGCCAAATTACACGTGATAAGTTACGTAGCAAGAAAAGATCAGAACATGAAGTAAAAGAGCTTCGTAGCCTTCTTCAAGAACAAGCTGAAAATTTAATTAATGCTTCTTTTGGACCTGAGCATTTGTTTCGTGAGCTTGCACAACTTTATGAGTCCACCATGGAAATGAAAAATCAAGTCAATGAGGAAATACTTTCCCGTATAAAAATACTTCCAAAAGTAGCTGCTGAATTATTATTGTTAGGTCATCCACTAGAAATAATTGATGGTGATGTTGCTCATATACCACAAGTGTGGGTTACTGCTGTTCTTGAAGAACTGAAACAACTCACTAACAATTCCAGGTTATTTATTCTTTCTGTCCTTGGAATTCAAAGTACTGGTAAATCCACTTTACTAAATACATTGTTTGGAGTTCGTTTTGCTGTTAGTGCTGGTCGATGTACACGTGGAGCATACATTCAACTACTAAAACTTGATGCTACACTTTCCACTAAAACAAAGTGTGATTATATACTAGTTATTGATACAGAAGGATTACGTGCACCTGAACTTAGTGATCAAGATACACAACAACATGACAATGAATTAGCTCCATTAGTAATTGGTCTAGCTAGTGTCACTATCATCAATATATTTGGTGAAGTACCAGCTGATATTGATGACATATTACAGACAACAGTGCATGCCTTTATACGAATGAAAAATGTTGAGCTCAAACCTAGTTGTCAGTTTGTTAAACATCATGTTGCTAATGTAAGTGCCAGCAAAACAAATAAAGGGAGACAACAATTCCTAGACAAACTTGATGAAATGACAGTACTGGCAGCTAAGGCAGAACATTGTGAATTTCAGTATGTGCATTTCAGTGATGTTATAACATTTAATGATAAAATCGATGTTCATAATTTTCCAAGTTTATGGGAAGGCAATCCTCCAATGGCTCCTGTTAATCCTGCTTATTGTGAAGCTGCTGTTAAACTCAAATCAAAGTTTATTAATGATTTATCAAAATCTACAAACTTTCTTTGCTCCATAGATGAGTTTAAAATGCGAGTTTCAAAATTGTGGGATCCTATTCTTAAAGAGAATTTTGTTTTTAGCTTTAAAAACACACTTGAAATGGAAGCTTTCAGCTGTGTTGACGCAGAATATAGTCGATGGTCATGGAAACTACAAAAGCTTGTTCTTGAATGGGAGAATACAACAAGTAATTGCATTACATCTAGTGATAATAGCAATTTAGATAAGATTGAACAAGATCAAATTGACACCATAGGCCAACATCTAGATGAAAAATATAAAGAAGTAACAAAAGAAGTCAATTGTTTTTTTGAAGATTCCAAATCCTCATTGGCTCCCACAATGGCAAAATGGAGAGTTGAATATGAGACAAAACTGAGAAATGTGAGAGATGATCACAAAGATGCAGCAAAGAAATTTTGCCAAGATGCAATTCGAGGCAAGCATGCTAAGAGTCAAGTGCAGGCACTTAAGAATAACGAACGTAGTCATTTTACAGAATTAGTAAAGGAACTTGTTTCACAAATGGACATGGGCAAGGATAGAGAACTTACTCAAAAAGATCATAATCAACTTCAGAAAATGTTTGACAGTAAATGGAATGAATGGATGAAAGAGATCAACATGAAATATCCACCTCCTAAAAAAGAAAACATTAGTCTTGAAATTTTGAATTGTTTAAGAACAAACTGCAATCTAGGTGCTCATGATCATCTAATAATATCTAAAGTCCAGGAATGCCCATTAGAGCAAAGGGGATGGGAACCACTACAATTGACTGTTGACCCACAACAGCACTTAAATCTTCATGTTAAATCCAATAAATTTGTAAAAGTCTTTAAAGATACTAGAGATTTCTTAGGGTACACATTATCAAGTATTGACAAAAAAATTACTTTAGCTAAAGAAAATACAGCAACTTGGTTGTCAGAAGCTGAATCTTCTTTAGATGAACAAAACAGTTGTTATAATGATTCGTCAGTTATTTTGGTAGTTCAAGAACTAACTAAAAAGATTGACACTTATGAAGCTAGCCCAGAAGTCACCTTCAAATTCACTAGTAATTATCGAATTGATATAATTTTAGAAGTAGCTGGCTATGCATTACGTGTGTTTACTAAAATTCAACAAGACATGATAAATGAACATCCAATTACTTATATGAAGTCATTAAGACCAACATACTATGCAAAGTTCAAAACCTTATGTGATAAGACAGCTCATGAAAAAGCAGCTGCAATGTGCCTTACTGACCTTGTTGTCAGACATTTTGATGTAATACTACAATCTAAGTTAGAAAGAACCATTGTTATAGATTTAAAACAAAGCAATCCTGTCTTCTATAATAAGGCAGCACTAAAAGGCTACATATTGTTAAGATTATTAGAAAAACAGAAATTCGAATTGTATGTAATTTATCTTAAAAACATCAAACAGAGCTATCTTGACTGGGCTAGGCTATTTGTAGAGGAACATTGTAGAATGAGAAGAGGGAAATGGATAATTACTGAATTAGCTGAAAAAGAGCTAAACCAACTTGTGGCAACAATCACTAATGCAGCTGAGGATGCTTTGAGGTCTTCATCAAATATCAAACAATGGTTGAAACAATTTCATTCAAATGTCTCAAGTGCTTTACCACTTAATTATCAAGAACTCGATGACATGATTGATATACAAGAAGACAGTGATTTAAGATTTCTAACTGGGGAATTTTTGAAAGGAATACAACGATGTAAAGAAAAGTATTTGACAAGTTTTCAAACCCCACGAACATGCAGGGTATTAGACATGTCAACATGGACTAAACATCCAGCTGAAACTATACGAGATACCATAGCTGGTTGTTGTGAGCAATGTCCATTTTGTAAAGAGCAGTGTGAAGAAACTAACAGCAACCATTCTGGTTATCATCATTGTAGTCTTCATCAACCACAAGGATTAGGAGGTTATAGACAAGATTCTGACAAAATGGTAACAGAAATTTGCACAGAACTTGTAGGAACAGATCAACGATTCAGATGTTCAGATACAAATAATGAATATGTCTATTACAAAGATTATCATCAAATCTATCCAAGTTGGTATATACCACATGAACAAAATCAGGTTGCTCCATACTGGAAATGGTTTGTTATTAAATACAAGAAGGAAATTGCTGAGTTGTTTAATTATAAAGTAGAACTTCCTTCAGCTACAGCTGCAGACTGGGAAAGTGTAACAGTAGAAGATGCAAGAAATGATATTAAAAGAAGATACAATTTATAATTAGATACAAACCTTGTTTGTTTGTAGCTAATAACTTTAGAATTATTTTGTTTAGTAATATTTCTCCAATTATTTCTAGGTTCATTTTTTGCTGCTATATCTGCCACTATTAATTGTTATCTAATTATTTTGCTACAATAAATATTTGTTTGTATTAAGTACATTTTGTTGTACTTGATATTAGGTTCTTCAAAACATCAACATTTTTAAAAAAAACTAAAATAATATATACAATATAGATTGATGAGTTAATTAATTTTAAAGTATCTATTCTTCCAAACTGGACAATATTACAGGGGTAAAGTACAGAATGCTGACATAGACAACACTAATTAAATTGTGGATGTTTATATCTGACTAGAGTTAGATATAAATTTAGAAATGCTTGAGATTCTGAATAACAATAGTACTAATTAACAACTAATACAGTCAATTACAAGGACACAGATATCCAGGCAATATCTAATTAAAATTTGTGATGTATTATTAAAATAAAACGACGACAATTATTAAAGCTAAGTTATAAATCTAATTATCACTTGTCCTAGAGTTTGTAGTTGTACGACTGTATATACTATAATATATTGTAAGGCAGACTGATAAAGAGTTAACCAAATGTTGCATATCTTCTTTGTAGTGATCAAGTGTGAAGCATCACAGAATGTTTTATCATAAAATACAGTTTATAACAATTATGACTGTTATCATTGGCTTGAATTATATATCTTAGTTACTCTAAAATTTCATAATTCCTACTTTGAATTTTGTCATACCTATTTTAAATTATTTGTGTGCGTATTTATCTGTTTATTTCCTGAGAAATTAAAGCTAAATTAGCAGGTCCCTCTAATTTTGACAACATGGCTTTCGTATGCAACAAATTAAATGAAAGCAGGACAATAAGAGTTATTGTTTTGTTAGACATGACCTATCGAGCCATGATTAAGTTAGTCATGTGACATCAAAGGATCATATATATATATATGATTACTGTTATTATAATTGATTTGATCAGTTTATTAAACAATAAATTTGTTCAAAAATGATGTTGAATCGATTCACCCATTATTCCTTCAATGGTTGCTATAGTAACCTGTGTCTGTTGCTCCACCTCTATAGATTCATCTACAATCATATTAGTACAAGATAATAAGCCACACCCATCATTACCTTCCATGAGTTCTGCTAAAAATGGAATTGTTTCAGGTAATAAAACAATAAACTCCTCTCCCAATTTAGAATACATTGCCTCAGCTATTTTGAGAGTGTACAACCTCACCTGATAGAGAGAGGGTGTGTGTAAAAGGGAAGATTAGTCATGTGACAGTCACCTGACCTGTGGATTAATGTCTCTAGTCTTAAGTAAGAGGTGACGATTTAAAGGTTTCCAACGACTCTCTTTACCAGCAGCTACTGCAAATTGTGCTATGCAAGGTAACAAGTGTGTCTCTATATAACTACGATATCCAGCCATGTCTCCCAGAGTGTTACAGATCTATATGTGGAACATTTGATAAAGTAATTTAAACAACAAAAAGGTTGCAATGGCATGATGACAAAATGATACACTGGCTATATATAGTAACATTGGTATAGTGGTAATGATACACTAGCTATATATAGTAACATTGGTATAGAGAATTGAACCATGTGTACAGGTGTAGCATAAACAATTTCTTCTTACCTGATCAACTAATGGTTTCATTAAACTTTGAAACCTTTCTTTAGTAACAAACAATCCTTTATCATGAAGAAAACAAACATGAAGAGTGTCCAGGAGTAGTTCTAGACAAAGACGAGTTTTACATTTACTAGAAAGATATGAGGAATCTTTGAAAGGTAGAGAACCTATAGAAAGAGAGCAGAGAGAAGTAACAACCACTCATTAACATAAGTAATCTAAATAACTTACAAGGAACAACATAATAACTACTTTCTATTACACAAATACACTAACTAACCTTTGAGAGAGATATTACAAACTTCTAACATGGAGGATATATTATCTACAAGATGACCAGCAAATAACAGAAACAATGTCTTCAATTTCAAAGCAATACTAAAAGAAGAGAAGATATTAAATTAATTAAAAGATATAGTCATCTCAAGTTAGTCCAGAAACTTCAGAGAACATTAAAACAATATACTTATTAACATATTGATATAACATGATGTTCACGTGTTGGAACTTGGTAAAGTACTCAAATAATGATAACAATTCTTGTATTATTAAATTATCATTAACAATTTAATTAACATAGGGTCTTACTCATATATTGACTTAATTACCATTTTGTTAAGTGATAGAAAGTGAGTATCCTGTCATCAGGTACTCCTGAGTTAGTAGCCCAGTCTAGTAACTGTAAAATAAAACGCACTATATAACTTGACTGTCTGCCAGTCTGTTAGTACACTTGAATTGACTGCTTAACAACTGATCAGAATTACAGACAAACAGATTAACTGACTATAGGACAGTCACATAAATACATATACATTCCTACAAATCATGTTGTAATGTGTTAATATTACTATCTTTTAATGAACTATATATAATATATCTTACTTTTAGAAATAGTGGTCTAAAAGATGCTTCAGACAGTTTTATTACTAGTTCAGTAAATGCTTCATTCATTGAACTCTCAACTTCAAGAATATCAACATCAGTAACCTATTAAAATGTACATGTAAAAATACATTTAAAATACATGTATTTTACATGTTTTTGATCAGAACACATCACTCGATATTCCAGTAGTGTTTTAAATATATCCACTAATATATGTTGATTGACCTCTTGTTTCTTGAGACCATCAATAGCTGTCTTCAACATTGTTATCAATGCTAAAATCCCAGCCTAAATAAATTAAGAACTTAATTCAAACATATTATATAAAAATTGACAAAATAACTCTATATACTACTTCATAATATTATAATATACAGCAAGCTACAGTATCTTACTTACCTTGTCATATGTCATCATAACTTCTGGTATTGTCTTGTAAAGAGCTGGTAGAAACACACGTGATGGAACATTACGAGCTAATATATCTCTACAAAGAAATAAAGTGAAGTCATTAGATCAATTGTATAATATAAGATACATATACTATGATATCATAGAACACTTTAAAGAGTCTCTATATTTATGACATGTGTTAAAATTTATAATAGTAATTTTCAACTTGTATCAAGGATGTCCTTGTAATTAGGACAAAGTGTCCTTTACAGAGAGGTTTAATTGTCTATGTCTAAATCTATCCCTCTATCATACTCCCTGAATTGTACATATGCAAATGTAGTGTAAAATATACCTCAGTTGAGTAGCCTCTTTGACAATGCCTGTTGTCTCTTTAATACCCTCAGCAACTAACTCAGTACAACACACCTATGCGTGAATAATACAATATATACATATTAATATTGAGTGGGTGTGTCTTACTTTTTGGACAATAGTTTCCATAAAGGAGCTGAGAAATTTAGGAAGTGTTTCCACAATAATTCTCAATGATGTTACAGCGCTCAAATGTAACAGCTCACATCTAATATAAAGAGATTTAAAACTACATCCTCTATTGCAGACAAAATCTTAGTTTATCTAATGTCTTTAGTTATCTAGTCGACTTACCTTTCCTTTGTTGTATCAATTACTACCAGTACAAGTGGGACTATCTTTGGTAACAAGGGGATCACATGAGCAGAGAGGGTGTGACATATCTCTGCTAAACACAACAATGTATTAGCATGTACAAGAGGATGAAGTAACTCCACCCCCTTAATAAAGGCTATTAATGAGTTAGCAACCTACAAAATATAGGAGGAATACATTATATTAAATTATATATGTACATGTTAATTAATTAATTAATAGTCAATTAACTTACTTCAATAAATTTTATTTTATGACTATCTCCTAGTTTTGAAACAGTGAGTTTTATACTGTATAGAGCTGTTTGTCGAGTAACCATAGCAACAGACTCATTTGAAGTCACACCCAATAAGATATCAACAAACTCCAATAAAGATAATTCCTATATAATACATGATAAACTTGACTGACTGGTTTCCTATACCTGTTCTTTATTAATAGTCCATTGAGAGTCCTCTAGTTTCCTGTTCAGGATGTCTATAGCTTTACGCTGAGTATCATCCTCAGTACATAATAACTGAAGTAGGACTTCCAGGAAATCACTCACTGACATAAGAGATACAACCTGGAAGAGGTTGAGTATATCAGTTTGAGTTTATGGAAGTATGAGTCTCAGACTGTGTGAGCAAGGTCTTTATGAATCTTATTCTGAGTACATTGCAAGCTATATAGGTCTCAATCTGAGGTAGCATGAGTCTCAGTCTGTGTGAGCATGAATCTTTATATGAGACTCATTCTGATCACATTGTAAGCTGTATAGGTCTCAATCTGATGTAGTATGAGTTTCAGTGTGGCTATACTAGTAGACATACCTTGTTAATAATATCATATATCTTAGCTATCATAGAGTCCCAGTATTTAACAGAATTAGCATCACTGGATGTTCCTTTATATTTGTTAAGCTGACCAAGATAATGAAGACATTCTTGTAGGAGACTATGAGAGAGAGAGAGAGAGAGAGAGAGAGAGAGAGAGAGAGAGAGAGAGAGAGAGAGAGAGAGAGAGAGAGAGAGAGAGAGAGAGAGAGAGAGAGAGAGAGATCTAAGATATTGCACAGTACAAGTATCTAACCTCATAATGGATTCCTTTGAAGTACTTTCTATATTATCAACCATTTTTTCTTTTCTCAATTTACCCAAAATGGCTGCCATAAAAGACAATGTAGCATACTTGTATTGTCGGAGATGTTTATCAGAGTGTAGGGAAACATTAAATATATAGGTCACATTAGCAGACAAGTTCCTCAAGTCATGTGGATCTGTAGCATAAAATAAAAGAGGTGTGGTCTTTATTTTCCAGTTTACTTTGAGGTTTCTGCTTAGGTAGAGTGGCATTGTATTGTAACAGATTTTGCATAGCACCAAGTTGATCTGAGAATGAAAATTGTTGAGATAGTGACACTAACAATTGACTGTCCAGTAAAGCCTCCTTTGGTACCTAGTGAGAACATCAGATAAACAGTATTACAATTTAAATATTAACCTTGGTTTTCTCCATTGTGGATTGAATGACTGATTTCTCCGACAACATCCCTAGAGCTAAGTAAAGATATTGGGCGGGGCCAACAGTATGTAGGAGATGAGACAAGAGAGGAAGCTGACGATGGGCGGGAATATGAGGAATGGCGTCTACAAAAACTCGGATAATCTCAGTGACTGATGCTAATAGGGGTGGTAATGAAGTGGGTGTGGCCTTTGTTGAATAGCGCCGTTTTTTGGATGATACAACAGTTGAGTTTAACTAAAAGGGAGAATAAGATGAATGACTACTAACAGAGACTGATATTACCTCTAGTAAAGTTTGTATAACTGTATCCAATGTTTTGTTAATAACTTGAAATGTGTATGAGTCATCATGACGTAATAGATTGGTACCCATGAATGTAAATATAGGCATCAAATTATGAAGTATACGAGTCTGAAAAAAGAGTAAAAGATTTTCAATGTACAAATAATTACAAATCATTTTGTTTGATATATACAACCATCCATCCATCTATCCATTCATCCATTACTGGGAATATTTTAGCAGCTGTAGACAACAATAGAAGTGCACTATGTTGAGTATGAGGATTAGAAGAATGACGTAGACATTGTACTATTTGTTCAACATTAAATTGAGACTCTGGTAACAACTCTGAAAAGTTGAAGTATACAATACACTCATCATATGTACACATGTACACGTCCTAGATACCTTGTATATGATGTAGTCCTTTGTTACTGACAGTAATACACAAGTCTAATAAACTTGAGAGTATCAGTTGCTGTGTATATTCCAAACTATCTCCTTCTCTTTCTTTCTCCAGTTCTTTTGTCTCAAAACACCATGACAACAGTGAAAAGAGACAACTCACTAACAGATGACACTCTTCAATATCACAGCAACGATTTTGAATAACCTCTAGAATGGCAGTCACTCGTTTCCATGACAACAAAACTGTATCCACGGATTTGTCTTTAGACTCCACAGGAGCTCTTGATTTCCTACAACAATAAAATTGAAATTAAAATCTCATTATTAAATTAAACCTTGTTCGTTTAGAGGGTGTGGCTTCAACTTTGGTAGGTTTCAGATGATCCTCTTGTCTCAATAGTTCAGTGATAAGCATCTCCGAATTCAATGGTAGCTACAACCAGATATAACATGGTAGACATATTTAAATGTTTTTAATAACATACTTGTTGTAAACATTGTTGGGAGAGGACAATAATAGCGGAGACAGTAGACGTGGTCATAAGATCTATGATACTTTGTAGGATGGTCTGTTGAAGGTGGGTGGAGCTTAATGATTGATAGAACTTTGCAGTGATCTATACAAAGAGAGAAGTCATTTGAAGTTCATGTTCTTCTGTTGTAGTGTACCTACCTGTTTAAGTGCCATGACAGCTGGTGAGGGGTGTGATGGTGACAAAGGTGTAAAATGTGTAAGTAGTGAGAGAAACAATTCAAATGTTTCCGGCTCAGCTTCTAACCACGATCCTACAGCTGGAGTATAGCAGGCAATAATTAACTGAAATATTTCTGCCTCATAGGAAGATAAAGGATATGATACTGTAAGAGAAAATGGATTTAATTAGAAAAATGGAATATCATCCAAAAATACCTTCTTCTGTTTCCATAGTAACAGCATGTTCTTTAATTTGATTTATAAAATCTTTTAAACGTGTCAACACACCCAGTAACTTAGACTAAGAATGAAAAAACAAATTTAAAAAAGATAAGTACATCAGGACACTATTGATTTATAATTGTATTAATTAAAGAGCTTTCACCTTTTCAATCATCATTATTAATAAAGGACATTAATTAATCATTAATAAAGGTCATTAATTAATATTAAGAGTAAGAAAGTTCCTATTATATACATGTACTTGTAACATGTAATACTTTATAATACATACATTCAACTCATACTGACCTTGTGATCAACTTCAGTTAATATTATCATTAATTGATACTGGACATAATCTGGAGGAGAGTCTAATGCAAATACCATTAACAATAAAGAGTCCAAGATTGATTCTAATATTGAGTTTTGTGCTCGTAACTCTGCCTTTTTACGGCTCTTTCTCCGCCCACCAGGAGTCTCAGGAATATACTTAGAAATAGCCCCACCCTCTTTTGTCATCAAATGTCCAAACATTAGCTTCAATGTACCAGGATCAGCGACAACTTCCACTTTCCTCTCATTGATAACATCAAGGAGATATAATAGAGGAGATGAAGCATAGAGGTCTGGAAGTAGAGCTGGGTCTGAATGACGTGCTGTTTGGTGTAGGGTCTGGAGACATTTCATAGCCCCCTTACGTAAAATTTGATATGGACTGGCAAGAGGTAACAATAGAGATGAAACCACTAGAGAGAAAATAAAATGGACAAACAGATGACTTGAAACGGGTGACTGTTGTAATAAATGGATGCATAAAATGAGGTAATGGACATATGTATTAATATAATGGATTGATAGATAAGTAAAATGGATGAATACATTACTTAATGGATCTCCTTTATTACCTGGGCAATAATTAGATAGTAAAGCTGTCACTTGGTCATGACTCATTGCTCTAATATAACATGCCGCTATCTTTAATGCTTGTAATTGGACTGTCTCGGTAACTATAGCAACATTACATTGAGGATCTGATATGGGGATTGTCCATATCATTGCTAGGAAACGAAGGAGGGCACCACGTCCAGGAAAATGGACCTATATAAGAGAAGCACGTCAACAATATAATACAACCTCTAATATTGAGGACATCACTACATCCAGGAACAGTCCCATACTAATAATTTAATATATTATATAACCTCTTACATTGAGGACACCTCAATACTTAAAATACTATATATTATATAATACCTTGAACAATTCCTGTAGTAGTTGTCTACTTCTATTAGTGATACCAGCTGTCTCATCTTTGTCACTCCATTGTGCCAGTATAACAAATAGTGATAGTATTATATAATAATATAACTGTTCATTATTGGTACCTCCCACGTCACCAGTAGGGGGATACAACCACAGTGCTATATGTTAAATAGAATAGACTTACAGTATTAACAAACACTTACTTTGTGATAGTTCAGTTGGTGATATAGTATATTGGACTAACTGGTTAATTAACCATAATAACAAGTGGGTGTGGCTTGTGTTAATTACACCTTTTATATGTTTCTGCATCAATGGCTCCAGTATTGAATTTAAAGTGGGAGTGGCAGACAAAGGGGTGGAGTTATCGATATTTGATAACTGTGCCTGTTTTAAAAGGTATTTTGAAAGCAGCATAGCTATTTGAAGGTGATGGGTATGGCCACCTGTTGCCAAGGCAACACCAAGCAATGGGACAATAAGAAAATGAGTCATATGACCAGAAGTGTCATCTAAACATGAGATAAGCTTGTGAACCTAAAAATTACATACAAGTACATGTATATATAAAATATATACAAACTGACCAAATTGGTGAGCATCTGTGTTTCCATGGCAACCAAGACATAAGCTAAATGGGTTATGAGTTGTATGAGACAAGTACTTAATAGTTGAGTGTCATTTGTAGAATTGTCTAGTGACAAGAGTGAACTCCATTCTATAAATAGAGAAAAGATGACGATCAGTGTGTAATACATGTACATGTATATTAATTATTACATTAAATAATGTATCTATTATAATATAGTACTGTTCTATAGTTTGGACTAATTAAAACATGGATATTTTGGTAAACCCAGTAGTAATAATACTAACCTTTATTTACAGATATTGTATTGAGGTTTCTAAGAAGAGGGTGACATTTTGAAAGTGGACTCTCTGATACTATCTTGAGTATATGACTGCATTCATTGTTACCATAGTAACCAAGAAGCATTAATGGTAAAATGGCCAAAACGATATCGTCTAGTTCATCAGAATAGCTCTCACAAAATTGTTCTGAAGTTAATAATGACACTGATGCTAGAATACAAGATTGCCTAATGAAGAGAGAACTAAGTAAACGAACACTTCAATATGATCACAATGGAGACATATACCCTTACAGCTGACATTTAATAATTTACATATGTTTAGTAATATTTTAATACTATATTGTAATAAAGCTTAATAATGATTAACAATTGTTTATTGTAATATTTACATAGGAGTAATAAGACACATTATATGTTCATGTATACTTATTACAGCTGCTCTTGAATAGAAGAGCATGTAAAAAAATTACCAGTTATCACAATACTAATCATCTCTATAAATGTATACTTACCAATCTTTTGAACCACGTGTTAACTTTTTCCGAGATAGTAAGTCTATCAGAGACTTTAAAAGTCTATCTTTATCATCACAATATGTCAGTAATAACTTAAATATAAAATATAATAATTCATGTAAAGAAAATACAAGTGTTCCTACCTTAGCTCCTAACTGTAGTGTCTCCATGACAACCAATGGTGAGTCATCATTAAGTCGAGCTAATATAGCAGATGAAATGAATTCCTTATCATAATCATGGTGGGTGGAGTCACCACACCCACTGGTGAGGACACGACTGAGATGATTAACAGCTGATGCTCTGATCGATGGATCAGAATGATGTAATGTTAATACTAGGGTTTCTCCAGTGCCAGGTATAAGCTATGGACAGATAATTTGATAAATGGATTCGTAAAAGTTTTCAAGATATATAATACAAAATAGACTCACTACATTTAATAAATGGATACATGATTTGATATAATGGACAATGATATATTACCTCATGACGTGATCCTGGTAGAGCTAAAGTTACAAACTTCTGAAGAGCTTTTAAAACTTTTTTGTCTCCTTTAACTTTGATGTAACTTTGTAATATTGTATCTAATATACTAGGATATCTAGAGGAGAGAAAAAAGGATAATGTGTGTGTGTGTGTGTGTCAAGATTACTAATTTCTTACTTGGAATCTATAGATTGAGCAAGTTGCTGCAAACTGGGTAGTTCACGAGGAAGCCCCTTGTAATCTTGAAGATAATGATCAATTAGACATCTACAAATATACATGTATAATAGATACAATACATGTACATGTATAGGGATACTTACTTTATGGTATCAGTAACTGTTGTCTCTGTTAATTCAATATTTTTAAATGTCTGTAATATTAGATCTATTGCTACCTCAGAACCATCCTGAGATAGGGTCTGGAAATATTCAACTATAAGGGACCTCAATAATGGTGTTAAAAATGATGAGGGGTCACATAAATTGGAAATAGATTCCAGAACAGGAAAGAAACTGTCCTTCTTTGTAAAGATATATTTCAAAGTTCTAGAGAAACAAAATATAAAGACAATTCCTCTATATTAAAGACACTTAATGACTCACTTATCTGGAAGATATTCCAAACATTCTCCTTTAGCACATAATACTATTATACATGATATAGCCTCCTCTTTTAGACTAGGACCAAAATTCTACAACACAGATAAATACTAACTATTAATAATACAATGATATACAATATTATATACAATCTTTGAACAGTTAAAAACTTTATTTACAAAATATATTATTATTATATTCTGACCTTAATAATACAGTCTAATAGAGATATTGTTAGCTTCTTATCCAAAGTGACCTTTGATGCTAATAAACTCACTATCATATAAGACCCCGCCCTAAAGTCTAAATTTGAGGACTTGAGCCCTTTTAATAGATAAGGTAGTAGACGAGATATGAGTTCTTCTGTGATAGGTCCCCTCTCAAGGACGTGGGTAATAGTAGAAACATAAAAGGAAATAAGAACACAAATTGATGACTCCATTTTGTCTTTATGAAGAGTTAAAGATTGTGACACCATATTGAATATAAAAGAGAGAAAAGCAGGATTTGAGACACAATGCTGGATCAAGGTCAGATGAGAAAGGGGTGTGCCCTCCTTTCTTAATGGGTGGAGCCAATGCCAGGTTGAAGAGGGGTCTTTGATGGGAAGTAATTGTATAACACGAGCAAACAGGTTTGTCTCGTAATATGGTAAAATACATTCTAATATAACATCAATGTTATATTCATGAATCCTAAATGCTCTAATAAGCCATTCCAGACATTTATGAGCTGGACGAAGGAGAAAATATGGTGATAACAGACGTAGGAACTTTGTTATTAAGTTATCAAGTTCCTTGATGACAGACTGTACTTCAATACTTCTCTCAAATTGTTTAGAGCTCTCAGCAAAGAGAGACTCTGTGAATTCAGAAAAGGCAGGTTGAAGAGTGATGAGTTCTTCTAGTCCATTCACACCTAGAGCATGGATAGAGTCAATGTCGAGGTTAGCTGCCTCCTTAGCTGTAAATAGAAGAGAAGGTTTTCTACTGCTCTCTTTCTCTAGGAGACCAGACTGTCCTGGTATTTGAAGTTTCTTCAGCTGCTTCGCCAAAGAAGTAGCCATGGTACATACCACGTGGATACAGTTTATGAAAGTATACGGAAGTAGTATACGGAATTGCAATTTTTAGGAATACGCAAGCAAGTTCATACCAAATTGTTTTAGAATCAAAAAACAAGTCTTGATGACATAAAATTTTAAGATTCACAAATTTATATTTAAGTTTAGACTATTTCTATAAACTGGTTCTTAAAAGTCAATAGTACTGCTTGAAAAAGTAGACAATTACTATAAAAAGATTCTGATTAAAGGTAATTATAATTGCAAAAATTTTTCTCCTCATAGTATTATCACTTCTTAGACATCTAAGAAAAAGGTAAGCCAGTGTCATCTTTTTTAGTAGATAACTCAACTTGTGGTGGGAGGTAAACAAGATGCAACCACTTCCTTTCTCTAGTATCTTCTTCATACACTAAAATCACAAGGATTGGTTCACCCACAAAGTTTTGATGTTGTCCATTGCCATGATAGATTAGATGAGCTGTCCTAGTGAAAGAAAATAAGTCATTGGTTTGTGAACTAAAATGCTGACTAGTAATTATGGTGATGTCACGTCACCTGTTGTTATCAACATAGACAGATTCTGTACGAAGAGTTGCGCCCAAATTTCTGGCAACGGCTTCAGCATTAATAGGTGGAGCTCTCAAATAACAATATGTGACATAGTTACAAGTCCATGGAGGATTAGGCCAATTGTCTCCACTAATATTTTGGAGGGCTTGATGTGGAGCTAATCCAACAACCTCAACCAAATCATAACCAACAATTCTTTGATCTGGTTGTTGAGCCATTATAAGGAAGCAATATAAATGTATAAATTAGGAAGAGTGTTGAAACATGAATGCGCATGCGCACATTCATTAGCTTTAGTAAATTGAAGGTTGATCCCAAATATCTGTCAGTATAAACTATGGTAAGATAGGCCACATCCAATTAGCCACAGCTTAAGCATGTGTACTTTACTTAAGTAATTGTAATAGCATAAAATTTTCCTGATGAAGTCTTAAGCTATTACTGAATTGAATTAAATTAAGCTCCTAGGAGAATATGAGGTTGAGGAAGAAATATCAAGTTGAATGATTCATGGGATCTTGAATACTCAAACTAGACAATCATAAGTTGGAATAAGTAAGACCAAAGATTTATAATTTAGAAGACCTAGAATTGTTACTGTAAAACCTCAGTTAAAAGGTTTTGATTAGGGTTTTAAGTTATGTAATCTCCATTGTTCAGGGACTTTCAGTGATAGCAAAGCATATCAAAAAAGTAACTAAGTGAACACCTCCTAACTAAGAGAGCCTGATAAGTAATCAAATATAGTTAGTTACCTGTGTCTGATTAATGAGATTACTTCATTATGTACAATGTATACTCATTGACTTTGTTTGTTAGTGAATTATAAAAAGATATATAATTATGCATGTAGTAGAAACATGGTCAAGAACAAATTGGAGTATTAGAAATAAGAGTACATGTATACTCATTATAGACAGTACATAATAACATACATTAATAGACTGACCTTGAGTTAGCAATATAATCCAAAGTAAATAAAATAAGATGTTATATCTTCAGTCATCTATCAAGGATATGGGTAGCAGTAGAGACACAATAACAAAGAAGATAAGAACACAAACAAACAACTTTGTCTTCATGAAGAATTAATGGTTGGGAAGAGTGTGCATATGCATATGTTGAAACTTACTTGGAATCCATAGATTGAGCAACTTGTTGCAAACTGGGTATTTCATGAGGAATCCCTTGTGATCTTGAAGATAAAGACCAATTAGTGTAATTGACCAACATATATGACAGAGTCAATGTCAAGGTTAGTTGCCTCCTGGGCTGTAAATAGAAGAGAATGTTTGTGGACTGCTCTCTTTCTCCAGAAAACTTGACTGCCCTAGTATTTATTTGAAGTTTCGATATAGACCACGTGGGTAACAAAGTTTACGAAGGTATACGAAAATAACACGCGGATTACTTACGATAGGGGGTGGGTCCTGCAAGAAAATTGATGACAAAGTGAATGTTATAATGATGACAATTCAGAGTATTAACTTTCTTCTTTTCATTGTATTGTGGGTAGAACTAGTTATTGTACTGAAGTAGTTGCATTTTGCTAGACTTTAAATGTACTGATTGAGCTGTCTGTGCTAATAAAGCTTGAGTCAGAGGTAGAATGTCCTTGTTGATTCAACTTAGATTTCTTCTCTCTTTCTCTTTTTTCCTCTCTTTTGATTGTTATCTTCATTCAATTTCACTGAACCAGATCCTATAGAGACTTTGTTTTTGCTCCTAATGATTTGTTTATCTTTTGAAATTTATTTGTCTTATATCAATTGATGTACAGGTGTTTAAGATATATCATTGTTGATTTATTGATAAAACATAATTTTCATTTAACATCTTGTAATCATATATGATGAAACAAGTCCACAAAAATTATTCATAAAATTAATAACTTTTTCACATTCAATATTCACAATGTTTGGTCATTATCTGTTGACGTCCTGCTAGGGCATGAATTTCAGTATCCACAGAGTAATATAGATAATATAATTCCAACATTCCTTATTGTCAATTATCAACTTTAACGTTTTTAAATGAAACTGACTTATCAATACAACATGTACTTAATATAATCAATTATTTATTGCAGCAAAAACTACAAATAATAGCAGCAAAAATTAAGCTTTTTGGAAAAATAATTCTAAACAAAATAATTCTAAAGTTATAAGAGTAAACAAATAGTTTGTGGCTAATTATGCAACCATAAATTGTTATCTAATTATCTAATTATAAATTGTATCTTTTTTTAATATCAGCTCCTGCATTTTCTACTCTTACACTTCCCCAGTCTGCAGCTGTAGCTGAAGGAAGCTCTACTTTATAATTAAACAACTCAGCAATTTCCTTCTTGTATTTAATGATGAACCATTTCCAGTATGGAGCAACCTGATTTTGTTCATGTGGTATATACCATCTTGGAAAAATTGTACGATACTCTGTGTAATTTACATATTTGTCATTTGATTCTGAGCAGCTGAATTGTGTATCTGTTCCTACAAGTTCTGTGCACGTTTCTATTACCATCTCCTGAGAAAAAACACAACGATATCCTCCTAATCCTTGTGGTCGATGAAGACTACAATGATGATCATTAGAATGGTTGCTGTTAGTTTCTTCACACTGTTCTTTACAAAATGGACATTGTTCACAACAACCAGCTATGGTATCTCGTATGGTTGCAGCTGGATGCTTTGTCCATGTTGACATGTCTAATACCCTGCATGTTTGTGGGGTTTGAAAACTTGTCAAATACTCCTCTTTGCATTGTTGTATTCCTTTCAAAAATTCCTCAGTTAGAAATTTTAAGTCACTGTCTTCTTGCATATCAATCATGTCATCGAGTTCTTGGAGATTAAGTGGTAAAGTGCTTGAAACCTTTGAATGAAAATAATTCAACCATTGTTTGGTATTTGATGAAGACCTCAAAGCACCCTCAGCTGTATTAGTAATTGTTGCCACAAGTTGGTTTATCTCTTTTTCAGCTAATTCAGTAATTATGCAATTCTCTCTAGATCTTATTGTTCTGCAATGTTCCTCTACAAATAGCTTTGTCCAGTCAAAATAGCTTTGTTTGATGTTTCTGAGATAAGTTGCATACAATTCAAACTTCTGTTTTTCTAATAGTCTTAGTAATATGTGACCTTTTAGTGCTATCTTGTTATAGAAGACAGGATGGCTTTGCTTTAAATCTGTAACAATGGCTATTTCTAACTTAGATTGTAGTGTTGTATCAAAATGATTGACAACAAGGTCAGTAAGGCACATTGCGGCTGCTTTTTCATGAGTTGTCTTATTGTATAAAGTAAAGAACATTGTATAGTATGTTGGTCTTAATGACTCCATATAAGAAGTTGGATGTTCATTTATCATGTCTTGTTGAATTTTAGTAAACACTTGTAATGCATAGCCAGCTACTTCTAAAATCATATCAATTCGATAATCAAGAGTAAATTTGAAGGTGACCTCTGGCTTAGCTTCGTAAGTGTCAATCTTTGCAGTTAGCTCCTGAACTATTGAAATGAATTGTAAATCATTGTAACAATTGTTTTGTTTATCTAAAAAAGATTCAGCTTTTGACAGCCAGCTTTCTGTAATTTGTTTAGCTAAAGCAAGATCTTTTTCTGTACTAAAGATGCGGTCTTTAAGGTCTTTAAATGCTTTCATCAACATATTAGATTTGGCATGAAAATTTAAATGTTGTTTTATGTCAATACTCAATTGTAATGGTTTCTGTCCTCTATGTTCCAAATGGATTTCATTCACTTTAGAACGAATTAAATGATCGTAAGCATTCAGTTGGCAATTCCTTCTTAAGCAATTTAAAATCTGATTACTAATGTTTTGTTCTTCAGGAGGTGGATGTTCTTTATAAAGTTCTTGCATCCATTCATTCCATTTCCTATCGAATATTTCCTTTAGATAATGATGATCCTCATCAGTTAGTTTACTATCCTTAGTGATATCCATTTGTGAGACAAGTTCCTTGACAAGTGTTGTAACACGAGTGCGTTCATCATTCTTCAAATCTTGTACTTTGCTCTTAGCATGCTTGCTTCTAATTGTAGCTTGGCAAAATTTCTCAGCAGCATCTTTGTGATGATTTCTTACATTCCTCAGTTTTGTCTCATATTCAACTCTCCATTTTGCCATTGTGGGTGCCAATGTTGATTTTGAATTTTCAAAAAAGAATTTGACCTTTTCCATCACTTCATCATATTTGTCATCTAATTGTTGATGTATGATGTCAATTTGTTCTTGCTCAATTTTTTGCACACTGCTATTATCACTAGATGTAATGCGATTTCGGGTTGTATCTCCCATTCAAGAACAAGCTTTTGGAGTTCCCAAGACCAGCAGCGACTATATTCTGCATCAACACAGCTATAAGCTTCCATTTCAAGTGTGTTTTTAAAGCTAAAAATAAAATTTTCTTTAAGAATGGCATCCCACAATAATGTAACTCGTCCTTTAAACTCATCTACAGAGCAAAGGATATTTGAAGATTTTGACAAATCATTTATAAACTTTGATTTGAGTTTAACAGCAGCTTCACAATAAGCAGGATTAACAGGAGCCATTGGAGGATTGCCTTCCCATAAACTTGGAAAATTATGAACATCAGTTTCATCATTAAAAGTTATAACATCACTGAAATGGACATATACACCTTCACAGTGCTCTGCCTTAGCTGCCAGTACTGTCATTCCATCAAGTTTGTCTAGGAATTGTTGTCTGCCTTCATTTGTTTTGCTGGCACTGACATTAGCAACATGATGTTTAACAAACTGACAAGTAGGTTTAAGCTCAACCTTTTTCATACGTATAAAAGCATGTACTGTTGTCTGCAATATGTCATCAATATCAGCTGGTACTTCACCAAATATATTGATGATAGTAACACCAGCTAGACCAATTACTAATGTAGCTAATTCATTGTCATGTTGTTGTGTATCTTGATCACTAAGTTCAGGTGCACGTAATCCTTCTGTATCAATAACTAGTATATAATCACACTTTGTTTTAGTGGAAAGTTTATCATCAAGTTTTAGTAGTTGAAAGTATGCTCCACGTGTACATCGACCAGCACTAACAGCAAAACGAACTCCAAACAATGTGTTCAATAAAGTGGATTTACCAGTACTTTGAATACCAAGGACAGAAAGAATAAATATTGTAGAATTGTTAGTGACTTTTTTCAGTTCTTCAAGGACAGCAGTGACCCACACTTGTGGTATATGAGCAACATCACCATCAATTATTTCAAGTGGATGACCTAACCATAATAACTCAGCAGCTACTTTAGGAAGTATTTTGATACGTGAAAGTATTTCCTGATTGACCTGGCTTTCCATATATAAAGTTGACTCATAAAGTTGTGCAAGCTCACGAAACAAATGCTCAGGTCCAAAAGAAGCATTAATTAACTTTTCAGCTTGTTCTCGAAGAAGGCTACGAAGCTCTTTTATTTGGTGTTCTGTTATTTTCTTGCTACGTAATTTATCACGTGTAATCTGACATTCTCGCTGAAGATCTGGTAAATTTTTACGTGAGAAATCATCAAAATAAAACTTTAACCATTGAAGAAAATACCTTCTGACTTCCATTGGTTCATCTAATAAGACCTTCAAAAACATTTCCATCATACCAGAGAGATTTTTTGCCTTTTCAAGCTGATCTTTGCGCACAATTTCTTTTTTAGTACTCATTTCTGTATTAAATGATTCTACCCCCAGAAAGCCTGAGTCTTCCCATTTCATACGATTTTGTTTCTTGTTAAGTCTAGCCCATTTGTGCCACAGATTAGGTCCTTGAAGAGGAACCATATTCTCTTTCACCTCTGCAGCTGGAATGTCTTTTAACGTTTTCATGATATTACTTCCTAAAATTTGACCTTGTTTGCATGATGGACTGTCTGTATCAACTTTAATACAAAGCTCATTGCATGAAGTCAATGTTTGAGAGAGTTGACAATAATAAATTTGAGAATCATTCATTCTTTTGATTATTTTCAATCTAATTGATCTCACATTAGCAGCTGGTTCTTTTTTTAACAGTAATATTTCACAATTAGAAATTAATTCTTTAAGTTCCTGCTTTCCTTTTTCAGAATGCAAAATAAAAATGACTTTTCCATTTTTATTTATCTGAGAAAATGTTTCCATATTTTCAGAAATAACGTCTTCTTCATTTAAGAAGACAAACATCATATCTGAATGAATTAATAGAAAATTAAGCTGTTGCATATGGTTACTTGCATTTCCACGAAGATTTGCAAAAGTGATGGCATTACTAAAGATATCACTTTTTTCACCAGTAGGAAAATACCAACATGCTTCAACAAGACCATCTACAAACTGACGTGTCACACTACTTCCCTCACATTCAAAATTAAAAAAGAAATCATGCTTTAAGTCACTGATAACACTGTTAAGAATTTTTGACTTAGAACAGTTAAGTGGATGCTTAAATCGTATGAAGGATATCAATGGTGCTTGACAGTCTACAATTCGACCGTCATGTGCTTCAAAAGTGAACTCTGTCTCTGATGTTTGTACTCTACATTTCCATTGTTTGATAATAGAATACATAGCCCATAAAGGAAAGACTATAGTATCAGAGACAGGATCAGGTAAAAGTAGAGGAACAGCAAGTTGACAGGATATAAGTTTAGAGTATAAATCTTGTCGTAAAAAGTCATCAGCACAATGAATTAAAGCAAATAGACTGTCCATAGGATGAACAGCTATTTCATAATCATCGTCTTCATCTTTGTCTGCACTATGTTCTTCAAAAAGAAACACTTTTCTACATTCATAATTAGACATCATTATTTTTTTAAGCATTAAGTAGAAAAGTTTATGTGCATGAAAAGTACCTCTACGATGATCTGGTTCAATTTGACGAATCAAAAGGGCATCTTGAAGTGTTAACTTTTGAGGAAAGTGTTTAGCATGTCCCAACTTTTCTAAAAAGTGCATAAAGTCAATTACCATTACTAGTTTTTCCTTTGACATTTTGAATATTTGTGCCAGACATTGCTTTTCATCATCATTAGCCTTGGCTGCCAGGGCAATGCATTTCTTAATGTTACCTTGAAATGTTTGTAGTTCTCTAACACTTCTTATCTGTTGTTCTTCAAATAGAGGTTGCCATTTAGTTGATGGCAGATTGTTACTGTTCAAAAAAAGAATCAGTTCTAAAGTTTTCTTTGAAATTTGGAATATTTGTGCCAGACATTGCATTTCATCATCATTAGCCTTGGCTGCCAGGGCACTGGATTTGTTTAGGTCACCTATAAACGTTTGTAGTTCGTTGACACTTGTTATCTGCTGTTCTTCAAAAAGAGGTTGCCATTTAGTTGATGGCAGATTGTTACTGTTCAAAAAAAGAATCAGTTCTAAAGTTTTCTTTGAAATTTGGAATATTTGTGCCAGACATTGCATTTCATCATAATTAGCCTTGGCTGCCAGAGCACACCATTTGTTAATGTCACCTATAAACGTTTGTAGTTCGTTGACGCTTGTTATCTGCTGTTCTTCAAAAAGAGGTTGCCATTTAGTTGATGGCAGATTGTTACTGTTCAAAAAAAGAATCAGTTCTAAAGTTTTCTTTGAAATTTGGAATATTTGTGCCAGACATTGCATTTCATCATCATTAGCCTTGGCTGCCAGGGCACTGGATTTGTTTATGTCACCTATAAACGTTTGTAGTTCGTTGACACTTGTTATCTGCTGTTCTTCAAAAAGAGGTTGCCATTTAGTTGATGGCAAATTGTTACTGTTCAAAAAAAGAATCAGTTCTAAAGTTTTCTTTGAAATTTGGAATATTTGTGCCAGACATTGCATTTCATCATCATTAGCTTTGGCTGCCAGGGCACTGGATTTGTTAATGTCACCTATAAACGTTTGTAGTTCGTTGACACTTGTTATCTGCTGTTCTTCAAAAAAAGGTTGCCATTTAGTTGATGGCAGATTGTTACTGTTCAAAAAAAGAATCAGTTCTAAAGTTTTCTTTGAAATTTGGAATATTTGTGCCAGACATTGCATTTCATCTTCATTAGCCTTGGCTGCCAGAGCACACCATTTGTTAATGTCACCTATAAACGTTTGTAGTTCGTTGACACTTGTTATCTGCTGTTCTTCAAAAAGAGGTTGCCATTTAGTTGATAGCAGATTGTTACTGTTCAAAAAAAGAATCAGTTCTAAAGTTTTCTTTGAAATTTGGAATATTTGTGCCAGACATTGCATTTCATCATCATTAGCCTTGGCTGCCAGGGCACTGGATTTGTTAATGTCACCTATAAACGTTTGTAGTTCGTTGACACTTGTTATCTGCTGTTCTTCAAAAAGAGGTTGCCATTTAGTTGATGGCAGATTGTTACTGTTCAAAAAAAGAATCAGTTCTAAAGTTTTCTTTGAAATTTGGAATATTTGTGCCAGACATTGCATTTCATCATAATTAGCCTTGGCTGCCAGGGCACTGGATTTGTTAATGTCACCTATAAACGTTTGTAGTTCGTTGACACTTGTTATCTGCTGTTCTTCAAAAAGAGGTTGCCATTTAGTTGATGGCAAGTTGTTACTGTTCAAAAAAAGAATCAGTTCTAAAGTTTTCTTTGAAATTTGGAATATTTGTGCCAGACATTGCATTTCATCATCATTAGCCTTGGCTGCCAGGGCACTGGATTTGTTAATGTCACCTATAAACGTTTGTAGTTCATTGACACTTGTTATCTGCTGTTCTTCAAAAAGATGTTGCCATTTAGTTGATGGCAGATTGTTACTGTTCAAAAAAAGAATCAGTTCTAAAGTTTTCTTTGAAATTTGGAATATTTGTGCCAGACATTGCATTTCATCATCATTGGCCTTGGCTGCCAGGGCACTGGATTTGTTAATGTCACCTATAAACATTTGTAGTTCGTTGACACTTGTTATCTGCTGTTCTTCAAAAAGAGGTTGCCATTTAGTTGATGGCAGATTGTTACTGTTCAAAAAAAGAATCAGTTCTAAAGTTTTCTTTGAAATTTGGAATATTTGTGCCAGACATTGCATTTCATCATCATTGGCCTTGGCTGCCAGGGCACTGGATTTGTTTATGTCACCTATAAACGTTTGTAGTTCGTTGACACTTGTTATCTGCTGTTCTTCAAAAAGAGGTTGCCATTTAGTTGATGGCAGATTGTTACTGTTCAAAAAAATAATCAGTTCTAAAGTTTTCTTTGAAATTTGGAATATTTGTGCCAGACATTGCATTTCATCATCATTGGCCTTGGCTGCCAGGGCACTGGATTTGTTTATGTCACCTATAAACGTTTGTAGTTCGTTGACACTTGTTATCTGCTGTTCTTCAAAAAGAGGTTGCCATTTAGTTGATGGCAGATTGTTACTGTTCAAAAAAAGAATCAGTTCTAAAGTTTTCTTTGAAATTTGGAATATTTGTGCCAGACATTGCATTTCATCATCATTGGCCTTGGCTGCCAGGGCACTGGATTTGTTTATGTCACCTATTAACGTTTGTAGTTCGTTGACACTTGTTATCTGCTGTTCTTCAAAAAGAGGTTGCCATTTAGTTGATGGCAGATTGTTACTGTCCAAAAAGGTAGTCAAATCCTAGAATTAAATGAGAAAATCATGTAAATAGATCTTCCAAATTCAAAGTATGACTTAGAGGGAAAAGAGTATTGTATGTCTAATAGATATTTAGTATATTTTAAGTATACAACATCAGTTTATATACATTACATTGCAATTGTAAACTTATTATTGCCGAAAAAGTAATCATAATGTTTTTATTACTAATGTACTACTACTTATGTAGCTACATAAACATCAATTTCGTAATACATTAGTAATCAAAATAGTATTAGGTTTACTTTACATATGCAATCTGTATAACTATTAGTGAAATCAACTGATCAATTTTTACTGTGTATGACCTTAAAAAGTAGTGTTCTTTTAATTGGTAGCATGTTTTACTTTTATAAGCCTTGATTGCAGCATTGATACTATATATAGTCTATGTCAATAGTTAGCATGATGCTAAGAGATCAAAGACAAGGGGTAACAGATTGAAGAGCTGCAATGAGGTGCAGTGTTAGTCCATTAGAAATGAGTTATACTAGAAAAATATACTCTTGTACTTTGCAATTATGCACAGACAACAATGACACAGAAATAACAGTAACCAAGTGGATAGAATCAATCTTGAGGATCTCTAATGATGAACCACACTCTAATTTTATGCTAAAGCTATAAGAGGAGATTTATAGAATGACAATATCAAGATGACACCACACATACATACCATCTCAGAGTGACATATTCAAAAAGGGCATACTAAGGCAAAGTGCAAGTTACAAGAAATGGTGGATATCTGGCTAGAGAAAATGTTCAAGTCACAAGTAAATCAGAAGACTTACAAAGATTGCAATATTTGAGAGCAAACTTCAAAAAAGAGATACTTATCAATTATCAGCAGAATGCAGACATAATATATAAATATACACCATGTAAAGAAAAGTTTGCATGCTGTATGTGCTAGATAATACAAATTAAAGCATAATCATAATCTGATTGGTTGGTACGCTATTTAATAAAGAGATATAAAAGTTGCACTGGATTCACTATTCAAACTAATTTGTCCAGAAGAGATAGCTATATACTTTAAGCTGAAGGCATTGTGGTATAGAGCCACTCTTACCATGGCAGAGTCCAATTGTTAAAATTTAGGATTTATTATATATGATATTTCAGGGTTAATAAATTTAGCATCTGAATCAGTGTATATGCTCTAATATAGAGACTTCTTCAAAAGAGAACTATGAGGTGGCTACATCAAAAACAGCAGTGGCAGTTACAAGTGCAACAGACTCACTCAACACCTCACCTGTCCTACTGAATGTCCTGTTAATCAGTATTTGTCCTACTGAATAACTTGTTAATTAGTGTATGTGTGTTAATTAGACCTTGTCGTTAACCTCGCTGTGTGGGTGCATAGCGAGGTTTACAGTAGTCTGTCAGTGTGTGTGTGTGTATGTATGTATGTATGTGTGTCTGTTACCCGGGTAAATGGCTTTGAACTGCTTTAACTCGGCAAAGACAGCACTGGTAGCCACCAAACTATAGTGGATGGTAGCAAAACTTCTGTACTTCTTAAGAATACTGCCAAAAGGAACGTCAAGCGAACAAAAACCTTTAAAAGTCTGAAAAACCTTTGAAAAAAAGCACAGCTTTCAGTAAAGATTCAAGAATTCAATAAAAATCTCCTGCATATAGCTTATGACATTTTACAACTTTTTAAAGTGAGAATTTTTGTAAAAATACTTCTTTGGAAAGTTATGACAGTTTTACTAACTTTTGGCAGTTATCTTCGTTGATACATTGAGCGCAAATTAAAATACTAGCACCATAGCTGTCATTGGAGAATAACTAACTTTTACTAAGAAGTTGGAAAGTATTGGACCTTTTGTCAATTAGAGTGCAAACTATCCAGTAGACGCATTAAAAGGCAAAGCTTTTTTCCCCTTTGATTGAAGAGAAATGCTTGAGTCATCAATAATCATCTTGCGCATCACGTGAGATTACGTCACTTGAAGTTGCTAAAAAGAATAAAGAGAGTCTCTGGATAAGACTGCAACGAGGTTAAGCACTTTAGTGCATTTCATATTTACTTTGCACTTCTTTGTTGTGTGGTTACCTTACTTTTGTCTATTGTTCTTTACTCTATTTAAGTTCTGTATTTTGTTATTTATGATGTGCTTTCTGTTAAGTTAAAGCTGAGAACACGATACTGTCTGTTGGTACAGTTGCATTACATTGGCGCAGTGGGTAGAATCTTCAACTAGTCTACTTCTCGAATTATGGCAGCTCGACCTTTAGTCCTACCGGAGCCTTTCACAGGAGAAGGCAGTTGGGACCAGTGGATTGCTTATTTTGAGAACATCGCTGCAGTCAATGCTTGGGATGATGCAGCTAAGCTTCTCTGGCTAAGAGCCAGACTAACAAGGAGAGCTCAAACTGCATATCAAAAGTTCAGAGAAGAAGCCAAAGCTAGTTATGAATAATCTAAGAAGGCTTTACAAGAAAGATTCGAACCTAAGTGCAAAAGAGAACTATACCAGACAGTGTTCCAGACACAAAGGAAGCAGAAAACAGAAGGTTGGGCCGATTGTGCTGAAGACCTAAAGATCTTGGTTGATAAAGCTTTTCCTGACTTACAAGAAGAAGCTAGAGATCTACTAGCAATGAATCATTTCTTAAATCAACTGGATAATCCACAGGTGGCTTTCAGTGTCAAGCAGTCATGCCCGAACAAGTTAGACAAGGCAGTAGCCGCCACTCTCGAGATGGAGTCATTTAAAGTGGTTCGAGTAGCCCATATAGAACAAGATGGTGATCCTGTAGCATTGGTTACAAAAGAATCTTCCAATACCCTTATGTCGATGATGAAGCAGATGATGGAGAGAGTGGAGAAACTTGGACAAAAGTTGTCATCCAGTAATAGCAGCAGAGATCTTAATGTGAGACGAGCCCTGCTCACACAAGAGTGGAAATGCTTTGTGCTTCCGACGGAAATAGTTTGTAGAAAGTGCAGAAAGGGGGTCATTATGCTTGGGGGTGGGGGTGTGCAATGCGATGACCTGGTAGCCAGGAGGGTAACGAGATAGCTGTGAGTCGAGCTGGCAAGGGTCACCATCAAATGACTCAAAAGAACATACAGATATCTCCAATTACTTCAACTTATAAACAAGAACATACCTTCAAACACATTCATAGGTAAGGGAGAAAGCACATTAATGCTAATGCTCTAACACGAATGCTTTGTCAACAATGTGACTGAGACAGCCATGATGATCCAGTAAGAGAGCCAAGTCAAATGATTGGAACAATTCGGCTGGTTGGTGATAGAACTACAGCAGAGTTGTATAAATTGCAATTGAATGATCCAGTGGTTGGAATAATACTGAAAGCCAAAGAAATGGGAAAGAGACCACTTGATAAGTCAGTAAAAGATAATCCAAAGAGTCGTAGATTGCTTCAATTATGGGACCAATTGGTCTTAAAAGAAAAATTACTATTTAGAAAGTTTGAAAACCTTGAGTCACTTAAAGGAGAGGTTTTACTGGCCTGGCCACTGGAATGATGTAAGAAATTGGTGTAATACATGTTCTACTTGTGCCACGAGAAAGACTACAGGAATGAAGCATCGTGCATCACTTCAAACAAATCTGGATATCCGGTGCAAATAGTAGCCGTAGACATACTTGGTCCTTTACCAGAAAGTTACAGTGGAAACAGATACATACTAGTAGCTGGGGATTACTTCACCAAATGGTTTGAAGCCTATGCCATTCCAAACCAGGAGGCTAAAACATTTGCAGATAAACTATATAGTGAATGAGCTATTTTGTCAGTTCTCTCCTCCAGAACAGTTACATTCTGATCAAGGGAGACAGTTTGAGTCAGAGTTGTTAATTGAAGTATGCAAGTTACTTAATATTCATAAAACAAAGACAATGCGATATCACCCATAATATGATGGACTAATGGAACGTTTTAACCGTACATTGCTCAATATGCTAGCCACTTCAACTAAGAACCATCCATTTGATTGGGAAGTACAGCTTCCAAAGGTATGTATGGCTTACAACACAAGTATTCAGTCTTCTACTGGCTATTCTCCATTCTTTTCACTTACTGGGTTCAACATCACCTTAATATGAAAAAAGAATGGTAGTTCATTTTGACAGACTAAAACCATATCAACCAGGCACTCGTCTTCCACTTATTGTAAATAAAACTCACAATTCAGTTCAGCCATCAAGGACATCTAACATTGGTGATAATCGTTGATGATTATCCTGATGAAGTGGACTGTGCCAAAATGCCTACACAATGCTACCCTACCAGGACTAGACACCCTCCTGATCGTTATGGTATTGTGATTTCGTATTAGTAAAGAAGTCGGGACTCATTCTTTCAAAGGAGGGACAGAGTTTACTCAACACTTCACCTTGTTGATTGTCCTCCTGTTAATCAGTATTTGTTCTACTGAATAACTTGTTAAGTAGTGTATGTGTGTTAATTATACCTTGTCATATTTACTTTACACTTCTTTGTTGTGTGGTTACCTTACTTTGTCCATTGTTCTTTACTCTATTTAAGTTCTGTATTTTGTTATTTATGATATGCTTTCTGTTAAGTCAAAGCTGAGAACACGATACTATCTGTTGGTACAGCTGCATTACACAAGTTTAATAAATGCCGCAAATTTCATGTAAACCAATGCACAATATTAAATTAAGAAAAGTATAAAGTCACGTTTACACAGAAACATTTTTTGCTGAAAACAGTAGCTTTTCTTTGGGTATGCACCTTCCGTTTATGCAAAAATGGTGAAAATGCCGTTGAAAACATTTTCGTTTGAAAACACCATTCAAAGTGAAAACATTAGAAAACGGGATGAACAAAATGGGTGAAAACGCATACTTCTATCGTGTAAACGCTTAAAACGTGATCTTTAGGGGAGTGGACTCTTAAATACAGTGGAGTAGGAACAATATTTACTTTGGGGAAGCAAAATTTTTAATGTACATATTATAATATTGCATATAATATAATCAAAAAGATCCAAAATATGTAGTATGGGTACTGCAATTTTGAATAAATTCAGATGCAATGTCCTTAGTATCAATACTATCAGTTTTAGCACCTGGACTTAGTGTTAATTGTATACATGATTGACCATTGCATCTACTCATTGTTCTATTGCATCATATCATAGATAGTAGAGTATCTATGATCATATAGAGGCACATACACACTGACAGTTTTTAATATAGCAGGGAATTTGCATTGTATATGGGTGCACAGTTGTACCCCCTACACCCCTTGTTCTTACTCCACTGAAATAATCATGGCAGAAAGGATTATTGTGGTGTTGTTATCCTGTTTATTAGTGCTACAGCAGGTTAATCCGGCTATGATGAACGAATATAAAACTTTATATCACCAAAAGCTTTCTGTTCTTCTACACTCCATCTGATCTAAAAACGCACGTTGCGTTTACGTGTAAACGCAACGTGCGTTTACACGTAAACGGATATGAAAACGCAATCATTCGTGTGCGTTTAGTGCAGCATTCAGCCAGACCGTTTCTGTGTAAACGTGGCCTTAGATACTTCGTATCAATCACCTCCCTCCCCTTCAAAAACACACGTTATATATCACTAACCCCTTCTTGAGTCTTGTCATCTGACTCCTCATTATCACTACTAGAGCCTTCTTGATTGTCCGACTCTTCATCATCGCTACTACTACTCTCTTTCTGATTAACATCAGACTGTGAATCCTCGTTATTTCGCCCGAAAAAGTAGTTCCATAATCGATACATTTCTGTTGCACACTGTATTTAGTCGGTCTGTAATAATTATTTTCAAATATAAAAGACTTGTATACTGGTAAACTCACTATATATGTCGACACTTGGTATAAGTTAGAACTGAATACTTCGAAGAGCTAACTGCTTATATAGTTTACGTGCAACAGGAAATCATTAATTATAAGTTTAATAAATTAAACCGCAGACATGCAAATTATTTGCGTGCAAATCCTTTAAACAATAGGCTGAATAATATACGATTTAACCACACCCTTTATTGGTGTGCTCATGAGTGATGTAACATTGCACTATAAAATGCTGCCAATTATCTACTAACCAAGAGAACATTGAATATGACCTTTTAAGAAACATATAATTAGACATGTTATATGTAATTCAGTCTGTACTACTTTAATATTATATATGTGTCAGATTAACATGATACCATGTTATTTGTTATGATGCATTAATGTCAAGTATAGGTTGTACTGAGAGCTGCAATTCTTATCATGCATGTGCTGTCATGCAGACAGAGCTATAAGTCTAAGAGTCTTGTAATGTTTTATAAGAAATTAAGAATAGCTTAATATGGGTTTATTAGTGTCATGATGTCATAGTACTATCTCTGGTTATAACATTGCGCATGATTTCACATATGTACACTGCCAGTCCCTACAAGCATTAATTCTTTGAAAATTTATATGGAATCTTGCATTATGAAAACTATCACATTCCAAAATATCTTGTAATAAAGTCCCTCATATATGGACTTGTCTAATTAACTTTAGAGAGTACAATAATTCAAATCAATATAACAGTATGTTAGAGTAGTAACTTTGGCGTCAGCATGTTATAGTAGTCATTTTGACGGCAGTATGTTGGAGTAGTCACTTTGGTGGCAGTATATGTTGGAGTAGTCATTTTGACAGCAGTATGTTGGAATAGTCACTTTGGCGGCAGTATGTTGGAGTAGTCACTTTGGCAGCAGTATGTTGGAGTAGTCACTTTGGCAGTAGATGTTGGAGTAGTCACTTTGGTGGCAGTATGCTGGAAGTAGTTACTTTGGCAAAAACAACCAATCAATTTTAATTAATATATAGCGTTTTAAGTAATGGTATGACTGGGTTGGTCTTGTGGCTCATATAATTCACCTTCATGTTGCAATTCCTATAGTAACCGCCAACCTAATGTCTAACCTATATTTAAATTTAAACACACACATTCACACACAATTACTACTAACCCTTTCTTGAGTCATGTTTTTCAAGGACTTGAGAAAAGTATGCACTGATACATCAGGTTGGATTGCTTGGATTAGATAGAAGAATGTGATCAACAAAGATTTTCCAAATTTAAAAATTGAATACTACTACTAATTTTTAAAAGCTATATGCAGAGTCATTTAAAGAGCTGATTGTTATTTGCAACAAGGAATCATTAACTTTAAAACTATAATTATGGATGATGTAAACTGTCATCTCTGTTTACAACTTTCTATATAATTTCATACATGTTTATATTAGTCTCTTCATGTAACAACACTGAACATTTATGGAATCATGCATTATACAGTAGCTATATTAGTAAAAGGATTCTTTAATGAGTTATCATGTGAATTCCTTACCACAGAAGGACTATAGCCTACTACTACTATCATTAAAGTCTACTGATGCATGAGAAAGTATTGATATGCTAGAGTAATAGGGATGGCTTGGGTTGGCCTTGTGGTACGATAATACTATGAATTCCTAACCATATAAGGACTATAGTCTGCTACTACAATACTCTCAGGACAATTCCAATTAGATTTCTTGCCATAGCTTTTTAAAGTAATATTATGATGGACACAAACTATGTATAGTTATTACAAATGTACTTTCCCTAATAATATGCTTTTCCTTTCAATTCCAAACATAACAATGACAATACACTAGTTCCAGGATAGATGTCTCTTATTATCTTTTTATTAATAATCTTACGCATGACAGTATGAACAATGTGTTCTTACTTTGGCATTTTGCCTACTCTCAATATGTCCACTTTTGACCAATATCTTGTTGTATAGTTGTTATTATATTCTAAATGGAAATGATTTGAGAAACACACAGATAACTAACAGTGTGTGATATTATAATGTGTTATAGCTATAAATTATCACTTTGAAATACAAGTACAATACTGACAGTACACTAGCTAGTTCCATGAAGGACAACTCCCATCATTATTATTTTATTTGTGACATTGCTATGATTAAAGTCTAGTGAGACAATATGTTAGAGTTGTCACTGGCAAAAAAACCAATCAGTTTTAATAGTAAATTAAGTAATGTCATTTCTTCCATAGACTTTTATTAAAAGTGATTGGTTGTTCTTGTGGTATGACTGGGTTGACTTGGGGTTGGCCTTGTGCCACATGGCATGGCTTGAAATTAATTTGTTAGATAATCCATTTTAATGTTCCATTCACTATACAAACCTCCAACCTATTGTCTATCCTATATTTTTAAACACACATGCAATTACTACTAACCCCTTCTTGAATCATATTTTCAGGGACTTGAGTAATGTATGCACTGATTCATCAGGTTGGACTTGATAAGATAGAAGAATGTGATCTACAAAAAGGTTCCAAATTAAAAATTGAATATTGGTGCATTTACTAATAACTTTTAAAAGTAATAGTTTGCTACATGTAGGATCATTTGAAGAAGTAATTGCATATATATATATATATATATATATATATATATATATATATATATATATGTACACTTCTTGCAACAGAAAATCATTAACTTTAAAACTATAGTTATGGATATTATAAACTGCAATCTCTGGCTACAACTTTCTATATTATTTCATGTATGTTTAATTTTATTAGTCTCTTCATGCAACAACACTTTGAACACTTATGGAATCATGCATTATACAATAACTATATTATTCAAAGGACTCCTTTTATGGGTTATCATGTGAACTCCTTGCCACAGAATGACTACTCTTCTACTATTGTGATTAAAGTCTACTGATGCATGAAAGAGTATGATAAGCTTGGGCTGGCTTGGGTTGGCCTTGTGGCATGACAATCCTATGAATTCCTTACCCTATAAGGACTAGTCTGCTACTACATTACTCTCAGGACAATTCCAATAGATTTCTTGACATAGCTATTTTAAGTAATATTATGATGGACACAAACTATGTATAGTTATTGCAAGTGTATTCTCCCCAATAATTTACTTTTCCTTTTAATTCCAAACATACTAATGACAATACACTAGCACCAAGATAGATGTCTCTTATTATCATTTTATTATAATCTTACTCATGACAGTATGAACCATGTGCTCTTCTTACTTTGCCATTTTATTTACTCTCAATCTGTCCACTTTTGCCCAATATCTTGTTGTATACTTGCTATTATATTCTAAATGGAAATGATTTGAGAAACACACAGATAACTAACAGTGTGTGATATTATAATGTGTTATAGCTATAAATTATCACTTTGAAATACAAGTACAATACTGACAGTACATTAGCTAGTTCCATGAAGGACAACTTCCATCCTCATTATTTCATGTTATCACTACAAATGAGACAGTATGCTAGAGAAGTCATTGGCAAAACAACCAATCAGTTTTAATAGTAGCTTAAATAATGTCATTTCTTGCATAGCCTTTTATTAAAAGTACTAGTGATTGGTTGTTCTTGTGGAATGACTGGGCTAGCTTGGGTTGGCCTTGTAGTATAGCTCAAAATTTGTTAATTTAAACAATCGATCCATTCTCAGCTCTGTTTCCTAATTAATTACTACTAATCCTTTCTTGAGTCATGTTTCCAGGGACTCGAAAAAAGTATGCACTGATATATCATGTTGGATTTTTATGAGATTGAAGAATGACATCTACAAAAATTCCCAAATTTAAAAATTGAATACTGATAAACTTACTACTAATTTTTAAAAGCTATATGTAGAGTCATTTGAAGAGCTGACTGTTACTTGCAACAAGAAATCATTAACTTTAAAACCTGTAATTATGAATGCAAATTGTCATCTCTGTTTACAACTTTCTATATAATTTCATACATGTTTATATTAGTCTCTTCATGAAACAACACTGAACATTTATGGAATCATGCATTATACAATAGCTGTTTTAGTAAAAGGATTCTTTTATGAGTTATCGTGTGAATTCCTTACCACAGAAGGACTATAGCCTACTATTACAATCATTAAAGTCTACTGATGCATGAGAAAGTATTGATATGCTAGAGTAATTGGGATGGCTTGGGTTGGCCTTGTGGCATGATAATCCTATGAATTCCTAACCCTATAAGGACTAGTCTGCTACTACAATACTCTCAGGACAATTCCAATTAGATTTCTTGCCATAGCTTTTAAAAGTAATATTATGATGGACACAAACTATGTATAGTTATTACAAATGTACTCTCCCTATAATAATATGCTTTTCCTTTCAATTCCAAACATAACAATGACAATACACTAGTTCCAGGATAGATGTCTCTTATTATCTTTTTGTTATAATCTTACTCATGACAGTACAGCATGAACCATGTGTTCTTCTTACTTTGTCATTTTCCTACTCTCAATTTGTCCACTTTTGTCCAATATCTTGTTGTATAGTAGTTATTATATTCTAAATGGAAATGATTTGAGAAACACACAGATAAATAACAGTGTGTTATATATTGTGTGTTATAGCTATAAATTATCACTTTGAAATACAAGTACAATACTGACAGTACACTAGCTAGTTCCATGAAAGACAACTATCATCATCATTATTTTCATTATGACATTGCTATGATTGAATTCTAGTGAGACAGTATTAAGTAATGTCATTTCTTGCAAAGCCTTTTATTAAAAGTGAATGGTTATTCTTGTGGTATGACTGGGCTGGCTTGGGTTGGCCTTGTGCCGCATGGCATGGCTTGAAATTAATTTGTTAGATAATCCATTTCATGCTCCATTCACTATAGAAACCTCCAACCTGTTGTCTAGCCTATATTATTAAACACACACACAATTACTACTAACCCTTTCTTGAGTCATATTTTCAGGGACTTGAGTAATGTATGCACTGATTCATCAGGTTGGACTTGATAAGATAGAAGAGTGATCTACGAAAAGGTTCTAAATTAAAAATTGAATATTGGTAATCCCTTTTAAAAGTAATAGTTTGCTACATGTAGGATCATTTGAAGAGGTAACTGCATATATATATATACACACACACTTCTTGCAACAGAAAATCATTAACTTAAAACTATAGTTATGGTTACAAACTGAAATCTCTAGATCTGGCTACAACTTTCTATATGATTTCATGTATGTTTAATGTTATTAGTCTCTTCATGCAACAACACTTTGAACACTTACAGAATCATGCATTATACAAAAGCTATATTACTCAAAGGTTTTTTTCAATGGGTTATCATGTGAATTCCTTGCCACAGAAGGACTACTCTTCTGCTACTGTGATTAAAGTCTACTGGCGCATGAGAAAGTATTGATATGCTAGAGTAATTGGGCTGGCTTGGGTTGGCCTTGTGGCATGACAATCCTATGAATTCCTAACCATATAAGGACTATAGTCTGCTACTACAATACTCTCAGGACAATTCCAATTAGATTTCTTGCCATAGCTTTTTAAAGTAATATTATGATGGACACAAACTATGTATAGTTATTACAAATGTACTCTCCCTATAATAATATGCTTTTCCTTTCAATTCCAAACATAACAATGACAATACACTAGTTCCAGGATAGATGTCTCTTATTATCTTTTTATTATAATCTTACTCATGACAGTATGAACAATGTGTTCTTCTTACTTTGGCATTTTGCCTACTGTCCACTTTTGACCAATATCTTGTTGTATAGTTGTTATTATATTCTAAATGGAAATGATTTGAGAAACACACAGATAACTAACAGTGTATAATATATAATGTGTTATAGCTATAAATTATCCCTTTGGAATGCAAGTACAATACTGACAGTACTTTAGCTAGTTCCATGAAGAACAACTCCCATCCTCATTATTTTAATTATGATATCACTATACAAATGAGACAATATGCTAGAATAGTCACTGGTAAAACAACCAATCAGATTTAATAGTGAATTAAGTAATGTCATTTCTTGCATAACCTTTTATTAAAAGTGATTGGTTGTTCTTGTGGTATGACTTGGCTGGCTTGGGTTGGCCTTGTGGCATAGCTCGAAATTTGGTAGATAATCCATGTTCATGCTCCATACACTATAGAAACCTCCATCCTATTGTCTAACCTATATTTTAAAACATGCACAATTACTACTAACCCTTTCTTGAGTCATGTTTCCAGGGACTTGAGAAAAGCATGCACTGATATATCATATTGGATTTTTATGAGATAGAAGAATGTCATCTACAAAAATTTCCAAATTTTAGAATTGAATACTGACAAACTTACTACTAATTTTTAAAAGCTATATGTAGAGTCATTTGATCATGAAGAGTTGTCTGTTACTTGCAACAAGAAATCATTAACTTTAAAACCTGTAGTTATAAATGATGTAAATTGTCACCTCTGTTTACAACTTTCTATATAATTTCATACATGCTTATATTAGTCTCTTCATGCAACAACACTTTGAATATTTATGGCATCATGCATTATACAGTAGCTATATTATTTAAAGGATTCTTATAATGGGTTATCATGTGAATTCTTTACCCTATAAGAACTAGTCTACTACTATAATACTCTCAAGACAATAGATATTGTCATGATTATTCCAATAGATTTCTTGTCATAGCTATTTTAAGATGGGCATAAACAATGGTTATTACAAATGTATTCTCCCTAATAATATACTTTTCCTTTCAATTCCAAACATAATAATGACAATACACTAGTTCCAGGATAGATGTCTCTTATTATCTTTTTATTATAATCTTACTCATGACAATATGAACAATGTGTTCTTACTTTGTCATTTTGCCTACTGTCCACTTTTGTCCAATATCTTGTTGTATAGTTGTTATTATATTCTAAATGGAAGTGATTTGAGAAACACACAGATAACTAACAGTTTGTGATACATAATGTGTTATAGCTATAAATTATCACTTTGAAATACAAGTACAATACTGACAGTACACTAGATAGTTCCATGAAGGACAACTCATCATCATTTTATCTATGACATCACTATGATTGAGACAGTATGCTAGAGTAGTCACTGGCAAAACAACCAATCAGTTTTAATAGTAGATTAAATGATGTCATTTCTTGCATAGCTTTTTATTAAAAGTGATTGGTTGTTCTTGTGGTATGACTGGGCTGGCTTGGGTTGGCCTTGTGGCATAGCTCGAAATTTGTTAGATAATCCATTTTATGCTCCATTCACTATAGAAACCTCCAACCTATTGTCTAACCTATATTTAGTTTAACTTAATTTATAGAAATTCATGCTATTGTTCTCTGTGGAACTACACAATATCTTCCCCTCCTTTTATTGTTTCATAGCTAATAGTTACTTGGTTAGTCAAGCCCTTCACTCTGTAGGAGTGGGACTCATTTATAAATTGTAAATAGTAGTAGGTTGCAACCAGTCATAGCTTTTACAAGTTATTTTATTAACATAGTATACTTTACTTCTACTTAGGATATGCAAGGGAATATGATGTATTTAGCAAACCTTTTTTCGTTCTTTTTTTGACAATGCCTCTATATAATTATATATATTTTTTTAATTTTCATTATGGTTACTCACATTTTTGACAGATTCGTTGATACAAATTATTCTATAGAAAAGGAATGGCCCTGGCCTCGTTACAGAAAGAAATGTGCTGCAAATTTAATCACTTAGTCTCACAAGTCAGCCCCTCCCACTTAAAGAATTAACATCTCAATATGGTAGTATGGTAATCTACTTACGTATTTGTAATGGAAGTTTCTTTTACAAATTTGCTAGTTGTCACTGCCAGAGTGAGGTTCACAGTAGTCAGTGTCAGTGTGTTCATAGATATTAATATAGTAAGATATATCTATGTTGTTTTGGTGTTATGAGCTATATAAGAAATTATTATCACTGCTTTATGACAATCAAGACTTTATATACATCATTATATATATCTCTAGTTTGGATGACTTGTTATAATATTTGTACTTTGTTATTTTGAGTACTGTGACTGTTACTATATTTTACTAATATATTTTGAGGACTTAGTGTATATGTTTACTAACCAATTTTGAAGTATTGATAATATTAGTTCAAAAAGGCACTATATTATTAATCAATTCTGTACCAATAGTTATGTGGACATTAAAATAACAATAATGTTATTTCAATTTGTTATTTTATATGATAAAAACACAACAAGTCTTAAGAGCATTTGATATAAATAATTATTATGACAATCAAGAGTCTATATAGTTCTAGTATAGGAAGTCAATGAACTTATGATATCAACATAATAACATATTGCTTGCTTTTGTCACTCTCCTTCTTACCATAGTCAACACACAAGCATTGCTACCTGCAAATTCAGATCTTAATATTTATGCTTTGCCAGTTGGTCAAGGTGATAGCACTATTATCCAGTGTCCAAAAAATATGGAACAGTTGTAGACAGTGGCTCTTGTAAATCAACCAATTATATGACTACAAGATGTTGGCAATTTTCTAAACAGATGAATGATTGAAAAGATATTTTTCAGTCATCCTGACAAAGATCATGTCAACTATGTTGATACAATATTGCAAGGTAGAAACCCTTATCCACCTATCTACTATTCTTGTCCATGGAATCTAAACACTTATGGAAAGTTTATTAAAACAACAGGTCTTACTCATATACAAATCAACAATTGTTGTGGTAAAACTGGTACAAATATGCATGTACTCAATACAAAATATGTAAAGGGGAAATAAAAGTCAAAGTTTTAGCATTGGGATTGGGTGGATGTAGAGGCAATAAAAATGGAGATCATTTGGTCCTACAGGTGGAATACAGAGGAAAGACAGTTTACTTACCAGGAGATTTGAAGGAAATCATCATTTCATTCAAGCATTCATCGAATGTGCAGGTGCAAACAACCTCAAATCAGACATATACCAACTTGCTCATCATGGTGCATAGAATGGGAAAGCTAACACAGGTGCTGTCTAGGACAGGATACAACCAAAGATGCTTTGTCAAGTGGTGGTCTTAAAAACAACTACAAACATTCTCGATGTGAGGGTTGTTTCTACTATATAAATAATAACAATCAACTAATAAATTCTGATCCTCATTTATATACATACAATCATCATAAACAATGACAGAATGGGGTAGAAACAAAAGGTGTTTATGTGACAACAGTGATTAGTCCCTACACTCCAACAGTTTATAACTTCATCATTCTGTTCTCCATCAATACAAATAACATTCAATCACCTAGGTGGGTTAAGTTCAATGACTTTCCACTTCTGACTACACAGAATTACCAACGTGAAGATGGATACTATATTCACAACACAGATGATGACGATGACTGTGATGAATGTGATGACTGCATGTGATACAACATTTGTGAGAACAGATGCAAATCTTGAATCTTCTTTGTAATGACAATCATTTGTAGTCCACTATAGTCTAATTAGTAGACTAATGATTATAATATAATATTGTAATATACTAGTTGTTTTCTGTTTTGACTTTTAAATCATAAAATTATCTTAATTGCTCTCATTGGGTGTGCCAGAGTTAATTTGATAATTATTACAATTGCTGTGATACACACCCAATATTATATATTATGCTATATAAGAAATTGATAACACTGTTTTATGGTAATTGAGAGCCTATATACATCATTATGTACCTATCTAGTTTGGATGACTTGTTATGTATCTTATTATTTTAAGTGCTATTACTGTTAGTATCTTTTACTAATGTATCTTAAGGACTTGGTATATGATGTACCACTATTTACATTGCCAGTCATAAATGATATTATGATAGTACAAAACGAAATTATTATAAGTGTAGATAGACAGTTATGAGTTTGTGAAATTCTCATATTGCTTTCATTCCAATTATAGTTACTATTCTTGTCCTTTCATAATGCCTGAATCTATTTGTGGCATATTGTCATGATCATAGTATTATCTCTAACTATAACAGTGACTTCATACATACTTACATTTAGTTTGAACAGCATCATGGAATCATGTATCATGAATACTATGCTATTCCAGCAAATCTTGTCATGGCTATTATGAGTAATGTAAGTTCATGAATTCCCTCACAATTAAGACAATGCTTTAGAGACTCTAAAAATTAAATATCAGGACAATAGCTGACTATATTCTAAATAAATTGCTGTCATAACTATGAATAATGCTATATTAAGACCACCAATGTTAACGTAATTCTTAACAGATAGTTATATCTGCTTCTGTAAGTAACCTTTCACAAGATTGTCATCAATAAATTATAATAAAATAATACTTTTTAATTAAAATAGTTACAGCATGTTCAATATCAAGTCATATTTCATATTCATTCCATATAAATATATTGAATTAATATAGACAATGTGTCAAGCAAAAGAATAATATCAATATTAATAATTAATTTGTTGACTCATAATTATATTTGTTTAAATCAAATTGTTTTAGAATTTTAAATTTTTATTTCCAAAGTAAGTCTTGCTGCTAAGCATAAATTAACAAGTGAATATAAAAGGATTCTAATTTTAAACTGGTTCTTAATAGAAGCTACAATGAAAAGTAAGCAGTTTACTTCATTTCTATTAAAAACACAGAAAAAGTAAATAAAATTGCAAAAATGTTTACCTCATAATACTATCACTTCTAAGAAAAAGATAAGCCAATTTCATCTTTTTTAATGGATAAATCAACTTGTGGATGGAGGTATACAAGATGTAACCACCTCCCATTTGCTTCTTCTTCATACACTAGAATTACAAGGATTGGTTCACCCACAAAGTTTTGATGTTGTCCATCACCGTGATAGATTAGATGTGCTATTCTATAGTGAAAGAAAAGAAGAAATTGATTTGTGAACTAAAATGTTGATTAGTAATTAATTAACACAGTGTCACTTCACCTGTCGTTATCCTCATGGACAGGTTCTGTATAGAGAGTTACACCCAATACTCTAGCAACTGCTTCAGCATTAATAGGTGGGGCTTTCAAATAACAATATGTGACATAATCACAATTCCATGGAGGATTAGGCCAATTGTCTCCATTAATGTTCTGGAGGGCTTGATTTGGAGCTAACGCATCAACCTCAACCCAATCATAACCAACAATTCTTTGAACTGATTGCTGGGCTTGGTGGGCCATTAGAATTGAACGTGGTTGACGTCACCGATATTCCGTATATTCTATTTAAACGTAAACTAAAAATTTAAACTTCCTTTGAAGCAGGAAGTTGTACACTGAACTACATAAGTTGTGATAACTGTGTTATATTATACTATAAATACGTACACCACACTTATTTTGCAATAATTATTGTCATCAATCTTTGTTTGTCTAATAATACATCTCTAATCATGCTTTCATTTTCAGTTTATTGGTATAATCTATTTTAAGGCAGGAGCTATTACTATTAGTATATTTTCATTGATTTACTTTGATAACCTGCTATATAACTGCTTTTGAGGACTCCTACACTTCATTACTAATTGTATGCTGTATTAATGGAAATAACACTCTATAAACTAGTTATGATGTGGATAAAACAAGTCCAAGAGCTAAAAAAATAATCTATTTCTCATAGAAAGTGACAATTATATATCATTGTATGTCATATAACAGATTTGTATAATGTTATGCTGCCATATAAGGAATCGATACCACACCTTTATGATGATCAAGAGTCTCTGTACATTACTATATATATCTACCTGTTTTGGATGACTTGTTACAATATTTTGTACTTTATTATTTAGAGTACTATTATACTTAGTATATTTTACTAATATATTTTGAAGATTTGGTGTATATGCTTACTAACCAATTATGAAGTATTAATTGTTATTAATTCATAAAGGCACTATGTTATTAATCAATGCTGTACCAATAGTTATGTGGAGACTAAAATAACAATGACATTTTTTCAGTTTGTTAGTTTATAACAAACACAACAAGTCTTAAGAACTTTTAATATAAACAAATTAGTTATAAATTACTTCTAATAGAAAGTGATGACAAGATGGGCTATCTGCCAAACACCTAACTAGCATGCTATAAAAGGAATTCTATCATGACAATCAAGAGTCTTCATAATTCATGATCTACATAGCTTTATAGGAGGCTGATTAACTTAAGCTATCAATGTAATGAAGGGTAACTTATTGTTTGCTTTCATCATGCTCCTTCTTAGTGCAATCAACATACAAGCATTGCTACCGGTACCTGCAAATGCAGATCTTAATATCTATGCTTTGCCAGTTGGTCAAGGTGATAGCACTATTATCCAATGTCCATCACAGTATGGAGGATACATAACAGTTGTAGACAGTGGCTCTTGTAAATCAACCAATTATATGACTGCACAAGATGTCGCCAATTTTCTAAATGGGCAAACAATTGAAAAGATATTCCTCAGTCATCCTGACAAAGATCATATCAACTACGTTGATGCAATATTGCAAGGTAGAAACCCTTATCCACCTATCTACTATTCTTGTCCATGGAATACGAACACTTATGGAAAGTTTATTAAAACACAAGGTCTTACTCTTAATCAAGTCAACAATTGTTGTGGTAAAGCTGGTGCACATGCATGTACTCAACATAAAATATGTCAAGGGAAAGTAAAAGTCAATGTTTTAGCATCAGGATTGGGTGGATGTAAAGGTAATAAAAATGGAGATAGTTTGGTCCTACAGGTGGAGTACAGTGGAAAGACAATTTACTTACCAGGAGACTTTGAAGGAGATCATCACTTTATTCAAGCATTCATCAATTGTGCAGGTGCAAACAACCTCAAATCAGATATATACCGACTTGCTCATCATGGTGCATACAATGGGAAAGCTAACACAGATACTATCTTGGACAGAATACAACCACTTTATGCTTTTTCAAGTAGTGGTCTCAAAAGCAACTACAAACATCCTAGATGTGAAGTTTTTTTCTACTTGAGAAATAATGACAATCGTCTACTAAATACTAATTCTCATTTATATACATGCAATCACCATAACAGATGGCTGAATGGAGTAGCAACAGAAGGTGTTTATGTGACAACAGTGATTAGTCCCTACACTCCAACAGTCTATAACTTCATCATTCTGTTCTCCATCAATACAAATTACATTGAGTCACCTAGGTGGGCTAAGTTCAACCATTTTCCACTTCTGACTTCACAGAATTACCAACGTGAAGATGGATACTATGTTTACAACACAGATGATGATGATGACTGTGGTGAAAGTGATGACTTCATATGATGCAACATTCATATGAGAACAAAGGCAAATCTTGAATCTTCTTCGTAGTGACAGTCATTTGTAGTCCATTATAGCTTAATTAGTAGACTATAGTCTAATTAGTAGACTAATGACTATAATATAATGTTGTGATAGACTAGTTGTTTTCAGTTTTGACTTTTAAATCATAAAATTAATCTTAATTGCTCTCATTGGGTGTGGTAGAGTTAATTTGCAAGTTATTACAATTGCTTTGCAAATCATCTATACATACTTAATATTACATATGTAGTTAATAGAAGCACAACACTGAGTAATATTAGCCAGCTCTTCCTACTTCCTACAAGGGAACTTTTAGCTAAATTTACTATTATGTCTCTGAGGTGCTCCAGGATCATTACAGTCAATATGTGAAGAGAGTCCACTGGTAGACTATTGCATCGTACAGTGTGAGTTGTAAAGAAAGAGTTGATGTTTACTAATCATTTTTAAGAGCCTTTTATTGTTACCATATTTTATGATTGATAGTATATTATATTAATGGGCCTGTTAAGGTTAGTATATTTTATTAATTTATACTTGAGGGCCTGTTATTGTTAGTATATTCAACTAACATATATTTAATGATCTGTATTAAACTATCGATAATCTGTTTTTAAAGACTTGATACTACGTAACAAAAAGTTATTTTATTATTAATTGGGCCTATACTATTATTTTATGGATACACTGAAATGACACTAAACTATTTGTTATAATTAATTAGTTATAATTAATTATGATACAGACAGGACAAGTTTATGAGCTGTCCACACGAAGAATAAGAATATTAGAAAGTTATTATAAGGTAATAGTCTGTAAAACACTAGATATATACTTGTTATCAATGCAAATGATCATAATCAAGAACTTATACTAATGTTGCTTTAAACACAATATATTTCAGTTATCTCTGAATTATGTATATTGTGTAGATAGCCACAAATCACTGTAGTAATGAAATGTACTGAATTGCTTAACCTCACTGTGGTAGAGACCTCCTCAAGTGACGTAATCTTACGTAATGCGCAAGATGATTATTGATGACTCAGCATTTCTCTTCAATGAAAGGGGAAAAAAGCTTTGTCTTTTAGTGCGTCTACTGGGTATTTTGCACTCTAATTGATAAAAGATCCAATACTTTCCAACTTCTTAGTAAAAGTTAGTAATTCTCCAATGACAGCTATGGTGATAGTATTTTTAGTTCACGCTCAATGTGTCGACAAAGATAACTTAGTAAAACTGTCATAACTTTCCAAAGTATTTTTGCAAAAATTCTCACTTTAAAAAGTTAGAAAATGTCATAAGGTGTATGCAGGAGGTTTTTATTGAATTCTCGAGTCTTCACTGAAAGCTGTGCTTTTTTCATAAGTTTTTTAGACTTTTAAAGCTTCTTGTTCATTTGACGCTCCTTTTGGCAGTATTTTAAGAAGTACAGACGTTTTGCTACCATTCACTATAGTTTGGTGGCTATTAGTGCCGTGTCTGCATCCATTAATTTAGCTCATCTATTGTCTGAGTCAAAGCAATAGTACATCACCTGTATTGTACGGATTCAAACTGACATCAAGGTGGCTTATATAGCTACATCTATTGTAGTGACATGTAATGATTTGACAGTGAAGGTATAATACTTTTTAATCCTAAGTTGAGTTTAACAACAGGTGTACTAGGATAGTCTGAAGGGTTAGGACAAATATGTTTTGTTATATGGAGTCCCAAACTATGAGTTACCAAAAAAGGTACTAATACCGTACCCATCTTTGGCCAGTTTGCTATGATAATAATTATCTAGAGGCTATCATATATATAAGAACAAAGCCTATTAACACAAATGGCTAAACTGCTCTTAAGAATCAAAACAGTTTATTAATTAATTGAATTATTAATTTGTATCTCATAACAGTAAAAAAATGATCACATATAAGAGCATTGTACATATATGTCATCAAATAATGATTATGTTGCCTTTCATGGTAAACTTATGATGTCATCTATATATGTCATATGTGAGTTATATAAGACTATCATTACTAGGGAAGTCAATTAGGATTGTGTTACCAACTCTACTCTACTCTTGTTTTGACAATACCCTTTGTTAATATACACATAAAGTACTAACATCTATCTCTATTACTTTAATATATTGTTGTGTACTTTTAAATGTATAGTAGTATAGACAAAGAATGTAATAATTACATTAACTTGACAGAATTCTAATATATACATATGATAGTAAAACCACCTACCACAAAATTAATTTAATTATTATCCAGAGATGAAGTAATAGAAAGTAGAGCTACAAAGAGAGAATGATGGGAAACTGCCAACCACCAGGAAGGACTTGGAACACTATATAAATATGATGCACTCAACAAACATCTAGAGACTGACTCTCTGTCTATATAGTTGACTTATAATCAACTAATATAATTATTAACATAATGAAGATTACTTTCATCATTCTCCTTCTTGGTGCAGTCAACACACAAGCATTGAAGATCTCGCCTGCAAACTCAAATCTCAATGTTTATGTTCTTCCAGTTGGTCAAGGTGATAGTACTATTATCCAATGTCCATCACAGTATGGAGGATACATAACAGTTGTAGACAGTGGCTCTTGTAAATCAACCAATTATATGACTGCACAAGATGTCGCCAATTTTCTAAATGGACAAACAATTGAAAAGATATTCCTCAGTCATCCTGATAAAGATCATATCAACTATGTTGATACAATATTGCAAGGAAGAAACCCTTATCCACCTATCTACTATTCTTGTCCATGGAATGCGAACACTTATGGAAAATATATTAAAACACCAGGTCTTACTCGTTATCAAATTGGTGGTCCAAGTTGTTGTGGTAGAATTGGTGTGGATGCATGTCCTCAATATACAATATGTCAAAACAATGTAAGAGTCAATGTTTTAGCATCAGGATTAGATGGATGTAAAGGCAATAAAAATGGAGATAGTTTGGTTTTACAGGTGGAGTACAGTGGAAAGACAGTTTACTTACCAGGAGATTTTGAAGGTATACCAGATTTTATTCAAGGTTTTATCAACTGTGCAGGCAGTCTTCAGTCAGATATATACCGACTTGCTCATCATGGTGCATACAATGGGAAAGCTAATACAGATGCTATCTTGAACAGGATACAACCAGTATATGCTTTTTCAAGTAGTGGTCTCAAAAGGAATTATGTACATCCTAGATGTGAGGTTCTTTTCTACTTGAGAAAATATGACAATCGTCTAATAAATTCTGATCCTCATTTATATACATGCTATTACAATAAACAATGGCGGAATGGGGTAGAAACAAAAGGTGTTTAAGTGACAACAGTGATTAGTCCCTACGCTCCAACAGCCTATAACTTCATCATTCTGTTCTCTATCAATACAATTAACATTCAATCACCTAGGTTATTTAAGTTCAACCATTTCCCACATTCGACTACACAGAATTACCAAGTTGAAGATGGATACTATGTTTACAACACAGATGATGATGATGATGATTGTGATAAAGTGATGGCTTCGACCATATGATACAACATTCATATGAGAACAGAACCAAATCTTGAATCTTCTTTGTAGTGACAGTCATTTGTAGTTCACTATAGTCTAATTAATAGACTACTAGTCTAATTAGTAGACTAATGCTTAAAATATAATATTGTGATTAGTAGCTGTTTTCTGCTTTGACTAATAAATCATAAAATTATCTTAATTACTCTCATTGGGTGTGGCAGAGTTAATTTCTCCAACCAACTATACATAACGCAATATTACATATGTAGTTAATAGAAACACTATAATTAAATTTACTATTATGTCTCTGAGGTATTTTTAAAAAGTTTCTTCTTGTGTAGTAAATATGATTCCAATAGCCATTTATTCTCAATTCGGTATAGTGCCTTCACTTCTACATCCATAGTTTTTCTGAAATTGTTTCTATCTCCTTCCATTCCCAGTATTCATTCTTTAATTCTTTAGTCTTCACACTTAATCCTTTTTCTTTCTCAAAAACAGGTACCACTTGTTCATCAAAACTCATAATTAGATATTTATAACAGTCCTACATATATGCAAAAAATGGCTAACAGATCACATGGTACAAAGAATATAATCAAAGGGATGTGTTAATTATAGGTATAACCTTAATTATATAAGGGTAGTGTTGTACATGCAGGTAATCGCAAAGTGGCCAAAATACCTAGCTAGCTGCAATTATTATCGAATGTAAGTACTGTTTGTTATACAAATTTATGTAAGCTCCTTCCATCATTCTCTTTTGTATTCGTTATCTAAGCGGTATACAGTTATCATATACAAGCCTATTAGATACTTTCAGAATGATTCAAATGTTATAGTCCATAATATACTACACCGAATTTCTTCGTTCAAGCTAGGAGCATACACTACTGTAATATAAGACCTGCACAGGGTTAATAATGATGGTTAAATTTAATATCCATTAATAATAATATATACTTATTAGTTGCTTGTAGTATCTTTGTGGGTCAATCACAAGTATATTGTGTGAATGTGACACAATTTCAAATGATGTCCTATATTTACAACCTATGTGTGAGTGCTAATAGATGTGAAATTAACACTACCCTTGTGTGAACTTCACATCCCAGTTTTTAGAGTGTACTAGTCTAATTAGTAGACTAATGATTATAATATAATATTGTGATATAGTAGTTGTTTTCTGTTTTGACTAATAAATCATAAAATTATCTTAATTGCTCTCATTGGGTGTGGCAAAGTTAATTTCTGCAATCAACTATACATACACATGCTGCAATATTGCATATATATAGTCAATAGAAACATTGTAGCTAAATTTACTTCTATGTCTGATCTGAGGTATTCCAGGATCATTACAGTCAATATGTGAAGATAGTCCATGGGTAGACTACTATATTAATTGTACAATGTGAGTTGTAAGGAAACTACATATGGTTGTCTGTCAAACACAGAATTACCAAGTTGAAGATGGATACTATGTTTACAACACAGATGATGATGATGACTGTGATGAGTGTGATGACTGCATGTGATACAACATTTGTGAGAACAGATGCAAATCTTGTAGTATCAGTAATTTGTAGTCGACTATAGTCTAATTAGTAGACTAATGATTATAATATAATATTGTGATATAGTTTTTGTTTTCTCTTTTGACTTTTAACCCTTAAAGGATGAATTTGTGACACGCCTATATACCTTCATGAATGTGATGACTGCATGTGATACAACATTCATATTAGAATAGAGGGAAATCTAGAATCTTCTTTGTAGTGACAGTCATTGGTAGTCCACTACTGTCTAATTAATAGATTAGTCTAATTAATAGACTAATGATTATAATATAATACTGTAATAGGCTATTTGTTTTCTGTTTTGACTTTAAAATCATAAAATTATCTTAATTGCACTCATTCGGTGTGGCAGAGTTAATTTGCAAATTATTACAATTGCTTTGCAATCACGTATACATACCTAATATTACATATGTAGTTATATATGCAATTACCATAAACAATGGTGGAATGGGATAGTAACAAAAGGTGTTTATGTGACAACAGTGATTCGTCCCTACACTACAACAGCCTATAACTTCATCATTCTGTTCTCAATCAATACAAATAACATTCAATCACCTAGGTTATTTAAGTTCAACCATTTCCCACATTCGACTACACAGAATTACCAAGTTGAAGATGGATACTATGTTTACAACACAGATGATGATGATGATGATTGTGATAAAGTGATGGCTTTGACCATATGATACAACATTCATATGAGAACAGAACCAAATCTTGAATCTTCTTTGTAGTGACAGTCATTTGTAGTTCACTATAGTCTAATTAATAGACTACTAGTCTAATTAGTAGACTAATGCTTAGAATATAATATTGTGGTTAGTAGCTGTTTTCTGCTTTGACTAATAAATCATCTTAATTACTCTCATTGGGTGTGGCAGAGTTAATTTCTCCAACCAACTGTACATAACGCAATATTACATGTAGTTAATAGAAACACTAAATTATTAAATCTACTATTATGTCTCTGAGGTATTCCAGGATTATTACAATTAATATGTGAACAGAATACACTGGTAGACTTCTACTTAGTACACTATAAGGAAAGAATTGTTGTTTACTAATCTATTTTTGAGGGTGTATTATTGTTAGTATATTTTATTAATGAGACTATTATTATAAATATATTTTATTAATGAGACTATTATTATAAATATATCTTATTAATTTATACTTGAGGGCCTATTATTAGTAGTATATTCAACTAACATATATGTGATGACCTGAATTTAACTATTGATAATCTGTTTTAATTTTAAAGACTTGATACTATATAACAAAGTTATTTTATTACTAATTAGTCCTATACTAATATTTTATGGATACACTGAAATAACACTAAACTATTAGTTCTATACACAAGCTTCCACATGAAGGACTAAAAATATTAGAAAGTGATTATGAGGTAGTAGTCTGTATAACACATGCACTAGATACTTGTATCAAATTATTATCACTGAATATGATAATCAATAATAAAGAGCCTGTACTAATGTTGTTTTAAAACACACTATATTTTCTGAATTATGTACATTGTGTAGATAGCCACAAACCAATGCAATAAAGGTAGCTAGACTCTTGTCCAAGACTATATCATTAATTATGCCCACATTCTCAATATACTGAAAAATAACACAGGTGCTTCATTTAATACATTGGGCTTGTCACTCAGTGGTTACATAATGCACACAAATCACTTTACCACAACTTGGGACACACTCTATACCACAAACTAATTAATTTAGCTCATCTACTGTACTACAAATTCTCAGTCATAACAATAGTACACTGTCTGTATAGTATATGGATTCAAACTGACATCAAAGTAACTTATATACCTATATCTATATAATGATATGTAATGGTTTGAGAGTGAAGGTATATTACTTTTAAATCCTAACTTGGCTTTTTAACAACAGGTGTACTAGAATAGTCTAGAAGGGCTAGCACAAATATGTTTAGGTGTAACGGAGCTCCAAAACTATGGGGACCTAATAAGGTACTTATACCCATATTTGGTCAGTTTGCTATGATAATATATAGTTATCTAGATGATATCATGTATTGTGATAATGATTATGTCATCTTTTTTTTGACAAACTCATGATGTCATCTATATATGTTATATTATATATGAGTTATATAAGACTATTGTTACCAGGGAAGTCATATTAGTGTTGTGTTAATAACTCCCCTTTACTCTTGCTTTCCTTTGTTAACATATACATAAAGTACTAATGGTCTATCAATACTACTTGAATATGTCGTTGTTGTATACTTTTTAATATATAGTGGTACTGATAAAGGATGCAATTGTTATTTTAACTTGACAGAATTCTAATATATTTATATGATAGTAAAAATCATCTACTACAAAATTAATTTAATTATTATCCAGACATGAAGTGGGGCTACAAAGATCGAGCAATAGCATATTGCCAAGACTTGGAATACTATATAAATACAATACATCCAACAAACAATTAGAGGCTCTTTATATAAGTTGACTGATAATCAACTAATATACTTATCCACACAATGAAGCTTACTTTCATCGTTCTCCTTCTTGGTGCAGTCAACACACAAGCATTGAAGATCTCACCTGCAAACGCAGATCTTAATATCTATGCTCTTCCAGTTGGTCAAGGTGATAGCACTATTATCCAATGTCCATCACAGTATGGAGGATACATAACAGTTGTAGACAGTGGCTCTTGTAAATCAACCAATTATATGACTGCACAAGATGTTGTCAATTTTCTAAATGGGCAAACGATTGAAAAAATTTTCCTCAGTCATCCAGACAAAGATCATATCAACTATATTGATACAATATTACAAGGTAGAAACCCTTATCCACCTATCTACTATTCTTGTCCATGGAATGCGAACACTTATGGAAAGTATATTAAAACACCAGGTCTCACTCTTAATCAAATTGGCGGTCCAAGTTGTTGTGGTATGTATGCATGTCCTCAATATATAATATGTCAAAACAATGTAAGAGTCAATGTTTTAGCATCAGGATTAGGTGGATGCACAGGCAATAAAAATGGAGATAGTTTGTTTTTACAGGTGGAGTACAGTGGAAAGACTGTTTACTTACCAGGAGATTTTGAAGGTAATCAGGGTTTTATTCAAAATTTTATCAATTGTGCAGGGAGTCTTCAGTCAGACATATACCGACTTGCTCATCATGGTGCATACAATGGTCAAGCTAATACAGCTCCTGTCTTGGACAGGATACAACCAGTATATGCTTTTTCAAGTAGTGGTCTCAAAAACAATTACGTACATCCTAGATGTGAGGTCTATGATCACTTGAAACTTTATGATCCTCGTTTGATAAGAAACACTGTTCCTCATTACTACACATGTAATTACAACAGACAGTGGCAGAATCTGACTATTTCTGAAGGTGTTTACGTGACAACAGTCATTGATCCAACCACACCAACTGCCTATAATTATGTCCTTCTCTTCTCTTTCAACACTGTTAACATTCTAGAACCTAGATTTTCTCTGTTTAACAGTTTTCCAGTCCCAGGTCTGTATACACCACAAAGTGACTTTAAGTATTTTCTAGAGGATGACGATGACTGTGGTGATACCAATGTGACATACACAAAAGTTTGAATTGATAACCTTCATTACTCCCTTTTAATTTATAATAACAATCAATATTTGTAGTCCATTCATTTTCAGTTGATAGTATTCTTTTGTATATTTTGTACCTAATTTATCATTGTAGTAATAGATCAGTGACATTGTTTTGTTTTCCCAAAAAATTGCTTCAAATTATAATTATAGTGTGACATTCTGTTTCATCTTATTGGGTACTTTATTGTTAATAATGTTTAACTAATAATGATTAAAATGAAAATAGGATTAGTGGAAACCATATTACAAAAATGGTTTTGGTTTCTTAAAAAGCAGATTTAACTAAATTTCTATAGGTTTCATAATTATGACTATTCATGTTAATATTATCAACATAATAACTTCAGTTATGACAAATTATTACAAATATTAATAGCCCACAATAGCTTATTATAGTCACATAATTGTGATGATGTCATAAGTTATTGTTAAATTTATCCTGTTGGTTTAAGATCAATAGATATCTATTATAATAAAGTGTATTATAATTAGTATAATAATAATAATGTTTTATACTATAGTCAAATCTATGCTAGTAGAAACTAGTTGAAATGACTCAAGAAGGGATTACTAGTAATTATGATTTGTTTTATAAAATTTCAACTTTTGTTTATAGGAAGTTAGGGACTTTGAAGAACTGACTGCTATAATAGACTACTACAACAGAAATTATTAATTTTATTTTAATAATAAACATTGCAAAGTCATTTAAACTTAGGAATTAACCATCCTGTCATTTTATGAGTGTTGTATCTCACTACAAAAAGTAGCTAAGTTTATGCTAGAATGGAATTGACTTATAATATAGCTAACAGTGTCATGTAATTAGAAAATGTATAATTAGATACACTAAGCAACTCTGTGTGTACTATTCTAACATTACACTTCATTTCAGATTAATACTATCACATTAAATGCTTAGTGTATTAGCATATCTAGCACATAGCTGTATATGGAATTGAATGTAATTATACTATATGATATGAATCCTTAATATTGTACAGTGTTATAAGCAATTGAAATCATTATAGTCTAGACAACTAATGAACTACTAATATGAGGAAACCATTATGAAGTATATACATTGTAGATGTGTTTACTTTCATGATTTTATAATACATGAATGGAATAGCAAACTACTATGTTAAAATGATGCACAAGTATTTGCAATGTTAGCTATGAGTGATATTATGATAAGAAACAAAAGTTATTATAAGTATACATTCTTCAAAGATAGTGATGATATTGTGTAGATTGTGACAGGTTAGTGTCCTCTATGACTGAATAAGTGAACATGTTATAAAAATCTGTCAAACTGGAAATAATAATTCGAACTCATTAATAGTTAACTATGTATAAAGGCCATAAATAACTAACTATGTATAAATACCATTATTAACTAACTATGTATAAAGGCCATTAATAACTAACTATGTATAAAGGCTATTAATAACTAATTATCTATAAAGGCCATTAATAGTTAACTATGTATAAAGGCCATTAATAACTATGTATAAAGGCCATTAATAACTAACTGTGTATAAAGGCCAATTACATTACATTGATAGGAACATATAATATATATATTCAGAGGCAGCAGGGCATGTTTTGGAGAAAGGACTATAGTCTAATACTTCCTATTGTATCGTAAAGTTACCAAATAATCTCTTATCTAACTCATCAATTCTATAGCCATCCCAAGTAATATAGTTGAAACAGCTGGTCAGTAAAGTCAGACATATTATTGTCTAGTTCATCCTATATTACTGTCTATGTATAGACAGTGATATAGGAGTATGAACCACTAAGCAGTGATGTCAACAATGATATCATGGCACCATGCACTCTAAATATGATGTAAGCAACTAGACAGTGACATCAATAATAACTAATGACACAATCTACAATAACTAATGAGATATAATAGTCTTGAAGACTTTGTAGTGGTAGTGAATTACTCAACATATGCAAAAATGTTATCAATGTTGTATAAACTCACTATATGACTTCAAGTCATATATAGTCTAGTACAATAATTTACTATCATTACACTCTTTGTCTACTAGTGACATATAAAATCTTACTATGTATAACATGTCTCTTTTTTAGACAATGATATAATAGTATATATAATAGATAGCTTCAAGACATTAAGATAATTAATGATTTAATAGTTCATATATATTGTGGTGTCTGGTTTACTTACCTGAACCTAACAAGTTAAAATAATATTATAATTTTTGGTACTATAAAAGCAAAGCAAGAAAAACTACCTGTAGCTTATCAGAGATCATTTAGCTCTACTATAAGAATAGAAGAACGATTATTGAAGACTAATCACAACTCCTATACAAATAGAATGGAGAAACAATTCATTTTCATAGCTCTCTTTCTCAGTGCTGCCAATGCCCTGTCTTGGAGCCTCCCACCTCAAACCAATTACTTAAATATCTTTGCTCTTCCAGTAGGTCAAGGAGACTGCACTATTATCCAGTGTCCAATAGGATATGGGACAAGTGTGACTCTGGTTGATTGTGGTTCTTGCAAGACAACAAATTACATGTCTGCACAAGATGTAGCTGCCACATTAAAACCGTATCCAATTGAAATGATATTCCTTAGTCATCCAGACAAAGATCATATAAACTATATTGATCCTATAGTTATTGCTCAAAACCAATATCCAACTGTATACCACTCGTGTCCATGGACTTCATCCACATATGGTAGATATGTGACAAAACCACCACATCAACAAGTTTCCAATTGTTGCGGCAGTCAATGTCCTCAATACCAAATATGCAAAAATGCAGCGAGGGTCACTGTTTTGGCATCAGGTCAAGCTAATTGTGCATCCAACGTAAATGGAGATAGCTTGGTGCTGAAAGTAGAGTACAGTGGAAAGACAGTATACTTACCAGGAGATTTTGAAGGAGATTCGACCTTCATTAATAATTTCCTCAAGTGTGCAGGCGGCACCCTCATGAAATCTGATGTATATCGCCTCTCTCATCACGGTGCTTACAATGGAAAAGCTAATACACACAATGTGCTAGATGAAATAAAGCCATTATATGCTTTTTCAAGCAGTGGTCTCAAGAACAATTATGTACATCCTAAATGTGATGTTTATGATTACTTGAAAACACAATCTCAATTTGTTAAAGGCACAGTGGCTAAGCATACCTACACCTGCCGTGGTAATAACATATGGGAGAACAGGACTATTACTGATGGTGCTTTTGTAACAACATACTACACTGGTACTACAATAAATCAAGCACAGAACAGTGTGGTCCAATTCAGTCTTAACAAGAATAGTGTTACACCTACAATCACAATACTCAGTACATTTATTACTTCAACAGCAAAGCACGGCGGCCATAAGGTTTATAATTCGACTTTCAAGATTGGTGATGGATATGACAAAATTGAAGAAGACAATGACTGTGGTACTGTCTAAGCTCACAGAGTACCATGCAACAATTTTGAAGTGTAGTGACAAAAATAATGTACAACGTATAAGCCTTTTTTTCTCTTTCACATTTTACAATGCATACATGTAGTTCTTTGATGATCACAATATTAATTATTGAATTTGATTAAATTTGTGATTTAATTTGCGATAAAAAATAATAACTAACTAGTATCTTCAAGGAAGTTGTTATAGCATGCCAGACAAGTTAACACTTACTATTATTATAAGCTATTAATTGGTACTATTGGTAACTGACCTCATAGTAATAATTTAATAATACTTTCAGTTGCTCCATATTTTAAGTTCAACTTCAATTACAATCAGAAAAAGGTGTTGTCAAATTTGGAGATTTTGGTATTGCTAATGAATCTTATTAACGATAATTATGTATGTGATTATCAGTAACTAAAACTTAAAACAAAAACTACATTTTTAAGAGTCAAAAATAAAAATGGTCGCTTTTAAGCAAACTAAAACAATCACTAGTTAATAATTATATTTGCTTTTATTATTATAATTTAATAAATCTTCAACACAATCTTTGAGATCAATTCATTCCTTCCTAAACCAAAAATTAGTGAATGTTATAATGTTCCGTTGTTTATCATCTTCTGATGTACTACTTGAAATCAGATTATGTCTTTGAGTTGTAATGAGTATGAAATCTATAAAATCTTATAATTCCTCTTCTCTTCTTTCCCACATCTTTATCAAATAATCTCAACACTCTATATAACTAATATTTCATAATAAAACTAACTGCTTACTGTAAAACTCACTCCAGAGACATCTATTGATGACTGTTTCTTACTTTTACTTGAATCTCTATCACTTCATCACATTTTTATTCAAACTATTTAACAAAATTTTTAGTAGACTATATATATATATATATATATATATATATATACATATACGTCACATTTTGCAGCAAAAAGTGGTCTGAGGGACCATTTTTGTCATTATGGGACCGTTTTACCAGACAAAAGCAATCTGTGGAAGGATCAATTTTGGCTTGCCAAAAATGGTTCTAGGACCATTTTTGGAAAGGACCACTTTTTGCCATGACATTTCCAATCACTATATTACAGACACTGGCAATCTCTTTCTTCATTGTATATAATATATATAGATTCAACAATACTTACCAGAACGTCTATTAATCTGGCCTTCCTTGTTTTTCATGGTAAGCTTGCTCTTGTATTGACAACCTCTTGTTTGTTGGCGATGAGCACATGCAACCACGTGTGCATTGTCTGTATATTCCAGGTTATTTCCGTGTTATGCTACAAAAATGGCTGCTGGTGGTGGCAGGTTAGTGTCATTCGTGACTGAAAAAGAAGCCAAAGAAATAAAAAGAAGGAGACAAGAACAATGGGAGAAAGTTAGAAAGCCAGGAGATCCTCTAGGTACAACAGTACATAGCTTTATATAGAGTAAATGATAGTATTTAGAGTGTTGTATTGGTTGCTATGGCAGTTAAGTCACGTGATCTTTTACAGAACATCCACAAGAAGTGGCTTATGATCCTCGTTCATTATATGAACGTTTAAAAGAACAAAAAGACAGAAAACAAGAAGAATACGAGGAACAATTCAAGTTTAGTAAGTATGTCCATTATTGCTTGTTGCCATGCATCCATTTTCTATCTGAGTATGTCCATTTTTCTATTCATTTGTCCCTTAGAAAACATGATTTATAAAGGTCTTGATGACGATGAGGCGGGGTTTCTCAATTTAGTAGCTTACCAACAAGCTAATCGTGACGCAGAGTTATTGCAGTTAGAGAGAGAAGAGATCAGCACTTTCAGAGTATCCTAATGGATGGATGGATGAATGGATGGATGGATGGATGGATTGGATAGTTGGATGAATGGATGTAACAACTAAATGGATCAATGGAAATGGATTGATAACCAGATAATAAAAATAATGTTTATATTCTATTGTTTTCCTTAATATCTTAGGAAGCTGTTGCACAATTGAATGAGATAGAGTTAGAGAAATCGAAGTCTTCTCATCCAACACTTGTATCTCCTACCAGAACATCTTTTACTAAACCACCAAGTAAATCACAGTTATCACTAATAGCAGGTGCTATTAAAAGAAAAAGGTAATGAACGAGCACTCCATTTTACTAATAACTATATTATTGTTATTATTATTGATGGAAGATTGGGTTGATTGATAAATCAATTAATAATAAAATTGTTTAATTATTTAGGAGTTCTAGCGAAGCTAGTACTGAGAACACACCCACATCAGACGAGAGTACTACCCTCTCTGAAAAGAAACCTAAGACATTAGATGCTAAATCCTCCCCTCCTAAAGCCACTACTACATCCAAACCCATGTCAGATAATTCTGTTCCACTCTTAACAGACACTGATAAATCAGTTAACAATGAGAAGTCAACAGGACTAGTTCATTTAGCTTTATATTCTAGTAGTGATGAAGACGATAACACAAATGATGAGATATTATAATATTTGTAAACAGTTTTATTTGTTAGTATTTGTTCTTTATATTGTAATAAACTAAACAAGTTAGTAATAAACTTTCTATCCATATTAAACAATGGCTGTTTAATGTTCTTGTTGCTATAGCCACATAGTGTTAATTGCCACACCCACAATTAAAACAACATGGCCAACAGAACTTTGAAAGAAGCTAAGAGCATAAAGGGAACAAATCCTCAATATCTCGTCGAGAAGATCATTAGAACTAGAATATATGATTGTCAATACTGGAAAGAGAAATGCTTTGCTCTGAGTGGTCAGATAAATTAATTGAAGGATGGATGGATTGAAGAATAGATTATATGTATCTACATCTCTATTGTGAATTTCAAGTCACATGATCTTACCTGATTGTCACATGATTTTCACATGTAGCTGAGCTCTTAGTAGATGAAGCAATGTCTCTGGATCATGTTGGTGGCGTATTTGGTGGGAACATTAAACCGACTCCATTTCTTTGTCTCATATTAAAAATGTTGCAGATACAACCCAGTAAAGATATCATCATCGAATTCATTAGAAACCCTGATTACAAGTGGGTGGAGCCAAAAACACTAATAAATGTATTAATAAAAGGAGTATAGTTTTTATTTACTAATTACATCTGCTAAATTTAATGATCTTAAAGTCCTCAGATTTAACAAGTTCTCTTAATAATTTCATACAACAATACCAATCATTAGTAAAATCAAAGTTTCTAAAATTACCACGCATAATTAGGTACATGTATGCATAATTAGATACATGTATATGTAATTATGTATAAACCATTTTTTTTATCTGTGGTTTTAGGTATGTACGTGTGTTGGGTGCATTATACTTACGTATTGTGGGGACATCAATAGAATGTTATAAATATTTAGAACCACTCCTTAATGATTATCGTAAATTAAAGTTTAAAAACAGACAAGGAAGTATGTGGATTAAATGGATGGATGGATAAATAAATGGACAGATGGGTGAAAGAAGGGATAGATGAATGGACAGATGGATGGAAGAAAGGATATAGGAATGGACAGTATCTCATTGTCATACTCTATTTTCATTTTTATTAGAACTTGAATTAAGTCACGTAGATGATTTTATAGATAAATTATTACATGAAGATAGAGTCTGTGATGTCATATTACCTCGTATCCAGGTCAGGTGACTATCACATGACCAATATAGTAATAACAAAGTTGTTTTATTTTTTCAGAAGAGACATATTTTAGAAGAAACAGAACAATTAGAACCAAGAGTAAGTAAAGGAGACAACTGTACTTGTAAGAGAATCATTAATGGTTCTTGTATTTAGTACATGTAGTTCTCTCTATTCATTATCCATCCATTCTTACATCTTATCTAATCACGTATCGATCCATTCATCCATTAAGGTCAGTGCTCTTGACGATGATTTAGAAGGTGAGGAATCAGACGAGGAGGAGGAACAAGTAGAGCAACGGAGATCGTTATCACCAGAGTATCATCGACATCGAAGTAGATCTCGTTCTAAATCCCCACATAGAAGGTACACTAAACTAGTACACGCACATGTACATGTTGCATTATAGGCGGAGTCGAAGTAGGTCTCCTAGGAGACGAAGCCGTTCGCGGTCTCGTTCTCGGTCACGTTCACCAGCTTATCACAGAAGCAAAAGGAGGAGGTAATGAAAAATTAGTCGGTATACCACATTGTAAATTCAGTATATTACCTAGTAAACTTTCAGGATACTAGCCAGTAAATGTCTGTATATTGTACTCTATACTTATATAGTCGATCAAGATCCCCATATAGAAGGCATTATGATGATCGTCACTCTAAACACTCACCTTCACCAATAAGCCACAGGTCAGTGAGATAAGTACAAGCTGTAAGTAATGAACTATAAGTTCTTGTAGACATAGAAGAAGATCACATAGTCCAGATCGAGATGATAAGAGAAAGAAGGATAGAGAACGTGATAGGACGAGAGATAAAGAACGTGATAGGGCGAGAGATAAAGAACGTGATAAGGAGAGAGATAAAGAACGTGATAAGGAGAGAGATAAAGAACGTGTTAAGGAGAGATGGACAGACAGAGATATTGAGAGAAAAGAAAAGAAACGTGACAAAGACAAAGAAAAGAAATCGTCTAAAAAAACCAAAAAGAAATCTGATAAAAAAGAAAGAACAGCTGAAGAAGAAGAAGAGATCCGCCAAGCAAATGAACTTCGTGCTACACTAGGACTAAAACCATTAAGAGAGTAATATAATATACCCACTTATAAACACCTCCCTCTCTCTCACATGCAACTTAGTACAGTACAGATTATGTCATTACATCACATTGTACTATACTGTACTAACGTAATGTATTTTATTATAAATTTCCTTTTCTTATTTTGTTTCAAATAAAGCCAATTATAAAAATCTAAGTCAGCAATGTCTGTGTATAATATCTCAAGTACATGTATAGTCACACATAATATACATATCATATTACACAATATAAAACAATAAGTGATTATATGTTACCATGGCGATGTACCTAGTACTGACAGACCTTGTACGTCTCCTAATTTACGAGGTCCATGACCTTTTGAAAAAGATTGCATGATATACATGTACATGTACTTGTACATATAATGTTTACATCTCCATATACGGACATGTCCATATATGGAAATGTACATGTACAAAGTTTGACATTTGCTTATTAAACAAGTTTATCCATTCATCCATCCATTCTTATTCTGACCTTTACTAATGTTTCCAGACTTTAATCTTTGAACCTGATGTTTATTTTGTTGTTTTCTTACGTAACTAGAATAGGCTGCCATGTGAAGGGGAGATGAAGACGTGGGGACAGGAGAGGGAGAAGTACGAGAGTGCAAAATGAGAGATGTCCCTTGACGAGATTGAGGACGTGAAGAGGAATGAAAAGAAGGTTTGGATGACCTAAAATTCAAGAACAATTCAGTCAGTACTATATACTTTGTGTATAATGTGATAAATCATTACTGTCCCTGTTATAGACATGGATGTGCCCTTTATCTGAATGGCTGTCTGTCCATCCATTTATCTGTTCATTTATTAATTTAACTCTTTGCTCACCTTTCAGCTGTTCGAGCAGACGATAGTCTAGTCTGTTTTGGCTGTACTCCAGACTTTACTGGTGACCAAGCATGTATGACAACTGGTTTCGTCTTTTGAAATGGTAACAGACTAGTACTACTACTACTACTCTGTACTGTGGGTGGAGATTTACTTAAACTAGCCACACCCATTTTAGAAGGGGGTTGACAGGAGTGAGGTCTTGCAGGAGAAGAAGAGAAAAGAGATCGAGGGAGAGATTTTGAACTCTCCCAAGTACGAGGAAAAGAGAGTTTTGGAGTAGGAATCACAAGGTTAGCAAGACTATTCTGTTCTGTTAAATCTTCTGCATCGTTCTCCTTTGATGTCCAATGTTCCCTTGGTGATTGAGGAATGCCAGTAATATCTTCTTGCCCCTTGATCAAGTGGTCTGATTGTTCATCATTTGGTGGATGGAGTTGAGCTGACTTTTGATGACTGTATTGTTCAATAACATGAAGTTGATGTTGTTGTTTAGCTTCCTCTACAAGTTATAATACAATAATTCTCTCCTCATAATTGTTTTATTTTATTACCTATTTGTTCTGGTGTTTTGGGTCTCTGTAGTAGAGTTCTAATTGGACTGCCTTGTTTGTGGTTAATGTCTACTTTCATAGGGGCCTCCCCATCATCCTCCTCTCTTAACACAATGTCATCATCTAAACTTAACTCCTAAAAAATAAAATAATATTTACTCTATTTAGTGTCTCTTTGTGTGATTACCATATTTATCTATCCATTTTTATCCATCCATCCATTCATCTATGCATCTGTTTGTCCATTATTCCATCCATTCATCCATTTATTCACCTCAACAGAAGGTATGGTCTGTAAATCTTCAGAGAAGTAGCTCATTTGAGAATGAGGTCTTGTGTACCCAACATTTAACGAGTGGGTGGAGTCTGGACTGGGGCTACGTTGATGTGCAGCTCTAGAGTGTTCTAAGAGAGAGAGAGAGAGAGAGAGAGAGAGACAGAGACAGAGAAACAGAGAGACAGAGAGAGAAATGTGACATTCTTTTCTCTTCTAACTTACCAGGTGAAGGATGTAATCTTCCAACACTCAAATCAGATGCTAGATCATCTTTTGTCCAGTGATTATGTTTTCTATCCCAGACTAACCCACGAGGATCAGTATAGAAATATGAATCAGGTGGTCCAGTAAATCCTTTACCACCAGAACTAAGTTGTAACACAGCAACGTGCGGTTCAGGAAGAGCAACTATCCTAGCTAGTCTCTATAGAGAAATAACAGTTAATAATTATAGGAGCACAATAATAATATAGAAGCTGTTACTACCATAATATCATACAATATTAACAATAATCATGATTACAATATAGCTACATATAATATTAACATATACAATATTATTAGGTACTTATGCCAGTCATTCATTGTATACACACACACACATATATATATATACTGTAGATGTAATACTACTAGCACAATACTAAGTTAATGGTATCATTGGTATGGTACAAGTACTTACCTCAGGAGCACATAAAACTAAGTCTCCAAGATCTACATTATATAATAGAATGAATACAATTGATAATAGTCTGTTTATCTCTTCATGTTGTCCATTTGTCTATCTATCCATCCATTTATCTGACATCTGTCTATGTATCTATCCATTCAACATACCAGGCTGAGTTGGTGTCATGTGACGTCTGCGATGTGGAGCTCCTGCAGAGAGAGCTCGGGGAGGAGCATGTGGTGAGGACTTCTTAGAAGGCTAAAGAACAACAAAATATAACTAACAACAACTATATCATGGACAGTTTAATTATTCACATATCAAAGGGATTACATCTTTTTAGAGAAGCACAAACCACACTACATATATGTACTAAAGGCTTTATATGAATAAACTCAATACATGCTAGAGTGAAGCATTTCTATAAGGGTATTAGGACTACTTCTAAACCAATTTGTGACTACTCCACTATTAGGGGTATTGTTAGTGTTCTTTCTGAATTTTTTTCTAGTACCTGGAGTATTTGAGATGAAGTATGAGGAATTCTTCGAGAGGGTGATTTAGGTAAACGAGGAGCAAAGTTATGTCTTCTCTTTGTAAATATGTTAGCTGTTGTAGCTTGTAAAAGATAACTGGCTATCTCATGATATAAGTCCCACATGTCACCCTGAGAGAGAGAGAGACAGAGAGAGAGAGAGAGAGACAGAGAGACAGAGACAGAGAGAGAGTAGGTACTATAATATCAATCATAATCTACATACTCCATTGTTCTGTATTTTCCATGCAATTTGACTAATGACATCACCGATCTTTCGATTTTTCGTTGCCACAGCAACCATCTCCAATACTCCTATAATAAAGACACACTATTATAGGAGTCCTCTAATAATTAACCCCCTACCAGTATTGCTATCAAGATAATCAAAGAATACAGGTACTAGACACATTAGATGTACTATCTCTGATGCTAGTAAACACAAACATTGTGTGGAATGTGAGGGTGACTTAAGTGTTGTGATAGTAGTGGAGGATACAGTGAGGGAGGAGGTAGACATATCATATGAACTGTGTATACTATTGTGAGGAAAAATAAAATGTTGAATTGTTAGTATTTTCTGTTTGTCCATCTATCAATCTGCCTGTGTCTCCATCCATCCATTCATCAATCTGATCCATCCAATATATTACACCATTCATCCATTTATCCATCCATCTATCCCTCCATATATTCATCTATCTATCCTTTCATCCATCCATTCATCTATCTAGTTCACATACTCATGTCCATTTCCAGTAGTTGATGACAGACATGATATAGTTCTGTGAAGTGAACAAACTAAAAACTGTAAACTTTGATATAATAATGGATATAATCCTCCTTCCTATATAATATATGTAAATACATTAATGAATGAATAGATGAATTAAGAATTGATAATAGATTTATGAGTGAATGGATTGGATGAAGAAAGAACAGAGAAGATAATAGCTATCATTACATTTTGTTCATCTCTATCAATAGTTGCTCCACTGAGTAAAAGTGATGCTATTCTGAGAAGTACATGACAAGGAAGAGCAAATAGATCCTTACATAAGACATCACTATATAAAGAATATAAAAGAAAAAAGTTATAATAGACCAGAGAAGAGAGAGTAACTTACCCAATCTGAGTTAGTTTAGCAGTATCTAATGTAGCCACTATTAACTCATAGGGTAATTCAAATTCTAAATAGATCTAACAGAGAAATATATCATTATTGATATATGTATGGCTATCCACCTATCCACTTAAATATATACCATTATTATTAATAGTAACATATTACACTTGCCACTACTATTAATAGTAACATATTACACTTAACCACTACTATTAATAGTAACATATTCACTTACCACTACTATTAATAGTAACATATTACACTGTTCTAACTCTAATGATCTCTGTTCCATTAATCTCTGTAATGGAGGGATACTAAAAGGCTCTCTACCTTGTCTGTGTGTAAGATGAAAACAACAAGAGATAAACAATGGAGTTATTAACATATTATATATTAACAAATTAACTGACTCACTTTATTCTGTACTCATTCTCAATTTTCAAGTCATCTTCTAATACATTTGCTAAATGAATTAATCTTCTCTTGTCTAAATCTATATACATAATATGACATATACAATATAGTACAGGCTGTATTATACTTACCAATGTTGTGAGTATATTTTAATGGAAATTTTGCCATCAACTGAGTAGTCTAAATAACATACATTATATATATGACATGTTTATAATAATATTATAACATGTTATATTAACAATGATGTACATACAAATTGATGATCTCCATTTCTTACTTTCTCTCCAAAGACACCAGTTACTAAGAGGTTTTGTAAGTTAGTAGGGACAAAGACAGAATGAGTATTGTTTTTATGACGCTATGTAAACAAAGAGAGGGAGGGAGGGAGAGAAGGAGGGAGAGAGAGAGAGAGAAAGAGAGAGAGAGAGAGAGAGAGAGAGAGAGAGAGAGAGAGAGAGAGAGAGAGAGAGAGAGAGAGAGAGAGAGAGAGAGAGAGAGAAATGATAATGATTTCTTATGTTCTCTTACCACAGGATGTGAGGTAGTAGCTGAATTAGTAAAAAACTGTTGTACTTCTTTTCTCTCTCCAGCTATATGTGATGATGTAATGATGATGTCATATATAGTGGAATATACCTGTTATTAGTTGACCATCTAACATCCACAAGTGAGGGAAAAGGTCAATAACATGACAACGATCTATTTAAAAGATAAAGGAGTAACATTGTGAGGTAATGGTCACTAGTGTACTTACAATGAGGATCATTGACTAGTTTTAGATTGCCAGTAAGTGTAAGAGAGAGAAGATGTATATGTGAGATTCTTTTTAGTTCTTGCCAGTCTAGAGAATTATCTGATAATATCAGTGAACCTAATGCTGGAAAACGTGATAATCCATGGAGACATTTAACCTGTTAAGAGAGAACATTAATACATGTAATTAATAAATTTAATTCTATGTCAGTCAAATTATGTTTATCATATGTCTCTCGCCTATCCACCCATCCATCCATCCATTCATCCATTTATCTATTACCCTATTTCCAGATAGATCAATATTCCATAGTTCTCTATTCCACTCAATATTATTAATAGTATCTATTACATTATCTTGTAATATCAATGTATGTAACTTAGGACACTCTTCTAAATGTTCAATAACAGCTGTAATATAATATAATGAAGAGATAGATTGAAAAGAATATATTAATAATAAGAGAATGAAAATAATGACAAAGTGTTACATGAAGACAAAACATAGGATTATTTGTAGTGTTACCATAGCAACCAAACAACAATCATTTCTTACTACAGACTACTATGTACTTACCTATCTTTCTTCCTGACAGATCTAGATACTGTGTCTGTTCAATAGGACCATGTACTAACTTTCGAAGTAACTAGAGAAACAAGTATAAACTGATCATAGTCACTACAGTATTATACAGTTAGTATTTATAGAAGGTTAGTACGTCTTACTTGACTTGTGATACGCATCTTCAGTATTACATATTCATCATCTAGTAGTATAATGATATGGAGTTGATAAAAATGACAGAGAAAAGAAGAGAGGAAAATGTTAACAAACTCAAACAAGTAAGGCCCCACCCATATAAATAATTTTAATTATATCCAATAATAATGAATACAATTAATTATTCATATTCCTCTATATACCACACCATAATATAGGATATTACTATCTTAATGTTACCTACAAATAGGTTGTGATCATACTGATAATCTGTACCAACTAGCAAGGATATCCCATAAATGTACCTCATATTATTAAAATTTTGTGAATTGATTGATCAACAATAACGAACTAATTAAATGATAAATAAAAATTAATTTTAACAATTTATAATTATTAATAGAATAAAAATAAACAAGCAGAAATTAAAAAGATGTAAATTGTCTCAATAGATGAAGATCTCATGAGTATAGTCAAAGAAGGTCTCCAGAGAATCTATTAATTACTAATTAACAAACTAAACTGGTTGGGCGGGAAATATCATCAGCACGCACATAGTAAGGAACAGCAAACGCGTGACCAATGGCGGGAAAGTACCAGCACGCGCATCATAACAAGTACAGCACAAAAACACTTTAATAGATTTTTAATTAATTTTTGTAAAAACTGTTATAGCTTTTTTTTCTAAAAAGGACATTAATAATAATATGATATAAACAAAGAATTAATAAAACTATTTTTTTGTAAAGTTAATTGTAAAGAACAATGAACAATATGTAAAGAACAATGAACAATAATAATTGAAATCAGTGATCAATATAGGTACAATATACAACAACAATAATGACAAGTAAACTGATTGTATTAAAACTAAAAAAATCAATCTTAGTGAAATTAACTCTAAATAACTTTGAAATTTTGACAAATAATTTTAGTAAAAAAGTTTTTGGGAGAATTTCAATATAACAAAATTAAAAACAATATATATATAAACATATATTATAAAGAAAAACATGAAAAAGAATTTAAAAAATAAAAAGACAAGAAAAAAAACTGAAAATAAGACAGTCTCAGTAGTTGAAGAGTCACCAAAAGAGAAGAGAAAGTTCCCAAGAGTCCAGTCAGTCCACAGTAAAGAACATAGAGGGAGAAAGAGAGAGTTATTTGTAACAACTGGATCACTAAAGAAGAATAGATGGATGAATAGAAAGACAGCTCACCTTTTCCAATAGTGCTGCTCCTGCAGGGAAAGAAAGAAAGAGTAGTGATAACTGAACTGGTAGTGAGAATGAATGGATAGAGAGTGAAGAGAGACAGAGGAAGTGAAAAAGGACAACCAACCTACACACACGCATAGCACACACACACACGCACCCTACAAACCTCTCCCCCACCACCGGGGGGTAAAAAAAGAGGGGGGTTGGTGGGGGGGAGAGGATTTGTAGGGTTTTATGTGAATGTGTGTATGGTGTATTATAGGCTAGATAGCCCAAAAAAATAAAAAATAAAAAAATAAAAAAGAAAGGAAAGAAGGCTTGAAGGAAGACAGGAAAGAGTGAGCAGGAGAGCGACTCATCTTTTATATCTAGAGAACATCAGAGAACAGTCAAGAACATCAGAGGAGAACAGTCAAGAACATCAGAGAAGAATAGCTAAGAACATCAGAGAAGAACATCAGAAAAGAACAGTCAAGAACATCAGACCAATCACGATAAGAGCTTCCAAATTGGGTCCTGTAGAAATGAAGACTGTGAAGAAATCATTTATTGAAAAATGAATTGACAAAAAATAAAAAACGAAAAAGAAAAGAAAAAATAAAACTGATAATAAAAAAAGAAATAAGATAAAGATGACATAACTAAATAAAAAGATGATCCAGCGAAGACACGAAGCGACGAGGTGAGTCGATCCAACGAAGTAGAAAACCTAGAGGGAGAGACAGAGAGAGAAACTGGAGAATGGACGAGAGATGATGGATGGAGCGATAGCTCACCTTTTTTTAACAGTGCTAACGAAAGCTTGCAAAATGGAGTCCATTTTATAACATCAAGACATCTCTGTCATGCTTCAATTTGACAAGTAGTCAGTAAAAACTTGTGACAAATTTGGCGGGAAATACTAGCACCACCACACACGCGTGACCAACATTAATTGATTTTTAATTGATCTAATTAACAACTAATTACAAGTCTTATATTTTAACTATTGTACTATTAACAGTAAATATAACAGCTTTATCTTTGAAATGTATTGTTATAAATGATCTGAACAAATGTTATAATTGATAAAGAATTATATAATATTAGTGACATTATTGATAAGAATCAACAGTTGACAATATAATATGTTATACAAACCTGCTTTCTTGACCATTAAAGTCTTTTATATATGTATAATGAATACCGTTAATATATTGAGATACAGACTAAGACATGACTTATGCTGTTGTCCAGCACTGGCAGCAAATTTATCATAGATAATAATAAACATAGATAATAAACATAGTTTTAATTTTTATTCATTTTAGGAAACTATCATGATGTTTTTTATACCTTTTGACTTGTCATTGCAATATTTTACAAACTTTGACATTGATCAGTAACAAACTTACATTTGTTTACATTATACCAGTATTATAGTCTACAGTCATTACTTCTAGATACATCAAATAGTTTTATCATCTTTAATACAACAGTACCTGTATAATAATAATATTGTTATAGAAGACTATTATTTAACTTACCAATATTATCAAATGACCACAACATGATAAAACTAGTATGGATGTATATAGTTTTAATTAAATCTTTCTTGGTCGACAACTACCACAATATCTTACAGTCTATATTCTTTAGTTGTTCATACTCTTAACAATTCTCTCTCTCATCTTCTGTACAACCTATCTAATGATAAACAAAACTCTTCTAAGTTAGTTTCAACATACCCACTGTTTAGAAGGAACAAATGACCATAGGGAGAGAAAGAGAGAGAGTCAGAGAGAGAGAGAGAGAAAGAGAGAGAGAGAGAGAGAGAGAGAGAGAGAGAGAGAGAGAGAGAGAGAGAGAGAGAGAAAGAGAAAGAGAGAGGTAATAATGATTTATTAAGTTCTCTTATCACAGAGCGTGTGGTAGCAATAGAATTAGTAAATAACTATTGCACTTCTCTTCTCTCTCTAGCTGTATTTGATATGTATGTAATGATGATGTCATATATAACGGAATATACCTGTTATTAGGTGACCATCTAACATCCACAAGTGAGGGAAAAGGTCAATAACATGACAACGATCTATTTATAAGATAAGGGAGTAAATAACATTGTGAGGTAATGGTCTTATATTGACCCAGTAAGTGTAAGAGAGAGAAGATGTATATGAGATTCTTTTTAGTTCTTGCCAGTCTAGATAATTATCTGGTAATATCAGTGAACCTAATGCTGGAAAACGTGATAATCCATGGAGACATTTAACCTGTTAAGAGAGAACATTGATATATATAAATAATAGTTTACTTACAATGAGGATCATTGACTAGTTTTAGATTGCCAGTAAGTGTAAGAGAGAGAAGGTGTATATGTGAGATTCTTTTTAGTTCTTGCCAGTCTAGAGAATTATCTGATAATATCAGTGAACCTAATGCTGGAAAACGTGATAATCCATGGAGACATTTAACCTGTTAAGAGAGAACATTAATATATGTAATTAATAAATTTAATTCTATGTCAGTCAAATTATGTTTATCATCTGTTTCTCCATCTATCCATTCATCCATCCATTTATCTATTACCCTATTTCCAGATAGATCAATATTCCATAGTTCTCTATTCCACTCAATATTATTAATAGTATCTATTACATTATCTTGTAATATCAATGTATGTAACTTAGGACACTCTTCTAAATGTTCAATAACAGCTGTAATATAATATAATGAAGAGATAGATTGAAAAGAATATATTAATAATAAGAGAATGAAAATAATGACAAAGTGTCACATGAAGACAAAATATAGGATTATTTGTAGTGTTACCATAGCAACCAAACAACAATCATTTGTTACTACAGACTACTATGTACTTACCTATCTTTCTTCCTGACAGATCTAGATACTGTGTCTGCTCAAGAGGACCATGTACTAGCTTTCGAAGTAGCTAGAGAAATAGTTATAAACTGATCATAGTCACTACAGTATTGTACAGTTAGTATTTATAGAAGGTTAGTATGTCTTACTTGACTTGTGATACACATTGTCAGTATTACATATTCATCATCTAGTAGTATAATGATATGGAATTGATAAAAAGTGACAGAGAGAAGAAGAAAGAAGACGGGTAAAATGTAACAAACTCACACAAATAAGGTCCACACATATAAATAAAATATAATTAATTATTCATAATTTTAAAAATTATGAAGACTCCACCCATATCAATAATAATGAAAAAATTAATTAGATTTATGATTTTCTAGTTAAGTGGTGTTTTTTTCTTTGCCTCTCCTACTCTGGGCCAACTACCATCATAATTTCTCACTTCTAACATTAATATCTGAAATATAACAAATAATAATAATAATAATAATAATAATAATAATAATTAATCATAATACCTGTCCTCCATAAATACCAGGATCAGATAAAGTCTGATCTAGATTAATAAGTAAACTATAGTCCTTAGTCATGTAACATCGCTGAAGATTGAATTAAAACTATGTGTATATCCCAATACTGATGATATTAAACTGTTGTCATTTGATGTATTTGATACTGTGGGTAAGTTGTCATTATCCTCTGAGCTGAGTAAAGTATTTTATTATTATAATAGGCAATGTTATTGAGAAGATAAGAGCTCTATTCAATTTACATATTCATCATCTAGTAGTATAATGATATGGAGTTGATAAAAGTGACAGAAAAAAGAAGAAAGAAGACGAGGAAAATTTTTAAACAAGTAAGACCCCACCCTTATATAATAATTATAAATAAATTAATTAGATCTACTATTGTTAATACAGTTATCAGTTATGATTTTCTAGTGGTATATTTTCTTTGTTTCTCCTCCTTGGCCCAACTACCATCAGGATTTTTTACTTCTAACATTAACATCTACTAGAGAGAATAAAATTATATAACCTCATGTGTAATAATACCTGTCCTCCATAAATACCAGCTTCAGATAAAGTCTGATCTAGAATAGTAAGTAATTCATAGCTGTTAGTCATGTAACGTTGCCATAGTCTACACTCATCAGTTACTGGTATATTAAATAGTTCTCTTATCTTCTGTATAACAGTACCTATAATAATAGTTTAATAATGTCATGTAGTTAATATAACATTATTCTTACCAATAGTGGTTGCTCTGCTAAAGTGATCATGTCTGACATCATTGATATGTGGATATAAAGATACTTTAAGATCAAACAGATAGACTTCAACTTTCAAATGTTTTTTATAAGTACCATATTCTACTACATACCTAATAGTATATAATAATAATAATAATAATAATAATAATAATAATAATAATAATAATAATAATAATAATAATAAATAAAAACAATAATATTACTTTATGTTAATATATAATACTATAATAATAATAATAATAATAATAATAATAATAATAATAATGGTAATAATAAAGATAATAATAATAATAATAATAATATAGAATAATACAATGTTATTCTTACCTACAAATAGGTTGTGATCCTACTGATAGTCCATACCAACTAACTAAGAGATCCCACACTGGTTTAGGAAGTAAAGCATAATCTAACTCCTCCATTAGATGATCTTTTAATGTGTCAGATTCAATATCTGTATAATGAATGAAGTGAAGGATGTGGTTTCTCAAATGATTAATTTGTTACCTTTGAATAAATTTCCATTATCTACAGGACCAGGATTAGCAGCTTCATTACCAGCACTGTATTGATCCCAGGAGTCAAATCCAACATATTTCTTCCATTGTTTGAGCCATTTTTGATCAACCAAATACCTAATAATAATACAAAGACAATGTTATTAACTAAAAATATTATAGTAGTCAATAACTTACCAACTATCACCTTGCTTAAGTCTCTGTCCTATTAGAGGCTGGATCTTTTCTTTTTGATCAGTATGTGAGAGCCATTCAGATTGCAAAATAGTTATTGTTTCATCTTTAGATTTCAAAGTACATACAAATCGTTCATTCAGTGATCGTAATTGAAAATTTTCATCTGTCAGTGATTTGACAGTGCTGTTTGACTTCTTTAGCAATGCATTGGCTTCAGTAAGCTGTTGTTGAAAATCAGCAAGCTTTCGTTGAAGATTACCTAGTTCATCTTCATTCTTTCTAACAATTTCTCTGTAATCATGCAGTTGTTTTTGTAGCTCACTTTCTCTTAGTGTAGCCATTTCTCTAGCTTCAGACATTTGTTTCTGTAATTCCATTGACTGTTGTGCCTGGACTTGAATCAATTTACTTTGTTCAGTAATTTCTCTTTGTTTAGCAGAAAAAGATGCCAATAATTTATTATTCTTGAACTGTAATTTCCTCAAATCCTCCCGAGTTTGTTTTGATGCTTCTTCTGATTTTTGAATGACTTCTTGTAAATGTGCTACTTCACTTTCTTTTGATAATCTATCAGATTGAACTAGTTTCTCCAACTCAAAAATCTCTTTCATCATTTCTAGTTTATTCTTTGAAGGCAGAATTTCAGAGAGAGCACCATCAATACATTGAATTGCATTCTTCATGGGTGGTCTGTTGTTAGGATTATTGTCAAGACATAGCTTTATAAAAGAAAGAAGTTGGTTGTGTTGTACATGTTTCGTGTACTTTGATCTTCTATTCCACTCTGATACAAGTATGAATGTATCTTTTTGATGAGGATTAGGTACATATTGATCTGTAGGTTCAGGCCATTGGTGTGTGAAGACATGGAGGATGAGACAACCATAGGAGAAGACATCTAACTTGTGGTCATAACTTGGGTTATCCTTAAGAGCTTCAGGAGGCATTACAACAGCATTACCTGGTGCTGTAGTAAGCTGTTTTTGCTTAAAAGTGTCTGCCATTCTAGATACACCTAGGTCAGATATCTTGGCTATAAAGTTAGAGGTCAGCAATATATTATTGGCTGTGAGATCACGATGGACAATGGGAGGTCTCTTACAATGAAGATAATTGAGACCCTTTGCAACATCAAGAAGAATGGAGTACTTGATTTGAAGTGGGAGATCTTGATGTGTTTCTAAACACTGTGTTAATGACAGAGGAAGATACTCCATCACTAACATAGGTAGTCGAGAATGTTGAGAGAAATGGACACCCATTAACTGTACAATGTTTGGGTGACGTTGTTGACTATGACAGAGACATTCTTCAACGAACTTAACTAATGTTTCACTCTACAGAAAGATAACAAGATGTAGTGATCATTTCATCATTAGCTAGTATATGTACCTGTACAATAGCTTCATGTAGAGTCTTTCCAGCACAAACCAGTCCACTCACTCTAACCTCAACTACCACACCATAAGCTCCACGACCTAATTCTTTACCACTCGCCTCTACATGATCCAGTGATAAAGACTGAAGCTGACCTTGTAGCCTTTCTGCCATTTTTGTTACAAATGTCTAACTCCCACACTACTCTCCCAACCCACATATATAAAGGGGGAAGGAAGTTTACACAAGGTAGCAGCTACTATAGCAGATAGCCAATGAAACACAAAACTGTATTTTCACATAATGTTGCCATAGTTTATACTCATCAGTTATACTAAATCTTCTGTATAGCAATACCTTTAATAATAGTTTAACAAAGTTATGTATCTTATAGCTGTAATATAATATAATGAAGAGATAATGAACACTATTAATATGTTGAGATACAGACCAAGACATAATTAATGCTGTCATCTATAACATTTCTTTTTAATAATATTATAGTTTTAATTTGATTCTTTGTAGCTAACTATCATCATTGTTAATATATCTAACATGAAAGTCTAAAAAATGAACAACAAAATTTGACTTGTCATTGAAGTATTTTACAAACTTTGACATCAATCAGTAACAAACTTATATTTGTTTACAGTATAACAGTATTATAGTCTATAGTCATTACTTCAAGATACATCAAATAGTTTTATTATATTCAATACAACAGTACCTGTATAATAATAATATTGTTATAGAAAACTATTATTTAACTTACCAATATTATCAAATGACCACAACATGATAACACTAGTATGGACGTATATAGTTTTAATTCAATTTTTTTGGTCGACTACCACCACAATATCTTACAGTCTATATTCTTTAGTTGTTCATACTCTTAACAATTCTCTCTCTCATCTTCTGTACAACAACACCTATCTAATGACAAACAAAACACTTTTAAGTTAGTTTCAACATACCCATTGTTTAAAAGGAACAAATGACCATAGAGAAAGGAAGAAAACAAGAGATTGGGAAATAGTGAACCTAATAGTGGAAAACGTGACAATCCATGGAGACATTTAATCTGTTAAGAGAGAACATTAATACATGTAATTAATAGTTTATTATTTATATATTATTTGTCTATTAAACTGTGTTTATCATATGTCTATCCATCCATTCATCCATCCATTCATCCATTTATCTATTACCCTATTTCCAGATAGATCAATATTCCATAGTTCTCTATTCCACTCAATATTATTAATAGTATCTATTACATTATCTTGTAATATCAATGTATGTAACTTAGGACACTCTTCTAAATGTTCAATAACAGCTGTAATATAATATAATGAAGAGATAGATTGAAAAGAATATATTAATAATAAGAGAATGAAAATAATGACAAAGTGTCACATAAAGATAAACATAGGATTATTTGTAGCATGTAGATTGGTAGGTGTGTTACCATGGCAACCAAACAACAATTATTTGTTACTACAGACGACTATCATGTACTTACCTATCTTTCTTCCTGGGATATCTAGATACAGTGTCTGTTCAAGAGGACCATGTACTATCTCTTTAAAGTAACATGAAACATGTATAACATCATTGATATGTGGATGTAAAGATACTTTAAGTTCAAACAGATAGATTTCAACCATCAAATGTTTGACAATTTTACCATATTCTACTACATTCCTAATAGTATATAATAATAATAATAATAATAATATAGGATAATATTATCTTGGTTGATCTTACCTACAAATAGGTTGTGATCCTACTGACAGTCCATACCAACTCACTAAGAGATCCCACACTCTTTTAGGGAGTAAAGCATAATCTAATGTATCCATCAGATGATCTTTTAATGTGTCAGTTTTAATATCTGTTTAATAAATGAAGTGGAGGATTTAATTTCTCAAGTGATTAATTTGTTACCTTTGAATAAATTTCCATTATCTATAGAACCAGGATTAGCAGCTTCATTACCAGCACTGTATTGATCCATGGAGTCAAATCCAACATATTTCTTCCATTGTTTGAACCATTTTTGATCAACTAAATACCTATTAACATAAAGATAGAGAACAATAATAGATTTCAAATACATTTTACCAACTATCTCCCTTGTTAATGGTTGTGTCAATAGTGGTTGTATGGTTTGTTTTTGATCCATATATGAAGGAGGAGACATTTGCTGTTCAGATTGTAAAACTGTTTCTTCTATCACCTCCTTAACATTTTCTAGATTAAATAAAACATTGAATTAACTAAAAGACTAGTACAGTTTCTTTCTCCCAGTCACACACCCACACAAATCCATCAAGATCTACAGCAATACCACAAGGAGATTGTAAGTATCCTTCTCCTATATGACTAACTAGTTGACCATCTAGATAGAAGACAGACACTAGTGATGATCCCTTTTCTGTTACATACACATAGTCTCCATTAACACGGATGCCTTGAGGATCTTTTAGTATAGGCTGTTCATCTTGCATTAGCTCTGATGACTTTTCACGAACAGAGGTAACCACTGCACATCATTTTGATAAATGACTATAATAAAAGTATGAACTGAAATAATACAATATAAAGCAAAGGTAATAGTTACACGTATACTAGGGGTTAACAATGACCAATAGACCATACAAACTAACATATCAATTGTACCATTAATTTTGTCTCTGATCTTTTGGTAATAGATCCATCTTGTGGATCAGACAGAAGTCTTTGGCAACTGGTAAGTTTTATAAAATATGTTCTAAACACGATTGATAATAACTTCTCTACTCTCGACGTCAAATACATATACATTAAAACTCCAACATTATGAAAAACATTGTAACATTGAGGGACAGAATAATAATATAGTTTTGTTAGATTAAAAGCATGGCGAGAGACGAATCCGGAATCTCATGACGAAAGGTACGTACACCCACGCAAAACAATAATAATTGAAGATTGAAAACAACAACAATTATTATAACTATCATGAATACAACAATCAAAGTATTTAAGTAATTAAGGTGCATTATCATTATCATCTTCTAAAGGAGGCATTTTAATCTGTTCCTTCTGGCACAATACTAGACTGATATAAAAGGGATGTCCCTTCATCATCTAACAGACAAGGTGGAAAGTGTTTGACAAGACACACACTTTTCATTAGTACTAGTGGACTTATTCTTGACATAGCAAGTAGAACAAATCTACAAAGCCTTCTTTTTACCAACAAAAGGTACAGCTGCAGGAGACTTTTCTACCAATTTAGAAGACTCTTCAACTCCTTTCTCAAAAAGTTCTTTAAATTTCACTGCAGTTTCTACAAGTTTAAACCTGATAATAAATTGATCAGGTTGGCCTACTTCCTTGGAGTAATCAGCTTTAGTAAACCATTTATAAGCTTTTGGATTGTTCATATGAGTCTCTATTGTCATCTCTGAAGTGAGGTAGTGATTACAACATAACTTAAGGATTTGGTCTTGTCGCATTATCAAACGAGTTTGACCTGTTTCAGAATATCGTAAAATTTTCATGTTACCAATGCCTCTTTCTTTCCATTGCTTTACAGTACCATCATAACAATACAACTTCCCTTTTTCGTTAAATAAAACCTCTCCATTTTCTTCACCAGACTTGTACTCATATCTCTCTGGTAATGTGACTACAGGTTTAAAATGGATAGTTGCTTCTTCCTTGGGATTATCCCTGCCCTCCTTCTCATCAGCTGTTGTGGTGTGTGACGAAAACAATGGACAATCAGCACCAGCAAACTTAAAGTTAGAATCAGTATTAAAACTGTTATCAAAATTATCATCACTTTTTGCTAAATCAGCAAAAGACTGGAAGTTAAATGGAGCTTTGGAAAAATAACCACCTGTGGGTATGGCACCTAAATTAGGAGGTGTGACTTCTATACTACCACGACTTTTCTCTTTGACACAATTTGCCTCATGATTTGTTGTATGAAGAGTAGAGAACAGGATGTCGTCCTGTTTATCTTTCATTTTAACCTCTTCCTCAATTTCTTCAACTTGATCCATTGATGGAGAAATTAGCTCATTTTCTTGATCTTCCACTTTAAACTTTTCTTCAGCTTCTTCATCAACTTGATCATCAGCTGCTGTGGTGTGGTGTTGTAGAGTTTCTTTGAGATTCTCTCGTTCATCTTCATTTTCAATTTCAAAGTCTGTAGTCTTCTTTTCAGTTCCTCTAATTTTGTTCATGTCATTATGTTCCTCTCCTTTGCAGCCACTTTCAAATGCTGACTTGAATTCAAGAGCAATTTCTGGAGTCTTGAAACAAATGGCGAGCTTTTCTGTTATCCGTTCTGTTCCAGATTTAGCATCTTCATCAGCAAAGTCATAAGCACACCACATCCATGCTTTCTTACTGCCAGGGAAAGGAGATAGCACCATTTCTGGAGAAAGACAATGATTACAACACAGTTTAAGAATTTGGTTGTGTCTCATAACACAGCGATATCTGTTGGTTGTCTTGTTCTTGAGAATCTTCATTTCTCCTGTTCCTCTCTCTTTCCATTGGTTGTTATTGAAACGGAACAGTTTGGCACGGTGACAAAATATAACTTCATCATTTTCTTCTCCAGTCCTGAGTTTAGGGAGAGAGACTAGTGGTTTGAAGTGTAATTCTCTTTTTTTCTCTGGATTATCCTCATCAATGCCACCCTTACCTGTTTTTCTTGGACTCACTGGCTTTAATACTGGCTCTGTTACTGAAGGTCGATCAAAATTAAAACCACTTTGTGTAGCTGCTAGCTGACTGAAAGAGAAAGCTGCTATCTCCTTTGGTTTTTCCTCTGCTTGCTTTTTGTCTATCGCTCCCTCTCCCTCACTCTCTCCTTTTCTCCTTGATTTTTGAACACCAACAGTACTTAATAAGTTAATTTTACCAGAAACTGGAGGACAAGTAGTGAAATCAAACAGTCCTGGTTGAGATGGAAAACTTGGAAACTGAGACAGAGAATTGGAGATAGCAGGTGTTGTTTTTGGAGGACCAGTTGCAATTGAGAAATCTCTAGTTGTAGTAGGTTGAAACAAAGTACTAGAGACAGTAGGTGTTGTTGTTGCAGGACCTGAGAATCCTTCTAGTTTAAATCCTCTGTTTTCGGATTGAGATGGAGGACTAGAGACAGAAAATACTGTTGCTGTAGGAATAGTTGAAAATCCTTTAAATCCTTCTTGCCTAACTTCTCCAGTTGTGGGTTGAAACAGAACAGTGGACATAGCAGGGGTTGTTTTTGGAGGACCAGTTGCAATTGAGAAATCTTTAAATCCTCTAGTTGTAGTAGGTTGAAACAAAGCACTAGAGACAGTAGATGTTGTTGTAGGACTTAAGAATCCTTCTAGTTTAGATCCTCTGGTTGTGGATTGAGATGAAGCACTAGAAACAGTGGGCAATTTTGAGAATGAAAACCCTTTTGTAGGATTTAATTTAAACTCCTCAAAACTACTAATAACAGACAGAGGTCCAGCTGAAGCTCCAAGCAATGGAAAGGAAGGAACCTTTGTACTGCCTCCATCTTTCAAAGAACCACAAGCAACACGTTTAACATCAGTGACTTTATTTGTAAGTGGTTGTAAGGTTTGTTTTTGATCATTATACAAAGGAAGTGAAACTGACCATTCAGATTGCAAAATAGTTATTGTTTCATCTTTTGACTTCAGAGTATTTTCTAGTGTTTCATTCAACAATGATATATCTGATCGTAATTGTACATTCTCATCTGTCAGTAACTTGACTGTGCTGTTTGCTTTATCTAGTGATGCATTGATTTCAGTAAGTTGTTGTTTAAGATCAACAATTTCACTTTCTTTCTTTCCACAATCATGTAGTTGTTTCTGCAATTCATTTTCCCTTAGTCTAGCTACTTCTCTAGCTTCAGATATTTGCTTCTCTCTAGATATTTGATACTCTCTAGATTGATGTGATTGAACTTGTATCAATTTAGTTTGTTCAGTGATTTCTTTTTGTTTAGCAGATAAAGTTGTCAAAAGTTTAGTTTTCTCAGCTGTCAGTATTTTCAAGTCATTATGAACTTGTTTTGTTCTTTTCTTTGATTTTTGAACAACATCTTGTAAACGTGCTAGCTCATTTTCCTTTGACATTTTGGTTTCAGTAAGCTGTCTTTCAAGAACTTTATTCTCCCATTCTTTCTTTCTCAACTCTTCCAATGACTCTTTCTTTATTACTTTAGCATATTTGAAATATTTGCGGGTTGGGAGAGTAGTGTGGGAGTTATAGACTAAATGGCAAGAAGGGTACAAGGTCAACTTCAGTCTTTATCACTGAATTATGTAGAGGAGACTGATAAAGAATTAGGTCGTGGAGCTTATGGTGTGGTATATAAAGTTAGAGTGAGTGGATCATTTGATATATTTTTAGTGTAGTTAGATTTTCTATTCTACTCTGATACAAGTATGAATGTATCTTTTTGATCTTGATGTGTTTCTAAACACTGTGTTAATGACAGAGGAAGATACTCCATTACTAACATAGGTGGTCAAGAATGTCGAGAGAAATGGACACCCATTAACTGGACGATGTTTGGGTGACGTTGTTGACTATGACAGAGACACTCTTTAGCAAACTTGTCTAATGTTTCATTCTATAAAGAGATAACAAGATGTAGTGATCATTTTATCATTACCTAGTATATGTACCTGTACAATAGCTTCATGTAGAGTCTTTCCAGCACAAACCAGTCCACTCACTCTAAACTCAACTACCACACCATAAGCTCCACGACCTAATTCTTTACCAGTCTCTTCTACATTATTCAGTAACAAAGACTGAAGTTGACTTTGAAGTCTTCCAGTAGCCATAACTTACAAGGGCTAAAGCAAACTATAAACACCCACTATTGTAATGTAATGTTAATAGTGTTATCTGTCATGATGATGGAATGATTTGTACTCCTTGTTCACACATATTCTTATGAATTGTTATATTATGCTGTGATATTGTCAGTAATCATTGTGTCCTATACAGTACATAGAGCTATCATAGCATAGTCCACTCACTAGTACTCTAACCTGGAATTTTCTAGTCTCTGCTACATTATCTAGTGACATTACATGACAAAGACTGATTAATCCACTGTTATCAATATATATATATATATAATTATATTAAATAGTAGAATATTACTGCATTACATGTCTATAGTAATGTTGTACATTATGTATTGGTTATTGACCAACCATGAGAACTTTTGTTCACTGTAAAAATTAATGTCATTTTAACAACTAATTTGTAGTTTACATAGATGGATTGCTATGGATGGATTACTATGGAATATAGAATTCTTGAGAATTGCTCACTATGTAATTTGTTGGTATGTTGTACTGGTACATATCAACAAATTATACAATGAGTAATTCACATAAATTCTACATTACATAGCAGTAAAAAGTAATTGTCAAAATGACATATTAATTTTATAGTGTTGATAAAGTATGTGATATCAAAGGTATAGAACTGAGACATTACATGCTGTATCAGCAATAAATCCTGAGAGGTTTGGCAATAAAATATATGTGGCTTGATATCACAGAAGTTTTAAGTGATTTTATGGTTTAAGGAACATGAATAAATTAACACCAGCAATACTATGAAATGAGATGATGATAAGAGAATATGTTAAGTTGTTTTACCACAGGATGTGAAGTAACAACTAAACTAACAAAAATATTGCTGGACTTCTCTCTTTAGCTATATGTGATATCTAATGATGATGTCATATATAGTGGAATATACCTGTTATTAGTTGACCATCTAACATCCACAAGTGAGGGAAAAGGTCAATAACATGACAACGATCTATTTAAAAGATAAAGGAGTAACATTGTGAGATAATGATCACTGTGTACTTACAATGAGGATCATTGACTAGTTTTAGATTACCAGTAAGTGTAAGAGAGAGAAGATGTATATGTGAGATTCTTTTTAGTTCCTGCCAGTCTAGAGAATTATCTGATAATATCAGTGAACCTAATGCTAGAAAACGTGATAATCCATGGAGACATTTAACCTGTTAAGAGAGAACATTAATACATGTAATTAATAAATTTAATTCTATGTCAGTCAAATTATGTTTATCATATGTCTCTCCATCCATCCATCCATCTATCCATCCATTTATCTATTACCCTATTTCCAGATAGATCAATATTCCATAGTTCTCTATTCCACTCAATATTATTAATAGTATCTATTACATTATCTTGTAATATCAATGTATGTAACTTAGGACACTCTTCTAAATGTTCAATAACAGCTGTAATATAATATAATGAAGAAATAGATTGAAAAGAATATATTAATAATAAGAGAATGAAAATAATGACAAAGTGTCACATGAAGACAAAACACAGGATTATTTGTAGTGTGTAGTATTGTTAGATGTGTTACCATAGCAACCAAACAACAATCATTTGTTACTACAGACTACTATGTACATACCTATCTTTCTTCCTGACAGATCTAGATACTGTGTCTGTTTGAGAGGACCATGTACTAATTTTTAAAGTAGCTAAAGGAACAGTTATAAACTGATCATAGTCACTACAGTATTGTACAGTTATTTATAGAAGGTTAGTACGTCTTACTTGACTTGTGATACACATTTTCAGTATTACATATTCATCATCTAGTAGTATAATGATATGGAGTTGATAAAAGTGACAGAGAGAAGAAGAAAGAAATTTTTATATTTTCAACAAGCAAGACTCCACCCATATACAATAATAATGAATAAATTAATAAATCTATTATTGTTCAGTTATGATTTTGTTCAACCTTCTTTGGCCAACTACCATCAGGATTTCTTACTTCTAACATTAACATCTACTAGAGAGAATGAAATTAATGACCTCTTGTATCATAATACCTGTCCTCCATAAATACCAGCATTAGATAAAGTCTGATCTAGATTAATATTAGTAAGTAATTCATAGCTGTTTGTCATGTAACGTTGCCATAGTCTACACTCATCAGTTACTGGTATATTAAATAGTTCTCTTATTTTCTGTATAGCAGTACCTATAATAATAGTTTAATAATGTCATGTAGTTAATATAACATTATTCTTACCAATAATGGTTGCTTTACTAAACTCAATGTATTTGGCATCATTGATATGTGGACATAAAAATACTTTAAGTTCAAACAGATAGACTTCAACTTTCAAATGTTTTACATAAGTACCATATTCTACTACATTCCTAATAGTATATAATAATAATAATATAGGATAATATTATCTTAGTCTTACCTACAAATAGGTTGTGATCCTACTGACAGTCCATACCAACTAACTAAGATATCCCACACTGGTTTAGGGAGTAAAGCATAGTTTAAATCCTCCATTAGATGATCTTTTAATGTGTCAGGCTCAATATCTGTATAATGAATGAATCAAAAGATGTGATTTCTCAAATGATTAATTTGTTACCTTTGAATAAATTTCCATTATCTACAGGACCAGGATTAGCAGCTTCATTACCAGCGTTGTATTGATCCATGGAGACAAATCCAACATATTTCCTCCATTGTTTGAGCCATTTTTGATCAACCAAATACCTATTAACATAAAGATAGAGAATATTAATAGAAGTCAAATATATTTTACCAGCTATCTCCTTTTTTTAAACCGTTGTGCTAATAGTGGTTGTATCATATCTTTTTGATCTTTATAAGAAGGAGGAGTTTGCAGTTCAGATTCTAAAATTTTAATTACATCATTTTTTGACTTTAGAGTATTTTCAAGTATTTTAATTGATGTCATATCTGCTTTTAACTGTATGTTATCATCTGTTAGTGATTTCACTGTTCTGTTTGCTTTACTTAGCAATGTCTTAACTTCAGTTAGTTGGCTTTGAAGATCATCTAATTGCTGTTGTAACTCTAATGATTCATTTTCTTTTAGCCTAAAATCAGATAGTTGTTTCTGATACTCCTGAGACTGGTGTGCTATTAATTTCATTTGTTCATCTATTTCTCTTTGCTTAGCAAATAGAAGTTCCAATAGTTTACCTTTTTCTATAGCCATTTTTCTCCTCTCCTCAAGAGCTTGTTTGGTGGCTTGTTCAGATGTTTGAATGATGTCTTGTAAATGTACTACTTCATTTTCCTTAGATTGAACTAGTTTCTCAAAATCATTAATCTCTTTCATCATCTCTAGTTTATTCTTTGAAGGTGAGATTTTAGAGAGAGCACCATCAATACATTGAATTGCGTCACTCATGGGCTAGTCTGTTGTTAGGGTTATTGTCAAGACATAGACGTTGGTTGTGTTGTATAAGTTGACCTTGTAGCCTTTCTGCCATTTTTTTACAAACGTCTATAACTCCCACACTATTCTCCCAACCCACATCACCCCATATATATAAAGGGGGAAGGAAGTTTACACATGCAAGGTTTGTTTATATGTAGCAGGTAGCCAATATCAATGAAACACAATACTGTATTTTCATGTAATGTTGCCATAGTCTATACTCATCAGTTACAGGTATATAAATCTTCTGTATAGCAGTACCTACAATAATAGTTTAACAAAGTCATTAGTGACATGATCTTATAATTACTTTTAAATGTTCAATAACAGTTGTAATATAATATAAAGAAGAGATAGATTGAATGAAAAAATTGATTTAAAAGAATATATTAATAATAAGAGAATGGAAATAATGACAAAGTGTTACATGAAGACAAAACATTGGAATATTTGTAGCATGTAGGTGTGTTACCCGACCAAATAATAATTATTACTTGTGCTTACCTATCTTTCTTCCTACACTGTCTGTTCGAGAGGACAATGTACTAACTTTTGAAGTAGCTAGAGAAACAGTTATAAACTGATCATAGTCACTACAGTATTATACAGTTAGTATTTATAGAAGGTTAGTACGTCTTACTTGACTTGTGATACACATTTTCAGTATTACATATTCATCATCTAGTAGTATAATGATATGGAGTTGATAAAAGTGACAGAGAAAAGTAGGAAGACAGGTAAAATGTTTAACAACTCAAGCAAGAATCCACCCATATCAATAATAATAAATAAATTAATTAGAACTGTTATTGTTACTACAGTTATCAGTTATGATTTTCTAGTGGTATATTTTCTTGGCCTCTCCTACTCTGGGCCAACTACCATCATCATTTCTCACTTCTAATATTAACATCTGAAATATAACAAATAATAATAATAATAATATAGTAATTAATTATAATACCTGTCCACTGTAAATACCAGCATTAAGTAAAGTCTGGGTTAAGTTAGTAAGTAAGTCATAACTATTTGTCATGTAACATTTCCACAGTCTACATTCAGTAGTCTTAGATAAATTGAATAGTTCTCTTATCTTCTCAATAACAGTACCTATAATAATAATAAAATACTTTACTCAGCTCAGAGGATATTATGACGTACCCACAATATCAAATATATCAAATGACCATAGTTTGATATCAGTAGTATGTGCATACACACATAGTTTTAATTCAACCTTCTTTGGCCAACTACCATTGGGATTTCTTACCTCTAACATTAACATCTACTAGAGAGAATGAAATTAATGACCTCATGTATAATAATACCTGTCCTCCATAAATACCAGCATTAGATAAAGTCTGATCTAGAATAGTAAGTAATTCATAGCTGTTTGTCATATAACGTTGCCATAGTCTACATTCATCAGTTACTGGTATACTAAATAGTTCTCTTATCTTCTGTATAGCAGTACCTATAATAATACTTTAATAAAGTCATATAGTTAATATAACTTTATTCTTACCAATAGTGGTCGCTCTACTAAACTCAATGTATTTGACATCATTGATATGTGGATACAAAGATACTTTAAGTTCAAACAGATAGACTTCAACTTTCAAATGTTTTACATAAGTACCATATTCTACTACATTCCTAATAGTATATAATAATAATAATAATAATAATAATAATAATAATATAGGATAATATTATCTTAGTCTTACCTACAAATAGGTTGTGATCCTACTGACAGTCCATACCAACTAACTAAAAGATCCCACACTGGTTTAGGGAGTACAGCATAATCTAACTCCTCCATTAGATGATCTTTTAATGTGTCAGTTTTAATATCTGTATAATGAATGAAGTGAAGGATGTGGTTTCTCAAACAATTAATTTGTTACCTTTGAATAAATTTCCATTATCTACAGGACCAGGATTAGCAGCTTCATTACCAGCATGGTACTGATCCCAGGAGTCAAATCCAACATATTTCTTCCATTGTTTGAACCATCTTTGATCAACCAAATACCTAATAATAACACAAAGACAATGTTATTAACTAAAAATATTATAATAGTCAATAAATTACCAACTATCTCCTTTCTTAAGTCTTTGTCCTATTAGAGGCTGGATCTTTTCTTTTTGATCAGTATGTGAGGCCCATTCAGATTGCAAAATAGTTATTGTTTCATCTTTAGATTTCAAAGTACATACAAATCGTTCATTCAGTGATCGTAATTGAAAATTTTCATCTGTCAGTGATTTGACAGTGCTGTTTGACTTCTTTAGCAATGCATTAGCTTCAGTAAGCTGTTGTTGAAGATTACCTAGTTCATCTTCATTCTTTCTAACAATTTCTCTATAATCATGCAGTTGTTTTTGTAGCTCATTTTCTCTTAGTGTAGCAACTTCACTAGCTTCAGACATTTGTTTCTGTAATTCCATCGACTGTTGTGCCTGGACTTGAATCAATTTACTTTGTTCAGTAATTTCTCTTTGTTTAGCAGAAAAAGATGCCAATAATTTATTATTCTTGGACTGTAATTTCCTCAAATCCTCCAGAGTTTGTTTTGATGCTTCTTCTGATTTTTGAATGACTTCTTGTAAATGTGCTACTTCACTTTCTTTTGATAATTTTTCAGATTGAACTAGTTTCTTCAACTCAAAAATCTCTTTCATCATTTCTAGTTTATTCTTTGAAGGTGGAATTTCAGAGAGAGCACCATCAACACATTGAATTGCATTCTTCATGGCTGGTCTGTTGTTAGGATTATTGTCAAGACATAGCTTTATAAAAGAAAGAAGTTGGTTGTGTTGTACATGTTTAGTGTACTTTGATCTTCTATTCCACTCTGATACAAGTATGAATGTATCTTTTTGATGAGGATTAGGTACATATTGATCTGTAGGTTCAGGCCATTGATGTGTGAAGACATGGAGGATGAGACAACCATAGGAGAAGACATCTAGCTTGTGGTCATAACTTGGATTAATCTTAAGAGCTTCAGGAGGCATTACAACAGCATTACCTGGTGCTGTAGTAAGCTGTTTTTGCTTAAAGGTGTCTGCCATTCTAGATACGCCTAGATCAGATATCTTGGCTATAAAGTTAGAGGTCAGCAATATGTTATTGGCTGTGAGATCACGATGAACAATGGGAGGTCTCTTACAATGAAGATAATTGAGACCCTTTGCAACATCAAGAAGAATGGAGTACTTGATTTGAAGTGGGAGATCTTGATGTGTTTCTAAACACTGTGTTAATGACAGAGGAAGATACTCCATTACTAACATAGGTAATCGAGAATGTTGAGAGAAATGGACACCCATTAACTGTACAATGTTTGGGTGACGTTGTTGACTATGACAGAGACATTCTTCAACAAACTTGACTAATGTTTCATTCTACAAAGAGATAACAAGATGTAGTGATCATTTCATTATTAGCTAGTATATATACCTGTACAATAGCTTCATGTAGAGTCTTTCCAGCGCAAACTAGTCCACTCACTCTAACCTCAACTACCACACCATAAGCTCCACGACCTAATTCTTTACCACTCGCCTCTACATGATCCAGTGATAAAGACTGAAGCTGACCTTGTAGCCTTTCTGCCATTTTTGTTACAAATGTCTAACTCCCACACTACTCTCCCAACCCACATATATAAAGGGGGAAGGAAGTTTACACAAGGTTTGTTTATATGTAGCAGCTACTATAGCAGATAGCCATTGAAACACAAAACTGTATTTTCATGTAATGTTGCCATAGTCTATACTCATCAGTTATACTAAATCTTCTGTATAGCAATACCTATATTAATAGTTTAACAAAGTTATGTATCTTATAGCTGTAATATAATATAATGAAGAGATAATGAACACTATTAATATGTTGAGATACAGACCAAGACGTATATTATGCTGTCGTCTATAACATTTCTTTTAAATAATATTATAGTTTTAATTTGATTCTTTGTAGCTAACTATCATCATTGTTAATATATCTAACATGAAAGTCTAAAAAATGAACAACAAAATTTGACTTGTCATTGAAGTATTTTACAAACTTTGACATTGATCAGTAACAAACTTATATTTGTTTACAGTATAACAGTATCATAGTCTACAGTCATTACTTCAAGATACATCAAATAGTTTTATTATCTTTAATACAACAGTACCTGTATAATAATAATATTGTTATAGAAGACTATTATTTAACTTACCAATATTATCAAATGACCACAACATGATAACACTAGTATGGACGTATAGAGTTTTAATTCAATCTTTCTTGGTCGACTACCACCACAATATCTTACAGTCTATATTCTTTAGTTGTTCATACTCTTAATAATTCTCTCTCTCATCTTCTGTACAACAACACCTATCTAATGACAAACAAAACACTTTTAAGTTAGTTTCAACATACCCATTGTTTAAAAGGAACAAATGACCATAGAGAAAGGAAGAAAACAAGAGATAGGTAAATAGTGAACCTAATAGTGGAAAACGTGACAATCCATGGAGACATTTAACCTGTTAAGAGAGAACATTAATACATGTAATTAATAGTTTATTATTTATATATTATTTGTCTATTAAACTGTGTTTATCATATGTCTATCCATCCATTCATCCATTTATCTATTACCCTATTTCCAGATAGATCAATATTCCATAGTTCTCTATTCCACTCAATATTATTAATAGTATCTATTACATTATCTTGTAATATCAATGTATGTAACTTAGGACACTCTTCTAAATGTTCAATAACAGCTGTAATATAATATAATGAAGAAATAGATTGAAAAGAATATATTAATAATAAGAGAATGGAAATAATGACAAAGTGTCACATGAAGATAAACATAGGATTATGTAGATTGGTAGGTGTGTTACCATAGCAACCAAACAACAATTACTTGTTACTACAGACTACTATCATGTACTTACCTATCTTTCTTCCTGGGATATCTAGATACAATGTCTGTTCAAGAGGACCATGTACTATCTCTTTAAAGTAACTAGAGAAACAAGTGCAAACTGATCATAGTCACTACAGTATTGTACAGTTAGTATTTATAGAAGGTTAGTATGTCTTACTTGACTTGTGATACACATTTTCAGTATTACATATTCATCATCTAGTAGTATAATGATATGGAGTTGATAAAAATGACAGAGAGAAGAAGGGAAACGGGTAAAAACTCAAACAAAACTCCACCCATATTAATAATAACAAATAAACTAATTAATCTATTATTGTTAATACAGTTAACAGTTATGATTTTCTAGTGTTTTTTCTTGGCCTCTCCTCCTTGGGCCAACTACCATCATAATTTCTCATTTCTAACATTAACATCTGAAATATAACAAAAATAGTAATAATATAGTAATTTATAATAATACCTGTCCACTGTAAATACCAGCATTAAGTAAAGTCTGGGTTAAGTTAGTAAGTAAGTCATAACTATTTGTCATGTAACATTTCCACAGTCTACATTCAGAAGTCTTAGATAAATTGAATAGTTCTCTTATCTTCTCAATAACAGTACCTATTTTAATAATAGAAATACTCAGCTCAGAGGATATATTAATGACTTACATATAATATTAAATACATCAAATGACCACAGTTTGATATTGTTAGTATTTGGATACACACATAGTTTTAATTCAACCTTCTTTGGCCAACTACCATCAGGATTTCTTACCTCTAACATTAACATCTACTAGAGAGAATGAAATTAATGACCTCATATATCATAATACCTGTCCTCCATAAATACCAGCATCAGATAAAGTCTGATCTAGATCAGTAAATAAACTATAGCTCTTTTTTGTGCACTGTTGCCATAGTCTACATTCATCAGTTACAGGAATACTAAATAGTTCTCTTATCTTCTGTATAACAGTATCTACAATAACAGTGATATTAATTATAATTAAAATATAATGGAAAGTGTTTTTCTTACCAATAGTGGTTGCTCTACTAAATGAAACATGTATAACATCATTGATATGTGGATGTAAAGATACTTTAAGTTCAAACAGATAGATTTCAACCATCAAATGTTTGACAATTTTACCATATTCTACTACATACCTAACAATATATAATAATAATAATAATATAGGATAATATTATCTTGGTTGATCTTACCTACAAATAGGTTGTGATCCTACTGACAGTCCATACCAACTAACTAAGAGATCCCACACTGGTTTAGGGAGTAAAGCATAGTCTAATGTATCCATTAGATGATCTTTTAATGTGTCAGATTCAATATCTGTATAATGAATGAAGTGAAGGATTTAATTTCTCAAATGATTAATTTGTTACCTTTGAATAATTTTCCATTATCTACAGGACCAGGATTAGCAGCTTCATTACCAGCATTGTATTGATCCATGGAGTCAAATCCAACATATTTCTTCCATTGTTTGAGCCATTTTTGATCAACCAAATACCTATTAACAAAAATATAGAGAACATTAATAGATTTCATATACATTTTACCAGCTATCTCCTTTTTTTAATGGTTGTGTCAATAATGGTTGTATGGTTTGTTGTTGGTCCTTATATGACGGAGGAGACATTTGCTGTTCAAATTGCAAAACTGTCTCTTCTATCACCTCCTTAACATTTTCTAAAGTTTCATTCAATGATGTGGTATGTTCTGACTTTTCATCAACATCGTGTAAATTATCAACCAAATAGCTATTAACATAAAGTAGAGAATATTATTAGAAGGTAAACATATTTACTTGCTATCTCCTATTAATGGTTGTGTTAATAGTGGTTGTGCTGTTTCTTTCTGATCTTTATACAAAGGAAGTGAAACTGACCATTCAGATTGCAAAATATTTATTGTTTCATCTTTTGACTTCAGAGTATTTTCAAGTGTTTCATTTAACAATGATATATCTGATCGTAACTGTACATTCTCATCTGTCAGTGACTTGACTGTGCTGTTTGCTTTATTTAGTGATGCATTAATTTCAGTAAGTTGTTGTTTAAGATCAACAATTTCACTTTCTTTCTTTCCATAATCATGTAGTTGTTTCTGTAATTCATTTTCCCTTAGTCTAGTCACTTCTCTAGCTTCAGATATTTGCTTCTGAGACTCTCTAGACTGATGTGATTGAACTTGTATCAATTTAGTTTGTTCAGTGATTTCTTTTTGTTTAGCAGATAAAGTTGTCAAAAGTTTAGTTTTCTCAGCTGTCAGTGTTCTCAAATCATCATGAACTTGTTTTGTTGTTTCCTCCAATTTTTGTACTTCATCTCTTAAATGTGCTAGTTCATTTTCCTTTGACAATCTTTCAGATTGAAGTAGTTTCTCCAAATAACTGATCTCTTTCAAAGTCTCTAATTTGTTCTTTAGAGGTTCAAGTTTAATATCTTCAATACACTGAATTGCATTCTTCATGGCTGGTCTGTTGTTAGGGTTATTGTCAAGACATTGATTTGTAAAAGGATAGAGTGGATCATTTGATATATGTTTAGTGTAGCTTGATCTTCTATCCCATTCTGATACAAGTATAAATGTATCTTTTTGATGAGGATTAGGTACATATTGATCTGCAGGTATAGGCCATTGATGTGTGAATACATGGAGGATGAGACAACCATAGGAGAAGACATCTAGCTTGTGGTCATACCTTGGATTACTCTTAAGAGCTTCAGGTGGCATCACATTCCAGTTACCTGGTGCTGTGGTAAGTTGTTGTCGTTTGAAGGTGTCTGCCATTCTAGATACACCTAGGTCAGATATCTTGGCTATAAAGTTAGAGGTCAGCAATATGTTATTGGCTGTGAGATCACGATGAACAATGGGAGGTCTCTTACAATGAAGATAATTGAGACCCTTTGCAACATCAAGAAGAATGGAGTACTTGATTTGAAGTGGGAGATCTTGATGTGTTTCTAAACACTGTGTTAATGACAGAGGAAGATACTCCATCACTAACATAGGTAGTCGAGAATGTTGAGAGAAATGGACACCCATTAACTGTACAATATTTGGGTGACGTTGTTGACTATGACAGAGACATTCTTCAGTAAACTTGTCTAATGTTTCATTCTACAAAGAGATAACAAGATGTAGTGATCATTTCATTATTAGCTAGTATATGTACCTGTACAATAGCTTCATGTAGAGTCTTTCCAGCACAAACCAGTCCACTCACTCTAACCTCAACTACCACACCATAAGCTCCACGACCTAATTCTTTACCACTCTCCTCTACATTATTCAGTGATAAAGACTGAAGTTGACTTTGAAGTCTTCCAGTAGCCATAATCTTACAAGGGCTAAAGCAAACTATAAACTCCCACTACTGTAATGTTATGTTAATAATGTTATCTGTCATGATGATGGAATGATTTGTACTCCAGTTCACACATGTTCTTATGAATTGTTATATTATGCTGTGATATTGTCAGTAATCATTGTGTCCTATATAGTACATATCATAGCATAGAATTTTCCAGTCTCTAACATTATCTAGTGACATTATATGACAAAGACTGATTAATCCTCTTTGTTAAAATATATAAATATACATAATATATTAATATATATTAAATAGTAGAATATTACTACATTACATGTCTATAGCAATGTTGTATATTATGTATTGGTTATTGACCAACCATGAGGGCATTATTGTTGATAGAGTATGTGATATCAAGAACTGAGACATCACATGCTGTATCAGCAATAAATCCTGAGCAGTTTGGCAATAAAATATATACCATAGAGTGATTTTGTGGTTTAAAGTCATGAATAAATTAACACCAGCAGTACTATGAAATGAGATGATAAGCAAATATATTAAGTTTTCTTACCACAGGATGTGAGGTAGCAGCTAAACTAACAAAAAAAATTGCTGCACTTCTCTCTCCAGCTATATGTGATATGTAATGATGAAGTCATATATAATATACCTGTTATTAGTTAATCATGTAACATCCACAAGTGAGGGAAAAGGTCAATAACATGACAACGATCTATTTAAAAGATAAAGGAGTAACATTGTGAGGTAATGATCACTGTGTACTTACAATGAGGATCATTGACTAGTTTTAGATTGCCAGTAAGTGTAAGAGAGAGAAGATGTATATGTGAGATTCTTTTTAGTTCCTGCCAGTCTAGAGAAGAAGGTAGAAAATGAGTAAAATATTTAAACAAGTAAGACTCCACCCATATATAATAATAATGAATAAAATTAATTAGATCTATTATTTTTAATAGTTATCATGCAGTTATGATTTTCTAGTGGTGTGTTTTCTTGGCTTCTCTTCCTTGGGGCCAACTACAATCATAATTTTTCATCTCAAACATTAACATCTGAAATATAACAAAAATAGTAATAATATAGTAATTCTTCATAATACCTGTCCACTGTGAATATGAGCATTAGATAAAGTCTGATCTAGATCAGTAAGTAAACATATGTAACTAATTAACATCATTGATGTGGGGATGTTAATGCACTTTAAGTTCAAGCAGATAGACTTCAGTTGTTAAAGTATTTACATAAGTACCATATATCACTACATACCTAATAGTAAATAATAATAATAATAATAATAATAATAATAATAATAATAATAATAATAATAGGATTATACAATCATAGTCTTACTTACAAATTACATAAGCTCCATGACCTAATTCTTTGCCAGTCTCCTCCACATTATCCAGTAACAAAGACTTAAGCTCACCATGAAATCTTTCTACCATTTTACAAAATCTAAAAATCCTATGCTGCTCTCCCAACACACAGATGAGGAGTAAGTTTACACAAAGTGTTGTACAATTGGTAGCCATTAAGAATTATACTAAAGTCCCTATAAAGTAATACCATTATTGCAATATTGGATTGTAATTATACACTTTGAATTCCAAAATGTTGCAGCATAATTATTTATGAAACTACAAATAAATATGACAGTATTAAGAAGTAAAGAAATATTGTCATCTTAGTATTACAAAATAAACAGCTTAACTAAAACACTAGTACAGCTTCTTTCTCCCAGTCACACACCCACACAAATCCATCAAGATCTACAGCAATACCACAAGGAGATTGCAAGTATCCTTCTCCTATATGACTAACTAGTTGACCATCTAGAGAGAAGACAGACACACGTGATGCTTCCTTTTCTGTTACATACACATAGTCTCCATTAACACAGATGCCTTGAGGATCCTTAAGTATAGGCTGTTCATCTTCCATACCAATATAATGTTGAAAAATACAGTTAACATCCAGTACTTGTACTCTATTGGTAGTATCAATAACATACATTCTATTGTTGTCATCAAAAGCTATATCAATACAATGAATGAAATGACCTGGTTCATTACCAAAACTACCAATTGAGACAATAAAGTCAAGTGTATTAAGATCATATACTAAAATGTTATTACGGCCACTGTTACATATATATAAGTGGTCTCGATTTATTGCTATCCCACAAGGTCCATCGAACATGTCGTGATTAGAAAATGCATGAACTCTTTCTCCTGATAAATTATATTTTATTACTTTGTTTCGATTGTGACAAGATTTGTAGATACTTCCATCAGGACCCACACAAATACCTGATACCTGACGAGGTTTTACTGGTGAAGAACGATAAGTGTTCCCAGTTAGTTTTTGAGTTTGTTTATCAAACACTGTAATATCAGTCTTTGTTCCAATGTAGATTAACTCTGATGACTTTTCATGACTGGAGGTAGCCACTGCCCAGCATTTTGATAAATTATTATTAATAAAAGTTTGAATTGGTTTGTGTAAGTCACGAGGATGGACAGGAACAAAGAAACAAGTAGGCAGTACAATATCATCTACTTCAATAATAAGATTGTATCGTCCTCGAATTTTAGGTTGATAAGCAATGATGTAATGATCTTTGTTTGGCTCAACAAACACTGGAAGTAACTCTGGAATTACTGACTGACTAACAAGTCTTCCAAAAGAGCTTAACTTTACAGTAATGTCAGTAACTTCACTTTGTGTATGACAATAAATATAATTGATACAGTGAAGAGATGGAGACTCTAAGCCAGCTCCTGAAAGTATCATATGATGGTTCTCCTGAATTTCACCATATTTGGTGGGTAATAATGATCGTAAAGTGGTATGGCTAGGAATACATTTAGTAAGGTGCATTGGAGGTGGTGAGGACATAGACCAAATGAATTTGAGATCCCTAAGTATCGGCTCAATATCAGACATCACTTTATCTTTGTTGCTTAGGAATAATTCAGGTGATTCTTCATTAATGATACTGTCTATTGATTGTAATGTTTTCTCAGCTTTAGCTATCAATGTTAAGGGCATCTCCTTCTTTTTATCAAGTTCTGATAACTTATCAACTATTACTTGATTAGCTTGTTGTACAAGAACTTCTTTCTGCTCAGTAATCATAGTAATAGCAGCCTCAAAGTAGCTAGTAATACATTGTACAGCTTTGTCACATTCTGTGTTAAGATTTTGTTTGCTTTCATCAACTTTAGCGATATAGTTGTGGATTTCACGATGGTGTTCTTCAATACTAAGTTTAGGACCTTCAAATTCAGCTTTAAATGCTACAGCAGCTTCTGATATTTGTGTTATTTTATGTCTACTGTGATTGGAGACACAAGAGCTACATATTAACTTCATACATTGCTCGCTCTCACAATAAAACTCTAGAGGCTTATCAGGATGATCAGGACAGGGATAAACGATAGGAAGAGAGGGTTGGGAAGGTGTTTCGAGTTCAGGAACAGTGGGTGTGGTTGCTTTCTGTGCTGTCACTGGAGATGGCAATTGTTGTTCGTGGATACTTTTTGTTCGTAGAGCCTATATTGGGAATTTGAGTGTAGATCATTAACATTATTATATTTATAATAAATATAATAAAACACACAATGATTACTACAATGGATAGTTATATTTCATTCAATGAAAGGTCGTTTCCTATTATTTTTTAATTATGATCAATGAAAGGTCAATTAATATTATATAACTTGTAGTAACAACTAGTTTCTAATATAATTCATATACAATGTATTGTCTACTATATCTCCTAGAAGGAGTGTGTAGTGTTAGCAGTTGATAAATATTATTACTGTAAATGGAAATTTGTTTGCAAAATACATTAAATATTTGTGGATTTATTTCTGTGGTTTTGAGGATTTACTACAAATAATTTGTGGTTCATGGGAATTGCCAACCACAAAAACTATTATTTATTTACAAAGTTTGTTGTATATATTAGATGCTTAGTATTACCAAAGATACTTAATTTATGAGTAGGTCAAGTATATTCTATGGAATTATCGATATACACTATTATCTTGTACATGTAAACAATGTTTTTACTATAAACATTTATTCTACTTACAATATCAATATTAAAATAACATAAACTACCTAACTAATAAACACAATAAATTCAATTATATGCTTTTCTATTAAAAGTCAACTCTACTATATCATAAAAATAACAATTATTCATGATCCATAGGCTTACTATATAAGCAGCTTACTAGATCATATTCTACTTTTACTATACAATAGTTAAAGAACAAGTTAATACATGATCGTACCTTATATCCGTCCATCATGCCAACGATTTCTATAGCAACTGGAAACTCAGGTGTTGACGCGTAAACATCTAATGCAACACGACATTTAGGACATTTTGGATCAACTTTTAAACTATTTTGAAGACAATGATTACAGAAAACATGTTGACATGGAAGAGCTCGAGGATCTTTATATAATTCAAGACAAATAGCACACAACAAACAGTCTTTTATAGGTAAGAGAATAAGACTTACTGGCGGATCCTGGCAATCAGCCATTATAATTTTTGCCAAGTTTGGGAAAGTGTTCGTACACGCCCAATTATAAGCATGTGCGGTATACGTGTTAACATGCTGTATAAATTATACTTACAACTTAAAAAATTTCTAGTCAAACTAGTCAAACTGGTATACACATGTATAGATACTAAGTATAAAACTAGATGACTTGACAAACACAAAGAAAATATAAAAGCATTGAATTAACTAAACACTAACACAGCTTATTTCTCCCAGTCACACACCCACACAAATCCATCAAGATCTACAGCAATACCATAAGGAGATTGTAAGTATCCTTCTCCTATATGACTAACTAGTTGACCGTCTAAAGAGAAGACAGACACACGTGATGCTTCCTTTTCTGTTACATACACATAGTCTCCATTAACACAGATGCCTTGAGGATCCTTTAGTATAGTCTGTTCATCTTCCATACCAATATAATGTTGAAAAATACAGTTAACATCCAGTACTTGTAATCTATTGGCAGTATCAATGACATACATTCTATCGTTGTCATCAAAAGCTATATCAATACAATGAATGAAATGACCTGGTTCATTACCAAAACTACCAATTGAGACAATAAAGTCCAGTGTATTAAGATCATATACTAAAATGTTATTACAGCCACTGTTACATATATATAGGTGGTCTCGATTTATTGCTATCCCACAAGGTCCATTGAATATATTATGATTAAAAAATGCATGAACTCTTTCTCCTGATAAATTATATTTTATTACTTTGTTTCGACAACGAGAAGACTTGTAGATACTTCCATCAGGACCCACACAAATACCTGATACTTGACGAGGTTTTACTGGTGAAGAATGATAAGTGTTCCCAGTTAGTTTTTGAGTTTGTTTATCAAACACTGTAATATCAGTCTTCGTTCCAATGTAGATTAACTCTGATGACTTTTCATGACTGGAGGTAGCCACTGCCCAACATTTTGATAGATTATAATTAATAAAAGTTTGAATTGGTTTGTGTAAGTCACGAGGATGGACAGGAACAAAGAAACAAGTAGGAAGTACTATATCATCTACATGTATTATAAGATTGTATCGTCCTCGAACATTAGGCTGATAAGCAATGATGTAATGATCTTTGTTTGACTCAACAAAAACTGGAAGTAACTCAGAAATTACTGACTGACTAAAAAGTCTTCCAAGGGAGCTTAACTTTACAGTAATGTCAGTAACTTCCCTTAGTGTATGACAATAGATGTAATTGATACTGTGGAGAGATGGAGACTCTAATCCAGCTCCTGAGAGTATTATACAACTGTTCTCTTGAATTTTGCCAGATTTTGTGGGTAATAGTGATTGTAATGTGGTATGGTTAGGAATACATTTAGTTAGGTGCATTGGAGGTGGTGAGGACATAGACCAAATGAATTTGAGATCCCTAAGTATCGGCTCAACATCAGACATCACTTTATCTTTGCTGCTTAGGAATAATTCAGGTGATTCTTCATTAATGATACTGTCTATTGTTTGTAAAGTTTTCTCAGCTTTAGCTAGCATTTTTAAGGGCATTTCCTTCTTTTTTTCAAGTTCTGTTAACTTATCAACTCTTACTTGATTAGCTTGTTGTACAAGAACTTCTTTCTGCTCAATAATCATAGTAATAGCAGCCTCAAAGTAGCTAGTAATACATTGTACAGATTCGTCACATTCTGTGTTAAGATTTTGTTTGCTTTCATCAATTTTAGTGATATAGTTGTGGATTTCATGACAGTGTTCTTTGATGCTAAGTTTTGAACCTTCAAATTCAGCTTTAAATGCTACAGCAGCTTCTAATATTTGTGTTATTTTATGTCTACTGTGATTGGAGACACAAGAGCTACATATTAACTTCATACATTGCTCACTCTCACAATAAAACTCTAGAGGCTTATCAGGATGATCAGGACAGGGATAAACGATAGGAAGAGAGGGTTGAGGAGGTGTTTCAGGAACAGTGGGCGTGGTTGCTTTCTGTGGAGATGACAATCGTTGTTCGTGGATACTTTTTGTTCGTAGAGCCTATATGTGAAATTTGAGTGTAGATCATTAACATTATAATAAAATACACAATAATTACTATAATGGATTGAGTTATATTTCATTCAATGAAAGGTCAATTCCTATTATTTTTCAATCATGATCAATGAAAGGTCAATTAATATTATATAACTTGTAGTAACAACTAGTTTCTAATACAATTCATACACAATGTATTATCTACTATATCTCAGTGTGTAGTGTTAGCTGTTAATGAATATTATTACTGTAAGCGGGAATTTGCTTGCAGAAATACATTAAATATTTGTGATTTTGATTGACTACAAAATAATTAGTGGTTCATGGGAATTGCCAACCACAAAAACTATTATTTATTTACAAAGTTTGTTGTATATATTAGATGCTTAGTATTACCAAAGATACTTAACTATGAGTAAGTCAAGTATATTCTATGGTATTATTGAGACCCACTATTATCCTTTACATGTAAAATGTTTTACTATGAACATTCATTCTACTTACAATATCAACATTAAAATAACATAAACTACCTAACTAATAAACACAATAAATTCAATTATATGCTTTTCTATTAAAAGTCAACTCTACTATATCATAAAAATAACAATCATTCATGATTCATAGACTTACTACAACAGTTTACTAGATCATAATCTACTTTTACTATACAATAGTTAAAGAACAAGTTAATACATGATCATACCTTATATCCGTCCATCATGCCAACGATTTCTATTGCAACTGGAAACTCAGGTGTTGACGCGTAAACATCTAATGCAACACGACATTTAGGACATTTTGGATCAACTTTTAAACTATTTTGAAGACAATGATTACAGAAAACATGTTGACATGGAAGAGCTCGAGGATCTTTATATAATTCAAGACAAATAGCACACAATAAACAGTCTTTTATTGGTAAGAGAACAAGACTTGCATCTGCTAGCGAATCCTGCCAATCAGCCATTATAATTTTATGCAAAGTTTGGCAAAATATAGTTTCGTCCCCAGACCTACTCGCAAGCCAAACTAGGACATGTGTTGAGTTTTGTGCACACAGTAAGGAATGTGGCGCGGGTGTTGGTATGCAATTAGAAGTAGTGTGAAATATGAATATCATTAAATTGAAGTAGGTGTGGAAGTGTATGCATGGCTACAATCTGCTACTCTTGCTGCTCTGACCTAAGTAGTGAACCCAAAGATCGTATTATTATAAGAAACAAGAACGATGAATATTCCTGTCTATACTCCATAGTTGTAGATGTGCTAAGCAATGAGAAACTTGAAATGCAACCAGAGAAGCTTCACCAAAATAGACATTTTTTGTTTCTCTTTGAGAGTAAATCCAAATTCTTTAGCAACTTCATCGATTTTAAAGACAACGTTTGCAGTAGACATATCTCCACGCTTCAACTCTTCAATTTAATAATTTCATATTTCACACTACCTCTAATTGCATACCTACACTCGCGCCACATTCCTTTACTAGGAACACAAAAGTCGACTTGTGTGAGTAATGCGCTTGCGTGGGGACACACCCTATTATGTACACGCCCAATAAAGTATGTGCGGTATGCGTGTTCATCATGCTGTCTAAAATTAAAATTATACTTATAACTTTAAAAAATTTCTAGTCAAACTAGTCAAACTGGTATACACATTGATAGATACTAAGTATAAAATTAGATGACTTGACAAATACAAAGAAAAATATAAAAACATTAAATTAACTAAAACACTAGTACAGCTTCTTTCTCCCAGTCACACACCCACACAAATCCATCAAGATCTACAGCAATACCACAAGGAGATTGTAAGTATCCTTCTCCTATATGACTAACTAGTTGACCATCAAGAGAGAAGACAGACACACGTGATGCTCCTTTTTCTGTTACATACACATAATCTCCATTAACACAGATCCCTCGAGGATCTTTAAGTATATTTTGTTTGTCTTGCTTACCAATATAATGTTGAAAAGTACCATTAACATCCAGTACTTGTACTCTATTGGTAGTATCGATAACATACATTCTGTCTTTGTCATCAAAAGCTATATCTGTACAATGAATGAAATGACCTGGTTCATTACCAAAACTACCAATTGAGACAACGAAGTCAAGTGTATTAAGATCATATACTAAAATGTTATTATGGCCACTGTTACATATATATAGGCGGTCTCGATTTATTGCTACACCACAAGGTCCATCGAACATGTGATGATCAGAAAGTGAATGAATTCTTTCTCCTGATAAATTATATTTTATTACTTGGTTTCGATCATGACAAGATTTGAAGATACTTCCATTAGGACCCACACAAATACCTGATACCTGACGAAGCTTTAGAGAAGCTAAATTAAGGCCAGATGTTTTTATAATTCCTCCTAGTTTACCTGTTTTCTTATCAAGGACAGTAATATCAGTCTTTGTTCCAATGTAGATTAACTCTGAACTATATTCATGACTGGAGGTAGCTACTGGCCAGCATTTTGATAGATTAGTGCTAAAAGTTTGAACTGGTTTTCCTAGATGCTTAGGATGAATAGGAACAAAGAAAAAAGTAGGTTGTATGGTATTGTCCCCTTCTATTACAAGATTGTATCGTCCACGAACATTAGGTTGATAAGCAATTATATAATAAGATTTTCTTGCTTCAACTAGTGCTGGGAGATACTCAGGGATAAAAAACTGGTGGATATGTCTTCCTAGGGGACTTAATTTCACAGTGACTTTAGCTGCTGCACTTTGTGTGTGACAATAGATATAGTTGATACTGTGCAGGGATGGGGATTCTAACCCAGCTCCAAAAAGGTATGTACATTTTTCTTCTTTGATTTCACCAGCTTTGGTTGGTAATAGTGCTTGTAAGGTGGTACTGTCTGGTATATATGTGTTGAAGTATGCTGGCAATGTGGAAGAGGCAGACAGAAAGAAGCTACGATTGTTTTTGAGGATTAGCTCAATATCGTCCATCACCTTGTCTTTATTTTTAAAGAACTCTTGTGGTGATCTTTCATTGATGATATTATCTAGCAATGTTAGCATTGTCTCAGATTTACTGAGCAATTGAGATGATAAATTTATCATCGCATCAAGTTTTGATAACTCACTAACCTTTATTTCGTCAACCTGCTCTACAAGAGCTACTTTTTGCTCAGTAAACGTGGCCACTGCAGTATCAAAAAAGTTAGTGATAGATTGAATAGCTTGATCAGAGTTTTCATTAAGGCTCTGTTTAGTTTCATTAACTTTAGCAATATAGTTATGAATTTGCTGACATTGTCCTTCAATACTAACTTTGGGACCGTCAAATTCATCTTTAAAAGTTTCAGCAGCTTTTGATGCTGTTGTTAATTTGTGTCCACTAGCACTGTGACTGGAGACACAATGCGAGCACACAAGTTTCAAGCATCTTTCATTTTCACAGTAAAAGTCTAATGGCATATTGGGATGAGCATCACAGGTGTCTTCTATAACTGGAAGAGATAGTTGAAGAGAGGACTCAAGTATGTTTGATTTCTCTGTTGATTCTGTTGCCTCAATCATGGGGACAGAGTTTGACCTTTTAAGTACATTTCTTTCTCGCCTTGTGACCAATGCCTATATATATTAAAAAAGAAATATTATTACATAGCAATGTAAACATCATACATTGGACAAATGCACATGCAATTTGAACATATTATATATAACATCTGATCAAAAAAGGACTTTTTAATGCATCAGAGTACGACATGCCCCATGGGTATTGCAGTAGTAACAACCATTGTAGATTTTCATTGATTAATTCTGGGTCATGAAGTATGTGTATATAACAATAATAACAGAGCCTATGAAGTTACTACATATTCTTGTAAGTCATACAACAGTATAGTTTACACAACACAGTATCTAGTGTAAATGCTCTCACACATGCACTCTTATATCTATATGATATATATATATATATTCTTATATAGACCTTATATAATGTGTTACAGTAGTAGAGTAATAATACTGAACTACAATGAGGTTTCTTTTAGGTTAAATACATGAATATTACTGCTGTTAAATTGAAATAGCTATAATTATTACTATATTACTAAATAATAAGTCAGTACATTTATAGGAACTGAACAATAACAAATTAGTTGATGAAATTTGAAAATAAACATAATATACTGTTTTGATCACTAACATCTTATGGAATGCAATATTTATATAATGTCTTCCTTTCTTTGTGTAAAAATAAAAATAAATTCAAATATTTAGTAAAGAGTCAATTCCTTATGACATCAGTTAGTATGATTACTTTCAGTTTGCATCAACTAATAGTTTGAGAAATTCTTTTTACTTTTATAGAGTAAAAATTGCATTAATGACAACATTGTCATATGTTTGGTAGACTAGATTTAATTTATGTACCTTAGTCAAGCCTTCTATTATTCTCATAATTTGAAATGCAATTGGAAAATCAGTAATATTTGATAAATCATATCGACATTCAGGACATTTTGGGCTAGCTGCTGAGATCACAGTTTGTAGACATTGGTTGCAGAAAACATGTTGACATGGAAGAGCTCGAGGATCATTGTACATTCCCAGGCAAATAGCACATTGTAGCTGGTCTTCTATCGGCGAGAGGGAGTGTAGTCCTTCAGAATCGTCCATTCCCCAAAGACTATTCTGTCCTGGCGCTTCACGTTTCGGCAGTAGGCGTGACCGAATACGACACGCAAGATCGCATTATTAACCCTTTAATGATTATATTTATTTTTTAAAAATTCTACGTAATACGGGTACATGTATTTCATAATGTACAGGCTTAATGTTGCCGTCTGCATTCCAAATCCACTACCACGTGGTCAACATGTGGTGCATACGACTTGACATACTCAACATGTTGTACAGTCACTATCCAACACTGCTGTTCACATTTCTCACATGGATTATGTGTCTCTAGTAATAATAAAATCTTATTACTAACATCCTCTGCCCATGATAACCATACAGCTCGTTTAGAAGAAGATTGAGTTTCTGATAAAATATAAGTGTGGGATCCTGTAGATGCTTTATGTTTAGTTGTAGTATTCAGTTCTGGAGCATTTAAACTATTTTCTGTCCTCGTCATTAGATTTACAATGTGGGCATTTTCAAGTAGGTATCATCTTCAAATCAGTCTATGATTGGTGTATCATCACTAATAGGTGTGGCTCCATTTAGTGATAGTTGATATGTAGATAATGTACTTAAACTCTCTTCTATATTATAATCTGATATTGATGACAATGATACTTCAGTTAATAGTTCATTAGTATCATTAGTGAGGTTTGAGTCAACATTACCATGTACATGTAACCAACCTCCTTTATCTGATCTGAGACAAGAGCAAGCCACAGGCCATCCTTGTTCACTGGAAGGAATTAAACCTAGCAATACACGATCTGCTATATTCTTAGGAGCTACCTAATAAAAAGGGAATTTGATTTATATCTTATTGCTATTTCTTCATCTGCTTATCCATCCATCCATCCATCCATCAATCTATTATGTACACGCCCAATAAAGCATGTGCGGTATACGTGTTCATCAATGCTGTATAAATTATACTTACAACTTAAACAATTTCTAGTCAAACTAGTCAAACTGGTATACACATTAATAGATACTAAGTATAAAATTAGATGACTTGACAAATGCAAAGAAAATATAAAAACATTGAATTAACTAAAACACTAACACAGCTTCTTTCTCCCAGTCACACACCCACACAAAACCATCAGGATCTACAGCAATACCACAAGGAGATTGTAAGTATCCTTCTCCTATATGACTAACTAGTTGACCATCTAGAGAAAAGATGGACACATGTGATGCTCCCTTTTCTGTTACATACACATAGTCTCCTTTAATATAGATGCCTCAAGGATCTTTAAGAATATGTTGTTCATCTTTCATACCAATATAATATTGAAAAATACAGTTAACATCCAGTACTTGTACTCTATTGGTAGTATCGATAACATACATTCTATCATTGTCATCAAAAGCTATATCAATACAATGAATGAAATGACCTGGTTCATTACCAAAACTACCAATTGAGACAATAAAGTCAAGTGTATTAAGATCATATACTAAAATGTTATTACGGCCACTGTTACATGTATATAGGTGGTCTCGAATTATTGCTATCCAACAAGGTCCATCAAATATGTCATGATTAGAAAATGCATGAACTCTTTCTCCTGATAAATTATATTTTATTACCTTGTTTCGATTATGACAAGATTTGTAGATACTTCCATCATGATCCACACAAATACCTGATACTTGACGAGGTTTCATTGGTGAAGAACGAAAAGTGTTCCCAGTTAGTTTTTGAGTTTGTTTATCAAACACTGTAATATCAGTCTTTGTTCCAATGTAGATTAACTCTGATGACTTTTGATGACTGGAGGTTACCCACTGCCCTACATTTTGATAAATTATTATTAATAAAAGTTTGAATTGGTTTGTGTAAGTCACGAGGATGGACAGGAACAAAGAAACAAGTAGGAAGTACTATATCATCTACAAGATTGTATCGTCCTTGAACATTAGGTTGATAAGCAATGATGTAATGATCTTTGTTTGGCTTAACAAACACTGAAAGTATCATATGATAGTTCTCCTGAATTTCACTATATTTTGTATGGTTAGGAATAGATTTAGTAAGGTGCATTGGAGCTGGTGAGGACATAGACTAAATGAATTTGAGATCACTAAGTATTGGCTCAACATCAGACATCACTTTATCTTTATTTTTTAGGAATAATTCAGGTGATTCTTCATTAATGATACTGTCTATTGATCGTAATGCTTTCTCAGCTTTAACTAGCAATTTTAAAGACATCTCCTTCTTTTTATCAAGTTCTGCTAACTTATCAACTTTTAATTGATATAGGAAGAGAGGGTTGAGAGGTGTTTGAGGAATAGTGGTGGGTGTAGTTGCTTGCTGTGCTGTCACTGGAGATGGAAATTGTTCGTGGACACTTTCTATTTGCATTACCTATTTTGAGAGTAGATCATTATTAGTAGTAGTAGCAATAATTAGCTTCTAATATAATTCATACACAATGCATTATCTACTATCACTCCTGGATATGTGTAGGGTTAGCAGCTAATGAATTTTATTATTCTGTGCATACAGGAAATTTTCGTGTATATAAATACATTAAATATTTGCATGTTTGCTTTTGTTGTTTTAAGGATTAATTATGAATATAATTTGTTAGTCATAGCTGCAAATTTTTGTTTGTTGTAAACAACCATAAAAATAATATAAATTTTTAAGATTTACGATTTATTAGATACTTTGTATTAATGAGATACACTATCATCCTGTAACAATATTTTATTCATTTTACATTAAATATCAACATTAAAGTAATAAAAAAACTAATTTAACTAAAAATTCTAATGAATTCAATTGTATGCTTATCTATTAAAGTCAAGTCTACTATATCATGATCTACAGACTACACACGACATACAGCTTACTAAGCCCTACTCTACTTTACTATACGATAATTAAAGAGCAAGTTAATACATGATCGTACCTTATATCCGTCCATCATGCATGCCAACAATTTCTATAGCAATTGGAAAGTCAGGTGTTGACGCGTAAACATCTAACGCAACACGACATTTAGGACATTTTGGATCAACTTTCAACCAATCTTGAAGACATTGATTGCAGAAAACATGTTGACATAGAAGATCTTGAGGATCTTTATATAATTCAAGACAAATAGCACATAACAAACAGTCTTTAATTTTATAGGTAAGAGAATAAGACTTGCTGGCGGATCCTGACCCTCAGCCATTATAATTTTATCCAGTTTGTCAAAAAAGTGCGATTTTTATACACGCCCAAGCATGTGAGGTCCGCGTGTATATCATGTAGTATTTACAACTTTGCAAAAAATTTAAAGTCAAGTATTTTTATGTACAGGTACAAAGTCTAAAACAACATGATTTGACAAACACAAAGAAAAATAAAATTATTAACTAAAACACTAGTACAGCTTCTTTCTCCCAGTCACACACCCACACAAATCCATCAAGATCTACAGCAATACCACAAGGAGATTGTAAGTATCCTTCTCCTATATGACTAACTAGTTGACCATCTAAAGAAAAGACAGACACACGTGATGCTCCCTTTTCTGTTACATACACATAGTCTCCATTAATATAGATGCCTTGAGGATCCTTTAGTATAGGCTGTTCATCTTCCATACCAATATAATGTTGAAAAATACAGTTAACATCCAGTACTTGTACTCTATTGGTAGTATCAATAACATACATTCTGTCTTTGTCATCAAAAGCTATATCGATACAATGAATGAAATGACCTGGTTCATTACCAAAACTGCCAATTGAGACAATAAAGTCAAGTGTATTAAGATCATATACTAAAATGTTATTACGGCCACTGTTACATATATATAGGTGGTCTCGATTTATTGCTATTCCACAAGGTCCATCGAACATGTCATGATCAGAAAAAGCATGAACTCTTTCTCCTGATAAATTATATTTTATTACTTTGTTTCGATTGTGACAAGATTTGTAGATACTTCCATCATGACCCACACAAATACCTGATACCTGACGAGGTTTCATTGGTGAAGAACGATAAGTGTTCCCAGTTAGTTTTTGAGTTTGTTTATCAAACACTGTAATATCAGTCTTTGTTCCAATGTAGATTAACTCTGATGACATGTCATGACTGGAGGTAGCCACTGCCCAGCATTTTGATAAATTATTATTAATAAAAGTTTGAATTGGTTTGTGTAAGTCACGAGGATGGACAGGAACAAAGAAACAAGTAGGCAGTACAATATCATCTACTTCAATAATAAGATTGTATCGTCCTCGAATTTTAGGTTGATAAGCAATGATGTAATGATCTTTGTTTGACTCAACAAACACTGGAAGTAACTCAGGAATTACTGACTGACTAACAAGTCTTCCAAGGGAGCTTAACTTTACAGTAATGTCAGTAACTTCACTTTGTGTATGACAATAAATATAATTGATACTGTGAAGAGATGGAGACTCTAAGCCAGCTCCTGAAAGTATCATATGATGGTTCTCCTGAATTTCACCATATTTGGTGGGTAATAATGGTTGTAAAGTGATATGGTTAGGAATACATTTAGTAAGGTGAATTGGAGCTGGTGAGGACATAGACCAAATGAATTTGAGATCCCTAAGTATCGGCTCAACATCAGACATCACTTTATCTTTGTTTTTTAAGAATAATTCAGGCGATTCTTCATTAATGATACTGTCTATTGATTGTAATGTTTTCTCAGCTTTAGCTAGCAATTTAATGGGCATCTCCTTCTTTTTATCAAGTTCTGCTAACTTATCAACTCTTACTTGGTTAGCTTGTTGTACAAGAACTTCTTTCTGCTCAGTAATCATAGTAATAGCAGCCTCAAAGTAGCTAGTAACACATTGTACAGCTTCGTCACATTCTGTGTTAAGATTTTGTTTGCTTTCATCAACTTTAGCAATATAGTTGTGGATTTCACGACGATGTTCTTCAATACTAAGTTTAGGACCTTCAAATTCAGCTTTAAATGCTACAGCAGCTTCTGATACTTGTGTTATTTTATGTCTACTGTGATTGGAGACACAAGAGCTACATATTAACTTCATACATTGCTCGCTCTCACAATAAAACTCTAGAGGCTTATCAGGATGATCAGGGCAGGGATGAAGAGAGGGTTGAGGAGGTGTTTCAGGAACAGTGGGTGTGGTTGCTTGCTGTGCTGTCACTGGGGATAACAATTGTTGTTCATGGACACTTTTTCTTCGTAGCATCTATATTGGGAGTATTATAATCTTTATAATAAAGATAATAAAACACACAATAATGGATAGTTAAATTTCATTTAATGAAAGGTCAATTTCTATTAATTTTCAATCATGATCAATGAAAGGTCAATTAATATAATGTAACTTGTAGTAGTTTCTGATGTAATACACACACAATGTATTATCTACTATATATCTCTCCCCAACACGTGTAGTGTTGGCAGTTAATGAATATTATTACTGTAAGTGGAATTGTTTGTATAAAAATCATTGAGTATTTGTGGTTTTGAAGATCGAGTATGAAATAATTGTGGTTTTACCAAAAATACTTAATTTATCTGTAGGTCAAGTCTTATTAACATCTACTATTATTCTGTACATGTAAACAATGTTCTTACTAAATATTTATTCTACTTACAATATCAACATTAAAATAACATAAACTACTTAAAGTAATAAAGACAATAAATTCAATTGTATGCTTTCTAATTCTACTATGAAAACAACACTCATTCATGATTCATAGACTTACTATAGCAGCTTACTAGATCATATTCTACTTTTACTATACAATAGTTAAAGAACAAGTTAATACATGATCGTACCTTATATCCGTCCATCATGCCAACAATTTCTATAGCAATTGGAAACTCAGGTGTTGACGCGTAAACATCTAACGCAACACGACATTTAGGACATTTTGGATCAACTTTCAACCAATCTTGAAGACATTGATTGCAGAAAACATGTTGACATGGAAGAGCTCGAGGATCTTTATATAATTCAAGACAAATAGCACACAACAAACAGTCTTTTATAGGTAAGAGAATAAGACTTGCATCTGATAGCGAATCCTGACAATCAGCCATTTTAATTTTATTGGTAATTTTGTACACGCCCAATAAAGCATATGCAGTATACGTGTTAATCATGCTGTATAAATTATACTTACAACTTAAAATTTCTAGTCAAACTGGTATACACATTAATAGATAGTAAGTATAAAATTAGATGATTTGACAAATACAAAGAAAAATATAAAAACATTAAATTAACTAAAACACTAGTACAGCTTCTTTCTCCCAGTCACACACCCACACAAATCCATCAAGATCTACAGCAATACCACAAGGAGATTGTAAGTATCCTTCTCCTATATGACTAACTAGTTGACCATCTAGAGAGAAGACAGACACACGTGATGCTTCCTTTTCTGTTACATACACATAGTCTCCTTTAATACAGATCCCTCGAGGATCTTTAAGAATATGTTGTTCATCTTTCATACCAATATAATATTGAAAAATACAGTTAACATCCAGTACTTGTACTCTATTGGTAGTATCGATAACATACATTCTATCATTGTCATCAAAAGCTATATCAATACAATGAATGAAATGACCTGGTTCATTACCAAAACTACCAATTGATGCAATAAAGTCAAGTGTATTAAGATCATATACTAAAATGTTATTACGGCCACTGTTACATATATATAGGTGGTTTTGATTTATTGCTATCCCACAAGGACCATCAAACATGTCATGATTAGAAAATGCATGAACTCTTTCTCCTGATAAATTATATTTTATTACTTTGTTTTGATTGTGACAAGATTTGAAGATACTTCCATCAGGACCCACACAAATACCTGATACCTGACGAAGCTTTAGAGAAGCTAAATTAAGGCCAGATGTTTTTTTAATTCCTCCTAGTTTACCTGTTTGCTTATTAAGGACAGTAATATCAGTCTTTGTTCCAATGTAGATTAACTCTGAACTATATTCATGACTGGAGGTAGCTACTGGCCAGCATTTTGATAGATTAGTGCTAAAAGTTTGAACTGGTTTTCGTAGATGTTCAGGATGAATAGGAACAAAGAAACAAGTAGGTTGTATGGTAATGTCCCCTTCTATTACAAGATTGTATCGTCCACGAACATTAGGTTGATAAGCAATGATATAATAAGATTTTCTTGCTTCAACTAGTACTGGGAGAAACTCAGGGATAAAAAACTGGTGAATATGTCTTCCTAGGGGAGTTAATTTCACAGTGACTTTAGCTACTTCACTTTGTGTGTGACAATAGATATAGTTGATACTGTGCAGGGATGGGGATTCTAACCCAGCTCCAAAAAGGTATGTACATTTCTCTTCTTTGATTTCACCAGCTTTGGTTGGTAATAGTGCTTGTAAGGTGGTACTGTCTGGTATGTATGTGTTGAAGTGTGCTGGCAATGTGGAAGACGCAGACAGAAAGAAGCTACGATTGTTCTTGAGGATTAGCTCAATATCATCCATCACCTTGTCTTTATTTTTAAAGAACTCTTGTGGTGATCTTTCATTGATGATTTTATCTAGCAGTGTTAGCATTGTCTCAGATTTACTGAGCAATTGAGATGGTAAATTTGTCATCGTGTTAAGTTTTGATAACTCGCTAACCTTTATTTGGTTAACCTGCTCTACAAGAGCTACTTTTTGCTCAGTAAACGTGGCCACTGCAGTATCAAAAAAGTTAGTGATAGATTGGATAGCTTGATCACAGCTTTCATTAAGACTCTGTTTAGTTTCATTAACTTTAGCAATATAGCTATGAATTTGCTGACATTGTCCTTCAATACTAACTTTGGGACCGTCAAATTCATCTTTAAAAGTTTCAGCAGCTTTTGATGCTGTTGTTAATTTATGTCCACTAGCACTGTGACTGGAGACACAATGCGAGCACACAAGTTTCAAGCATCTTTCATTTTCACAGTAAAGGTCTAATGGCATATTGGGATGAACATCACAGGTGTCTATAACTGGAAGAGATAGTTGAAGAGAGGACTCAGGAGTGTTTAATTTCTCTGTTGATTCTGTTGGCTCAATCATGGGGACAGAGTTTGACCTTTTAAGTACATTTCTTCCTTGCCTCGTGACCAATGTCTATATATATTAAAAATGGAAATATTATTACATAACAACATAAACATTATACATTGGACATGGAGTTTGAACATATTATATATAATATCTGATCAAAACGGGACTTTGAATGCGTCAGAGAATGACATGCTCCATGGCTATGATAGCAGTAGTAACAACCATTGTAGATTTTCATTGATTAATTCTGGATCATGAAGCATGTGTATATAACTATAATAACAGAGCCTATGAAGTTACTACACATTCTAGTAAGTCATACAACAGTAGTTTACACAACATAGTATCTAGTGTAAATGCTCTCACACATGCACTCTTATATCTATATGATATATATATATATATGTTATTATATAGTGTATTACAATAGTAAGGTAATAATATTCAACTACAATGACATTTCCTTTAGGCTAATATTACTGCTGTTAAATTCAAATAGCAATAATTAGTATTATAATACTAAATAAAAGTCTGTTTATTAATAAGGAAGTAAACATTAACAAACTAGTTGATGAAATTTGAAAATAAACATAATACTGTTTGATTCTTATGGAATGCAATATTTATATAATGTCTTCCTTTCTTTGTCTAAAAATAAAAAATAAATTCAAATATTTGGTAAACAGTTAATTTCATACAAAATCAATTAGTATATTTACTTTCAGTTTGCATCAACTAATAGTTTGAGAAATTTTAAATTCTTTTTATAAAGTAAAAATTGTATTAGGTGAAATAGCATTTTGTCATTTCAACCGTATTCTTTGTTACCACAATCTCATCAATATGATGTAAGCTCAATATTGAGTTACCCACAAAGCCAAAACTGATCTAACTCAATGTGTTAAAGCCAACTAGAAGCCAAGAAGTACTCTTTGTAGTTTATGTCCAATAATTGAAACTATATGAGTGAGAGATATATATTATTCCAATATAACTAACTGGATTAATTCAGTTGAATTAATATAGCTTCAATTGAACATATATGATTCAATTATTTACTATAGCAAAGTGGGTGTAAACGCAATGTATATGAAACTAGTTGGCTTTATTCATATTGAGCTACACTAGTTTTGGGCTTTTAGCAACTTAGAATTGAGCTTACATCATATCGATGAAGCTATGGTAACAAAGACCTTAGTTACGATAAAGAGACAAAATGCTTTTTCAGAGAACATTGTCATGTGTTTGATTGACTAGATTTAATGTAAATAATTTACGTACCTCAGCAAAGCCTCTCATTATTCTCATAATTTGAAATGCAACTGGAAAATCAGTAATATTTGACAAATCGTATCGACATTCAGGACATTTTGGGCCAGCTGTTGAGATCACATTTTGTAGACATTGATTGCAGAAAACATGTTGACATGGAAGAGCTCGAGGATCATTGTACATTTCTAGGCAAATAGCACATTCTAGGTTGTCTTTTATCGGTGAGAGGGAGTTTGGTATTTCAAAATTGTCCATTCTCTAAAGACTATTCTGCGCTGGAGCTTCGCGTTTCCGTAGTAGGCGTGACCAAATACGACAGCATTTATTAACCCTTTAATGATTATATTTCTAAAATGTTTCTACGTGATACGTATTTCATAATGTGCAGGGTTAATGTTGCCGCCTGCATTCCAAATCCACTACCACATAATCAACATGTGGCACATATGACTTGACATGTTCAACATGTTGTACAGTCACCATCCAACACTGATGTTCACATTTCTCACATGGATTATGTGTCTCCAGTAATAGTAAGATCTTACTACTAACATCTTCTGCTCATGATAGCCATATAGCTTGTTTAGAAGATTGAATTTCTGGTAAAATATAAGTATGGAATCCTGTAGATGTTTTATGTTTAGTTGTAGTACTTAGTTCTGGACCATTTAAACTATTTTCTGTCCTTGTCATTAGATTACAATGTGAGGGTTTTCATAGTAAGTATTGCCTTTGACTGAATCTTTGATTGGTGTATCATCACTAATAGGTGTGGCTCCATTAATTTAGTGGTAATTGATATGTAGATGTACTTAAACTCTCTTCTATATTATAATCTGATATTGATGACAATGATACTTCAGTTAATAGTTCATTAGTATCATTAGTGAGGTTTGAGTCAACATTACCATGTACATGTAACCAACCTCCTTTATCTGATCTGAGACAAGAGCAAGCCACAGGCCATCCTTGTTCACTGGAAGGTATTAAACCAAGCAATACATGATCTGCTATATTCTTAGGAGCTACCTAATAAAAAGGGAACTTGATTTATATCATATTTCTATTTACTCATCTGCTTATCCATCCATCCATCCATCCATCCATCAATCTATCCATAAATCAATATATTTATTTATCCATCTATCCATCCATAAATCTATCAGTCATATTCATCTATCCACTGTCCATCTATAAAAATTCATCTATCCATCCACTTATCTATTACTCTAACCTCCCTATTATCTCCTTGATGTAATACACATCGATCATTGACACCATTAGCAATTAATCCTTGTTTCAATCCTTGAACAGCAGTTGGATTCCATTCACAAGCATGTACACATTTCACACCAGTATGTACCAAAGTAAAATAACCAATTCCTGTAGAATAAAAGACAATTATACAGTATCTACAGTACTATATATTAATGGAAGACATGGAAGAGCTTGAGGATCTTTATATAATTCAAGACAAATTGCACACAACAAATAATCTTTTATTGGTAAGAGAACAAGACTTGCATCTGATAGCGAATCCCTCCAATCAGCCATTTTAATTTCATGCAAGTTTGTCAAAGTGGTGCTATTATGTACACGCCCAATAAAGCATGTGCAGTATGTGTGTCATCATGATGTACTTTCAACTTAAAAAATTTCTAGTCAAACTAGTCAAACTGGTATACACATGTATAGATACTAAGTATAAAATTAGATGATTTGACAAACACAAAGAAAATATAAAAACATTGAATTAACTAAAACACTAGTACAGCTTCTTTCTCCCAGTCACACACCCACACAAATCCATCAAGATCTACAGCAATACCACAAGGAGATTGTAAGTATCCTTCTCCTATATGACTAACTAGTTGACCATCTAGAGAGAAGACAGACACACGTGATGCTTCCTTTTCTGTTACATACACATAGTCTCCTTTAATATAGATGCCTCGAGGATCTTTAAGAATATGTTGTTCATCTTTCATACCAATATAATGTTGAAAAATACAGTTAACATCCAGTACTTGTACTCTATTGGTAGTATCAATAACATACATTCTATCGTTGTCATCAAAAGCTATATCCATACAATGAATGAAATGACCTGGTTCATTACCAAAGCTACCAATTGATGCAATAAAGTCAAGTGTATTAAGATCATATACTAATATGTTATTACGGCCACTGTTACATATATATAGGTGGTCTCGATTTATTGCTATTCCACAAGGTCCATCGAATATATCATGATTAGAAAATGCATGAACTCTTTCTCCTGATAAATTATATTTTATTACTTTGTTTCGATTGTGACAAGATTTGTAGATACTTCCATCAGGACCCACACAAATACCTGATACTTGACGAGGTTTCATTGGTGAAGAACGAAAAGTGTTCCCAGTTAGTTTTTGAGTTTGTTTATCAAACACTGTAATATCAGTCTTTGTTCCAATGTAGATTAACTCTGATGACTTTTCATAACTGGAGGTAGCCACTGGCCAGCATTTTGATAGATTAGTGCTAAAAGTTTGAACTGGTTTTCTTAGATGTTTAGGATGAATGGGAACAAAGAAACGAGTAGGTTGTATGGTAATGTCCCCTTCTATTACAAGATTGTACCGTCCACGAACAGTAGGTTGATAAGCAATTATATAATAAGATTTTCTTGCTTCAACTAGTGCTGGGAGAAACTCAGGGATAAAAAACTGGTGGATATGTCTTCCTAGGGGACTTAATTTCACAGTGACTTTAGCTACTTCACTTTGTGTGTGACAATAGATATAGTTGATACTGTGCAGGGATGGGGATTCTAACCCAGCTCCAAAAAGGTATGTACATTTTTCTTCCTTGATTTCACCAGCTTTGGTTGGTAATAGTGCTTGTAAGGTGGTACTGTCTGGTATGTATGTGTTGAAGTATGCTGGCAATGTGGAAGAGGTAGACAGAAAGAAGCTACGATTGTTCTTGTGGATTAGCTCAACATCATCCATCACCTTGTCTTTATTTTTAAAGAACTCTTGTGAAGATCTTTCATCAATGATTTTTTCTACCAATGTTAGTGTTGCCTCAGATTTACTGAGCAATTGAGATGATAAATTTGTCATTTTGTCAAGTTTTGATAACTCACTAACCTTTATTTTGTCGACCTGCTCTACAAAAGCTACTTTTTGCTCAGTAAACGTGGCCACTGCAGTATCAAAAAAGTTAGTGATAGATTGAATAGCTTTGTCACAGCTTTCATTAAAACTCTGTTTAGTCTCATTAACTTTAGCAATATAGCTATGAATTTGCTGACATTGTCCTTCAATACTAACTTTGGGACCGTCAAATTCATCTTTAAAAGTTTCAGCAGCTTTTGATGCTGTTGTTAATTTGTGTCCACTAGCACTGTGACTGGAGACACAATCAGAGCACACAAGTTTCAAGCATCTTTCATTTTCACAGTAAAAGTCTAATGGCATATTGGGATGAGCATCACAGGTGTCTGTAACTGGAAGAGATAATTGAAGAGAGGACTCAAGTATGTTTGGTTCCTCTGTTGATTCTGTTGGCTCAATCATGGGGACAGAGTTAAGTACATTTCTTCCTTGCCTTGTGACCAATGTCTATATATGTTAAAAAAAGAAATATTATTACATAATAATGTAAACATCATACATTGGACAAATGCACATGTAGTTTGAGCACATTTTATATAACATCTGATCAAAAAGGGACTTTTTAATGCATCAGAGAATGACATGCCCCATGGCTATGATAGCAGTAGTAACAACCATTGTAGATTTTCATTGATTAATTCTGGGTCATGAAGTACGTGTATATAACTATAATACAAATTATGTGAAGTTACACATATTCTAGTGAGTCATACAGTTGTAGTTTACACAACACAGTATCTAGTGTAAATGCTCTCATACATCCAGTCTTATATCTATATGATATACATATATATATTCTCTATATAGACCTTATATGATGTGTCACAGTAGAAGAGTAATAATATTGAACTACAATGAGGTTTCTTTTGCATGAATATTACTGCTGTTATGCTATGGTAGCAGTAGTGACAAACATTGTAAGTTCTTCAGTAATTGATTAATTTTAGATCACGAAGTATGTGTATATAACAATAATAACAGACTATATATGAAGTTACCACAATGACATATTCTAGTGAATCATATAACTGTAGTTTACACAATATCTAATGTAAACACTCACACACATGCAAGAGCTCTCTTATATCTATATGATATACACACATATATACTTATATGGACACTTTACGATGTGTTACTGCAGTAGGGCAATAATATTGAACTACAACAAGGTTTTTCTTAGGTTAAATACATGAATATTACTGCTGTTAAATTGAAATAGCTATAATTATTATTATATCACTAAATAATAAGTTGGTACATTTATAGGAAGTGAACAATAACAAATTAGTTGATGAAATTTGAAAATAAACATAATATACTGTTTTGATTACTAACATCTTATGGAATGTAATATTTACATAGCATCTTCTTTTCTTTGTCTAAAAATAAAAATAAGTTCAAACATTTGGTAAAAACAACCAAATTTCTTACAAAACAATTAGTATGTTTACTTTCAGTTTGGATCAACTAATAGTTTGAGAAATTTAAGATTCTTTTCATAAGATAAAAATTGCATTAACGACAGACAACATTGTCATGCATATGTTTGATAGACTAGATTTAAAGTCAATAATTTACATACCTCAATAAAGCCTCTCATTATTCTCATAATTTGAAATGCAACTGGAAAATCAGTAATATTTGACAAATCATATCGACATTCAGGACATTTTGGGCCAGCTGCTGAGATCACAGTTTGTAGACATTGATTGCAAAAAACATGTTGACATGGAAGAGCTCGAGGATCTTTGTATATTCCTAGGCAAACAGCACATTGTAGCTGGTCTTTTATTGGTAAGAGGGAGTCTAGTCCTTCAGAATCGTCCATTCCCCAAAGACTTTATTTTGGGCTGGCGTTTTATGATTCGGCAGTAGGCGAGCTAGCCCATGCAATTGCTCCTTCTTATATATGAGGGTCTAGTCTAGAAGCGAATTATAATTACGCTTACTGCCCTATTGGAATGTGAGGCAGTATTCTTCCTGTTTTTGTTATCCTTTGACTCTATACTATGAAAAAATTGGAATAAAGAAGTTCACTAAAATAACAATTTTTTCCACCAATTTGTGACAATTGTAATAACATTTTGTATACACTATGTAAACATTGTGGTACTGCCAAACATATCACACATTCAAATTGGGTAGTAAGCCTAGTTCGCCTTCATTTGCCCATCAGCTTATTGAAAGGAGGACAGGCTAGCTCGCTAGACTAGCAGTAGGTGTGAACAAATTTGACATGCAAGATCACATTTATTAACCCTTTAATGACAATTTTACATAAAAATACGTAATATGGATACATGTATTTCATAATGTACAGACTTAATGTTGTCGTCTGCATTCCAAATCCACTACCACATGATCAACATGTGGTGCATACGACTTGACATGTTCAACATGTTGTACTGTCACTATCCAACACTGCTGTTCACATTTCTCACATGGATTATGTGTCTCTAGTAATAATAAGATCTTACTACTAACATCCTTTGCCCATGATAACCATATAGCTTGTTTAGAAGATTGAATTTCTGGTAAAATATAAGTAGGGAATCCTATAGATGTTTTATGTTTAGTTGTAGTACTCAGTTCTGGACCATTTAAACAATCTTCTGTCTTTGTTATTAGATTTACAATGTGAGGATTTTCATAGCAAGTATTGCCTTCGAATGAGTCTTTGATTGGTGTATCATCACTAATAGGTGTGGCTCCACTTAGTGGAAATTGATATGTAGATGTACTTAAACTCTCTTCTATATTATAATCTGATATTGATGACAATGATACTTCAGTTAATAGTTCATTAGTATCATTAGTGAGGTTTGAGTCAACATTACCATGTACATGTAACCAACCTCCTTTATCTGATCTGAGACAAGAACAAGCCACAGGCCATCCTTCTTCACTGGAAGGAATTAAACCAAGCAATACACGATCTGCTATATTCTTAGGAGCTACCTAATAAAAAGGGAACTTGATTTATATCATATTGCTATTTACTCAACTGCTTATCCATCCATCAATCTATCCATAAATCAATATATTTATTTATCCATCTATCCATCCATTCACGCATTAACTCTAACCTCCCTATTATCCCCTTGATGCACTACACATCGATCATTGACACCATTAGCAATTAATCCTCGTTTCAATCCTTGAACAGCAGCTGGATTCCATTCACAAGCATGTACACATTTCACACCAGTATGTACCAGTAGTGGTAAAGTAAAATAACCAATTCCTGTAGAGTAAATGACAATTATACATTATAAAGTAAATATCTACAGTACTATGTATTAATAGCAAATACATAATAGCTCATTTAATTATTTTGATCAGATGAGAGAGTACAAGGACAATACATTATTGTCTTTCTGACTCAAGTGGATTCACTTGTGCTTACCAGCATACAAATCAACTATAGTTTCTCCATCACAAGACAATTGAGCCATTCTCAATTTCTCTGTGATATTTCCTCGACTAAACATACATTGTGTTACATCAAAGATGTATTTGACACCATTATCAATGTGCTCCACCCATTCATTATCTCCTAACACTAACATCACATCAGGAGAACGAAATTGATCAGGCAAAACACTTCCTTGTAAAGCAATTCTACTGCAACATAGAACTTCAGCTATAAATGACCAGATCTTGTCATCTTTACTGCTTAGTATCTCCCAAAAAGGGTGTGTAAAAGGTGCTTTTGGTAAGACCACCAAGTTGCCATGACGATAGATCTTTGTTAATGCTACACATACATTAATGAGAAAATCATTCATTAGTTCTCTATCAATAATGCCTTGTTGTGCTGCTCTTTCGTTAACAATAGTTTCTATTTTCTGTGCTTTAGTGTTATTAGTAGGTTTCTTTTTTGTTGTCTTGTCATTTGGTAATTTGCATAGCTTGCAATCTTCAAGAGGTGCAGGTAAATGGACTGTTTCCATAGCAATTGTCATGTTTGATGTTGACTCTGTTGAGGGGAGTGTGCTTCTTCTTGTTTCAAATACTAGAAATTCAGGTTTTACTGGTATAGCATACTCTCCATCAGTTGTTTTAGTGATTATTCTTGTTCTGTCATAATGACCATTTGCTTCAAGAAGAGTTCTAAAATACATGTAAAGAAATCATAACAATATCACATAGTTATTGTATTAGTAATTATTATATTAGTTGATGCTACTGGACTGTAGCTAGTATTATAGGTTTGTTTAGTCCAGCTGTTGATGTTATCCACCTATGTAAATGCAACAATGTATATCTTTAAGATGGCCAGAATTTCAATCATATGCTTCCAACTATTGAATGCAACAAAGAAACATGCCATCCATGATAATGTTCTAAAATAACAAGGTATTTGTTGAGATAGTTTTAATCATCAGTTAGAATGGCATGCACTAGCAGTGGACCAGCTTGTGAACAAGCCAGCATCAGTTCAGTGTCATTTACTATCCTTCCCAAAATTATATTGTCGATTTAAAATCATCATTGCCATTACTATTAAATAACTTACGATATCGTACCATAAAACTCACTTTATCTGCTTTATACGTTTTGAGTCATTTTGGAGGAGAACCCAATTCTCCTCATGCTTGTCCGCCATTTGTTTTCTAAATATACGATTGCACAAAAATAATTCTGAAATTATGTCATCAAAGTTATAATTAGAAAAAGTTTGAATAGCTAAAAATGGCAAAGACCTTAAAAGTGAATGAAGGAGACTGGATTTGCGGAGAGAAAAGGTAATATTAACATGTTTATGTATCTAAATGAATCGTTAGAATGCGATATGAAGTCATTTTTATGTGAATATGACTGTATATTTTTCATTGAAGTTAGTTGTGTTTTACTTTCTAGTTGTGGTAATATCAACTTTTCTTGGAGAGACAAATGCAACAAGTGTGGCAAAAGTAAGTTTTGACAATGATAAACAAAAGCTAATTAATGACTCGTGTACTTATAGCCACACCCTTTAATAATGTATGCATCTTGATAGATCTAGTGTTTATTGTTATGTCTTTTCAGGTAAAGGTAAAGTAGATGTGTTTAAAAAGGCAGGCAATGAGATAGGTAGACAACTTGCCACTAAAAGCGGAGGACTGTTTAGTGCTGAAGATTGGCAATGTCCAATGTATGTAACAGAACTTATGAGATGATAATTATAACCCTTTCTCTCTCCTTTTTCTTCTGGTAGGTGTGGCAATGTGAATTGGGCAAGACGAAATGAATGTAACGTCTGTAAACAACCTAAGTTTTCAAAAGTTGAAGCTCGTACTGGTATGAATTTGATTGGTGTTATTCATTCACTTGTCTATCTATCCATTATTTCATTCATAATATATCCATTCACATACTCGTCCATTGATCCGTTAACTAGCAGTTTCTGGATGTAACCAGTATCAGGATTACATCATCACATTGATAATAGCTATTCCCTAGACCCTAACTCTAAAAATAGTAGCACGTAATCCTGTGTTACTATTTTTAGTAATCATATGATTATATATGATCATATGATCACATCTGTCTGTCGATATATCTATATATCCATTCTTTTTAGGTGCTGGTGGTGGGTATTGTGATCGTGATAATGTAGAATATATTGATAGATATGATTCAGATGATGAAATTGATGACGTTAGTAAACCAATTATATCGCTACATTACATGTAATATCACTATATCATATGTACTATTACATGTAATGCATTGTAAGATCTATTAACATTTTTTTCTTATTTATTTTTTAATCCCTTTCTTCTTGTTTGACATACTTGACTTTTACATATACCTTTTTTCTAAATAGTTTGGTCGTAAAAAGAAACAGTATCGTTTATCATCAAAATCTAGAAATGACTCCAAGGTATGTGTGTTATTAAGATAATATGTACTCTAGCGTATCAACTATGTTATCAACTATATGTATGGATGACTGACTGGGTGGGTAATGGATGACTGACTGGGTTTGTAATGGATGACTGACTGGGTGGGTAATGGATGACTGACTGGGTGGGTAATGGATGACTGACTGGGTTTGTAATGGATGAATAAGTTGATTAATTGAATTTGACTGATGAATGGATAAATGGTTTTGTAATCCCTTCCTATTTTTAGTTCTAACGATTAAAAACATTTTTTTAGTTAATTATCTTTTGTTCTGTTCAGATCAAAGATAAAAAGACTAAAGAAGAAAAGAATGGTACATTATCAAAGTACAATATTACTAGAAGTAATCAGGAGGAAAATATTGATGATGAGGAGGAGGAGGATGAGGATGTTGATTTATCAAAGTATGATTTGATTGTTAGTGATGAGGAAGAGAGTCAAATGAAGTAAGTTAAGAACAACTAACTATATGTTTATCTGAGTATCTGTCCATTTATCCACCTATCTTTCCATTTATTAATTTGTTTATATATCCATTGGTCTATCTATATCAATTCATTCATCCATCCTTTCTCTGACCTAGTCATAATATTGTTATGGATTTATGGATTTAGGTCTGATAGTCCTCATAAAAGGTCTCGTTCTAGGAGTCGCTCTAGTAGTCCTAAGAGAAGACGCCATTCTTATCGTTCCAGATCCAGGTCACCAGATCGTCGCAAAAGATCTCGTTCTCGATCTTATGAAAGAGGGCGTGGCCACAAGAGAGCTCATTCGAGATCTAGATCTAGATCCAGATCACATGAACGAAAAGGACGATCAAAGGAGCACAGACGAAGCCACAGATCTCGTTCTCATTCTAGAGATCGTAGATGAAATGAACTTGAGATTGTCTTTCTTTTGTACCTGTTCTCTGTAGGAGTTGGTGACAGGTTGATATATGTTTACAACTCTACATGTATATGTGCTTATAATGAGCCTACCTCTTATTACTAAATAGTTTAATTTATTTATATTTTGTGCCTTATCTCTTTCTCTCTCTCTCTCTCCCTCCCTCCCCCCCCTCTCTCTCTCCCTCCCTCCCCCCCCTCTCTCTCTCTCCCTCCCTCCCTCCCTCTCTCTGTCTCTCTCTCTGTCTCTCTCTTTTTCTCTCTCCCCACATTCTAGGTTCATCAATTACTCCCATATACTAGTATAGATATAAAGTAATAGATGTTTAATATGTGACGTTTAATATGTGACTCTATCAAATTTGAACTTGTTCCCATCACGACACAATGCACATTAATTTATTTTCATTTTGTGATGTTTCAACTTCGACTCCCTTCTGTTCACATTGAACAATTTTATTCCTTTTTTTGACTCTTGTTCACAGTCAACAATACATATTATAATGTATGCACTTTAACTCAACATAATTTTGATTAGAACCTTTTTATGAGCAAGTCTTTATTTAGTAAAGTCTGCTTCTCTTTTATTTAGTACTTGTCATATATTAACAATGCCAAGTCAACTTGTATTAAACTTACTAAACAATGAATCTATTAAAGTATCTATAAAATATGTATAACAAATCTCGAGTAGAATTATAACAATAACATAATACACTGTATAACAGCTTTACATTATATGTGTAATTACACATGCATAGTTTGTGTTATAATGGTCACTGTAGAATTTATAGTTGAATATATTGATCCAGTATAAGAGACCAGGTAAAGGTAGATCTCCAAAGTCAAAGTTTAAATCAACAGACTCAATTTATATTTCTCACATTGTTCTCTTGAGGACACACGATGCTATGATCTCAGGACATAAAGTATATTGTTTATTTGTAAATGATTATGACGTAAACAGACTGAATTACTAACAAATTAACACTGTTCCCATGCTACACCTTCTCAGTTACCATGGCAACCACTATTTCTCCATGAATGACTAATATCTATAATATAATTTTATCACAAAGGTGTGAAATCTTTAGTGTTAACCTCATTATTAATATTGATAATATGTGGCTTCAAGTTATAGGCTTGTCTTTAAAGCTTGAAGTTGGTAGCATTATTTAGAACTCTTGAATAAAGCTTTTTGGCTGAAGTTTTGATGACTAATAAACTTTCTCCATTACCTTCTTATTGAGTGTATTGAAATAGAAGAATATTTCAAGAATATTTGAAACATCTAAAAGTAATTATTGTCTGTGTAAGAGTTTCATATATCTTTTTCAAACTTTCCTGGCTTGTTTTATTTGACATTATACATTTTAATTTCAACATATAACAATGTTATCATTAAAGAAGGGTTAAAAAAACTTGAGGAATTGAATAATATTAATGAAGTCAATAATAGCAAAAATGAAGTAAATATATTTGACTATTTTTCATGAAAAAATATGTCATACAATATATAATAATAATAATAATAATAAGTGATATATGGTTGTAGGGATTTTCGTTTGAATACATAACAAAAACTAAAGTCCTCACGTACCTGTACGATGAATACATGTATATATCATGTATATTTTTGAGACTCAACTGATAAAATTCTTATAATGAAATGGAGAATTTATGAATAAATGGCTATTTTCTTACATTACTTAATTGTACATTGAGGAGGTTGGTATAGTGGAGTAATCTTGATGATGCAAGGTACCCGGTTGTTGGGTTGTTAATGGCGTCTGATAATACATATACTGAGTGTCTTCGTAACGTGGAGGTAAATGATTTGGAATGTACTGGGCCGTGGGTAAATGAGTAGGGTTATAATAATGGTGGTTGTAGGCTGACTGAGGATGAGAGTGTACATTGGTATGTAGTGGTATTTTCATCATCGGTCTTGGTGATGACATTGATGGCATGACTGGACTTTTAGGATTAGGAATATAAAACTCCTGTGTAGCTGGCTGGTTGTACATGTTAGGAGAAAACTCAGCTAGTCGTGGAGACTGGTAAGGCGAGTTTGAGTGGTTTTGTAAGTAGATGTGGTTTGAGTTACCTGGTGAACAATGTGTCATATCTTGAGTGTTATAAAAAGTACTACTAGATGGTGAACTTATCATAAACCCTGGAGAGGGAGGGTGGAGGTGGTCATTATTTGTGTTGGCTTGGTAAGGATATTGTGGTGAGAGTACATGTATTAAAGACGGAGGTTGCACCTCTACTTTGGGAAGCTGAAAGTGTCCTTTGTCATTATTACCTGTGTGGTGTTTTTTGTCTAATGGTCTAATGTTGTTTTGTAGACCTTGTACGAGTAAACAATCATCTAGTTTATTAGACATTTCATTACGAGGCTATAGAAAGAAATATATTATTATTAATATAAAATTAGTGCAGTGGGATTTGTTATTATATTGTAATTTGGTATCAAATGGCCAACAGTAGAATGTTACTTTATTGTAGTAATAGATCTTATTACAAACCAACAACATGTATTAATCCAGTATAAACCACTTTTAACAATATTATTAACAAGGGATTAGATTTAGGTGAATAGACCAAATTTGAACTATTGATATGTTTGTGTAGCTCAACTGACTGATCAAGTATCAGTCAGTATTTTTTACTCATATTATATTACCTCTGTGACCTGGTGATACCCAAGGTTTCTTTATATTAATAATATTCATGTTATGAGGCGGTTGCCATTGAGAATATAGGATGTAAACAATAGGACTTTAACTTTAAACAATGACAACAAATAGTCACAACACTCATACTTTACTAGTTGTACTGCTTCTGGGAATAATGATAAGCAGAACTAAACATCTGCCCCCACGGTTTAATTTGCTTTAATTCAATGCACAGTTTTACATGCACAATAATGCTTTAATGTAACTATTGTAAAGGGTATTGTTATTGTTTGTTAAGATCTCTGGTATTACCTTCTTTCTTTGGGAGTGGTTTCGAGTGTGTTTTCTCAATGAGCTTGGATCAGTATATCTCTTGTCACATCCGGGAAAGGTGCAAGCAAATGGTTTCTATGGAAACAATAAAGAAGCACATGTAAATAAATAAACTGAAGTGGTTGTATTATGACTGAACGTGATTGTTTGAGTATTTTTTGCTTACCTGTTCGTAATGTGTTTTCTGATGTTTAGAACGATCTGAAGAGTTTGAGAAAGATTTATGGCAGCCTGCTATTTGGCATATATATGGCTTCTCTCCAGTATGTGTCCGCATGTGTATCTTGAGATTCTCTAGTCTCGAAAATGCCTTATTACAACCATGATGCTATTAAATGAAAGAATTAAATAGTAATTAATGAGAATAACAGACTATAATATAACATTAAATCGCCTATGAGCTGCAGACACTTATTAAACACTTATTTTAGTTAAGATGTCTTTCTGTCTACTGTTCAAATAGTCGAAGTGAAAATAATGCTCTTTCTTAGCTAATATTCATTGACTGTGCGTGTTCTATTACAATAATAATGACCAATAATAACCGTAAGTTATCTTTATAACTGTGTGTGTTCTACTAAATATAGCCAGTAATAGATAAAAGTATATTCATCATTTATCATTATAATAAATAGCTGCTTCATCATTTGAAGCAACTCACTTGAATCAAATGTAAAATTTGAATTTGTACTGAAGACATATTCATTACAATTGTTTATATTGTAATGACTGACTAAGATTCGAAAGACAAGATGTTCTTTAATGACAGATCTTTAACTGTAATTTCCCTTGAGCAATCAGATACTTATTCTCACAATAAACTAATACTATTCATATTTTGGTAGTCTGGGATAATAATATTATTCATGACCTCATAGTTCTATTTAAGTTAATATTCACTTTTTCCAGACAATCATATAATATGTATTCTCGTATTTCTAAGATGAGGTGTGGAAGCTGTAAGTGTATTCGTTAACCTAAGTGATTTGCCAAGTTAGGAAAATGAGAATCATATTCAATAGGTACTTGCAAAGCACTCTCATAAACAGATTGTTTTTAAAAGTAAGGTATGCAAAGAATGGCGATAACTGGTTATTTTACTTGCTTATCTTTAGTATGTCTATACTCCAGGGAGAGTTAATAGGTTGTTAGTTAGTTAAGTATTTGTTTATAACAAACATCTGATCATCATTATTTCATTGGTAATAGTATTTTTAGAGGTAAGCACCTTCAAGACTGACAGGCGCTAAGTCTGTCGCTTGAAGCATCATTATATTGGAACAATAGTTACAATAATATACAAAATACTAATGCAATTACTACTTTATATATTACCTAGTTTTAAATATAGTAACACACGTTACTATTTTTAGTAAACATGTGATTACATAACAGTATATGAACTTACTGTGCATTTATTAGGTTTCTCTCCAGAGTGAATTCGTAAATGAATGACGAGTTTGTATCGAGCGTTGAAGGGTTTTCTATTTCTTGGACAGTTCCTCCATAGACACACATAGTCCTCCATTATTCCTTTATCAATATGAGTCTTCTCAATATGTTGGACTAGATCAGTAATACAAGGGAATTGTTGCATACATATATCCCATTGGCAGTTGACTGGGTCATTACTACTGATATCAGTATAATGACTATTAGTGCTGGAAGCTGATTTGACTGAACCATGTATAGGACCCAACAATGGGGACACATCCATAGGTTCTGCAGTTTGTAAGAGTAGATTTGGTTGAGCGTTCTGAGCAATGGGATGCTCTGTGTAGGTTATTTTGTTAGTGATAGTAGTGTTGAATGTGCCTTCAGAGTTTTGGTTCTGTTCAATTGATGTTTTGCGTTCTTTAATTGTGAATTGTGTGGGTGGTACAGGACTAATTTGTCCGACTAAGTGACCTATGCCTCCTAGGGGGTTAGGGGAGACAGCTGGATGTCCGAGTGTTTGAGGTTGGTTATAAAATGGGATAAGAGAATTTGGAGAGCCACGAATGAGTGTGTTGAATTCAGTCAAGTCTGAGAGAGGAGACGTGGAAAAAGCTCGTTTACGGGTCGTCAACCTAGCTGATTGCCGTGGACTGATACCCAAGCTGATATCTGGGATGTAAGATGATAGAGAATTGAGATGTGGAGTTGTTGGTGTATCGTCAAAGTCGGGGTTGCTACCACTGGTTGAACTTAGACCACTTAAATGTTGAAGTGTTTGTTTTCTATGTAATATATTTGTCGGTTGTTTGCTAAATGGGTCACCTAAGTTGGGTAGCGGTGGTAATAATGGTGATCTTGGACTGGTAAGTACAATAGAGGATATGTCAGAGAATGTTGGAGACTGTGGATTATGGTAATGAGTGCTAGGAATTTGTAAATAATTACTTGAGAAACCCTGACGATGTAATCGTGGATTTCCTGTAGGTACTGTAAATTCTGAATTCTGTGAGTGATCTGGTAAATAATACATTCCATTATGTGGTAGTGACAGAGTGCATGGGGGTAGAGTCTGCGGATTCTCTTGTTTGCAGGAAAAAGAGTTTGGTAGCTCATTGGGTCTGCAGTATGGAGGAAGAGGTACTGGTGGCACAGGTGTCCCTCCAGTTAAGACATTGCGTTGTTGTGAAAGTTGAGGCAATGAAACATGTTGCATTGTCGGTGGAAGAGGTGAGGGCGTGCCTGACTGAACCTTGATGGGCGGCACCATAGCGAATTGTCTTTGGCTACTACTAGCTTTGTCAGTTGCCATGTTGAACAGCAAGGTATCTGCAGTGAATAAAGAGATATTGGAAGCATTACAAGCTTGCATAACACGTCACAAACTCTTTGTAATGCCATTGTAGTAATGTTACAGCTCATTGCTCAATGCAACATTGCAATGGTATTTGACTCACTTTAATTCTTTACTTTTTCAATAGAACTCTTGCTCTCTCCTCGTTCAGTAACAACTTTCAATTGCTAGAAAGTCTGCAGGTTTTACAGGTCAGTTCAAGCTCAAACTAGACCTGTATGCATCATTGCATTACTTTCTTAAATACAATCGAATGTTTATTTGCGCCATAACATTCCATCATGACGTCATTATGAATATTTAATAAGTAATGGCTACTGCTCAGGATGACTCAAGCCCTAGACATGGACCGAGCAACAAGCCATGTAGAGCATGCATGGACTTTAAAACATGGACTAAATTACAAGGAAAGACATATAAGGTATGTCTATAGCAGTAATGTAATATGCAGTAGCTATGTAATAGTATGTTAATTAGAAATTGATATATTTTGGGTTTAAATTTAATCTTTCTATAGACTATAGTTGAGGGTTTGGTATTAATTTACATTAATATTATGATGCATTCATGTACCATGATTGCCTCTGTATATTACGATCACTTCTTAATAAGCGTTATATTATTAATTAAGGAGTCTTCAGAATCAGGACGTGGTCATTCTACTGATGTACGTTCTCCACCAAATTGTCCTGTTGATCGTGACGAACTAGGTCAAGCTACATGGACTTTTCTACATACGATGGCAGCGTATTATCCTGACACGCCCACTCATAAAGAACAAGATGAAATGAAACAATTGATCTACTCATTTTCTAAGTTTTATCCTTGTAATGACTGTGCTTATTATATGAGAGAATGGTAGGTTAATAAATATTGATAATAACGTGATAATTATAATAGTCATTATTATTTATATTCAAGGATCTGTTATATATCATACAACATAGTATTGTGCTCCTTGTTGCTATTAAAACTGCTATATTATATTATAATATATAATATATTATTATTTATATTATAATATATAATATATTATTATAATATTATTATATATAATATATTATTATAATATTATAATATTACAATAATTAAAATATTATTATATAATAATGCATTATATATTTCTGAGCATTTGAATTCAAGCTTGGTCATTTTGTGTGATGATCAACTTACAGTGTTATCTGTGGTCTCTCATGCTCTTACTATCATCTCATATTACAGACATGCAACATTATACTAATAGTTTAAATATTGACAACATAGGATATGTTACTTAATAGTTTGTACAGAGAATAGTAGTCTAGCATATATGTTAGCTTAAACAGCATTAGTGTACTCTCTCTCTCTCACTCTCTCTCGTAATATCTTTCTCTCTCTTAGGATGAAAACACACCCACCATCTACTCAGGATCGTCATGTCTTCTCACGTTGGATGTGTGATATGCATAATGAAGTCAATGAGAGACTAGGTAAACCAATTTTTGATTGTTCTAAAGTTGATGAACGATGGCTTCATGGATGGAAAGATGGCTCTTGTGACTGACTTTAAAGAGAATTGTTTAGCAGATAAATTGAACTATTTATTATTTTCCACCTTAATTGATGTTGATTTTGAAATGCAACTGTTTATATAACTTATAAATTAATGGTTTATACAATGACTGTTGTATAAATTATGTATATAATATATTAGAATAAACTATATAATACAATATTATTCAATGGGCACTTTAATACTTTTACATAACTGTTAAGAACTAGTCTTTAAGATACAAGATCTAAGCTGTATATGAGGAAGAGTCGAGTACAAACAGTATGCAATGTTTCCTACTATTCCTTGTAGTAAATAGTTAACTATATTCATAGAGTGATATATATATATATATATATATATATAAATGACATCGAGCACTCTTCAACAGACTTAGATACTTCAGTATATATATATATATATATATAATAGTAAATCTAATTACATATCATAACAATACAACCAATAATGAGACTTGAATCTTGTGTGCATGTTAACTAAATTAGACTTGATCTTGACTTTAGGAGGTGACAAGAGGTCTTTGCTAGTGAAGTCTATAATTCTTTACAGCACATGTAAATACTTTAATGTACATTATCACATTATCTGGTCTGGAATAGCAATTGGGCAAATAACAAGATACATATAAAACAACTGATTTTTATTATGACAAAATTAATTAATAGCCTTCTCTATATAATAATATATGATATGCCATTAAGATCTAATTTGCAATTATTATTTCCAAGAAAATGTTCACATATTCATAATTAATTCATTTCAACTAATGAATATACTTAATTTTTAATATCACATCATGTTCTATGATCTAATGAATTTCTTTTCCAGTTAATTAGTCAACTTGTTTATCAGAAACAATAAAACTGTCATAACTTGAAAATATGTAAAGACAAAACTTTGTTCTCAAATGATAAAAGATCTGCACAATTTGGTAGAACCTTGTAGATAGTTCATGGAAATCAAAGAATGGTCATTAGTTAAATATCAGGTAGGTTTTGGCATTGACTCTGACAAGATCAGAATAGTTACGGAAATAAACGGTTTCCTTCTAAAAGTGTAGAAATTTTCATTGTTACTAAAATCTTTACTTTTGTTAGGAAAGTGAAAGTGCTAATAATGTATGAAAATTAAACATTGATTGTTAATTAAATATCAGATAGATTTTGGCATTGTTTGTAACAAAATTGACAGTATAATGATGCAAAGCAATAGATTTTACTCTTAAATATATAATTTGTCTAACAGTCCTAAGGTCATTGCTATGGTAATGCTGCTATGGTAACAGTTACTATGGTATTTTTTGCTATGATACATGCATGTTATTTCTATGGTAATCTATAATGGTGTTTTTATTTGAGTTATAGATTAGCTAAAATGTGTTTATAATTAATGTTTCTTTTCTTTAGAATTGTGGGTTGGTAGATTGTACTCAGGATATACTAGTAATACTACTATACAACAGAGTATTGCTATAGTTTATAATACTTAATACTGTATCAGTGTATGCATCAAAATGTACTAGTATATATAATTTATATAATAATGATAGCAATAAACAAAGTAATTATAGCTACTTCAACTGGTAATGTACTGTAAACATACCTGTTTCTTGATTGCTAGAAGATAAGACAAGTCTTTAAAAAACAAGAAAAAAGCTATTGATGAAGGGACTCAAGTTAAGAACAAGCCTTGTGGTAGAATTGAATAAAGGCCCTACAAACGTCCATTACAGTCCTTGTGTTAAATACACCTTAAGATTGAAGATAACTATAATACGAATAATCACATTCATACTCATTATTTTAACCCTGTACTGATAAATAATTATTATTCATATACTTATTATTCATGTTATGGTTAAAAACATGGCATACCGCGTGTATGATTTCTTCAGTTAAAATGAAGTCATTTTCTATCAATACAAGACAATATAAGATGTCAGAGGTGCTCCAAACAAGTAACAACATGAATCAAGATTAAACTGGACCTAATCAAGACAGATTTAATAGCCACATCGCTACTCTTATCATATTGCCCCTCCTGAAAGCGTTCTATTTACCTGATGGATGACCTAATTAGATTCGACAATTTGACATATTTCACCAATTAAAGCTTCCGGTCTTGATCAAAGTTATAGAACGCAAATTTTATTGAAGTAATACACGATATATTGTATTACCTTATTAATTATGCAAGTAACGAATAGATGTAAGTGATTGAACCAAATAATAATTATTTTAATAATTATAACAGCACAAAGAAGCATTGTTTACCATAAATGGAAAAGTGGACATATAAGTTGGAGGACCAGGTAAAATGTTTGAAATCAATGAGTCTAAATTCGGACAAGTAAGTACACCTGTAAGGTCATTGGGTGTTTGGAATAATTGAATGTTCAAATTCGAGACCTTTCATCATTGATGTGAAGAGAAACTCTACTACCACATATATAACAGCACCAGTGGACTATAGCAACGTGCAAGTATATAATATATATAATATACTGGTAGCATAATAAGGAAGTTAGCATATATATCAGCAATGTTTGTAGTTTTCCTAATGTTGAAAATGGCAACATTGATATGCCAGAAGATGTGATGATTTAACAGATTTCACCAATAAAGTTAACATATATATCAGCACCATTTGTAGTCATCAAAATGTTTGAAGATGTTGACGTTGATATGCTAGATGTGTTTTGACAGATTTCACCAATAAAGTTAGCATATATATCAGCACTATTTGTATTAATCCTAATGTTGAAAATGGCGACATTGACATTCTAGAAAATATGACGATTTCAAAACCAGTTAAACCTTTTGGTCTTGATCGAAGTTGTAGCACACCAATTTTATTGAAGTTTATTTACTACCTTATTAATTATGCATATATAAATGGATGCAAGTGATCAAACCAAGTAATAACAATAACAATACAAAGAAATGTTGTAACACGACATTGATATGCCAGAAGATGTGACGATTTGACAGATTCATCATCAAAGTGGAAGATTGAAACTCTATTGCTATTTACATGGCAGTACCAGTGGACTATAGTGACAAAGTATAATAGGCATACAAGCAGCATAATAAGAAAGTTAGCATATATAGTAGCACCATTTGTAGTCACCCTAATGTTGAAATGACAATGTTGATATGCGAGATGTTATTTGACAAATTTCGTCAATAAAATTAGCATACATAGTAACACCATTTAATGGCGACATTGATATGCTAGAAGATGTGACGATTTGGCAGATTTTGATAATTGAAGCTTTGGTCTTGATCAAAGTTATAGCACGCAAATTTTATTGAAGTAATACAGAGTGTATTTACTACCTTATTTTAAATACACATAATGAGTGGATGCAAGTGATTGAACCAAAGTTCGAGGTCTTTCATCATCAAAGTGGAAGATTGATCGGAAGAATCTCTACTCCCACTTTATATAGCAGTACCAAGTGACAAAGTGTGTATATATACATACTACAGCTTAATAAGAAAGTTAGCATATATAGCAGCATCGTTTGTAGAAAGACCTGGTATTCAACATGACTACAAGTATATAGTTTGAAGGTATTGTCAACTTTTAAACCATCATCCTAATGTTGAAAATGGCCAAATAAACGTGCCAGAACGTGTAAACAATACCAATCACTGCTGATCAGAAGACTCTATTGCCACTTATATAGCAGTACTAATGGAGTATAGTGACAAAGTGTGTATACATACATACTACAGCTTAATAAGAAAGTTAGCACATATAGCAGCATCGTTTGTAGAAAGACCTGGTATTCAACATGACTACAAGTATATAGTTTGAAGGAATTTTCAACTTTTAAACTGTCATTCTAATGTTGAAAATGGCGAAATGAATGTGCCAGAAGTTGTAAACAATACCACTCACCACTGCCTGTACTACCTTAAGAGTATAGTTTCTTGTAGCCAGACCGTTTCTACCTTATTAGGGGAAAGATGTGGTCTAAAGTAATAAATTAACTTGTCTCTGATATCCAGATATCTATGTCTCAATCTGCTACTATCACACATCAAAATGTTTGGGTTGCCTCTTGTACTTTCATGTGAGTTGCAAACAGACTAGATTATAGTTGAATATATTATTGTTTCAGCTGGAAGAAAACTTCTACAGACAGGACAGGGTACAATTCTTCTTTTATGGGTCTCTCCACAAGCTAACTAGTAGTTTTCTGTGATGTTTCCAGTCACATACTGTGTGTGGCCATTTTCTTTTGTTTGCCCAGTCAAGTAGTACTATTGTATTTGTATTAACACTATTTTGAGATATTATTCATGTTTGTGGTTAGCTATGTTAAATGGTTGATATTGTGTATTACAGTTTTTATAAATAGAGTTTTGTGTATTTAAGTTAATGAGGTTCTAAGCCACAAGACACTCCTATTCTATTACACATCCGCAGTTGCTTTTTGAAAACTAATTAATCATATATGAATACTTAATAAGTATATTAATCCTCTGTATGCATCTCATTCTGTAAATGCCTATGGTTCACTCACATATATCTGCTGTTGTATATCATGCTGTTTACAAACAATAACACTGAATAACTGTGAAAATAGGCGGAGCTACTTGAAGGGAATATGGCTACACCCTCTCCTTTAAAGTTGCAGGATGATGTTATAGTAGTGTAATAATACACATGAGCAGTGTGGGTCATGATCACTGATAATTGGAATTTACTGATAATTACACATCTTTTTATCTCATAATATAATACCATATAAGTCTATGGTTATGGAGCATATGTTTATGTATCCTGTGATGATTCAGCAGCACAGTGTGTTGGCATCACATTGTACTATGATATCTATGAATATGATTAGCTTATGTAGTGTGTGTGTGTGTGTATATATAAACGTATCTACCATTGTACTACTCGTAGTAACTATAATGATGGCGAATAAACTGGTTTGGCTTGTTGCTGTTGTCTTTTTCGTGACTCTGATTGCTGACTCAAGCTCTAAAGATATCAAAACAAAAAGTGGACTCAAGAATCTTTACAATGAGAAGGTAGTCAAAGTAGAACGTGTTCAACGACCAATGAGCAGTTCTGGCAAAAAATTACCTCTACCACATCAAGGAGCAAAGTCAGACAGAATTTACCATTTATTATAATAACTTTAATATCTAAAACTGTCACAGGTCCAGACTTTGGCAGGTCCAGTGAAACAGTTGTGACTGATGCTCACCATATGTCAAATAAATGGAAGGTAAGTCTATTAAAGTGAATATAATTTACTATCCTTTATTGATCACTCGTGTTTTTATTGGCTTATATTTTGTCCATTGTATAGGTTAAAGAAACAAGGAATGTTAATGGTCATACAGTGAGTGACTTTGTTAAAGCTGGTGGCAAGAAATACAATGTAGTGACAGACAATTGTATACATGGAGCTAAAAGGATGACTAATTTGGGAAACAAGAAACCAAGTGCTAAACCAAGTCGCTTTGGTTTTGGAAGAAGAAAGTGAACGTTTTCATTTAAAAATTAAGACATTTAAAATCATTTGTTTGATCATTTTGTTGATGCCTCTTTCTACATTTAGTGAAACACCTTTTTATTTTATAACTTAGTACATTTACCTTCTATTAATACAAAGTTAATGTGATTCTGTTAACAATTAATGCCAAGTTAAGTCAAAATATTGTTTTTCTAGTTTCGTAAAATCAATATCTTTGACACATATTATTAGACAATAATTCCACATATTTCCATCTACTATACATAATATGGTATTAATTAAATACAGTCAATGATAATTAAATAGTTCTCAATTGATAGCAATATATATATATATATACATTAGCTGTGATGTAATAAACAATGAATATAATTATGTTGTTGTGTATATAAATAACCAGTTTCAGTAGACACTAGACCAAAAGAAAAGAAAGTGATGGCATTTAAACTAGTTTGGGTTACACTTATAGTCTCTTTAGTGATTCTTATGATCAATAATTCCAGTTCTGAAGAAATACCAAGAAGAACTGAGCCCAGCAAGAAAGATCCTAAAAAGGAACAGAAGATGAGTGGTTCAGAGATTATTAATACTTATCATCCTTATTACAAGACAAATCAGAAAGTAATATTATTTGTTTTGCTATTAATTTCAGTCCTGTAGTTTTGTACATGTGCTTGAATTTTTCTATTTGTTTCATAGGATACTGGAAGAAATGACATAAAAGATCACTTTCATAATTTTGACAGACAACCAATAAAAGATATCACACTTGGAACCAAAAAGAAAATAAAGATTAAGAAGACACAAAACAATAACAGTTGTTACTGCAAACAATAATGATATATAATTATTACTATTTTGTCTATTTGTAATCCCTAAATCAACTAATATAGATGTTTTGGTTATATTATGATTATATTCCTTTTGTTTTTCTAAATTTTAATTATATCAGTTGGTGACATATTAAACAAATATCTAGATTAAATCTTCATGTTCAATCAGAAAATGATGTTTGGTTTGGATGGAATACTAAGAATGATACTTGCTTATCTCTATAGTAATTACTATAAATGTTTGAGAAGTATCATTACTAAATTACTTTCTCTGTAGTTAAGTAAATAGCAATCACCATGGCTGGTTAATACAAATGTACCTCATCTAAACAATTAATGTATGTGGCCAAAGAAGGTACCTCATCTTTATCCTATCCCAGACTCATGCAGTTTCTAAAGACTAAAGCTATATTTCCTAAGAATGAAATATTAAGCTATAGAACTATGAGATAAGCAAACATTTCTTTGATACAACACATAACATAATATAATGAAAAGTAAATGTTTGTGTTAAAGAATTGAATAAACCACAAACAAAGATTACATCATAATAAAGTGAGGACTTTAAAATAGAATAATAAAATAAAATGTTAAAAGTTCTATAATGCTCTCCAATGAATTGTTTGGAAAACATGTGATCTTTTAAAATGACACTACACATATCTATGTAAAAAATTGTAGTCATAATGGTATTACCCTATAATAACTAAGTACAATTGATAAGGGAGCTGGGTACACGTTAATGTAATGAAAATGTTGCCCCTTAGTTTTCAACACTCAGTATTACCTTAATTAGTGAGATCTATCTGAAGTCTTGAAATTCAGTAAATACAATCTGAACTTGTTATTTTATCAGAGTTCTGTTATTGCACACAAAAATACTACATATTGAAAACTTGCATAACAACAATTACTGAAAATCAAAAGGTAATTGCATACAATAATAAATATTACCTGATACAATTAGCATACAAGTCATTTGTTAGATTTCTCCAGATAAAGTTGTCTATTATCTTCTATTAGCAGTCTCTTTAGTTAAAGAGCCTCCAAAAGTCCAATGAATGTCTCCAATCCAACAATTGTAAGAAAGAGAAGATAGAGAGTTTCCAAGAGACCAGTCAGTCCACAAGTTGAGAACATAGAGGGAGAAAGGGAAGAAGAACAACTGAATTACTAAAGAATGGATGAGAAGTGGATGGATGGATGAAGAGACAGCTCACCTTTTTCACCAGTGCTGCTCCTGCAGGGAAAGAAAAAGAGAGTAGTGTTCGAGATTGTACTGATGGAAACATGACTGGATCTCCAGTACTAATTATAATGTGATAGTTACACATGACATATAGTTATATGTACATGTTAGATATATGCATTGTTGCAAACGTACACAGAAAGGCAATGCACTATAAGATAGAATATGTCTTGTGTTTATTATTTTATTTTTTATAGGATTTTATCATAAATGATTATTTTTAATAAACCAAATGAAACTTAGTAAATGAATGGCTTCATGTTGAGAACCAGATTGGGAACTTGGAATATACCTAGACAGTTGTATAGAATATATAGCTTGCTTGCAAACTCAATTTCAGGGGGCTCACTAGAATTAAGTCATTGTAATTTGTACCATCCCTCACCATCTTAACAGTTATAAGCAGCTTCACCATGTATTAGTGGGACTTTTATAACATATATGTATATATACAGTTACTTAGAGATTATATACCAGCAGTTCTGGTATGGCAGTGTAGCTTTCCTCTTTAATTTGTTGTAGCTTGTAACCACATGTAGACTAGCTAATGAGGAGTCTTTTTGTTAATTATAATGACTAGTAGAGCCTCCCTGTGCATGCTAAGTTACAATGAAACTGAAAATACTTCATATAGAGTGATTGACACATCAATTAACCATCTACTATATAAGGATTGATGTGTCTTCTCTAAATGTGTAAAATAAATTAATGATAGACCAATCATTAATGTTCTTTCAACTAACCATAATGCTATTATCATATTTATTATTTCCTCCATAACTATGTATTACCAATCAACCATAATTAAGGAATATTATCAATTTAAATACATGTGATACATTGTTTTATCTATATTTTATTGAATTAAAGTGCTTTGATTAGTCAGTAATTGCTTCAATAGTTCTGTATAGTCGTTGAAGGACAGGGATTTTACCTAATATTTCCATGATGGCTGGAATACTAGGTCCAGGCTATATAGGAAAAGGTTCAAAGTAAAACATTTTGATTAATAAGTAATGTTAATCTATATGTAATTATTATTAGTATCTACTTACTATGCCACCTGTAATAGCATAACGACATAATGCCATTACTTTGCCATGAGGAAAACCCTGTTCATTAGATAGGTCTTTTAGAAGTGAAGAAAGTTCTTGGCTATTGAAGTCTTTACAGTTCTCCGCAGCACATGCTATCTGTTCCAGAGCAGCAACTATAAACCAAACAAAAACATGTGTATTATATTTGGACATTGTTGTTAATAACTATATCATAAATTGTTTTTATAGATATAAGATATAGTTTAGTAATGAACTTGTACCTAATGAGTATACTATGTGTTGTACTGATGTACACTGACATCCACTACATCCAGTAGTCCATTAACAAAACAATTTACTTAACTTAATGTAGTAAATAATACCTAACAACTATATTCATTGATTAAGGTACACTCATGACTCATCATTTCTAAGAATGCAGAGTCAGCAGCTAATGAATATAATTAATGATAGGATATGCAGAGTCAGCAGCTAATGAATATAATTAATGATAGGATATGCAGAGTCAGCAGCTAATGAATATAATTAATGAGAGTGCGTTTACTTAAATATAACTCTCACATCATATTTGTCACAACAGCTATTAATAATGGCAAGAGGTAAGCTAATACTTTTGTATTTGGAGGTAGTCTTACTAATTTATTAAGATATTCAAACAAAAAGTGGACTGACTGCATTGTACAATGAGCAAGTGGTAAGTGCAGAACGTGTAAAACGACCCATAGACAGTTCTGGTAAAGGCCTACCTGTCCGTCATCAAGGAGTGAGGTGATGATGAAAATACTGTGGTAATGATTGTTAGGGCTGATTCATTTATTAGGATCACTACTGAGAGTGGAAGCCAATATTTAGTTCATAAAGGTCCAAACTATGGAAAATCCAGAGAATCCAGTCAAACTGTTGTGACTGATGTTCAACACATGTCCAGCAAATGGATGGTTAGTGTAAAAACAACTAGTCTATTCATTTTTCAAAGTCATTATTTTTATTTTTCTCTTAGTCTACTGATACAAGAGGTGTCAGTGGCCATACTGTTGGAGACTTTGTTAAAGCTGGAGGTACTAACTACAGCCGTTGGACAGACAACTGTATTCATGGTGCAAATAGGATGATGCATCTTGGCCACAAATAAACTTAATAAATACTGCTATACAAACAGATTAAAATATAGTTATAAAAATTTAGTGATATTTACCAAAACATTTAATTCAACATGGTTAAGTACTTTTCATGGTTAAGTATTCAAATATAGAGACCTAACTTGATTAATTGTTTATAAAATTTTGGCAACTATAGTAAAATTTCTAAGTGCTAAAATTTTAATTTCACCAAATGAAATTAAGTTGAATTGGGTAAGGCTTGAGAAATTATTAAAACTACTACAATCTAAATTTGAACATTTTAAAATGCTAAATTTAGTAGACATTATTAATATTTGGCTCAGTGATTACCTCTAGTTAATACAGGCATAACAAGTCTTAATGATGTAATCAAATTTTGATACTCAAACTTCCAAATAATGCCACATTATTTAAACAGAAAAATGCAACATCAGCTGTGATGCAATATCTATGAATATGATTAACTTGTTTCTCTATATATTAACTTGGAAGAGATACTAAACAACAGTAACTATGGCAAGTAAACTTGTTTTGCTCATGTTTGTGATTTGTTTGGTGATTCTATTAATTGATAATTCAGAGTGTAAAAAATCGAAGAATGTTGCAAAAACAAAACAACAGAGAAGAAACTCTGAAGTTAATACTCATCACCATGGGAACAAAGTAATATTATTCTTTTATAATTGATTTTTTTAAAAGTATGTACTTTTAGAAAAAGAATGTGAAAGGTCAATTTGGTAATGGCCAAGCAACATACAAAAACTCACGTGGAGCTAAAGAAAAAAGTAATACTAAGAAGAAACAAAAAAGATCAAAAAACAAAAAAGATAAGTCTTCTTGGTATACAATGTCCTCTAACTTTATTAAAGGGATGGCAGTTGATTATATTGCTGACTTTTTTTGGGAAATACTCCCAGTGGCGCAGTGACAAACTCTTACAAAATAATTAACTGATTTCATAAACTGTTTATTTCCCATTTTTTCCCTCTTTTATGATTTGTACAAGTAAAAAATAACAAAATACCTGGATTAGATAATTGAGGTAGTCTATCAGTCCATAATTCAGGCTCAGACCAGAAATATGGTGCTTGGTCTGGAATACTGGGAATGAGACATGTCCTTTCCTAAATAAGGAATTGATACAACTGTGAAGTGTCTTCATCTTTGTAATTATAATAGTGTAACAATAAATTTCCTGCTAGTATTAGCCTAATCCTGAATCTCTATATAAAGTATACAACAAAGGGAGATACTTCACTAAGGCTCACTCCTTATAACTTCATTCCCATGGTCAGGTCATTATGGAAACAATATATTGCAATGTCTAGAGTCAAGGATGTTTATAATGGTTAAAATGACACTAGGTATAGTTATACAATTAATTGTTTAAAAATAGTTTGAACAAACGCAAATGTTTAGATTGTTATTAATATCTGAGTTAATCTCACTTGAATAATATGAATAACTCTTGATAAATAATCTGTAGTCACAGTAGCACCATCAGCAGTTAGTCTATACAAAACAAATTAACTTATAATGATGTATTTGTTGACTTGGCAAATAAGTCACCCACATATAGAAACTCCACACTGTAAACATTAATGTGTCCTTTTAACAACTGATTTGTAGCATACATAGATGGCTTACTATGAAATATAGACTTCTTGTAAATTACTCACTGTCTAATTTATTGTCATGTTGTACTATTACATAGCAACAAATTATACAGTGAGTATTCCATAGTAATTTAGACATGTAAGCTAGTACAAATTAGTTTGTTAACATAACATATTAAATTTTATAGTGCAGGCAATCTATTCATTAACAAATTATTTATCATTGCTGTACATAGATTAATGCCATCCAAGTATTTCAGTCCATATGTTTGTAAAGCTACTACTCCAGCACCAAATATTAATTTGATAAAGTACTTGAAATACTTGTTTAATCTTTGAGTACTTGACCTATTAGACTAAAAATAGTCCTTATAATTTTAAATATAAGGGAAAAGAACACTTTAATATTAGTTTTGACTGAGTTTTACCTGAAATCATGATTTTCTAATAAACATTGTCTGAGTTGGTTCACAAACTTTGTCATTTTATCAGAATTCTGGCATTGCATAGCAAAATGTTGTGAATTAATCCACATTAATTTATGTTCGTCAACAACAGCTGGTGATCTACAAAATGAAAGTGAAAATAAACAAAAAATGACATCATTTTATTTATTATGTAATGGATGGTATATAAGGTATTTCTTATGTCACTTTACTATGAAAGTTTGGTACTTACTTGTTTAGACCTTCAAGACTAAAACTATTAACTAGTTCTTCAATAGTAAATATCTCTTTCTCTGTCTTTGGATTCCAACCCAATAGAGCAACAAAATTTAACAAAGCTTCTGGTAGAAAACCTCTTTCCTAACATAACAAATAAAATCAATTATATAGTGTCTTACTAATGTATTGGCTGGAAATATATTAGTCAACAATAAGATAATATACACCGCTAAAGTGATTTATCATTTTAATATATGATTTTATTATAAAATAAGTATCATACATAAGTATGACTCTGTATATTGTACTGTATATTAGCAGGTTATTGAGTATATTTACTGAGCTTGGAAAACATATTGATTTACTAGAGATATGTACGCATAAACTAGTGACACACTAATATCAGTTATATATGCAAATGATTACTAAGAAACACCATCAGATATACTGCTTATACATTTAATATACCTGTGTATATTAACTATCTAGTAGATAGCCATATATGGATTAAAAATCAATTTAATTAGAATCCATATTATACTATCTAGTAGATGGCCATATATGTGTAATTGTAATCATAATAGTAATCTTTTTTATGTAATTGATCCCAATCCTGTTACTGATATGACTGCATTATTATTGCTATTAGCATATTTATTGTAATACAAGTAGTGGTCTTAGAAATTGATAATATTATAGTTTTCTGTGAAGAATAATAAGAGATATTACTTACTCTGTAACTATGTACAAATACATCTTGTTTTCTCTTTGATAGTTTACCACCAGAACTGTTAAAAGAAAGGATAGTCACGTGATGAATATTTACACTAACACATTGATAACAACAATTAATTAAGAAACTTTGGAGTAAGTCAAATTGAATTAAACAAATATTCAAATATACTTTAGTTAATCACATTTCTGCCATATAGAATATTGTACATACAGATACACAATAAAATTAATTAATACACAAGTACTTCTAGTGATCTTAGCAGAAAATTTCTTCTAAACAATTACTACAGACTAGGAGTTCCTTTATCATACCTTGACATTAATAGAGGAAGATGGACAAAGACAGGTTGTGTCCAGTCAAAGGCTTTATATAGCAAAATGTGTTTACCAGTTGAACTTAGCCATTCCTAGAAAACAGACAAAGAAGCAATATAGATCCTCTTTAAAAGACATCAGCTTAATAATTGCTAAAGAAAAGAGTATATCAGTAAATAAATGGTCTTATGAAAAATATATATTTTTGATGTAGTGATACTTGTCCACAATAATACTATCACTGACCTCTCCACGTAGAACATGTGACACTTCCATCAAATGATCATCTACTACATTAGCTAAATGATAAGTAGGTAATCCATTAGCTTTTAATAATACCTATATAGTAATATAGTGTGAATTAATAACTGTATTAACTACATATACTAACTTGGTCATCAATTTGATTATTAGTAAAATTTACAGTACCATATACTACATCTTGTACAGTAGTCACACCCTCTATGGGAACCTAGTAGAATAAAGAAAATTAACATATATAATTATTAAGTCTATGGTAGCTGTTTAGCCAATAATTATATTCTATTTTTATTTTAAATTTATCATTAATGACCTTTCTCAAACTAATTACCTTTAATCTGATAACATGGGGTAATCCCATCTGTAATTTCTCATTAATCTGTCGTTGAGACAATTGACGACATAGTCCATCATATCCACCACTCCCACCTACTGCTCCACCCCCTTGTCTCAATGACTCTAATCTTTCTTTACTACAGAAACAATGATATGCTGCATTCCTCTATAAAACTAATAGTAATTAAACTAGTTAATACAAATGACTGTTGTTACCTTAATCAATTCTCTAGCATATTGTTGATAAAGATGTGATCTTTGAGACTATAAACATTAGAATATAATAATTATGACTATTATATTTACTTTTTATCTATCTCCTCCATTTGTCTATCTATCTATCAATCCATTCAACAATCTAACCTGAATGTAAGGTCCAAAAGCTCCACCCATATTCTGTCCTTCATCAAAATGGATACCCAACCAATCAAATGTCCTTTGCATATTTTCAATTGAGTCTGACACTTCCCTATCCTACAAGGAACATGTCACATGATTTGATATCACAGTCATATGACTATCATATGAAGTTTCGTACTTTATCAGTGTCTTCTATTCTAAGAACATATTTGCCATTTTTGCTTGCAGCAAAGAGATAGTTAAAGAGAGCAGTACGTAGTCCCCCTAAGTGCAAATATCCAGTGGGACTGGGAGCAAATCTTACTCGAATATTCATAATCTAATGATAAGTAGGAGGAAGATTGTACCTCAGCCACACCCACTTGAAGAGTAGCAACTAGCAACGCCCAGCTTCTAATTTGCGTTTAGCTATCTGTCCATTCATTCATCCTTGTATCTATCTAATCATTTATCCATTTATTCATAGGTTTCAACTTTCAAAGCAGTAGAATCTATAACTAAACATTTGAAGTAAATAATCAGTGAATGACCTGATATTGATTAGTAAATTTACCAATTATAACAATACTTTTATAAACTCAGTTTTTAAGTCCAAACATAATAATATTATATATATACACATCAATTAGTAAAAAGTGGTGTATTTGAAATGAAAAATTTAGAAAGATTCAAATATTGTTATGGAATAATATACTATATATGTCTTATATATGTAATATCCATTTGAGTGAAGGTCCATTGTCTAGACCTATCATGGACTGGTCCAATCCAGAATGGCAACAGAAAAAAACAACATGTTATATCAAGCATATCAAGTGATGCCACGTCATCACAGTTGCAATTAGCTTATTGAAGCATGACACGTCATTTCAGTATTACTTATGATTATATATTGGATAATATAAACAGACTCCCACACTAGATGTAGACAAAGCAACGACAACTATACCAACTATGGTAAAATTGGTTTGGATTACACTTGTGATCTGTTTGGTCATTCTACTTCTCAATGATGCTGAGTCTAATAAACTACAGCAAAGGAATGATATCAGGAAGAAAAGTACAAAGAAGAAATATGTTCAACAAGAGATGAGCATCTTTCCTCATCAACCTCAATACATTACAAATTACAATATGGTAATTATTGATAGTTTTGCTATTGAAAGTTTCATTGTTCCTTAGGTTAATGGAAAAAGAAAGAGGAAAGCAGGATTTGGTCACACTATGAAACAACAAATGATGTTTAATAACAGTTCACATGAAGTTATCCAAACACACAAGAAAGTCTCAAAATTATTAAAAGGAATCATGATGTATTATTGGTTTATACTTATGATAAAATTATTTCATCTTGATTTGGAGACTATCATTTGTTTAATTTTATCAACTTTCCTAATGCGTAATTAGTAATAACTACTTTCTGCCATACAGATAATTAAAACTTTTCTCCAATCCCTTTCTTTCAAAAATTGATTTAATTAACTTCAACATTGATCATTATACTTGCTAAGAGTGATTATAACAGGAGCGCATGAGCGTCGCGAAGCGACGCAAAGGACCGTCAACAACTGTTGTTAAGGCTGGGATACACGAGGCGATTTTGTTTGTATCTTGGTTGTATGCAACATGCGAGTGCAACAAAGTCGCGTGAATAGGGTTGAATATTGATACAATATTATCACAATAATTTTTATTAACTATTTTAAATAACTACGTTTAATTTTAAAATGGCGGACAACCAGCAGATAGCAGCATGTGGAATGTTAATAACCATAATACTGTCCAGGAGACGTAGGACTACCACTACTGTTTCCATGGTTACTTTTGATCTTACTGCGATATTGTCGCATGGAATAGACGGCATCCCTATAGCTTGCAACAAGTTGCATGCGATCAACTATCGTCGCGATATTCATGATACACGATAAGATATATCTCATGCAACGTGTTGCATAATCGCCTCGTGTATCCCAGCCTTAAGGCTTAGAAATATGTCCATATATGGACAATTGGACATAAGTGCAAAGTGTTTTGCATTTTAATAGCTTCTTGGCTGCACCCTTAGTTAGGTGTGCTTTAAATAGATAAATTTAAGAGAAGACGGTCAAACGACCTTCTGAAGACATGGAAATCCCTGCTACACGAAAACAGCAGCTGACTCGACCCACGAATGGCTGAACAAATGGGACATTTCAGGCTTACTGTTGGCAAACCTGGAACTTACTCTGGCTCATGTATTATGGCTTTAAGAACTTATGTGCTGATTTCACTTCTGCTCACGCTGGGTATACAATATATCCAGTACATCTCAATGGTAGTGCAGTTGAGACTTTCTTTAGCCAGGTCAAGCACGCCACCTCAGGCCAATTATTATCACTGAACTATCCTATTGCCAGATCTAGAGGTGCAATAATAACTAGAGGAAGTGTTCAGAGGTGTCGCCGTGGAGACTATAGAAATGCACCACTTTTTATATGAAAACATGATTTGAAACATAAACCATACAACTGAAAGAGGTAGTAACTGTTCATTCTATTAATAATGTTATAATATCAGATAATATTAACCTTAATAGTAAAAGGAGGTTTTAATAACACAGATGATTACTATAAGTAAAAAAATTAAATAATGACAAACAATTAACCATTCTCTGTAAGAACTCTGGCAACTTCCCTAGCTTGAGATTAGTCTTTAGAGAACTAGTCTTGTTGAATAAGGAGATGTATGTTGTTCAACTGTTTTCACCTCTTTAATGACAAGTCTCCATAACCTTCAAGTCTTATTCTTTTAAACATTTCGCAATGTACATAGCTTCTTTCCTTCTTAGTTTTTTCATTTTACTCGTCAATGATGATTATAATAATATTCATTGCTCCATGACGTACTTATACTTATGTGTATTTTCCTTATAATTTATAGAATAATCCCTGACCATGTTTCGATAGTGGTTAGAATACAAATATAATGGCAGTTTGACGCTCCTTCGTGCAATTCTTGAGCAATTCTATTACTCAATGATGCTAAGTCTAAAGCTTTGCAACGCTCATGTGCTCCTGATTATAGAGATAAAGAGCCAAGTCAAGATCACAAAAAACAGAACATCTGAACACATCCTAGGTCATTAGAGTTGACATATAATAAATTGCAATGTCAGCCCATTCTTGATATCATATATCACACACTAGGAGTAAGAGTGAGTTACAATGCTTAAATCAACTGATACAGGAGGTGTACATGCATTAGGGAGTGATCACTTAATTAACCTTGTAATATACCTATTGCATCATAATTATATATCCATCATTACATCGGAATGTATTGATCAGCAATGGTATGGAATGACTACTTAGTTTGTCGAGTGTCCAATTCATAATTTCTAGTATAGACACTAGACAATGTCATATCAACAACTATAACAAGTAAATTTTTTCTTGTGGTCTGCTTTATGATTCTATTTCTCAATGATGCTAAGTCTAAAGCTTTGCAACGCTCATGTGCTCCTGATTATAGAGATAAAGAGCCAAGTCAAGATCACAAAAAACAGAACATCTGAACACATCCTAGTTCATTAGAGTTGACATATAATAAATTGCAACGTCAACCCATTCTTGATATCATATATCACACACTGGGAGTAAGAGTGAGTTACAATGCTTAAATCAACTGATACAGGAGGTGTACATGCATTAGGGAGTGATCACTTAATTAACCTTGTAATATACCTATTGCATCATAATTATATATCCATCATTACATCGGAATGTATTGATCAGCAATGGTATGGAATGACTGCTTAGTTTGTTGAGTATCCAATTCATAATTTCTAGTATAGACACTAGACAATGTCATATCAACAACTATAACAAGTAAATTTTTGCTTGTGGTCTGTTTTATGATTCTATTACTCAATGATGCTAAGTCTAAAGCTTTGCAACGCTCATGTGCTCCTGATTATAGAGATAAAGAGCCAAGTCAAGATCACAAAAAAACAGAACATCTGAACACATCCTAGTTCATTAGAGTTGACATATAATAAATTGCAACGTCAACCCATTCTTGATATCATATATCACACACTGGGAGTAAGAGTGAGTTACAATGCTTAAATCAACTGATACAGGAGGTGTACATGCATTAGGGAGTGATCATTTAATCAACCTTGTAATATACCTATTGCATCATATATATCCATCATTACATCAGAATGTATTGATCAGCAATATGTATGGAATGACTACTTAGTTTGTTGAGTATCCAATTCATAATTTCTAGTATAGACACTAGACAATGTCATATCAACAACTATGACAAGTAAATTTTTGCTTGTGGTCTGTTTCGTGATTTATTTTTTATTTTTTATTCATCATGCAACAATTACTTTTTATTTAATATAGGATTCATTTGAGTTAAAGTGTATTATCTAGTCCATCATATCCTGCACTCCTACCAACTGCTCCACCCCCTTGTCTCAATGACTCTAATCTTTCTTTACTACAAAAATAATGATATGCTGCATTCCTCTATAAAGTAACTGTAATTAAACTAGTTAACACAAATGACTATTGTTACCTTAATTAATTCTCTAGTATATTATTGATAAAGATGTGATCTTTGAGACTACAAAGGTTAGAATATAATAATTATGACTATTATATTTACTTTTTATCTATCTCCTCCATTTGTCTATCTATCTATCAATCCATTCAACAATCTAACCTGAATGTAAGGTCCAAAAGCTCCACCCATATTCTGTCCTTCATCAAAGTGGATACCCAACCAATCAAATGTCCTTTGCATATTTTCAATTGAGTCTGACACTTCCCTATCCTACAAGGAACATGTCACATGATTTGAGATCACAGCCATATGACTTTTATATGATGCTTCATACTTTATCAGTGTCTTCAATTTTAAGAACATATTTACCATTGTTGCTTGCAGCAAAGAGATAGTTAAAGAGAGCAGTACGTAGTCCCCCCTAAGTGCAAATATCCAGTGGGACTGGGAGCAAATCTTACTCGAATATTCATATCTAATGATGAGTAGGAGGAAGATTATACTTCAGCCACACCTACTTGAAGAGTAGAGCTGCTAATTTGAGATTAGCTATCAGTTCAAAATCCTCACAATAGGACAATTAATTTTACATTTAGTAATTACAGTTAATATGATATATAAGGATGGCATTAGTTTGTATGTGTAATGTACTGTAGGATTAATTTGAGTGAAAGTGTATTGTCTACACTTATAGACTGGTCCAATCCTGAATGACAACAGGCAAAAATGACACGTCTTTCTAATGCACAATACCAGATTCCAATTAGTAAATATACTGATACTGTACTGGAGATGAGGAGAGAGAGAGAGAGAAATAATTTAGACAATAATTACAGTATAATAACATAATATATAATCAAGCATTTTGAGTAACTCTGTGTCATCACAGTTGTGATCTAACTTATTAAATCATGTCATGTCGACAATGCAACATCGGCATTATTTATAAATATATAGTGGAGAATATAAACAAACTCCTTATTACAGAAGTAACTATGGCAAGTATACAGTATTTAGTTTTTGTGTTTATTGTGGTAGTTCTACTTTATGTTGATGGAAGTCTAAAGAAAGACAGTAAAGAAGTGAGATCAGGAAGTTGAGTATGAAAGAGAGATATGTTCAACAAAAGATGAAGATCTTTCCATATCCTCAATACATAACAAAATATAATGCATATTATAATATTGATAGATTTATTATTAAACTTTTTTTTGTTCTTAGATTAATGACAAAAAAAAGAATGCCACATTTGGTAACTTTACAGAACAACAAATATTGTTCAAAAACACATCACGTTTAGCTAAAATACAGCAGAAAGAATCGAAATTGTTAGTAGAAGAAATTATATATTGGCTGTTAATACTTAATTTGACAAAATTATTACATGTTGATTCAGATGCTACCATATGTTTAATTTTGTCAATTCTTCTAATGCGTAATCAAATGTAAGTAAATGTAAATCAATAGTTTAATGATTAATGGTTAATTATATAACTATTGTTTTAACTTATTCAATGAATATACATTATACAAGAGATAGAGTAGCTTTATGAAGACTGAGTCTAGTAATTACCAAATTCTTTAGAATAGAAACCACTGGAAGGATAAGAATCAATTCATTAGTCTTGAGTGCATTGTTGTGATTATATTATATATATAATTATATATATATATATATATATATAATATTACCAGAATGTAATCTAGAAAGATACAGCTTTCTCAGTAATTATTGATAGTTTTGCTACTGAAAGGTTTATTGTTTCTTAGGTTAATGGAAAAAGAAAGAGGAAAGCAGGATTTGGTCACACTATGAAACAACAGATGATGTTTAACAACACTTCATATAAAAGAAAGACCAAATCACAAAAGAAAGGTTCAAAATTATTAATAGTGTATATACTTATGATAAAATTATTTCATCTTGATTTGGAGACTATCATTTGTTTAATTTTATCAACTTTCCTAATGTGCAATTAGTAATAACTACTTCTATCACACATTTAATTAAAACTTTTTGGCTAACTTGTCCATTCCTTTTTTTAAAATAATTGACTATTATCAATTCAACATTGACTATTATACTTGTTAAGATTATCAGTTGGATTATAGAGATTAAGAGTCAAGTCAATATCACAACAAACAGAATATCTGAACATACCATATTTATTAGAGTAATGATCCAAAATTGAGTAAAATCGCCAAACAGACCACGAGCAAAAATTTACTTGTCATAGTTGTTGTTATGACTTTGTCTAGTGTCTATACTAGAAATTATGAATTGGACACTCAACAAACTAAAGTCATTCCATTCATATTACTGATCAATGCATTCTGTTCAAATGATGTAATATATATTATACAGTCTTGATATCATATGTCATACTGGGAGTATGAGTGAGTTACAATGCTTAAATCAACTGATACAAGTGTAGGAAGTGATCACTTAATTATCCTTGTAGTATATGTATTGCATCATATATATCTATTATTTCATCATTAGAGATAACAGTAGGTCATTGTTACAATAACTTAACATGACATTGTTCATTACAGTTGACATATAATGAATAAAGAATACAACGTCAGCCCAACCTTTGATATGATATATCATACTGGGAATGAGATTAGCTCAGCTAGGATTATAGAAGGATAAGCTGTTAATGGCTATTAATATTAATATTATTAATATTACTGTAATTACTTCTGACTTGCATTGATGATGATGAGCATGAGGCAGAAAAATGCTTATCTATTTTTCAACTATGGTAAAAATTAGTTTGGATTACACTTGTGATCTGTTTGGTCATTCTCCTTCTCAATGATGCTGAGTCTAATGAACTACAGGAAAGGAGTGAGATCAAGAAGAAAAGCACAAAGTAGAAATATATTTAACAAGAGATGAGCATCTTTCCTCACCAACCTCAATAAATTACAAATTATAATACAGTAATTATTGATAGTTTTGTTATTGAAAGTTTTATTGTTCCTTAGGTTAATGGAAAAAGAAAGAGGAAAGCAGGATTTGGTCACTTCATGAAACAACAAAAATTGTTCAACAACACTTCATATATAGCTAAAAGAAAGACCAAAACACAGAGGAAAGGCTCAAAATTATTAATAGAAATCATGATATATTATTGGTTTATACTTATGATACAATTATTTTATCTTGATTTGAGGACTATCATTATTTTAATTTTATCAATTCTCCTAATGCATAATAGATAACAAATACTTTCTATCATATATTCTTGTATGTAATACTTAAATTTACTTGATTTGTTTTTCAAAAAAATAATTTAATTGACTGTCATTAATTCAAGATTGATTATTACACTCATTAAAAGTGATTGCAGAGATAAGATAATATCACATCAAACTAAATATCTGAATGTACCAATATTCATAGTTCATTACAGTTGACATATAATGAATAAAGAATACAATGTCAGTCCAACCTTTCATATGATATATCATATTGGGAATGTGATTAGCTTAGCTAGCATTATAAAGGACTAAGCTCTTATAGTCAAAAGGTCCTTTCATGACTCATCTATTTCATTATTAGGAGGATTAATCAGATCCATTGTAAGTGAGATACATGCTTTTAAATCAATACCATAAAACAGATATAGGTGTACTAATTAGGGAGTGATCACTAACAATGACTTAATTAACTTTGTAATATATCTATAGCATATTGAATAACACTATGTCATTTGAACGGAATGCATTGATCAGATATGATTACCGAGAGTTGTCATGTGCATAACACATGATTCCTAACGTAGATATTAGACGAAGTAAAAACAACTATGGCAAACAAACTGGTTTGGCAGTTTTTACTCATTGTCTGTTTCATGATTCTATTTCTCAATGATGCTAAGTCTAAAGAAATAAAAAGAGAAGAAAATGCTGAAAAGAAGAAGCAAGTTGTTTGTCAAAAACAGACGAATATTTTTCCAGCTCATACTCATTGTTATCAATGCAAGTCAAAAGTAATTACAGTAATATTAATAATATTAATATTAATAGTTTTTTTATTTGTCTCTTAGGTTAATGGAAAAGAGATTTCAAAAGACCATCTTGAAAACAATGAGATACAACAAATGAGATATAATGGAGCAAACAAGAAGACAACAAGTATGATACAAAGCAGAAATCAAAATGAAAATCTTTATTGGTTAATGACAACATTTGAATTGGTTTGTGCGACAATATTAGAAATTCTACAAACTGGAACATCACATTTTATTACTTCAACAACATTTGAGTTTATGATACGAAAACATATAATGTTATTAGTACAACGAGATATTATTTTATTTGTGAGATTACATCTAATCTTATTACTAAATCAATTTAATGATACGTTTTTTCAGGTATAACCTTTATTGTTCAAGTTACAAAGAATTAATATAATGTTGTTTGTTTGTTTGTTTGTTTGTATACTGGCGTGTTTGTTTGTTTCTTTACCTTTTCATTTCTCTTTTCTAAAAATTGATTTAAAAAACAAAACTAACTACTTGAATTTGATAACATGAGTAACTTCATAATTTAGATTCAGACCACATAAAAATTAAAAATTGTTTAGAAATTCATCAAATATTTAGAAGCATTTGAAGGGACCCTCTCAGTAGACCTCTTAACCTGTGAACGATTAAAATCAATTAATTTCAGTTAATTGCATTAGTTGCTATCCACCATTTGGAGGTTAAGAAAACTATAAATATTATAAATAAAGGTTTGGTCTCCCAAAAAATGTAACCAAAGTCTTTTCTAGTTAAACCAACTAAACTAACTAAATTAACTACAAGGAATTACCCAAGTTAGCATAGATAGTAATATATGTCAATGACATCACTGCATATGCTGTATTATGTATTCAAAATAAGTTTGGTACACAATATCAACTCCTATAATGTTCATTCCCATAATTTCAAATCCCAAAATGTTCAAGAAATGTGTAACAAAATGTAAATCAATGTTAAAAATTTAAAAACTAATAATTGATTATGTAATTATTGTTTTAATTTATTTAATGAACGTGTATTATATAAGATATAGAGGAAGGGATAATGAAGACTGAGTCTAGTAATTAATGAATTCTTTATAACAGAAACCACTGGAAAGATAAGATGCAATTCAATAGTTTTGAGTGCATATTGTAGTTGTAATACTATATACACATAATATTGTCAGAATCTAATCTAGCCAAATCTAGCTTTCCCAAAACATGATAGTAATTACTATAGCTGATTGTAAATGTTGTGCTAAGTTGGCTAAGGAGGCAAGTTTGGTCAGCCAAGACTACAACCACAAAATAATTAATTGTAGCCATATCTTACCAATCAATCATCCAAATTTTTTAGCAATGTACCAAAACATTTACTTCAATGATTAATTATTGTGATATATAGAGACCACCTACCTATGATTAATTGTTTATAGTATTTTAGCAACTTATTTAAGTGCAAAACTTATATGAAATTAAGTTGAATTGGGTAAGAGCCTAAGGTTTAGGAAAACGTTAAAATAATACAAGCTACAATTGAACTTTCAATAAATGCTAAATATTGTAGACACAATAGACTCAAAATAATGCATTTTAATTATGTTTATATACAAACTTCCAATCATCTAAAGCCACATCATTCAAACAGGATAATGCTGAATCAGTTGTTATGCAATATCTATGAATATGATTAACTGTTTCTATATAATATTACTCATAATAGTTTGTACATAACAAAAAGCAATGGCAAGTAAACTTGTTTTACTTATGACTGTGGTCATTTTAGTGATTCTACTCGTCAATAATTCAGATTCTAAACAGATGCAAAGAAAAGAGGTCAACAAAAAGACTAAGAACACAGAACATACTAAACGAGAAATAAGGAAGCCTATGGCTAATGACTATCACTCTCATCAGAACAAGGTAATGTTTTTGGTTGTTTAGTATTTTAAGGCCTTTTTTAGGTTTACGGAAAGAATTTTGTAAAAGATAAATTTGAAAACAATGACAGACAACCAATAAAAGACAACAAACATGATGGAGGTAAGAAAAAAAACAAGTCAAAGAAGAAAGAAAAGAAAAACTGTTGTTCTTGTTGTTGTGATTGTTGATGGAAGTCGTTACTACATTTACTTTGATTTCTTAAAATAAAATTTGCAATGAGTAAATTGCTTTGTGATTAACAATATATTGTTTGCTTTCTCATTTTCTTTAAATATTAGCCAGAACTAATTAAGATGTATAACAATTTGAGCCAATAAATAATCAAATACCTGGATTAGATAATTGAGGTAGTCTATATGTCTACAATTCAGGCTCAGATCAGAAATATGGTGTTTGGTCTGGAATACTGGGAATAAGATATGTTCTTTCCTAAAATAGGAAATCAATATAACACTGTCTTTGAGAGAGAAATAGTGTAATTGTAAATTTTCCTCCTAGTATTAACCTAATCCTGAAGCTCTCTATATAAAGTATATGGCAAAAAGGAGACACCTCACTATAGTAACTAAACTAGTTAATACAAATGAATTTTGTTACCTTGATTAATTCGCTAGCATATTGTTGATAAATATATGATCTTTGAGACTATAAAGATTAGAATATGATAATTATGACTAATACATTTACTTTTTTATCTATCTCCTCCATTTGTCTGTCCATCCATCCATCCATCCAACCTGAATGTAAGGTCGAAAAGCTCCACCCATATTCTGTCCTTCATCAAAACGAATACCCAACCAATCAAATGCCCTTTGCATATTTTCAATTGAGTCTGACACTTCCCTATCCTACAAGGAACATGTCACATGATTTGATATCACAGTCATATGACTATCATGTGATGTTTCGTACTTTATCAGTGTCTTCAATTCTAAGAACATATTTACTTGCAGCAAAGAGATAGTTAAAGAGAGCAGTACGTAGTCCCCCTAAGTGCAAATATCCAGTGGGACGGGAGCAAATCTTACTCGAATATTCATATCTAATGATAAGTAGGAGGTAGATTGTACTTCAGCCACACCTACTTGAAGAGTAGCAACGCCCAGCTGCTAATTTGGGTTTAGCTATCTGTCCATTCATTCATCCTTGTATCTATCTAATCATTTATCCATTCATTCATAGGTTTCAACTTTCAAAGCAGTATAATCTATAACTAAATATTTGAAGTAGATAATCTGTTAATCAGTGAATGACCTAGTGTTAGTAAATTTACCAATTATATCAATACTTTATAAACTCAGTTTTTAAGTCCAAACATAATTATATTATAATATACACATTAATTAGGAAAAAGTGGTGTATTTGAAATGAAAAAATATAAAGATTCAGATATTGTTATGGAATAATATATTACAACCTCAAAGTATGTTATATTTGAGTTAAAGTGTATTATCTACACATATGAACTGGTCCAATCTAGAATGGCAACAGGCAAAAAGGACATTTCTTTAATGTATAATATGCTGCTACGAAAAGTCATCTGGTAGACCAATATTATATTGATGAGAGAGAGAGAATATTTTAGACAATATCTTGTACTAATATGCAATAATTATAGTACAGTTAGTATAATAACATACTTTATACTCAAACATATAATGTGATACCAAGTCATTAGTTATAGTTTATCCTACCGGAAGATGGTACATCGGTTCAGCAATGTATCAGTATTAATGACGTAATTTATACTCAAGGATATCATGTCATGCCAAGTCATCAGTTATAGTTAGCCAATCAAAAGACGGCACGTAAATATGTCAGTATCACTTGTGAGAATATAAAAAAAAACTCCTACTAGTTTAGGTATAGACATCGTAATAGTTTAGATATAGACAAAGTAACGACAATTTTGTTAAGTAAATTGGTTTGGATTACACTTTTGATCTGTTATGAGATTCAGCAAAGGAGTGAAATCATGAAGGTAATCATAAAGAAGAAATATGTTCTACAAGAGATGAACATCTTTCCGCATCAACCTCAATACACAACAATTTATGATACAGTAATCAGTTATTAATAATGAATTAGTAATTTTTGTTATTGAATGTTTTATTGTTTCTTAGAACATTGGAGAAAAAAGGCACGTCGCACTTGGTGATTTAATGGAACAAAATCTAATGTTAACAAAAGAAATAATGTATTACTCGATTGTACTTTTGTTGGTCGGATTTCTTAATTTGAAAGATATGATATATATAACTTTGTCAATTCTTCTGATATTACTACATTCTGCTGCACAACATTCTCAATAGACACACAGGAAAGGCTCAAAATTATTAAAAAGAATCATGATGTATTATTGGCTTATACTTATGATACAATTTCTTCATCTTAATTTGGGGACTATCATTATTTTAATTTTATCAACTCTCCTAATACGTATTTAATAATTTCTATTAATTAAAAACTTTTTTGCTCACTTGTCCATTCCCTTTTTTCAAAAACTGATTTAATTGACTGTCATCAATTCAACATTGATTATTATACTTGTTAAGAATAATTATTGAGATAAAGAACCAGGTCAACAAACAGAATATTTGAACACACCCTAGTTCATTAGAGTTGTCATATAATAAATTGCAATGTCAGCCCATTCTTGATATCATATATCCCACATTTGTGTTACTGGGAGTATAGCGAGTTACAATGCTTAATCAACTGACACAGGAGGTGTACATGCATTAGGGAGTAAAAACATTATTAACCTATTGCATCATATATATGCATCATTACATCAGAATTCATTGATCAGCAATATGTATGGAACGACTACTTAGTTTGTCGAGTGTCCAATTCATAATTTCTAGTATAGACACTAGACAAAGTCATATCAACAAATATGACAAGTAATTTTTTGCTTGTGGTCTGTTTGATGATTCTATTTCTCAATGATGCTAATTCTAAAGAAATAAAAAGAAAAGAAAAGGCTGAAAAGAAGAACCAAGTTGTCTGTCAAAAACAGAAGAGCATTTTTCCAGTACATGCTCATTATCATCAATGCAAGTCAAAAGTAATTACAGTAATATTAATAATATTAATAATTATTAATAGTTTGTTATTTGATTTAATTGTTTCTTAGGTTAGTGGAAAAGAAATTACAAAAAAACATCTTGAAAACAATAAGGTACAACAAGGGAGACACAATGGAGCAAACAGGAAGAAAACAAGTATGATACAAAGCAGAAATCAAAACAATTATCTTTATTGGTTAATGACAACACTTGAATTGGTTTGTGCAACAATGTTAGAAACTCTACAAACTGGAACATTACATTTTATTACTTCAACATCATTTGATTTTATGATACGAAAACATATGATGTTATTAGTACAACGAGATATTGTGAGATTTAATATAATGTTATTACTAAATCAATTTAACAATGCTTTTTTTCAGTGTTTGTTTGTTTGTATACTGGTGTGTTTGTTTCTTTACCTTTTCATTTCTTTTTTGATTTAAAAAACAAAACTAATTACTTGAATTTGATAACATGAGTAACTTCATAATTTAGATTCAGACCACATAAAAATACAATCTTTGTTTAGGAGTTTGTATTAAAAAAATTAAAAGCATTTGAAGGGATCCTCTCTGTAGACTTCTTAATTTGTGAACAATCATCTTATTAAAAATCAATTAATTTCAATTAATTGCGTAGCAACAATTGCTATTTATCATTTGAAGGTTAAGAAAACCATAAATGATATAAATAAAAGGTTTTGGTCTACACTGTAAAAATTAATATGTCATTTTAATAATGGCTTTGTACTTTACGTGGGTGGATTACTATGTAATATAGAATTTATGTGAATTACTCATTGTATATTTTGTTGGTATGTACTATTACAACATCAGGGTTTCATTTTAAAAAATGGACAGGGGGGGCAAAATATTACTTTGAGAAAATTTAGGGGGGCGAAGGAACTGTGTGCGACAGGGTGCCCTCTAGGGGAGTCTGGAGGCATGTGCCCCAGAAAATTTTTGAATTTTAGACCCTCTGAGATTGCTTCTGGCACATTTTCAGACCATTTGTGGTTTTCAAATGACATGGAATAGAAAGAGTAGAAGAATAACTGTTTAGGTTAAAAACTGTACATACTCCTTGTGTTTAGCCTAAGGTTATCTTATGCTGTATATTCCTTGTGTCGAGTTTCAGTTCTGTATTCATTACATCCAATTACCCCTTGAAAAAAATGGCTAACCTAATGTCCAAGGGGGGGCAAGACTCTGGCAAGGGGGGGGGGCAAATGCCCCCTCCTGCCCTCCCCTAAATGAAACCCTGAACCTACCAACAAATTACATACTGAGCAATTCATATAAATTCTATATTATGACAAACATGGCACTGGTAGCCACCAAACTATAGTGGAGGATAGCAATACTTCTGTACTTCTTAAGAATACAGCCAAAAGGAGCGTCAAATGAACAAGAAGCTTTAAAAGTCTGAAAAACCTTTGAAAAAAAGCACAGCTTTCAGTGAAGACTTGAGAATTCAATAAAAATCTCCTGCATACAGCTAGCTTATGACATTTTCCAACTTTTTAAAGTGAGAATTTTTGCAAAAATACTTCTTTGGAAAGTTATGACAGTTTTACTAATTTTTGGCAGTTATCTTTGTCGATACATTGAGCGCAAAGTAAAAATACTAGCACCATAGCTGTCATTGGAGAATCACTAACTTTTATTAAGAAGTTGGAAAGTATTGGATCTTTGTGAATTAGATAATAATTCATATGTTAAGAGAGCTATATAGAGGGTCTATAATATTACTTTTCTACAACTGATAAATTTAGATCATTACATTGGAGTAGAAAAAATAGTGATACTCTTCAAGTGTTTCTAACTTTAAGAGTTTTATAAGACATATACTTTACATTGAACTCACCTTACACTTTATCAACATCTTTTAACATCTCTCGTGGAAAAGAGGATATCCACATTACCAAACAAAGATTATTGATGATCTTCATAACAGAAGTTTCATTATAAAATTGTTTTGGGATACTTTCATGTCTTGTTCTTGAGCGGCTAAAGACAGGAATGTTTCCATAGGAACGTTTAGCCACTTGTTTGTTCACATTTACCACTCCTACCTTCTACTCCACCCCCTTGTCAGCATTCATCTCTAATTTCAGCCACACCTACTAAAAATAAAGCACAATGCCTATGAGAGTAGCTGCTAATTTGGGATTTTTATTCCAAGAGAAACCACTTCTAGAGAGATTTGAGGCTGCTGCAGCTTGTGGTAATTTAAGTTGATAATAGAAACTTCTATCTGTCCATTCATTCATCCAATGCAACCATCCATCCATTCATTCATAGGTTTCAAAGCAGTAGAATGTGTAGCTGATATATTTGAAGTAGATAAACAGACATTAGTGGCAGTGAAAGAAAAGGCTGGTGTTGAGGTAGTGTTACTGAATTTACCAAAACGTAAGTATAGAAATCATAACCTGAAAACTCAAATATTTATATCATCTATTAATAAAGGAATAACTTGTGTACCTGGAAAAGAAGAAGAATTTAGAAAAGATTTAGATATTGCCATTGATTATGCTACAGCATTGAAATGTCCCAAGTAGGAAAATTACTAACAGCATTGTGCAAAAATTGCTTTTTATTTAATATAGGATTCATTTGAGTGAAGGTGCATTGCCTACTCCTATGGACTGGTCCAATCCAGAATGGCAACAGGCAAAAATGACGTGTCTTTCTAATGTACAATATGCTGCTGAGAAATGTCAACCGGTAGGCCTATATTTATGTGTTGAGAGAAAGATAGGGAGGGAGCTAGGGAGGGAGGGTCAAGCATTGTCACTTCTCTCATATTAATTATAATAGTTGGGTATTATTGTCACTCTTGAAGCAGTCACTACAAATCCTAACAATTTTCTTCAATATCAACAACAAGGTCAATATATATAATTATAATATTGTCATAAATTACAGTTATGTCATTCTATTATTATTAGTTGCTGATATTGTTAGGAAAGTTGGTAAAGATAATGTCAAAGTTCAATTTGTAAGTTATTACAACATTAAGAAAGATAGATGACTTCAATAATATTAAAAATCTCTAGGATTTTTTTCATGCTCAAAGAAAAGGTGGTAACATATGTGAATTCTTGACTCAAAATATAGATATCATTGGTAAGAAGAACTTTTACAAATTATTAGCATTAATTATAATCATTCAGGTCATATCCAAGTGTCGCAAGTTCCTGGTCGTCATGAGCCAGACTTACAGGGAGAATTAAACTGTCCCTTTATCTTTAAGACATTGGAGACATTAGGTTATGATGGATGGTTAGGTGCTGAGTATTATCCAAGAGGTCAGTGTATCCACTGTTTAGACAATGTACATGAATATTTTGTATTTTATTAATTAATAGGAAAAGTAGAAGATGGTCTGGAATGGGCTAGAGACTTTATTAGGAATACATAGTTGCTTATTACAGTATTATTTACTAGACCATTGTTGTCTTATTTGTATCATGCATTTTGCTTTGAATCAATCTGCATGCCATTTCTTGTCTTAACAATATTAATTTCTATTTCAAATTGTGATATTGATATAAGAAATGGTTTTGTGTGTGATGAACATATAATAACTTACTTTATAGACATCAATAGTATTATATATATTATGTAGTAAAAGATATACTTATAATCGTTTACTGATTGAAGAATTATATCTCTTCAATGATCAAAGCACATAACATATAGTCCAAACTACTAATCTTAGGAGAACCAAATATGCATGTACATGAACATTATAAAGTTGTGTCAAGTTATACATCATGTTTCAGAGGTCTGCATGCATTGTACTATTCAAACCTGCCAATGAGAAAATTTGTAAAAGATATATACCATTTTTACTGCTACTATGTCAACACTAATGATGTATTGCATTAAGAGCAATGTTGTTTTTTAAATATGAATTGCAATGCTGTTATTATATTAACTGAAACATTAACCAATACACTTAATATATATATATATATATATATATATATATATATATATATATATATATATATATATATATATATATATATATATATATATATATATATATATATATATATATATATATATATATATATATATATATATATATATATATATATATATATATATATATATATATAATATATATATATATATTATTGTAAAAGTGATTAGTTGATTTTACCAATATATGGTATACAAGTCACATGTATCAAAAAATTTTGTTAAAGGCTGAAAGTAAACAAAATGCTGTTTTGATTACTAATAGCCCATGGGATTGACAGTTTACCAAAATGTTAGAACTATTGAAGATTTTTATTCTTAGACAAATTACACAAGATACTGATAATTAAGGTGACCCTTTAGGTAACACAATACAAATTCTTTAATAAATCATAAATCTATTTAAACTAGTGGGAAGGAATATCAGTAAAACTGCATGGTCAGCCTGTCATAAAGAACATTCCAAAAATTTCATTAATTTGTTATGACATATGCAAAAAATGCAATTGATATTACAAACATGATGTCATCATATATTGTTAATATTGAAATATTATAAATATAGACCTATTACATCTGATCTCTCTATAATCTAATATAATATTTATAATTAGAATATTGTATATTTAGATTTATTACTCTTAGACTTCATTTATTGCTATTATATCAGCTGCTATTAATTGTTATCTAGTGAATTTATAAACACTAGATCAGATCACACCTGATCTTTTGAAATATTTGAAACAAAATATACATAGGGTCTAGTAAATATATTCACTAGAACCTTTAACAGTAATAGCAAATATATAGTAGACAAAGTTATAATGTGAGCAATAAAATGATATATTATGTATGTAGTGACATGAATTGTTTATGTAATACATGAACTTGTTAAGTACTAATGCATACTTCATCATTGTCTGTTCTTTTGTCATAAGTAGTGTGTTATTGAAAAGAGAGTGAACATAGTTCTTGTTTTGTTATCTCATTCAATGCTTCACTATGAATATAATATTATAAATCTGTCTCTTAGTATTGGTAAACTCACTTAACACTTGTTTCTACATTACTATAATTTGGACTGGTTGTCATAGCAATATCTTCATTAGTTATCTCATACAATGCTTCACTATAAACATGATATTATAAATATGTCTCCTAGTATTGGTAACTCACTTAACACTTGTTTCTACATTACTATAATTTGGAATGGTTTTCATAGCAATATCTTCTTTAGTTATCTCATACAATGCTTCACTATAAACATGATATTATAAATGTTTCTACTAGTATTGATAAACTCACTGAATACTAGTTTCTACAGCTCTATAATCTGGACTGGTTGTCACAACGATATCTCTATGTGTTGTTTTCATACTACATAAAACAAATCATTATAATAATCAATAAAGTTACTTTATCTAATAACATATATACCTCAATAACTGTATCTTACTTATTATATAGTCTTATTACAATCAGTAATAGTATTATAATAATAATACCAGCAATAACTAATAGTACTAGTAATAGTAATGATGCAATAACAGTTAGTCCACTAGTAGAAGATTGACACTCTGTATTAGTGGTGATCATAGGACAAGACCCTTCATAAGATGTTGTACTAATAACAGTAACTGTTACTGTACTTGGATGTACAGTGGTGTTAGCTATAGGATCAAGTGGTCAGGATGATCTGGAATAGATTATTATCTCACATAATGTCACATTAGCCATGTTACTGTGATCACTAGGTAGTACTGCACTACTCTCATTGCCATATGATACTACAAAGAAAATATATGAATTACCCAAATTTAGTCCTGATGTTATATTCAACATTGTGTTAGTAGTATTTCCTGCACTCATAACAGAACTACCATAATTACTGAGTTGATAGAACACCTCATAACCTGCTACTCCTGACACAGATGACCAGGAGAGTTGTATATGAGTCAGATCTGTGTTCAGTCTTATAGCAATCAGATCAGTAGGAGTACCAGCAACTGTAATAGAGACAAAATATGTATACTATTCTACTCATGTGATTTCTAACTGGTTATAGGCTGTGATGTACTACTACTATTTGTAGCAGATGGACTACTATGTTTAGGACCATCTTCTTTCACTCTGGCATTGGAGACAGTGCACTGGTAAGTACCACCTTGTCTCATCCTCACTGTCAATGTCACCTGTGTAATAGATCCTGTTCCATTCACTACCACACGAGACAGGTCACCACTAGCAATGATGAATGAATTATTTCCATCTGTACAATTGACATCAGTGGGAGGTCCATCAGAGACATTGAATGCGAGAGTGAAAACTGGAGGGTTAGCATCTCTTGTGGAGATAAGAGAGAACTGCATGGAGGGGTCTGCATCAGGACCATCTATATAGGAGTGAGATATATCATCACTTTATTACTATATGAGCCCAGTCACTAACCATTGTCGTTGTATGTGTCATTTGTATATATTCCTACCACTAGTGTTTGATTCACTCCATTCTCATCAGGAATGATACAAATGTACAAACCTTCATAACCTAATAGTCCAACCAGTGCAATTTGACCTGTAAACCTCTTAGAGAATAATGGAGTTGGTGCATCGTTGTTACTACTAACATTTCCAGCAAATAAAGGTACTTGAGTGCCATTAGGATAATACCACAATCCAATATCAGAACCATTATTAGCACTCTGACACCACAAGGCATTATTAGTACTATCGTTATGCTGATCAATATCATAAATCTGTCCATCATGTATCATTGAGAAGTCTGGTATTGTCCTATTCTTGTAGGATAGATACAGTTGTACACCTGTTATTATGAAGTATATATTAATGATCATTCTAACAACAACTACTTACCATTACTGGGTCTGTTGGTAGGTTCTTGTCCATCTCCTAGTTGTACTAGTAGTAACATACAACACAATATCTTCATTAATAACTCCATGGTTGTCTTTGACAAAGCTAGTGCTGATGTAATGAACTATTAATAAAAGTGCTATTTTTTACTATTACTATATCAACATTAGTGAAGTAAAATAATCAATGATAAACTATATACATTACTGTATAGAAGTAGTATAAATTAAAAATAACAAAATGTAGTGATTGAAGACACATAATGATGTCATTGTTAATTACATTCTCATGGTATGTGTATGTTTAAAATTTCTCTAAATATATTTAGTACTGATGTAGTCAGTTATTAAGTTATCAGTACAAGTTATTAAGTAGACATAATATAATTGTATGAGGTTGGAAGTACAAACAGGCATTATTTACAGAAACATACTTGTGATGATGTCATAAATACCAAAAATTGTCTCATTAGTTTAAGACACCTATTATAACAAGTATATTAGAGTATCATATAATATATATTATGAAATATAGACCTATTACCTATGACCTCTCTGGAAAATTTATAGTCTTATAAATTCCATATTTTTAATAATAATTATTTTGTTTAGAATTATTACTCTAATTGGCTTTATTTATTGTTATCATATCTGCTGCTATTAATTGTTATCTAGTAGTGTTACAAACTCTAGATCAGACCACATCTGAATCTTTGAGATATTTGAAAAGAAGATATATAGACAGAGATTCTAGTTAATAATGAAGCTGATGATTACTATATTTACAATATAGAACTAGTACTAACAAAATGTAAGATATGTAATGATGTTATTATTAATTCTATTCTCTCTGTGCATGTTCTAAATTTCTCTGAATTATCAGAACAAGTTACTTAATAGACAAAAATATGATTGCAAATAGTTTAAACAAAGTGTCTAGGCAGCTGGTGGAGAAATGCATTACTTAATGTTAAAATGAATATAGTTATGTTCCAAGATTTAATGTTTAATGTGTAATATATTACTATGGGAATAGTATTAATTCACATTAAAGTATGACATTCACTACTGACTACCTAAGCAGGGCATGGTTTAAAGTGTAAACAGGAACAAAACAGCTGTTTATAGTAACATATTAGTATTGTGATGATGTCATTATATATTGTTAAAATTGTCCTATTAGATTAAGATCAGGAGACATCTATTATAATAAAGTGTATCATATATTAAATATTATAAATATATATCTATTACATCTGATCTCTCTATAATCTAATCTAATATTTATAATTAGAATATTATGTTTAGAATTATTTCTCCAATAGACTTCATTTATCGCTATTATATCAGCTGCTATTAATTATTATCTAGTAGAGTTACGAACATTAGATCAGATCACACCTGATCTTTTGAGATATTTGAAAATAAGATATACATAGGGTCTAGTAAAATATATTCACTAGAACCCTTAGTAGTAATAGCAAATAAATAGCAAACAAAGTTATAATGTGAGCAATAATATGATGATATATTATGTAATATAGTGAATATGTGACATGAACTGTTTATGTAACACATGGACTTGTTAAGTACTGGTGCATATTAATTCATCATTGTCTGTTCTTTTGCCATAAGTATGGAATGAGAGTGAACTTAGTTCTTGATCTGTTATCTCATACAATGCTTCACTATGAATATGGTATTATAAATCTGTCTCCTAGTATTGGTATAACTCACTGAATACTTGTTTCTACATTTTTACAAGTTGGACTTGTTGTCATAATAATTTCTTGATCTGTTATCTCATATAATGCTTCACTATGAATATAGTATTATAAATCTGTCTCCTAGTAGTGGTAACTTACTTAATACTTGTTTCTGCATTTTTATAAGTTGGATTGGTTGTTATAGTGATATCTTTATGTGTTGTTTTCATACTAAATGAAACAAACCATTTAAATAATCAGTAAAGTTATTTTATCTGGTGACATATACCTCAATAACTGTATCTTATTATATAGTCTTATTACAACCAGTACTAGTATTATAATAATAATACCAGCAATAACTAATAGTACTACTACTAATATTGATGATACAGTAACAGTTAGTCCACTAGTAGAAGAATGACACTCTGTATTAGTGGTTGTCATAGTGATAATAGGATAAGATCCTTCATAAGATGTAGTAATAATAATAACTGTTACTGTACTTGGATGTATAATGGTATTAGCTGTGGTACTATGATCACTGGGTAGTATTGTATTGTCCTTACTGCCATATGATGTTACAAAGAAATTATATCTACAGTATGATACTATGAAAAAAATTATGTAAGGGTAGATTTATCATAATATTAACTAACTTCATTAAGTACTCAGCTAATGACAAAGTGGTGCTATGATTACTAGGTAGTATTGTACTATTCTCACTGCCATATGATACTACAAAGAAATTATATGTGTTACCATAACTCAATCCTGAAGTTATATTCAACATTGTGTTAGTAGTAGTTCCTGCACTCATAACAGAATTACTATCATTACTGATTTGATAGAACACCTCATAGCCAGCTATTCCTGACACAGATGACCAGGAGAGTTGTACATGAGCCAGACTTGTATTCAGTCTTGTAGCAGTCAGACCAGTAGGAGCAACAGCAACTATAACAGAAAGATAATATTTATACTATTCTACTCAATGATTACCTGTTATATTCTGTGATGTACTAGTACTATTTATAGCAGTGACACTACCAATAGTACTATTAGCTACTCTGGCATTGGAAACAGTACACTGGTAAATACCAGCTTGTCTCATCCTCACCGTCACTGTCACCTGTGTAACAAATCCTGGTCCATCAACCACTACACGAGATAGATCATCACTAGCAATGGTAAATGGGTTACTTCCATCTGTACAAATGACATCAGTGGGAGGTCCATCAGAGACATTAAATATGAGAGTGAAGATTGGAGGGTTAGCATCTCTTGTGGAGATGAGTGAGAACTGCATGGAGGAGTCTGCATCAGGACCATCTGTTTAAGAGTGAGATATATCATCACTTTATTACTACATGAACTCAGTCACTAACCGTTGCTATTGTAAGCAGAATTTCCGTATGCTCCTACTACTAGTGTTTGATTCACTCCATTCTCATCAGGAATGATACAGGTGTACAGACCTTCATAACCTGATAACCTTGCTTTTCTAGCTAGTGCAATTTGGCCTTTTAACCTCTTAGAAAATACTGGAGTTGGTGCAGAATTATTGTCAAAGTTTCCAGCAAATAAAGGTACTTGAGTACCATTAGGATAATACCATAGTCCAATATCAGAACTATTATTAGCACTCTGACACCACAAGGCATCAATAGTACTATCATTATTCACATCAATATCATGAAACTGATTGCCATATATCATTGAGAAGTCAGGTATTGTGCTATTCTCATAGGGTAGATACAGTTGTACACCTGTTATTATGAAGTATATATTAGCAATCATTGTAACAAATACTACTTACCATTACTAGGTCTGTTGGTAGGTTCTTGTCCATCTCCTAGTTGTACTAGTAGTAACATATAACACAATATCTTTATTAACTCCATCATCATCTTTGACAGAGTTAGTGATGATGTCAAGAACTATTAATAGAAATGAATTATTATTATATCAACGCTTTTAAAGTAAAATAATCAATGATAAACTATATACATTACTGTATAGAAGTAGTATAAATTAAAATTGCAAACTATAGTGATTGAGATATTTAATGATGTCATTGAAATGTCCTCAAAATGTATTTAATACTGGTATAGTCAATTACTAGTATTAAAATGTAGCCTGATTTGGAATGAGGGACCACTTCTATCAAATATTTGTGACTTGTTTTGTGAAAAGGGACCACTGTTAAAATATCTCAAAAAACAGTTTTGTATACATTCAGTTACCATGAATAGTTGTGTATATATATATAGTGACATTATGTATACAAGAGTTTTTGAGCTGTTTTAACAGTAGTTTTCACAAACAGGTCACGAGTGCTTTGATAAAAGATGTCCCTTATTGTAAATCAGTCCACATTCAGTACAAGTTATTAAATTGATATAATATAATTGTATAAAGTTGGAAGTACAAACAAGAATAGCTATTTATAGTAGCATATTTGTAATGACGTCATAAAGTAGTACCAAATTTATCTCATTAGTTTAAGACACCTATTAAGTATATTATAGTATCATATAATATATATCATAAAATATAGACCTATTACCTGTGACCTCTCTGGAAATTTAATAGCTTAATGTATTTGTAATTAATATAATAATAATTAAACAGAAAAAATCAATAAATCTATGATTGCTACACAATAACACTGGCTGTTATTGTACCTGTAGATCCACCTGCTGAGGACTGGATACCACAACCACTATTAGAGGGAGTTGATTGTCATGACTAAGTACATGAGAAATACATTGTAATATGAACATAAATGAAGATACCCGTACTTTTTGTTGAAGTAATAGCTGATATGGAAGATGTAAGTAATGTTGCAGGTAATGTTGTTGGTGTTAAAATAATAGGTAACATTGTTATTAGTATTTCTGATGATAAAATATTTCATCAAATAATTATGTACTGCATTACCTAAATGATACATAGGTAGTCCATTAGCTTTTAATAATACCTATATAGTAATATAGGGTGAATTATTAACTGCATATACTAACTTGGTCATCAATTTGATTATTAGTAAAATTTACAGTACCATATACTACATCTTGTACAGTAGTCACACCCTCTGTGAGAACCTGGTAGAATAAAGAAATTAACATATATGGTAATTAAGTTTATGGTATTTGTTTAGCTACATTTTTAATTTCATCATAAAAAACTTTATTCACTCTTTATCATTACTGCATGAGCTTTCTCAAACACATTACTTTTAATCTGATAACATGGGGTAATCCCATCTGTATTTTTCTCATTAACCTGTTGTTGGGACAAATGGCATCATAGTCTGTCATATCCACCACTCCCACTACTGCTCCACCCCCTTGTTTTGATGAATCTAATCTTTTTCCTACAGAAACAATGATATGCTGCACTCTTCTGTAAAACAATATTAATAACTAAACTAGTTAATACAAAACAATGTCAATACTTTAATCAATTCTTTAGCATATTGTTGATAAAGACATGATCTTTGAGACTATAAAGATTAGAATATGATAATTATGACTAATACATTTACTTTTTATCTATCTTTTCCATTTGTCTATCCATCCATCTATCCATCTGATCATTCTATCTATCAATCCCTTCATCCAACTTGAATGTAAGGTCCAAAAGCTCCACCCATGTTTTATCCTTCATCAAAATGGATACCTAACTAATAAAATGCCCTTTGCATGTTTTCAATTGAGTCTGACACTTCTCTATCCTACAAGGAACATGTCACATGATTTGATATCACAGTCATATGACTATCATGTGATGTTTCGTACCTTACCTGTGTCTTCATTTACCACTATTGCTTGCAGCAAAGAGATAAGAGCAGTACATAGTCCCCCTAAGTGCAAGTATCCGGCAGGACTGGGAACAAACTTACTTGAATATCATATCTAATGATAAGTAGGAGATGGATTGTACTTCAGCCACACCCACTTGAAGAGTTGCTAATTTAAGATTAGCTATCCATCCATACATCCAATGCAACCATTCACCCAACCATCTATCCATTCATCCAACCATTTATCCATTCATCCAACCATTTGTCTATTCACCCAACTATTTATCCATCCATTCATAGGTTTCAACTTTGAAGCAGTACAATCTGTTGCTAAATATTTGAAGTAGATGAAAGAAAAGGCTGGTGTAGAAGTAGTGTCACTAAATTTACCAATCATAACAATTACCACATAAACTCAAAGTTTTAGATCCTAACATAATAATAATATTATATACACATCAATTATGAAAAAGTAGTGTATCAGCTGAAGTGAAAAATTTTAAAAGAGTCAGATATTGTTATGGAATAATATACTACATCCTCATAAATTACATTTAGTAATGTCAGTATATGATATATAAGGATGCTATTACTTTATATATCTAATGTACTGTAAGATTCATTTGAATGAAAGTGTAATTATCTACAACTAAGGACTCGTCCAATCCAGAATGGCAACAGGCAAAAACTACTCATCTTTTTAATCTATAATATGTTGCTAAGAAAAGTCATCTGGTAGACCAATGATGTACTGATGAGAGAGAGAGAGGGAGAAAATTATTTTAGATAATATCTTCTACTAACATGCAATAATTACAGTACAGTACTATAGTGACCTAATATATACTTGAGCATATCAAGTGTCATCATAGTAATCATTAACTACTACTGAAACATTGAAACATGAGACATCAGTTCAGCACCATATCAGTATTACTGGCAGTTTTATATTAAAGAACATAAACAACTAGACATCAAACAAAGTGACAACAAATATGTGTTAAGTAAAAATTGCTTTGGATTATGGTCATATCTGTTTGGTGATTGTACTTCTCAATAATGCTGAGTCTAAAGAACTACAGCAAAGGAGTGACTTCTCAATAATGCTGATTCTAAAGAACTACAGCAAAGGAGTGATATCAGCAAGAAAAGTACAGAGAAGAAATATGTTCAATGAGTATCTTCCTATACCAACCTCAACACACTAAAAACTATAATACAGTAATTACTAATAGGAAAGCAGAATTTGGTCATTTTTTGGCAAAACAAATGATGTTAAACAACACTTCATATATAGCTAAAAGAAAGACCAAAAACACATAAGAAAGATTCAAAATTATTAAAAGGAGTCATGATGTATTATTGGTTTATACTTATGATAAAATTATTTCATCTTGATTTGGAGACTATCATTGTTTTAATTTTATCAATTAATTTGTTTAATTTTATCTTAATTAACTGTCACAAATTCAATAATGATTACTATACTAAAGAGCCAGGTCAATATCACAACAAACAGAATATCTGAACATAGCATATTTATTAGATTTGACATATTATAATGAATAAAGATTTGCAACGTCAGCCTAGTCTTGATATCATGTATCATATTAGGAGTATGAGTGAGTTACAATGCTTAAATCAACTGATACAGGTGTATGTGCACTACTTAGGGAAGTGATCACTGGATTAACTTTTTAATATACCTATTGCACAATATATATCTTGCCAACTGCAGCTCTAATTTCAGCCACACTTATGAGAGTAGCTGATAATTTGCTTTTTTTATTCCAAAAGAAACCGCTTCTAGAGAGATTTGAGGTTGCTTGTAGCTTGTGGTAAGTTATGATGATAATAGAAACTTCTATCTGTTCATTCATTCATCCAATGCAACCATCCATCCATTCATTCATAGGTTTCAAAGCAGTAGAATGTATAGGTGATATATTTTGAAATAGATAAACAGACATTAGTGGCAGTGAAGAAAAGGCTGGTGTTGAATATTAATTTCTATTTTAAATTGTGATATTGATATAAGAAATGGTTTTGTGTGTGATGAATTCTCAATATAATAACTTACTTTATAGACATCAATAGTATTATATATATTATATAATAATAGGTATATGTATAAACCTTTAATGAATGAAGGATTATATCTTTCAATGATCAAAGAACATAACATATAGTCCAAACTAATCTTAGGAGAACCAAATATGCATGTACATGAACATTATAAAGTTGTGTCAAGTTATACATCATGTTTCAGAGGTCTGTATGCATTGTACTATTCAAACCTGCCAATGAGGAAATATGTAAAAGATATATACCATATTCATTGCAACTATGTCAACACTAATGATGTATGGCATTAAGAGCAATGTTGTTTTTTAAATGTGAATTGTAATACTGTTATTATTATATTAACTGCAACATTAAACAATACACTTACAATGTATGTATATATATATATATATATTTTATACATACATACATATATATATTATTGCAAAACTGATTAGTTGATTTATACAGGTCACATGTATCAAAAAATTTTTATAACAGGCTGAAAAAAAACAAAATATTGTTTTAATTGCTAATAGCCCATGGGATTGATAGTTTACCAAATGTTAGAACTAATGAGGATTTTTTATTCTTAGACAAATTATATATTATATATTGTATAAACAAAATATGCAATTGATATTACAAACATGACGTAATTATATATTGTTAATATTGTCCCATTAAATATTACATCTGATCTCTCTATAATTTAATATAATTATAATGTCATGTTTAGATTTATTTCTCCATTAGACTTCATTTATTGTCATTATATCAGCTGCTATTAATTATTATCTAATAGAGTTACAAACACTAGATCAGACCACAGCTGATCTTTTGAAATATTTGAAAACAAAATATACATAGGGTCTAATAAAATATATTCACTAGAACCTTTAACAGTAATAGCAAATAAATAGTAGACAAAGTTATAATGTGAGCAATAATATGATGATATATTATGTATATAGTGAATATGTGACATGAATTGTTTATATAACACATGGACTTGTTAAGTACTGGTGTATATTACTTCATCATTGTCTGTTCTTTTGATGTGTTATTGAAAAGAGAGCGAACATAGTTTTTGATCTGTTATCTCATACAATGCTTCACTATAAACATGATATTATAAATCTGTCTCCTAGTATTGGTAACTCACTTAACACTTATTTCCATATTACTATAATTTGGACTGGTTGTCATAGCGATATCATCATTAGTTATCTCATACACTGCTTCTCTATAAACATGATATTATAAATCTGTTTCCTAGTATTGGTAACTCACTTAATACTTGTTTCTACATTACTATAATTTGGACTGGTTGTCATAGCGATATCTTCATTTGTTATCTCATTCAATGCTTCACTATAAACATGATATTATAAATCTGTCTCCTAGTATTGGTAACTCACTTAATACTTGTTTCTACATTACTATGATTTGGACTGGTTGTCATAGCAATATCTTCATTAGTCATCTCATACAATGCTTCACTATAAACATGATATTATAAATATGTCTCCTAGTATTGGTAACTCACTGAACACTTGTTTCCACATTACTATAAATTGGACTGGTTGTCTTAGTGATATCTTCATTAGTTATCTCATGCAATGCTTCACTATAAACGTGATATAATAAATCAGTCTCCTAGTATTGGTAAACTCACTAAACACTTCTTTCCACATTACTATAAGTTGGACTGGTTGTCATAGCGATATCTTCATTAGTAATTTCATACAATGCTTCACTATAAACATGATATTATAAATTTGTCTCCTAGTATTGGTAACTCACTGAATACTAGTTTCTACAGCTCTATAATCTGGACTGGTTGTCACAATGATATCTCTATGTCTTGTTTTCATACTAAATAAACAAATCATTATAATAATCAATAAAGTTACTTTATTTAATAAGATATATACCTCAATAACTGTATCTTATTATATAGTTTTATTACAATCAGTACTAGTATTATAATAATAATACCAGCAATAACTAATACTACTACTACTAATATTGATGATACAGAAACAGTTAGTCCACTAGTAGAAGATTCTGTATTAGTGGTTGTCATAGTGAAAATAGGACAAGACCCTTCATAAGATGTTGTACTAATAACAGTAACTGTTACTGTACTTGGATGTACAGTGATGTCAGCTATAAGATAGAGATTTCAGGATGATCTGAAGTAGACTATTCACTTACATAATGTCACATTAGTTGTGTTACTATGATCACTAGGTAGTACTGTACTATCCTCACTGCCATATGATACTACAAAGAAAATATATCTATTATTCAAACACAGTCCTGATGTTATATTCAATGTAGTGTTAGTAGTAGTTCCTGCACTCATAACAGAACTACCATAATTACTGAGTTGATAGAACACCTCATAGCCAGCTACTCCTGACACAGATGACCAGGAGAGTTGTATATGTGTCAGACCTGTGTTCAGTCTTGTAGCATTCAGATCAGTAGGAGTACCAGCAACTGTAATAGAGAGAGAATATGTATACCATTCTACTCATGTGATTTCTAACTGGTTATAGGCTGTGATGTACTATTACTATTTGTAGCAGTTTTAGAACTATTTTCAGGACTACCTGTCACTCTGGCATTAGAGACACTACACTGGTAAGTACCAGCTTGTCTCATTCTCACTGTCACTGTCACCTGTGTTATAGACTCTGGTCCATTCACTACCACACAAGACAGGTCACCACTAGCAATGGTGAATGGGTTACTTCCATCTGTACAATTGACATAAGTGGGAGGTTCATTAGAGACATTGAATGTGAGAGTGAAGACTGGAGGGTTAGCATCTCTTGTTGAGACAAGAGAGAACTGCATAGAGGAGTCTGCATCAGGACCATCTATATAGGAGTGAGATGTATCATCACTTTAATACTATATGACCTCAGTTACTAACCATTGCTATTGTATGTGACAGTTCTATATATTCCTACCACTAGTGTTTGATTCATTCCATTCTCATCAGGAATAATACAGTTGTACAGACCTTCATAACCTGATAATCCTGCTTTTCTAGCTAGTGCAATCTGACCTGTGAGCCTCTTAGAAAGTATTGGACTTGGTGCTGAGCTATCATCAAATGCTCCAGTAAACAAAGGTACTTGAGTACCATTAGGATAATACCACAATCCAATATCAGAACCATTATTAGCACTCTGACACCACAAGGCATTATTAGTACCATTGTTATGCTGATCAATATCATAAGTCTGTCCATCATGTATCATTGAGAAGTCTGGTATTGTCCTATTCTCATAGGGTAGATACAGTTGTACACCTGTTATTATAACGTATATATTAGTGATCACTCTAACAACAACTACTTACCATTACTAGGTCTGTTGGTAGGTTCTTGTCCATCTCCTAGTTGTACTAGTAGTAACATACAACACAATATCTTCACTAATAACTC